>OY734949.1:24132747-26577747 GCA_963457585.1 Spergularia bocconei
AGTAAGTAAGCCGGAATTTTCTTAGTAGCGTAATTGATGATGTAAAAGATCTTGTGATGAGGTTTTGAGAAATGAATGAATGAATTAGAATTGTGATTTCATGATCATATAGGAGTACATTGGTGTTACTTTGTTATTGTTGTTGCAAATTGATCAAAATGGTTATCCTTACTAGGAAATACTTGTACATTCGCTCGTGTTTCTTACTTCGAATTTATTATTGTAGTAAATACTCGTGCACTCGTTCGTGTTTTCTACTTCGATTTAATCAGGAAAAACTCATGCACTCACTCGTGTTTCTTGACTATATCAGGAAATACTCGTGCGTTCGCTCGTGTATCCTGCTATTAATTTATCAGGAAATACTCGTGCGTTCGCTCGTGTTTCCTGCTGTTAATGTATCAGGAAATAATCGTGTGTTCGCTCGTGTATCCTGCTGTTAATTTGGAAATAATCGTGTTTCCTATTTCGAATTTTTTTTCAAGAGATGATCATGACAAGCAAAATACGTACAACGATGAACCAAATTTGAATATTGTGGTGAAATACTAAGACGATCGCATATAATATGAAACACGGACACCTCCTAAACCGAGTATATGCTCGTGGTTGTACCATGTCCTACTTGTGCACATGAATACAAGTGTGCTTTAAAGTTGATTGATTTCTGTGTTTGGTTTTTCAACACAAGGTTTATACTAAAAAAACGGAGTACTTACAAAACGCAAAATCACCAAGAGAAAATACATACCTCAAGCATGAGACGATCTCACCCCAACGTAATAACCCAAATATCAAACTTTTCAAATAAATCACGTAATTCAAATCAAATCAGACTCATTCCCGAACCTTTCAAAGTGCAAAAGCGGGAAAAGCTTGTAGAGAAAGTTCTGCCCAACGGCTCTTTGCAACTTAGAAAACAAATACTCCTACATTGCATAAAATGCGATGGATAAATCTATGCCCTAAATTCTGCAAATCAATATATCTAATTCAACATTTTGATCCGTGTATCACCTTAATTTCAAGAACCCTCTTAAATTTAAGCAAAAATGAGACTACCCAGAAACAAATTCAGCGTTTTTATGCGACTTTTACCTCCAAAAATAACAACCCACGACCTCAAATGTTAGGGTTTATTGATAATTTGAAGGACGAAATTACCCTTTTAAATCTTCATGGGAAAGTTATTAAAGATGGGTCAGTGTCTGATTTGGGTGTTGGGAATTATTTGTTGAGTTTGTATGTGAAATTCAAGGATTTGAGTAATGCACAGAAGGTGTTTGATGAAATGCGTGTGAGAGATGTTAGGACTTGGAGTGTTTTGTTGTCGGGTTTTGCAAGAATCGGGTTGTTTAGACGAGGGTTGGATTTGTTTGGTCGAATGCTTGGTGAGGGGGTTTGTCCGAATGGGTTTACGTTGTCGAGTGTGTTTAAGTGTTGTTCTTGTGGTGGGTTGGTTTATGATGGGAAGGTAGTTCATGGGTGGATGATGAAATGTGGGATTGAGCTTGATGATGTGTTGAGGAATTCTGTTATTGATTTTTATGTGAAGTGTAAGGAGGTTGATTATGCTAGAAAGTTGTTTGAGTTTACGGAAAATGTTGATATTGTTACGTGTAATATAATGATTGGTGCGTCTGTGCAATGTGGTGATACGGAGAGTGCGATTGATATGTTTAGAAGGTTGCCTGTTAAGGATGTTGCAACGTGGAATACGTTGATATCTGGTATGATGAGGAATGGGTGTGAAGGAACTGCTTTGGAACTCTTGTATGAAATGGGAAAAGAAAAGTCTCGATTTGATGAGTTTACGTTTACTATAGCATTGGCTTTGGTTTCTTCTTTATCAAGGCTGGATCTTGGGGTACAGTTACATGGAAGGTTGATCCGGTTTGGATTAAATGATAACGAGTATATCAGACCATCACTTATCGATATGTATTCCAAATGTGGAGTAATTGAGAAGGCATCAGAAGTTTTCAAACAGGACGTTAAAGGTTTTGATCGAAAACAACTGGACACTGTTTCCTGGAGTTCTATGATATCGGGGTATGCTCAGAATGGCAGGTGGAGGGAAGCCTTAGAAATGTTCTGTAATATGGCTGATGATGGGATAAATGTAGACAAATATACTCTTACTACAGTTGTCTCTGTGTGTGCTGATTATGGAATGCTGGATTTCGGGAAACAGATTCATGGACTTATTCACAAGTCTGGATACAAATTGGATTTGGTTCTCTGCTCGTCTTTGGTTGACATGTATTCCAAATGTGGAAGCTTATGTGACGCGCAGGAAATGTTTAACCAGACTGGCACAAGAAATACTGTCCTATGGACTGCAATTATATCTGGATATGCTTTACATGGGCATGGTAGAGATGCAGTCAGGCTTTTCGATTTGATGCTAGAAGAAGGCATTCAGCCCAATGAGGTGACGTTTGTTGCAGTTTTAACTGCGTGCAGCCACGCTGGGTTGGTTGATGAAGGCCGCAAGTTTTTCAAATTAATGAAGGATGTTTACAACATTGCTCCTGGAGTTGAACATTTCACTTGTATGGTTGATATTTTTGGCCGAGCTGGCCAACTGGATGAGGTAAAGAACTTCATTTACGAGAATAGTCTCACTCATCTTAGTTCAGTGTGGAGGGCATTCTTATCTTCTTGTCGAATACAGAAAAATTATGATTTGGGGAAGTGGGTGTCTGAAAAATTGCTCGAACTTGAGCCTATGGATGCAGAACCTTTAGTATTGCTTTCAAACATGTGTGGTACGAGTAACAGATGGGAAGAATCTGCTAAAATTCGGAGGTTAATGCAGAAGAAAGGATTTCGAAAACACCCTGGGCAATCTTGGATACAAATGAATAACCAAGTTCATACTTTTGTGATGGGAGATAGGATTCACCCACAAGAAGCTGAAATCTACTCTTATTTGGATAACCTGATTGGTAGGCTTAAGCAGATAGGATATAGCACTGATCTAGGCGAGGTTACACAGGACGTAGAAGAGGAACAGCAGGAGATGTTTCTCCGTCACCATAGTGAAAAGTTGGCTGTTGTGTACGGGATTATCAGCTCCACGAGAGGGACACCAATTCGAGTCATGAAAAACCTCCGAGTCTGTACAGACTGCCATAATTTCCTCAAATACACTTCTCAGCTTTTAGGCAGGGAAATAATTGTCAGAGATATTCGTAGGTTCCATTATTTCAAGGACGGAGCGTGTTCTTGTGGAGATTACTGGTGATCAGAGTCCTGAAAACTCGTAATATCCTCAAACATACTTGCACTTCAAAGTTCTGCAAGAAAAGTCTCAGCATTGCAGACACGGCCTACTCGAGTTACTTGGTGATGTCTGGCTGTCTGCTCAGGTATCCCATATTACATTCATCCTTCTACATAACTTTGCTTCAGTGATTGCTTGCCCTTAAAATTACAGAAATCGGAAAAATGTTCACGTTTGATTACAGTAGCCATTCCAATTAAGTCATTACATATGAAATGAAAAAAAGTAATCTCTTGATCAGCCTTTTCTTGACAATGTTTCTAAACACTTACAGGATATGAACCTTCTCCTCTGTTTTCTCTGAAGCTGTGTATTTTACTGCTTTCTGTGAAAGTTATTTGGCCAAGCTTTTACTGCACTTTAGAAAATCTTTTAACTCACTTTCCCTATATAGTTCAGAAGCTGTGGTTACGGTTAGACGAAGGTCAGGTTCTGTCAGAAATCCATTGTTGTTAGGTGTAAAAGATAATGAATCATTTTTGAGCTCCTATTTATGCTACAATTTGATTTGTTAATATAAATCTTTGAAAACTATAACGACGATTAGAAAAAATATTTGCATTATCATTATCATCATTTCTCCTAAGCTACATTTTTCAGTCGACATGATAGTGTGCATCATTTGGAGTTGCGTAGTTTCTTATCAACTCTGTTTTGTTTTATTTTCGGCCCGCTGTCTTGCACTTTGTTCTTACTGTGGTGATTCATTTTCTTGGCTTTTGATGTTATTTTAACTTGCTGATTACTAACTGCTTAAGTATAAAGAAACATACCCAATGCTCCCATCACGATCAATTTATACTTTATATATAGGATTTTCGGTTTTTAATACGTAATGTCGCTTATGTTCCACTCTTTTGAGTTGGAGTACTTACAAAGTAAAGAAAGGTGTACTGTTGAGAGCAAAAAGAATAAAATTTAGGGAAATGTTGATAGCTTTTCTAACAAGAGAGCTAAGTGGAAGGAGAGAGAGGAGAGAAAAGGAGCCCACCAAAATTGGCTGAGAATTTAGACATCAAGAGTTAGATCTTTGTATATATTTTGCTAATGTTATTGTATAGTCCTAATTTGATGTTGATATATATGCACGTACCATAATTATTTGTCAGATGTCAATGTTAATTCATAAATTTATATAGTTTATGATTTTACGTAGTTACACTAACTACATCCTTTCCATTTTACATCCTTTTTCCTCATTTCATTCTCACCAAACCAACATGGGGTACTGATCCTTTTCTTGTGTAAAATTATACCTTCTTGACAGCAAAGCTAACTGCACCTGTTATAACAACCCTATCCCTCTACCAAGAACTTTAATTTCCTCAAACTATATGTTTGTTGCATAGGTGTGTCTGACTTGAATCTCTGTCGTAGTCGTAAGTCGTCACCGTGTGTATTCACTTCATTATTTGTCAATCTCCTCATGGGTGTTCAGGGCAAAGTTCGAGACCGTATGGAAAAGTTTGTTGTTCTTCCGTTCTCTTCCATGGGCTGTGTCTCTCAGGCCAGCGTTGCTGTGGCCGAACAACGGCCTAGAAGACCTAAACTTGACCTACAGTCTCCTACATCAAGTACAGCAATATTATTTCTCTATACTGTTATTTTCATGCAATGTCACTTCAGAATTTGCTAGATCTTCTCTTATCCCTTATCATCATTTTCAGGAAACAGAGAAGAGGACGAGGATGAGGAAAGCTTGTCTGGTGAGAGCATGAAGCATTCGTCGAGGTTTTTGGCTCTTCCAAGGCCGAATTTGTCCACAGGGGTTAACAGGCTTGTGAAGGGTTTCAAAAGCTTGTCTCAATTATTTAGTAAGTTCTCAAGCCTCCATTACTAAATTGCGAATCACCCCTATATTTTTCTAAAGAACATACCTAATACAGCATGATTCAAGTTCATAATTTTCTTGAAGGAACTATGTCATAAAAAGTTAGAAACTTAAAAGATGCCATTTTTTCATGAAGCTCCCTTTTTTTTTTTTTTTTTTTTTAAGGATCATAGGATGTCTTATGTCTGCTCTGGAAATTGCATGTCTAAAGCGTGATAGTAACTTCTAACGACTATATATGTATGTTCACCCGGCGTGCATTCCAACCCCCCTGGCCATAGACCCATAATGGGGGAGCCTTTGGGGCACTGGTAACTTGGTGATTGTTGAATTGCGAAAAGATATACATTAGCTTCGAATTTATGCATTGTGTACATAGGATCTGATCTTAATAAAGTTACTTCCTGAACATTTCCCATGAGCTTTGTCCTTAGTTTATGAAGATGAGATGGAAGAGTTGGGCATGGATATGGAGATAGGAGGTCCAACAGACGTGAAACACGTAACGCACATCGGATGGGATAGTTTGGCGAACACAAATCCATTCATAGGATGGGACGACATGGACATCACTCCTGCACTAATCACACACCCAACTTCAGCTTCAGCTGCTGCGACTTTGAAGCAGTTTGAACCCGAAAATGACTCTCCAACCTTCATCAGTGTCAATGCCTCTTCTCCTCATACATAAGCTTAGTCTTGAAGTTTCATAATCTTGCTTTTTATAAAATATATATATGTACTACAAATGCAATCAAGATTGCTTTTATTTTGTTTTCCTAGCCTTCTTTTGTGTCATTATTGTACAAATCATGATAGTTTTTGTAATGCTGCTGCTCTGTAATCATATTGCATGTGTGCTGTGGTTCGGATTTGGGAATGATTATACGGAACAACAAGAAGTTATCGATTGCATTTCGGATTTTGGGAATGATCATATATAACGACAACACGTTTACGATTGCAAGAAAAAAGGGGAAAAAAGGCAGAGTATTATCCAATATACAACGATCTTTCTGTTTCACTTCGAAATAATGATACAAGATTAGTTCATCACAACCTAAAAGGGAAGACCCTGAAAGTTCTTACTTGACGAAGTAAGGAAAGTCGAGGACGTACAAGAGGAAGTAAGCCCATACAACACCGGAAATTCCTCCAAAGAAGAACCCACCGGTGAACTTGGCCCATCCGTCAGCGGTTTGGAGCTGGTCGGGTGCCTTCTTACGGCCGGTTAGGGTCAAAGATGGGGCGATAGAGGCCTCACCTTCCTTGAAGGAAGCAATGCCGTACATGGTCAAGCACATGCTGAGGATGATCACAAGACCAGCTGCAGATAGGGACCCTGCAGCTCCAGCATACTCAGTGTTCCTCAATGGCCCTGCTTTCACAAATGGGCCTACCAAAAGAAGCCCATGGGCTAGCCCAACTTCAACACCCCTAAGAAGTGGGTTGACCGCGGTTCTGTAGGCTGGGAGGTTGGATAAGTACCATGCGATCAATGGGCTCGATGTCACTGGTGTCTCAAGCCCACCAATGAATGGGTCTCCGTTTAGTGGCTGCACAACTTGGTATGTTGGCTGCAACATTTATAAACATGTTAATGTTAAGTCATAAACACGGTACCGTAATTCATATCAATATTCAAGATAAATATGCAAGTTATTTGGACGAAATTACGAGCTTTCATCAACGAGATTTGAACCGAGTTATTCCACAAATGACTAAAGCTTTAAGGTATTACGCGTAAATTGGTATATGGAGTGAGATAAAAGATCCGAAATTATTTTTAATGATTAACAAGTACACACTAATCAGTTATGTTATGTGACAACTTGAGAGTCAAGAAGGTTGGCACACAGATACAATATTTATAAGTGGAAAACCAGTGGCTGAAGTTTGCAAGAATTGCAACTCAAAACCACCAGACAAGGCAGTCGTCAGACCAAACAATATTCATCATGCAACATGGAACATGCAACATCCAAACATCGGAGTAATATTTTATTTATTTCCACTTTTACAAATGAAGCTCAATCGTTCAAATTGCTCTATAAACAACTTGTTTCAAGTATTCAACTTGCTTCTAAATGTCTAAGTCACTAAAGAAAGAGTGCTAGGTAATTGTAAATTGGTCTATCTACTACCTCAATTGTCAATTTGTCATCAAATCTAAGTTCAAAGTTTCAAACCCTTTCAAAAAAAAAAAAAGTAAATTTCAAATACAACTTCTGCTTCGCTTGTTTGTGATTGACTTGATTGTAATTCTATACACGTCAAATTTTATATTAAGATCTTGCTAGTGTTAGTTGTTTATCTAGTTGTTGTACGCTTGTACTCCATGGTATAATTTACATTTAACAAAGTTAAGACTAATCTCGAAGTATGATATCATTTTCTTGTTAGAATCACATTAATCGTGTCTGTGTCCGTGTTCTATTCGTGTCAGATCAAAGATAACCGAACATTACCTGCACCTAGTATGCCTAAAGCTCTGATCAAATCAATTTCAATAGTCAATTATGACCCACAAGGCCACAACATATGTAAACAAATGATCATCATCATGCCTGATTGCATGCCTACGTACCAATTAAACAAACACCCCGTATCATTATCATGTAAAAAAACGTGTCCGTATCCTCTAAAGTTTTTTTTCTACGACGTTACCAACTGATACAGTACTATACAAAATATATATACAATGAAAAAGAGGATGTACCTTTTGAGATTGAATGGCCTTAATGGTGAAGGAAGGTAGCCTCCTAGAGGAAGGGAAGCCTCTCAAAGCAGGGCCAGAGATACCCTTAGGAGTCACAAACAAAGCCCTAGTTGCAGTTGAAGTGGTGAAGCTACTCTTCAATTGGCTGGCCATTGGTGCTGATGTTGCTGCCATTTTTTTGTACCAACCACCCCTAAATTTGTACAAGTGAAATTCCAAAGGAAAGTGAAAAATGTAACAAGTGTAGCAGAGTGTCAGTGCATATGAGAGTAATAGATTTGGAGAGAGAAAATGTGAGGTTATCCTACAAAGTTGGATTTTCTTGGTTGTGGGTTAAGTCTACTGATTTCTGATTGGTTGCCAAGTGTTCTCTACCTTATCTACTCTCATCTTCACTCAATTTTTATGGGATTTTTTTGGACTATATACCACATTTATTTTGGGTCCAAATGTTTTATTTGATTCATAGTTCTAGGGCTGAGAAATGGTAGAGTATGTAAATCAGTGGGTTGATAAATTGAGAATATGTAGAGTGGACTAATAACTTGGTCCAATATGTAGAGTGGACTGAAAATTTTAGAACAAATGATCAATATCAATTTGATTCAATTTTAAGTTTTTGATGTAGAAATTTACGGAGTACTTGGTAAAGTAGAGTGGACTAACATAGGGTAACATTGTTGATGTAGTGCTACGGTATCGCGCCAGATATTTATTTTGGTTCGTCTTTCTGCAATAAGTTTTATTGTATATGAGAATTCATATAAAGCGATGTCAAGCTTGGATAAGTCTCCTTTGTGCCTCTATGTAGGTTCTTTTAATTTGCTAACATTCGCCCCAATATATACCAAAATTTAACTAATGAAAAAAGTTTTTAACATGCTAACCCCCCGAGTTAGCTTTGTGACTTCGTCTCTTTGTTTTTGTAGGATGTGTATGTACTTGTGTTTCTCAAGTGCATTCACAAAGGTTAAATTAGTGTCCTCAACCACAAAGTTGTTCGTTATTGTTGAACGTTAATATATATATATATATATATATATATATATATATATATATATATATATATATATATATATATATATATATATATATATATGATTTGAATATACTAGTCTGGTATAAGAGAAATTAGGGATAATGGATTCGAAAGAGTACAAATTAATTAACATGTACTAGTATAGCCTACCATTTGGCCGCCAATCAAGCAACTAGCAAGCCACCTCTTAAGTATGCATGCATGAACTTAATACTTTTTTTTTTGATGAAATGTAAATTTTATTGCAAAAGAACAAGGTTACAAAGAACTACGGGGCATTCCCCTGACAATTAACAAATGAAACCAAGGCATTACATCAGACCTCTCTGCAAGAGCCAGTCTCTTTCTGTTTCACTGATGCCTTGTACCTGATTCCTAACCCTACTTTTAACTTCCTCACACATATTGTGAACAACTGTTTCTGGTCTAAGTAGGACATGAACTTAATACTTAACCACTATCCTTAGCATGCATGGTCCGATTAGACTCACTAGAGTCTAGAGGCAGGCATGCATGCTATATGAGCATTATAATATGGCGAGCTTATATATTTCTAATTACATCAAATAAAGATAGGAACGAGTCGATTTCTCCCTCATGCATTCGCGCAATTAGTCACCTTCTTAAAGAATATAAGACTTTCTTTCTGTTACATAACTAGTCTCCTATAGCAATTTTATGCGTACACGTTTGATGGTGATACTGATAATTGATAAATGGTGGAGTACTATTTAGTCAAGTGATCAAATGTCTCCAACTGTACGGTTTTGAAAATAGACGTCGCTCTGGACTTTAACTTTTGGTCTATATAAGCGACTATGTGTAATTGTGTACAACTGAGGGAGATGGAGCAACTTATCACTTGGTTGAGTAACGACTTAAAGTTACGAAGTCGTTGATTATCAATTTATCATCACAACATTTGATGATTTCTTGCGGAATTGTGGAGTTCTGCCATTGTACATGCTCATGTCGAAATACGAGTTAGACTTTTTTTATACGTCAGTTAAAACTTAAAATAACTTAAAAAGTTTCCTCTTTGAATCTCGTGGTTTTTTTTCTAAGCTAAATGAAAATTGATGAGATCAATTGCTTGGAAACTTCTTAAAAATTAATCACTGTTTTGGCATCTATTGTAAAAGTATTCCCCCCAAAAAAAAGGTTGTGTCGGACTTGACTAGATTTGATTCAAAAATCAAAACGCATTATCTTACATGATAATCCAATAACAATAATTTCTGGTTTTTATGAATATTCGTATCACCATCCTCCACCCATTTTCACTTTTTAAGTTTTTTTGACAGAACTTGACTCTTTTTTATATTGGCTTTGAAGATTCAAAGAATAATTTGACTAATCCCGGTTTATAATACCCTCATAATCTCATTATGGTAAATTGGTAAATGCATGATGTTGAGAGTATAATGTCAATTGTTTACTTCTTTTCTGATCTATGCGAACTAAGTCGTAATAGAAATTTCGATGCAAACAGGTATTCGGAGTTTGTAACTACCATTCTATAGTACTCCGTAACTAACAAGTGGTGTATTGTATGTGCATGTAATAATGTAAAATGCACATAATAAACTAAGCTAGCTAAACAGCTAATTAGCTAAGACTAATTTTGATGATTTACCTTTTGCTTAAAGAAAAAAACATGACCTAACTAATAAGGTCAAGGTTTGTGATGGTCCACTCTCTAAGCTAGTAGAGTTTTTACATAATTAACTATGTGCAACTCCTATGATTAATGCTATAATAATCCACAATGGTTTATAAATCCATATGGGGTATATGATGATATACCTATTCAAAGTTGCCGAAATCGTAATTAGCTTACTAACAACTAGATTAGAATTAATCTAATTAGTTTTAGGGGCCTAAATGCTTTCGATCGGCGGCGCCTCGTCATGCATGGCAAATAGGCAAGTACTAATATTTTTGTGGCCAAGATCCACTCATAGAGTCATTGATCATTGGCTTGAGTCGTTGTCGAGTCCAGCATTTCAATACCGAAAGTCGATCTATATCATTATTACTCCCTAGCAAATTATACTCGAGTGAGCCATCGGGCACACAATATTGCCTATGGAGTACAGTATATTGGTACGAGCTGAGGCTACTTAACAGTTAACACAATGAACTCGAAACTCGTCGATAATGGAATATTGCAATAGTAATAAAACTAGTGAAAAACAAGTTGTATCCTTGTATGTATGACACTCAATTCTTAATTATTACTCCGTAGAAACAAATGAAATGGTGTAACGCAAGAGCAGTCAAATTAAGAATGAGACACAAAGTGTGACAAGATTATATATTCACTGAAGATACGCACACTGTTTATATGTCACAACACATTCATATGGAATCAAGACATTTGAAAAAATAACGGCTTAATCAAGCATGCAATTAGCACTTAGCAACATGCAATCCAGCAGAAGGGTGACTAATTAACGTACTATAGTTTACTCGATATGTCGACACGACCATTTATTTAATTTGTAGTATATTATTATGCATGTGTGGTCCATGCATGCATAGTCTCACACTCGATCTCACACTATGCTTTATACTCAGCATCAAGACCTACCATATAGAGCTACCTACGTACTCCTCCAATTCGTTCACTCATTTTTCTACTACTAGTAATAGATGAAGCATGAGGCATCGAGGCATCGAGTCATCGACCCATCGTCATTGCAGTATACATACTCCCACATGCGTGATAATTTGCAAGTCATTCTTTTAATAGAGCGTAGGAGACTAGGAGTATGCTTTTAACACGAAAAGTTATTATGGTATAGTCAATTTTGAACTATAACTGAACTGAATGAATTATTAGTAGAAAGATAAGCGAACGATCGATCTAACACCACGGGCAAAATAAGATCCACTCTTTACCCGAACCGTCCACTACTCCACTATATGTTCACCTCGCTCTGCTAGAGCATCCATTAATAGAAACGAGCTTTTGGGACAAATTAAAGCAAATTAAAGTGAAAAAGGGTGGTCCATAACTCCGATCCATACAATAAAATGGATGATACACATTAACGCAATATTCATAGGAAATGGCTTTTCGATCGAGTGGATGGTGGGACGTTAAAGAGTAGCCCTTTTCATTAACTTTTTCTTCAACTTTGAACCCTATATAAAAGAGTTAATCAAGTTAAACTAGCAACTTATTAATTAACCACCTTAATTTCCTATGATCACCTTCATATTTTTGACCATATATGCGCATTCGACTACTTGTGTTACCAATACTAAGGCCGGATGAAAAAGTGCAAGGAGGCTGTTTTTGTAATAAACAACGTGCTTCAAATGCAGGTACGCAACAAATATTAACAACAATGCGCAATTGTAAATTGGTAATTAACGAACAATTTAATTTGTCTTAAGTGTTAATTTTACCTTTTTAACTAAGAATTATAACAAAATTTATATACTCCGTACCATAGAGTAACCCGTATAAGTTTGCGAGTTTTAGAATAATAATGTGCTAGTGTTTGTAACTTAAAGTTTGGAAATTTAGGGATTCATGCATGTCTTTTTCCCAAAGGGATTTTAAAAAGGCCATTATACTTGACCAAAGAAGAGAAGATAACAAGAACAATGAGACCATGAGATGATGATATACGTGGTGAGGTTAGTGTACGAACTTTGAACGTTGAAGTCAATATCCACATGCCACTTTACTTTACTACGGCAGCCTTCGCCATCTTTCTCTTCCGTTTTGAGCATTATTTGATTATTGCATAACTTGAGTTACACCCGATATAACCGAATGTGAAAAAAGTCGATCAACTTGAGAATAATAAACGCATACACCGTATACAATAATAATGGTACAATAGCCTTTATATATATACACGAAATGTAGATCCAGATATCTACTTAACTAACACTCGATGATCTCGCTCCAAGTTGTGTTAATCAATCTGATCTGTTTAGCTTCAAATTAAAGTATACGTTTAACACATAGAAAAGGCCAAAAAGGGATTAATTTAGCCGACATGCTTTACTTTGAACTTTAGAGATGGATCTCATGCACATGCATGCATGGTTCCTTCGTTTTAACTTTTTTTTTTTTTCTTTCTAATCTCTCTTTTATATTTTGTCTCCATTTTAAATCAAAGCCTCAAAGGTAACAAAAAAAAGCTTGTAAATTTTCATGTTTGGGTCGTATAGAAAAATAATTCGGTGATTGGTAATCTTAATCTTGTCGTACAATTCGTACGTACATATGCCATTTTATCTATTTGTCCCTAAATTGAGAAACACGTAGTGTCCCCTAAACACCCCTTACTTAGCCCTATCACCACATGCTTTGCTCCATCTATCAATGATTCTCGACTCCTCGTCAATAATACCAAGAAACATAATTTATGGACATAACAATACAATCATGAAATAATAGAATAGAATGATAGTTATACTTATTGCCAAGATTTAAGAAGAGGTTAATTGTATATATTACGGTCTTCTTACAATGTACGAGTACTCAATAAACGCTTGTTAATACGTGGCTAGATTTTTATAATCATAGTATTGATAAAATTACATCACAACTACTAATATGGGAAAGAAATAAGTTAAAAGTGGAAAGAATAAGATTTAATTTTAATCAAATCGTCGGAAAACTGTATTTGATAATCATATTTTGCCTAAATAGGTTTTACCATGTGTTTTCAAAGGGCACACGGTAGGAATTCCAAATCCTAATAGGCTAGGTAGTTTTCACATAGAACAATGGTCACCATAACGTTAAAACACGTTAAACTTTTTTAGGTCAATAATCGTCTCCCTAACATTCCGAAAGTCCCAATATCACATGCAACAACGACATCACATACTCGAGTGTTGAAACACTCCATCTATCTATCCAACAATAATACATTGGATAGAAGATTACTCTTACTCACCAAATATCTTATGAATTTATGATGACCCATAAAAATTGAAACTTTCCTCCCACTTTCATGATTCATGATCATGGATGACCTAATCCAACTCGAAAACCACAATATAAACCCCCCATCCCCATTTCCCCCAAAATATATTTTCCCTCTTATCTCAATCTCATCCAATTCAATCAAAACCTCCCAAAAAACCCTCCCAATTTACTAAAATTAGCTCTATTTACCAAATTTAACCCTTTCTTATCCTTTTTTCCTCCCTCTATTTTAGCAACCCTATATTACAGAAATTAAATAGATAAATTAAATTAATTAATTAATATTAATAGAAATTCTAATTCAATTAAAAAAACAAAATTCTAATCCTAAATAAAATAAAATAAAAAAGCCAAAAATTCCTCTGTATAATACTCTGTCTCTCTCACAAGAATCCTAACGGACAACAACAACAACAACAACAACAACTTCTCTCTCAAGATTCATACATACTCCTCTCCCCTTTCTGATTCTCTCTCCTCTAATTTTTTTTTTGGGTGATATAAATTGGGAAATTTGGGGTACAATTATTTTTTTTTGGGGGGAAAAAAAGGGGGAGAAATTGTAATTATAATTTTTTTTTGATAAAATGATGATGATGGGGTTGGAAGAAATTGTGGGTTTGTAATAAAGATTGAATCTTTTTTCTTCTTCTTCTATAAAAAAGATCAAATCTTGTTGAATACGTTTCATTTTCTTCATTAGAGAATGAGTGTGATTTTGTGGGAAAAGCAGCAGCAGCAGAAAAACAAGGAGAAGAAGAAGAAGGAGAAGGAAGATTGTAAGAGAAGCAACAACAACAACAATGGAGGTGGAGGAGGTGGAGGAGGAGAAGTTGGTGGTGAAATTGAGAATGAAAACGACGACGTTTTGATACCACCAACCAATTTTTCAATGGTTGAAGAAGGGCTTTATAGATCTGGGTTTCCAGAACCTTCTAATTTCCCCTTTCTTGAAACCCTAAATCTCAAGTCTATCATGTTAGTTTTCCTCTTTTTCCCCTCTTTTAATTTCAATTATAATTATATAATTTTATGTGTTTTTTTTTGTTGCTTTACATTTTAATTTTATGGGTATTTGATTATGTTTGTTAATTTTCAATTTTAATCATAATTTTTGGTGTTCTTTTGCATTGTAATTGATGGGTATTTGTTTAATTTTGTTAAATTTCAATTTTAATCATAATTTATGGTGTTTTTTTTGTTGAATTTAGTGTAATGGGCAGCTGTTTTAATTTAATTACATTATAATTGATGATTAATTTTGTTAATTTTTTTGTGTTTGGTAGATATCTGTGCACTGAGCCATACCCAGAAGAATACTGCAAATTTCTTGAATCACATAATATTCGGTTGTTTCAGTTTGGAATTGAGGGTACAAAGGTACAATTTTTTTCTGTTTTTTTTTTTTTTAAATTTTTTTGTTGTATTTTCATAACATTATTATTGAATGTGCAATTGTGGGGTTTTAATGAAATGTGCCAATTATGGTTCTTAGCTCAATATTATATGGCTGCTGTTTTTTTGCAACATTTATTTGTTGGTTTGTGTAGTTGGTGCATATAATTTGGCTATTTTATTCATGAATGATTTGGTTTGGTGGAGATAAATTATGTAGTTGTACAATCTAATATCTAATATACATGATAATTGGTTCACTCTTTTGTATTTGGTTGATGATATTATTAACAATTGTACGGGTAGCCGCACATTATGTGGTCTAGGACAAAAGATTGTGTGATTGCGGGTTGCTTAGTCATGAGGGTTAATAATGGAAATCGGCTTATTTGCTTCGAGGTTTTTATTATTCGTAGTGTTGATTATGGGACGAGGTTAGGTAATTGTTAGCACTATGTTTACTTGATTAGGGATGGGGGAGTTAGTCTAGTACTGGTTTGTGGATGTGGTCTGAATTAATGGAGTTGTGATCACATGCGACTATGGAAGTTGAGAGAGGTAGTTAGTAGGATTACGGATTTACTATTTATTGCTAGGGACTGTCTTTGTTGTCTCTTGCAACGAACATCATTACTCGTGGTTTTAATGTAAGGTTGTTTGGAGGGAAATTTTGAAAGTTACAAAATTGAAAGTGGAAGATATTTGAGGCTCATTTGTTGATGTCTTAGTTAGGGGTGGTTGATTTGAAAGAATCTCCAAGGTGTAAATGGTGCTTTTGAGCTGTGGGGGAAAGCGAGCCTATTGCCTTTTCGCTTTAGGGGTTCACATGAGTGGGCTTTAAAGTCACTTTTAGTTGTCACCCCAGTGTGATCAGCTTGAGTCATATGTGGATTGTGGAATCTAAGGGGTGCGAGAAGTTGTTTGGATAAATCAAGAACTACTATGGCGTGGCATGTTTCTATTGATAGCACAATTAGCGTAAAATTATTTTTGTAAGCTCAGCTCACTTCAGAGCCAACATATTGACGATTAGCTTTTGTTTTGCAAGTGGAGTTAGTTTGCTGAGGTCGTTAGATCATGTTAAGAGTGATAAATCTGTTAGAGTATGTATGGTTCATATAGTAGTTGGTTGTTTGTAGCTTCTCCAGGATAGGAATGTGGGATCATGTTACGCATATGTTCTGCGGGTTCACTTGCTTATAGTAAAACATATCCGATCAATCATAGCCCCATAATATGGTTGTGGTGGATGAATCATTTGAAGCAACACATAATTTATGAATTTGGCTGTATGATTTGGTCATGATAGCAGCAAAACAATACTGTATTTTCCCAATATTTTTCTTATGCTGCTCCTGTTTGCTTGCTGGCAGGAGTCTGTCCCCGAGGAGGTTATCTCTAAGGCTCTTAGAATTTTGATGGGTAATTCCATATAAATTTATCCATCTAAATAATGTCATATTATGCCCTAGTTCACGCCTTCCTTTGTTTTTAAGGATTCTTTAACGTCATACTTATAGTTGAAGTTCCTTCTTTGTGCAGATGTGAGAAGTTATCCAGTACTGATTCATTGTAAACGTGGAAAGGTAGGCGTCCTTGACCCGTTGTCCAACTATTAACTTTGTGCTTTGTTTTTGTGCATTGTCAATTTCAATAGGTGGTTAGATTTCTAAAAAGTTCTGTTTTTGGTATGCTCTCTTGCTGATCCTAAATGCTCCATTATCGTGCAGCATCGGACAGGTTGTGTTGTTGGTTGCCTAAGGAAATTGCAGAACTGGTGCTTGTCATCAGTGTTTGAGGAATACCAGCGCTTTGCAGGCTCCAAAGCGAGGCTAACTGACATGAAATTCATGGAGGCATATGATGTCCTGCGCATGAGACAATCGCTCTACAGCCTCATCTACCAATACCATGGTTATGGTTCAAACAAAAGGCGCCTGCTCTACAGAGAAGAGAGCTTGCCTAAACCCCGCATTAGATCAAGCTAACGAAGAAGCAGGTTTTGGCCGAACCTTTGCCTCGCCAAGACCTCTACGTTGCAATCTATCATTTTCTGTAGAACGGGGAAGTTTTTGATTGAGTTGAAATCAACATGTTGCTCAAGTCACTCGGGACCAAGTGTGGATATATCGTATTTTTCTTTTTCTCTTTTCCTTTTTCCATTTTGGTGTCGAAACTCCATACACCTTCTGAGGGGAAGAAAGAATAGGCATTTTTACGCGAAATTTACCCGTCTCTGCGGTGTTAAATTGTCATCATATTACCTGATTTATCAAAGAAAGAAAAGTTTTCCCATCCATTTTATCACCATTCTCTTGGTTCATCTCTTCATTACTCATTGAAGATCGTTAGAATTTCCGTCTTTTTTTTATTTGTACGAAAAGGATGCTAAATTTGTAAAGTATTGCTATTTTCGGCCTTGTATATTATTTATTACATATGCCAACTTTGTTGAGCTGAAGGATCATTTGACTTTCATCTGAATGAAATTATGCTTTTTCAAATGTCGATTTTTCGAATAATATACTTTACTAAAGAATAAAACGAGAAAAGAGCGAAAAAATAGGTCATTTTCTTTTCTTCTGCTCTATTGCCTCTATATGGCTCTTTGTATCTTGAAAGTACAGGTCACAACTTACATGTTACAAGTCTTACCACCTTGGAATAGAAATGTTCTAGGATAAGAGATGCATGGGTCTAAATCAACTTGATTGATACCCATTCAAATCTAAAAATACAAGAAAAGAAATAATACTGATGAGCACATCAAAATTTAGGAAACCCATGAACCGATTAACGATTTAATCTCGTTTGTAACTTTTATATAATGAATACTTGTTTCTTTAGGTTTATAGATCCCCATGTTGTGGGAATTTCACCCAGAAGGTAATGGGTTACTCTTAGAGCACGTCCTTGTACAATGCTCAAGGCTCTAGGCTGAGTAGCAGGAGCCACTTTTTCTTTCTTATGAGCCCAAACGATGGATTCAATAAGTTCTTGCCAATAACCACGCCCGCTAAATAGAAACATTAAACTAAAAGCCCATACAAAATGAGCACCTGGGAAAAAGAAGCTTTTACCCCAATCCGAATTGTATGAGCTGAAAGATGTGCAGAGTGCCTAGAAAATGTTGCGAAAAGTTAAGTGTAACTTTAATCCTATCGCAGAGGAAGCTGTTACACATATAATGGTTGTATGAGGAATCTCATACAACACCAATAATTTTTCGCCAACTCAGCACAAAGACAATTCGTAATAACCTAATAATTAAGATTGGTTCACCAAAATTAATCCCACTCTATCCTCCCCTAACCTCTGTCTCCTTCCTCATGAGCGAGCCACCGACTTCCACCACTTGCCCACCACGTCGTCATCCCCAACCACCAGCGACCACCATTCCGATCACACCACCAGGATCGCCCATGGACTGCGAACCCACCCAAGATATCCTCGACATTTATCTACTTTTCTCTCTCCTTTATATAAGCATATGGAAGATCAACGATTATTTCCTTGATTTCTGATGCGATAGTGCTACTCAAATTCTTGATCTAATTAAACCAATCCTAATTTTATTGGAATGAAATGAGCAGAGGGTTTGTCTAATTCACGCCCCATTCCCAAATATCCATTAGCTCAATTTCTTTAATTTTCCTTATTTCAATCGTAATCAACAAGTTTTCCCCAACTATAATATTCATAATCTCACTCAATTCCCCCGTCACGGCTTCCTCAATCATAATCCCTGAGAATCCTCGTGTTTTGGCCCTGGTTTGAATCCCTTTTCTCCTTACAACATGGCTTATCACTCCTCTTTCTCTCGCTAATTTCAATTTCCCCCCCTTTTTAATTGAATTCAGAATTTTACTCTTCTTTTGTGTTGTTTGAATTAGAAAGTAAGAAACTTTGATTGGATTAGATCAACCATTCATTCATTTCATCCGTGGTCGTGATTTGATTTCAAGATTAAATCAATTGATTTGGGGGATAGCATACCGATGCTCGGTGGATGCGACGGCGAGTCAGGATGGTGGTGGCGGCGGGTGTTATAAGAGCGTGCGATGGGTGGTGGTGGTGGAGTTATGGGATGGGGTGGTGGTGATAGGTGGGTGGCGTTGGTGGTTCTGAAAATAGAGTAGCTTTAATGCCTTTTCTTTTAGTTGCTATCAACATTTTAGGCCAATAACAGTAATCGATAAAGGTCCTATATATGAGATTTTTCATACAAACATTGTAAGTGTACCCTTGTTCCGCCCATTACCTCTTACTTATTCCTCTCTTTATTCTAGACATGTATAATGATGGGTGGAGTGCCTAGAAGACACCAAATTCGACGATTTTAGAAAGTTGAGACACCGATTTGACACTTAACTAATTAACTCTGTCTTGACATGCCGAAGATTTCTTCTTAATAAATGAACATAGAATAACATACTCTAACAAAAAAAAAAAAAAAAAAAGGAAAAATGAAGGTCAGAAATCGGCCACCCAATTTCAAGTTCCCTAGACAAATATGGGAAGATTGGGAACTACTCATGGACAATACACCACGGGCCCAACAAGAGTAGATGACCCAAAAACTAGGGGCAACCTGAGCTTTTGGGTCCGGAGTCCTGACCAGTGACCCCCAAGATTGATGACCCACTGAAAAAGTAAACACCCTTGCCCTCTATTTAGCAACCCCCCCAGTGGTCCATAGGGTCTTTTAGCTCCGAGGACCCGTCCCTGACCAGTCACTTGAAACTTGAAAGCTTATGGCTTACGACTTTGGGAGTACCCCAAGCAACAATTTAAGATGTGGGTTGTAGAGTTTAATTAGTGTTTTATGGCTCTTATGAACTTATGATAACTAAGTTTAAACAAATGTAATCATACCATAAACATTAGGTCACATACTCGCATAGGGTGTCAATATCTTTAAAAAGAATGTACGCATGCCGATTCAAAACAAACTCAAGATATCATCACCGCAGATTCCATAAGTCGAAAATATACATCCAGTGATTAACTCTCTTTCAAAACATAGTTGATTGCAAACGGACGTCAAATAACATCAAATTATGGTTTTGATGACTGTATGGGCCAACTTAAAACCGTCAATTCAGCTCAGTTCAGTTCAATCTAGTCCGGAGTCGTGGTTCAATCCGTTTGAGTTTTAACTTTGGCAGATCAAATTAGAACAACATCCAACTCAATATTGAAAAACCGCGGTTCAATCATCATAGTAAAAAAAAAAAAAAAAAAAAAACTTTACTTTGATGGTAAACTTTACACCAAATTTTCCAAACACCACCCCAAAGTTCATTGATGATCCTAATATTTACCTTAGTGTAAAAAATTTTTACCCTCAAATCTCACCAAAAAGATCATCATCCTCAAGTAAATTCCCAAAACCAACCAATGTTCTTCTCACGAGCCCCGACAAACAATGGATAGACATTGATTCAAACTAAAAAGACGAAAATACCCCTACTCAAACAATAATATTATAATAATAATAAAACCGTACACCCATTCCCTTCCCCACCTTATTATATCTCCCTCTTCTCGAACACAAACCCAAGCCTTAGGGTTTCTTCCCCAACACACTTTTTACTTTTCTAATTTCTCCCCCAAAATCGCCCCCAAATCACAAACCCTAGGAGAGAGAAAAATCAACCACCACCATGACAGGGAAAGCGAAGCCGAAGAAGCACACAGCAAAGGAGATCCAAGCCAAAATCGACGCCGCCCTAACCAACCGCGGCGGCGGCAAGGCGGGGATCAAAGATCGAGGCGGCCTCGATAAGGGCGGCCACGCGAAATACGAGTGTCCACTCTGCAAAGTCACCGCACCAGATGTCAAATCTATGCAGATTCATCATGATGCTCGTCACCCTAAAATCCCCTTTGATGAGACCAAGATCAGTAACCTTCACGCTACCACCTCTGCACCTGCTGCTGCTCCTGCCGCCGTTGCTGAGTCTAGTGGCGGCAAAGTTAAGCCTGGGATTCGTGGAAGTTTGAAGAAGTAGTAGTGTTTTTTTTTTCTTGAATTTGGGGATTTTTAATTATTATTATTATTATTATGTTTTTCTGGGTTGGGTTGGGTTTAATTGTGATTTTATTAAGTGGGTATTAATCAGATTATGAGTTTGAAGTTTGTTTCTTATGTGGGTAATTTTATCGATATTGGGGATTTTAGGTCAAAATTTGAGGAGATTGTGAGAAGAAATTGAGGTGGCTTTTTGATGAAGCTACCTTTTTTTTTTGTTGTTGTTGATTATAAAGTTTTGATCTTTGGTTGTGTATCGATATAGTTTGACTGATGATTGTATGATATAAGGATGATGGTGGTGGTGGTGTTTTATGTTTTTGGTATAATAAACTTCTCGTTGGCTTGTTTATTACGATTTGATTTGGCTTGTTTATTACGATTTGAATTGGATTGTATTTGTATTTGACTGATTTGTGTGCTTAGAGCCCGTGCTGCTAATCGATATCGAAAACATATTGCAGTATATGATCTTTTGCTTAAAGATTAGATTTGATCTTCTCCGGTAGCATGTATAATGTGTACAATTGCGAGCTTTCGTAGTGCTTTAGTTTATCGTGTGTAATGTGTATGATTGCAAGCTTTCGAATTGTCGTGGTTCGGTTTATTCATATATCGAGTGGAAATTTGAGAAGTTTAGTAGTTGAATCGGCAGTGTTGATATACAGATGAGCCATTGATTATTGAACTTGCTTTCAAAACAAGATGTGGGTTTGTGTTTGTGTTTGTTATCGTATTGAACTTGCACTTTCGAGCTTTCGTCGTGCTAAGCTAAGCTGTGTACAATGTGTATGTGGTGTTACTTCATACTTCATGTGAGATCTTTAGTGTTGGCAGTCTTCGTATACAGACCAGTCATTGAATTTCGTTGATGTATCCTAATTACATTAGATCTCGTTTTCCTAATTGGACATAAATACATGATAACCTTTCAACATATGATTCTGCTTCAATGTCGGACTCTGTGAGCTGAGTTCAATGTCCTACTGTCACTCTGTCAATGTCCGACTCTGTGGGCAAGTCTGAGTGATCGATCATATTGGTGTCTCAGGATGTTGAGAATATAATTACACAAAAACAGAGGAGATGATCTTTATTTAAGAATGATTGACAAAAACAGAGGAGATTACAAGAAATAGAGATTAATTATGATTAGACAAAAAACAGGAAGGAGATTAGAAAAAATAGAGATAAATCTTGAGCAAGAATGCAAAAGAGTGATTACGAAGCGCAGTATCAAAGATGAGATGCCTGAGTATCATATCCATATCATCAGAATCACAACTTTCACCACCGTGTCCCCAAAAGATAGGTTGATAATCTACAGCGTCAGGACGCTCAGCAGAATTAACCAAAAAATCAGCAAGATGAGCCAAATACCGAAGTTTTTTTTTTGATCAAGAGCAGAAACTTGCATTAATTAATGAAAGCGGACATATAGTCCGCAGCTACAACATCTAGGAGACCCTCGGGACCTCCACACAACCAAACCCTACAGGAATAGTCAATTGGCGCTAAATGAGCAATATAATGCGCCGCTTGATTACCCCTTCTACGAATATGAGAAACAACTACAGACTCAAAATCTTGCATGACACCTAAAATTTCCTTACCTATATTACCTAAATAAGAAGAAGGCATAACTTCTCGTTTAAGTAACGAAACTAACTGTAGACAATCAGATTCTACCACAACACGACGATAACCTTGCTGGTTCACTGTCCGTAATCCAAACTCAAGAGCTCTAGCTTCTGCATAAACTGGTTCCCACTTCTCCTGAATGTGCTGGCAACCTGCAAGTAGAACATCCCCCTGCCATCCTCTAAGGACAAAGCCAAGACCACAACCCTGATCACCGAAAATTGCTCCATCAACATTCAACTTGAAAGTCCCTTCTACAGGTGGTAGCCATCTCTCGAGCTTGCCCGCTTCTTGTCCCCCGACAAGCTTTTTCGAAGCTTGAGCCTCCTGGTACGCCTTACATAAACAACGAGAATTATCAATCAGCTTCCAAGCCTCACGAGGAGCTCCTCCATGGAACACTGAATTTCGATCGTTCCATAAGTTCCATAAAATCACGATTAGCTCCTCACTCTTTTCCTCACTTATACCTTTCTCTAATAGTTGTGCAACCCATTCTCTTATGCTTCTTATTTCACCCCAGTCATCTTCGGGATGCACACCCACACCTTCCCATACGGCAACAATCTCTGAGCCGAATAAGAGGGCGTGCATGTCAGTTTCCATAGCACGTGAGCAGCGAGTACAAGTCGGATCAATTTCATCTACTCGACTTTGAATATTAGCACCGCTTGGGATTGCCCCACTACACGCTCACCATAAGAAAGATCGCAATTTTGGGGGAACATTCAGGCTCCAAATAAATTTCCAAAAACGAGATGACACGTCCGAGCTAGCTCCCACGCCTCCCCTATCGATCTCCCTGCTCCAACGAAGAAAATGATAGCCTGATTTGACAGTGTAGTTTCCATCATTACTAAAATGCCAAACCAATTTATCAGGCGAATTAGTACTAATAGGGATACGAAGAATGTCCTCGGCCTCGAAAGGAAGCAATTTGTCTTTGACTAGATTTGTTCGCCAGCCACCTCTTTCATCATCTATCCATTCACACACCTTCTCATTCATGTTTGAACCAGCCGGGGAGATTAATCGGAAAGTTGGTGCACTCAGAGTCCACTTGTCTTGCCAAGCTCGCACCCGTCTCCCATCCCCAATGAGCCACCTACACCCTTTCTGCAGGACCTCCTGACCTTCCAAAATGCTTCGCCAGATGTAACTAGGATGATGTCCTAGCTTTGCTTCCAAGAAATTGCAAGCCGGATAATACCGAGCTTTGAGTAATTTTGCCGCCAACGAATTTGGGTACTCCATTAATCTCCAACCTTGCTTCGCCAGCATTGCGATATTAAAGGATGATAGATGACGAAAGCCTAACCCTCCATCCTTTTTAGCTGTACACAACTTATCCCAAGCAACCCAGTATATTTTCCTTTTCTCCTCTCCGAACCCCCACCAGAATCTCGCCACATCCATTTCAATATCATGGACAAGAGTTAACGGAAGCTTAAAAAGTCCCATATGATAAGTAGGGATCGATTGGGCAACAGCCTTTATCACGACCTCTCTACCCGCAAAGGACAACAGCTTCTCTTTCCACCCTTTCATCTTTTTCCATATTTTTTCTCGGATTGTCGAGAACAGCTGTAACACTACGGAATTTGGAAAGTGGATTATGGAATTGGTTTGTCCCACATTGGAAAATTAAGGCTCATATGATTAGTTTATAATAGATTCCTACCATCTTACTACCAACAAGGCCTTCACCTTTTAGAGCCCACGAGAGGATTTACAGGCCTAAGGGTGACTCCCATCTTATTGGGTTGTGTTGCGACGTATGATGGATCGGGCTATTACAACAGCATGGTTTTATTTCGTCCCACTATAGCTGGAAGCCCGAGATATTTACCAGGAACCTGCACCATTTTTGCTCCTAGCAATGTTGTAAGCCTTTCCCGTGGATCATCCCCTACATTAGCACTGTAAAAAACTTCACTTTTGTGCCAATTAATCCTCTGTCCTGATGCCTTTTGGTAATCATTCAGAATTCTATTTACAGTAGACACATTAGACTCATCAGCCTTGCAAAAAATTATGGAGTCATCAGCAAAAAGTAAATGTGAAATCCGAGGGGCTCTACGGCAAATTTGAACCCCAGACAGCGTTTTCCTTTCAACCTCCCGCGACAAAAGCCTTGAGAAAGCCTCGACATATATAATGAACAAAAAAGGCGAAATAGGATCACCTTGTCGTAAACCCCGACGCGGTGATAAGGCCTTGGTACAATTTCCGTTAACTAGAACAGAAGACGACACCGTTGTTAGACAACGCATAATCATAGTAACCCAGCCATCACAAAAACCCATCTTACGCATGACTGTGTCCAAAAAGTTCCACTCCACCCGATCATACGCTTTACTCATATTAAGTTTCAGCGCCATATAGCCCTTAGCTCCAAAATTATAGGATTTCATGAAATGGAACACTTCAAAAGCTATCATTCCATTATCAGAGATCAGTCGATCAGGGATAAATGCACTTTGCTCCTCTGAAATAATCCCACCTAACAGGGGTTTCAAACGATTAGCTAAAAACCTTCGACACCAATTTATACACCACGTTACACAAAGAAATCGGCCGAAATTCTGCCATAGTGTGTGGGTTCTTGCTTTTTGGAATCAACACTATGTGCGTTGAATTGATCAGTGCCATATTCACCCTTCCATTTAAACAGTCGATCACCAATTGAGATATATCGTTCCCGATTACATGCCAATATTGCTGAAAGAATTTGAGCCAAATACCGAAGTTGATCGATAGATAATGTATAATCTATAACCTTTATCTGGGTTTCGGGGTCCAGCGGAGTACCACGGAGCTCGAACCACCCTTTGATAGCATCCAAGTAAAGCTCTCCTTGGACGAACTCATGTATATTCGCCCGAATTGCTGCAGCTGTTTCGTCGTCAACATTAACAGGGGGAGGAGCTCCAGGGAGAAAGCAAGAGCAGCATAATCGGCCGAGGAACTTCTTTATCAGCCAACTGTAGGATGAGTTTGATCCCCTGATTATCTCCTTCCAATACATATAAAAAGGGCCGTCTCCATCATCATAATCCATCATCATTAGAGGTCGAAACAACTCATGATTATTTAATAGATATCTGTCATCCGACTCACTACTGCCCAAGCATTGTACTTCATTCGTATAACTATCAACTTATGCGCCATTGGATATTGACAATTTCAACTTGAAAACTAAAAAACTCCGGGTACGGGTACCCGAAATTAGGGTACTCTATTTTTCGGGTACCCGAAAAGCAGGTATCCAGTTTATTTCGGGTCGGGTACGGTAATCACTTTTTAACAATTTTGAAACCGGAGTACCCTGTTTTCGGGTACCCAGTTTTGCTCACCCCACGATAATACTGCGAGGGTAGGATATGAGGATAGTATAAAGCCCTATATATATGGATAGTATAAAGAATCTTTTTAAGTGTAGTCCTACGTTTACATTGTGAGAAATACCGTGCTTCCGAGAGTATGGTATAAATATTGCTAGTTGTAGTTGAATGTTAGCTTATTAGATGTGAGTGGTTGATAAATTTACCTAATAATAGCGTTGTTTTTATGTGCCTGTCGAACTCTGTATTTTCACCATTGTTGTTGTATATGGAGAATAGCTTATGAACAACGCTTGAACAGTTAATGTATGGGATACCCAAGAGTTTATGTCATTATCTAACTCATGACAAATCGGTAATAACAATCTATGAACACACTCGACAAAAGCTAGCTTAGTTTGCATAGCACACATAGCCTACGATTATAATAACTTGAAATTATAAATTCATTATGGTGATTCCGTATAACATCAGTATCAGGTTAATCATCAGTAGCTTGATCATTTCATTTTATACATATACTTCTGCCTTAAGAGCCAGAGATTCAACAATTCGTATTCAAACGGAACGGGATTGAAAATTTACTCAAATGGAATGGAAGCATAATTACTCAAATGGAATGTGATTGTAGCGTAGGATTACACAAAATTACAAGTATGTATGAAATGAGAGATGCACTTATATACAAGAGAAATGGTCGATTTATAAATGTACATGTTAGTTCATCTTCTGGAAATGACCAAGTTTTTACAGGGGAAATCGAAATCAAAGTTTTACTCTAACCCTCAATTGCAAGGTAGTCAACTCTCGGTGCAACTGTTCATCTCTCCAGATTGTCCAATTGTATGTCTTTTGCGGGTGGATTATGATCCGTCTTCTCATCTTTCGTCTGCCATTTTTTCATTCCTCCCTTGCTCCTATTACACTTCCTATCTTACTGGATGCCGATATCGGCAAACGTATAAGATAAGAGGCACACCACTCTCCGGCCTTCAAACCTACGTTATTCATACATTCCTCATCACTTGTGAGCAGTGCGAGTATTTGACCCATCTCGCCAACCACAATTTGGAACGTTGTTTGGGGCCCATGGTGTGGAGTGCAATTTTTCATTTTATTGGTGACCCTATTGTTCGACTCTTCTTCTCCGGCTTACCATCTCTTATTAAAGCTGCATTGTCGCGCCGCTTCAAGTAGTTATTGTTTTTACTTTTTTTTTGTAATACTTTTGTTTGGTCTTCTGCAAATGGCCAAGTTTAAATAGGGAAACTAGAATCAAGGTTATACCTTGTAATACAGATTGTTGAACCGCAGGCAAATATACACTAACATCTCATATTTAGTACATTGTGCACCAAGTTCAAGACATGCAAAGGAGGTGCCTCGCAGGATTTACCTGTAATTGTTCGACTAAAAATGAATGAATGAATAGTAACATTACAAATCAAACAATCACAGATATTTAGAGGACTCCGTTCATAATCAGTCGCAACTAAACTCTGTATATGCCATACTAAATTGTGAAAAAGGCGACACTTCACAATTTTCAGCCTAGTGATCTTACATGGCTCGGACATTGGATCTACATACCAGTTAAACAAATGTATTGAAAGCACCAAAACTGCAACGATGTGACAATTTGTTGAATCGCAAACAAATATACACCATTATTCCTAGAAACTAGCATCCCATCTCAGGTACATTGTGCACCAAGTTCAAGGCACGCAAAGTAGGTGCCTTAACAGAATGCCAGAAAAGTTGCTTCATCTGCTCCACGATGCTAATTAGCGCCTTTGCATCCACAACTCTGAAGTTGCCCAGGGTGGTGTGAAAGAGAGCGAAGATTCTGATATCAACAAAACCAGACGACCAATAAACAGAATACGACTGTCCAGCGTCCAAGGTAGACAGCGAGAGAGAGAACATACCCGATTGGTAGCCCTGATACATAATTGTTAACGTCAGAAAAAGTAAAAATAAGCAAAATGAGAAGTGATCAATCAAGAAAAGCTGATTGAACACCCAGGTATATAAATGGTAAGAAGGTCTACCTTATTGCCCTCTGATATCCAGAGGCGTAGAACATTCAGGATGGATAAGTACCCATGATGTTGTTGTACAAGGAACCTGAAGAATCTGAGTTGTGAACATTACGCATGTCTGTATTGTAGTGTGACTCATCCAGTTGTTCCTGCTTTGGCCTAATGTGCTTCACATCAATATCCGGGAATTGCTGCCCCACGTATAAGGATTGAATTGAAGAGAGCATTCCTTCAGGATTTGAATAGTTGGTAACAGAGTGGGGAAATCCTACTGGGGGTGCCATGGGAAAATCTGGGATAGCTGGCATGATATTGCTGGTATATGCCGGATGGTGACCAGCCATACCAAAAGGACCGTACGGGGCAGTATTTGGCAAATGGTAAAATGGGGGAGCACCACTGCCAAGAAAGTTTGATCTAAAGAAGTCATTATTGCACCCCATTCTTGCATCAAAAGGAGGCGGAAGATCTTCAGCATGAGGTTCAGGCTTCAATTGATGAGGATTTCTGGTCAGAGGGATAATAGAGTGCATATTAGCTGGAGCAGTAGACAAAGGTCCACTCCCTGAATTGGCATTGCTGCTGCTTCTTGCAGCTGGCACTTCATGGTTGTGCTTTCCTTCATAGGTTGTTATTACATATTTCAAATCCTGCGAGGCCCTCTCTACATGCTTCCTGACGTTACATCCAGCACTAGTGCATTTGTAGTAACTCCTGAGAAAATATTCAGCATATTTAGAGCATATATATATTTCCAGTAGTATTAGGTGCAACTGTTATAGACCAATTTTTTTGCCTTGGTCAACAAAAAAAAAAAAAAAAAAAAAAAGAACAGGTCACCTATAGGGTTTGGGAGAAACAGCCACAGAAAAATCGATCAGCAGAAAAAAGAAAAAACAAAGGAGAGAACCAAGCAGTACAAGTACCTAGGATTTGGATTTCCCTTGACAACCTTTTGACCATACTTGCGCCAGCGGTAACCATCATCGAGAATATCCACTTCGCTCTCTATCTGGACGACTACTCTTGGTGCACGAACAGCCCTGGAAGTTGTTTCAGTGAAACATACATCCTTCTTCCTGGAGAAAAGGCAATTTAAGATTATCATCTCTAAAGAATCCTGTAATTCTTATACCACCTATAAAACACCAAATAGGTTATCAGCATTTAACTGTACCTTCTCTTCAAATCTGGTTCCTTTTCCTCATCATCTCCATGTAAAAAATTACCCTGTGTGGCAGCATCTTCGTCGTCATCATCATAATTGGCCAGTGTTGATGAGAACTCTGGAGTTCCTGTTGGTTCACGCACACCAAACACTTTGTCTTTGGTGGTTGGTTGTGGATCCGAAATTTCAGTAACAACAGATGCTGACGATGGCCTCTCTAAGCCTTCAATTTGCAAGTCTGGCGCGGTAGTAACAGCCAGCTGTATATTTCCCCAGACTGAGCCATCTTCAGCTTTTGCATAAGTGCTACTACAGTCACCTGCGTCTGACATCTCGTTGAATGGCAATGAACCAAATGGAGATTTCCGGCAGGGTTGAGGTTTAGGATGATCATGGGCACCCTTATAAATTATTTCAGTAATTTGGCCATCATGAGAACGCTCTACCTTTTTCTTCACCTGACAGTTTGGATGAGTGCACTTATAATAGCTACGAGGGTATTCACTACCCTTAACCTGTTTCTGTCCATATTTTCTCCAATTAAAACCATCTTCTGCAGTTTTTGATGATCCTGCACTAGAATAAACTTCTTTCTTGTCCCCATCCAAAGAACTACGGGTTCCTGAATCCTCTCTCATGGAAAGATTGTTATTGTCTGACATTTGAACACAGACTAGAGCATCTGAAAACTTTCTGTCCGGCGGTGAGGCAGCACCATGATCATTCATGCCTACATCTCTAGACAGCTGCACAGGGAAGTTAATATCCATTGACTGATGCATTGAAGAAAGGGGTTGACAATCAACATCAGCAACCGAATTCTGAGCCTGAACACACAGCACATGATGGACAATATATAAGCTCCTTATAGTCGAAACTAACACTTCATCTAATGCAAAGAGCACAAGTAATAGACTAGATCATTATCCAGAGATCAAGTAAGCCAAAAACAATCTTCAGCTGACTAATGAAACGACATTTCACTTATGGGCTTAAGGCCAGAGGTACCCAAATTTCCTTTGGCAGAGATCTGATTTAACTGGCAAATTCCTACATGAGCTAAACAGTTCTTCAAAATAGCCAATATGGAAATATGAATTCTAGTTCATTTAATGTAATGGTTGAACAAGCCTGATCCAGAAAGGCTTCACAGAAATTGGAAGAAACTACGATTGAAATAATACGAAAAGATAAACTAACAAGGGACTCTGGAGTCTTGTCGAAATATCAGAGATTGTAGCATATATCACACCAGAATCCAGATATAAAATAGATATACCAGATAGATGAGGACATAATGGTAGTAGTACAGTGACAATACCTGGTTTTGCACATTATGAAAAGATGCTGGAGAAGGGGAAACAGTATGGGCCTTAAACATGGAAGATAAACCTCCATCACAGCTGTAGTCAGCATCTGCAGGCATTGATGGAAACATCATTTGGCCATTTCTATCAAAAGATGGCGCTCCAAACGTTCCTGTGGTCGGAGAAAGCTGCAATGTGAAAAAGAGTGAACATCAGAAAATAACAGATATCCGGTTGTTGTATTGAATTATTGATAACATAGACGAGGCCTAGCATAGACGAGGCCTAGCATGTTCAGCATCCTTAAGATACTATCCTATATATAAAATTAAAACCCTGCATTCCCATCCTCAACCGAGCTGTTAGAACTTTACCCGAAAGAAGAGGACACCATCTATTGTAGCGCCATTACTAGAAAAAATTCTGTTTAGTTAGCTTCATCATCAAACTTGCATTTGGTTTTTACTAAACACCATGTCAATATGTCATAATCTAGCATTGCATCATGAAACTACTAATTTAGAGTTTTCGTTATTAGCTAATAGCTATATACCTCAGGTGATATTTTTAGCCCTTCTAGACTTGATTCAAGAACTAGAAACTACAAAACCATCAAATCCGCGTCATATTTGATAATCTCATCTTACAACCATACTGTGTCCAGACAAACTTCTTCCCCTATCTGTAATTGGCACGTCCTTACAGAAACACAAAATGTAACTCAAAAGTCGAAACTTGCACATTCAAATTCTCTTCAGTTCCTCATATATAACAATGCAACATCATGCATCATAATACGCCTCTTACACTAGTCAACAAAAAAGCTCTAAACAGCACTATCAAGTATCATCCATTCAAGCAATTCCATTTCAGGCATTCCACAGCATATAATCGAAAAACATCAAAACTACAGTCGAAAAAATTCAAAAACCAAGAATCAACCTGTGAATTAGGCAGCAAGAGTGGTGAGTCCAGCAACACATGGGGACTAATACCAGCAGGGATAGTAAGATAAGGCGACCGAGCAGCAGGCGAATGCAGAGGGCTACTAGTCCTAAACCGAGGAGTACTAATCTTAGCAGCATTGAACCCACATTTCCTAGCTCTCCTCTCTGCTATTTTCCCTCCACCACCACCATCACCACCACCACCACCATCACGACAATCTTCCAATGAAGCACTCGTTTTCGCAACACCAAAAGCCGAAATCTTGACATCATTTCCCTCATCATAACCACCTAAAACACCCTCCCCACCACTAAAAACATCAGCAAAAGATTTACCACCCGAATGATCAACCCGAAAACCCGAAAAAAGCCCTCTTGGACTCATTGTTATTTCCCTCCATTCATCTAATCCCTCTTCCTCATTTTCCTCCATTTTCACCATTAATCAAACTTTCTAATAATAAATTACTCAAATTCAAAAACCCTAGGTTTCTCAATTTCCCCCAAATTGAATTAAATTGTTCCTCAAAACCCTAATCACTCACTAATATTACTACCAACAACACCACACTGAAGCTCAAAATCACTGCAAAGTTTCCACTTTTCCCCAATTTTCTGAAAAACAACAAAAAAGACACAGAATTTAATCAAAAAAATACAGGTTTAATCACAAATTAAGTTGAAATTACAACTAATTTCATTCAAATTAACCCTTAATTATACCTCAATGCAGCTAGAAAACTGCGATTTCTCCCCCAAATTAGAGGAGAGAGAAAATCAAAATTTGCAGCGCAAAATTTCATTTCAACATCATCATCATCATCTAAATTCTTGATAAACATTCAAAATTTGCAGAAATAGAAATTCGTAATTAGTGTTTTTTTTCTTTCAAATTAGAGTAATTAAGTGAGTAATTAATGGATTAATTTAATTTAATTAATGGTGCGAAACTCGAAAATGATTTTTCGAGTTTCTAAGGAAGAAGAAGGGGAAGGTTTTTTTAGTTCAGTGTTTCTATGTTTTTTTAATTTTTATGTTATTTTAAAAAAAAAAAAAATTAAACACGCTGTTTAATTTTCATTTTTAAATGGAGGATTTTCGGAAATGTCGGATGTTTGTTTAGATTCACGTGCATATATTTAACCCACATGTCAATTATTTTTTAAAATTATATTGTTTGTGTATACTATAGATGAAGTGAATAAAATATAATGGAGTAACATTTTTATGTCCTAAACTTGAATGAAATGTCTATTACTTAGGCTATGTTTGGTATGTCAAATAAGCTAGCTTATTTGGCCAAAGTAGCTTATTTGACTAGATTTTTAAGCTCTTTGATCAAATAAGTGTGTTTGGTGACACCACTAGCTTAAATAATAAGCTAGCTTATTTAAGATGTTACCTTGGGTAGCATATTAAAAAATAAGCTAGCTTATCATAATTTTATTCCTAATTTACCCTCATTTATTTACTAAAATAAAATGACATTAAAATTATTTAATACATTTTTATGTAATTTTATATATATCAGCTCCTGTATCAGCTAATTTTGCCAAACACTCCTATTACTATCAGCTAAAAACCTTCAGCTAATATTGCAGCTATTAATTCAGCTTTCCGCTACTATTTCAGCATTCAGCTACTATTTCAGCGTTCAGCTACTATTTCAGCTAGTTTTACCAAACATAGCCTTATATAATCATTTTTTTTATCGGAAGAATAGCATAAGTATGATTAAGGTTATAATAATATACAAAATATCGAGACGGACTTATGTAATTCAAATACAAAAAAACACATATCTAGACAGGATTCTATATGACGTATTATTGTTTCGCTTGGATATGCTCAAGAGTTTTGTTTGATGAGAATAACAATTGTTTTCAAAGATGTGGAACTAAGTGAAAATTTGTTGGAGAAAATCGATATTATCATGCCGAAAACACAAGAAGTAGTTACCACTTACATAATTCATGATTTTTATAAGGGAAAGAACACCAAAATACGAAGTAATATACCTTGCTTTAAATATGCGCTTTATATTGGTGGACATGATGGTATTCTATAACCTACACTTATAGTCGATATTGACCTCACGCGGTTCTTAGCTTCAAGCACATTTAATCAAAATGTACCTACATTGGCTACATAATTTCATTCTTGTAATACAATGTGTATATAGACTTTAAGTCCTTAGTTCCAGAGACGTACGATAAAATTAAAACGATATAGAGAATAATGTTGCGTACCGTATTTCCAATGGTACAAGAAAGTTCATGGAAATAAAGTAGATCAGATAACCAAATGTATCGGATAATTCCAAGGAGATCAGTGATTAGTAACAAACACTAACAATGTCCCACTTATTCGCAGATTTGCGGTAGTCCTACTCTTGCTATTCTGCTACCACCAGTTACTAACTTAGATGTAGCAAAATCACACTCTCCACCAACTACTTTAGTCCACATTTTACAACATTTAGTTTTACATGTAAGTAGCTAGAACTTAATCACCCTTGCAAATCGATTCGGAGTCGCCAACGTCTTCTTCGATGTAGGGAGCAATGTCGTCTTTCGACACAGTGTAACTCGAGGCTGATGTTGGGTTCTCATCCGGATACGAACTCATGCTCATGCTTAAAAGCTCTGCTTTCCTCTTCTTTCTGTATTGCTGCCATTTCCTTAGTGACTCTGTGAACTCTCTTTCGTCGGGGATGGTTGTTACTCGCTTCTCCTCCACGGTATCTAGTCGAGGACGATCACCAATTGCGAGTGGTCTCGAGACCGGATACACTATTAAGGGCTTGAAGAAGTAAATGAGTGGTAAAAGTAACAATATATACATGTAACAAGTCGTCCACACGTAAAATGTCCATTTCCAATTGTAGACGAACTCTTTTAGCCTAGGCAACCTGGACTGCATAAGGATTTCGGCCTCATAGAGCTGAGGTAAGTAGAGAGTCCCAGCTCGAGGCATTAGCGTAATCTTCACAGCTCCAGTACGCATATGGCGATCCTCCTTGTAGTCGAGCATAGGGACCGTGATCTTTTGAGTCTCGCGCGTGAGTCCTAGCATTAGAGGTAAACCCATTGCGAGTGTGCGCAATAGTCTTATAGGTTGGCTTTGGAAAAGCAGCATTGATGGTTGGCTCGACCTTGCTATTAGTTGGCCGTTTGTTGATATGACCTCTGCCATTAGCTGTTAACAATGAACACATCAAACTAAGCAGGTGATAGCTATGAGCTTCACATTTACCATGAAACGAAATTCGACTCGAATTCAAAAAGTTCAATCCAAATTTCTTCACAAGACAATAAGATACTCCGTACTCTGTTTGGGCTCTACCTATGGGCAATTATTATTCTTGTATAGGTGCAAAGGGTGCCACGATTTAGTATATACAAGTTTCGAGCCATGGTCACGAATATTACTCATCGTGGTTATCAACAATGTAGGCATCTCTATATGATAACTACTCCCTCAGTCCTTTTCATTTATTAACATTTGGTTTGAATATGTGCAATCATACTAGTATTGTCACACAAAATGAAAAGTACGTACGGAGTAACAAATAACGTTATCTTACGGTCAAAATCAACTAGTCTACATATACATTGGACATCTAGCCATAAGTCAACTCAAAAGACTAACTAATTCCTCATTTTGATCAACATTACCCTAGTGTCTCAAAAGAAGCTCTACCTAAGCATATGATTAAATCAGATGTGCGCAACCTTACCCCAATACACGAATCATCACCTAAACACATGCAAATCCATGAACCCAAGTCACACCATATATATGTAACAATTAAAACAAAGTTGTGTATTACATTACTAACCTGAAAAACACCAACATCGCGATTATAATCAGAATCCGGGACTAGAAGCGACACAGACACATAAAACGTATGACCAATAGGAACACCAACTATCGGTCCATTAAACACAACCAAAGCCTCAGGGTTAACCACAGTATAATCAAAGTGCAACCTCTGCTTAACAAACACAGGCTGCTCAACCCACTGATTAACCAGCACCACCCCCGCCACCGCGGCAACCACCATGACCAAGCTCAGCACCATCCCAGCATACACCGCACCCAACACCCCATGCCCCACCCTCTTCACCAGCTGCTGCGTGGCCGCGGCCAGGTCAGCAGAGGGCCTGGTGGGTGCAGCTGGTGTAGCAGGGTGGTGGACGGTGGTGGTGGTGGCGGCGGCGGCTTTGGGTGGCGTAAAGGAGGTGGTTTGTGTAAGGGAAGGTGTGAAGAGGGAGGCTATAGTGGTGGCTATCAAATCCACTTGTGTTTCTACTAGTTTTGGAAACCAACTTAGCATTTTTTGTTCACCAAGAAATGAAGTGAAGTAATCTTGGTCTTCCATCATTTTTTTTGGGAGTATTGTAGAAGAAGCTATTGTTTTGAGGAGAAATAGAGAGAAGATAAGTACATAATAATGGTGTTTGGAGTGGAGAAGAGTGAGAGAAGAGGTGTGTGCTGTGGCAGAATTCAGGGGGTTCTTGAGCTGAACTTGTGACATGTGTAGGGAGGAATCTTAGTTCTTGGGTATTCCTTTTAATGCAATGTTGGTTTGTGAAAATCGAATCGCGATCCAAGTGATCTGCTTAAACTTTTGGTTGAGATGGTTTCTATACGTATTAGGTGACGTCTCTATCCCTACTAATAGTGCAAGTAAAGTAGATTATTGTATATGGTGGTGGTTGAATGATAAATTGTCAAACTCCTCGTGTTGTAATTTGTTTGAATTTTACCAATCATACGGATTTTAAAGTTTTTGTAATGGTTAGCTTTGATCATAACTCTCGCTTTTCAACAAAGCAATTCCGTTGAAAGAGAGACAAAAGGGCTTTATTCTACAGATTCAATAGGAAAGGGGAAAAACAAACCCCTGTGAGATAAGGCTAAATACGTTTTTTACAGCAATAAAGAGGTCATCCGTACGAAATTTGCATGTATTGATAAATAGAGTTAGCGGCAAAGACCAAATCAAGTCTTGTAATGTAGTTATCTACTGCGGGGCACTACAAAGGATGAGAAATTATATAAAGGTGAAGATCGAGTTCAGGCCTCAAGTCGATCTTCACCACATTGACTCGTCCCCGAAGAGACATAACCATGAGATTGTCAAGTGTAGTCTAGTTTCTCTTAGACATAAACACCAAACAAAGTCAATGTGGAGAACTTAATTGTCAAAAAATCAGCTTATCGTGAAACCGGTATAAGAGTAATAAGACTATAAGCGGATAAGCCGAGAATGGGGATTCGAACCCGAGACAATCCCCACGAAAGTTGTACTTCTAACCACTAGGCCAACCTTCCTAACTTAAACGAGCTCATTCCCTATAAAGTTGTGACATACTGAAAACCCGAGTCACATAAAAAACCCTACAAGAGAACACGACTAGTCGAAAAGTATCATTCACCAAAAATCGAACTACAGGTGTGGTTATTTTCACTCAACTCATCGTAACGGACCTTAAGATTCGAAACCTCAATCTCCGAAAATTTCACCAAATCAAAACGTTAAACAAAAACTCCCAAAGAAAACTGAAGACCCAAAAAGAATCCAATTCGCAGAAAATTGGCAAAAAAAAATTCTCAAACACGCTACTCTCATTCTCAAAACTCTCAGCACCCACCCTCGATCCACAGCAGAGCTCCCTCCCAAAAAAAACATTCGTAAACAAGAAGCTAACAACAAGGGTTTATCAAACACAACAACAACTGCAGAGGTTTTACTGTTTCAAAGAGGAGAGAGAAAGATGGTGCAGAAGAAAGGGAGCAGTAAAACTGGTGCTGCTGAAGAAGAGGAGCTCACTCATGCCCCTTTACAAGCTATTCTTTTGGCTGATAGTTTCGCCACCAAATTCCGCCCAATTACTCTTGAACGCCCCAAGGTTTAATCTTTTCTTTTTCATTTTTAATTTTATTGGGTTTTTATTAATTTGATTAATTTTGTTTTGTTAGTGGATTAATTTGATTAATTGCATTTTTATTGTTGTTGGGTTTTGTTGGTTGTTGTTTTTTATTGATTGATTGGAGAAAAAACCCAGAAAAGAAATGAAGTTTTGGTGATTAATAGAGAATACCCAGAAAAAAAAGGGAGTTTTTTGCTCATTAATTTCAATATTTTTTGGTTATGTTGGTTGTAAATTTGTAATCTTGTGGTCTGAATATTGCATGAGTTTTATTTGATTAATCATGAGATATAAATTAGCAAAGTTTTTGATGATGGTTGTTTTTTATTGCATTGGTTGCATTCGGTGGTGTTGATTGATAAAGCTTATAAAAGAAGGAACCTTTGGCCAAGGTGCTGTGTGGTATTGCTGCTGTTGTTGATATTTTAGGTGTTTAGTGAGCTTGTGTTAGCTCTGTGGAAGATGAATATGCTGTGAAGTTAATGATGAATGTTTGCACATTTGCGGAATTTGATCATCTGTGACTGTTTTGAACGTTCTTATGTAAAGCATTGGAATGAAGTATTTTGTCATTGTTAATTGTTGTTGGGATAGGTGACTTGTGTAATAGAAACCATGGTCGTGAGTGAAACTTTGAAACATATGGTTCTTCTTAGGCTAGAATTTAGGTTACCGCCACTGGTTGTAAATGGCATTGAATCATGAGTGGAGGTAATGCCCCAGAAGGGCATAAAGTGGTGTCTAGGTAGCATGGCTTATTGGCTTGACTATTCGGCATTTCAGCTCTGTGACTAACCCTCTACGGATTGTTGCAACATCAAAGTGTCGGTTTATACCAGACCCTTTATGGGGAAGGCACTTGACTTTCTGACCATGACTAATCAAAAATAGAGTAACAAGTTAACTCCTTTGTTACTGCTTAATTTGCATAATGTAGGACTTGTGCTGAGAGCCTGAGACCATACATTCCTCTGAAGCCCTTATGTGTGTATTTTAGAGCTTCAATAGAACAGTGATATTTTTGGTTCACGGAAAAGTTTGTTCCTTTATTAACTGTGGCACTTATGAGCTTTCCTTCTGTTAAAAGGTACTGTTACCACTGGTTGGCATCCCAATGATTGAGTATTCCTTGGCATGGCTTGAATCTGCTGGCATCGAAGAAGTTTTTGTGTTTTGTTGTGCCCATTCAAAGCAAGTGATCCATTACTTGGAGAGGTCTCAGTGGTGCAAACATCCCAATATCGCAGTGACAACCATTGAGTCGCATAATTCAGTTAGTGCTGGAGATGCCTTGCGCTTGATATATGAACGCAATGTGGTACGCATAGGTTTCTCTTCTCCATGCTACTGTATCTTGCCTCTTTTCTTGATATGCTTACAACTTAAGCCATGAGTTATCTGTATAGCCCCTTACAGCCTACTTGGTCAGTGTTGTCGTTTGGCTCTTTTTCTTAAATGTCCAATGCACCACCACAATCCGGTGGAGAAGTTGACAATGTTGTCTCTCGACATTATTTCTAGTCTCGTTTGCCACTCTATGTACCCCTTTACTTATGAACTTCTGTAGCACAATAAATCGCACTGTGTATCTAGTAGAATCTTGGAAGTCGAAGAAGTCTAAAGAAACACATTCATTTTAGTTCTTTAATTGTTATTCTATCTGTTCTTTATATAGCGTGTCTTGTGGCAATGCCGATATTCAGCTTTTGTGGATGGATATTTTTGTGTTTGGTATGACTCCGAGTTTGTATTTCTGATGTCATGTTGTTGTGCCTGTGCTAGGCATCAATAGTATCACAACTGAAACGGCTATAGGCTTTGGTCTTAACTAAGTTTTTGACGTATATGTTACCTGATTTGAGCCTTTTGTGTGTTTCTAGTCTCAGTCACTAAATCAACATTGCCAATGTGGTTCCCTTTGCACCAAAAGAATTAAAAATGTAGTAATTATTGTGTGGGTGAGGAGAAAAAAATAGTACTTGGTTAACATATGTTTCTGTGTATCTTTCAATATCTGTGTCTCTACTCTGTGACACTCGTTTACATGTACTTTAGATTGTTAACAACCTTGGTGTTCTTGCTTCTTAGATTCATGGAGACTTTGTCCTTGTAAATGGGGACACGGTTTGCAACATGTCACTTGCAGATGCAATTCAAGAACACAAAGATAGAAAGAAGAAAGATAGTAACGCCGTGATGACAATGGTCGTTAAAAAGTCAAAGCCATCACCCATAACTCACCAATCTCGACTTGGCACTGATGAACTTTTCATGGCAATTGATCCTGATACAAAACAGCTATTATATTACGAGGATAAAGGGGATTTTGTCAAAGGAACTATTACTCTTGACAAGTCATTACTGACTGAAAGCTGCTCGGTTTCCTTGCACAATGACATGCAGGTTTACCCTCCAACCTTCATTATTGCTTGAAACTTTTATCATTTAATTCTCACATGTACATAAACACTGTGGGTAAATACACGCTTCTTTGGGTTGAATAAATATATGTGTTCAATTCGTTGTTTCAACTCCCACTATCATTGTGTGGCCTCTCTGAGTTCCATTCTAACTTGTCTGATCAGTCACTCAATAAAGTCTCCTTTTGCTGTGCTATATTTTTTTCACTGGTGAACCTGATGTGTCATGCTACAGGTGTCATTTACTTTTAGTGGACCACTTAGCAGTTAGCATTTTCTGATGCTGTAAATATTAAAGTTAGGAAGTTGCTTCAATTAACCCTTCAGCTAGCTGACGGCCTGGTGACTGGCTACCCTCATTCTTGTAGATTAAGATGTATAATTTGATAATGGGCAATCTGTCAGAGGGATAGTCACATGTAGCCATATGAGGTATATGTTTAGCAGTGATATGTGTTGCGTCATTTAACAAAATTTGGTATGCGGTATCTGTCTCCAAGATTAAAAACGTTTTCGAGATTTCATGGCGTACACAAGACGGTTACTAGATGACGATTCATGTTAACCGACCCCAAATCATTTTGGGAATAAGGCTTGGTTGTTGTTGTTGTTGGTATCTGTCTCCAAGATGTTTGTCAGGGTTTAAACATTGCTTCACTTTTTACTCTGTGGCCAATTTCAGTGTGAAGGATTTTGATGGAACAATTCATGTATGTCATCTGAATGGAAATTTCCTTACACAATTATTTGTTTGTGCAGGATTGCTATGTTGACATTTGTGGTCCGGAGGTCCTTAGTCTTTTCACTGACAATTTCGATTATCAGCATCTTCGTCGTCATTTTGTAAAGGGACTTCTTGTTGATGATGTATGTGTTCTTTTCCATGTCTGTCTTTTGTGGCAGCTGATTTCAATTTCTTAAAGGATTTAAGATTGGAATTTATGCATATATTGTACTTGGTACTTGGCTACTTGCTGTATTTCCTGCTTGCTCGATTGGTTTCATCTGTGTGGTTATCTATTAAATACGATAGAAGTTACTAAGCCCAAAGATAATTGATTGCATGTTGATATACAAGATACATAAGTGGCCTCATGAAAATCACATGGGGGGTGCTTGTTTTATTCCCCAAACCTTACCTTAATCTCTTATCAACTGATCGGTGCCCATCAGTAAATAAATTCTACAGCTTTTGTTGCTGTTAAATAGCTCATGATCAACTCTAAGGGCCACAGTTACTTAAACGTGTAAATAGAACATTTGATTTGCAAGCAGTCCTTGTCTTGTTTTGTGTTTGAATTGCGCGACATGCTGGTCAAGAGTAATTAATCTAATCAACTCTTTGCATAATGCTACTGAGCAATGATGAGTTTTCTTATTCCACTGGCTGTTGTTGTCTATTTGTTTAGATCAAAGGGCATGTAGCATATTCCTTTCCAACTTTTGAAAGTTTAACAATTTGTTTCCTGATGGGTCAAATTTCAGATTATGGGATATAAAATCTATACTCATGAAATTCATTCTAACTACGCGGCAAAAGTGGAGAATTTCAGAAGTTATGATACTATCAGCAAAGACATTATGCAAAGATGGACTTATCCCTTGGTACCGGACATCCAGTCCTTTGGAAATTCTGAGATTAAACTTGGAAGACAAGGCATTTACCGAGCATCAGGTTAGGCTTGAAATAGCTGACCCCTTATATAGTGTACTAGTGCCAACCAAATAAATAACTGAATTGTATTTCTTGCACTACTTTCATAGTTTGATGAAAGTCTTTTATTCGAATCTGTGAAGTGGATTTCGTTTGCTGATGCAAAATAAATGAATATTTCACCTGAAAATGGGTAGCTGTGTGGCTGTAAAAGAATTTTGTATTTAGTAAGACACCGCAGTTGCTTTCATATGGACATTGTATACGGTGGGTTTAGCGCCCTACACCAGTCTTTTGTCTTTTGAATTTGGAAGCTAATATATTAAAAACTGCTTTATCAGCTCAAAATTTTGTTTATATCTTGTGGAAGAAATCCTTAATGTGTATCTACACATTTTTATATTGGCCTTTTGACTAAATTTGGTTTTTTTTGGGTGTTTGGTGAGATTCTATTCTTACTTTTAAGTAAGTTATTTCATATGATGCTTTTATTTTGTTTATCCAGATATAAGGCAATCGACCAATGCTGAAATTGGTCCTTTTACTCTTATTGGTAAGGGAAGCACTATTGGGAGCAATAGTAAAATCTCAAATTCGATTATTGGAGAAGGGTGCAAGATTGGCTCAAATGTTCTGATAGAAGGTTCCTATATTTGGAATAATGTCACCATCGAAGATGGTTGTAAATTGAAACATGCAGTTGTATGTGATGGGGTAATTATGAAAGCTGGAGCAGCTTTGGAACCTGGTGTCATCTTGTCATTCAAGGTATGGAGATCCTTGCTTTCAGTTTATATATACTTGCTTACGTTCTTAGATGATGTAAGAGTAGATAGTAGCAAATGTAGCCACTGGAAGATTAAGATTAGTTATTTCTGGTGTCGGTATAAAAATAACTATTTCCTATTATCGTTCTCCTATTTTTGTCGATGCTTGTGGGAGGTAAGTTAATAGGGTTCTATGCTGTACACTACTTACTCTCTTTTTTTTTGTCATTTCTGTTTATTGTTAGTACGTCATGGTGAATCATTAAGAGTTGTGTCAGTTTACCTGCTATTATATTAGATTTTAGCATTGATTTGTAACATTAATGATCTGCAGGTTGTTATTGGTGAGCACTTTGTGGTTCCTGCTTACTCTCAAGTGTCTTTGTATGAACAACCAACTCTTGAAGACAGTGATGAGGAGTTGGAGTACGCAGACAGCAGCAGTGGAATGGCAGATGCCACTTGTATGTGCTACTGTTCAACTTACTCAATCTCAGCTAACCTTTTGCTTTTAATCTTTCTACATCGATAAATTGTTGTGCAGGTCTCATGCTATTTCACTCAAATTGCCTTATCACTTACTGTTACTAGTTAATAATCAAATTGACCATGTGTCCACCTTGCTAGTGACTCTTCACGGAAAAAATCTGGGCTCTTAAACCTTTTAAAATCCATTCAGAGAGAGGAGTATAGCTAAAAGAAAAGCTATTCAGAAAAAGGTTAATGGAACTTATCAGAAATAGGGTAAAAGTAGAAATGAGGGGTAAAAAGTAGAAGTTATGATGGGGCAAATTTAGATTAAATGCTTATGCTTGAGGAGTGGAAGATGGGAAAAGAGACACACTGTCAAACGGATGAATAGATTTTCAGCTTAAGTATAATGCACCACACTATATACTGCGGATTGTGTTCTAGGTCTGTTTAGATGGGCCTACGGCCTATTATCTTGATAAATTTGCCTTGATGCTCTCGAAGTATCTGTTGATTTGATCTTTTTGGCATTCTTCATTAAATGCAAAGCAAAGTCCTTTAAAGTTTGCCTTCACTTCCCTCATCACTAGCAATCCAAGTTTTCAGTTATATTGCTCACAAAGTCACACTCACAGAGAGTAATGCCATCATCTAGTTTTCAACACGAGATGGCATATTTTATGGGATACAATCTCTCACCTTTTTTCTCTGCGAACTTGGGCACATTTCTGTACTGCTCTCAACTTGTGCTATTTTCCTCTGCAGCAATTGGTGCTTTTACTGGGCTGTCAGATGGGGAGTTGATGGCCAAAGCTGGTGAAGCTTCTGAGGTAGTTGTCGTAATCTCACATTGCATTGTTCATCGCCTTGACCTCTCTTCTTCCAACTTTATTCGTTGTTCAGCGGTTTAGGACGAGTGCATAACTGTTGAGGTGATATTAATAATATGGTAAATTAACTTATGGCCTCAAATAGTAGATGCTCTACTACATTAGTCCACCACCTTAATTAGTATTTGCGGAAATTAGGTTACATCGATATTCTTAAGTGACATAAGAAGTAGAGCCCTGAAACTATATGACAATTATATATGGACAGAGAAAGTGTCATATTTTGCTTGTCGCTCAGAACATCCATGACAACTATCGTATGAGAACTATATGAATAGAGACCTGACTTCTCAAAGTCTTGTGCAGCTTGAAATTTAATGTGCTCCTGAAATGACTCCCTTTCATCATAAGTCTGCAAACTTTTTAGTTCGTCAATTTTGGATTTAATATCACTTGGAATGTGTAAGATTTATTTGGTTTTTCTGTCAACTGCAAGGTGGGGACTGGTGGTGTTGGTTACATCTGGTCTGCTTGTGAAGGAGGGCGAGAAGATGTATGGAGGCATTCAGTTCCACCAATCCCTGAAGACAAGCTTGCTGAAATTTTGCTTGCTGCAGAAGACGACTTTGACCAGGCACACTTAAATGATGGCTCTCTCCCCCCTTCTGGAGAATTGTTAGCTGCAAGTCATGATTCTGAAGTCCATGATTCTGAAGAACCCATAGATGACTACTTTGAAAAAGAGGTAAGTGATTTTTTTTCCAGAAGTGCAATTCTTATCAAAGCAAAGGAGCAAAACAGGGCAAGGGACCTCAGGCATAAATAATAAATAATAAGTATGTTGGATAATGTGACTAAAACACCCGTAAAAGCACCCCCCTGTCTCCACAAAAAGATAGAAAAAAGCCCTTATTCGTAGATAATCAGAACTCAGAAATGTGCCTAAACCCTGAAAAAGACTAGAATTCCACCCAACCAAATTTATTAAAAGGTAGTTACACTGCACACCTGTATAACAACTTTCTTTTTTGGTGTTACCCAATCCTCGGAATTTAATGTGTAGAAAGTCAATTACCAATCAAGGACATGCGTGATGCTCGTGATTCGTGACAAGTGTCAAATAACCTTAACCATAGTGAATTAGCAACATCACAAATCACAATTTTGGAATACATGCAAACCTGTCTCACAGTGTTTCCAGCCCATAACACACATGTTTGTATCAAGAGCAGTATTAGGTCTGCGCCTTTGAAATTTATCATGTATTACTTTGCCCAAAACCGTAGGCCGCTAAAACCTCTCATTTTTACAAAAGACACTAGAAGGTGAATGGTCTTACTCGGGCAAAGATACTTAGGCTTTATGTACCCAGTAATGCAGCATATCCCTCAGTAATTGAACTTTTGCTATTGATTGAAGGTGGAAGCAACTTTTCAACGAGCTGTGCAAGAAAATATCAAAGAAGACAATGTGATTGTGGAAGTAAACTCACTAAGGTAGCTTCCTCTCCCACCGCATTGTCAGTTCACGGTCTTGATTATCCTCTCTATCATGTGAAGCGTAGGCATGACTCCGAGGGGCTTACATATTACTTTCTGTTCTCTAGTTGCAAACTTTATTATTCAACAACAAATTGATTTTTTTTTTCTTTAGATTGTCTTACAATATGGTAGCTGCAGACTGTGCCGGTGCAATATTCTATTCGTTGATGAAACTGGCCATAGAAACACCTTATAGTTCCAACGGTGAGTTTTCTGGACTTTATATGCTTGTTTTATCTTCCACCTTATCTGTTTTAACGTGCTTCTAGTCTTGTCCTACTCTAATTACTAGAACATTGAAATTTGCATGTTGAATACTTGATGTTGGGCACTTTACTTGATTGTGATGTTAAAAAGAGTCTCCTGTTTGGATTTCCACCGAAATCAAGGTTTGCCTTTCGTAGTCTTTTCTATTAGTGAGTCAGAAGCTCTTAAGATAAACTTATGTTGTTGTGAATTGTTTGCATGGATGGCTTGGAGTGGGTACGGCTCTTAATCTCAGCTATGCTCCTTGCTCTACTTCTTTATGAGACTTCGAATCTGCAATCATATAGTTACTCTGACAAGTTGTGCGGTCAACCTACTGACGGGAATACATTTTTCAGGTGATCTGTACAAGAATGTGGTCAAAATAATCACAACTTGGAAAAAGCTTTTAAAGTATTACTTATCTTCCATCGATGAGGAGGTATATATCAGTTTGTGTAGACAGTTTATTGTTATTTCCTAAAGCTAGTTTCAACTCAACTTCACATACTGTTGTTTTCTCAGTTGTCATAGAACTGTACGGATTTCTAGTTGGACCATTAATCTGTAGATTTGCTAGTTGAGCACCCAACTGAATATCGTACCGATATCTCCAAACACATGCATTTAAACTCCATTTATATTTGCATTTTGCTTCAATCACACTAATTTTTCCGTTTGTAGCGTCGGTGATAACATTTAAATTGAAATCTGTTACATCTCCTGTGAGTTCCAGTTCTAATTTTTGGTTGTCATTCTCTTATCTTACTTACAGATTGAAGTGATTCTGAAGTTTGAGGAAATGTGCCTTGAGTCAGAGAAGGCATTCGCTCCTCTGTTTTCTCAGGTATGTTTGACCTTCTTACTCTCTTTTCTTAGAAGAAGCTTTGGGTGTATGTCACTGGTTTTGGGTTTTACCCTATTTCTTCATTATCATATATTATCATTCACGATTCTGAAACAAGTGCGTTTGTTTGAACTTTCCTGAGTGGAAATATGAAATTTGTTATAGTTGTTGGTCATATTTGTTATCTGATGCCTGATGTCTCCCGACAAACGTTTTATGTCACATTGTAGGTTCTACATTTCTTGTATTCGATGGATGTTATCCAAGAAGAGGCAATACTATCTTGGGAATCTGAGAAACTGGGGGCAGATGAGGCGGACAGAGTCTTGTTGAAGCAGGCAGAAACATTCATTGAAGTAAGAGTTTGGTTGTTATTATTTGTGTAGTATTCAGCTTGATGAATAAATTGATTTTGATTCCCACGATCCCTGTGTATCAAGCCTTCTCTTCATTGACTACTCGGAACTATGTAGAAAGGTTTGTCAAATAATACTGATGATTATTCTGCCATTTCATTTCAGTGGCTTAAAAATGCATCGGAAGAGGAGTCTGAAGAGGATGAATGAGTTAATAACTGTATATGCTTGTATTGTACATTGAAGATCGTTGCTGGGTTTGGTACTTGGTACTGTGTCAGTTTTTCGAAGTTCCGAATGCTGGTGGATAACTCTCGGTGAATCAGCTCAACATACAATTTCTACTGATATATTCAGATTTTTCTGGGATCCTGATACCAGCAGAAAGTCCTGAAAGAGTGCAACTTTGATGTAGCTGAGTGCGGGTTAGATTAAAATTTTGGCCGAGTTTGAGAAAATTTTGTATGCTATGACTTATGGTTCAACCTGTCGCAAGCAGTATCGTTTGTCAACTTGCTATGGAACTTTGCAGTCTGCTGCATAACATTTTCAAGCCTCAAAATGAAAAATAAAATTCCGTTGTACTGGTAATTTGAGTGATTCTGGTTACATAGTTTCGATTTGTATGTCGTGTTTGGATATTCGAATGCATGTCTAGGTACAAAAAATGTAAATTCACGGATTGGATACAAAATTGACGAATAAGCAAACGAAGTTTAAGATCGACAAGCACATCACTCGCGTAGGGCTATAAAAATGATACAATATAATTGCAAAATGCAGATAAAGGCTCTCAGGCAGACACTTGCGAGTCGCAACTATCTTTTTTCAGATGCACTAAGCTGGATGGAACGAGCAGGACGCATTTGCGGACACTTGCGAGTCGCAACTATCTTTATCAGATGCGCCGAGCAGGATCGAAGAGCTATTAGTCAACAGGAATGTGGTCATCAGACGGACAGTTCAGTATGAGAAACGAGAATTCCGTCGGTATCAGCATAAAGCCATTCACCGTCGCTAATTCTGGTGCCAGCAATGGTGACCGGGACACGTTTCTCCCCAATTCCCTTCTTGTTAGCTTTCATCGGATGAGAAGCCAAGGCTCTGACTCCAATGTCACAACCATTGATCTCATCAACATCCCTGATGCACCCGTTCACGACTATCCCTGACCACCCGTTATTCTGAGCCTGCTGTACAGGGTTGCCGCCAAGTATGGCACACCGTAAGCTCCCTCCACCATCAACAACCAGAACCCTGCCATTTCCTTTCTCCTCCAGGAACTCACGGACGAGAACATTGTCTTCAAATACCTTGAGAGTGACTACAGGTCCGCAGAAAACTTGGCGTCTGCCATATATCTGAAAGATTGGCTGAAGGGCACGCAGCTCACCACCTTGAATCATCTGTGGATTTGCATCACAAACCTCTGCAGTCGCCACCAAAGCCATTTTGATTAAGGACCTGCAGACGAGAGAAACCCTTTGCATCAGCTCAAATTACACACTACATTAGACAATTAATGCTGATGAATCACAGACTGCTGTATCAAAAAATCACAGCAATGTAAATGCAAGATTGAATCTCAGGAACAGGTGGGAACTGATGTGACATTCGGGCCTGATAAAAGGCGAGCAGTTGTCAGCATTAGAATTCATAGATGCTCTTATATTCTTGACATTCAGGAGGAGGATTTATCACTTAACTATGAATTATTTCCTACCCACCAACCTATCCCCAGATACTCGAAAGAAAAGAAGCCGAAAAGAAAGCTGCAATGAAACGAGCAGCTAACGAAATGCCCTCCAATCTGCAACTTCTGTTCACAGATCACAAAAGATTCACCAGTCTACCCAAATTACTGATTACAGCTGACTCTGCAAGTCTGCAGTGATATCCTCTCAAATGTACAAATGTAGAATTACAGAACAAATTACCAACAACACACACAAATACAATCACTGACCCTAAAATTAGAAGCTGACCTTATCAGCCTATCCTATCACCATTTCCAGATTAACCTCAACCATCTAAAGCCAAATACATCGCGTACCCTAACACGAGTAAAGAACAATCGAAACCATCACAATTCACAATCAATCAACATTACCCTAATCTGAACTAAAACACAGTCAAATTTTCCATATTGTGAAATTGACATACTAACTAACACAACCAAAACAAATGATACAACTTTCTAATTGAAGCAACCAGATCAAAATCATCCCATATAATCCCCAAGATGTAAAATTCAAGAATTATCACTAAAAACCATATCACATAAACTAAAACATTATAATTCAGAGACAGTCATACAGATAAACAGCTGATCACAGACCCACTAAAAAACTCAGATTTTGCAGACAGTGAACAAAACATATAATCAAATTATCAACAAAACCCACCATTACAATTCTATAAATAAAAATAAAAACATACTGAATATGTCATTATAAACTAAAAACCCACAAATTTTTTTACTGAAATGATGATCAGATAATATTTTTTTACCTCACAAATGAGAGCCCAGAGATTCAGAAATCAGTATTTTCTTAACAAAATCAAAGATTTTAAAGAGAGAGGAGAGAGAAAGTTTTGATCTTTGCAAATGTTTTTTGATCAATCAATCAATCTAAACAGAGAATCTCTCTTGTTTTTTTTGTTTTTCTTTACTCTTTTTCTATTTATTTATTTATGATGTTTTTTTTTTTATCTTAAATAGATCAGGTGTCGGCTTTTGTTTAACTGAGTGACTGTGCTTTGTCTCCTATGTTCACATTTCAATTGGTCTGTCATCAAATTAATTAAAATGCAATTATTGTTCGTACGGAGCAAAATTATTCCAATCTTTCTAGGATGAATAAAACTTGAGATTTGGATCAATATAGAGGATCATTACTACCTGGTCTTGCATTGGTAAAATTTTCGAAACATAATCGATTTCGATCTCGAGTTTTAACCATTGCTGAAAATGTAAAAATCTCGGGTTTTAACTAACTTCTTGTTGTAGAGGTGAAGCCTTTATAATTTGCGAGTTTTAAGAGGTAACCTTGTGGCTTTTTCACACATCTGTGAAATTGAACTATGAACTTAATTAACCACGATTTTGGCACCGGTTAGGAATGCCTGTATCGGAACCTAAACCTCCCGAACGAGTGTAGAATTGAAGGGACCGGAAAAACATCGGGTCTTTGATTCATTACGGCGTAATTAAAAGGGCCTAAACTGTGACATTCTATAGAAACATTCGGTATCCTGGAGATGAAGAATGATGCTGGTGAATGTAAGACTAAATCAGACGGATAATTCGACTCGAGAAATCAGAATTCCGTCACTATCAGCATAGAGCCATTCGCCATCAGAGATTCTAGTTCCAGCAACATTAATCGCGATTTGCATCTCACCTCCAACGCCTTTCTTCCTGGCTTTCAAAGGGTGTGCAGCTAAAGCCCTTACACCAATGTCACACCCATTGATCTCGTCAACATCTCTTACACACCCATTTACGACTATTCCTGCCCATCCGTTGTTCTGAGCTTGCTGCACTGTGTTTCCTCCTAATATCGCGCACCTCAGGCTACCTCCTCCATCTATGACAAGAACACTGCCGTTCCCTTTTTTCTCCAGGAACTCGCGGACAAGAAGATTGTCTTCAAATACCTTGAGGGTCACTATTGGTCCTGAGAATGCCTGACGTCTACCATATATCTGAAAGATTGGCTGCAGGGCTCGCAATTCCCCAGTCGCAATCAGCTCAGTATTGGAGTCACAGATTTCTGTTGTTGTTACCAAAGCCATGTTCTTTCAGTCCTGCAATAAAAATCACGGAACATGTTCAGATCACAATTCTTGACCAAAACACTTTGAAACAGGAGACTTTCTTAATCTGGTAGTTAGCAGATGTAGACAGTACTAAAAGAAGAAACATCAGAAGCATAGAGCAGTAATAATTTGAAGATCAATGTGCAGTCACCAACGTAAGAAAGAAAAACTGAATGTAAACATTAACATAACGCCTCAAAGATTTTGGCCCATGGGGATCGGATGCACACAGCCTTACCCCCGTGTTACATACAATATAAGATGCATAGACGGTTCAGTGGACCATTTTGCTATCTATTAGATTTCAAAGCCAGAGAATAGTGACCAATTGCTCAGTGAGTGTTTCAAACCGGGGAAAAAAAGGGTAGAGATGGACAGAATCACAAGTTGCATCAGCAAAAGCGAAGAAATTGAAACTCAGAACTGAATACAGCAGCTGATTTCACCACCACCACCACCACCAAGAGATATGCCCGTTAATATCGGGTCTGAGAAGGTTGAATATACGCAATCTTACTACTAACCACAAGAGATGATGTTTCCGAGTGACTTATGCTTTGTTGTACCAAAAACAATATAACAGTAGACCAAATATTAAAAAAGAAAAAAAAGGGATGCTCTAGAGTAGATTGATTACCTCTAAACTGATGAAATAATATGAGAGACTTGAAGCTTTGCCCTTTCTTGCTGAACTTGCAATAGGATAAGCACCAAGTCACAGCAAGACATGATCTTTTATAGTGTTATATCAGTCTTCTTTTTCACTCTTTTGAGTCTTTTCTTTGAAGTTTCCCTGGTCTTGCAAAGAATCTGCTTAGACACTTTGACTGTCTTTTCCACTTCTTTCTTGCTACCCAACACCCTTGACGAGGCTGTAAAGTTACCCCCCCAAAAGTTTCACATGTGATGTACTTACTTTACTTTGTTAGAATGCTGTTATTTAGACAGTAAATTATTGTTTTTAGTGAACTTTCTCCCATACTACAGAATTGAAAGGGCAAAAAAAAAAAAAAAAAAAAAAAAAACAGGCACGGAGTAGTATGAAGTCTGAGACGAACAAAACGCTCACAACAACAGCAAAGCCTCAGTCAAAACGTAAAATGGGGTCGCTTGAAAGCCAAACTCTCATGAGATTTTATTTCCATCACTCAAAAACAACAATACAGTGCTAACTTCTACTGAGATCAGAAAACCAAGAATAGGACTGGCACCCAAATTACAGCAACTTCAGGCAAAATTTAAGACAAACACAAAGTACATCATTCAACAAGCTTCTTCTCCTACACGACTAATGTGAAAGAAAGAAGCGAAGGCAACAGCACATACAATCTTTTGCCCTAACTCAGTTTGTGGATTGTTTTCATATCAACAGCTTCCTTCAGGGTGCCATTTTCGACATGATCCCACCATTTGTACATGAAGTTATCCACTACTAAACGGAACCAGGGAGACAGCTTAATACCGTCCTCGCCTGCATCTGCTTTACGGCAAATCTCCTTGAGCTCTTCGCGGTTCACATACTTGATATCAGCAACTTCGTCGGGGTTGGGGTTGACAGCAACATCTCTCACGATGAATAGTAGGTAGTCAACTGCAACATGGTCCAAAGCAGTGTTCATATGAGCATATGTTTACAGGGAGAATTTCGCTCATGATACAGATTTTGAAAACTTCAAATAACCCAGATACCAATAATTCTCAATTTGGCTACAAGTTCCGTTAAAAAAAAAAATTGAGCATGAACAGAAACAAATAAATATCAGACAAGAATCAGAAGGAATGGAGAATATTACGTTCATGTTCTCCCCATTTTCCATCTGATGGTGCTTTGTACAGCATACGACCAAGTGGAGTGAATTGATCAACTGGGATATCTTCAGCTTGAATACCGAGCTCGTCCAGAAGCTTCCTCTGGGCAGCATTCCTCACACCTAATAATGGAAGTTTGAGTCCAAGCCAACCAAATATAGGAATAGTGATAAAATGAGTGCTAAGGTCTAGTTAGAGTACCAAGGCTTTCCTCCTGAATCAGCTCAGAATCACGATGCAGGGGGTGACTGCAACAGGTATTTGTCCAGACCAGCGGAAAAGTCACCTTTGTTGCCGAGCGTTGCTGTATAGAAGAGCACATAATTTAGGCTAATTTTCAAAACAAATGCTCCACATTACACAAAACTGAAGTATCAAGAAATCCACACAAAAACAGGCTAACCCCTCTCAGGATCATTACAGTTTCTATGAAAACATAAAGAGCCCGATTCAAAACCATCAAATAAAATAAAATAAGTGGAGAAGTGAAATTTTGACTTTCCATCAACCCGGTTCAGTTAAATAATTTAAAAGAAAGACCAAAGTAAGCTACAGTTTACCAAGGGCTCTATCTATAGACAAGCATCAGCTAGGTCACAGAAACACCTAGCTAGACGGAAAGTCTACGACCAGTTCGATATCCAATGATGAAAATGAAACGATTATTTCTAGCTGTTTTCTGTCATGTGTAAAGATATGAGGGAACAGAAGTGAGAAGACTGGTAAGGGAAACGTACAAAAATGGGCATATAGAAGGCCTTTTCTGCTCCTTATTCGCAGAGTTAAATGACCGAGATATGTACAAAAGCGATGGCCATTTCCTTATTTACCAAATGAATACCAAAAGAAGACACCCCTCTGGTCAGAAGGATGATTTGCTTTTTTTTACTTGTATCAATGGTTACTGAGGCAAAAACTATACAAATTTTATGAGAGACAAATCCGTGAAAGTTCTGCTACTTCATAGCCACATATCTCACAATCCTTTACATTTTGAGAAAGACTTTGTGCTCAAATGAATACTTGAACATCCACCTCAAACTATGTACTTAGACAGCCATGTCACTTTGGAACATAGAAAGCCGAAAACATACCTGAAGCAATAATTCATATTTGGAGTTAAACAGAAAAACACTGAAAGCTCTGTGGAGCGCCTTTCCTGCATCAATGGTCTCCATCAAGTGACCTGTTACAATTTTCAGATTAGACTACACAGCCTAATATAATCAAGATGTCCACAGTGATTATGTAATTCAAAGTTATTTCCATCTCAAAATGCAGGTTTGACATACAACGGAAAACATGCAGAGAACTGTACAAACTGGTAATGGTCAAATTTTTCTGATTTAAGGGCTTGGTAAACATATGCCACTGCTTTTTAGCTATGTGGCTACCAGTACAATTTAGGAGTTTCTCTACATCAGTCAAACTAGGCTAAAGTCAATTTATGTAGTTTTCATGATTGACTTGCATTAGGCCTTTGGTAGTCTACATTCTTCCAGTATTCATGCTTCGAGCATTATGTATATATGTTTACATGTTAGAAATGACACTTTTAACTCAACGGAACTAGGAACTCATCATGAAAACATAAGTAGCATAATCCCTTCACACTTTCATGTTCAGAAGGTCAATCACTCTACAGTAACAACTTTAGGCCTCAGAGGAGTTAGTGAGGGATGTATGATATCAGGAAGGATTTCCCTATCTAAGACGGAAGTATCGTCAAAAGTTCAACAAGTATGACAAACACAAGGAAATGGTCATTAAACAGGCTACGGTTTGCGTCAATGGATATTCAAAACCAAACATCAGAGACTTGACAATCTGACACACCTAAAGGCCAAACACCAGAATTATTCGAAAAATACAAGTTTGTAAGTGATAACAATTGACCATAGCATTGAAACAAGTAGCACATAGCACAAACCACATCCAGACCCACCCAACACTTCGAGAAACGTCTCAGTTATCAATTATAAGCTAATGTCCATGAACATAAAAGGATACAACACAAATGGCAGTTTCGGCAGGAAATTTGTTTATCCTAACACAATGTGAAAATGATTGATGGTGGAAACACTCACACTTGTACTTGGAGTCATGACCAATTACATTATCACTCTCGTCAACCAAGATACACCTGCAAAACATCGAGTAGGTATAAGAATCCGATTACATTCCCATACAAGTGCCAGAACATATCGAGATCTTTTAAAAGAATTACGATTCTTCGAAAAACATCGTATTAAACCACGACAACTAGAGATCTAATACATGTAATAACCAATCTTACAATCAAGGAAGATACATGAATACATCAAGGGATACAATCAATGCAATCAAAGAATGCCATTGCTATCACACGCCCTAAATACCATCAAATTTCGACAGATTGCGAAAATTTGCCGCAAGATCATTAAACACAAACCAATAACACTCAGTAGAATCATGTCAATATCACAAATGCTTGTGAACAAACACCACAAGTCAACAACAACAGTATAATCTTACACATTGACTTTTATACAATAGTGTGACACTCAAATAAATCTGTTCCAAAATTACCATCATTTTTTAATCTAAATCATGTGCTTTCTAACAAAGAACAACATCAATCTTCACATTGACGATTACAACATTAGCTAAAACCAAACGAAGAACTACAAATAATTCTCAATTTCTCATACAAGAATCAGCAAAATTCAGCAGAAAACCCAAGTTTACCAGAGTTTAAGCATATAACAAATCAAAGTTACAAACTTTATAACAAAAATCAACCCAATTAAAACAATAAAACCCCAATCAAAGAAAACTAAGCAAAACCCAGAAAAACCCAGAAACAAAAACCCCAAAAAACATCAAAAAAACACAAAAGATCAAAACTTTATTACAACAAGAGTGACATACTCATCGTCAAACATAAGTTTCCTTTGAACAGCGTCCATGGTGATGGTATCATCAGCAACAGCAGTGTCACCCATTGTTGTAGAGGTGGCAAAAGATCTGACAAACGATGCAGAAGAAGAAGAGTGGAGAGAGAAGAAGCGTGAAGAAGAAGAAGGAAAGGAGAGAGATTTGGGGAAGAAAGAAGAAGGTTTATGATGGAGGAGAGATAAAGAAGAAGAGGGTTGATTAAATTTATAGGCAGTGGTGGCGATTATTTTTAGACTATTTGATGCCATTTTTCTCACTGCTATACACATGAAAAAGACGACGATGATGGGGTACTACCATATGATTGTTGATTTATCAAGGAAAAATGATGAACGGTAATAATTTTGATGTTGGTTTATTCATGATTCTCTCTTTTACCGACTTAAGTTGTTAGTTTATCGTAAGTACGCGAGTATAATGTAAGCGGGATTGCGGAGAGATAAGAATAAGCATAGAAAGGGATGAATTGAAAAATTTCTCGAATGTCAAGCATGTGTTGTGCGGTTGTTGTTTGAATTTCGCTTGTTTAATGAGTGTTATGCGTGGTGAAGTGAGTCATTTGTTTTGTTGTGTGAGTAGAACAAATGTCGTGTGTTGAGACTTGAGGGATGTTAAATTTATTGTAACTTGAAAATGGTAATGAAGTATTGGTCTGTAAAGAGATTCGAGGGTGATGCACCTTGGATATGTAGCCCATTTGATTTCACCATATCAACTATTTTAGATAGGGGATCATGTAAATTTGATTACTATCCAAATTAGTTGAATTTGAGTATTTAATGTCCTGATTTGTGTCCTAATTTGAAAATAAACTAGTTAAATGCATTTTAATTCAATTTGAAAGGGATTGAGATCCCCTGGAATTGAAAAATAACTCTACAGGGTAGAGTTTACTTAAAAAGGAAAATTAACTCTACCATATGCATTTACCTATTATTTTCATAAATAAATGTTCAATTATATTTTCCGATTATAGTAAACTCTACCAACTCTATGAAAAAATAACTTCAGGGGATATGAATCCATTTGAAAGATCCAATGTTCTTCACACACAATAAGTTCAAATGATTATGCCAATAAACTTTGAGCTTAAAGATTGATGAAGACTCATGCAACGACCAATACCTATAAAATAAACTAACTTAAGTATGGAACGACATAGAAGAGCACGAGGAAAATGATCTAGAATTTTTGACAGTTTGTGTTTCATCCTTCAAAAAAATCCCCATTAATCTTGATTGGGATTTCCCCAAGACGTATCCCAAGACGTACTACGTATAATAATGCACCAATATTTGTCACACACATGCCTCATTATTACAACTTACTAAACGTGACTTAGCTCGTGTGCCACGAGGGCCTTTGTATTCAATTTCTACAATGGAGTATAATACTAATCAATCGATTTGAGACCTACCCACACGCTCTGCTAGCTTCGAGGTTGGTGAGTCTCGTATCGAGGTGCTAGTCATCAGTCATCTTTATAGACAGCGTCACGAAAACGTGATTCGATAAAATGAACTTGTCACAAAATGACGGTTATTGCAATATCATCAAAATGTCGTGTTTTAGTATTGTGTATCATCGATCTAATGGAGTATTATCATCAGTAGTCAGGTAGATGGCCTAGATTCCACAACCACTCTGAACATAGAGAACACAATGTTCATAAACCATAGCAACGATAGTTACTAGAGAATAGCATATCACATTTCTTTATCCACACTACCGTACGAGTCTCCGTAATAAACTCTTAGATAAATCCAGCTAAAACACAATTGTGAGTTCCCAAACAAACACGTACGCAATTTTGATAAAAACACCAATTTATTAACTTCTTAAATGCAACCTAGCTAACTAAATCTCTGTTCGAATCATATCCCCGATCACAACAACAATAACAACAACAACAACAACAACAACGATACGTCGACCCCGAATCATGAGACGGATTTCCTTCCCAAAACTCTTTATACTTGCATTATACCCAATGGCCCAAGAGACCCAACTGATTGAGTGATTGAGTCAACCCAACCCAAACCACAATGTAAAGCCCAACCCCATTTCACAAACAAATTAACATCTCCAATTTTTTTTTTGCAGAATTCCCAGAAATTTGCAACAAACACTGAAAAACTGTGGAGTGAGAAAAAAAAAGAAAAAAAAAGAATCTTCATTTGAAAAAAATGTGGAAAGATAAACCAACTGGAATCAAGATCCTCTGGGTTTGGACAATCGGAACTGCTGTTTGTATGTTCTCTCCCATATCATTATTTATTTAATAATACATTTATCGCCGCAGCAGATGTCAGCTAGCTTAGCTGGTAAAGTCGCAAGATATCAGGGTTCAAAACCCGTCTGCATCAATGTTTCAAAAAAGCTGAAGTCGAATTGAGTTTGGTAATTGTGTTTTTATTCTTTGTTTGTGATGCAGTGTTGTTGACGACTGTGTCAAGGACTAGGATGCGTGACATGGAGAAGCTTATGGGTGAAGGTGAACAGCAGCAGCAGTACAGAGAAGGGGGATCTGCTGTTGATTCTGGTGTGTTAGATGGTTCGTCATTGCCCTCTGATGAATTTATTAGGGAAGATAAATGATCATATATTATATCATATCATATGATGTTTGTTTATTTTTATGGGTTGAATTTAGGTTTGTTTTGCTGAATTAATTAGAGAATTTCGGAAATGTTTGAGAAAAGGCGGTGTCTTTATGTTATATGATGCTGAATTGATGGTTATTTTGGAATAAAGATGTAATCTTGCGCACATTTTTGGTGGGTTTTTGTTGTTTTAAGGGTTTTGTGAGGGTTTTGTGTAATGCATAGAAGGTGTTTGATGTTTGGTTTCAGGGAAACACCGTCGTTGTGATTACTTGCACTTTTTTAGTACTTTTCTTAGGTTATACTAAACCTGGAAATTGGTTTCTGTGAATCATTTGAGTTAGATTCGATCAATTGTAAATGGCGTTGGATGTGTAGAAAAGTGTTTAATAATGAGGTGTAGAGTATCGCATTGAAAGATTAGGAGACTGTTGATCACTTTATACTCCACAAAGTTTACTCCTTTGATTGCCAATTTGGTTTTGATGTGAAATGTTGTCATAAGGGGTTGTGAAATAGACTCCCTTTCCCCTCTTTGTTAGCGTTGTCTAGGGCCATTTGACGCGTTTGTTATGAAAGAAGTTGATTTGATCTGTTTGGGAGATGTGTCACAACTCATACGGAGTAGCATCTTGTTTCAAGGTGTGGGTGTGACTCTGTTGAGTGAAAATGTCTGGCGTGGTTAGTTGTTGTATGACGGCTGAGCTTCACTTACGGATGATTTGAAGGCGAACAAATAGATTTAAGGATAATTGAAAATAATGACTCTCCATTTTTCAAGAGGGAGCGTTATCTGAGTTGTTTGTGATGGAAAATTTGCAAGATTGCTGGACTTGTGAGGAATTTACAGGCAAATGTAGGTTATTGATGAGTAGACTGCTCAAATCTCGAGTCTGAGTTATTCTAATGTCGTTAGTTTACAATGATCCCTCCCTTTTTTTGCGGGCTTTGGGATGTTTCAGGAAAAAAGAAAAGGATACAGACCTGGTGGATGAAATCACAAGGTTCGGTAAGGGACAAGTACAATGGTAAACATTGTGAGCATTGAGTTAGCGACTTGGATGGGGACTTTAAGAACCGTTGTCTGCGTTGAATTTTGATTAGGGCAAACTTATTAATACTGAACTGGAGGAAGTTAGTGATGACTCGTTCACTCACATCTGATCCACCCTTTCAGATGTGAGTGGATGAGTCAGTCTTTGTTGGTGTCTGGAGGGGTTGTACACTTTGTGAAGGCCACTTCTTGACGATGTTTTTTATTTGTCCATGATTTGGTTTATTAACCTTGGGACGATCAATTATGGTCTTGATCAAATAATATTTGCGTTTATGGAGAGATCCGGTGATAAGTTACAGCCTACTTTATAGGGGATAGGGGCTAGATCCCGGAGCCAAATTGATTAATACCTAGCTGTAGATTGTGTGAATTATCCAGTTCAAATGTACATCCTTTTTAATGGTAGTAACAATTAGGAAATTGTGTACTTCTTGTGAGGTCTTGGCGTTTGGCGGACTTTAGTTATGGTACAGTTGGTACGAGAAAACTTTGTTGTTGTCCAGGGTAGTCCCTCTTCATGTCCAAGGCGGTTGAAACTAAATGTTTGTCACAGTCACGTCACAGAGGCACAGAGTTGAGTGTTTCTTCCAATGCCCTCCCTATCCCCGCAGTCCCTAATACCCTATACAGTACATCTTATCTTTTAAAGAGAATTCGAAGCTTATGTTTTTCTCAATGTTTGTTCCTCCGTTTCTTGAACGTATGTCAGCTAGAGGTGCTTCATTTGCTGCTATTCTTCTTTCCTGTAAACCGATCTGTGAAAGCAGCTCATACTTTCAGCTCAGGACTCGGAAAACCTAGGTCTGTGTTCCCGTCTGCGCTTATGGCGAGGATTCTTTCAACCCTAGTAGGTTATCATGTTGCATTGTAGACAATCAGTAATCAGAGACTGAAGTGTGACAGATTGATAGTAACAAGCTTACAACAGTTGTTTTGAATTATTTGATTTATCATTTTATCCAGAAGATGTTGATAGGGAACCAGAAGTCGTTGACTTTTTGCTGTTGGTACTCAACATCAGCTTCATTGATCACGAGTTGTCCAATTTCATCGTACTACTGTCTAATTTCTACAGTGACGCCCGAAGGTTGAGTTTGAACATTAACCTAATGAGTAGTAATGACTCACTTTAGGCCGAGTACGGCTCAATCTCTGTGAATCTAGGAAGTTGTAGGGAAATCACGGCCTCACGGGTAGTGATCTGGTTTGGTGTTGTATACGGAGTATAATCTATAGCTAGGTCGCTCCTATAGAATTTGTATGCGTTGTCCGAGGTGGGATTGAGTCATTAGACTCTTTACTTACATAATATGTCGCTCTTCTCTCCCATTTTATGTGTCGCTCAGTAGTCCATGCCTTTGTCATTCATTCATCGTCATATGACAAATTGACAACCTACCCAAGTACAGAGATACATTTTCAAGGGTTACACCGTGAAAGGTAAAGGGTAAAAGGGTAAAAGGGTAAAAAGTGGCTTCCGAGAAGCAAGTTACTGCACCAAAAACAAGTAAAAACCATGTGCGAGATCTGCATGTGATGAGTAATAATATATGGCCCACCGTTCACCGTCCGCCCTTTAGCAAGATATTTTTCGCCGGTGCCTAAACCCCTTTCCATTTTGGGAAAGCCTCTGCTAGATATTTTCCGCAAACATTGCTGATTATTCCTACAATAGAGTAGTAATTTTTGTCACCCCTCACCTTTCTTTTTTAACGGTAGTTTTTGTCCCTTAAAATCACCTAATAACACATCTTTTTGATGTTCCCTTCCTCACTCGATTGATAAAAAGAATGGGTAAAAAGGTATGCATAGAGAATAGGCTCAGTGATGGTTTTAAAATTTGTGTTTCGATGTAAGTTTGAACCGCGCTGAATATTTTCAAACTTTGAAAATGGACATTAATTCATAAGTTCTACACTTTTGTGACGATTCTGAACAATTTATCATTTGAGCAATTGAGCTACAATCATCGCATGGAGTTATGTAAGACCTTTTAAAGTTTTCGTTTGACTTTGGATCAACCTATTAGATCCAAAACGAGGCCATAAGCTCGTTGGCCACACTTAACAAGCATGGGGTGATACACTAACACAAGCGCCTCTTGTAATCGAATTTTATCAAACTTACTGTCTAATTCTAAACTTAAGTCGAAATGTATCAATGTGAAGTTTCAAATTCAACATCCAGGTCAATGTAACAACAATAACTCTTTTATCACTTCTTTCGATTCGAAAACCAATTGATTGTCTCTAAAAACAGATGAAATAAAAACCGAAAAAACCAAAACTCACACCGTTCTACAATCTACACACCACTCCAACGTCTCAATAATTTATACTCGTGATCAATTGATCGGATTCATCAAAACATACTTACGTAACTCAACGTGACCTACTATGTCGTGCGTAACATTTCTCCCAGTAAAAAAAAAAAGAAAAAAACACACAAACGAAGAAGTGTAAAAATAAGAGTAACGTGCTATAAGTAAGGGGGTGTCCAAGGTTACTGAAAAAATCGTAAAACTTCGGCTTCTTCATCACTCTACTTTTTTATTTCTCTCTCTCCGCCTCCTCCTCCTCTATTCTCTCTCTTCTCTCCACACACACCTCTCACTTTCTCTCTCCTCCGAATAACCGAACTCGCTCTCTTCTTTCGATCCCTCCGCCTTGTTTATGAGGTATAATTTCTCTCTTCTTTTTTTATTATTATTAAATATTTAACTATTTTTTTTTTTTTCGGATTCGATTTTTTTCCCCAATTTTTTTTAGATCTGATTTTCGCTATTAATCTCAACTTAAATCTAATCTTTCGAACTTAATTTAAAACTCTATTCAATTTTACGTTCGATTTATTTGAATTTGATTAGTTTTCTTGGAGATTATCGATCGAAAAATGGTCTGGTAATTTTTTTAATTGTAATTAATTGATTTGATTTTGGTTGATTTAGGTTTTTTAATTGTGTTTTCTGATTGTATGTTTGCGCTAATTGATTTGGTTAGGGTTTTCGATTGGATGGTGAAATTAGGGTTTTCAATTTAATTTGTTCAGAATATTTGGGGAATTTTATATGATTAGGTTAATAATTGATTAAAAACGTGATTAATTTGCGATGTTTGGATTGTTTTTGACTAATTTATGATTAATGATGTTGTTTCTTGGTTTTGTTGCGTGTGCAGCTCGAAGGAGAGACCCACTCTCGGGTGAGTTCCGTAATCTTGTTGTAGTTGATCGGTTTCTCGTTGTTTCGTGTTGTAGTTGATCGGTTTCGCGGTTTTAGTTGATGATTCGGTGTAACATTGTCGATTGATTGCTGTTTTGTTAGCTTGTTGTTTTGTTTTCGACTTGGTGATGTGTTTTCCGATATGAGTTTGTGTGTCTTTGATTGAAGAAGACGGTTATTGTGACCGGTAATTTGATATTGGTAGTCAGCTGCCTGCGGCTGTGAAAGGCTTAATTAGTTGCATGAGCCCATAATGTGTGTGAAACTCGGAGTTTTGGATAACTGAACGGAATCTGTTTGCGCTGGTTTGGAAAGCTTGATGTTAAATTTGAAGTTTTTGAATGATATTAGGTTTACTTCTAGGTGTAATGTAGGTCATTTGAAATCGGTACTTTGTAGTAGTCAAGTGCTTGTGTCCGTGAAAGCCTTAATTAATTGCATGAGCCCCTAAAATGTGTGAAACTCGGAGTTTTGAGATAAACTGCTCGGAATCTGTTTGCGCTGGTTTGGAAAGCTTAATGTCAAACTTGAAGTTTCTGGATGATATTATTAGGTTTCTGCTAGATTTAATGCAGGTTTCTTTATCTATGGTATTTCTTTGTCATGATATGATATAGTGAGATTTCTATTGCCCCTATATGTGTGGGGAGGAAGCTGGTGTTGATTTGAGTATTTTGTTTTGGAACAGTGGTACGCGGATTAAGACCCGCAAACGGAATATCGCTGCTCCTTTGGACCCTGCAGCGTTTTCTGATGCAGTGGTCCAGATTTACTTGGATAATGCTGGTGATCTGGTAAATTCCTTTTTCTAAATTTCTGTCCCTTCAACGTAGAAGCTTTAAAGTTTTACTACAATGATGAGCCTTCAGACCTTTGACTGCATCTCTTCTAATATGACAGAGAGATCTCATACATTATATTTATATGCAGGAACTTGTCGCAAAGAGCATTGAATCTTCAGAACTTGACTTCTCAAGATACGGTGATACTTTCTTTGAGGCAAGTATCTCATTTCTATATTCAATTAGTCCAGTGTCTCAAGATCGTTGTAATTTTGGACTCTGCCTTTGCTTTATGCGTGACTCTCAATCTCGCCATTCAGTGTTTGTTCGCTTTGGCGTTTGCTGTTGATGACTCTCGTTTGCTGAGTGTATCTTTATTGCATGATCTATGTCGACTGTCTTCCTACTTGCTTATGTGTTTTCAGAGTAGTTTAGTTACATGTTTTGGCTCTTGAAAGATAGCTGTGCTGGCCCCTGAGGCATGGACTTAAACTATTTGCGGCTCGAATGTCCTTGTGGGGCCCACTTTCTGTGAGAAATCCATTTGAGTTGGAATATTAATTGAAGGATGTTGAACTTTCACCATTGCATGCTACTGTGTATATGGCAAGTAGTAACCTTGAAAAACTAAACTTCTGTTTACCTGACCTTTAAATCTTAGTGCTTATGTACGCATGCAGTTCCACCCTCTTTGTCCGTTTATTCACTTTAGCGATCCTCCTGTTTGAATAAAATGGTATCCTTTCTTAGTATGAGCAAGGGAAAAAAGTTATGTGCGTATGTGTGTTGTCTACATTGGCTCTGTGCCTCTCTGGTGGTGTTACTTTTCCCAATCGTATGCTGCTGAGTGCTGATAAGGTCTTTTATTGTTTTAGTAGTGGCTTTTTATGATGGTTCTTGTAAGATGACCCCAGTTTTTCTTGTGATTGGTTTTTGTTTTTTTATTGTCTGTTTCTGTCTTTATAAGCAAAATCTCAGTTAGCATGGAAAAGTGATGGATCTTTATGCTAAATGCAGGTAGTGTTCATTGGGGGCCGTACACAACCTGGAACAACCAAATCTGATGAGGGGGAGCGCCACACTTACTCTGTAATTGACTGTGAACCGAAACGTGAATCCATTCTGCCATCTGTTGTCTACATACAGAAGATTTTACGCCGAAGGCCTTTCTTAATCAAAAATCTTGAAAATGTCATGCGAAGATTCTTACAGTCCCTTGAGCTCTTCGAAGAAAATGATAGGAAAAAGTTGGCCATCTTTACAGCCCTTACATTCTCCCAGAAGCTGTCAGGTCTGCCGCCTGAGACGGTGTTCCAGCCATTGCTCAAGGACAATCTTGTGGCAAAAGGGCTAGTTCTTGCGTTTGTGACAGACTTCTTCAAGGAATACCTTGTTGACAACAGCCTAGATGATTTGATTGCACTTCTGAAGCGTGGGAAAGCTGAGGAGAATCTTCTCGTCTTCTTTCCAACCTCGAAGAAGACTCCTGAGGCTCTATCTGAACATTTCACGTGAGTACTGTTTCTTAGTTATTTCTGTTCCTTATATTGTACTTCACTTTCAATGTTTGTGGCTTTCATCAGTAGTGACCAGCCTTTTCCTTCCTCTATTTCTTTTCTCTATCAGCTTAATGGTCGTTCTCCTTTGCTTATAAAACTATAAATATTGTTTTTAAATACATTTTTAGAACATATGGATCAAGGAATATGCATTTTAAAGTGCATTTAGTGGCTTTTCTTGTGGCGCGGGTGGATTTTTTTTTTTTTTTTGGGGAGGAGATCTGAAGCGTTATTGTCTTTGTTGGCCATCTCATTCCCATTTTCTCTGCTTTCGTCTTTTTTTTTTTTTTTTTTTTTTTTTTTCTGCGGCCCGTTGTCTGATTCCTATTTACTTTGTGCCTCAGCAAGGAGGGTCTTCAGCAATTGGTCCAGTACAATGAGAAAAAAATGTTTGAGGTCAAGCTTGCGGAAATGAAATCAGCTTTAACTACTCAGATAGCTGAGGAAGCTGATGTTGGTGAAGTGATTGAAACTGTGAAACTTCATGTAAAAGATGCTAAGCTTCCTGATATTGAGGTTGTACGTCTCCTATGGGATGTTATCATGGATGCTGTGCAATGGTCTGGCAAAAACCAGCAACAGAATGCTAATGCTGCTCTACGCCAGGTATGCTTCATCAGTTTATTGTGTTGATTGTTGAACGTGCTTGAAGCGGAAGTTCCGCATTTGTCTGGTGGTTGTAGTGGTGGGATAATGTTGATTAGCGATTTTTGTTTGGAGCAGCATTTTCTAAAGACTATATAGGGCTTGGTGATAGGTCACTTTCCCCCCATTGGTGGTAGTTAACTTACTATAATGCAGGTTAAAAATGCTCCTATCTCGCAGAGGTACAGGTCATTCTAGAAAACTAAAGTATAACTTACCTCATAAGCTGCTGCTAGGCAGGTGGTTGGGGCCGGAGTGATGTATGCTGCCTTACCCCTTATGTTGAAAACATAGAGAGACCGTATTCAGATGACCCATAATGGCCTACTATTTGATTGCAGCGAGAACGAAATTGACTGATTGGTACTTCAGAATATAAGAAGTGTGAACACTCTTAACATCAGGAAATGATAAAAGCAAGCTTGTAATTTCAGGATGCTAAGATAACTTTTGTGTACTAGTACAAGGCCATATTTCTGTCCCTGGCTACAAGCATTTCTAGACTGGCTAGTTATTTCTGCTGCACCCAACAGTCATCATGCTTTAGTTTGGCACGCAAAGTTGCTTTCCTGTATATATGGAATTGGCTGTCCTTGTTTTGTGAGTTATGGTTATATTCTGAAATTGCCGATGTTGTCCTCTCAATATAGCTGATGCAAGGTTTCATGTTGTGATAGGTCAAAACTTGGGCAGAGCTGTTAAATACCTTCTGCACCACCGGAAAGCTTGAGTTGGAACTGATCTACAAAGTTCAAATCCAGTGCTATGAGGATGCTAAATTGATGAAGTTGTTTCCAGAAATCGTGAGGTCTCTCTATGATCAGGATGTGCTTGCAGAAGACACCATTCTCCACTGGTTCCGCAAAGGAACGAACCCAAAGGGCAGGTATACAAATCAAAATCATATTCCAGCTTTGTTCATTCCCCTTTATGCTCTCTCTTAGCTATTCTTTTTCTTTAGTTTTTAATTTTCAACCATCTGTAGATAATTTGACATTCTTCTTTCTGCTGTCAATCTACAGGCAAACATTTGTAAAATCACTTGAGCCCTTTGTGAAATGGCTGGAAGAGGCAGAAGAGGAAGAATGAACTGTGTAGTTGAACTGCAGGAGTTCCCGCTGCCAGCCCTTCCAAGTACCATCATTTTAAGCTTTGAGCTCGCTGTGAATCGTAGAGTGTTTCTGTTGCTTGCGTTGCTGATAATGATGGTTCATATCTGGAATAATCGTTTGCTTATGTAGTGTTGAATTTTGTTCCTCCATTGGTGGTTCAGCCTGTCTGTATCATGAAATGGTTGTGAAGCTTTGTTTGTTAAAATCTGGGCAGTTTTCTCCCAGTGTTACACACCTTGTTCTGGCTCTACTACTCTGATGCTGATACTATTATTAGCAGTTTTGTTTTTCACTTTCTGTCACTACTGGATGATGCCTCTTGCCTTCTCTAGGCCGGGGTTCTCGTGACTGCTTGAAATTGTACTATCAAAATTATAACCTAAATCTTGAGATATTTGCAGTCGGATTTAAATCTTTCTTTTCGACACAAAAGCTCCATAGTTTGCCCATGAAACCTTGCAAGATTATGCATTGTCTTACCTTTGACGCAAAAGCTTCATGGTTTCTCCATTAAACTTTGCAAGGTTATGCATCTGTCTTCATATACTTCGTTGGTGCTGCTTTATGCTCATTCTACGATAATGTAATTTCGATATTTTTGGAGTTTAAGTCGAACAAGACTTTAAAGTTAATAGCTTAGACGAAGGGACCAAAATCTATTGTTATGTCACTTGTAGAATGGATGACATTGTGTCAGAAAAACCATACTCCGTATTACGACTGTTATTGGTCCGCCCATGAGCCACATTTCGAGTTTGTATGTGTTGTTCAAGTTCGGGTTAATAGGTCGTGTTTTAAACTTGAAACTCGAAAGAGTACAATAAGATGGTATTCGAGTGTCCGAGAATTGATTGATTGAAACTGTAGTTCACTGACTCCTGAACTTCTGGAGTAAAAAAAAATGACGTTGTTTTCAGTAGCAAGACTGTCAATCTCCCCCACCGTGTGTTACGCCAGTCTAAACCCTAACCTCCGCGCCAACAACCGCAACCACGCGCTCGACTCTTACTACATCAAACGCGCCGCCGAACTCGCCGACAAGTCCGCCGGATTCTCCTCACCTCACCCCAACTTCGGCTGCGTCATCGAAGCTGGTAGGGTCGTCGGAGAAGGCTACCTCTATGCTCAGGGAACTACTCCGGCAGAAGTTCTCGCCGTTGACTCAGCTAGTGGTTGGTGTCGTGGCGCCACCGCTTACCTTAATATGGAGCCCGGTGATTGCCACGGTGAGAGCACCGCCGTCTCCGCCCTTCTTCAGGTGACTTCTCTCTCAAGTTTCTTTTTTCTTCCCCTAATTCATTAGAGAGAATGTTACTCTAGCTGTTCTTTTCTTTTGTTAACGTTTCGTTTGAATTCCTCTCACATATTCGCTTGATCAACAAAGTGAATATATTTTTTAATTAGTGTGAAAGGGATGTAATTGACTTTGATTTTGATTGTATAGCTTAATGTGTGTGGAATGTGATTGATTGCGATATAATGGGGGATAATGTTTGTGATTAGGCCGGGATTAAGAGAGTTGTGGTTGGGATTCGACATCCGTCGAAGCATGTAAGAGGAAGGGCAATCCAAGTGTTGAGGAGCGAAGGAGTGCAAGTCGATGTGCTTGGTGAGGATTTGCAAAGCGATCTTGTCGAGGTTTTTCTTACATTTCTTTGTTTAACAAGTTCTTTCTCAGGGTTGGTGTTTTGGGGTGTAGGAGTATGGAAAGTTTCGGTCTTTTGCTTTATTAATGTGTGTGTGTAACAATGCAACAATGTGTATCGTGTGCAGGAAGCTCTAAAATCTTGCCTACTCGTGAACGCCCCCTTGATTATCAGGGCTGCTTCACATGTACCGTACTCTATTCTCAAGTATGCTATGACTCTTGATGGTAATAATCATTCTAGCTCATTTTTCGACATGTAAATCAATGATTCTGAAGAAATGTGAGTTACGATGTAATGTGCACTTGTTGCATTTTTTTTCAGGGAAGATAGCTACTAACAAAGGTCATGCATCATGGATAAGTAGCAAGTTATCAAGGGGACGAGTGTTTGATCTAAGGGGTCGATGTGATGCTGTTATTGTTGGAGGAAATACAGTACGGATGGATAGTATGAGCCTGAGCTGTTTGTTTCGTTGAGGTGTTCTACAAATTACAGCATTTCATCTAACACTTTTTTTTCCTGCATTTTGATTGTGAACTCTAGATCCTCGACTAACTGCAAGGCATGGTGGTGGACACTCGCCCACTAGAATTGTCGTTTCTCAGACTCTAGATCTTCCTGACGTAGCACATCTTTGGGATACTTCTGAAGTGCACACCATAGTGGTGACACAAAGGGGTGTTAGAAGGGACTTTCAGAAGTATCTTGCTTCAAAAGGTGTTGAAGTGATTGAATTTCAGATAATAAATCTTAGAGATGTTATGGAGTACTTTTATGAGTGTGGCTATCTTGCTGTCCTCTGGGAATGTGGAGGAACACTGGCTGCATCTGCTATTTCTGCTGGTGTTGTTCATAAGGTGTGCAAGCTGGTCTTGACCTCTTCATCTTCATTAATCATGTTTCTAAAAGAAAACATGTTTTCTATTTTATTTTATTTTGGTCGGTGCAATTTTATTTCTGAGGTATAAGGTCAAAAGTTAGTTTGGTTCATTTCGGGAGATATCAGTTATACATTAATGGAACTAGGATTGAGTTAGCATTTTAAAGTAGGCCCCAGATTCTTTGGTTCCTCCTCTTGTCAGGCTTTAAAAATTAATGGAGCATGATATCTTGTAGGGTTCTTGAACTTTCAAGCTTGTTGCCCCTTTATTTATGTCCAAGCCATTCTTACCACAATGAGCTAAACCTCGTCAAGCCTCTTACTCACAGGTTTCCTGCCAGCTGCTTTCAGTTCTCTTCACCTGCCTTCTCCTGCTTGCGTCAAGTTTCTTCACTTCCTAGTCTGAACATTTTCATTTTTTTTTTTTGCTGAATTTCCAGCGAGCCTCATCCTGCCTCCATTAAAGAAACCGAGCTCTCGACCAAATGATTGTGTTGATGATATGTGCTAAAGATTATTTTCATTTACTGCTGCATTTTGGTGTCTTCATCCTGTATTGTTTGGTTATAGGTGCATGCTTTTGTTGCTCCAAAAATCATTGGTGGGAAGGGGGCGCCATCTCCTGTTGGTGAACTTGGCATGGTTGAGATGACTCAAGCTCTTAATTTACATGATGTCAGTTATGAACAGGTACATTTGATCTTGATATCTGCTGCCAATGATTCCTTCATCTTTGTCTCTTTTAGTCTCTTGAGCTAATTTGTCCATCTTATCTTTGTTGTCTCTTGTTCAGTATATCTTTCGATTAACCCCCTCCCTTTGTACCCTCTGTTTTATAAAGTAGGTTACGTACTTCGGTTTCTGGTTTGTGCGGATAATGTAGTGTTCATGTAGTGTGCTAGTGACAGTACTGCAAGGGGAGATCTGGTAGGATGGATGGAAGGGGAAAACTGTGCTGGACAGCCTGATTGTAACTAATCAACTACCAGTGTCCTTGCAAATTGCAATAACCTGATTGCTAAATATGCTTCTTACTTTGCTGAAAGATTGCAGCTGAAATCCGTGTGATACGTAAGAAAAGTCAAATAAACCTTTATACGTTCTTCACCATATTGCTCAATCTGACCCCCGGTGAGATTTTTTTGGAGATAGCAGTGCCTTTAATGTCATCATTGTTGTTTATATCAAGACCTGAGTGCATAATCCATGCATAGTTTGAATGCGTGCTTTGCATGAGAATATTCTTGCTTGGTGCCTATATTCCCGCTTTTCTTTTCTCTTTGACAACAGGTTTTCATTTTATTTGGGCAACAGGTTGGACCTGACATGCTAATCAGTGGATTTCTTCAGCCCATTCCTGATTTGTCGCCCACCATTCCGTCTTTGTCTGAAACATCTAAAGTTGATCCTACACTAAATCCGTATGAAACTGGTGTCATATCCTTCTACAAGACTTGGGATCCTTATGGCTCATTCTCAAACTTCTCACCTCATCCTATCCAGATACGAGATGAGGATGGCAACTATATAATCTGGCCTAGTGTTGAACATTATTACCAGGTAAAGGATCGTTTTTTTCTCACTTTAGTGCACTAGTGCCTATTCTTCTCCTTGAGTCCTTTCTACTGCCATTATTTATCTAGCCTTTGAGACTTTTCTTGGTCCACCCTCGGTGAAAGTTTCTGATGTAGCGGGACTGCAGCAGTGGGGGACTAGGGGTTTGCGTCTTTGAGGTGGTATAAGAGAAAAAGTTTCATTTGAGCACTAGAGGTTCCTTGGACAATGCTTATTTTGCTTGGAGTAAACTATCCTAAATACATATGAACTATAATGAGGGTATTGTTCTTTTTAGTTTCGATACTGGCTTAACAGCTACCGTGCTGGATTTAGTTTTAGGACTGGAGTACGTTGGACATAAATCTAATGCAGCAAAGAATCGTACATTTGAAGAGTTAATAATCATAATCTATTTAGTATGTGTTTATTTTATATGCAAAGTTTTAAGTCCATTCTTTCTGCAGGCGCAAAAATTCTATGGTGTCCAAGATCCCGTAGCTCAAGACTGTTTTGAGGCCATTAAATCCGCTAAAAGTCCTGAAGAAGCTGCCAGGATAGGAAGGAAGACGCAGAGGCAACGGTCTGACTTGGTAAGCATCTGCATACTAGAACCCTGGGGAACTACCATCATGTCCATCACTGCCTGTTTACTATCTGAGATGCTTATAATTTCTGTGAATATTGTGCTTTGGACTAATTTACATCCACCCCCCCTTCCTAGCCAGGCCAAATACCGCCACAAGAGGGGGGGGGGTCGTCTTTTGAGACATTGGGGTAATGTTGTTGTGGTAATATGCACCAGTACTTTGATATCTGTTGTGTACTCGTCGTAGCTTCCTATATATTGAAGAGACCCGGCAAAATTCTTTGTTTGGCCTATAAAATTTATTGATCTCTCATCTTTCAGGTAAGAACAGATTGGGAAACAATCAAAGTGGATGTCATGTACCGAGCCCTGAAGTGTAAGTTCTCAATATACCCACACTTGAATTCCTTGCTCCTGTCCACTGTTGGATCTGTTCTTGTGGAAGGCTCGCCCCACGATCTTTTTTGGGGTGGTGGACGTGACGGCGAAGGCCTTAATTATTTAGGGAGGCTGCTGATGCAATTGAGATCGGAGTTTATCGGTGAGTCCTCTTCATAGATTGAGACTGAAGCCAGCTTCTTCTTTGTAATTTTGTATGTGTAGAAACATAGAATTCAACAATTTTGTTTAATTTCTTGTTGGTTTCGTTATAATTTATCTGTTGTCATAGAAAGCAAGAGAATTTCGTTTCTTCTACCTTGAGAACAAAGTTTGTAGGGGTAAATTAATCGATTTGCCGAAGGCATGTGAGATTTCTGTATTCATCTGAGATCATACAAATGATATTGTAACAACATCGTCCTAAAGATTTAGTTGGAGTGTGAATAGTGGTCGCCTATTTTTAAAAGTGGTCGGTAATCGATAATCGTATATACTTCGAGTTGTCTCATCCACACATGATACAACAATTATATGACATATAGGGTCATATGTTCTCCTGCGTATATGTGTGATCTGTGTTCTCCGAGAAATGTTGGAAGATTGATATTAAAAGCTGGATATATACATAAGTGATTGATGTTAGACAGATACGTTAGATTAAAAAAATGATAAGGGAACATGTAAAAGATTCCATTTGCAATAAGCAAGGTTTTGTATACAACAACATAAATCTTTGTCATTAGAAAATATGTTGACCATGTTATATGATTCTAAACAAAGAAACTGGAGTACGTATTACACATGAGCAGACCACAAGCCTGGGTGGACATACAGATCTTGTGTACATGCAGCTAGCCCTGTCAAAAGTCGACTCGTATTATCGCCTTGTGAACGACTAACACTATTTCGAGGAAATAGTTACACAATAATGGAAGTTTGAAAAGTTCAACCAAGTGAACGACCACATCATTCTCGGAAAACTGAACACGATGGAAGTGGATGGGTCATAGAGACAACGAGTCGGTATGAAGGTAGATTCAGAGAGAACCTAAGATGTTTCTCAAATAATGAATGGAGATCAATGAAACTGTGGCCATGGCCAGGTTGGCTAAGAACATGACAGCTTGCGCCGACACTTGGATCAGATTTGTTCTTCAACTCAAAGATTATACTCCAACCTAACTACATACATTCACTCCTTGAGACTGATTTTTGTTTGGTTTCAAATTATGAAAGCATAATACACATCAAATATATTTTTCTTAGGATGTATTTAGTGTTTAGATGAATCAATTCAACAAAGTAAGAATTCGATAAGATGACACTTACTTTTCAATGATCTAGATTAGTTCAGTTCAGTTCAGTTCCGATCGTCTCTCATATATAGCATTCAATAAATCGAGTCTAGCTATTGATACTCGTTCACTTAAATTCAGCAACTTTCCAATCAATTCAGATCAAGTTACATCGAATCAATTCGGATCAGATTATGTGGTGTCTAACATAAGTGGCCGTATATGAGATCTAGACCATGTTAAATTCAAATGTAGAGTAAAGAATATTGTAATACTTGGAACAGTTGTGATAACTGAACGGCTGAACTATATACTCCCCCATATAGTTAGGGATAAAAAGACAAGATAGGTAAGCATAAAATTGAACAAGGGATTATTGGATCATATCATATACTTGTGGAGTGGAACAATATGTGTGGATTGCATGTTAAGTACGTAGCTAAGTTGGAAATGTCGGCCATTCTACATATTTGGGCAAACCAGATCAGTGTATTAGCCGCGTAAAAAGGGTGTTTGCTCCCTTTTTCACATTAGTAAATACATGTCTATTGTTTTATAATCAGTGTGACATAGTAGAGATGGTGACTACCTAGAATTAGATGTATATATATAATTGAAGTGAAAGTGAGACTACTACATAATTACACATGCCACCCACATTTTAGAATAATAACTAGGTTAGATCTTGATAATGAAATGATATATTGAGCATTAATTAAACATTGTCATTGGTAATTCATGTAAAGTATGAGTTCACATGCTCGTTGTCTATTCTGGTACGTATGTACGATAGTTTATATGTAAGATCAACGATATACAAGAGAAAGGACTCATCGATCTCGAATTAAGTGCATGTAATACTGATCTTTCTATCTCCAATTGCATTGACGAGTAGAATCTCTACTCGTTTATTATAGCCATGTCAAACCATCCAATGCAAGAAGGTGAATATATTTGGCCTAGCAGTACATACGTACGTATGTAATCTCCGAAATGTTAAGCGTATTCTTTTCGTATAGAGCTAGTGAGGAAACTTTCTCTCATAATTGGACATCGACCTCGATTATTAATTGATTTCTATATGTTAGCTAGCTATCTACTTGTACTACTCATCGAAATTATTGTTATGAAAATTTACGTTGCCAATTCAATGACCTTTATGATGTCTATAATTAAGTTGACACCCATAAAAATTAAAGTTTATTGAATAGGCCATAATAATCATATGATGTGAAAATGGTAGTCAAGTCTATACTTAAGTTGACATCAACAAGAATCACGATGACCTTTAAAAAAAAGAAGAAAATCCACCATATCGGAATAACGTTGGCCAAAGTCAAAGTCTTCTCGACTTTTAAAACTTTTATTGCAATTTATTTGCATGGAACACCAACTACAATTAGTACTAGTAGACTTAGTAGTAGTAGTATCTGCCTCACCTACTTGTTTGATTTCGTACCGCCAGCTAAATTTACTCGTATTTTGGCCCATTCCAGTTTCGAAGTAATTATATCGAATATATTAAATGCCGTTATAATGAAATACGATTTTGTAATAATAAAACTATAAAAGAAAGAAAATAAAACAAAAGCGTACGTGTTCATTACCGTCATTACAGGAAGAAACATTGACGATCTTTGCACTTACAAAGTTGGTCATGTGAAGCATTGACGGTCGAGAAGGAGGAAGGTCGAGGATTTTGAGCCAAAACAAACCTTATTTTGACTAGTTTAACAATTTAAGTACAACGTGAAGTAATATTTATAAAGTATCTATCACCGTACTGTCAGTCCGTCACATTATTCAAGGATTAGTAGTGATAATATAAAGATGAAAGTTATGTGTGGTGATGATCGATGATCACAATAGTGGACTTTCTTAAAAACTCCTTTGTCAAAATTGATTATATTATATGTGGAGTGGTGTTATACTTCAACCAAAAAAAAGAAGCAATTACTCATAGTTGATGCATGAATCATGGTAAAACCATGAAAGTCAATAATAGTACTAGTCTCTTTCCAATATATAGTAGCCGTATAGCTCAATATAAATCATGAACTCATGATTCATGGCGTTGAAATATAATTCGTGCAAATTTGAGCAGCCAATTAGATACGAGTACAACGGAATCAATCGGATGTACGTTTTCACATTTTGCTATGCTCACGTGTTCTTTGAGTTTGATCAGTTTTGTGTATGTTTTGTTTTGAACATCAACTAACGACACAAGTACTTGTGGACACTATCTCTTAGAACATAGTACCATAAAGTATAAACCATTTGAATTTTGAGTATAAGTTGCTCGATTTGAAATTCCGAGGAATTACCGATTTGTTAAAAGATAAAACATTATTTACAACTCACAAATCACACATTTTGGTTTAAGGAGCAAAAATACTTAAGTTGAGTAGTATTTAACTATTGATTACTTCTGCAAAAACTTGAATAAAATTTTAATTAAGTTACCTTGCGATGCCATCATGAAACTGAATTCTTCATTAATATTGTCAGTTCAGACTTGTGACTTATCTAAAGGTAACTTGATCAATAAGTTTGATCCATTTGTATAGAATGCAAAGCTAATACGAGTCGGGGTCAAATGGTAGACGACATGACTTTGATCAAGGAGGTATCGAGTTCGGGTCCAAATAGTATACATACAACACGGCCTAATATGTACTTATAACGAGAAAAAGTTCATTGAACTTGCTGGACAACCAAAAGAAATAAAAATCATTAGATATTTTCGTCCCACATTAAATGTAATAAATAAACAAAATAAATTGGCCTTCTATTTTATCCTCACCCTCTCAATTTTTCCATAATTCGTGATAATCACTTCCTTATCTTCATTTTTTTTAATCTCATTAAGGACCTACTTAATCTCCAATCTTCATGTATTATTGTAATAAGAATTTTTCCAACATTGCCCATAGGACACATGATAAGACTTCATTCGTTTTCTTAATTAAGTGATATTCTACAGAATTAATAAAAAAGATTACACAATTTGTTTTTTTTTTCAAGTGAGAATATCACTTAATTAAGAAAAATAAATGGAGTTTTATCATGTGCCCTATGAGCACACGTTAGAAAACCCGTTGTAATAAAAACTAACAAAAATCATTTTCCAAAAAAAAAAAACTAACAAAATGAGTCCTTCTTATCCTAATTTCATTATTACAATTAATTTCACTATTACAACTAATCATAATCTACACATCATTATCATTAACTAGTTATTTGACCCGTGCAAACTTGCACGGGGCGTTTTACCTATTTGTTCTTGGAACCGGTTTTAGTTTAAGGATGTTTCTACAGATATCCAATACTAACAAAGGTGTTAGTTAGATTTTCGAATAACTTGAGTTTTTGATATAATAAAATAGACTCGATACGCATTGGATAAACAAATCGTATTGATCAGCGAAAAACCCCACGAAAGAGGTACGCATTGGATAAACGAACCGTATCGACCAGCGAAGAACAATTTCACGAAAGAGGTAATTATCTATTTATGTTTGAATATTATTGCATAGGAATTTCTAATTATAGATGTAATAAACAATAAATTATTTCAACAATAAATTTTATCAATAAAAACCTAATTAAATTCTTTCTTTCCTTCTCCAAAATACTAATGTCACGTTTATCAACTAAAACCCTTGACCACAGAAAAGTTGATCATATTTGACCTCGCCCGCTTCTTTTGGTCATGACTTCATTTTTCATTACTACTTGTCACCCGTGTTGAACCACGTATTTAATCTCAAAATCGATCTGATCCGTTGATCAAAATGACCTTAATTAACACAAATCAGGCTAAATTCAAACTAAACCTCAAACTTTACTGTTTCATTTGTCTTAGACTTGTATTATTTATACTCAGACCCATTTTAATTTTTTTTTTGTTTCAATTGCCACTCTTTTTTGAATGTATCTCTATTTGCCAGCTATTTGTAGAAGTTTCTTACTAATTCTAATTAAATTTAGGTCACTTAACCTGTAGGTGGTAGGACATTAGTAGTTTTATACCCTTCATAACATAGGGGCATTTTGGGCACTGGTGCTGAGGTTGGGCGGAGGGAGTATGTATTTTTGTAGATATATTGGTTTCTTAACTGGTAGGACATTATACGATATCAGTAATTCATCGGTGTAAATTAATTGTTCGAGCGCTTATATGTCATTATGGATAACTCTTATGTAACTATCGTGTGATCGATCTAACAGTTATAGTCATCTCCTCACACTTTTTTGTCTTTTACAAAACAGACGATATACCACTTTTTTTTTTTTTGGTTACAACGATATACCACTTTTTTAATACTATACATGATACTCCTTTGTCCCATTTAATTTTATACCCTTTCATTTTCAAGTCGCCTGAGTGAATACTTTACCTTTCTAATCTTGGGTCATTTTCTAATTGCACGCGTTGTAATAAGCAAATGACAGTAAACCAATTTTTATTCTTAGGCCCGAATATGATGAGACTACTTTCAAACATTGTCAAACTAATCGATGTGTATTTGATATAAAAAAAATAGGACCGACGAAGTTAAACCTCACAAAAGTTGATTCTATTTGACATTGTCCGATTTTCTTGGTCATTAACCCGTTTTTATTTTTATTTTTACTTGTGAACCATATTAATCTATGTTTTTAACCTCAATCTTGATCTGACACATTGATCAAATTTGACCTTTAATTTACAGCATTCACCCTAAAGGCAAACCAAAACCTTATTGCGACAATTGGAGTTGACCTGAGTTCGTACTTAACGTGATACGTCCACAAATTAGTATTGGTATGGCATTTCAAAAGTAAAAATAAATTACGGAAAATTCACGTGGTACCCTCGAAGTTTGGCCGATTGCACATGGTACCCAACTTCGCAAGTTTGTGCACATGGTACCCCTGAACTTACTACTTTGTGCACATGGTACCCAAATAGCAACTTCCGTTAGATTTTTCCGTTAAGTGATGATGTGGCGGTTAGTTGTTAGGTAATTAGTTAATTAAATTATAGAATTAATATTTCAATTAAAAAAAATCAATTAAATTCTTAGAAAAATAAATATATTTTTTCAAATAATTTTTTCAAAAAAACTTTATTAAAAAACTAATTTTCTAGGGGTACCATGTGCAAAATGTTGTGATCTCAAGGGTACCGTGTGCACAAAGTGCTAACTTGAAGGGTACCATGTGCACAAATTATGATTTTTTTTTAAGAGAAGTAATATATTTTATGAAAAAAAAAACTTGTTTTTTGGATTTAATTGTTTATGAAAATATTTTTTGGATTTGTTTTAAAAAGTAAAAAAAAATATTTTTATTTTTATTTTTTGATTTTCTTAAAATGGAAAATCATCATTAATATTAACTAATTCATATAACAACTAACTAACACATCATCACTTAACGGAAAATCTAACGGAAGTTACTATTTGGGTAACATGTGCACAAAGTGGTAAGTTTAGGGGTACCATGTGCACAAACTTGCCAAGTTGGGTACCATGTGCAATCAGTCAAAGTTCGAGGGTACCACGTGAATTTTCCGAATAAATTATAACCTTATTTTTTATTTGTAGGCCCAGAAATGAAGACACGATATTTAACTATTGTCAAACAAATAGACGGGTATTAAATTAGATAAAAATAGGACCCACGAACTTAACTAAGCCTCATCGATCACATTAGTATATCCTATCTATATCACCCTGTTTAATTTTCTTGGTCATGAATCGGTAACTTTTTTTTTACTTGTGACTCGTATCAACCCAACTACGATATTTCGGAATACAATGGTGATATGTATTCAACCCGAGACTCGATCTGACGCGTGCAATTGAACATACAATAATTCTTAAGGTTTTATATTTCATCTGGTTTAGGCTTGCATTGTTGTAACTATAACCCTTTTTTTGTTTTCGTTTGAAATGCACTTTTTTTTTCCAATAAATCTTTATATATTACTTTTTTTTCCAGAGAAATTTCTTATTAATTTAAATTAAGGTGACTTAACCTATAGGTGATACCGTGGTCGTAAGACATTAGTAAATTCGAATAAAACAACATTAGTTTTATTAAACTCGTGCTAAAGTTTATAATGTGATTATTATTGTCTTTATGGCAATACGTTTTCTAGACGAATAAATCTGGTTGAAATGAAATAAAGTAATATATTCACAACTATAATAAGTTTATTGAATATTAATTCAATTTTTCTTCATCCTTATGCTTATATACTTTTTATTATTGAAATTTAGTTAACAACACTAATTGACACTTAATCCCGCCAACCATTAATGAGTCCACATCATCAGTTAACCGATTGAGATTAGGTTTATATGGGATTACGAAGTGAACCAAATCAGCTCCTGTGTATATTAGTATTAATAAAATGATCACGTATATATCTTATACGCGAGATTATATGAAGCTCAAGAATTGCAAAATTTATCAGCAATCTTGTACAATCAATTGTTTATAATTTACATGAAAATAAAGCTGAAAAAAAAAAAATATTGTACAATCATAACCCAAAAAAAAAGAAAGTTACAAAAGAGAGTAGCAATATCAAAAGAACCATAGTCCATACATAATCAATCAGACTGCTACATGATCAAATCATCAAAATCATTGATCGCCATTTCCTTCATGATGACCAATCTTTTGTGGTGAAGGCCGGTGATTGAGTGAGTGAATAATTCATGTTGTTCACGTATTTCTAGAGGAATTTGGTTGAGGCCACTTCTTCATGTTTTTGCTTTGCTGATGAACATGAGTTAGTTAGCAAATAATTAGGTAACATAACATGGATTTATATATATATGAATGAGAATATGAACTATAGAACCATCTAAATTTGTTATGGGTCGTATATATATATGTGATGGAATTACAATACGGGACGTACGTGATAACAAAAGCCTTATACGATGTGTGGATTGTTTATTTTAGGAAGCTATATGGCATTATATATTTTGATAAGGTGTTTGCTTTTTAATAGACGAAACAAAAGAAGTAATTTTCTTTACACAATTTCGAGTGATTATTGTTGCCTAAACTGGATTAATCTTTGCCAAAATTTCGTTCATAATCTTTGCCATACATTTTTCGTAAATTTTAGCTCCATAAGCAACATACGGTGTATATTCTTGCGGATTTTAAGTTAATATTCTTGCCTTTTCGTTAATATTCTTGCCATTTTTTCGTGTATACAGTATATTGTTGACGTGGGTTTTGATTAGTGTGTTATTTTAGGAATAATATTGCATTCGACATCGTTAGCATTGATGTAATAAAGAAAGTGCTAACCGAAATATATTAGTACCATTGTTATCGTATATTCTTGCCTAACCAAAATATATTGGTATCATTGTTATCGTATATTAGTACCATTATCTAAGGGATCGGATAATTGTTGACATAATATATTATTTCCTAAGTTGCAAAATTTTTGAAAAATATTATCTCCGGGATTATTCTTGCCGTATCATTACTTGATTGCCGATTTTTAAGATATATTCTGTTTAATTTTAGTGGTAATAAGTGCATAATTATTGCAAATAAGGAAAGAAAATATATTAGTACCATAATCACTCTGTATATTGCATGCGTGTGTCTTGCTTAAGTGTGCGTGTGTCTTGCGTAGGCATGTGAGTGATATACTGATATTTATGGAACATTTCGTTTGACATCATCGTCCTATGTGGACGGTCTAAGGAGTGCTCAAAGGCACGCCTATTAATATAATACTAGTTTACTGACCCGTGCAAAATTGCACGGGCTGTTGTACTGTACAGTTATATTGCAATCTTTAATATAGACAATACTTAAAATATTTTGTAAACCAATATCGTTTTAATACTAATATTATTAGTGTTTCAATTTGTAAAACGATGTCCTAACCCAAAAATATATAAATGCAATCCAAAAATTAAAATCAACAAATACATGCGCCATCCCTTTAAAATTAAAAAGGAATACAATTGCCATTTGTAATAATGTTTCCTTTATTATTAACTAAACAAACGGTTCAAATCATCATGTAATGACCAAAATAGAGTCGTCTTCATCCCCTAAGATTATTCCCCCGAGTATTAGACCAGTGCAATATTGCAAGGGCTCTCATTCTAAATAGTTTTAAAGGAATGTGATACATAACGACATGAATAATAATGATAATCATTCTATTTCAAATTATGTGAGTTTAACAATTTATGTCATTTTACGTTAATCAATATCCTTAGAAGCCGACCGCGTAGTTTAAATTATTGTACACAATGAAATCGGATACTTGATACTTATGTTAGGAAAATATTCAATCTCCATCTTCTCCCACCTCATATGCGAAGATCAACTTGTGAAGGGGGTATATTTTTTATATGTAATTGATTGAGAGCTGTAAAAATCGCCCCATTTTGCCAAGTACAACTATGATCGTATGAAGTTTATCTGGCGAAAGCCTATTGTAAAGGTTAGTATTTATGTTGAATTGAAGTGTAATTTCAATTTTAGAGTCAATGACAAACATCAAATTGACATTAGTACCTTTCCCTTGCTAAATATGGAAATGATAATAACGCTATTTTTATTATTAAGATTAGAGTTTGTGATACTATATTTTACTATTGGCAAACTAATAAATGCATATCAAAATAAACAATTGGACCCACGCAATTAAACCTCCAACAATTTGAGTTGCCCGTTAGTTTGAGTTAGCAACCTGTTTTTTTCCATTTTATTTTAATTTGTGACTTCTAGTGACCCACGTGTATTACCTCAACCTCGATCCAACCCGTTGATCAAATTTGACCCTTAATTAACACAAATCACTCTAAATTTATATCAAATAGTTATTACTTTAATTTTTGGGTTATGAACCCGCTATTATTGGGTTCATGAACCTGTTTTCAAAGACCCGTAAACTGAATTGACCTCAACCTAGCTGTTTTGATACACAAATTTGTGGGTCTAATTTGAGCCGACCAACTGCTCCGTAATTAAGTTATGAAAGTTATTCTGATTCTATCTTATGGCATGTGACCCATTCTTTTAGTTATACATGTTTGGGTCACTACCCACTTTTATAGCTACTGACCCGCTTTTCTTAGTTATGAACCTGCCATTTTTAGGTCATTACTCAGTTCTCCTCTCATTAAAAGTGGGTAAACATGTATGAATTGAGAAACAGTTGATCTCAACCCTGAAAAAACACTCCTTGCCAGTTTCATTTCGTAAATTTCGTAAATGTATTTTTGCCAACCTAACAAAATTAACTCTTATGTACATATATTAGTGATGACTCTTTTCTATATTATATGTTTTATTATTGAAGTATAGGTAATGTGTATTAAAATCAGAAAATAAAGACTTATGTTATTAGAAGTACTTAAAAAAATATATGACACGAAGTTGGACATGTAAAAAATAAGAATTCTAAGACACTAATTCACTTTTTATGACATGTCACCCGCTATTTTTGAGTAATTATCCTATTTTTATGCATCCGGTCAGAAGTAACCTTATTGTTAGAAGTCAGAAGTAATAACTCTACTACTAAACTGGCTAACTGCACCAACTAAATCGTGTAACTCCATTAAGGCCCTGTTTGATAGGACTGCATCTTTCTGATCTGATCTGATCTGATCTGATTTGATTTGAATGACTCTGAACAGATCTGATCTGATCTGAATGTGTTGAAATTTTGATTGAATTTCAATGAATTAGTATCAGTTATTGATCAAATACATTGATAGAAATTTGAACATTCCTGATTTGATCTGATCTGATTTGAATGACTCTGATCTGATCTGATTTGAATGACTATGATCTGATCTGATCTGATCTGAATACTACTGCAAATAAGTCATATCAAATAGGGCCTAACTCTAATAACTCCACCAACTCCACTAACATAATAACTTAGCTAATTGTGAAGACCACCGTCGGACCACTACCGAACCACCGTTAACCACCACCGGACCACCGATGACGGTGGTTGATGCGGTGGGGTGGTGGTTGGACGGGGTGGTGATAAAGTTATTGTTAGTGGAGCTATGGAGTTGTTTGAGTTATGAGAGTTAGGCCCCGTTTGATAGGACTGCATCTTTCTGAACTGATCTGATCTGATCTGAATGATTCTGATCTGATCTGAATGATTTTGATCTGAACTGATCTGATCTGAATGATTCTGAATTGATCTGATCTGATCTGAATGTGTTGAAATTTTGATTGAATTTCAACGAATAAGTATCAGTTATGGACCAAATACATTGATAAAAATTTGAACATTTCTGAACTGATCTGATCTGATCTGAATGATTCTGAACTGATCTGATCTGAACTGAATGATTCTGAACTGATCTGATCTGATCTGAATGATTCTGAACTGATCTGAATTCTACTGCGAATAAGTCCTATCAAACAGGGCCTTAGTTAGTGCAGTTACGTAGTTTAGTAGGTATAGTTATCACTTCTGACTTGTACTTCTGAATACAATTCATATATTATATTATATAATTAATTGAGTAACGCTATTTCAATTCTTAGATTGAGTGTCATGAAGATGATTACTAATTTTTAGTTCACATAATAATGTTGATTGAAAAGCCAAATAGTAAAAAATAATCTCATTTGGCTATATTATTTTAATGAAAAATTGTGAATGAATTGCAATTATATATTATAACCTGACTAAGTCCCGTATTTTTGGCCCGTTATTTGAACTAACTCGATTACTCGAATGTTTGGTCTTCACTCTTCAGCATGCTATGTTTTGGGTTTGTAATGCATTTTTAAAAAACAAAAATTAGCCAGTCTGCATTGTGAGACCTCCGTATAATATTTGTCTTACTACACTATGATTTGCGATTAAAAGACTACAATCTGGGGTTGTTTAAAAAAAACATTTACCCGATCATCTTTTTTTTTGTCATTCAGATTAATACCATCAATAAGCTGAGTTGAATGAAGTCTAACTTCAATTGTTGTTATCTTCAACAAAATAACCAAGGAATAGGAGGAGAATAATCGATCAGAATACGACGAAAGAGGGCAGAAACATGGGACTGGAATAATTTAAATCCATACCTTTGTAAGAAACATTTTAGGCAATTTTCAGTTTAACATTGCCAAAAGAGTGAACAGAAGTTTAATCAGATAACTTCATATACACACAAAACATTTGCAAATTAAGCCAAGTCCATGTCGCGTACAAATGATCTGCCATATGGCCTCACAATTTGGAAGCACCAAAGTATTCTCTCTGAAAGAAAAAAAAAAACTTCACTTCTATATCGTGAATCGTCATGACACATACATAAGTACTGCGAAACAATGGTCCAATGGACATATATGCATCGAGACTATATGAGTCAAATTGGCGTCGAAAACTTCTTCTTTTTTGACTTGCAAGACTATATGAATCTTGTATATAACGTTAGTGCTGAATATCTACGAAAATTTAAATTAGAATTATGGAGCCAATGAGAATATCAATTTTAAAATATATTATGTAAACGTATAATGCCTGCAACCGGTAATAAACTTAGCACCCAACTCATATCTCTGATCTAATTATACTAACCGAGCAGAAAATGAATCTCTTTAAGTCTTCACTGGCATTCTTTTTCGAACTTCTGTTTCGAATTCCATGCCGAGTGATGGTGAGATATTGAGATCGTGATGATGATGGTTATAAACTATGGAAAGATAAACCCATGGTTTTAATATAATTGAATTAAACGACATATCAAGCTAAGCTCATCATGAATATACAAATAATAACGGAACTGTCTAAACTCTAAATACAAAATTATTCGAGAAACTAACCAAGCAAAAAAATAACGAATCGAAAGATTCAAAGGATTCATATATCTGCATGATTTCCTACACACAAAAAAGAAAAATCATGGTTAGAAACTCATAACAAACATTACTATCACAGCAAAATTAGCAATCAAAAGCAAAGAATGAAATACAGAAGATGGAAATTATGTGCAGAATTTAAGGGGTGTGAGCGATACTCATATACGGCATATTTTTTTGAAGGTGAAAATTTGGTATCCTAAATTTACTTACTCCTAAAAGGTACGGAGTAATTGGTTGTTTGCTGGGTATATATTATATTTGCACGATCGAGTAGTATTACTGAAGAATATTTTTGATATTAATTGATTCCATTTTCAACAATTTCGGCCATATATCATGCCATTATTTGAAGCTCACTTTTCTATTAATAGTGTTAATACAATCAATTAATTATGTTTTCCTTCTTTAGGTAGATTTTTATGCGTGTGATTACAAACATTTCAATATTTTTTCTGATTATATCTAAATTTAATATAGTTGCCTCTTTTTTAGTGATTTCGGTTAATATTATTGTTATAGTTTGGGAAAATATAATTTAATCAGATTTTTCCGCTGTGAGAGAATTTAATCTAGGAATATACCGATTTTATTCAGCGTATTTTAGGAATATGGCGTCTATTGCAGATTCTGAACTGATCTGAATGATTCTGAACTGATCTGAATGATTCTGAACTGATCTGAACTGATCTGATCTGAATGTGTTGAAATTTTGATTAAATTTAAACGAATTAGTATCAGTTTTGGACCAAATACATGGATAAAAATTTGAACATTTCTGAACTGATCTGATCTGATCTGAATGATTCTAAACTGATCTGAATATTACTGCGAATAAGTCCTATCAAACAGGGCTTTAAGAAGTTAAGAGTACTGATGTATTTTAAAAACGTTATCGTGCGTATAATTAAGATTATGTATTTTAAAAAAACTTTATTGTACGAATAATTAAGATTACGTAAAAACATTTGTTTGTGCGCTGACTTTTATTGTGGATATACTATACATACTAACAGTAATGTCTTATATAAAAGGTGTGATTGAAGTTATTATATGTACTCCCTGCTCCTACCCATCTCAGTCGCCACATATTTCGTTTTGGGACGTCCCAGCTCAAACACCTCATCTATCTTGGGACATCATTATCTTTCCTACTTTTTCTAATATTTCCACCCACTCTTATATTCTCTCCTACTTTTTGTTAATCTCCACTAATGGCCCACGGGGCATTTGAGTTTGGGACGGAGGGAGTAACATTGTTTGACCCTCACTTTTTACTACTCGATAACTCCATATAATCCGACTCAATTTTTTTTTTTTTTTTATCATGTTCTTGCTTTCAAAGACATGTGTCTCTTATTGAATCAAACTGTTTAACTCTCATATGTTTGGGAGTAACACTCATAACTCTCTTATTGAAAATGGATGCCTGCAAATAATGTAAAATGAATTGGATCGGTGAAAAATGCTATTTTTGGACTAAGTTGTCTGAGATCCCAAAATTCTGAATTTTTCATAAATTATGGGATAAAACAATGTAGAAAATGTAGTAGATACTAATTATGAAAGTTTAGACAGATATCTTAGTACTAAGAGTGGTGTACAATTGTAAATTTGAGCCGATGTTGTGCGAGTGTGCGGCGCTTCAGCAGACTTGTGAGCTAACATTCAATCTGATCTTCATCTTGTCGTCATACCTAAAAACCCACAACTCCAATCCCTCTATTTTTTCGTCAATTTTATAAACCTATTAAAACACCCCTAAGCAAAAATCAAATATCAAAATAAAATGAATTGTGTATGTTGTTGATAATTGCTGATACGATGTAACGATCAAAGAACAATTTGAAGATGCTCGGCAAAACGGTTTTATTCATACGTATATACTCACAGTCAAAAAGATGATGTTAAAAGGGAAATCAATTTTCGAGTATGGTGCGATGAAGTAAGGTCGTCTGAACATCGTTGAACAACACGCAACGGTATCGCCTCCGTCAAGGTCTCGCGAGATTAAGCCGATGAATTTGATTTGATCGCATTATGGGACCATTTCATGCCCTGCCCATCATAAAAACTTATTGCACATATCAAAGGAAACAAAAAAAAAAAAAAAACCTTCAAAAAGCAATCACACTCAAAATCAAAACGTTGTCGCTAAACCACTATCAAACGCCAAACTTTAAACATACAATTTAACTAATAAAAGCATGAAGTGAAATTCCAAAATCAACCAATCCTTAAAATTACTAAACTAAAATTAAACTACATGGGAAAGAAAAAAGGGATGCATGAGACCCGTAATCAAGATTGCGCAAACTACTTTTTTCCAAGTATACTGATCACTACCGCAACACTTCATCTGTACATCTATCGTCTGGAAAAGAAATAGAAAAAATAAATTAGAAGCAAAATGGAGAGATGCGAGAAATCATCAGCGAACTATGATTTATACATCATTCTGGCAGTTTTCTTCATAGAAAGATTTTCGGAATATATTGAATTACTTAATATTTCGGTAAAAGATTTCACAGCCTAATTGACTGTATACGGGGCATATAATAGTGGGTATGCAAAAAATTAGGGTATGTGCCAGCTGTTTGTGAGCAAGGAATATAGTGCACAATACTAATTAGATACTCCGTAAATTATTGCCAGCAGAATTTATAATACAGACTAATCAATATATGCCGTTTTTTTTCCCTTTAAAAAAATGCCGTTCTTCATTCCATATTTTTAAAAACTATGCAGTTCCGTAATTTTAGCCGCAAATAGTTTTAATATAGGAAAGCATATTTTTATTACGATTGTTGTAATTTATAGAATATATTCGATGCTCGAGTTTTTGACATTGCATCGACTGTATAATAGGTAATTTGAATTATTCTTGGGATATATTCGAATGTTTCCTATTTTGGTAAGGGCGAAGTTGATGGGAAATTATAATGATTAATATATCACATATTTATTTAATTAAATACCATTTAATTAAGGTAATTGCCATTATATTGAATGATTCTATTACCGTAAATAGACGTTGATGACATCAGATTTGACGTGGCGCTGATGTCATCGCTGATGTGGACGGCCTGAGAAGGCTGGAAATGCACCGCTAATTATATTATATAGATAGATAGATATATTAATTAGATTAGATTAAAATGGTGGTGGAAAAATCTCAAAAAAAAAAAAAAAGAGAAGAGAGAAAGAAAACACACACATTTTAGAGAGAGAAAACTTCTTATTGAAGCTTTCCTTCTTTTCCTACTAAATTTGCATTTCTATGGTCATCACTGTTTCAGGGAGAAAGAAGCCTTCCTATTCTCTCTCTCTCTCCTCTCCTCTCTCCTATCCAATTTCTCTCTCTTCCAACTTCAATTGAATCTTTCCATTTCGTATATTCAATTAAATCCCAAATTTTCATTTTCTCTCTCTACCAAAAATATCATTTTTTTTAATCTTCTTTTACACTCATCACACACTTTTTTACATCCGAAATTTGATCTGGGCTGTAATTATTTTCCAAGAGCTGAAATGGGTCGATGCTTGATTGTTTGATTATTGTTGTTTTCTCCCCCAATTTCGGAAATTAGGGTTTGGAATTAATTTGATTCTGAAGTCGATTTTTTTGGGGGTTTCTGGAAAAAGTAGCTTTTTTAATTATTATAATTATAAGTTATGATGTTGATTATTATTATAATTAAAAGTTAGGAGCTTTTAGATCTCTTCACTTTATGCAAGTTTATATCTTGAGGAGAGAGAAAGAAAGAAAAGGGGGTTACTTGGATTATTCTTATCTTTATTCTTTATTTTTTGTTGGGTGGAAGTTTTATATGCTATGCTCTTGTTTATATTGCTGATATTTGAAGCATAATTTTCCCAACTGAGGTTTGGGTTTGATTATATTGCATGTTGTATCTTGTTGGGGAAGATTTTGAGCATATTATAGATAGAGAGGGAGTATAATTCATGAGGGTTATATTTTGATATGATTGTTGCATAAATTTGCTGAATTTGAGGTGAGAAATTGGTGGTTGATAAAAAAAAAAGAGGTGGGAATTGTGGAGCTGATTGTGATTCAGGGTTATTTTTGATTTGATTTGATTGTTGCGTAAATTTGAAGATTGGGTGATAAGAAAAAGGGTGGGAATTGTGGAGGTGATTATAAAGAGAAAGGAGGGTTCTTTAGAATTAGTTGTGACGGATCCGACAGTAGAAGAAAGTAGGGGTTGTAATTGTGTAGCTGGTCTGGAGTGCTTAGTAAATATCATCAGGGCCCTGAGAATGGGGTCCTGCTTATCTGCCGAAAGCAGGAGCCCTCTCCCTGGTTCGCCGTCGGCCGCTTTAGGGATCAGGCGGAGGAGGAACTCCAAGAAACGTTACGGTTCTCGGAGTTCCTCCTTTGATTATAAGAAGGATGAGCTTTTGCTCAAGATTCCTGGTAGATTGTTCTCCAATGGGTCGTCTGAAATCGCCTCCATGTTTACGCAACAGGGCAGGAAGGGTACCAATCAGGATGCCATGTTAGTTTGGGAGGTACATCTCTTATCCTAAATTCAATTGTTAAGTAGTGGTGTATATCGAATTTGGTGATTTCGGCTGTTTCATAGTAGTGTTCATTGCATTTTTATTGGAAATGTAGTTGTCCTGGTTGTTTCTAGTGTCGAAAATGAGATTGATCACAAGCTTATAGTATAGAATTACTCGATTTGTTGATGAAATGATTGAAAAGAGGGCGAGTTTTAGTTAAGTTATCTGATTCCCTCAATGTTAGCGACCTGGTTATGGACACCTGAGATTACTGAATCATTTTGTTAATTTATCAGTCATATGTTTCATCAGCCCACATGGCTAGTATTGCTCAAATGTTAAGTTTTCTATCATCTGATGTCTATTTCTTTGACATCCTGAATGTTTCTTTGTTTAAGGAATATTTAATTGTATTATTGGTTATTGTTTGTGATTGATTTGGATGGTGGAGCTCAAAAGGCATTATTTATCAGTCTACTTGTTGGAGTGAGAACTTCATGTGTATGAGTAAAGATCTTATCCTTATCCATTATTAGGTTCCTGTGCTGAATTTTGTGTGCATCGGACCCCCCCCTTACCCCGCCTTATGGCGGGAACCCAAGGCACTGGGGTTAAAGATGTTGTTGTTGCCAATATTTGCTGCAATCCTGTATCATTATCTTGAATTTCTGTTACTGCTCGTCAGGGGAACCTTATTCCTCGGGCGTGTTTATCGTGATCAAGCTTTCTCTATAATAATAATTTACTAAAATACCGGGCTGCCCTTTAGTGCTTGTGAAGCATTGTGGTGGGAGCCTTCCCCGGACCTCGCTTTGCGGGGAAGCCAATTTGCACCGGGCTACCCCTAGTGCTTGTGAAGCACTCGTTGTCTGATAGGTGTTCAGTCGAATCTATCTACCTGTGACTTTTTAATCCAGGATTGTCGTTAAGTAGTGAATCTATTTTTGTTTGTGTACTGTGATCTGCCGTTCAAAAGGAGATATTAGGAGTAGCCTCTCTCTGTAAAATTACTGAATTGCAGTTATGTATTTGAAGTCTTTTTTTTTTTGAAATGATGTATTTGAAGTCTTAATGTTACTGATATGGTGGTATCGCAGCAAAAACAGAAAAAGTAGAATTATTATGATGTTCAACTGCCTGTTGCATTTTAGTGTTCCCTTTCTCATAACCGTTGTTTTGTTGACCCTCCCTGTCAACTGTCACTATCGTTGCTTTCTGAATAAGTAAACTACCCTGGGTTTGCTGTCTTCCTTGACTTGGAAATTGAAATTAAGTACGAGATGTTGTGCTTAGTCCATGGGAGCGTCAAATTCTTTTTGTTGTACGTGTCTTTGCTGACTTGACATTTTATGTATATTTTGGATTTCAGAATTTTTTCTCGAGGACCGACACCATTTTCTGTGGGGTATTTGATGGACATGGGCCGTATGGCCATTTGGTTGCTAAGAGAGTGAGAGATTCTCTTCCTCAGAAACTAAACGCCCAGTGGGAAGCAAATGTGAAAGACGAAGTTCTCAGGGAGATAAGCATCAATTCGAGTAGCCTTAACTCTGAAGATACCTCTTTCATATCTGCTGATGAAGAATCCAGGGTCTCTGTTGATGTTGAGGATCCAGAGAAGCAGCAGCCAGACATCTTTCATGTTCTGAAAGAATCGTTTCTGAAAGCTTTCAGACTCATGGATCGCGAATTGAGAGTACATCCAAGTGTTGATTGCTTTTGCAGTGGGACAACGGCCGTGACATTTATCAAGCAGGTTTGTGGAATATTACCTCTGATTTCAGTTCTAAAAGTTGTTTCAGCTTCGCATATAAATTTAATTTTGTACATAGGTGCTAGACATTCGACATGGTATATATTTGATTGTGAGCATTTGGTCTTTAACAGGGACAAGACCTTGTTATTGGAAATGTTGGCGACTCGAGAGCGGTGCTGGGGACTAGAAATAAAGACAATTCTCTAGTTGCTGTTCAGTTGACCGTAGATCTCAAACCAAATCTTCCAGGTAATTCGTTTGCTTGGAGTGTACTTGCACCATCAGAACTTAGACGTCGTTTCACCCGTTTTCTCTTTTGGTTCTCTTGGATTTTGTTTCTTTCCGCTCCTGCTATTGATATGTTTCTGGTATCTAGTTATGTACACCTTAGCAAAGAAGTGGTCTAACCTAGAGTGTATCTAAGTGTAGAATTCTGTCTCATGAATTAATTGCATTTTCTAGTGTTGTGTTCTATTCATAACCCTGTTACTTTGATATGTTTCGAGCATTTCCTGCATTCAGTTTTTTGAGTGGTAAACTGTCTATACTTTGGCTCTTTTATGTATGTGCTGAGATATTAGTATGATATTATTATTATGATGCTGTCGGCCTAGTGTACAATCTACAGGATATCGCAGCATCCCTACAAATCATCCTTTTTTGGGGTGATTTTATGATACTTTTGTTATCCTTTGAAGAGTTTATGTACCTATGCTTCTTGTTGGATACTGGATTGTCTGCCATTGTGTACTTTGTGCTAGTAAACTGTTTGACCATAAATTGTCCTTTCTCCTTGTATTTACGCGTTTCAAGTGTTAACCTGTAACAGCTGAAGAAGAGAGGATTAAGAAGTGCAGAGGGCGTGTTTTTGCGCTTCGAGATGAACCTGATGTTGCTCGTGTTTGGCTGCCTAACAATGATTCTCCTGGTCTTGCTATGGCTCGAGCTTTTGGTGACTTCTGCTTGAAGGATTTTGGCCTTATAGCAGTGCCTGAAGTATCATACAGGCGACTTACTGAAAAGGACGAGTTTATTGTTTTGGCTACCGATGGGGTAATACTATACACGGATACACCTATACAACAGTTTTCCTCTTTGTTCCTGTTTTATCTTCTTGGACTTGTATATCTGTTCCTTTATTAACTGTATATGTCCGATGCTGTCAGATTTGGGATGTCCTATCAAACAAAGAAGTAGTTGAGATAATATCTGCAGCCCCTTCAAAATCCACCGCTGCTAGATCCTTGGTTGAAACAGCAGTTCGAGCTTGGAAACTGAAATACCCAACATCGAAAATTGATGATTGTGCTGTTGTCTGTCTCTTTCTCGACTCTGGCACTAACATCCTGTCATCCGCATCCAATGGCCAACATAAAGAGCAGACCGCTCCAGAGCAACAAGCGAAAGCTAAAAGCGAGAAACCAGTTACCGACCCCACTGGCCTTGACCATTCAGGGACTGTTAAAACAGTCAAAGGCATCCTTCAGGAAACTAGCAAAGACGAGGATGAAACCGAGGATGATCCTAGAGAAGACGACATGTTGCTGGAGGACTATTCGGCATTAGAAGGCGTCAGTCGGGTGAACACATTGCTTACGTTACCACGATTCACGCCCCCTGGAGAGACGAAAACCTGATCTGTGAAAGAGCAGACGGGTCAGATTGGATCGAAGGTTTCGGTTTCAGGTGTTTTTTTTTCTCCCTTTCACGGTTTCACCTATAGTTTTGTTTCTTTTTCTTTTGTTGTTGTTTGTCTACCACACAAGTCCAAGTCATCAGAAGTTGTAATTTGAATGGAGAGTCCCCCAGCTATATTAGATGTCCTGGGAAGGAAATCCTCTCCAATTGTAGTCGTAGCATTGAATTTTTGTATAAAAAAAAACCATACTACATTTTTTTTTTTTTTTTGTAATTTCTTGCATTATTAGCTCTTAAAATGAAAAAAAAAAAAAAGTTACATTTATTTGGCCCTTGGCTAAATGTCTGGTTACAAATGTTGCAATTTTATGAAGTGTCATCTCTTGTAGAACACTCTAGGTGCACATTCTTTTTTTTTTTCTTTTTTTTTTGTACTTGTACCACCAGAGATGAGTTTATGTTATGTTCATCAGTTCATGCATGATTAATACTACATTTCTCCCCTGTTTGTAACCAAAAACTATACAGGCGGTCGATATGTTTGAAACGATATATTGCGCACCTAAATTTATTCAAAACTCGTTTTAAGAAGTTAAGAACAGTCTTTGTAACTTTCATTGTACTTTGCATTGGATCGATGCCCTTAAATGTAAGTGTTACTTTGAATTTTTCGATCTCATTTCATTGCAACAAACTTAAGAAAACACAAGATCAATACATTTTTTGCATTGACCAATATTCATTCATTTATCTCTAAGTTGAACATAATATGGTAATAATGTGTTTACTTCCATAAAACTATGTAGCCACTTCCAGTGTTTGTTCATCATATACGAGTTCCATCTAGCCAACGGCTATAAAAATCTAATGCCTCCTGAGGTTTGTATTCTGGCACTGTATGTCCTGCTCCCTTGATTGTAAGGAAGGTGAAGTCGTGTTCGTATGCTTGTATGAACCTGTAAATCATATGTATACAAGTTACGACATTGAAAGTGTTCTTATATGATACCATAGAGTGGCTCTTTTAGGATGACCCATAATGAAAGTCGCGTCCATAGGTGAAAAGTCGTGAAACTTACCCTGCAACTTGATTATTGGACAGCCAAGGCCTCCATTCATCTGTAACTTGATACCCTAGTGACCTTGTCCATGCTTGTGTGCCGGTGAAGGGAACGCACAAGTCGTGATCTCCACTGCAGAGTTCAGATCAGCGACAAAGGATTAGACGTAAATTGCAGTTTGACAGAAGATTAACGACGACCATTAGTCTAAGAAAACATTAATCAATTGTAATAATACCTGTAGATGAGTGCCCTGTAGCCTTGAGAAGTGAGGTTCTTGTGATACTCTATCATACTTCCAGTATCATGTTCATAATCTAGTGACATGCATAATGACCATGGACCTATCTTACTTACCTGTTACATAAAAAATCACGTCACTAACACTCGTCTAATGATCACTTTATGTGGCGTGTGCATGACACATGCGTACGAAAAGACGAGAAAATAGTATTACCGGCTTAGCATGAATAGCCTTTCTGACTGATTTATCGTTCAACCAAGCTCTAGCAACTTCATCAGTCTGCAATGTCCATACATTATAAGCATCTTATTCATATGATATACAATTCAATTATACACCAAATTAGCTGAATACAAGCGTAATTAAGAAGATACTCACGGTGCAAGGAACGGAAACTCGACGATCATTGGCAGCTGCTAAGGAACTGAGCTGTGGCCATGAAGGTACAGGGCCATTTTTAACGACCAATTCGAAGGGCCAAGCGCGGCCGAACAACCTTTTCCTTACAGCTAGAGGCCTCTCTGTCTTCCCTAGTGACTTGAAGCTATTAGGCAGGTTCAAGTTTTGTGTAGCATTACTCTCAGGGTTGTGAGAACATGGCTCTAGAATGTCATAGATGTTTAGATCCTTAATCGCCTGATAATCAGTCAATTAAGAAAAAATAAGCTTGAATTATAAGTCATGTAGACATTTGGAAATGTTCAGTTGAGTAAAGTAATAATCCCTACGTGGGATTTTTGATGAAGAATTGAGGGACAATACAGTGGTGTTGAACCCCGTCTCCCATACGAGAGGTTACGGGTCCGATTCTTTATAAAGATAATTGTACCTGTCTGAGCTTAGATTTGTAACCAGTACACTCAGTAGCTTCATTGTCATAGTATTCCAATCCACAGCTTGCTGTAAATTCCTGCATTACATGATTTCATAATCCATATTATATTATTATGTACTAATGATATTATGATTATCATCTTAAGCAAAATAACGTCAAACCCGAGAATTTTGTAGGATTGAACATCTTTTTTTTTTTTGAAGACAGTAGGGATTGAACATCTCATTAGTACTATTGTAACAGTATTTTAGTTTTGGAGATGCTGCATTCTGAAGAACATGACAGAAACTTGTAAGACAATGCTTACCTCTGACACACACCCATCACACTTGACCTCTCATACTCGTGTCGGACACTCGACTCGGACATAAGCATGACACTTAATCAATCCTTCATTTACGTTCAGAATTATAATTTTATTTTATAAGATAGTCGATTTTGACATGCACTAGTGTCGGATACTTGATACTTCTAACGAGTCTACGTAACATTGGTTGTACACAAGAATGTCTTTATTCGGGTCATATAAAAAGTTTGACATCATGAGTTTTCTTACTTTTTCAGTTTTCTCTTATCTGATCATCAACCGCAAATTTTTGTTGTCTACCAATTGAAAGAGGAGTCAATTTTACGCTTCTCTATATATCACACTTCTCAAATGCAAATTCTATTGCTACTGAAAGAAGTGTCAATTTCACACTTCTCACACCTTTGGATTTATAGACTCAACTTGTTGTGGGGGCCGGTTAGACTCTGCAAATGAGGCCAAACTGACCCAATAGAGTTGCAGATAATAGCCCAAAATTTTCAATTCAATTTTGTCAGCAAAAATAAGAGATTTTCGAAAATATCTCGTACGATGTACTGCGTATCGAACCGTCTTACTATAGTGTTAAGGTCTAGAGTCTAGTCCGATGATTGATGCATCATTTTGTCACAGTCTACCATACTGATAATACGGTGAATATCATTGTTTAGTTTAAAATGGCGTTGAATTTATCGAGTTTTATCTTAAAACCGAATTTTATTTGGGTGTTTGGTTAAAAAGTAAGGTGAAAAGAGTAAAAATAGCAGCAAACCTTACCCTGTAAAGATCGTCAGAGATCAAGGCCATTCCATGTGCAAAAGATAGCAAAGCATTTCCATCAAATTTTTCTTCTGCTGTTACACCATTTCCTATCATATACCCCTGCAATTATGTGGTTTTAATTTAACATGTTAGTCAAAAAAGCCTAATTATTACATAATATAATAGAGAATTCTTGGTGTTAATCATGCTTAAGGCAAGTTGCAAAATCATGATTAAGGTAGAATGTGATATGCTAGTCGAAAAAGCCAAACTATTAACAAATGTAATGTGCTTGGTGATAATCATGCTTAAGGTTAGAGTAATCATGATTATGGTAAAACAAAATGGGGTTAATTATATCATAACTTTTAGTGGAATTGTGGAGATAACATTATTGTGAACACATGTTAATTACCTTAAAATTGATAATGGGACGAACTTTATCTCCAAGCCCTGCAAAAGATTAGTACACATTTTAGTGCCTCAAGCATTGATCAATTTTGGGTATAAAAAAAACTCTATAATTTGGTACAAGAAATTTTTTTGATCTCGACTCGATTCGGATACTTAAGTTTATCCCGTGACATTAGTTGTTCGCCAATGTACCAGAAGACAAGTTGGTTGCAGAAAAGAACTCACACAAAGAAATTATTGGTCACTAAAGATAAGTTGGTGGCAAATTTCTTTAATATTAGTGGTCCATTATTTTCATACCAAGAAGGCAAGAATCTAATAAATGGAAATCTTTATGCAATAATGGTGTATAAAGGCCAAAAAAAAAGTGTCATTTTTGGGACCTTTGTTCTAATAAAAATGCATACTAACAGAACTAGCAAAAATTGAGTTAAATGCATCAATATGATTTATAGTAATATGATGTGAAAGACATTCTAGTTGGTCTTAATATCTTTACGCAAATATATTAACATATAGGCATATAGCTAGCCATGCACAATCATAAAAGTGGAATACTATACGTCGCCCATTTGTCGTACCTTTTACAATTTCAGCAGCAAGGGTTGGGATGTAAATTCCAGCATACGACTCCCCTGCTATGTAAAATGGATTCTTGCTGAACTCCGGGTACCGCTTAAACCACTGATAATATGGCAATTAAAAAACATAATTACATGTTTAACAAATAACAAATACTAGTAATTAGTTGAGTAATTCAGAGATTGTTGAGAATTTTAGGAACGAAGAGTAACGTTTACACAACCTTTAAAATAAAGGCATGAGTATCGAGGGCTGTTTGTGCGTCTCCTGTTTGGTACGTTGTTTGATTTTCTGAGTAAGATAATCCAACTCCGACCGGAGAGTCTAAATAGATGATGTTCGAAACCTAATAATTTGAATAATGAGATAGCGTCATCTTATGGTACAAAATTCGAGGACGTAGACGTACATTTCGAAGAACACATATATAACGACATTTTGCACAAATTATAATACTACTGTACCTTGGACCAACCATGTGGATTGAGCTGCAACATAGGAATGCTGTTTTTAGGTCTCCCTGCTTGGAAATTAAATGGACCTGCAACAAAATTTCAGAACAAAAATAGACATAACATACACTGCTCTGCAAATATCTAGCAGTAATAACGATAATCATATGTAATATTTCACACATTAAAATGCGTGCCAAAAAACACGAAAAGAGTGGAATTGAATGGAGGTAGTACAATATCAGTTAAAAAAGTTACCGTGTTCGTAAATAAAACCATCGAAGCTAGAACATCCAGGGCCTCCATTTAACCATAGAACAACAGCATCATTTTGTGGGTTTCTTTCTGATTCCACGAAATAATAAAACAGATGCTTCTGCCCTGCTTTATTACTTGGACTTCCATCCAATGATATGTACCTTCATTATATACATATCCAAAAATATAATCAAGGGTCAAATTTCCGAAAATTAATATACTATCGCATCAAAGACAAATACCCACATGTGAGTCGTGTTTTTTCAACTTGTCTATAAGTCTAATATAGTGTGAATTAACATACGACGACGTATTTTGACATAGACGGTTTTAGAATGAAACGTCACTAGACTCGTAAACATACATACCCGGAAGAGTGCTTGGAAGGGAGAGTGCCATCAAATCCAGGAAGTTGTGTGATGAGAAGATTGTTTGAATTCGAAGCAGCTTCAATAGCAATAAGAAAAGTAGAAATGCAAAACAAAGTTGAATAAACAAGCATGCAACATACAATTTTGTGAAGAAATAATGTTTTGTCCATGATTATTATAAAATAGTATTATGGACAGGAGAAAAGAGACAGAAAGAAGAGTAAGAGAAAGACCTATGTTCGACGAAAACGAGGGAGTTATATATATGGATTTATATAGTATGAGTTATAATAAGAAATCATTATAAAACTTTGTAGCAAAACTACAGACATAAAGTTTCAAGGGTGTGAAGTTCTTGAAAAGTTGGCAAGAAAAATAAATTAGATAAAAAGCTTTTCTGCTTCCTACTTTAAAACTGCCTTATTTGAGGGAGGAATTGAATATTCTATGTGATTTTTTTTTATAATATATGAATACCTTGAGTCTAAGGAAAACGCTCACACATTTCTTGACCCTTGAATTCTTGATGATTATATGTATCTATGTCTTTTGTTTAGTTAATAGTTACCCGTGGCCGGTTACGAATAACTAGAACCGGCTTATCTGATTTGACTGTGTGTAAATTTTCGAAGATGAGATCGGCTAAAAGTCTGAAGTACAATTAATGTTAACAGGTAGCAGTTAGCTAAAAGAACTCGAGCTAGAGGTTGATTCGATGTGACCCGTAGTCATTATCATTAGTAGTCGATAGTAGAATCCAACGGTCCAAAATGAATCATTTTCATCAAAAGTTAGATGAATGTAGTTGTAACAAACATATGGTAAAATCGAGTGGTGTTATAGCTTATGATATCAGTTAAATTGTATGGATTGAGGGTTGTTACATTTGTATCTTGAAGTTGTTGATGTCAACTTACTTGGTAATGTCACCATATTATATATAGTACTATGATGAGATGTTGCTCATCGCCGTGACACAAAATCCATGATCAGTATCAAAATTACAAAAATGTATATACTAAAGTACTTTAAAATGCCACAAATATTTGTGTAGGAAATCGATGGACATATGGTCAAGATCCAAAAGAGTATTTCACGCAGACTTATAAATTCTTCGTAATTCAATTCGTTTGTATCCAATAACAAATTCGTTGATAGTCGTAAACAAGTTTGTTTATGTCTGATAAAAAAACGTGTAGACAATCATTTTTAGTATTAATCTATGTATTAATACATTTAGTCACATTCATTTGTTCATTATAGAGCTCGACTCGATTAGCCAAACGAGCTCGGTAACCAGAGCTACGAACTTGCCTTGGATATTTATCGACTCGTTTCGGCTCGACTCTTCTAGACCTCTAGAACTCTAAAAGTCCTCTAGAGAACTCTTAGGTTCTCATTAACAAAGAAAAGTTAGAAACCTTTACTTGTGATTTGTGAACATTAGATGAGCCACAAATCCACAATGCATGGTCATATAGGAGCCAAAATCGTAATCTACAAGGAACTATGACCCACCAAGAACTAGCAAAGGCCTGTCCACCACTAGAAACTAATTGCAATGCGGCCCATAATATACCACATCTTATCCAAAGGAAAACCCAAAAAAACAATACCACAAAATATTCATGCCAACAAAAAAAACTTGTAGTAGATCATACTAATAGAATGGATGTTAGAAATGAGCACCCTTACCACCACCAATGTCTCCACCGTGTCTTCTGCCACTACCCCGCCCTTCTCAGTCTCCGGCAGCCGCCGAAGCCAGAAATTTCCTGCCACCCTCAATTATGTCAACATTTACCGCCACTCGTCGAAAATTCCCCTACATGGTACGTTGATCATAACACATGCGACTTTTTTCCATTTTGAGTTACTACTCTTTATATTAATCGACACTAAATTGTTTATGTGACAGTTACAAATGACGCTAAGAATAAGGTGTCCACTAAATTAATGTCTGAAGAATCAGAGGCAGATAAGATTGTAGATGGCATAGATTTTGGAGAGCTGTGCAATGAATTTGAGTGCATTAGTAGCCCTTCGGTTGAATCTACTGCTCGACAACTTGCTCGTGACATATTAGAGCTTAGGGAAGGAAATCGTGCCCTTGGTACTTATGCTGTTTCCGTCATCTACAAGGTACGTCCTCGAATTATACGCACTTTTAATTATATGGTCTGTTTGTTATGATCATCCTTACAAATATCGACCTCCTTATTAAGAATTTGCTTCGTACAAAAGAATCTCTTTAAGACACTGAGATATCGTCGCTGTTGTAGTAGAGTGTAGACTCAAATATGTTAATTTTACCTTAATCCATGGAATGATATTATGATAATCACAGGATCCAGTGAGAAGCTTCTCTGGAAGGGAGAAATACAAAAGGCCACTATGGGTGACTAAGGCACTTGAGAATACTAAAGTGGTAATTAATTCGCATATATAAACTCTCTGTGGAACTTATATGTATAAAGCGATTTTCTGTAATGGTCACCAATATGCCAAATTTTGACACCGTATAGGCCAAAACAGGCATCGATTTTTCAGGTTATATTACTAACATGAACACTGAACACTGAACACACGGTGTGGAGTGTTTGACAAATTGGTGACAAATTTTGACAAATTTTACGGTTATTAATTGACACATTTTTATTCTTAGTGTCATCTGACAATCCTTGCAAAAACAGGCAGTGCAAGAAATGATGATGTTGTCAACAAGTGTACTAAACATCAAATGGACACTCAAAGGGAAGCCAAAGTCACTCCTAGGTAGCATAGGAGGAGAATTGGTCATTAAGGTGGATTCTAAGTTCGTCTTAAACCAGATTAGTGGCCAAGTTATCGAGCATGAAGAGACTTGGGATTTATCAGCATCACCACCACTGGCTCAGGCGTACTTTTGGGCGTCTCGCCGCCTCTTCGCGGCCAAAGAAGCCGGCAAGGATGTAGTGGACTCTGCCAAGTCCATTGCCAGCAAGTTTTCAGCCCCTAAGGAGGATGTTGAGGTTTACCCTGACCCTTCTGGTGATCCTACTAAGGTACATGTACGTTCTGTTATAAGCATGTCGTAAAATCGAGTACTTCGTATAAGCTATTGGATGAACTCGTCCGTAAAATGCCGTGTCATGATAGAATTTATGAGTAAAAAGAACTCGACTTCAACCATTAATCCATTAATCATAAAACCGTCTTATCCAAATTCCGACATATTGACTTTGTTTTTTCTATTCAGTTCTTCCAACGAGACGATGGCTTCCAAAGGGACGTGTACCAAATTGCACTGTTTCTTTCACTTGTATACTTTGTGGTACAATATTTGAAGACAACTCTGTAAACCTTAGTATATTATTACATGTTTTCATACTTTGTTTATGTAATTATTTGGTGATTTGTAGCAAACACACTTGCATTGCATTTCCATTTTTTAAGAATTTGTATCTATATATATTGGTTTTATAATATACTATGCTTTCTGTAACCCCAAAAGATTATAAATATGTGAGGTGCCATTTTCAAAATCAACAACAAAGAGACTCCTTTCCTCCAAAAAGATGAACTAGAAGAATGGCGCAAATGCTAGTACAGGTAAGTAGATCAAAGGCCACAAAGCGGGGCGAAGGTAGCTCGGACTTCCGTTCAGCTCACCGGTTACAGTATGCTTCACCATCATGAAAGCACGAAAAATGGACGATATTAGGCTGAGGGTGGACATGAGGTAACAATTATACTTACATGTAAAATTGAATGAAATCGAATTATCAACCATAACTCTATAGTCTATACTCATTTTGGTGTGAAAAAATTTGTAAGGAGAAAAAATTGATCAATGACTAATTATGAACAGCAAATTAATTAGCACAAACAAACATAATAACAAACTCCTGCTTTGAATCAAAGAGTTAGCAGACGAGAGATCATGAGCGCCTACAGTATTCACAGCTCCTGATGTGTCCTTCACTTTGATACTCGATGAGCCTGCATTTGAAGCATCACAACAGTTATCAGAACAGACGCAGGCTTTAGTACTTTGAGAAGCAATCGTAAACATCATTAATATTCGAAAAGTCATTTAATTTTGATCTTCAACTTACAGTTGTAGGGAGTCCATCCAATTGTTCCGTTCTCAAGGTCATAGTATACAAGCTTGTTAGATAGTACAATATCTGCGGCCAAAATTGGAAGCAACAGTCAGCAAATTAGTAGCGAGCACAACAGAATGACCACCGTCCTCCCTCTTGGTGTCTCAAAAATAGGCTCATCACTTTATTTTACTATAAGTTCAGTCTGTTTACCTCCCAAAATAGTAACGTCCTTCCCATCTCGAGATTGCATCCCGCTGCTCATCCAACCAAAACACCATTTATGTTCCTGCAACATGTTACAACGTTATTGCATCAGCAAGACTGGTCACTAAGTATCTTGTTTTGTACCGAAAAGTTATAGTAAGGTATGTAAACTTACACCCTCGCCGAGTGGGAAGAAATACTCATGAGGATATATGGTCAAGCTGAGGGAATTATCAAAATGGAAAATAATTTGCGGGAAACCATCATCAATACTGCAACATGAGTGAAGAAGTTGAAGTCAGGTTTACATCCAACAAAGCAAACATGAAACCATATTGAGAATTTGAGATAAAGCATTCAAAATTTGAATAATTATGTTACCAACAGAAAGCGAACTGTGTCTAGGGCCTTTAGGCTACAAGAAGCTCACTCAAATAGTATATTACTACGTTCAAAGATAGGAGGTAAACCCGTAGGAAAGCGATTTATGTAGACAAGTTATAGGGTTCCTTACTACGGAGTACTGAACTTTACCATTTATGTCTTTCCTAATAAAAAAGTTGGTTTCCCGTTACGAGTTCACCTAACTGGTAAGCTTGAGGTAAACTACCCTCTTCCCTCTTTGGAGCAACCTTTTTCATCAACGCAAAACCCAGGATTGACGCATTCACAGGGATAGAATCCGTAAAACCCCACCCAACAGAAAGGCCATGGACACACGACGCCGTCACAGCTAGATTTAATGCTAGGAGACAACAAAGTATAGAAACATATTCTACAATCTATGTATTCAAAGCAAAGCTTGTGTAATATCAATCAAAGAAAAGCAGCATGAACTTACTTTCCAGAGTACTGAAAGCATTTGAATTGGTCCTCGACAGTGTGTAACTTCAGTTCAGAATGCTTGGAAAGAACCTGCATTCAGTGAACAGAGTAAAACAGAAGCAGATGTGGAACAAACTTCCAAAATCCAAATGACAAATCCGATAGCCAACTTAAAAGGGCGTCAAGACGCACCACATACCTTGTCAACAATTGAGTTATAAACATCATCTGGAAGATATGCCAGAGTTGTACCACTGTCGATTACGGCCCCTCTGTCGCTCCCAGAGGAATCTGTAGAAAGTTCTAGAACATCACCAGCCACCTCAATACTCTTCATGACAACATTGTAATGCGCCCTAAGAGGGTAGTAGCAGTCTAATTACCACATAAATATGAGGCTTACATAAAACTTATTAAAAAAAACACTAATTAAACATAACTGTCACATTGTCAAGGTTAGAAATTCTAACAAACGAGGAAAAGCTTAATGAGATATAACACGTTGATCAAATCCCCAAACGGTTGAGAAATCAAGTAACTTGACAATTTAAACAGAATATCTCAAATTCTCAATTCAGACAGGAGAGCATAACCAAGTTGGCAAGCTGTTCATGAAGGGCGGCTCTAGGGATGTTTTTTTAAGCATTTTACTTGTCTAGTTGTTCCAGGTGGTATTGCAAGCAATAGGTTCTCCCCACCATAAGCCACACATTTCCCATCACCCTATAAACTCTCTCCCTCTCGCTCTCAGCCTAAAAACATAAGAAGCACAACCTGCGTTTAGAAAACTCCAAAAATAAACGAGATCAACTTCTGTGGCGAGACAGTGAATTCCGTCTGTTCTGCCCAATTCTTGACCCCAAGTTTTAACTTTATTCATGTGAATATGCGATACAAATGCCAATACCCTATGTGAAAATTGTGATTCCCAGCCCCACTCTTACTAATTTCATGTTTGCTACAATGATGGGCTCAAAGTAACATCAAGTACATGTAAGCTAGGACAGCACAAATTGGAAAATCACAGCACTAAACCATCCATATTGACACAAATTACTGCACATCTTTAGATCACAATACTGACATAAGTGAGCAACTTTTTGCAAGGAAGAAATACAAGTGAGTAACAACATCACATACTGGTTTGGGATCAACGGAGTAGAATTTAGCTTTGGCTCAACAAGTTGCCCGATCGCGAAGATTCCACCCCCATTTTCATTGTCCAAACAGTGGGAGAAACTTTTTTGCACCTTCCCAGCTGCAGCAAGCTGTGAAAGTACAGATGAGTTTGCTTGTCCGAAACCAATGATCCCATCAAGTGCCTCATCAGTGGAACTGAGCTGACCAGATTGTTTAGCCCCACACCTGACAAAGTATATTCATCATAAGCAAGAATTTCATTTCTAAGCTTACTGTAAAAAGACATTAAAAACCATGTCTGAGCAACCAACACTGATCTACGAGACATCAATCATCCCATAGAAGGTCAATAAAAACATCAAAAACCTGCAAACACAAAATACTTTCTCGTATATTTCTAAACGTTGGATCTGATAGTGATTTCAGCCTGGGCACTCATCTCTTCACCTTGCGCTACTGACAACAAGTTTTAAAGATCTGATTTTTTAGGTACATTCAAATTCGAAAAATGAAATGACGTAATAAAACAAAGAACGGGAACTGCGGGCACACAGACAACATCTCTGCCAGTACAATATTAACATGATCCGGAAGTGTTAACATTTAACAAGAGCCATATTCTCATAAACCATCCACAAGCCCGATCATTGAGTCTCATGGACGCAAAAGAGATGATAAGTCCTGCTGTTAAGGTGCTAGCGCAATATTGCATAATACAATTAAAGTAACACTAATTGAGACCTAAAACTTTACACTGCTAGGGTGATCCCTGCTCTTCTAATAAAATTTGCTCAATTCAGCATTTGAGCCATATTAAAGACAGCAGCTAACAAATAACAATACCAATGAGCCTCAGCCGATACCCTCCAAAGTCAATGTTAGCGAGGACATCATGTGAAAAGGTGTGCTCATATAAAACTACTCCCTCCATTTCATTCATTTCTTTACGTCGGGCCGGGTTTTGTGAGGGGAACCCAAGCCCAACGTAAAGAAATGAATGAAATGGAGGGAGTATAAAAGTTTCCATCTTTCCATAAGACCCATTTGTTAAGCTCAAAAGTTGCTTGTTTTTTCCAGGACTTCTCGTAATCTTACTGAGCATGTTAAAGAAACAATGATCAGAAATTTCTCTTACCCAAATACTACAGAGCCATTTCCACTTGATGTCTGCTGATTGCCAGTTACTTGGTTATAATGGAAGGTATCTTCAACAAAGTAGCCCGAAGTTGTGCTCCCATCTCCATAGGTGACTTCATACTGACAAAGCATATCTGACTGGCAACCAGATAAGGTGCCCTGGTATATCATGGCACATTGCTTCTCGTCACAATTGATTAAGTTGGCTGTAGATGAACTCTTTGGATCATAAAGATTCAGTTTAATCTGCGACAGAGAAACAATATTAGTCACAGACAAGGAGAATTCCATAATTCACTGAAAAGAGAAAAATAAAACGAAAGCATTAGAAACAGTGGGTCAAGTAATTACAGATGAAAGTCAGGAAACATACTCCTAGCCCACTTTTCTTCGGACAGTTATCGCATCCAGCACAATTAACCCAAAGAACATCACTTCCTGTATCAACTTGCACGTGGTAGTCCTTAGGAGGATTTCCGAGCTGAACTTTGGTGAAGTAGAGCCTAAAAACACATCAACCAGGCTTTCCACATCAAAATTAGGAACGTAACACAGGACCACAAGAAATCCACAGACCGCAAATGCATTTAAGCTATGGATACCAGCATAATGTGTTTGTGCTAATAAACATTAAAAAACATTTGCAACTTGTTTACTTGCCACATTCTGCCTCCTTCATGTTACATGATCACAATTTCTACTGAAATCACTCATTTCCTACGAAAAAAACTTTAAAATAACGTCAGTAAGGCTATCAGCAATCGGTCCACCCTCCCCACCAAAAATTTGGATATAACGACCTCTCATATATTAACTCAACTAGCATCCTACATACTGCCAGCTTCCTAACATGAACATGGTTCAGACAACTCATACGCTCCTCCCAGCCTTCACCGCAACACTCAACTTATGAGCTCGTGCGACCAGTTCACATGTCAACTTATCGACCTACATAACCCCCGCGAGTATGTGCATGCTTATAAGTAAACCTGATAGATCTTGCGGTTTTTCGACATCCATAAGTCAATAGGTAACATTCCAAACAAATCCCCCCCCCACCCCTTTCTTCCCCTCAAAAGGAAAAAACGGCATGATTTCCCTACCACCATGTGACATGTGCTACATTAACAACATTAGTACGTTACACAACTTTACCTTTAACTAAAGAAGCTATGTTGGGTCAACATTAGAGGAATATAACACAATTCCAGCAAAGCTAAAGCTTAATGGTGAAACCAAATGAAATTGCCTAGGCAACATAAGATCATCATGCATCAATCTCTTCAATTCCAATTCCAACACCCCTAAGAATAGCAACATATCGAATATCGATTGTACTAATCTTTGCGCCTCATTATCGCCAACATACAAACACATTAATATACATAACAACTACATTTAAAATTAAACCTCAACCCAATCAACCATATAACAAAAACAACATAATTAACAACATAATCAACCAAATTAAACAAAAAAAACTGCAAATTACACGAAAATTCAAAGAGAAGAGAGAGAAAACAAACCCAGCATCAGAAGGCTGACCATTACCACCAAGAGGAAGATCAATGGTGGAAAGAAATCGACCATGGCGAAATTGATCATGAGCTCTAAGCTCCTTAATATTTCTCCTCTCACCTTTAAATTTATGCTCAACTTTGAATAAAGCATTCCCATTCACCACCACCAAAGAAACTTCACAAACACACAACAACAACAACAACAAACCCACCACCTTAATTCCCCTTAGATCCATCTTTCTTCACACCCCTCTCCCCCCAAAATCCAATCTTTTTATGTTTTACCAATTCCCCACAAATACCCAGATTCAAAGTTTCAATCTTTCTCAAAAAAATTCAATCTTTTTCAAATTTTTCAATCTTTTTTCAATTTTTTTCAATCTTTTTTCAATTTTTTTTTTGTTGTTTTAAGTGGTGAATTGTAGAGGAAGCTGCCTGTCCATTGACCAGCTTCAGCTTCCTTATGTTTTTTGGTTTATTTTTCGAGGAATTGGGATGTTATAAGGAGGGAAGAAAAGAAGAAGAAATTGATGAGAAAATAAAAAAAAGTGTAGAAAAATAAATTAGAGAGAAAAAACGCCGTGTATTTTGGTTGGAAATGTGGTGTGGCTATGACACCACTATTTTTACTTTCTTCCGTTTTATGTTGGGGACAAAAATATAGGCGAGATTTTATTTTCGAGATCTAGCGTTTTTCAAGTAAAATCGATTAGGTGGGATTTTTCATTCATATATTTACTTACGCCAAAGAAAAATAACTTTTATTACTTTTCAGAAACAGAGATATTTCGTCAATGCATGTATTGTAGATTTGTAAGGGATATATCTTCATTATTGTGCTTTGTAGTTTTAATTATACAATCTTTTTTAGGTGGGTTTGTAATTTTTACACGCTTTATGAAAAGCATGGCGAAGTAATTAACCATGACATTAAGACATAGACAAAACATGGTAACTTATTAATATATGTTAAAATCTACCATGTTAAGTCATGACATATCCATATTCACATGTCACCACTTACCAATGGTGAAATATAACGAGTAGTACTTTCAACCAATTATTACATCTTAGTCTACTAAAGAAATTTGTATCGTGAAGTTATAGTCTGTAATTAATAGTAGAAATTAATGATAATGTGAAAATGCTCGCAACTAAAGATAAATGTGGTACTAAAATCGACATTTTTGCACCCACGTCACATATAGTAAAGTTAATTATTCGTATGTGTCGATTGTAGCTCGGTCTATTTATTCAGATGGTTTCCATTCGATTAATCGATTAGTACACACTTTCTAAGAATGTTCTTTGATTGGAATCTAGGTTCGTTAGTAGGTTGGTAGAGCAGGAGGGCCGGATCAAATTCTGAGTTTCTGACATTGTGTGCGAGCTATCTAGGAATAGAATAAAGTCATGAATGAATGACATGCGATTTTTTACAAGGTGTAATTGCAGAAGATCCCCACTTTGTACGCTATCCTAATTTAGCCACATGCTGCAGCTGTGGTGCTGTACCCTTCCCATTTAGGGTATCATTCCATTCGCATTAAATCATCTATTTATTAGTAGTAATACTATTCTTGTGGAATTGGTATTCTTCAATGGCTTTGACTTGTGATATTGGACGACTTGTAGGTTTTAAGTCTTCCTAATTGTAGGTTTCCTTTCTTTGATATTTATTATCGATAATGTGAATGAAGTGAGGTTAAATCTAGAATTGGAATCTTATATCTGTATACGGTCGTAAAGGGCAACAACGATATTAATCGAACTTGAATTGCTGTCGTGGTATACAACTACTCATACAAACAACATTTGACTGTTTTCTGTAGGTGATGCGTTATGATTATTGATCATTTCTTTACCAATGGAATTAGGTGTTTTAGGGAGGTCTCGTCTTCTATGTTGTTTATGAGATGATATTGTTTACTCATACCGTCATACGTGTATTTCATCGTAAGACTCTTCCTACCCCGGCAACGACAAAGTTTTTGAAAACAATTTTTCGAGTGTTACAAGTTCCAAATTTGAGAGGATCAAGGTTGGTCTAGTGGATAGGAACTCAAGCTACCTGGGGGTTGTCTCGAGTTCAAATCCTCATACCCCCACCCCCCGCAGCATTAGCTGCTCCTTTGTACCAAAAAAACAAGTTCCAAATTTGATTGACAGAGATGTTTAAAAGAATTTTGCCATTGAACCCGTATGGGCCAAATAACAAAACGCTCGTTTAGGCCCACTGGACTAAAGACCTAGTTACGATTTGGATTTTGGCCTGTTGGACAGACACATAGTCCAGAGACTATGAAGCCCATTTTGATTCCTAAGAAAATAACCCCAACGGTGCCTCATTAGCCCTGAAATCGACGATTGTCACCATACAAAGAGACAAATACAGGTGGAAGAAATCTGATTTGTGGTCGTACTAGGATAAGGTGATAACAACCAAAATATCGTATGAGTCACACTTCAAACATTTTTAGTCTACAACTTTGTTTGGGACACGATTTTGTATCATGTCAATATTTCATTTTATTGAATTTGGCTATCTTTTAACCCGAGTTACAACACGTAAATGATCTACTCTGTATACGATTACTCTCTTTAGGTAGGCTATTTGGAGTTCGCTCGTGCACATAACTCATCAAAATCGAAGATGTACCCCATAAAAGGATATCGAACATTTAGACTACTAAATAAAACTCAATATCTGGAGTTCAATATTTTCACACACGATATTAATCCGATGATGATTTTGCTGAATAAATTTGATAGACCCGAGATGAATCTAACCCGAACGGAACAAGTTTCGGAATAGAAGTACAACATGCCAATGATAGAATGTGCTGATATTTCAACTGAGTGGCTAAGCACCACAAACAACAAAGGGGAGCATATACTCTTCTACTTCTCTTTCTACATATACACCATAAGAAAATTTGTGCACACTACTACACTAGGGTCCATACTCCTTACTATCATAACAACAAAATCTTTGATTTTCCTACAAAATATTATTCTAATGGCTGCTCTGCACCTCTCATCTCTCACTCACCAATCATGGTCGCAAGCAACTCCGATCACTTCTTCACTAGACCCGGTAGTGTCTCGTTGCCTAGTCGTCGGAACCCGGTCACCGAGGAGGATCGAACTCGGGTCTACTAGCTTTAACAGATTGTGCAATGGGGTGGCCGAGAGTAGGGTGATTAGAGAGAAAGTGATAGTGAAATGTGGGGTGCAGGAAGCCAACGTGACTGAAAATCTTGTAGGGAAAGTTACTGAAGTTAATAAGGATACTTTTTGGCCTATTGTTCATGCTGCCCAAGATAAGGCTGTTGTTCTTGATATGTACACACAATGGTATACACTCCACTTACTAATCTTTTAGTTTTTACTTGTATGTTTGAAATATGTCTATTTTCGACGATTTAATTATAGCTTCTAGTATACGTGTAACTAACATGTTGTTATTAAAACACGTGATTTTGTGTGTTAATCTCAATTGTTTAGTGGAGTATTTGTTTTTAGGCACCATCAATTAGTTTAGATAATTTCATGCCATTCAACTAGTTTTACTAACTTATAAGGTGGCAATTGATCTTGCCTTATGTGCAATTGTAAGTCTTGGTAGGATTATTGTTCGGTGACACGACGAGTTTTAAGGCTTCGTGACAAGGGTTCAATTTATAACTCTCGGAAAAGCTTACCCCAAAACCTTGAATCGATCTTTACTTCTTTGTGTGAAGCTATTAATTCGTATTTGTATGTTGGATCGAATTTGGTAATTGGTAGTGAAAATCGAATACATGATTTCCGGGTTTGGTTGTTTCATACTTACAGTGACATCAAGATTGCATATCCACATTGATAGTGCATCAAGATTGCTTCTTTTAGCCACCATATACCCCTGTGTTCCATGTCTTAGTGCTGACAGTCTTAGACATAGATAGCAGCTTGTCTCCTGTGCACTAGTAGCGCCTGGCGTTTTTTCTCTGTAGGAATGCAAATTCCGCATTTCTGAACTCTGATGGTCTGTTTGAATCAAGAAACTAATCTGCTCACCAGTAGGCCAGTTACTGCACGACTGTGAATTGTCTGGTCTGATCTTTTTGACATTGTCCTGTTTACTGTGAATCATCTGATCTGATGTTCTAATTTTTCCCCTGGGACCTGTCTAGTAGAGTAAACACTTTGAATTTCTCTGATGGTCTAATAACTTGCTGGTTTACGTGCAATGAAGGTGCGGCCCCTGCAAAATGATGGCTCCCAAATATGAGAAGTTAGCACAGGAGAAACTGGATGTCATTTTCCTGAAGCTCGACTGTAATCAGGAAAACAAGGTACAATGTCGCGGCATCTTTAACTTCTTATAGCTATGCATCAGTGTACACGATATTAGATAATATTCTGTGCATTCTCTGACTGAATTTTGTAAATGCTGACAGTCCTTGGCTAAGGAACTAGGGATTCGAGTCGTTCCAACATTCAAGATTCTTAAAGACAGCAAGATTGTAAAAGAAGTCACCGGGGCAAAAATGGACGACTTGATTGTAGCCATTGAAGCTGCGCGAATTAGTAGTTAAATAGAAGTCGATCGAGATCAGACCTGTATATAATGTGTAAGAACTTCATTGCAACTGACTCAAGAAGAGCAATGCAAAAAGGAAAGAACAATAGCCTGTGACAACTGTGACAAGTGATGATCAATGTGGGTGCTCAAATTCTTGTATCAGAGATGAACAAACCTTGTACTTCTTGTATTAAAGAGGTTTCCTGCTATGTAACTTCTTACTCACATTTTCATGAAAAATTCTGAGGTTTTAGGGGGGATATTAATACAGCTCAAATTTCCTGGCTACATTGTTAAAGGTCTTATCTTTGGTGGTCCTTAATGCAAATGTCTAAAGTGAATATTTGGTGAACGTGATTCCGGGTTATACAAGTTCACAACTTATAAAGCCACGTTACTTCCAACCATGTCCATCATGTCCATCTATAAAGGATTACACCGTACTCGTCTATTCTTTGATTTAGGGCCCGTTTGATAGGACTTATTTGCAGTAGTACTCAGATCAGTTCAGAATCATTCAGATCAGATCAGAAATATTCAAATTTCTATCAATGTATTTGGTCCATAATTGATACTAATTCGTTGAAATTCAATCAAAATTTCAACACATTCCGATCAGATCAGATCAGTTCAGAGTCATTCAGATCAGAATCATTCAAATCATATAATATCAGTTCAGAAAGATGCAGTACTATCAAACGGGGTCTTAGTTTCTCATAAGTTGTGGAGTAGTAAGAACTATTTAAAGATAGTTAACCTGTCGAGAGGACGCCATCTCATCCAGGGTTTGAGCATCCGGTTAAGAACCACCTCGAACCGACATTCAGTTTTCACACAACCGCACCGAAATCTCCTCGACCCTAGACTCACCTTAGACTCTCATTCTCAGGTGTTTTGTTAGTATATTTCAGTTTTTATCAATTCGGACATGTTCACTTTCTTTTTTTTTACCTTAGATCGACTTTACCCACGTTCGGTTTATAGTAGGCCTTTCCGATGCTTTAAATGTTGCAGTCTCGGATTTCGTAGCTGACACCTAAATAGAAAATAGAAAATAAAATAAAATAAAATAAAATAAAAAGCTAGGGTTTATGAAGAAACCCCAAATCAAGTAGTAGAACCCTTCTTTCAGCCTCCATTTTTCCAGCTCCCAATTAACTCTCAATACAAGTAATTAAAACCCTAATTTTTGCAATCAACCTCAAAATTAGCAGAAACCGAAACCCTAATTTTTGCAATCAACCCCAAGATTAGGACGAAATGAAGTTGAAGTTATTCGACGATGATGTCGGCAATGGCGAAGATATTGAGAAGATCGAGATTGACGAGGAGTTCGCGAAGCGTTACGAACACAACGAAACGAGAAAAGATTTGGAGAAGTACGAAGGAATGAGGAGGAGAGGTATTATTGAGCCAGCACACAAGTCCGAGTCAGATACCGAGTCGGACTCGGACGAAATTAACAATAAAAAGTTATTCGATGGTAAGTTTTTCGAAGGAATCTTGAAGATTAAGAAAAGAGATCCGATTTTATTCCAGAAAGACGCGCGATTATTCGACGACGACGATGTTGACAACAATGGCGGAGGAGAGAGAAAGAAGGAGAAGAAGACGTATTTGAAGGACGTGATTGCGCGGAATTTGATCGAAGAAGGTCCGGAATTCGACGACGAGGCGGCGGATGCGGCGGAGGAGGCGGCGGCGGAGGAGAAGAAGAAGGTGAAGAGTTTCGTTGAGGAGCAGGAGGATTTAAGGAACGAGGTGTTGGCGGCGTTGGCGGCGGAGGATGCGAGAGGAAATGAAGACGGTGATGACGGTTTCTTGAAGGAGAAGGAAAGTGTAGAAGAAGAGGAGCGTGATGATGAAGTTTTAGTTGAGAAATTAGACGAGTTTTTTGGTAAAGACGAGAAATTAGATGAGAATAACAAGTTTTTGAAGGAGTTCTTCAAGAATAAGATGTGGATTGATAAGGGGAATAGCAATGTGATTGATGAGGAGGATTTGGACCGAGTTTCGGACGACGAACAGGATATTTATGCTCAAGATGATTTCGAGAGAGAGTTTAATTTTAGGTTTCAGGAAGCGTCAAGTGATAGGGTTGAGGGGCATTCGAGGGTTGTGGAGGGGTCGGTGAGGAAGGAGACGAATCCGAGGAAGGAGCAGCGGAAGAGGAAGAAGGAGAGGATGGAGGCGGCCGAGGTTGAGAGGAAGGAGGAGGTTAAGAGGTTGAAAAACGTCAAGAGGAAGGAACTTCAGGAGAAGCTTAAGAAGATTAGGGAGATTGCTGGGGTTGATGGGGAGGATATTCCGTTGGATGAGGCGGATTTGGAGAAGGATTTCGACCCGGATGAGTTTGATATGAAGATGAAGAGTGCATTTGGGGAGGAGTATTATGAGGCTGAGGATGCTGACCCTGAGTTTGGGAAGGAGAATGGGGAGGGTGAGGATTTGGAGAAGCCGGATTTCGATAAGGAGGATGAGTTGCTTGGGTTACCTAAGAATTGGGATGTGATTAAGTCGAGTGATGGGTTTTTAGCTAAGAGGGGAGAGAGGAAGAAGAGTAAACAAGAAGTTGGATTTGAGGATGATGATGAGGAGGAGGGAGAGGGAGAGGAAGGTGATGAGAAGTCTGAAGAGGGGAAGAGGAAGAGGAAGCGAAAATCGAAGTTGGCAGAAGCTCTTAAGAAGGAATTGGAAGAAGAGTTGTATAAGTATGATTATGAGGATGCAATTGGGGATTTGAAAACTCGGTTTAAGTATAGGAAAGTTAAGCCTGATAGGTATAATTTGAGTGCTGCTGAGATTTTGTGGTTGGATGAACAGGAGTTGAATCAATACGTTTCGCTTAAGAAGCTTGCGACGTATAGAGAACAGGAGTGGAAGGTGCCTTCTACAAGGAAACAGATGCTTATTGATGGTCGTTTGAGCACGACGAAAGAGAAGAAGAAAGAAAGGAAGAGGGAGAATGGTGAAGGTCCTAGTAACGCGGTTGATGATGGGAAACCGGAGGAGGAAAAGGAGGAAACCAAGCTGTCTAGAGCAGCTAGGAGGAGGAAGAATCAGAAGGAAAAGAGGTTGCCTGATTCGAGGCGTGTTGCTTATGGTGAAATTGCACCCTCTAAGAAGAAATCAAAGCATTGATAGTTGTGGAGATAGGTATAACTGAAGTTCTTTCAATGTTAATGTAGCTCATTTTGCTTGCTACTTTTCGCTTTTGGTTCCATTGTTAATTGAATTATTGATTATTGATCAGACATATACTTCTGCTATGTCTTTGGTTTTGTGCTGTGATTTGTGTATTGTTTTTGTGAAATGGTGAAAGTATGCTAACATAGGAGCTCCCCTAAGGATTAAAAGCATCTGTAGTTTCAGATAATTTGAGTAAATGAATCTGCATTACTTGCCTGTTATAGACTAGTTTTTGACACTAAGGTAGGGTTGTTTGGTTGGTTGTATTTGCTGTTATAGATGAGGATTCATGGTATCGTGTTTGGTGTTTCTTGCACGCAATTTATGGACAACTTTTAAAGTTTGGTATTTCTTGTGGACTATGTGCATTATCTCTGTTACTGGTTTCCCCCCTCCATGGATAAATGATTGGGTAATTCCGTAACAGAGATCATGTTTGCCAGCTTGCTTGCTGTGTTCATTGCTGGTGTTTCTTAGATCTCTTGCCAGTAACAATGGTGCGTCAGGTCCACTTGGTTCCTAGTCGAATTAGTTCTAGCTTTTTACAGAGATTTTTAGTACATGAAAAGGCAGTGTGACATCTCCTTGTCCAACAGTTTATTAGGTGGTGTTCCTTGTATGAATGGTAGCTTGGTAGCTTTTCTGATTTGACGCCGAGATCTTTTTCTCACTCTGGCAAATGTCCGGTTCATTCTCTTTCAGTCCCTTCCCTATCATGATATGTTTGATGGGGTTGAATATCTCATCGGTCAGTATTGGTGGTTCAAACTTCAAGAGGACACTGTTCGTTGATTGATTGGCTATATAGATTTGGACCGTAGTTCTTGAATGAAGTCAGCATAACTCTTTACTGGACTACTCCGTAATTAGTTATGGTTATAAAAGTGGAGTTAACAGCAACCTTCTGCAAGGCTTGAAGGGGGGGGGGGGGGGTGAGGAGAGGTAGAGGTGTAGGTTTTCACAAGAGTTACCTTTGGTTTCATTTCAGTTTGGTGGATGAAAGTTTTTTATGTGGTGAATAGTAAGGTGAACCTATTGCTGTCGTCTTTTCTTGCTCCTCACATCATTTTTATCTCAGAAAGTTTTTATGTTCTTTTAATTCCGTTATGTAAGGTAAAAGGGCGTTCAGTGAAGTATTGCCATTATGGATTAGTTAGGCATATATGACCATGCTCTGAAAACAAAACTCGTTTGGAAATAATGCATTAGAAGTATTGCACTCCTCTGGTTTATAGTTGCCCTGAGTCCTGTTTATTTGCTTAAATATCTTTATTACGAGCTCCTCTGTTATTGTCATGATCAAGTCATCATGATTTGCACTCATCTGTATCTGTTTGAACGTTGACAGGTTATACGCATACAGAATGGACGATTTGCCTTGTCCATGGGGTTTGGTTTACTGGATGATCGCAAACCATTTCGATGAATGAATCACTTGTCAAAAGATCAGCATTGCAAAGTGGAGCAGGCTTAGGGAATAGGGATCTACCTGTTGCTGTCTGCAGTTGATCTGTTCCTAGATTCATCTTCAGTTTTGTTTATTTATAGCCAAGTTTCGTAAATTACAGAGCATAGCACTCTTTAAAGAGATGTGCAATATTTTGACTGTTTAGTTTCTTTCTACCTGATGTCGATTCATCTCTTCGTTAATGTAGCAGTTGAGAATGATCGTTATGCAGTAGAATGGCAAGGTTCAGTTTCTGGTTCTTGGAACTAATTTTCATGAATGAAAACAGCTCCGTCATGTTTATTCTGACTGTCTATTCCGAAGAAAACTTGTGTTATTTTATGCTATTTTTCCTTTTTACTATTTTGTTCAAGGGATTAACTGGACAAATATACGAATCATACTTCAAATTAGGGCAATGTTTTATTGATATCAATGTGATTTTTTTTTTGAGACAGCGAATGATATTTTTTCTCAAATTGTGAGGCAAATAGTTGATGTTCGATAGTAACCAATTTATCTAGCACGACAGCCAAATCGAGCGTTAGTCATTCAAATTTCGACTAGTAAAATCCTCAATTTTCCTCTTCCTCTTAAAGACATCTTTTACTCCGACTCATACACACTTATACCATCCGTTTCATCTTAATTCTCTGCCTAGTTGAAAATCTATGTTAAGTTCCGCTTCGTCTTAAACTCTCCTCTAGTTCAAGATTTAGATTTATGCCAGGTTAAGCATGTGACTATGAGAGTGGGAGAGAGTCTCGGGGACTATGTTATAGGTAATTTTCTTTCCGGCTGTAGAAAAAAGAAAGCCCGTGTAATTAAATCGACCGAAAATACCCGTGAACGCGAGTTAAGATAAACCCGTTTTCACAAGATGGGTCGGGTCCTTAATCGGATCGTTCCGACCCACCCGTAAACGCCTTGACCAGAGAAGAGTCGGAAAATCCAATCATCTTCTCTCCCCTCTCTCACCACAGAGAGACAGAGTCGCAAAAAAAAAAAAATCAAAATAAGAAAAAAGGGAATTTGCGGGGAGAAACGAAGAGTGTAGAAGAAGCCACTCAATCAATCAATTAAGGGCCTCTTCAAAGTTTCAATCTTTTTCACTGTCTCTGATAGTTTTGGTTTGGAGAGAGAAAGATTAGAATGATGGCGACAAGTGCACCAGGATTAAGGATAGCAGCAGCAACAACTGTCCCATCATCATCATCATCATCATCTTCAACTGCTGCTACTTCTTCTCAGAAACTTGCTGTTGTTAGAGTTTCTTTGAGGTCTTCTTTCTTTGGTAACAACAATGGTAACTTTTCTTACTTACCCACTTTCTAATTTACCCCTTTTATTTGTATTCCACAAGTTTCTTTTTTTACTGCAATCTTGGGGTTTTGGGTGTAATGGACAAATAAGCAATTGCCCTTTTGTGTTTTATGTTGTTTGTGAATTGTTTTATTAGTGTTATTTCATTGTTGTGTATAATTTTGTGAAAATGATGTGTTTCATTGTCTTAATGTTCAATCATCATTGCCCCAATTGGCTCAATACCTATTAAACGCCATTGCGAGACGGGTCAGTGTGCAGTTTTACACTTGTGCTTGAAGAGGGTGTGTTTGTTTTTATGGTAGTAGTGATACTGCAGTACTACCCTTTTGAAATTGAAGTTTGGAGGTGCATGGTTTAGCTTCTAGAATGAATCAGGTGTGATGGAATAATGTGTAAGAGCAATTGGTTGTGCATAATATCTAGGGAAAAGGTGCAAAGTTTCGATATTGGGGGTGAACAGTATTGTCGATAATGGGGGAAATAAGGTGGTTGTTTTTGTGTCTGGTTGAAATGTGAAGAGGGTGTTTTCGCTTTGATGGTAGTAGTGTAGAGTACTCTTTTCGATTTGAAGGTGGGAGGTGCTTGATAACTAATATAGCTTCTGGGATGAATAAGGTGTGTGTGGAATTGGAATAGTGTGGAAGATTAATTTATTTTGCATATCTATCTAGGTAAAAGGTGAAGTCTTTTTGAATTTGGGTATCTACAGAATTGTAAATAATTCGGAATATAAGGTGTTAATTTGTTCCTGTCTGTGGTTGAAATGTGAAATGTTCTTTATTGTCTTCATCATTGGGTTATCTTGATTTTGAAGAAATTTTGATGTATCTGCAGTTGGAGCATTAAGATTGAGTGGAGTCAGATTAGCGCACACTGATAGGTTGAGGTGTAATGGCTTCCGTGGGGGTTCTACGATGAACCTCTTTGATCGATTTGCCAGAGTTGTAAAGGTTTGATTTTGGTTGTTATAGATTTCTGGCCTCCTGGCTTTAGTACACTTTGCTGAATGATGGCAGTTATTCTTATGGTTTGTTATCTTTACTTGGTCTAGTCGTATGCAAATGCAATCATAAGCACTTTTGAAGATCCAGAGAAGATACTTGAGCAAACTGTTATTGAAATGAATGATGATTTGACGAAGATGCGCCAATCAACAGCGCAGGTATGACTCCTTCATTTCCTGTTGCTACTGCTTATAACATTTGATTTTTGGAATCTCTTTTAGAATATCTGTTCCTTTGAACCCGCGAACCTCATGTGAACTATTCAACTTTGATTCACTTAAGAAATACAAAGCAAACTGAGGTGCCTGGCCCAAACTAATTAGGTTTTTGTTTTACATATTCTCAATTATAAAGGTTTTGGCTTCACAAAAACAATTGGAGAACAAGTATAAAGCTGCACAGCAAGCTTCAGATGATTGGTAAGGTTTTTTATCTGGGTGAATTGCTATTTCTTGTCAAGGCTACAAAGTGTATTCTTACACGAACCATATATGACGTCGTTTGCATTACAGGTATAAGAGAGCACAACTAGCTTTGGGCAAAGGGGATGAAGACCTAGCTCGTGAAGCTTTGAAGAGGCGTAAATCATATGCTGTAAGACCTCTTCGTCCTCACCTTCCTCCAAACTATTTTGTTTTCTGAAGGTGGTTGCCATTTGTAATTCTTGCTGCAATTTTATATAAGGTCATCTGGAAATAGGTTCTCTATGGTTTTAACATAGGGGTAAGGCTGCGCAGGTTTGGCCCCCCTCATTGTCGTTTAGACACTGAGCTACTGTTGTTGTAGGCTTACCATAGCCAGCTTCCTAACTGTTGTGAAATTGGTTTGTTGCCATCATAAGACTGTACGTCTGTTTCTTAATGAAGTTCTCTCTATTCCACTTTATCATGGCAAGAACAACCACCTTATATTACTCTAAGACAGGTCTCTTGAAGTTTAGGTTTATACACCTCTTGCCTACTGTAGTCCATGAGGATCTTTCAATTGACTTCGTAAAGACCATCTAGTTGGTTTTTCTGAGGTCTTGTATGCCATTTTTTGCATGCTCTGACACTCTGGCCATATGGATTTGCAGGATAATGCTAATGCTATGAAGGCTCAACTTGATCAGCAGAAGGGTGTTGTCGAAAGTCTGGTCTCTAATACAAAGGTGTACAATCATCTCAGAAGTTGATGTTTCACTTTTTAGCTGTCGTTATAGAGATGAACTAGTCATTTCTCTATCGCCATATGGTTTCCTAGCTGAGGCTGTTTTATCTGTGTTCAACAGTAGAACCATGTTTATGACATCTTTTGCATACCCCTTGACAGCCCCAGATTGTGTGTCCCACTCAACTTGCAAGTCTTTATGACTTGATCCATTGTATCGGGATCAGGAGCTCTTTGAGAAATTGATCATAGCTATCATATTCGTGAAACATTAGGCTTTTTTCCCTCTTTTAAAAGTTAAATTGCTAGGATAAATTCACATATCTCTCTTTCCCTATCTCTCTGTTGGTTGGGTTGTAAGGTCCAAAGCTGCATCATTAATTTTATTGGTGTATTACCGTGATGGGAGGATACTAACAATGTCTTAATGGATTGGATTCCTTTTCCTGTAGCTCCTTGAAAGCAAGATACAAGAGGCAAAATCAAAGAAAGATACACTCAAGGCACGGGCCCAGTCTGCAAGGTATTACATTATTGAATTAATGATCTTGTATCAGTTTTGGATTAACAGGTTTCCCCCCGACTAGTATTCCATATTAAACTGCAAATTGCTACTGAATTTGCAGGACTGCTACCAAAGTAAGTGAGATGGTAGGTAAAGTCAATACAAGTGGTGCTCTTGCGGCTTTTGAGAAAATGGAAGAGAAAGGTAAGCATTAGATAGGTGTACGATTTTGTATGTCATTATATTTATATATGGGTCTATATATCTGACATCTGGATGGTGATGTTGGCCTTTTGCTCCTATCACAAAGTTGCTATTAGTGGTCGTACCCCGTTGGTGTTGACTCCGTGTAATTTCAATTAAGACGTGATACGTATTAGTTCTAACATATATATTTGCACCAACTGTTTGTGCTGAACACTGGGCTAGATACTTTGCTGATTTGTCCTCTATCCTGTTACTTTTAAGATATGGATCCATGGTGAAAGGGTGGTGGCGTGTCACATAGGTTAAGAATCTGTGAACAGTGTTCTTCTATTGGAAAATTTAGGACTCCTTGCCCCAGTGGATCTAAATTATTCTTGCCTCATAAGCTAACAACCTTACTTTTCCAAAGCTTGAGAGAGTAACATAAAGCAATGGCATGATTCACTTCGGAGTCTTAAGTCTTAACTATACTAGTTTGGGGGCTTGGCATCTGCTTGAGCTACATATGTATATTTCTTACATATCAGTATGGGAGTGCTCGTGATTGATATAAGAGGCTGGTCCCCAAGTGTGTGGAGTGCTTTATGTCCCTCTAGCACACGTCATTCAATAAGGCTAGCGTGTGTTTTTTGGCTGATTTTGGGCACATATCATAAATTTTAGCTCTAATATTTTTCCTTAACACATGTTATGACTTCTGGAGCTCCCACAAAAATTTGAGCTGTGTCCGTTCCGAGGACTATTTGTGTAAAAAACCAAGGATTTTAATACTTCAAATTTGGCGAACTTTGACAACTTTTTATAAGTAGCCAAATGCTCTCAAAAATATACCATATTAGAGTTCCTGAATATGAGGGTCGGTTCGTCTTTTAGGAAAATTAGTTAAACCCCTTCCACAAAAATTTGAGTTGTTTTTGTTTTGGAGCAAATTTGGGCCAATTTTGACCGGATTTTTGAAATAACCAAATCTTTTCAAAGCTTTACCCGGGACAGCCTTAGAGTACCCTTGATGGATATGGGGGCTAGTTCCTCTGTGAGGAAACTTCTGAGCGCTCTTTCATCAAACATCAGATGTTGAGGCTAACTTGCGTCTTGTTGCTGATTTTGTGATTTGCCATAGGTTTTTGGCTCTAGTAGTTTGCTAAAACCCTAATTATGACCCCTAGGCGCTTCCAGAAAAATTTGAGTCGTTTTTGTCCAAGGGCCATTTTGGGCCCAAAACCGTGGATTAAGTACTTCAATTTTGGCCTATTTTGACAATATTTTTTAACATTAGCCAAATGTTCTCAAAATTTTACATAGACAGCCTTAGAGTACCCTTGTTGGGTATGGGGGCTAGTTTCCTTAGGAAAGTTCTTTACGTTCTTTCAGCATACACATTATGAGGTTATCGTGCTTTTTTCGCCGATTTTGGGGTTTACCATTGGTTTTGGGCTCTAGAAATTTTCTTATACCCATAACATGACTCCTAGGGGCTTCCACTAAATTTTAAGACTTTTTTGTTCCATGGCCATTGTAGGCTGAAAACCATGGATGTATCTCGGTTTTGGCCAATATTGACCAATTTTTTGAAAATAGCGGAATGTCACAAAACATTATCATTGACAATCGGTGAAGGACCCTTGTTAGATATGGGGGCTAGTTCCTCGGTTAGGGATTGTTCTTTACGCCCTTTCGGCACACGTCAACCATTTAGGTTAACGTCTGTCTTTTACCTAATTTGCGATTTACCAATGGTTTTTTGTTCTAATATTGTGCTAATACCCGTAATATGACTCCAAGAGGATTCCACAAAATTTTCAGCTGTTTTTGTTCCAAAGTCATTTTCAGCCAAAACTGTGTATTATATACTTTCGTTATAGCCTATTAGACCACATTTTTTAAATTAGTCAAATGTTCTCAAATCTTTACCATGGATATTCCTAGAAGACCCTTTTTGGTTATGGGGGTTGTTTCCCTTGTTAGAAAAATTCTTTTCGCTCTTTCGGCCCACATCACTTGTCAAGGCTTATGTGGTTTTTCGCCGATTTGGGGATTGATTATTGATTTTTTGCTCCATAATTTTGCTAAAACCCAAACCATGACCCCTAGGGCCTTCCACAAAAGTTTGAGCCATTTTTGTTACGGGGCCATTTTGGGTCATTCATGGAGTATATACTTCGGGTTTTTTTACAGTAGTAAAATATTCTCAAAAGCTCACCTTAGAAAGTCTTGGAGTGTCCTTGTTGGATATGAGGACATGTTTATTTGTTAGGGAATAGCCCTTTTGACACTCGTCAACCGTTGAGGTTAACGTAAGGTTTTTGCCGGTTTTGGGGCTCTAGTATTTTCCTAAAACCCATAATATAACTCCTTGTGACTTTCACAAATATTTTAGCTGATTTTGTTCCGGGAACATATTCTGCCAAAAACCGTGGATTATGTACTTCGGTTTTGGCTAACTTTGACTGATCTTTTGAGAGTAGCCAAAAGTTCTCAAAACATGACCTTGCACAACCTTGGACTGCCCTTACATGTGGATTATGTACTTCGGTTTTGGCTAACTTTGACTGATCTTTTGAGAGTAGCCAAAAGTTCTCAAAACATGACCTTGCACAATCTTGGACTGCCCTTACATGTCACCCGTTGAGCCTAGCATGCGTTTTCCTCTGACTTTGGGACCTACCACTAGTTTTTGGCTTTAATAATTTGCAAAACCCCATAAAATTACCTCTAAAGTGTTCCATGAAAGGATTTTGTTCTAAAAATACTTGGCTTTGGACAATTTGACCTCTAAAAGTAGCCAAATTTTTTCAAAACCTTACTGTGAAATGCCCTTGTTGGATATTGGGGGTAGTTCCTTTGTTAGGGAAGTTCTTTACTCCTTTTCAAAATTTGACCTACATAACTCTTGATGTGTATGTAATAAGAGTATCTGCATTGTGTTGTTCTGTTTCCAATCTTTATTAGCTGTCTAATTTAGCTTTACCATTTAGAACTTGCTGAAGATGCAGGTGGCCTATGTTGTGTTTTGACTTATTCTTCCTTTGTGATGTAGTTATGGCTATGGAATCTGAAGCTGATGCACTAAATCAACTCACGAGTGATGAGCTTGAAGGAAAGGTTGGCTTTTAACTAACTCATATTCCCTTTTTCTGAGGATCCGTGAGATAAATAAAAAGACGAAATATTTGGTAGTGAACTCTAAGGCAGTGGATCTTCCGTCTCCCCTCCCCTATATACACACAGCAATATTGACTTCTATTCCATTGTCGTTTGTTAAACCAAACTTCTACTTGTGTTATTAGTTTGCGATGCTGGAGACCTCTTCTGTCGACGATGACCTGGCTAGCTTAAAGTTGGATATGTCAGGGAGCTCCAAGGTACTTTCTTGCATTTCTCTTTTGTTTTGACTCCCATGGTACTCGTTCAATGTGCTATCTGTATTACCCTGGATGGAGTCCCGCTGAAACTTACAGAAGGTATCTCTCAAAAAACAGATGGAAAACGGCATATGTTTCTGCTTGCAGTTTTCTTGTGAATGATGTTGTGGGATTATTTTGAACATGATTGATTGGTTTGTGGATTCTTGTCTTGTTTTTTTCGACTAATGAATGATGAGTAAAAGAACTGTACATAATTACATGAATTTGCTATTTCATACGGAGTATAGTTGAATAGAAAAGGGACATAGGGCCATTGTCTAGTACCAATTTCATGCCTTTTTTTTTCTTTTGTCGAATAGCTTTTTTTTTTTTGTTTCTTATCCTTCCTTCTTGTGAACCTTGTTGAACAGAAGGGAGAGCTCCCTCCAGGAAGAACAGTTGCTGCCAACTCAAATGCATCATCACCGTTTCGGGACATGGATGTTGAGAAAGAGCTGAATGATCTCCGAAAAAGAGCTCAAGATTTCTAGATCTTTGTGGTTTAGCCATCTTCGATGTATAAATGCTTTTCTGACTCAATTTGCCACAATAGTTTTTTGCTGTCACTGATACGCATCCGAGCCAAAGATGCAGGAAATAGAAATTCAATTTTTATAGTACTTTGGTTACTTCAAATGTGAAATAACCTTTAACCATTGTAAATGCTTAGTATATTGTCTGTCATTGTGATAATTTCACAAACTTTTGCTCAAATTTTTGCATGGTACTAAGTAGGCCAGAACTCAGATTACTCTTCCCACTTTTTATATTTTCTTCCCTGATTTTGAGGAAAGGGGCAAAATTTGCAACAATTTGTTTGCTGTTTTGTTGCGATAATCCTGTGAAGTGATCGTTTGGCTGACCAGAATGTAATATGAGAAGTGTACGTAACATTGAGCCCATCTGAGTCGGTCGCCCTAGACTCTCCTTGAAAGGCAAACTTGAAGGCTACAAGCCATGCTCGAGACAACCAGCAGCCACCGTCGTTCATTCACTCCTAAACTTTACGGGACTTTACTAATAACGAGACATAACCCATAGTAATTTTACCCGACAATATTTGAAATCTTCAAAATTGAAGAGGTATGCAGCAAACAATTCCAAAAGCCACCCCACATAATTCAACCAACTCGAACATTGGCAAATCCGATTATTTTTTCCTTCCAACATCATAATCCCCAACCTCAAATTTCATATTTCTCTCGTTTCCCATCAATCCACCGAGTTATAAACCGATTCATACTTGATCCACTTCCCCGATACTTACTAATCAAAGTAGTCACTACTCGCTACTAACTCTAGAATTCTAGAGTGCTCTGTTAGTAAAAACGCGCGTTCAAAACATTTGTCGTTTAAAACTCGCCGTTTAAACTTCGTTTAATACCCGTACCGGTTTTTAACTAACAGAGCTAGAGTGCACACATTTTCAAGCGTAACACATACGAAACAAAACAAAACAAAACATAACAATACAACGTTCACTCACTCACTTCCTCTTAAACCCGAAAAATCAATCTCTCTCCAAAAAAAAAAAAAATCCCCAAATCAATTTTTCCCCTAAAAAAAACCCTAACAACCCCAAAAATGGCATCAATCCCACTCCTCCGCCTCTCCCTCCGCCCAACAACCACCGCAATCTCCACCACCCACCCCCACCGCAAACCCCTATCGCCGCCCAACTCCGTCGTAACCTTCACGCATCCTCTAAAACCCCAACTCCCCACCAAATTCATCCCTAACCAAACACGCCCTTACCAAACCCTCCCCCTCCGTAAAACCCTAATTTCTTCGTCGGCGACAACTCCAGCAACCGACCGATTAATCTCCGCCGTCGGATACTTCCTCCCCTTGATCAACGGCTTACAATACGGTCGCTTCCTATTCGCCCAATATCCACCACTCGCCCTCTTATTCCAACCAATTGCGCCCATTTTCTCTCTCCTTAAAACGGTGCCGTATGCGAGCTTTGTTGCGTTTTTCGCACTCTACCTTGGTGTGGTCCGGAACCCGGGTTTGAGCCACTATGTCCGGTTTAATGCAATGCAAGCACTTGTGTTGGATGTGCTGCTTGTTCTGCCGTTGCTTTTGCAGCGGATATTTACGCCCGGTCGCGCCGGTGTCGGGTTTAAGCTCATGGTTATGGGTTACAATGCGTTGTTTGTGTTTTTGGTGTTTTGTTTTGTTTATAGTTTTTTGTCTTCCTTGCTTGGGAAGACTCCTTACTTGCCCCTCGTTGCGGATGCTGCTGGTAGACAGCTTTGATGTTTGCGGAAAGTTAAGTCTCGGCCCAGTGGTTAAGATGTAGTTTGATTGTTGTTGCGGATACTGTTTGGTTTGTAGAAAGTCTCGGCCCAGTGGTTAAGATGTTGTTTGACTGTTGCGGATAGTGCTCGAATGTAGAAGTCTCGGCCTAGTGGTTAAGATGGTGTTTGTTGTGCGGATGCTGTTGGTAGGCGGGTTTGAGTTTGCTAGAAGTTTCGGACTAGTGGTTAAGATGGAGATACGGCCTGGGACGTATTACGTATTACGTTGTAAGTTGGAAATCTAGTACTGTAGCAAGTTTTGAGAATTGGTTCATTTTGTTTTGTTCTTTTCAACTTGTTTTGTTTTATTGTACTCCGTATCATAGATTTGTGTGTTATGCAAAAGGAATCATGCAATCGAACAAGTATTTATGTTAAGGTGGTGCATACATTCATGTCCATTTGTTATGTTGTGTTGTGTTGTGTTATATTGTCTTCGCTTTATTCGAGTTGGATAGAACCACATAGGGTGAGATAGACGTTCTCTTTAGTATATATGATCATTGTTCCAAGGAAATTTCAACTTCCACAATTTATTCTAAATCAAACTTTCATAGATAACAATACTAGTGTAAGAATTGTCGTGTCCTTTACTAAACAAGGAACAGCCCTAATAACATGAATTGAATTGAAGCCTAAAACCAGCAACACCTAGATGGGTGCTCTATAGTGGAAAGATCCTCGATGAAGTAGTCTTCATCGTCATTGATATGATACTTGTGAGTCTTTAAGGAATAGTAGACGATTCGCCCCTCCTTCATCCATGGAAGATAAATCCGGTCATTCATCATCTTGGCGCCTTTGGTGTCAACTGAAAAGTTTGAGCAAGGACCTATGAATAAGGTGTGATTTTCGAGGGTTTCAACTGTAACCCATATCTTCTGTGAGTGATCGAACCTGAAAACCCAGACACCATTTCCCATAGGGCCGATGAACACCGAGAGAAGCTCCCCGCCACACTTGACTAGATAAGATGAATAATGAAGCTCTTGATTAGCTACAGGCACGGGCTGGCCGTAAATTTCCCAAGTAATGTCACCATCTACAAATTTGACTACTCCAAGGTACCCAACCTTGTCTAGAAAATAGAAAGCACCTGCATCATATATTGGAGTTCCTGAAGAAAATTCAACATTTTGGTTGATGTCGAAGTGATGACAATTCCATTTCTGCTCGCCAGATTGATGGTAGCTTATCATAGTACAATGGGGGAAGACGAATGGATTTCAAGGTGACGGGGTTCCAAAGAGTAATACAGACCATGGATAGACCATTATTATCGTGTTGGTCACGATACCTGATGAGGATTAGCCACCCGAATTGGGAACCACACATGTTCCTGATTCCTCGTAATGCAGGGATGTTTTTCAGAGGATATGTTTTGTTATTCAAGAAACTTGTGCTTAAAGTATGTCCCTCGTACCCCTCATGCGTAAATCCTAACCAAGGGATCATCGGACTCGACTCAGACAACTCCAGCCAAGGCATCATCGTCGACTGGTGTTTCATTACGAATCGTACGAGTTACACAATGTTGAGAAATTATAATGCCAATATTTATAAGGTCAATTTTCCAAAACTTAGCTTTCTATGAGATTTGGCTCGTGATCATTAGAGAAATATATTCTTTGATCCTCTAATAAAATTTGGAAATTAATTACACCACCAATAAATCCTTTGCGATTCTACATTCCTTTTTTAAGCGATTATTTGCTTTGTAATCTTTTGGGTGATTGATAAATTATTAGATATAAAATACGTTATTAGAAATAGCAAAACCCTTAACAATCATAAGTATCTAAGGGCCTGTTTGGTATCGTTTTCTGTTTTCAATTTTCTGTTTTTTTGAAAACCAAAGTCTCATTTTTGAAAACCAGAAAAAGTGGTTTTCAGTTTTCAGTTTTCAGTTTTCATTTTCAGTATGACTATTATAGACCCAAACAATTTAGAGTTAGTTTTGTAACTTATTTAACTAAATTTTTTACACAAAAAAAACCAAAAACTGAAAACGGCAGTGATACCGAACGGGCCCTAAAGTGTCAAACAAAAAAAAACAATGGGTGAGCAAATGACATCATCGGTCCACCAAGCTAAATACAAAGAAAAATCTAGCATCGGAAAAAAAAAATAGGCATGTCTAATGGGGCGGATCCCCATATAAAGCCCGTGAGGCGGCCCATTTGTACAGAAACAAGCCCTGCCCAGGTGTAAATGGAGTGGGTCAACAAGGATCTGATTTGGACTGGGGCGGGTCGACTAAGATATGGGCTTCAAATTTGGCCCATTTTTTTTCTCTCTTATCTACATTTCCTGTTAATTTAGTAAATTTAATTTAATTGATTCCAGCGACTTCGCCGAGAAGGGCAGATCTGAGTTTTGAGTTTTGAATCTGTTAATTGGTTTTGTTGATAAGAACGAGGGAGAGGGGTTGTGTAATTGTTTCTTACTTTTGTCGAATCGATCTGTCGAATGTCCCAATTTTTTTAATTTTTTTTTTAAATCACGTTTTTTCGGCTTATAAGACGTTTCAAACGTTTTATTCGGGAACCACCTGTTTTTTGGCGTTTTAAACGCCACAGGCCTTATTAAACGAAACAAGCACAACGCATTTCAATCCAAGCCCATATATAAATAAAACCGAAATACAAGGATACAGACCAAGCCCAGCCCACAATTGGCCGGGCTTGGATTTTGGTTTTACATAAAAAAGAAAAGAAAAACCACATGAATGATACTCCCTCCATTTTTTTTGGTTCTTTACGTTTGGTTTGAATTCCTCTCACAGATTCAAACCAAACGTAAAGAACCAAAAAAGTGGAGGGAGTAGGACCAAGGCCAGCCCAGATCAGATCTGAGCTGGCCTTGAATTTGCATTATCTATAAAAACATAAATTAGGGTCCAGCCCAGTCCAGGTGAGACCTGAGCTGGGCTTGAATATCTAAAACAACATAAACTAAAAAAAAACCAGGCCCGGGCTTGGATTTTGTAGGCCGGGCCAATCACTTGGCAACCTCTTTGGCGGCCTCTTTGGCGGCCTTTTTGGCCGCGGCTTCTGCCCGGCGGGCAGCCTTCTTGGCCTCTTTATCGGCCCTCTTCTGGGCGGCTTTCGCCACTTGCTCAGCCTTCCAATAGGGTGTAGAGCAGCGGCCAAATATAAAGTGGCCTAAGTAGCTGACCCGTTTCTTAAAGACCATGCTGCAGACGTGACACTGGTAGTTGTCCATCTTTCTTGTGATATGAGAAGGATAGATGTGTAAGAAGAAGTTATATTTTGCTGAAGAGGAAGAGGTGGGTTGGGTTGTATAAATAACCCAACCCATTTCCAATTTCAGCACACATAAAACATTTATGTTTTTCCATTAATTTTTCCTTCCCAGGTAATTTTGACCCACCCGTTTGTTTTATTCCATCAATCAAACAAATACTATTCAACTACCACTACCATTTAAAAAAAGAAAAGAAAAACAACACAAATGATAGGACCAAGGCCAGCCCATGTAGAGGTTGGGGGTTGGGGGTTCAACACCGCCCAAATATCAGGTGGCCAAAGTATTTAGCACAACTGCACAACGCTTAAACACCTTTTTGCATACGTGACACTCATGTTGCGGAGTGTAAATTTGACACAAGAATATATGTAAGAAGAGGAAATGGGTTGATAATTTTTTGAGAGGAAGAAGTTGGTTGAGTTACACAACTACACAAGTACAGTATATATAACCAATTCAACGACATATATTGCACATATACTACCCATGTATTATACATCAATTATACAATTATCTCAATCTCGAAAAACTACACATATAATATTAAAGATGATTGACTAGTCAAACAAACAGATTACGTTTGGCAATATTAGAACGTGTATCCGATGATTTTAGGCTCCATTGTAGCGTGGGCCCCAGAGCGTCGCCCGGGCTCGACCCCCGTCACGGTCAAACCCAGCCCAAATCAGACCAGGGGCTAGCTCAAATGATAGGACCAAGGCCAGCCCAGATCTCGGCCCTCCTCTGGGCATTAATGGCAACCTGCTGAGTGTTAAAATTGGACGTTGAACACCCCCCAAAAATTAAATGGCCAAAATATTTAACCCTATCGGCCCTCCTCTGGGCGGCATTGGCCACTTGGTCAGCTTTCCAATTGGGGGTTGAACACCGCTCAAATATCAGGTGGCCATAGTTGCTGACCCGACGCTTAAACACCCTGCTGCAAATGTGACACTTGTGGTAATCATCCATCTTTTGTGTGATATGACAAGAATAGATGTAAGAAGAAGTGGGTTATATTTTATTCTGAGAGGAAGTGGGTTGAATATTTTTTTGAAGAGGAAGAAGTGGGTTGGGTTGTATAAATAACCCAGTTCATTTCCAATTTCAGCAAACATAAATCATTTATTTTTTTCCATTAATGTTTCCCAACTTTCCTCGCAGCTTTCTCGGCCCTCCTCTGGGCATCAATGGCAACCTGCTGACGGTTAAAATTGGACGTTGAACACCCCCCAAAAATTAAATGGCCAAAATATTTAACCCTACTCTTAAACATCTTTTTGCATGTATCACACTCGTACTTGTAATCAGCCATCTCTGTTTTTCAAGTAGAGGGTGAATTGAATTTGACACAAGTTAAAACAAGAGAATATATTAAGAACTCAGAAGAAGTGGGTTATTTTTTTGTGGGAGAGGAACAACAGAGTTGAGTTGTATATATAACTAGCTTCATTTTTAAATTAATTACCATCTTCACCGGTAGAATCATCAAGGAACTACATTTTACTTAAATTGAGCCAAAAGAGTTCTTTACATGCGGCGTTTGTCCGGTGACTTTGGTAATATTGGTTTATTTATTGGAGTTATAACCAATATTGGTTCTGTTTTTACACTACATTATTGGTTCATGGTATTATCATTTGGCGTACAATTACGTTTAATCTTAGAATGAATCAATAAATATGTTATATATGTGCAATATATATCGGTTTGTATTTATATACTTGTCTAATAATAGTAATTCGAGGGTCCGTTTTTAATACATGTACTTTGCCTCATGCTACTTAGAAGGTGTATCACTTGTATGTAAAAAAAGTACCAAGACTACCAACAACGCAAATGATAGGACCAAGCCCGGCCTAGATCAGATCTGGACTGGACTTGGTTTACCTGAAAGAAGAAAAAAAGAACATAAAATCACACAAATAGAGTTGGGCTTGGTATTAAGTTTTTCCGTCACTTGGAGGCCTTCTTATTCTCATTATGGGGTGCCTCCGGCCCTCCTTCTCAGCCCTTTTAGACGCAGCCGGGGCTATTTGATTGGCCTTTATGTGGAGGTTAGAGTACTGCGGCTTTGTCGACGTCGGACTTCTCTCCGTGTTATCTTCCTCGTCCATGACTCTGTAGGCACTGAAAATTTGTTAATGTGCCGAAAATTAAATAAATTAATAATTTTGGATTAATATCAAATTTTATTCCAATTTAATTAATTTGATCCGTTAAATGATATCTGGATCGATCCAATTACTAATTTAGGTTAGATGGATCCTCGTCTGCATAAAACAGGCAATCGGGCCATGTCCACATAAAGCCTAAAAGAAAGGCCCGTAATTACAAGCCCATCTGAGATTAGGGTTTTGCCTCTATATAAATATAGTCCCCCTCATTCATTTTGAGGTTGGAAAAATTAGAGAGAAGAAAACCCCCAGGAATTCTCCACAAACTCCCAGCTACACGCAGTCAACAAGCACATCTATGCCGCCTGCGAATCAACGAACGATCAACGAACATCAGTATCAACGAACGACCAACGAACATCAGTTCAAACAACAAAGTTCAACGAGAGATACAAGTCTGAGCGAACCTCTCAAGAAAAACAGCAACGCACGCGGACGATGCGCGCACCCCTGCAGCATGTACGCTACTAGTGTAGTGTATCGTACGTCGCACCCCCTACTGCGTAATAGAATTCAGAGGATACATAGAGATTGTACACACAACATTTATGATATCTAATAACAATTACTTTGTTTCCTTATTTTGTCTCAGTACAAAATTCGCGTTAATAGACTCGAATAGTTGCTATCATAGCGCCCCGTTTGAGTTCATGGTTCGGGCGAAGGATAGCACTGGTTATTGGATTATGCTGCGTATGTCTTGGTATAGGCTACATATGCTACGGTTGGAGAATCCGAGTATAGTCTGTGAAATCTTAAGATTTTTTTTTTTGGAAATCTTGGGAATTCTTAAGTTGATGCATGTAAGACTAAACCAATTTGGCTCGGTCACTCTAGACGGATTTGATGACCAAATTTGAATGTCACAAGTCTCGTTCAAGACACATCGCATGTCACCATAGCGGATAAAGGTTGGCCTAATAGTTAGGAACTCAACCTGCAGGGGGTATGTTCCAGGTTCAAATCCTCATACCCCCACACCCGCAGTATTAGCTGCTCCTTTGTAAATTATTGAGGGTTTACTAATTACGAGACATGGTCCGAATAACCTATGCAAAAGAAGCTATTGAAGCTCATTTTGGTACATGTAAGTAGTTCGCGGATTCTAATTTTTGAGAAAAGAAACTAAATCTCATTTCCACCGAAAAAGAAGCTATCGAAGCTCATCATCTATGAACGAGAAGCTCATTTTCGGTACATGTAAGTTGTTCTTGGTATCTATGTTTTTGATTTCCATGTTCAATTTCAAGGGTCCTCCAAACATGAGTGAGGAATTGAATTTTACAATTTCAATTCCAAGGGGTCCCTAAGCATTCATGGAAATTAGAACTTCGGAATTGAATTTGCACAATTGAATTCCAGAAAACGAAATATATTTTGATCTCCCAAATACTACCTTATTATCAAGATCCAAGGGTATGGGTGCAGGATTGTTGTGGACATTTTTAAGTAAACAAGCCTAAGAGTGAAGAGGTTACTTGATTTATGTATACACATGAATTTTATACACTACGCCCTCCGTCCGAGTTTAAACCTTTTATACCCAAAATGCCCTTGCCGTTGAGAGAGTATACACACTAATCGGTTAATCAAAATTCCAAATAATTTACATTGCAAGTTAGATAAGAGACTCAACAAAAAATATCGAATGTTTGATATCGGATGTTTTAACTCTCTTTTGTAGGGGTGCGTTTTTCGATATCGGATGTTTTAACTCGGACAAAGGAAATATCATGCATTAGTGCTAGCTAGTAAGATTAGAGCAACTCCTACAACGTTTGTAGTTTTGTCATGGCATGTAGGAGAGAGTAAGATACGAAGCTAAATTCACAAACTACACTATAACTTAAACAATGGCAAACTACAACCATTGTAGTTTAGAGAAAGAAAAAAAAATGGAAATAAAATAATCAATTTTCATTAATAAAACAAATTTTTGGAACTTTTTTTAATGTCAAGCAACGTAGCCTGGGGGAGCAACGTAGCCTGCTAAGCTACAAGTTCAGATTTTACTCCAATGGTTCAAACTGCTTACATCATCGGCTTTCCAAGCTAAACTACTCGTACAAAGAATTTTCACCATTGGAGTTGCTCTTATAAAAACTTGACTCCTTTCTCTTTCCTGCTGTTCCTCGCCTTAAATGTGCCAACTCTTTAAATAACGCGTAGATAATCTATCATGATAAAATTCAGAAAGGGTTTAGGATCCAATTTTTGGAGTTGGAAAATTCCTCCAAATTCATGATCTATTTCCATTTGACAATAATTTTGGATTGAATTACGTCAAACTAACGAAAAACAGCAACCCCTCGCAATTCATTACCACTGACGTCAATGTATTTTAGCAAGAAACAAATCACAAAGAAACATTCCAGTCATACAACCGATACAGATCTTGGAGTCCAATTGAATTCTAGAAAATATAATGTATTAGGTTAACAACACGCTTTTGAGGTTTTGCCCTCTTCCTAACAAAGCGGTAAAAACAGATGATATCAAACGAGGTGATAGACAGCGCTCCTCTGGTTAAAATCATCGGGCATTTAGTATCGATCATGACGCCTGCAAGGGCAACAAGTAGGTGTTAAAATCACATACGGAGTATCATTATCCAAACATGTATGTTATTATAATGAATTTGACGTCCACAAATAACATTCCAGGCAGATAAATGGGATCATTCATTTACAAGAATACTGAATACCTGCTGCTACGATCATAATCACGACCATGATCCCTAGAGCGTTCCCTGGATCGTGACCGCGACCTACGCCGACTTCTAGCGTCATAACTGCGGGAACGTTCCCTCTCTCTTTCACGATCACGGTCATAACCACGATCCCTGTCACTGTGCCTATCACGATCTCTGCTTTTGCGGTCGTAGTCCCTTCTTTCACGACTATTGCCCCTGTCCCTATCCCTGCTGGAGGCCCGTTCAAGATCACGGCTCCTTTCTCTAGACCTGCAAGATGAGTTGGGAATCAAGATTAAAAAGAATCTTTCTGGATTTGTTCATCGGGTAGCAAGCCACAACTATTGGAGGCCAGTAGGACACGAGCATGATAAAGTAATGTAAGGGAACCAGCAACTTTACCTTCTATCATCTTCAACAACCTTGCGCTTCTTGTTCTTCTCTTCCTGAAAACAAAAATCAGTTACACAATAACCTTTATTAATCAGCCCTTGCCCCTCTTATTATATGTTTACCAGTACATATTCATCCGGAACACATACCTCTCCACATCTATATGATAAACGATTAAATACAAACTTACAATTGATGCTTCAACGAATTAGTACATTCCCAAAAAGCTGGCTCAGAAGTCAGAAACCATTCCCAATTACCAAGATTGAGGTGAAATAGACCACACAAGTAAGTCACTTCAGAAAGAAAAATGGGAGGCAAGAAATTAATTCATCCAACCCAAACAAATCACACAAGCACACACAAGGAAAGAAAACAAGGAAGCGTTCGGTGGATGTATCAAAGAACAGTTACGAGTTCAGGTGAAGTTGAGCATAACGAAAAGGGGACAAATTAACATTACGCGGGAATCAGACACCTATGAACACTGCAGCATAGTATCACTACACGTCTACACCCGGTCACCCCATGTGTAACCCCGCCCCCACCCCCCCCCCCCCCCCCCGGCACCCAACCAAAGATAAAAAAAAAACCTTTAGCTCACAAGGTTAAGGGTAAGTAGATTCTTCAATGAGAAGAAACCAGTATGCAACTACGCCATTAGCTCAGAACAAACTAGAATCAAAACTCACCGCCTTTACATACAACCAATCCATAACGATCCAAATTCAAATATCAAGAGTACATTTACTGTATACTGACCAGAGATGGTTCTAAATTCAGGAGAAGAAAACTAACGCCTCACAATCTTCATAATGGCATATATGCGCCAATGCCATTTGCACAAAACTGCAACTAAAACCAAGAACGGAATGACAGCAGGCTACTACACAAGTCACACAAGCACGCAGTTCAATAAAGTCTGCTAAACCCCAATCATGAGTTCATGACAACAACTACATCACTTACTATTTGCAGCTGCAAGTTCAAATCCTTTATTCGTTTTCTTTTTCACAAATCATCAGCTAAGTACCTAACAACCTCAGGAGAGGCTGAACAGTAGCCAAACACCAAGTGAGAATAAAAATAATGCAATAACCACTCTTCTAAGTTAAAGAAGAACTCACAGATGGCACAACCGAGACCCTTTACAGAAGAACAATTGATACACATATCAGCACCTGGATCACAGTCACAGAGTCTTGAGAATTTCCTAAAAACACAGCTAAAGTACAGGAACACTAGTAAAAACTAATGACCTACTCCCAAATTACTACCCAGCTTATTTTCACCACTTAACGCCAAATTGAGAAGTCGAAATGTGGTTGATATCTACTCTAAAGAGAACAGGGGAAGAACAGGGATGAGTATATAGATCCTGAGGTCTTCACCAACACCATTACCATTCTCCATGCATATGCCAACAATCTGGAGATTCTAGTACTATAGATAGTGCCCAATCAGACTACTAGATCTTCAAATGTGAAAGAATAATTACAAGAGAGATTGTATCAAGTTGATTTTGATCATACCTGAAGCTCGGCCAGCTTCTCACGTATTTGCATGTAGCCCAGGTGAAGCTTTCCCCCAAAATGATCTGCTAAGCGACGATCGCTGAAAACCAGAACAAGACATCAAATCATCAATTCAACACAGAAGCAAAATATATATAGCAAAGGGCTGAAAAGTTATCCTGCCACTATTTAGCTAATAACAGCATGATCTACAAGCTTAAAATAAAAGACGCACATTCTTTAGCTGCAAAAGTTATCCTCGTAACACTGGGGCCAAAAGCCTGCTGGTGACAAGGAGGAGGTATGATCGCCAGGTCAAAAGCTGAATTACTTAAATCCCCAAAAGTACTAATACTTTGTCACCCATATAGAAGTAGGGAAATCCATACAAGAGAACAAGAAAAGTAACTATAAATTGGTATACCTGTCATAAACGCTCAAGAATGCCCCACATATATCACAGACACGGAGCTTCTGATCAGTCTGCACAAACCAAAAAAATAGGATCAGGAAATAGCAGATATAATCTGAAGAATCAGTTCCAAATAACGCTTCTTGAAAACAGACGTTGCCTCACAGCTGTAGTTTGAGGATCTTCATAACTGATCACTAGATATTTACAATCAAATACATGCACTACGTCCTGGAACATAGAGATTAGGCAATGCGCCAACCACCCCCACCCCCCAGGGGAGACCAAAGTCAATCAGGGATATGGGATTCAGGCTAGACAGCAAATAATAACAAACAACACTTGCTTCCACACTATAATTCACGAGAACAGAGTCAGGGTCTCAGGGATATGGGATTCAGGCTAGACAACAAATATAAACCATTTGCTTCGACAATATATTTCACCAACCGAGAACAGAGCAAGAAACAGATAGAGACTTACAATGCGAACATCTGCAGCAGTGTACTTTGCTGCATCTCCAACAGGCTCAGGTCTGGGTGCAAGCTGTATAAAAAAAATACAGAACAAACATGAGAAGGTGACCGACGTAAGAGGTGATCAAAAGAACTCAAATGCTCCTATAAGATAACAAACAGAAAATGCAAACCCTTTTTAATGCTTCGGCTTCCTCCATGACCTTCTGTGCTTCATCGACCATTCCTTGCTCGCCTAACAAACACAAAAATGTTCAGAATTTAAGGCAACATCACCCTGCTTACAAGAATCATATTCCAAGCAGCAGACCGCAACTTCCAAATGATACAGGGGCTTATAACGACATATAAATAAAGAGAAATAAATAGATTCCAATCTCTGTCTTACACACAAGAAAAGTACAATCACTAGTTCTACATTCACAGGGAGTATAAGAAAAGAATGCAAGTATGAAACAGTTGTCACAGCTATTAACTTGACTATTAGGCAAACAGATGGGGGGGAGTAAAAGGGGGCGGTGACAATGGCTGAAGGTTGGAAACATCATGTCTAAGGCAGAGAAGCAGGTGGGGGAAGAGAGAGAGAGAGAGGGAGGGAGAGAGGCATGAGGTGTTTAAAATGGCAGCAATTGGGACAGGGAGCAGAGAGATTCTTTGTCCAGTTTTTCAAAATGATTTGCTGAGGCTGTAAGTACTCTTGTGAGTAATGTAAAGTTTACCCCAACAATCACAAATTTACCAAAAACGATGGAGATTACCAAGATCTTCTGCCTTCTTCAGCTTCTCATTTATCAGTTCTTGCGTACGAGCATCAGGTGTAATCACAGGAAGCGGCGCTAATGGAGGTGGGTTAGGAAGTGCCTGAGGTAGCGAGGCTCTGTCTTTGTTGAAGGCATCTAAGAGAAGTATAGACTGCAACACAACGGGAAAAGGGTCACTTGTCAAAGAAAACTAAACCAAGACATGCTACGTGATTTCTCACTGCATATTTCTCACAGAATAAAATAAAATCCATATCAACAAACCTGTTTATCAGCTCTTTGAATTCTCAACTCCTCAACTTCTTCCATAACTCGAATTTTAAAATCTGTTTTGCCTTCAAGATCTGAAAACACACCACAAAAGATGCCATCAAATCAAGATACGGAAAGCCATTTACACACTATAACCAACTCAGAGAATAACAACTCGTGATTCAATAGTAATGGACCACACTATGCCAGTAAACATTTAGCAAAGAACCACCACACCACACTTTACAAAAAGGAACAGAAAACTTACCAAACTGTTCACTCTGTTGCAATTTTTCTTTGATCTGCTTAGACAACTCTGCAATTTCATCCGTCTGTAACACAAGTGAGCAAGTACAATAAGCACAATAAAACCATCGCAACATCAAAGATACAAATCCTACCTACTTATGTTCAGAACTTCAACATTACCTGTGTAACCTCAGACACAGAAATTGCAATGGCTGCTTTCGCATCCTCATCTGCAAGACGCTTAAGAGCCCTAGTAATCTTTCTGTCACATTCAACAATGAGCTTGTCTATAACATCCTCTAAATCCCGGTCATAATTATCAACACCTTTCGCCTTTTCCTCTTCATATCTAAAAACAGTCAAGTCTACACCAAAAATACATCCACTAACTATCTGCTTCTTTCTCTAGACATTCATTGAATAATTCAAAATAACCGAAATCAAAGAATCTCGACCAAAAAAAAGGATACTCTTTTCGCAGCTGCAGCGAGTGCACTTTGGGACACGGCCCCATATCCATTTTCTGCCAAAACAAAGCTTCAATTAAAAATCACATCCCATAAACAAAAACTCGGACCGCCAATCCGAAGCAATCTTCCGTAACCACAGCCAATCACTAAACACCTCGATAACATAGAACTAATCGAATGCGAAAATGCGCAACCGATACTCCCCAAATCCATCAACCAACACCCCCAAATGGCCAAATCCAATCTTCACAATCACACCTCACATTCAATCCCATCACACAAAAAAAAAAAAGATGCAAACTTTGATAATAATAACATAAATTAAGCTTAATTAACAATCACATAAACACAACAGAAGCCAAATTAGATTCGCATGCTAGGGTTTAAGTGCAAGAAACGACGAAATTGGGGATAAAATTAGGGTTTATAAAAGGGGGGGGGTGAAGAATTAGTACCGTCAATTGGAAAAGTTCATGAGGACAAAGACCGGACAAGAAAAGACGGCAAACGTCGCGATCGAAGTACTTGCGATTGACGACGGTGACGTCTCCGTTACGATTCGCACCCATTAATACGTCGAGCTGCTTACGAAGGGCGTCCATGGCGGATTCTCTCTCTCCTCCGTGAGGTTGAAAGAGGGGTTTTTTGTCGCGATAATTTTTTAATTTAATTGAAGTTTCTAGGGTTTGGAAAAAAGAGGGGTTTTCTTTACTGTGCGACGGAGATACGGTGCGACCGTACTATAGTAAAAACTTACCTCGGTACTAAAGAAAGATTTACCATAGTCGGATTTGAAATCAATGAATTTGGTCGTTATGGTTTTTGAAGTAATTGTGTGTGGTAGGTGTGGTGCCGTTATACAACAACGAGTAGCAGAGTAACAAGTTAGTTAAGATTAACGGTATCACATTTACCATTAATCGTAACTAACTCTTAATTAAGGGATGATGTCGTTATATACGGAGTAGTTAGCAAGTTAGTTACGGGTATTTTGACCTTGTGTAATAGCTTGTTTTGGTAAGTCTTTAGAGTTAGTGGTGAGACCGTGCTATAGTAAAAGTAAAACTCAGCGCTCACTGAAAAAAGATTTACCGTAGTCGGATTGGAATTCAGTGAATTTGGTCTTATGGTTTGAAGTAGATGTGTTTAGAAGATGTGATACTGTTATACAACTAGCAAGTTAGTTAGGATTAACGGTATCACATTTACCATTAATCGTAAGTTCGTAACTAACCCCAAACCAAAAGTAGATATGATACTATATTACTGTTATACAACTAGCAAGTTCATTCTCACATGGATGATTGACGTCTCGCCGTGAATTTCAGTGTTAGGTAATAGTTAAGCAAGTACTCGTAATTGAAACCATTGTACATTGTAACCATCTTGTGGTATGACATTGTGTTTGTTAATAAAGGCACTGAGTAACTGATTGAAATTTGAAGGTGTCTAACATAAGACAAATCTATATGATTTTGCAGGGTTATCACTTATGAGGGTTGCCTTTGTAGAAACTCTAAAAATTGACCTGCAGTCTAAGCACAAGACAAACATTGAAGTTGTCAATCAAAACTTTAAAAAGGGTAACGGGGTTACATACTAACTACTCATTGTTGAGAAGATTATTGAAATCAAAATCGCCTTTGTCGCGAGAATGTGCAAGGAAACTCTTGTCACTGTTATCGAAAAAGCTTAGTAAGAGCGGTCACTCTTGGCCAATTAACTTACCAATATAATTTGGGGTTTACCCATTTATTTTATTTTATTTTAAGATCGTGATTTATTCCATTTTTAATCGTTTTTTCTCAACATTTGTGTGTTTACATCCCTTCACCATCACCCAAATGGTACTAAACACAAAATTACACTTTACCGTGCTTAATAGATTCCCAAAAATACCGTCTTCTAACATAACCGCCACCACAAAATCGAGTCCGGCTCGACACAAACACATCTAACACAAACTCCTAACACATGAACAAAAGTCTCCCAAATAAAAAACCATAAGTCCATAAAAACAAGTTCACGATCAAAAAGTTCCGGTGCACACTCAAATACCAATCTCTCACCCCCTCCGCCCATCTCAGCCGTCAACGCCACCTCAACTCGGCGGCGCCACCACACATCAACCATGAAACTCCCATTCTCTCTCCTCCTCCTCCTCACCATCACCGCCTCTCTCCTCCCACACTCCCTCTCCTTCCAATCCGACGAGCTTGACGAGGAAGAGTTCATCGGCGACGGGCCCGCCACTACCCTCCCGTCGCCGGACATCGAATTCCGGCGATCCACCACCACTCCTCCGCCGGTGGCGAAACCGACGGTGACGAGGAGAAGATCGTCCGACTCTGACGTGGACTCTAAATTGCAGTTCACGCTTGAACATTCTTTTGGAGATTCCGATTTTACCCCTGCCGGTACTTTCTCCGCCCGCCTCAAAAGCTGGTCCCACGGTAGTCAGGTCAACTCTCTCTCTCTGTACAAGTTCGTAGTGTTAATATTTTGTGATATAATATTGCAAGATTTGATCTTTTTGTAGTAATAATATTTTTTACTGAGGTAAAAAAAACCCATGATTAATCTAGCTGGAATTTATGGTATTTGTTGAGTATCTTGTGATTGAAGTTACTGGGGGAAATGGGGTCACTGGTGTAGTATCTTAATTTATTAGTAATTGGTTTGATTGGTTTTAGGTTTGCTAATGGGGTTTATATGAGATGTTGTGCTGCTGAAACTATAGTTTCATACGTTGTACTCGAAAGTCGAAACCTTGGATTGTATTGAAGTTTGTTTTGAAGGAAATTATACTCGAAAGTCGTAGATTTGGACTATGTTGAATTTTGATTTATGGAAGTTGCACTAGGCAATATTGTTTGAGAGAGGGTTCTAGTTGCTGAAACCTCTGTCCGGAATGCAAAATTTAATGTTTTCGCTACTGGCATTAGTGTGTACTGAGCATTGAGTAGCGTGAGTGACCTTCTTGATGGGCGTGTATGTAATCGGGATGTCAAACTATTGGGAGGTATTGGATGGCTAGGGTTAAATTACCTCAAAGGGTATTGGTTTATCTAAGTCTAGGATGATGATGTTGTTGTAATGTCCATAGCAATGTAGTAATGCACACGACTAGTAATGGTGGCTTGTGAGACTATATTTGAAGAGTGGCTTTCCGGAAGTTCTTATCTTTATCAAAAGGTTTTTGTGGGATGTTTCTTAATCAAATTGATTTTTGGGGCTATGTTATTGCAAATTCACCCTGGCTAGTTGTTCGACATGCCTATGCGATAGTGTCAGACTTTAACAAAATTGCGGTTTTCTACAAGTTGCTTCAGAAATATCATTTGAGAGAGGACTCTAGTAGCTAACCCCTACCTGCAATGTAAAATTTAAAGTATTCTCTATTGGCATTGGTGAGTAGTGAGAGTGACCTTCGTGATGGGTGAATATGTGATCGGAATCTCAAAGGTATTATGATTTACGAGGTATTGGATGGCTAGGTTGAGCTACCTACTTCAAAGAGTATTCTTTTTTCTAAATGTAGGATTATGATGATGTTGTTCTAAGGTCTGTAGCAATGCATATGACTAGTAATGGTGGCATGTGAGACTATATTTGAATAGTAGCTTTCCAGAAATTCCCCACTTCATTGAAGGTTTTTGTGTTATGTTTCTTAATTACATTGAATTTTCGGGCTTTGGATCTATGTTATTGCAAATTCACTTTGGCTAGTTGTTTGACATGCCTATGTGATGGTGTCAGACTTTGACAAAATTGCGTTTCTCGAGGAATGATTTGACAAGTGAAGAGAAACAGAAGTTCAAGGTGAAAGTTCTATCCCCCTGCACTACAAGTTATCCTTCCTATCATTCTATGTGTTTTTGTTACACTTTCTAATTTGATAATTGGCTCGTGATTGTAGAAATTACTGGAAGAAGATGATTTCTATAGAATAAGACTTCCATCCAATGTTCAGAGTCCACCTGGAAGAAATTATACTGTTTCAGTTGTCAAGGCGGTGAGTTTGCTTAAACACTGTTGCTTGTCTTGTCCAGTTGTTTGTCTCCTTCTGCTACACACTGTTGTCTCTGCCTCTCTAGTGGCTATGGTGACTGGGGTGGTTAACTTTTCCAATCACAGTTGGGGCAGCCAACAATCAATTGCTCTTCTTTGAATCCTTGACATAAAATTTAGTAAATTGTGTGACCTTAATTTGTCCCACGAGGCATGTAGATGTTCGGATGGTATAGTATCATCTATTTATAGGTTATGTAGGCAGGCAAGTCTTTACTTTGTGAGAGCCTTATTTGAAGAAATGGTTTGTATAGTTGATCACTTGATTGTGCTTGATAGGTGCTCTTGACAAATGATCAAACCTATATATTTTTTTTCTTTTGTCATTTTGTCGTGTGAGTGTTATTCTTGAAGTTTAATTTGACTTGGTAACGTGATTGCTGTTATTCGCAGAGATGTCTTCCTAGGGGAGAGGCTTTGGATGAGCACTTTGTCATACATATGGTATGATTCTCCACCTGCTAGTTGGGATTTTGTTTCTAAGCTGCTTGTGGTGCTGCCAAAATGTCCCCATAACTATTTTTTATGTGTCATTTGTATTTTCAGTCTGTACAATTGTATTAATGAAATCCTATCTAAAACTTAATATTTCTAACCTGTTTTACAAAATTGTTTTGGTTTCTATTTATATAAAAACATATTATGCAGAAATGCTGCTGGATTTGCATACTGCAGTTCGATAGGATTAATGCCTGTTGTTGTTCCTTCATCAATTTATTATCTAATGTTTCAATGGTATCATTTTAATATTTGCTTTCTTCATCTTGATTGAAGGAAGGAGTGAATGTTCTGGCTGTCAACTATGGTTCTCCTGGCGCATGCCCCTTCCCTCGGCAGCATAAAGTTGTGAGTTCCTGTCTATTATGTTGTATTAGTTGATTGGTCATGAATTATTTGCTGTGAAGTTCAATTTATGAAGTAGCTGCCCTTTTGGTGGAAAGAAGGCCATCCTTAATCTGCTGGTCACGAGATCGAGCTCCCCCCCCCCCCCAACGTTTGGAAGCTTTGCCTCTGACCTTATTGACATGCAGAATTATCTCAGTTGTCTAAAAAACTAGAGCCTGAGTACTTTAAAGTTCAAACCCATTTCTGGTTCTTAAAGATTACGAATGAAATGCACCCTTAGCGAATTGCTTTCTGGTTAGATGCCGTCTCTCTCGTAAAGGTTGGCTTATCATTTACTTTCTTGTTGTCTTTGGCATTCCAGAGCCAAAACATTGATAGTTTGCTTAGATAGGGAGAAATTGAAGGAGAGGAATGGGAGGGATGCAAGATCTTTGATTTGGGGTACCTATGTGGTGGTGGATGAGAAAGAGGCTGGGGGATTTACTAGTTTTTTCCCCTTCACTCTCTCATTATCAAATCCTTCATATGTTGGAGAGACTTAGGTGAGACCTTCCGCCCACCTTCCTCCAAAGATCCCCCCCCCCCATTCCCTTCCCTTTTAGCTTGGGCTAACCAAATATGTCTTCCATCCCCTTCCATATTGTTCCATCCCCTCTTACAGAGTTCTCTGTTCGATTTTCGGTGCCGACTTAAGGCTGTATCATTCATGCTTTCAGTTTATTTAATATTACTATGTTCCAACTTTAACCATTTTCCTATTGTTTTCTTCAGCCGTCCAAATGGTCATTTAACTCACATTCGGTATTGAAATACAGTGAGCTGGCTCCAAGGTATGCTTATCTCTTCTTTTACATGTATATGTGGTGTTTATTAGGACTAAGATGTACAGATTATTAGGGTGTCATTAAGTTGGTTAAAGCAGGTAATGAGATCTGTATGGAGAAAGAGCTGCGCTTTAAATGTCTGTTATCCCTCCTCTCCCTTTTAGTCGCGCCTTAGTTACTCACTTACTCTGTATATATACTGCTAACAAGCACTGCGTAGTAAACAAACCATCTTTTGGCCAATTTTCATGCAAGGATTATCTTTTCTGAACGGATAGATCTGGATTTGATCTTACTTTTGTTTAAATTTCTTCCATTTGATCTCTAGCTTACTGCCTGCTTTGAAAGTCTATTTATTATTGGGTTTTGTCCTATAGAACCCCTGTGTTTACTGAAGAAGCACCTGGCGAGATCTTGGAGGGAGTCGAAGGGATGCCGCAGCCAGAGAGGTCCTTTTGGGCTAAATACGTAAGTAGTCAATGATGTGATGTTTGAGGATCAATAGCTCACCGTATTAGTAATTTGACGGAATTCTCTTTGATTATCTGTGTTCAGTGGATGTACCTTATCCCTCTTGGACTCATTGTCATGAATGCTGTGACTCAAGCTATGAACATGCCACCGGAGGAGCAGGGTGCTAGTGGTGGCCAGGCAGGACCTGCTCAGCAACCAGGGAGAGTTGCCGCTGCTCCTGCACGCAGAAGATAGTCTGTCTTGGAAACAAGGTTATTCACCGAACTTTATCCCTTCTATAAGAATCACATTTTGTATCTCTTTATTTATAAGTAAAATGAATTAGACGTTGTGAGTATGTATGTGTGTTTTGTACTTTCATATATTTCTGCCATTCTAGTGAAGAAGTTGTGAGCAGTAGTGCAGTACAACTTTTGTTATGGGAATTCAACTATGTTAGGCCCCTCTTCGACACTATGCAAGCACAATGTACTCTGTTAAACTTGATCTTCACATTTGAACTTAAATGAGCTCGTGCTCTAGTCAAGCAGTTACTCGCTTACTAGGACAAACAAACTTCATCAGAAATAATCCTTCATATCTTAAATGCACATGATTTGTGATAATTGTGGAATAGTTGGCCTTTCCACTGCGTTAGTTAGGTTCTGTGTATTTCACCCTAAACACACCCCCTGCTTTTTTTTACCATGGCCTCCTTGTACTAATTGTGTTCCCCTCTTTGTAACCCAAAAAAAAAAAAAAACTTTGCGTGTGTCTTCTTCTTCTTTTTTTTTTTTTTTTTTTTTTTGGTGGCGCTCTTAGTAGTTGTTGGCCTATGTTTTCAACGGTTGCTTTCTATGTGTTAATTATGTTTTCAGCGATCATTGACCAGGTTTCTTTAAAATCAACTGCAGGCTTTACCACATCCAGAGTTCATCGATCCATAAACTATTATGTATACGTGGTGGGAAGATTGATCATGTTCTATTCACCCTTGACGTGCATCTGGATTTCACAAGCGCTTGGAGCTTCAATTACTATGTGCAGTTAAAAAGCCTTGAAGGGTTCACACTTGCGTCAAATGTGTTGCACCACTTTGCTTTTGCCCAACTTCCGAGTTCTGTTTCTTTTCGCTGTAACTTCCCCTGGAAAGGCTACTTCGCTATTTTGTAGTTAAATGAAGAAAATTTTCCGCTTCTTCAGTCTCTAGTTTGGGTAGCATACTAGCATCTAGCAACTTGTCGTGGTTGAACTTCTGTAACATGATGCTTCCTATTCTTTATGAGGTTATCTTAATTTTAGCTCAATTTACGGCTCTGCGAAGATTCACAGCCCTCTACTGTCCAAAAGTTCAGCATAGATTTGTATTTCCCTGAGTTTATGATAAGTTGGTTTCTTGTTGCTGTCAGTTCTCAGCAGATCTGAACCCGAACTCCTCACAGAGTCACTGATATTATGTGTTTTAGGTTCACAGGCTGCGCTGCAGTAATTTTTTCAGAGAAAATAGCGAAATAGGCTTACGAGAAGAATGTGCTTGTGCGGCTAAACTGACAATCCCACTTCAGATCTTTCAGAATGATTGGTATTCGTACATATATGTAGGCATCAACAGTTATGACTCTCACAGGTATAAGTGTAACAGTTGCTAAAACTCGTAAACATGAAACAGTTACATGCCTAATGAAGATTATTCTTCTGATCCTACCATCTAGTTTTGTAAATTTCAACGATATTATTCTCGCCATACAGCTTTCTTCTCTGTAAAAACCCCCATGAATGTTGTTCTGTAACTGAGAACAATACTACTGCTGATCTTGACAGGATTTGCGACTAACTGACACTGATTGATACAGAAAGTATCCTTGGCTTTGATAGGTGATACTTGCAGACCGAGGGCCTAAAGTTCATCCTGGAGACGAAAAGGTGGCAAATTAGTGAACAGGAAAAAAATGGTGCAGGTTAGCAATGTAAGCTGTTCTTCAAATCAAATTTACTCAGAATCGATTTTGTTAATGTGTATGGATATGACACTGACACCAATAATTAAGTAGGCTTAGCAACTTACATGGTAATCATCATCCCAAGAATCCCGGTGGTTCTGTTAGAAAGAAAAACAGCAGGTCATTCAGCATAATAGTATTGTTGCATCTTATGAGTAGAGACTTCTGCCACTGAATTTAGCATAATAGCCTGAGAATCAAACAACACTTACACGTCTGTGACGATCTCTGTAGCGTTCCTTGTACCTTGAGCGCCTATCAGGGCCTCTTTCTCGTCTCCTTCTCTCACCTTGTTCTTTTGCTCTTTGGGCTTCCTGTGTACAGAAAGGGATTGATCACATTACAAAGAATATCAAAGGCACTGTGCATACAGAAGAGTAAGGAAATAGGTTGAAGTGATGTCAGACCTCTTCTTCTCGAGCTTTCCTCACTTTCTCTGCTTCTTCAAAGGCCTCCTTTTCAGTCTAGCATATGATTTACAAGCAAGAACTAGTTTAGTGCCTCCAGTTTCTGTGCAATATAGCTTAATGCACCATAAGTCTGTGAAATTACCTCTCTATTGGCAAATATTTCGTCAACCACCTGTTTTGCGTACTCAGGGTCGTCACAGATCAAAATGTTGTCAAAAACCGAGCCTGCCTTCACCTGCAGTAAGATTAAATACTCAAATGTTGCTCGTGTACGTAGAAAACATGCCTAGAAAAGTAGAAATGAGCAAAAGGGGCATTCTTAGAATAGTCTCCTACCTGCCAGACTTCTATACCAACATATTTGATAGGTTTCAGGACATACAGATCAGGATCATCTTCGAACTCTGCAGACACCATAAAATCTCATAAAACTTTCATCTTATTCGCGCTGTCCAGAGATTATGTTGGAAATACTGTTCAGTCATACCTGGATTGTCAATCCATGGTGTTTTCCACTTTCCCTTGTAGTTCGGATTCTTGATTTTCTGGTGTAGGAAAGAAATAGCAGGTTAAGATTTGAGCATAGAGTATTACATTGACAATGATGCTTATTCTAAACAATGATCAGCTACCTTTCTCTTCCAAGGACCCTTGTAAGCAGGATTAGGTATCTTTCGAGGTTTCCACAAACCATCCTCGTCCTCATCCCAATTTTCAGGCTGGTCATAATGATAATGTAAGTACGAGATTTTCGTATTGGGCTTTTCCTTGATATTAAGCACAATGATGATCAAAAGACAGAGACTGGAATATGTGAAGTTTTACCTGTTTTGCCTTTGGGTCAGGAATTTCTGATGGAATTGAGTCATAACCCTGTCATAAATTATGATGAAATGATCATGTTTTTATTTGAAGTGAGAATAATTTGTGCAACTTCAGAGCAAACTACACATTTTTAATGAATAAAATTAAGGGTTAGTACCTCAGGTTTTACATCATTAGGATCCTCAATATATTCTTTCTCTTCCCAGTCAGCAGGCTACAAGGTCATCCCAAATCAGTTGGGTTAGATATCATCAACTGAGAAACACATTCTAAGTTCTACTGTACTGTAATCATTCCTGCAAGTTTCTGACAATCCCCGAAACCTGCAGTTTTCTTGTATTTTCGAGTCAAAAGGAAGAGGCAAACCTTTTTGGCTTTGACATCTTTAATCTTTCTAGGAGGAAGAATGTCCCAATCAGTATACAGACTGCCTGAATCACGCTCTCGATTGTCGACAAGGACACTGTAGGTGGCATCAGGCCTCAGTATAAATGTATAGAAGTGTGTTAATTTGTCTGTTTCACATTGCAGATCCTTCTTGACAGGATAATTTTGGCCTTGGTAAGACAGGAAGAGATGAAGCTTCTTTACATCTGTGCCACATAAGTCTGGTCCGAACATTAAACTGCCAGAGAAAATGTTCATGTTAGTCGACCACAAATCATTTCGGAACTAATCCTGTGCAGTAATCCGAAAACTACCATGCATTTAGACATAACAAAATTGACAGTAGCATAAACCTGTAAGGTGTGTCTCCTCCAAATTTCTTCTGATTCACAAACCCAGATAAAAGCTTCATGTAGCCTCCGCCACATTCGATTTCCTGCTCGAATTTTATCGAGTACTGAACGACCAAAGTTCTGTTCTTGTTGCTGAATTCTTGTATTTTCGCAGATATGGCAGAATGTCTTGCATCGATTGAGGTCTGAATTCCTGCAATGTTGTTGTAGACACAACAGTTCAGACAATGTCATTAGCATGATGTTTCCTTGAACAAGAGAAAAAAGCCGATTTTCGGATTCTGTTGATGTTACCTTTATCATCAGGATCACCAGCCCAAGTTCCTGCTGTATGCTTGAATGAACCAGCCTTTCCCTCTGTCCTTTTCCAGTCAGAAACTACCCACCTGCTCTTCCATCCATCTTTGGCATTCCATGCAAAATAAACATATTCATGATTAATTTTCGACAATTTTGAGAATCGAATCATCTACTAAAGGCGGGTAGTTTTACAACTTGAATAGTAGATCAACACGTTGGACTCCACAACTTGAATAGCATAACTACTTCACGATCACACAGAATTAAGAATATACCTTCGAATCGCTCTTCGAAGACGACTTCAGAGAATACAGGAGTCACAATACAGCATAACAGAATCATAAGAAAGCACACTAATGTTAACCCACAACAATTTGCCTTAGGCATATTTGCTCGTGAGTTGCAAATGTTGCTACTGCTTACTACTAAGCGGGAATGGCAAAGTTATAGGAATCGATTTCGAAAATGCCCGTGACGGTCGAACATATTTACGGTCTTGCCATGGGTCGTCAACTATTGTATGACCCTAGATTTCCACCAATGAAGTGAGTGTACGAGTTGCAACATCCAATCATTTTGCTTCTCCACATAGTGTGGGGTTCAAATCCTCCCCTTGACTTGATGTTGAAGTCTCCTTAATCGTCATGCCGCATTCTATACGTCTAGTTTTCCACTTGAACCATTTAGTTCGTCAAACACGAGGGCTTAAATCACATAAAGAGGTTTACGGGTTACCAGTACTGAATTCCATTGTCAAATCGAGTATGATATCGATATGTGGTTCATCTCGTAGAGTCCTAGTCACACATTGCGTTTCTCTTGACTCATGAGTTCAATACTCTGAGCCTCGTGAAAGAAGGGTTTGGATATGGGTAACGAGTCTCTTATGGCAATTGCGTAATTTTTCTGAAGGCGAAGGCTACTCATACAGCGGGAATGAGTGGAGAATTTAGGGGAGACTTACAAAGTAAAGTCTACTCCAAAGTCTACGCCTTGAATACTTTGAATATTAGTCCAAGTTGAGTAATGAAAATTCAGCCCAGAATTCACTCAAGTATCATTATCAGCTACAGGAACGATACAAAGCAAATCGTCACGATGAAATATTGAAATGTCGAAACTCTAGTTCATTTTTCATAATCATTCAAGATATACAGAAGATTATTCTAAATCCTTGGCAGTAGACACTGCTAAGAAGCGTTTCAAAAAATTTCGTCTTCAAAGACACGAAAATGAAGAGAACCTCCTCGTGGACTCATGAGGCGGAAAACAAGTACATGAAAAGGTTTCCAAATTGAAGATAAAGGCCCTAAGATTACCATCTAATAGCCATACTGTTAACAAACCAGGGAGGAGAGATCAAAGTGATGAGGCCCGTCTCAGAGTCCCTTTTATTTCGCCTGAGGGTGAGATGCAATGAAATCGACAGCCATGTTGATGGAGCTGATCTTGTCTGCTTCATTGTCTGGGATCTCAAAACGGAACTCTTCTTCGAGTGCCATCACAATCTCTACTGTGTCCAAACTATCAAGCCCAAGATCTTTCTGGAAGTGTGCAGCGGGTGTAACCTACAGACGAACAAATTTCAAAGTGGATGAGTAAGAATTCGGTATCAAGGCCTAAGTATAAAATAATTAGAAGCCAGTATTGCATACAATCACCAGCTACCGGGCCACTAGGGGGATTCCAACAGTCCTTAGCGTATATTACCCTTAGTAGGTGATGTGTGCCGAAAGACTTTAAAAAACTTCGATTACTGCTGAATCATTTCTCATATATAACAAAACTATACCAAAGGACTCCTTAGTAAAGTTTTGAGAAATCCTGCCAACTTTCAAAAAAGTGGTCAAAATTGGCCAAAACCGTAGTATATAGTCCACGGTTTTGGGCAAAAATGGCTCCGGAATAAAAACGGCTTAAACTTTCATGGATGAACCTAAAGGTGATATTATAGCTGTGTGCAAAATACTAAAGCCAAAAACTCCTATATTACCCCAATGAACTCCTTAGACTAGTACAGGAAACCAACCCCACATGCCTCTAAATCATCTCTACTTAGCTCCTCTCGTGTAAGGTTGTTTTCTAAGAAAATGAATAAAGAACGAGATAAGACCAATCATAACAGGAAAAGAATATGAAGAGAGAATAAAAAGATTATTCGGCGTTGAAACAATCAGGCAAGACAAGAAGCTATCAAGGACATACAATAATCAGCTGAATCTCATGAGTACGAATATCATAGACTACCTCAATCCTAAAATGATAGAGAGAACAGAGCATCAAGTGTCTTTGCCAACATCAAACACTACAAGTGCCGGAAAGACTCCATAACCCTATATATGCCTCATTGATCAACCACTTCTAAAATCTGTTTAATTGCATGCCTTCGTGAATATTATAAGCCACACAAGATACGTCGAGACATTGGTCAGAAAACAATCATAGAACCGAGTTAGTAGTAGTCTAATCATGTAACACTAAATAGGACACTAAATATGGCAGGGTCCATAAGGAAAACGCTCCACCCAATAACAAAACATTACAAGTCACGACCTCACAAATTTAGTACGTCCATTCCCCTTGGTGGTAGCTTCCAAAAACTGATTATCAGACAGAAATTAACAAAATATATGATGTGCCACCAACCAACATAATCTCACTGGTTCGGACAGAGAGAGAAGAAACCCTCATTTGGATGAGGGAATGGAGAGGAAAAAAAGAACCCATGGAGGAGGATAGTGGAAGACCAGGGCAGAGAGGTTTCCTGGCTCCTACAAAATGCTTCTTCTGTATGAGGAAAAACGATTCTCACAGTTTTCTCCGATACCTTTCTCCCCCATGACACCTTTGTCACCCAAACGAAGGATTTTGAACCACCCTCTCCACTTCCATTTTCCATAACCAAGACAAAGAGCTATACTTTGTTTTAAATCAAAATTAAAGAAAGGAGGTGAGCAATGGATAGATGATGACAGGAAAGAGATATCACTCATCTCAATAGCCAGAATGACACAGGAAGAAACAAGGCAAGATAGTTCATGAAAGAGATGGGAGTCGAAACTAATAAAACAAGTTTTCCACCGAAATCTCTACAACTTCAGAAAGATTTGGTCTGCGAAGGACGGAGGGAAATTGATACCACCTAATTGCTCGCTTCCCCTTCCCTACCTCATTCAATCATTACCCAAACAAAGGGATGTTGCACCATCCGCTGTCATTCCCACAATTCTACCCTATCTGAACAAAAGGTAGTTAACACGCTAAATCCTCCTCGAGATATCTTTCTAACAAACTGATGACCCAAACGACCACAAAGGGGACAAGAAACCATATTACATCCATGATGAGCAACCAGTGATCATACTTCCATACGCAGGTTTGCTCTGCCTTTCTAATTCACCATCTCAACTAAAGAATTCACCTTTCCCCTTCCAAAGAGGCAAAATCATCTCTTTTTACTATCATTCATACCTCAATGTAACAACCAAACTACAATGAAAACCCGTAGCAAACCTCAGCAAGCATGATATCACTAAACAATCAAACCAATATACTCACATACAAAAAGCCCCATTCCAAAGGGGCACCCCTCAATGACTAGCAACACCATGATACAAATCGCAACAATCAACAATTCAACAACGTTCATACTCCCAAGAGCTGGTTTCATCTGCATTCTAAATTCATCATCCCAACTAGGTAATTCATCTTTCCCCTTGCAACGAACGCAAAACTCTTTATCTTTCTTCTATCAATCTCTTGCCTCAATGCTAAAACCACACCAAAAACCCGTCTCAAATCATACCCAGCACTATATAAGTAATCATCAAAACCGACACACTCGCCCACAACAACATTATACCCCATCCCAACGAATCATCCCTCAATAACTACCATCTCCATTACACAAATCGCAACAATCAACAATTCAACAACGCTGCGAACTTTACGCAACATTAAAGATCAAACCTTTGGCAACTAAATCACTAATCCACACCCCAACACTACAAAAAAAGATCACATAAATCCATCAAAACTTCTCAAATAAAACAAAAAAAGATCATCAGTTTCCACAAATACCAAACAAATTAAACATTTCTACAAACAAAGAACCCTAATTACCAACATTGTGAAATGAAATAAATTAAATTGGGGGAAAAAAGAGGAGACCTTAGAAGGGTCAACTTTCTGGAAGTTTTTGACAACGGAGACGACACGATCAGTGACCTCAGACTTGTCGAGGAAGGAACCTCGGACTTCCTCGGTTGTCGACATGTGACGGCGGGAGAAGAGGTTGTTGACGGTGGAGGAGAGTGAAAATGAATTAGGGTTTTGGGAAAGTGAGTTAGCCGCCACCGGTACTCGCAGTTGCTTCATGATTGCGCTTCTTATCGCCGCCGCCGCCATTGTTGATGATGTAGCGTAACCGTGAAGAGTTAGGGAAAGAAATGGAGGTGGTAATTTGTGGCTGAAGCTGCTGAAACGTTTTTGCTATTGATTTGAAGACTGTGAGCTTTTACCCCTTTTTTTAGGGTGTTGCTTTTTGACGCCCAAATTTGTGGGGCCCTTTGCCGCCCGAAAGTGGTGAATTGCCCACTATGCCCCCTACCCTTAAAATTTTCAGATTTCTTTTTCCCTTTCTGCCCTTCCTCTCCTTTCACCCTCATTTGACTAATTTTAATTAATACAACTCTTTTCCCTCTCTCATCCAACTTATTATCAGCTTTTACATCTTCTTCACTTAAATTTTTCATCATCTTATTCACTTAAATTTAACTACATACATTTTTTATCATCTTTATCATTGTTATATAATATTAATTACTATCATCTTCATCATTATTAATCAATATTGAAATGAAATGAAATGAGAATTCAATGGAGAAATTAGGAGGGAGAGGTATGTTTGGAGGAATTGGTTCGTTTGTGTTAACAATATCATCTTCATTGCCATCATAGCAGTTTATGATCGGGACTCGAAAATCATGAGTTTAAACGATATCATCACTCACTATTATCAATCATTCATCTTCATTAATCAATATCATCCCCTCTCACACACTCTCTCTCCTCATTATCATCATCAACATATGAATAATTGAGATTTGTCTCACTTCCATTGAAAACATTTTCACTCACTTGTCATTCTCAATCGATCGTCTTTATTAATATCATCTTCTCTCTCTCTTCATTACCATCATCATCAATATATAAAAAATTAAGAATTGTCTCACTTCCATTGAATATCTTCACTCACTCACCATTATCAATCTATCATCTTCATTAATAAACTTAGTTTCTATTGAACAAATAAACCCAGAAAATTTTAGGGTTGTTTGGGCCCATGTCGAGCCGTATACGGTTGGACCTAGGTCGAGCCGTATTGAGAACACGGTTGGACGCTGGTTAAATCGTATACGGTCAAGTCCCAGTAAAATCGTATTCACTCTGAGTATGATTGTTGCATGACTGAGTATGTTTTTGTATAGTTGTACCAAATAGGTTTTAGTACGTGGTCTGAGTAAGCCTTATAACTATCTGAGTTTGTTTTTCTACCCCATTGTGTTGAAGATATACATGTGACATACAAATAGTAACATTATTAATTTCTTTTCATATTATTTACTTTTTAGGGTGAATAATATTCAAAATTTTGGTGGAGACGGTGTTGATTACACTCAATTATTTAATACTAATCAAATTTGTACATTCTTGATTGTTCTTTGAACTAGCTATTGGCCCCGTGAATACACGGGATCATTTTAACTTATTTGTAAAATTGTACTAACATTAACTATATCGGAAATAGAATCAAACTTGTCAATCACAATGTCAAAAATAAACATGACAAAGATGATCATATCTTGAAAAAAAAAAGATGTACAATGCAATTACAATATCGATTCTCAACTTACCATCATACTTCGATAGTAAAATATAAATATTAGAAAGTCTTACACTAATACATAAAAATACGCTCTAAATATAGATATATCTTCTCATGTCTAAAAATCTCTCTTTGATGGACTCATTGTACATGAAATGATATTTTTTTTCCACCGAATTCAATTAAATTCATAACATATATATACTGATCTGAATTAAAACGTAACCGATACAATTGGCAAACGAAAAGCCAAGAGACACCATAGTTAATGTCGTTTTTTATGATGAATAATGGTGATGATTAATGATTAATCTATTAAAATTTAAATAAAATTATGTTAAGAAGTTGAAGTGACTCATAACGTTTAAATGAGCAACTCAAAAGAATAATATTAACACTGTTGTGAAAGCATCTCTTTGTGACACATGGCCTTTCCACGTGGCCAAGCCCCCAAAGCTCGTCTAGACAATATGAATTATGATGTGAATATTGAAATTTATGAAAATTGATTACAAATAAGTTGAAGTGTTTTCAAACTAACGTTCATGAAGGCAACTCAAAAGATTTTATTCACCTAAATTAATTTAAAATATTAAATGGTGTATGACATGGAGGAGAAAGAATGCAATTGAACAGCGGGACAACACGTAGGAGATGAGGTCGAATTTTTTGGCTCTGAATGCTTTCTAAAGTTGCCACGTAGGCGTGGACAGTAGCCTAGTAAAGGTATAGTATTGATTGATTAGGCTAATGAGATAACTAGTACTCGTATTAAAAGTATTCTTTCTCGTTAAGTATTCTAAGAAGATAATGTACCCTGATAACCCTTAGAGCTACTACGTATGTTGTAAGAAGGGGCGAAGATGATTAGAGTATAAGTCGGATCTTGACATAGAGAAAAGAAAGCTTACAACTACTACAACTACTCCTCTATCGTTTCATACCTAGTGTATGATACTTGTATTATAAATTGTTATAAAACATTGTACATCATTATAGTTTCGGACAATTGAGAACACGTCTCGACAATACAAAAAAGCTTTCATAAAATAAGCTCCAAAAAGACATATATTGTCACACAAACCGATACATTTCGATCTCCCTCCTCCCTTATTCGTTTTACACTCATGCTCGACCAACATATTCAACCTTAAGTGTATCATACACAGACTAGGTTAATACATATTCAGATTAACGACGAACTTGGAAAATATTAAACGTATTCAACCTTAGTTGTATCATACATAGATTAGGTTAATACATATTCAGATTATCAACCAATTTGGAAAATATTAAACGTTTTCAACCTCAATTAGTCAAATGTATCATACACAGATTATTTTAAAACATACTCAAAACTCATACGGAGTAGTTGGAATGTTTTTTTATTCAATAACGTTATTAACCATTGTGTTTTTTAGCTTTTGGTTTGACAATTCTATATGTTAGAAGTTAAATCAAGGAATTCTATATACCTTGACATTTTGTTAGTTTTTGGTGAGAGACATTTATGCATATAAAATGAGTTGATCAAATAGATAGTTTAGTTATTGGAAGAGATAATTAGATTTGGTAATCAATTTGACTGGTCCTAATATACATGTTAGATGTTCCATCGTTGTAAAATTTTCTAATTTTTGTATTTTACTCTATGATTACAAATCAGTTCCAAATTTATATGTTAGATTTATCCATCGTTGTAAAACTTTCTAATTTCTGTATTTTACTCGATGATTAAAAATCAGTTCCAAACTTATATGTTAGATGTACCCATCGTTGTAAATGTTTCTAATTTATGTATTTTACTCGATGATTACAAATCAGTTGAACTAAAATTGCACGGGCTGTTATATGATATAGATAGCAAATTTGAACTATTATAATGGAATATGATCAATTTGGTTATGTATATTTTCAATTTTGTATTTGACGAGTATATTAAAAATTTTAATATAGTTTATTTTGAATTTTCTATAGTATATATATATTTTTTAGAAATAATTACACATTTATCCAACTAAAACCTATAATGGGATTTATTTCAAAAAAAAAAAAACCTATAATGGGATATGAATATATGATCGTGATTTGACACATTTTTTTAGATAGAAGTATATCAAAATCAGGCATAAATGTGCGTTGTTAATGAATCGTGAATTATCAAAACCAACTCATATGGATACGTTATAAATAAGAAACATCCCTAGTGTCATTTGATCTTCTACAACAAATCATTTTTTCCACATCATAACGAGACTTATACACAACTTATTAATTTTTTTAGTTTGGATCAAAAGTTCATAATATTTTTTAGGATTATTTTTAATTTGAAAGTATATATACATTATTAGTCATCGTTTTTAAGGGTATTTGAAATTAATCATATAGGGAGAGGTTGAGCCGTATTGAGAACACGGTCGGGCACTGGTTAAACCGTACATGGTCTAGTCCTGGTGAAATTGTATTCACTTTGAGTATGATTGTTGCATGTTTGAGTATGTTTTTGTATAGTTGTACCAAATAGGTCTTATTACATGATCTGAGTAATTTTTTTGATTGTCTGAGTGTGTTTTTCTACCTCAGTGTGTTAAAGATATACACGTGACATACAAACGAACTGCTCATGAAATAAGCTAAAAGAAAAACTTATATCGATATACAAACCGATAGATTTCTCTCTTTCCCCCCTCCCTTATTTGTTTTACACTCATGACTCAACCAACGTATTCAACCTCAGGTGTATATGATACACAGATTAGGTTAATACATGTTCAGGATAATGACGAACTCACACATATTGTGTTAAAACATACTCAAAACTCATAGTTAGAATATTTTTCATTCAACAACGAATTTGGAAATATTAAACGTCTTTAACCTCATACGTATCATACATAGATAGATTAACACATATTCAAATTAAAAATGAACTTGGAAATATTACCCGATTATTGTGTTTTGAAAGCCAGAAATCCTTAATTATACCCTATTACCCTACAAAGCGGCCAATTTGACAAAGGCTTAGCTGTTTCTATTAAAAGTCTGTGTACCTTGCATATAACTCCTAATTACAAATTTAAACCTCCTTTTACACTACCAGTAGCCAAATTTATGTTGGTCATCCGAAGATCCTGTCAATACTGGGTCGTATCACTCGTATGGTGGTGGAGCTGTCGAAGTCATCAATCATACAAGGAATTCGATCTAAAAGCTTCTGTCTGCCCATACTGTAATCTAAAATGTAACTTAACTTCCACCGTATCAACCACCACCACCACCACCTCTGTTGCATCCACCACCTCCTCCTCCGTAACCACCTCCACCACGGCTTACACCGCCTCCTCGGCCACCAGATCCACGTGACTAAGCCTCGTGGACGGTGATGTTGCGGCCGTCGAGATCCTGGCCGTTCATACCTTCAATCGCATCCCTCATTGATTTCTCATTGGTGAAGGTGAAGGAGAACTAGTGGTATGTGTCAAGGAAGGACACATGTACGGTAACAAAATTGTGGAAAGATTATCATGAAAATTCAAACAAAAATCACAATCCTATTTAACAAACCAAGATAAGGTAGTGAAGTTTTATATGATGAAATGAGGTTGGAGATTGGGACACAAAATCGAACAATATGAAAGTATGGAAAAAATCTGATGAAAAATGGTGTGGAAAAAATCTGATGAAAAATGGTGGATTTAATGTGTTATAGTTATGGAGGAAATGGTTAGAGTAGGAGAGAGACTGAGAAAGTGTGTATAAGGGAGAAAGGGAGGAAGAGGGTAGAAGCGGCAAAACAAGAAAAATCAGAAAAGACAAACAGGGGTAAAGTGGGCTTTTAACCAGTTTTGGGCGTCAATGGGGCCCACATTTCGGGCGTCAAATAGCAATCGGGTTTTTTTACTCTCTCCCACCTTTGCGGTTTTGACCGAGTCGATCTCGTGTTGGGTATACTCGTTAATACTTGAATAGTCGAATGCTAGTTCGGAATGATTAAGGGTGGGTAGCCCTATTTCGATGTATGTTTCGTGGGCAAAGGGGCTACGTAAATGTAGGGGTACTTATTTCGAGAAGTAGGGTTAGACCAAAATAGTATCGTTGATTGAAGTCGATTATTGTTGATGTGAAAATTTTGTGTAAAAAAGAAACGGAAAATTCAAGTGGTACCCTCGAACTTTGATTGATTGCACATGGTACCCAACTTGGCAAGTTTGTGCACATGGTACCCCCGAAGTTACCACTTTGTGCACATGATACCCAAATAGTAACATCCGTTAGATTTTCCGTTAAGTGATGATGTGTTAGTTAGTAACTTAGTATTAATGATGATTTTCCATTTTAAAAAAAACAAAAAATAAAAATAAAAATAATTTTTTTTTGACTTTTTAAAACAAATCCAAAAAATATTTTCATAAACAAAAAAAATCCAAAAAACAAGTTTTTTTTTTTTCATAAAAAATATTATTTCTCTAAAAAAAATCATAATTTGTACACATGGTACCCTTCAAGTTACCACTTTGTGCACACGGTACCCCTAGAAAAATTAGTTTTTAATAAAGTTTTTTTGAAAAAATTATTTGTCAAAAAGTATATTTATTTTTCTAAGAATTTATTTAATTTTTTAAAATTGAAATATTAAATCTATAATTTAATTAACTAATTACCTAATAACTAACCGACACATCATCACTTAACGGAAAAATCTAACGGAAGTTACTATTTGGGTACCATGTGCACAAAGTAGTAAGTTTAGGGGTACCACGTGCACAAACTTGCGAAGTTGGGTACCATGTGCAATCGGCCAAAGTTCGAGGGTACCACGTGAATTTTCCGAAAAAGAAAAGAAAGATAAATTTTAAGTGTAGGTCGGTCGAACTCGTGTGGTGTACATTCAATAACATTCGAATGTTAAGTTGGTATGGTAAAGTGTAAAACGTATTTTTAAGGAGAAAAGTACATTTCACGCTTTAAGAGTTACATAAGTGTGCGTGTCATGTGTAGTGAGATAGCAAACTTATTTTGAGAAGTAGGGGTCTTTACCAAACTATTAAATTAGCACAATTGATCAGAGTGCATTATCGTTGCTATGAAAGTTTATGTCTTGTCGTTTTAATTTGATAGATTTAGATGTCGGTGGATAGAACCATATGAATACATGATCATATGAACTACCACACACAACTACACAAGTCACAACATTGTCATGTAAAAATACGTTTGTAATGTAAAGTGTCAATTTCGTTATTATCGAGTCGTGTTAACTTTTGTCGAAATCCCGAGTCATATTTGATCGTGAGCGAGTAGAATAGTCAGTTTGGTACGAAGTTGAGAGTTGTGGTTTGTGAACACCAGAAAATGCTCTTCATCTCTCTTCCACTCGTCCTTCTCTTCATCATCTCCGTCTTCAGCATCTTCTACAAGCTTTTCACTGCAGATGGTATCTTCTAGTTTACTACTGTCAATCTTCTCTCTCTTTTTCATCAGTTCACAACTTTCTGCAAACTCTAATGCCCATTTTTTTTGTTCCTGTTAAAATTTCAGCTGATTTCACACTATTGTCAAAGGGGCATGTAAAAAGAGAGGAAATTGAAGATAAGGTGAAAAAACCAACATCAAAACTAGATTGCCCTTATAAAGAATTTTATAAATTTTATCATATGATTGTGTTATTTTGATGATTTTAATTTACACTGATTTGATTTCATTTGATTTTCAGGTTGTTTGGATTACTGGTGCTAGCCGTGGTATCGGTACGCGATAATTTAACTCTTCTTGTACAGATTAATCTTCATGTTGTCATTGTTTAATATTTTGGGTGTCAATTCAACTTATATACAACAACAACCAAGCCTTATTCCGAAAATGATGTAGGGTTGGCTAACATGAATCGTCATAAGTAACCGTCTCGTGTATGTCATATTAGTGAAAGATCATTGTGAACAATTTAGATATATATATAGATGATCGAAATTTCAGTGCCAACCCCTTTTAGTTAGGTTATTGATCAATTGTTTTGTGGGCAATGCTAATATTGATGTTATGCTGAAGTTTTTAAACTCCGATGAGTTAGTACACAGTTCTATGATGTATGGCAACTTGCAGCTGAATATTGATCAATTATGAGCGCCGGAATTTTTTAATATGATAACAACAACATCACCTTACTAGTGCCTTTAAATAGGATTCCTGCTCCAGCAGGATAAGGTGATTGGGTTGACGCGGGGGTTGGGGGTTGGGTGGGGGGGGGGGTGTAGCGTTACCTTTTGATATTATAGGATTGTTTTCATTATACCCTTGATGAGAATTTTAGTGTGTGGCTGCAACTCACAATTTATAAGGATATGTAAGGCTGACTAGCCATTTTGGTTTTCGATTATGTTCCATAGCTGAAGACTACTTAATCTTTGTGCTTCTTGGGAAATGGAAATGGAAATAAACGCGGGGTTTCACCTTATAAAGTAAGCTACTTGATTTTTGAAGCAATGGTGATGTTGTGTGGGCAATCAGCTAAACAATTTAAGAATTCTTAACATTCTCATTCGTCATTATCATTATATTTAATCCACTTCCTCCAAAGAGGTTAAGAAAGATACAAAGTGGCTGGTCCAGCTGACCCGTCAGCTGACAAGAGTATAATCAACATCTTCTATTTTTAAAATAAGTAACGCATGGGGTTTTAAATTGTTTTACCATCCTCGTGGAGGCAAAAAAGTCATGAAATTATATCTTAATTTAAAAAGGAATGAATATTACAGGGCTTAACATTCCTTTTTCTATATTGAATGTGAAGGTGAGGTTCTTGCTACGCAATTTGCAAGCTTAGGGGCCAAACTTATCTTATCTGCACGAAATGAAGCCGAATTGGAGCGTGTCAAGAGCCAACTTTCTGGTAGAGTCCTCTCGTTGGTGATAAGGGTATTAGCTATTGTTAATATATAATGGTGAACTTGAATTTGTTTCATGTTATATAATGAATTATTTCTATCTATCTTCTTCTAGGTAAGTACGCTCCGAATGAGGTGAAGATCTTACCTTTAGACTTGGCAGCGGGAGAAGATTCTCTCAGGGATGCTGTCGAAAAGGCAGAATCATTTTTCCCAGGTTCTGGTGTTGATTATATGATCCACAATGCAGCATATGAACGTCCTGTAAGTATAATGTCCTTTCATACTATCAGTTGTCTTGTTACTTTGAAACTTAATTTACGTCATGGATGAGTACATTTAAATTGTGCTAATTACATTCTGAAGATCGGCAATACTTATGACAGTGATGATTAAAGTTAGTTGGAAGCCCAACAGATAACTGAAGTGGTGCCAGGCTGCCAGTTGCTTCTGATCTCTATATGTAGTAATTTTAGTTAGTAAGTTCATATTGTGCCATGGGTCCTTGCTAACCAATTTCAGGTTTACGTTTATATTACAGAAATGTGCAGTGCTGGATATTTCTGAAGGAGATTTGAAGGTAATTTCCTGAACTTAGTTGTGGAACTGCCTGTACTTTGGCAGCATGAAGTCAACACCTTTTTTTAATTTTTAGTGTTCTAGTGTCCAACTGTCCAACTAAAACATACGTATGTCTTAAAAGAATTTAATGATCAAAATTTACCTTATTGCAGTACAATTGTTTCAACTTTTGATTGTCTTGCATGCAGGCTACAATGAATGTGAATGTTTTGGGTACGATATCTCTTACCAGGCTGCTTGCACCTTACATGCTGAAAAGGGGCGGAGGTCATTTTGTGGTGGTATGTGCATGTGCACGTTATTATTGCTTCAGCAGTGGTGTATCATTTTAAATTTCTTCTAGTCAATTTCAATTTGATCCAATTTTTTGATATTTAGATGAGTAGTGCTGCGGGAAAGATGCCTGCAGCTGGTCAAGCTGTATATTCTGCTTCTAAATTTGCTCTAAATGGGTATTTCCATAGCTTGCGTTCGGAGGTATACTCCCTTGTCGTTAGTTACTAGTTTACATGATTTTCTGGAAAAGAACTGATCAAGTATTGTTTTCGTTCTAAGACTAATCGGCTATAGTTCACCTTGTGGTTCGACCATTACAGCTTATTTCGAAAGGGATCAAAGTGACTGTTGTTTGCCCTGGTCCTATAGAGACATCAAAAGGTTCCCCAGCAGGGAGTTCGGAGCAAGCAAAGCCCACCGAGGTCAGTACTGTGTCGATGTTATGTTTAAGTTTCTTGATTTTGATGCTTCTCTTGTGGACCAGCATGCTCCAGATTGCATGAAAACATTATGTGCAAGATAAGCTATGTGATTGTTAATATACAGTACCATAGTAGCTTGAGTATTTCAATAGTTCGATTAATATACCAAAAGAGGGGTAGTCCAATGTGCTCACTATCCGACTCCACTTTCAGCAGTTGCTTTCCCCGGAGACATTTAGAAATACATTAGGTTATTTCTTTATTAGACAAACGCAAAACCTTTTACAGATATAACCATTTGTTTCTGGTGCCAGCATACCTAAAAGAGTTTTGCCTAATAATTGCTGCATATGAGTTGGTCTGTCTGTAATAATTCAGTCAGTTCTTGTGTCCTGTCCTTTTCTCACTGTAGTATGACTAGTATCCTTGGGGGTTCTATGATGTTATTACTTCCAGAATCCAAGTCTTATTGTAAGTCACAAACATTCTGTTTCTTAAACTGCAGAAGCGCGTGTCTTCAGAAAGGTGTGCTGAGCTGACAATAATTGCTGCTAGTCATGGCCTGAAGGAGGTTTGGATATCATATCAAGTAATTTCCGTTCTTCCTAATTCTCCCAATATATTCATTCTGGCACAAATTTGTAGTTTAAATAGTGAATGATTCATTTCCGAAAAGAAAGAATTACTGAGCTGGGTCTGTGTTTGCTTAGCTCAGTTCTATGCTCACTTTTATTCGTCCAAAATAAAAGAAATGTTAAAAATTTTCACGGGTCTGTAGGATCACGATATTAAGACCATGTTAAATGTTTCCCCTAGTCCCTTGACCCTGCCTAGGTAAAGTGGTTCATTCTCTTCCTTCACAAAACTTAGGTTGATCACAACTCTAGTCACATTGAAGTCTTGAAGAGGACGTCAAACTATTAGGTCAGACTTAAAAGTTAAAAGAACAATGGTTTTCAACTTTCTATGCTAGGAAGATTCATTTGTTGCAATTGATTGAGTGGGAATGTGTAATACATGGCAACGACTCTCTGGTTAGGTGAAAACCGGCTGCAAAAGAAGCTGCACAGCATCTGATATGTACTTATTCTTGCATTCGGATCTCATTGCATCTTTGTGCATATATTTTTTGTCCACCTGGCACGACTTAACAAATAACGAAGTCTCTCTTAATAGTACTCTGAATGCTACAAAATATGCTTCTAGATAGAAAATATGTACCATTTCACTGATATAGTTCTCTTTGTTCATCTCATCTTCACTTTCGTTCGTATAATAAATTGTTCTCTATGTTGGCAGCCTGTGCTAGCAGTGATGTACCTGGTGCAATACATGCCGACTGTTGGCTTCTGGCTCATGGATAAGGTACTATGGCTGATTGAGTACCTACAAATTTTCTACGAAATTTAAACTATATATCAACCTGTTTTTGTTTTCTCTTGTGATACTTGTCCCCTGTCTACTGACTTGAGAATTTTTTTATCGTAGATTGGTCAGAGACGAGTCCAAGCAGCAGCGCAAAAGGGGAACACTTATGCATGGGGATTATTGTTTGGCAAGCAGAAGAGTACATGATTTCCTCACCAGTCCAATACACCTTAGCCATAGTTTTGCCTTAGCCATACACCTCGGGAGTATCATCATACTGTGTCATCTATGAATCGATGAGCCTGCCTGCTTAATGCTTATTCTCTCTAGTCGAATATTGTACATTGTCGTCACTGGGATTTGGCAACCACAAACTGCTGTACACGAATTTCTGAAAAGTACAGGAAGTGGAGTATATTGTTAAACTCCTGATGTTATTTCCAGGATTGCTCGTAGAGATATCACAGGCTGTTGCCTGATGTCAACTGTTTCTGTTGTTACGCTGTGTCAATAAAAAGATTCGGTTCTCTTTTCCCCCCGGTAAACGGAGTCACAACTCACAAGGGCAAAATTGATGTCACGGGTTTGGAATTTTGCTCCTGGGTACACGGTAGCACCCCTACGCTACGCCCTATAAACCTTGCCAGGTTATCGCGCTAATTATAAGCGATTTTCCTAAAAAAAAAAAAAACGCTCTTTCTATGTTTACCTACATCTCCGACCTCTAATTCTTCCATTTTTGTTAATATAAAGACCACGCTTTTCAATTTTTCTTTATTTGTGATATATTAATAACGATATTCCTCGTATTTTATTTCTTTTATCAATGAAAAATACCGCTTAAATGAATTTTGTGCATAACAAAGTCGAAATTGACAACCCGAACCCACATCCTAAAGAAAGTAAAGCAGCAACGATTTTCCTTTATCTCCGTCCTCTAATTCATCCATTTTTGTTAGTACAATTCCAAACCACACTTTTTGATTATTCTTAGTATATACTAACAATATTTCTCATACGTATTTTATTCATCTATTTTTATTAAAGAAAATACCGCTTCACAACAATACGTGAATTTTTCGAATATCGAGGCCGAAATTGGCAACCCGAACCCACATCCTAAAGAAGGTAAAGCAGCAGCAAATATACGGTCCAAAAGAATCCGTGAACTTCACTCTTCCATCTTCATCCTCATCTTCATCTTGGGTAAATCTTCAAACCCAGAAATAAAAAAAAAAAAAAAAAATCAGAATCTCATAACCCTAGAAACCCTAATAACCCTAACCCTAGAAACCCTAATAACCCTATATCTTCTTCCCGCTAATTTCAAACCCTAGAAAAATCCCCAAATTCGAAAAAAAAATGGACGAAACAATCGCAAAATGGATAATCGAATTCCTACTTCGGCAGAAAATCGACGACAAATTGATAACCACCATAATCTCATCTCTTCCAGTCGTAAACAACGACGACCGATTGAAGAAGACGATGTTATTACGAAGAATCGAGTCCGAGATCTCAAACGGTTGCGTCTCGGAGAAGCTTCTCGAATTGATCGAGATTATCGAGGCGTTGGACCACGAACAGGGGAAAACGGCGTCGGATTTGATGAAAGAGGCGTATTGTGCGGTTGCGGTGGATTGTACGGTGAGGTTTTTGGGGGAGACGGTGGAGGAGAACGGAAAGTATACGGAGATGGTGGAGAGTGTGTGGAAAAATAGGGTTTGTAAGTCGGAAGGATTGGTTTCGGAGGCGTCGGAGCGGTGGTTGGAGGATATCGAGGCGGCCGGGAAGGATTGTAGCGTGTTTGAGAAGATTTGGATGAGGAATACTAGGAATGAGGCGTTGAAGGCTGTGAAAGCGTTTTTGAAAGAGGCGTGGGCTTGTTTAGGGCCGTCGTTTTTAGAATTGGTGGCGGCGAAAGCGGGGGAAGAAGTCGAGGGGCTTCGTAGTGGTGGTGGTGGTGTGGTGGGTTCCGGTAATACGTGTCGCGAAATGGTTGCTTTAGAAGGTATATATTCTGTTGAGTTTTGTGGTGATGTTGCTGTTTTTTGTTCATTGTTTTTCGAGTTTTCGTGATTATGATGTTATTATTGAAATAATGAAATGTGTGAGGCGGAATGTATGATGTTTGCTATTAGTGATTTAGTGGTTTTAGATACGAATTCTGAATGCGGATTTTGTAGCTATGGGTGATGTTATATGAATGTTGCCGGCTTTTATACTCGGAATGGAGTAGGATGGAGTGTAATTAGTGTATGAAAGTATGAGTTGCTGTGTTATTCAGACTCGGATGAAGTTGTGTTGGGCACGGGTACTTGTTAAAGTGCTGGACACGGGTGTATGTGGAGTGTTGGACACGGTTATATTGTGAGTTACTCCATATTTCCGGCCCATGTTGTGTCATGTCCGATAAGTTTCATGCCTGCCACACGATAGGCCACACATATGGAGGGTTGAAGTAACATGAATGGGATGAGATTTGTTGGTGCTGGTTATTCTCTGCGGTAATAGTGATTTGTCGACATGTTGTGTTGGATATCTGATGCTCTTGGTAGTGATTTCGTTCTGTTGCACTCCTGATTATGGAGATGGCATGTGATTTATGGTGTATGGTAACAGCATTCTGATCTTTGGGACTTATGTAGGGTTTTTAGTATGTCATGTAGTGGATGGTCCGGCAGAGCTAGTTTCCCTCTGTCGTGTTTAGGGGGCACTGGCAAATTGGCAGTGTTCTTATGATGGTCGTGAAATAATCCCTCATTCTCTGTGCAGGAACTCAGAAGGGTCAGACTCAGAGTAGGCGGAAACATGTTGCAGTGAAGAGTAGGCGCCTTAGAGGTGCAAAGATTTCAGATGCTGGTGAGGAGGCCGTCGATAAGGCTGGTGATGGTGCTTCTGAAACAGTGAGAGTGCAAGAGAACACCCCGAATGTGGATAGGGCGGAGGAGGCAGTTAAGTCCGGTTTCTCGGAGCAACCTGCTGTGGGTGATCATCTGTCTGATAATCTTCAGGCAACTCAGCCTGTGTCAGCATCTGCAGTGCCAGCAGGCAAGAATAAGATCACAGAAGCCGGCCGAATGGAACCAGAAAGAGTTATAAGCCCTGAAGTGGAGAGAGTGCAAAATGCACTTAAGAACAGTTCAAAAGAGCTGCGTGCCGCTGTGAATGACCCTCTACCTGACGCTCTCCGAACAGCTAAGTCACTAATGTCTTTGATGGCAAAGGACCTTAGACCTGCGGCACAACACCAGAGAGGACCAGATGTGTCGACAATTCGTGAGGCAGACAGAGTACAAAATGCACAAGATTTGGCGCAGGAGAAGAAAGCAAACAATAGGAATGATACTGGGGCGTCAAAGCAGGCAGGAAAAGAACCAGAGCCACCCAAAGGGTCAACTGAGAATGTTACAGAAAATGCAGAGCAAGACACCCGTAATGCTGAGGCCAGAGTGAATACACGGAAACGTAGTTTGATGGAGCCCAATGGCACTGGTCATACTTATGAATGGGGTGAGGATGAAATCGAAAACTCGAGTTCAGGTTCCCCTGCTCGCCCCAGATTACCCAGTCCAAAGGTACAAAGGAGTTCCCCTCTGAAGCAACAAGAATGTAAGTTTCTCCAAAAGAGAAAGAGGAATAGGTGGTCAGCGGAGGAAGAGGACACATTAAGGGAAGGTGTACAAAAGTATGGCTCAGGAAACTGGAAAGCAATTCGGAATGATGATAAATTTGTGAAGGTGTTCGATAAAAACAATCGATCAGACGTTGATTTAAAAGATAAATGGCGAAACCTGATGAGGTAGTCTATCCTCTGTAAATGCTGGTTTTTGTATATGATGCAAAATTTCCTGTGCATGTTTTTTGGTGCTGGCATGGTGCAGCTACTGTATAATAGGATCATCAATTGTAATCTTTATTGACTACAGTATCTTGGTTTGGGTAGCCAAATCCCAAAAATTCGCGGTAAACATCTGAAATCTTGTGCTTTACGACATTATACAAGGGCAATATGATACATAACGTTCTGTTTCCATAAAGACAGTTTCAGAAGTGCTGCTGTCTATTCGTTTGTCGCTAGCATCTGACTGTATTTGTGTTTCAAGTAAGATTTCACAAAGGGGTCTAATTCACCATCCATTACGGAGGTGATGTCTGAAGTTTCATATCCTGAACGTACATCTTTCACAAGCTTGTAAGGATGGAAAACATAATTTCGTATTTGCTGACCCCATTCGGCCTTTACAGAATCTCCCCTGATCTGCTTGATCTCGGACGCCCTTTGCTCTTCAGCAATGACCAATAGTTTGGCCTTTAGTCGATTTAGGGCCTTCACCTTGTTTTGTATCTGTGACCTCTCCTCTGAAAATGAACGAGTAATACCAACCACAACATCAGGTGTTTATCCATGTAACGAGTAAAGTAGGACTAAAGAAGGATGTAAAAGTCCGATAAGCTGACCATTACTTGTACCACGGAGAAATGAACCAAAAAATTTCACAAGATGATACGAGTAAACAGTTTGAGGCCGTACCTGAGCATCGGACTGCCACACCAGTGGGAATGTGAGTTATTCTAACAGCTGTTTCAACTTTGTTTACGTTCTGACCTCCTTTTCCACCTGCCCTTGTAAAACTTATATCCAGGTCTTCCTCAGGTATGTCGACATTCAACGACTCTTCAGGAAGAAGAGGCATGACTTCAACACCAGAGAAACTTGTCTGCACAGTTGATGGTTACCCATACAATTACTAACACAGACGCAAATATATTGACAGACTGAAGATTAAGGGGGGTGGGCGGGACTTCAGCTATTCTTACATGGGACTGCCTCGCAGTATACTTTTGTATACAGAAATGTTATTCGCAGTGTGGTACAATAATCTATATAACTTCAAAGTCGTTGAAATTTCTCTTTTTTCTTTTTTTTTTTTCTTTTTTTTTTTTTTTTGTGTTGTGGAAGAACTAAGTACTGTAATTGTGATTCAAGAAAGCTAAATGCAAATAATAGGGAGCATTGAACAATTAACCAACCTGACGAAGACCTTTTGAATTAAAAGGTGACTGCCGTACTATCCTGTGAGTCCCTTTTTCCCCAGAAAGATAGCCATAAGCATAACGGCCCTCAACTTCAAGTGTTGCTGACTTTATACCAGCTTCTTCTCCTGGTGACTTGTCAACCACTTTAGTCTTGTATTTCTGCTTTTCGGCCCATCTCATATACATCCTGAGAAGCATGTCAGCCCAATCCTGCACTGAAATATATCAAAGTATTTACACAAGGCTAGCTCGCAAGTGACGTTAATCCGACATTCCTACTACAAAATTTCAGTTTTAGAGGGAAGCTCAATTGCAGTGTTTTTTTTTTTTTTTTTTAACGGTGGTAAGCTCAATGGCTGTCAGATGGTTGGTTTACATGTAAGTTGAAGAATAATAGTGACCTCAGACAACATGTCGACTTAACTAGCCATTAAATTTAAAGCAGAAGTTCACCAGATGCAAAGATACTCCCTCTATTCTGGACTTCAGAGAGTACCAAAAATCTACTTAAGCGATAGGAACTAGTAACTAACATGCCAAGTAAATCAGCGCACCTGGGCATCGGTGCCTCCTGCGCCAGCTGTGATAGAAATAACAGCACCCTCTTTATCATACGGACCTGACAATAATTGCGTCAATTCAAATTGATCAAGTGCTTTGTTCAAACCCTTGACAATGCTGACAGCCTCCTGAAGAAATGCAGGGTCGACAGAATCCATCTCTTCAGTGAGATTAACTATGGTTTCTACTTCTTCCACCTGCAAGAAATGAATCAAATCGATGAATGACACAGAAATCGTGTACAACAGTCTTCTAAGCTTTTCAATCAGCTACCATTTATGAGAAATGGTACAAAAGATCTTCAACTAGGCTGGGTTCACTTTTTTCACTTAGTGAGTCATCAAAGTTTCAGAACATTTGTGAAGTTAAACTCAGGGAAAACAAGTTATTACTTATTACTGGGTGCTCCCCAAATATATATCAATCATTCCATCATCAGACAAGTTTATCTTTTTAAGAGGTGGGCAGGGGGAGGGATCTTCAGCTGACGGTCATCCCGCAGCATGCTTAAACTGTGGACAGAAGTTCAAACCTGCTCTTGGAAACCTTTGAGAAGTTTTATTTTATCTTTGACATCAGTCAAAGAAGAGAGGGTTTCTTGGGCCTTAGCACGGTCATCCCACAAAGAGCTATCAGCTGATTTGGACTCCAAAGCTGCAAGCTCTACCTCCAAGTGCTCCAATCCAGCAGATGCAACAATCTCCTCCACACGCATGGCTGTACTTTCCACGTCTTTTCTTAGGGTATAAAAATCTGCACAAAGTTGGGAAAGTGACTTTAAAACAAATGAATTATTAGTCCAATGGGAACTGATAACAAAAAGAAACCCATTTACATCACATGAGTGAATTACCACCAAAAAAAAAAAAAAAAAAAAAGGGGAGCCATTATTTCAACTCTTGCTGATATGCATGCTCATATCTGACGGATAAGCAGTGTATGAGCTCTGGTGAATGTGTTTCCCCAAGCAGTAGTAGTTCCAACAGAAACATAATTTGTCACAAGCAATAGCTTTTATAGCCTGTGTGTCACTGATCCATTTTTCGATAGGGGTTAGGGGATATGAGAAACCAAAAGGCAATTTTGGGGTGTTACGAGAGGCGAATGGAGAGAAGCATTAGGACCCAAATTTTTCATTATCCTCTAATCAGATTAATTGATTTGACAAGATCTAAAGGATACAAAACTTCATAAAGGCAACTTTCTCCGCTGAAAATTTTAGTGGTTCCATACTTCGGACTCTTGTAATGCGAATAACAAGCATAAGAAATTCTTGGGAGTTCAAGGTCAAGCATAGGCACCACATTAAGGCACAGTCCCACCCTCTAGTCTCCTAGATGAAAGACTTGCAGTTCACAAGAGCAAGGTTGGCAAGTTCACACTCATTGCCCATTTTCCCCGTCCAGCCACCCCAAAAAAACCCAAGGGAAGTTGCACATAAATCCATATAGCAAAAAAGGCATCATATTTCAAGCTTATATGTACATAAAGGCATCATACCCCACAAAATCCCAAGGGAAGTTCCACATAAATCCACATACGAAACTACTGTTATATAATTCGTCTACATGTATCAAGATTCACTTTGCAGTTTTCACTGTTGACAGGAATGATAGAATGTTATGTAGCAAATGTGTGACATGTACCTTGCATTGCCCACTCGCTGGTTTCCACCTCGACACTCAACTGGCTATCCGGGGCTGCAAATTGAACTTAAACCCAAGTTCAACAACAGATACACAGTAAGGTCTTGGGAAAGATATACAATGTAAATAAAAAATGGAAAACTGGTGATGACAGATATCTAAACAAAAACCCATCACTTCGACCACATACCCAAACCCAATGAAATGAACTTATCTCAACCTTGATGACATATTCTCAAAGAATTATATCAAATGGCAAGATAAACCTCAGTGGGGTTGTTTGTAATTGAAGTCCATTAAAAAAAAAAAAAAAAAAAGAGTGAAAAGCCAACTGCCAACCAAAGGTTCCGATATCTTATCATAACTGTTGGAACATGTGTGAGCCTTGTCCCACATCGAAAGATAAGTGTGATGTTGCTAGCTATATAAACAAGTGGGTTACTCCTCCTATTGCCAATTGGTTTTAGGACGGAACCCCGCTTGGGCGTATGGCTAGGGTTTGACTCCCCCGTTCGGTCTCTCCTCCCCTAACAGTAACCTATGTTACTTGGCCTTTGCTACTACTCTCCAAGAACAGTGCATCCTAGACTGGACTATTATCTGAACTTCTTCCATATTTTCTGGATCATGGTGAAGTGGTGAACTGTGCATACCCGTATCCAGGTCGACTGCACATACATTCATACATTCATATTTGGCGGAAATGAAAGTGTGTTTAACCAAATTCCAACCGAAAACTCAATCAAAATGCCAATTGCCAAACAACCCCAATTCTGATCATAACCAATTACTTAGACTCAACTTACAGTTTTAAACAAAGGTATGTGTCCAGCAGTTCAGACTCAAATACTGTCCGACTTCTTCCATCTTTCTTATCTTTTTTTGGCTCAAAATGAAGATTCCAAGTCTCCATACCCGTGTCCACGGTGTCGACTACTAAACAAAACTATTTTAGGGAAGATGCAAGGGTTTGAGCAACATACAACATAACCCTGGTAGCTAGCTACTGAAAGACTACTAAACATGAATACATACACAACATTACACAAGCATAGACCCATAATTCTACAACCAAAAAACAAAACAACAAGTCAACAACAACAACAAAGCCTTAGTCTTTCGGAAATGATTTGGGATCGGCTAACATGAATTGTCATATGAAACCGTCATCATAAACCATAACCCACAACTAAAAAACAGTCTTAACAATTGACATTATAAATTTCAACATAATACTTATTTATAAACCATGCTACTACAAGTGTACAACTCATAAACTATACTAATCATAAACTATACACATAAACAATTTGGGGTCGGCTAACATAAAATCGTCGTATGAATACTTAATCATAAACTAAACGATGGGGCCGGCTAACATGAACCGTCATATGAATACTTAACCATAAACTATACTTTATACATAAAAACGAAGAGAAAAAAGAGGAAAGATAGAAACTTTACCAGAAAGAAGAGGGAAACGAGAAGGCAAAAGGAGGGAGAGTGAAGAAGAAGACACGGGTTTCTGAAGAGAGAAAGAGTTGAAAGCAAAGAGGGGCATTTTAATGGAGGAATTTGAGCAAACAATTTGCAGAACTCCATTCATTTCTGCAAATTTTCTGCTGCAACAAAATTTTACCAAAGAAGAAAAGAAGAAGAAAAGTGTAGTGTGGGGGAAATCTTGGATAAGAAGCTTGTTCTACAAGCAGATGACAATGTGAGGTTAAACGATGTCGTATGGTCGGTCCACTAGTGAAATTTGATGTTCATATGAAAAATGTATTTACATCATTTTCAATTTTAATTTCTTGCATTTGAATAAAAATAAGCTTTTGGGGCAATAGGAATATATGTTGATGAAGAGTAAATTTTACTTTTCGGCAAAGTGTGTTTTGTGTTTTGAAGGGGCGTTCATTTTTTAGGGAGCCACCAGAAATAAGTGATGCAGACTGGTTTCGAATCTTGTACTAGTTTAAAAGTGTGGGAAATACTAAATAGAAACCATATTTTCCAAGAGGAGTAGAGCCGTAGGTTTTTCCTCGTTGGAGAGGATTAGCGTTTGGTATATAGTCTTTACATGTTGGGTTGTTGATATCGGTTAGACGTGCATATCATTTGTTTTAGCTTCAAATCATATCTCTATTAGCAACAATTAGCATAGTTTCTCTTTTCTTCATGTGCCTTTTAAACTTATATGTTTCATATTGAAAGATTAATGTCTTTTCATGTGATATAAACTTGTTCCAAATCTTTGTAACTCTTAAATTTTAAATTAAAAAGAGTTGTGTTGATGGGTGTCTCCTCAATTGGAAAAGGTTAGCATTTGACACTCAGGCTGTCAGGCATCACTTGATAATCTAAAAAACAAAAACAAAAAAAAAAAAAAAAAACAAAAAAAACAAAAAAATGGATTTTTAAAATTGGAAAAGATGAAGCAAATTTTGATATGATGATAGTATATTACAAAGGCTTTAAAATCATTGGATAATTAAATTAGTTGCACAAAAACCTGCCAATTTGCAGAGCATAAGATGACATTATTCAGCTGGTCAAAAGTTAAGCTGATCCAATGGGGATTCAGCCAATTTTCCTACCACTTATATTACAAACTACTGCAAAAATGGACTATGGAAGCCTTCAGTATTTGTAGACTGTACTTCTAAATCCCGAGCTTCGCCTTCTGGTATGTACACGAAAATCCTGCTGTACAGTCAAATTGGAAAATGGGCGATGCTACCTGATCGCCTCAAGATCCCGTCAACCACATTCTCAAACATCAAATGGTGTTCCTGTATCCATTCAGCATATGCTAGACATGTACTGCATATGGGGCACCTGTTCAACTGTTCACAGGTCCGAAAAGGTTTCCTTCAATGACTTCAGAATAGCTCTAGAAGCGATTTTGTTGGCCAAAGCTTTGTCCTTTGCAGTGCAAGTGTGCTTGAATGTAGTCCCATTTGCCTCGACCTCAAGAGTGATAGAAGGAACGCCATTTTCACTAGACTTGACGGGCTTTCCCAGGTTGAAATGGTGCTTCTGGCAAAGTTCGTGCAGCTCCTTGACAGGATGATGCTTCAGAGTTTCTGGAGTCACAAGGGGTTCCAATAGAGGCACTATACTCTTTATTACAGCATCTTTGCTGTATCCTGAATCGACAAAAATCGCTCCAGCCAATGACTCTATAATATCTGCCAACACCTGCAGAGGACAGACAAGTAACGCACAGATTAATTGGAAGCCACATTTCACATAAGAGTAATGATAGAGACGAAATTGGCCAATTGTACCCACCTTTGGGAAATTTATATCCAATTCCCATCCAAAAGTAGATTCCGAGGATAATTCCTCAAAATGAGTAACAGCAGCTGCCAATTGTTTGTAGAGCACTTGTGAAGCATGCAGAATATGCTTGTAAAGCTTAGCTCTAACAGCTGACTGTGCATAACAATCATTGTTTACTGAAGCTGATCTTAACTCAGTGAGAAGTCCAGGAGACATCCCAGGATATTTAGCGTATAGATAAATCGTTATTAAGTGATCCAATACTGCGTCTCCCAGAAATTCCAAGCGCTGCAAAATTCACAAATTTTAGAATTTGAAACTTTAGGGATCAATACTAAGCATCAGAAGCACACCGTTACGCTAAGCTGTTAAGCAGCAGTAATATGGTCAGATTCCGTCAAAATTGCATATTTGATAAAACCCGGCTCCATTACATTTTATCACACCTACATGCTGACTGAGTGACTTGGTTGAATTTACCCCAAAACGAGGAATAATTACATTATAGGACGGGCAAAGAGCCAAAGAAAAAGGGACACATGTTGCTAAAACTTACTTGGTAGCACCTTGGGATTTCAGGTAACATGTATGAACCATGGGTTAATGCTTCAACTAATAAAGATGGATCCTTGAAAGAGTATTTCAGAACAGACTCTATATAACTGATGTTCACATGCTTATAAGGATCAATACGGAAGTTTCTTTCGTAAGTTATCCAGGAAAGCTCCACCTCTATCCCAAGCCATCTCATAAACTGCAAGGCAGCAGCTTCACCAGCAGCAGTAAGAAATGCACCGATCAGTGCTTCAACAACATCAGCAACTCTCTTGCCTTTTATTTTACGATTTCTCTTATTATATATTTTTCTGCTGCTGGAAAGAAACTCTTCGTCAAGCACACATTTCCCAGAGACATCTCCAGGTATGATCCAGCTTTTTGGATCAAAAGATTCAAAACGTACAAAACCCTACACAAATAAACAACGATCAGAAACCCTAATTCCAGATTAACCACAAATTACTTTTTGCTCAAAGTAGCTATTAGCAACCATATGTATTTAAACTAATTCAGGAGGACGTAAAAGAAAAGGCAGAGTACCGAGATCTTCCTTTGGCACCCTAGCTTGCACAGTGCAACATTTGAAACTATTTTGCTTTTTTTAATACTCAGTAAACCTTCATGGTTGTTCTGGAAGCTCTTGAACAGCTGTTGGCAGACAGCATATTTCAAAAATGAATCACCAAGGGTCTCAAGCGATTCCAGATGAAAGCCCTCCTGGCAATGTTTGGTTGTAATTGCTTCCAGGACCTAGCATAGTAACATTGCCAAAGAAAATACCGTGAAACAAGTCGCATCAGGAACAACTGGGAACGATAAGAATGAGAATGAAAAATAAAGGGCAGCAAGGCATTTCACGAATCTGGTCAGCATCTCCACAGCCCCACAATTCATTCTAGTGGGTTCAATTCCCCTAATCATTCTTCATCAGTAAGAAACTTTTTTACCCTCAAATTTATAATGTATCTCTGAGTTGTGTATCTTTTTCCCAGCCCCTAGATTATGTTTAAGTTACTCATTTCTTTCAAAATAAGGAAAAGCATTTTAAGAATCTATGACATTTTCTTTCCCTATAAATTAGGTTTTCAACTCTTTATCCACGCACAACCATGCAGCAATGTCAAGGGAAATATTATCAAAAGGGGAATTAGAAATAAAAAGTACCTTGGTGATCGGAATAACAACATTTGGCAAGCAGTGATCCAAAATCATCCTTCTCAAATTGTTACTCAGCAGCAACGACTCAATTCGATGCATAATTGACGGAATGAACGAGAAGGTATAAAGTGTAGCAACTGATATTGGAGACATAATTACAACACATAATTCAGGAGGCAGTTCTACGGAAGCATCGCTTGCCTCTGCAAGAGAAAAGACTGTCACCTAGACTTCGCAAAAGAGCATTTCAAGAGAATATGAATGGCAAACTTGAAGTGATACACAATAAGTGACACCAGAGTGAACTAAGCAGTTTAGTATATTCTATCATCATTAAGCATGTCGATGCAATTGAATCCAAATTTAAACAACCATCATTGACTCCCAATCAAGCTCTGCCATAAAAACTTGTACAATGTTTAAAAAAACACTTCAGAGTCGTTTGACGACTTGACTATTTTTCTCTTGAAATTGCAAACTAATTCAGTGAAGCACAGGTTTTTGGTGAAAACCAGGCTGACCTGAGAGTCTCAAACTCAAACTATAAACACTGATGATGGAACCTCAAACAAATAACTACCATCATAAGTATGCAAATGCATGAAAGAGACACCACATCACACTTTAGAGATTCAAAAGTGTTCAGAATGTCTTTTCACCCAACCACAAAAATGATGAAGATATATGAAGATGCTAAACATGGCAAAAGCTTATCACAGTGCATACCCTTCTCCCTTCTCTGCCTGCACCAAAGAAGGTAATTTTGTGGTCGAAAGACCTGCCTCCCACAAAGCAAGGCTTGGTTATGATAAACAAGGTCAATTCCATGCCTGCGTAACATCATGTTAGCCATTGCAATGTAGAGTCTAAGAGGATCCATAAGAGAGCTACTCAAGGTAAAATTGACATACAGACCGCTTTTTATAGTAACTTTTGTAAGTGATAACTTCACCATCTGTCAACCTCAAAACAGAGTTGCCGTTCATGCCATCTAGAACCCCAGAGACGCAATAAATATATCCATTGTGTGGTGTACAGACCAAACAGTTTTGCAGCACACTAGGATGAACATAACCACTTTTGGTGTACACGTCCTCATGATGTAATTTCCCACAATTGTTGATTGAGGAGGAGACGGAAACTAGGTAGGAGACAGAATAGATAGATTGCCAATCAATGGATGAACTTTGATTCAAACATTGACATGGGAGAAGAAGATAGTCATAATGTGATCCATGCATATCCACATTCTTCTTACATCTGAACAAACCCTCTACTAATTCAGTCAACTTGTTCCAATTCCGATGTCTAAGTACACTGAGAACCACAACCTCAAATTGTCTACATAGAACTACCTGGACATATGAGTAAACGATTAGCGAAAACTCCACTTGTGAAACCATCGTGAAAGTATCGTGTATCAATATGTTTTCTGACAATGCAAGTGTCACCTGTTCATCGGTCAAATTTATTGTTCCAACATACTTCATGTCCACAGACATTTTACCCCAGTCAATGTCCATAACAAAATTCATGCCGCCAACATCAGAATCAAGCTCATATTTCAAGACCAGGATAACATTATGCAAGAGGATCTCAGAATAGAAATCCCTTTTAAGCTCCACTAAGTAGCAATGATAACCAGTAGCAGAACCAGAACCTCTCAATCCATCACCAACAAATTCAGGTGGAATGTAACATGGTTGATTGTCGTCACATGGTTCATTCTCTGCATAACACTACAAACTTAAGAGACAGCCATGAAGATACTTTGAGCCAAAGTGTAAAAGAAAATAGTACCTACCAAGTTCCTGTACAAGACCCTCCTCCACGACAATATCTGGAACAAGTCTATCAGTCAGAGCACCAATTTCGTGAAGCCTCTGACATGCTTCCAAGCAGGCAAAGTGCTTCAGCATTTTCGGATTAGTCATGGTCCTATCACCTTTAACAGAAACTGAAGGTATTGGACAACTATTTGGAAATTGTAACGTGCAGGTGTGCAAAACCTCATCGATGACACATCGAGGAGATGGTTTGAAGTATCTAAGCAGCACAAAAAGGCCAATTCTAAGTATGGATATTAAAAATAAGCAAAAAAAACAGTTGCAGAACAATATTATGTATCTACACTAGAAGCATACCCGTCTGAAGGCAGCCGTGAGCAATAAAAGTATATCAAACTAACACTTGAACTAAGTGTTACAATTGCGCCCGTGCTAGGAACACGATAAAAGATATCATCGAACTCATCAAACTCAACAGGCAGACACGGAACTGAGGCATGGATCAAAGATTCCTTCCGCATCATATCACCACTAGCAAGATAATTCTGGACTCTAGAGAGCTCTGACTGATCTCCTCTGTCCAAGTCATAGAAATCCGTCATTTATTAGTATCTAAATTCTTCTCTCATCCATAAAACATTATCTTAGAAATGAAATGATTGTAGACAATTCAGATAGTAATATATCACTATCCAGTTGAACTGCAGTGTGGAATTACGGCACGTGCCAGACGAAGTTTTCTACTTAATTTTCCAAAAACCAATAACAAATGTTTGAGCAAAACTAACGAGGACTTAAAAGTATAGCTACGTATATACAGCATAAGAAGCAAACAGCTATTTACCTTCTCACCATCAAAAGAAATTCTGAGTTCTGCATCCTAGCACGACCTCTTGACTGAATGAAACTGCAAACATTGAATGAGGGATCAAAACGAACAACTAAGTTGCAGCTTTGAACATCTAGACCCTCTTCAAGAATAGAAGTCGCGACCAGAATGTGTACCTACATGGTATAATTCTCGACATTGTTAAAAAGACAAAAGAAAAATGATAAGGTAAGAAAAAAGCAAAAAGAAAAACCTACTGTGCCATTTCTGAAATCTTGAACAATTCTATTCTGTTCATTCCTACTTTGAGACTTCAGTGCAGACTGATTTCCGGCTATATATTTTGTCCTCCAGCCACTGCTTTGAGAAAGTAATTCAACCAAAATTGCCTCAAGAACCATTGCAGTAATTACCCTTTCGACGAATATAATACACCTTAGGTCCTTCAAGGTTCTATGGAAGAAACAAAAAATCTCATGAGAATTCAATCAACCATTGAATGCTATATAGTCAATCCACTCCATGCTTAGCTACAGCTACTGCAAAACCAAGCAAATCCCATTTTATCAATAATTCTATTTATGCCAGAGAACCTTCCGCACTATGTTTGTAGAGATAAAAATATAATTAACATGGCCTGGGGCACAATGCTTGTCAACCAGGAAGGAAACATGAACCCAGATGAAATTTGTTATCAATCCAAATACTTGAGTAATGTTATAATCACTTCATCTATGAGTGTACTTCGGCATTCACTTCCAGTTTCAAGCCCAGATAAGCGAGGATAGTTGTGGCACATTTGCGGCCGCCAACCTCAAGTCCGATTTATGGATACGGATTATGTGTAATGCAAGCAAAAGAGATAGAGGACAAATACAGGTAGTGAACAGAGTAAAATATCTGGTGCTATCTGTAAGTTTTGGCTTTTTCGTGCAATTAGGAACATCCCCAAGAGTTAACATCAAACTTTTTAATTTTCTGTAGACTTTGGAGGGGGCATGTAACTAAGAAGCAAAATTCTCCATGCCTTCAGAAATTTAAAAACCTTAACACCCCTCCTTATCATCTAGATACTGAAAAAGTCAGCACCACAGCAGTAGCAACATATATGGAGCTTCTTTCACTCTTCTCTAACGAATTACAAATTTTGTAAGGATTCTTGAACTGGTGTGTCGAACACACTTCATTATAGTGTGCGTATTACATTTTAATTTCACAAATCTGTGTGAAAACATGATTTACCACAACAAATCATCATTAAGATAGACACTCCCCTTATGCACCTCTAAAGCGATTTCAACAAGGAGGTGGCTAGAGGAGTCGGGAGGGTCACATTTACTCTACCTCTGTCACAACAAATAACTGATGAGGAGTACTCACCCATATCCAGAAAGAGCTTCAGCTAGACAAATTACTTTCGACGTAAGAAATCTGGTGCTCATATTGGCTTTTACATCAGAAATTGACCATTTGAAGCCTGAGTAGGGGGAGGGAACACAACAGAAACTTTCAAATATCCAATCTGAATAATACATTAGCCAGTTACATCTGAAATAAAATCAAAACATACCAGTTACCATATAGGCTGACAACTCCTTGTGAACATCAGAAATGAAAGCTCTGATGGTAGTCTGACCGCAAACATCTAACATATCCCAACTGAAGATGTCAGTTTCTCCAAGAGACAGAACATTCGTAGCCTGTATATCAAAGCAAAGTAATCAGATGACTTGGTCATAATCACAAAGTACAGAGATAGAGTGTGACAAAAGAGTATACCTGCAAGGCCGCCCAAACACCAAGTTCAGCCAAACAATACTGAAATGTCGAAGACAGCTTTTTCAGTTTATGACTTAAAGAGTCTTTTACTGATTCTTCAACGCCTAAAGTGCTGAGAGCATTTACGTGCTGAGGAAGTTTTAGGATTAGTATTAGAGATAGTAAGATATCAACATTCAAATATTTGTCGATAAAGGTGCAGCTGGATGTGCAAAGAACAATAACAGTAAACAAGTACATAAGAGCTGAAGTGTAAAATAAAACATATGCCCAAATGAATCCCAAAACAATGAGCAAGAAAGTGAGCATGATGAGCCAGCTGAATTGACTTTTTACACCACCTTTTCTTTCAGCACACGGACACCCTCGATCAGATAGTTCTGCAATTTATCAGGTATATCTTCAACGTAAAACTGAACTTTGGAATTTGGGAAAGGAATATACGCAGCAAGCACCGCCTCATTGGCACAGGTATACACCTTAATTCAGTTCGAAAAGTAAATTAGATAAAATCTAGCATGAATGCTGAAAACAAAGTAAACATTTTCATCTAAAAATCATACAAATAAAATAAATCTGGGAGGGAACCTTTGAATTCATGAGGCTTTCAAGGGCACTAATATCTTTCCAATACGCAGCACTTGAGTCAGAGTCTGCATTAAAGCAGGACCAAATCAAGTGATGTCCATAGGACAATACATATGACTAACAAAACAATACAAAAAATAATACTCAGGGCAGCATGAATTTAAAGATGTGAAAGAGTTCACCTTTGGCTTTTGCTTTCACAGGAGAAGCAGTCATGCCAAATATCCTGGGAACTTCATTAGTATGCAACTGGCGATGATAAAATTCCTGAAGTACAGGCAATTATTCAGGCGCACGAGGAGGGGCGTTCAGTCAATGCAACAGAATGTAGTCAATCAAAATATAGTCACCTTCATGATGCAAGCATACGGATGCTTTCCTTTGGCGTTATGGCATTCGTCAAATATGAGAACTTTTATGTTCTCCAGTTTGATGTAAGTATGGCTAAGTGCATCAAGAAGGATCTTTGGGGTCATCACCAAAACCTTAAAACATTCAAATCAAACCATTCACACACATTGCAGAAAACAAAGCCGATGTATGAATCCAAAACAGATGAATTCACATTATCAGTCTATTAGCAACTAAAATAACACTAAACCAATCAATAGCATAAAAGAACACACCTCATGCTTTTCCAATTCAACCTTCCAAGTAGCAGCATCCCAAAAATCAACCCCCATATCTCCCCAATATTTACCAACTTTCAGGTCAGTGTGTGTCTCAATGACTTCAGCTTGCTAATCAATGATCAAAGGACAAAGAAACCAATAAAATACACATCAAACATCATCTTTGATAAGAGCATTCTATTACTGACTTACGCTAAAAACTTAAACTCTATAAACCATACTTGAGTCACCAAAACAACTGTAGGTACTAAGAACACTGCTATGTATGAATGTGTAGGCCTTCGCAATGAGTGTGCAAAACTGCGAAGAAGCATGATCGATATCAATGTCTTTCCAGAACCTGTCTCCAAGAACACAATTGTGTTCCCCTTCAAAGCTTTCTCCAAAGCCTCGAGTTGGTAGCTGCAATGTCGTAGAATTAGCCCATTTGTATATTGAAATGAAAAAGAAAATAAAACAGTAACAGCATCAAAATTGATCACAACAGCTAGATAATTTTGTTTTACCACCAATCTTAACTAAGAACACTAAGAACTTATTACTGTGAACTGATTTTTTACACCTCCAAAATTAATTTTTACACTCCTCTATGTGAGAGGAGCATTGAGAACTGTGGCTCACATGAAGGAGTGTAAAAATCGATCTTAGTAGTGTAAGAATCCTCGGTAAGTTATATCAGGTCTATAACATCAACTTTTTGTACGAACAAAAACAGAAATATATTCAGCAAGAAACAACATTTTGAAACACCCCCAATGGCTCTAAAAATTATCATCCATCATCATCGTCATCATCACTACCCCAATGCCTCTAAAGACAAGAAATGCGCAACCAACGACAGATGGAGAGTATGAATTACAATTACCTTCTCGCGAAAGGGAGATGAGCCTGTGAATCATCTTGAGTCTGTAACAGCTCCATTAAAATGATTATCTCCTCTACTACTCACTTCCTCAATGTCTCACTTCACTCTGGAAAAAAAAGATTGATTCTTAAGTAACACAACAAGCTTCTCCAATACACAATCAAGCCAATAAATTCAAACCAACTTCATTCCCAATAATATGAAATCAGTGACATATATATATCCAGTCTTTCAGCACAATCCAATTCTATGATCAAACAAACAATGTATTATGAATGCACTTATACACATCCAGTATATAAAACTTCTAAAACACACCATTGGAAAAGTCTCCATCTTTATTGCATGAACATTTAATCAATGGAAAAGATCAAATTTTTACCACATACAGATGAATAAATTTCTGGGGAAATGGAGATGCAAACTAAAAAATGAAGTACCAATTCAAATTACAACATTTACAAGCAGTAAATATATACTACAGTGCTAAAAACAGGGTAAAAATTCAATAAATTTCAATTTTTTCTGGATTTGAATGGACAAAAATACCAAGTAGGAGTATACTACTTCCAACACAAAATTTCCCATAAATTTTTATACAAATTTGGAATTTACCCATCATCTTCTTATATTAAGATCATTATTACTAAGAACTGATATGTTACTAGAAATGCTAAGTGAATGAAAAGAGATAAAAGATAGATTGACTGACTTGAATTGGCTTCTCTGAGAAGGAACCCAGAAGGGCAAAATACTACTCAGTTCGTTGTCATCTTTTTCCTTTTACTTTCTTCGACAAAAAAAAGAGTGATTGTCAGTGGAACAAAGACATCATAACTTTCTTTGTCATCGTACTGCGGCTTTTGGTCTGTGACCAACACACTCAAACAAGAAGATGCCTCCAAAACAAATACGCGCGTATTAAGGGCAGACCGGTGCACATTGACGTTCTCGGAAGGCGAGAGTTCGGGGAGATACATACAAAAAAAAAAATACGGAGTACTCAAGCAAGAAAGGGATGTTTTTTCGAGTTTGTGTGCAACTGAAATTGCAAAGACTACGGAGTACAACTTTTACTGTGTAGGGAGTACAAAAGTTTTGAAAGGGAATGACAATTCAATGATTTTATGCGAATGTGGGATTGAGTCTGTAATTTATCGATTTTATAATAGGTATGAAACTGTTTCTCGACGTTTAAGGTGAGATTTTACAACCATACGTTGATACACATCATAAAAAGATGTGTTAAAAACGCTCGATCCGTCGTAGTAGTGGCAAACGCATGTACGATGGCGGAAAATACCATGACACATTTATGAACTTCTTATTATATACAAAAGGAAATGTAAGCCCTTAGAACACCCGTGCAAAATTGCACGGGCTGTTATATGAAATTGTTATAGATTCTATCTTAACAATAATGTGATGATGATATTAGTAACTTAGTCATATTGAACGATGCTGGTTAATATAAATAAGATATGATACACAACATTGGACTTATCTCCAGCTTCAATTACCAACCTCCAACCTAGTAACTCAATTTGATTCAACCCGTCTTTTAGTATCGACGTCCCGTGTTGGCATAGACACGTTATGACCAACACATTTTCGAGTCAACCAACTTGACCCGTTAGCACATGATTAAAATCACAAAAAAATAAAAACTTAAATTGGTAGATGTACATCAAAAAATTGACACGAAGTTAGAGATAATTTCTGAATTTAAAGTTATGATTCGCTTTATATGACCCGTGACCCGCTGTTTAGTCATAATTCTATTTTATATTCAGCGAGAGATTGAACTATATGAAACCTAATATGTTTGCCACACCTGTATTTGGATTAACTCTAACCTGGCTATATCATTTCGTAAATAGTCAAGCGCAAGCTCATTTGGCTATATTATTTTAATATTAAAAAAATTGTGAATGACTATACCAATGGATTTGATATTTATTTGTTTGTTTTGAAACGCATGGATTTGATATTTGATGAAGTAGACTTTAATAAAATAAATAAAGTGAATCTTTAAATACACAAATAAAATGTTACCTATTATGTTATGACCTTATTAGATAAACTCTACATGGTGGAGTTTATTTTCAAATGTACATGGTCCAAAATCATTTTTTTACCCATATCCTGACCTAACCTTGACTCAGTCGATCAGTCCTATGTTTTACCCCCATTTTTTGAACTTACTCGTATGTTTGACCTATATATATATATATATATGTGGAGTGTTTTTTGTTTTTTCTATTTCATGAGATCCAAACTAATTTATCTATATCCTAAATTGACTCATTCCCTTAATTTTGACCCATTATTTGAACTAACCCGTATGTTTAATTCGTTATTGAACTGAACCGCATGTTACCTGACCCACCCATGAGAGGCCTACGTGACATATGTATAACATACAAAAATAATTATTTACGCTTGCAAATTAAATTTGTAGAGGTTTTAACATGGCATTGCAGATTAACTTATACAACAAACTCTCTTCCATACCACATTATTAATCCATGGATCTAAGGAAAATACTATGTTAATTCCCTTGATGAGTGACATCTAACAAAAGTAACAATTGTCAATGTATTACTCCGTACTTAAACTAAAAATGAAAAAGGTATAAAGTAACCTCATTTTTCATAGGCAAAATTGTTGTTGGTACAAATATAACGATACGAATTTCATTCATAACACCCATAATGAAATATTAGTACACATGCTCTTATAAAAGAGTCTTAGGCCTGGGTGCAAAAATTGGTTCGTTAAGGTGACATAGTGCAAAAGAACACATAAAATATAGCAGTCACAATATGTTATACATAGCCGATACCAAGAACATTATACAACCTGATATCACATGAAACCTATTATATAAAAAAAAAAAAAAGTTAAATAACAGCGGAAAATCGTAATTATAGAAACTACTAAGAGAACTTCGGATGCGTCTAGCATAGAACAGAAGAGGGGATGTCAATGTGGAAAGAAAACCATCAAATTTGAAAAAGAGCGGGACTTTTATGCTTCCCCATGTATCAGATGCTACTAAAGTTAATGTGTCAACTACTGGTATCGGAAAGGGTAAGGAATTAAGGATACTTCTGTGCTTCGCCATGTATCAGGTGCAACTGAGGCTACTTTGTCTACTGGTATTTGAAAGGGTAATGATTCTGTGTTACACCATGAGCACAAAGTGCACCAATTTGGTATAAAAATGAAATTGAATTTTTGGACTAAGATCAAAATCAAGCAAACTCGTGTACCAAAAAAAATCAAAACATCAAGTGGTGAAAATCGAAATTTGGTATAAAAATGAATTGAACTTTTGGACTAAGAAACCAACTACCACCTTGTGATCGGTTTTAAACTCTGACGGATAGTGGTCAGCTTACACATCGTAGAAACACCTTTGTGGTCTCGCTATCCTGCAAAAACAATTCAAAAAAATAGTGACATAATGCTCAAATTGAAGATGTAGATTAGAATGTCCCTAATTGACGATTACCTTCTAAAGCTGCCCTACTCTTGAACTTTTTCTATTTGCTGATGATGGTCTTGTTAAAAACCCACGCTTGCCTTCTCTCCTTGTCCGATCGAATCCAATCTGCACATAATGAGTAAATGTCGACGCTGTCATAGGACGTCAACATTAATCCCACAATTATAGTAGATCAAAATTATACAAATATACATATATTTGACGTTCAACACTCATCAAAACAAAGAAAATGACCAATGAATCGCTATGCAAAAACTTGGGTCCAATTGAATTGGGCGAAGAAATATCATACAGAAGAGAGAATATAGGTATACTAATAAAATTTTATCATAGACCTTACCTCTTAGATCAAGTTAAAAGCTCACGAATTAGAAGACGGACCTTCTATAGTACTCCGTAATTGGCAGTCCACAAAGGTGGATCAGAATTTCCCTTGCTTGATCATCAATTATCAATTATTTCGAAAATTATACCTGCGGGTAAAGTAAAGACTCAATAATACCGTTGAGTAAAACATGTGAAGATTATTCACCCTACTTGAGCATGGCTCCAATCTTAGACTTGGGCCATTATGAAAATGATTAGCACTCACTTGGCCTGGGTTGTGATACGTTGTCTAGTAATCGACGATATCGTTGCCTTCTGCTGAAATTTTCCAATTAACAATAAAATTACGATTCAAAAAAGTTTTTTTAAAGAAATTATGTGAATTACCTTAATTAGCTGTAATATCATAGCGCCGCCAATACAAAGAAAAGCTGGAAAACTTTACATGCCTGCGAATCAAAGAACCAAATTAAATTAATGATGATGGACCTAATGAAAGGGGAAAACGAAAGCAAGAGGGATATGAAGATTAGAAGAATACTATGTACTACCTAATACTCCGTATATTGTTGCTTAAGTAGATTAGTCAAAATTCCTATATTGGTGGCAAACAAATTATACGGCATTTTTTCCCTATATCTTTGGCTATGATTTGACCATATTTAAGAATGTGCGGCAACTACAGAGTTATTTTGAGGATGATGCTGAGAATATCCAGATTTCTAGTGATTTGTTGCAACTAATTATCATTGTTTCCTAAATTATCTCAATTATCATTAATTTTCCTTTTTTATGCAATTTTTTAAATGAAAAATAATGGTTGATGATGTCAACTATGAGGTGGCATGACATGGCTGCTGAGGTGGATGGTTTGAGAGGCTGCTAAATATACCGGCAATGCTTAAATATATGATTTTGTGGCTTCCGAAGTTCCATTAAAGAAATTTGTTTAGACTCCCCAATCAATGTTTTTTAATCATTTCTTTGTTTTGTTCTTGTTGATTTGGCGGATGGAATCACTGATAATTATCATGCAACTATTGTTGTACTATTACTTTCAGTTTTACAATGAGAAATTCGAAAGATCAGATTCTCTGTAGGGCGTGATGTACGTGATCGTATGATTCTATCCATTTTTGCAGTCCGCTTAGAACTTGTAACAAAAAAGTTGTTGATGTGTCATGGTAACTCGTCCGGATTTGACCCGTTTCCGAGTCATATACATTGCAAACATGTTATGGTATCATAATACCACTTTTAGTTTGTTATTAGCCCATACGAATTGGTCAATTATTGGTCAATAATGGGTAAAATTATTATCTTTGATCTATTTAGTATACTATATGAAGTTATATTCTGTTTTAAGGATTGCTAAACATCTATAGATCGATTTTTACCTACTGTGATTATCAAAAAAAAAAAAAAAAACTCAACTAATTGACTAAATAAGATATGTAACAGAATAATAACCTGAATTTGCCAAAAACAGTATAAAATCGTCTATTACATACCTAAGTATCCCGCAATTCAGCATGAAAACAGTCTCCTTTTCCACTAGAATGCCACGTTCCTAATATCAGCATCATTGTGAGTCATTTATCCTGCTGACAACATGTGAAATTGTTCATCCTTATAATTGAGTTCAAAGATGAAGAAACTGACTATATGCAATATTGTACATTAGTTCTTAGAAAATCAAACATACAAATAATCAGAAGCCTCTAAAGGAAGCAATAATGACACACACCACTTGGAAAGACAAATCAAATGAGAACTGAATACTCCCAAGAAGTTAAGGAAAACAAGGCACAATCAGGAGCTACATGTCTTGGAGCCGCAAAGATATCCAACTCCTGACTCTTAAGAAAGAAACCTTGAATCCTTCATATGCCCCCCTAGAGGTCAATAATACAGAATTAAGCATAAAGTCTTATTAAATTTCAGTTTTATTGTTTAGAATGTTATTAGTATCAGTGATAACTATGCCTCACAATGAGGCACGCTTCATATCAACCACACTTCAGATTCAGCTGTGCTCTATTACAAATAACAAATACTCTGTTTAATAGAAAGGTCCAATAGGGCACTATGCGCAGACTATAAGAAACTGTGATAGCATCTCAATTTAAATGGCATAGTTTACTTTTCCATTTATGTATTAAACATACAAATAATCAGAGATTGATTAAATTGATTTGATGTTAACCTTAATGTCATAAAAAGAATCAGACTTAGTCTGAACGCATCACTAAACATGACGTTCAGTATAAGGCTATCAGACCATTAATCTTTGGTTCATTAATATATATGATTTGATACCTTAGTTTATGGTGGTTTCCATCTTACATTAAATATTTTACCATACTATACTGATTGATAGTATATATTATTACTATATATTATATCCTCTGACATCTACATAATCACAATATGATATTTTACATATTTAGAAGTATACAGTTACAGGTTTATATAAACAGATTGTTATATACATTCCACAAACATTTCTATCCACCATTTCTGTCAATATTGACAAACTCAGTTTCTAAGTAACTTAAGTCTGACTTTTAATGGATCCAAACTCACCCCCAAAAATATGGAAAAAGTACTATAGTTGTAGCTCAAAAGACAAGGCAACAAATACAAACTCACAAGAAGGTAGCATCATATACATTAATGTATTTACATTATCGTTCACCATTACCCCTTTTTCATACTCTTTGAATCGACATTTATACTATTGTCATATATTAAGTTTTATTCTAAATTTGTACAGATAGAATAGCAAGTTGCATCACTCAAGGAATGGAGAAGGGGAATAGTAATCTCAACTCATCCATAAGATCTCCTTTTTCAGCTCTTAATCGTCAATTGAGAACGCCGCTAAGTGACGTTTCAAATGGTACGTTTTTCCACCTATATACTTTGAAGTTTGCTATTCCATGTCATTAAACATTAGCTTATTTCGTATGTAATGCTTACTGCCTATATATATTCCTAAGTAGTTGTAAATGTATAGGAGAATAAGCAATGATCTACATTTCCTCTATCTCTTTCATACAATTATCCAGCCCTATGAAATTATAGGCAGAAGCATGTTTTATATATAGCCAATCATGCCATTCATAAAATTAATGTCAAAAGATTTGTATATACGAGTTTAAATGAAGTACTAATACAACATCATTATTGATTGCACTTTATTGTATATAGTCACAGATGTTGGACGAAGTTGCACTACTCAAAATATGAACAATGAGAACAATAAGCCAACAAATTCACACTTACAAGAAGGTAGCATTTATATTTAATCTTATACATACTATTTGAATCGACATTTATACTATTGTCATATATTGAGTTTGAAGCTATATTTGTACAGATGTCAGATTAAGTTGCATCACTCAAGGAATGGAGAAGGAGAATATTAATCTGAACTCATCCATAATAACTCCATTTTCTGTTCTTAACCGTCACTTGAGAACGCCCCTAATGGACGTTTCAAATGGTACGTTTTAACACCTATATACTTTGAGCTTGCTATTCCATGTGATTAAACATTAGCTTTTGAGATTAGTAATGCTTAATGCCTATATATATGCATAAGTAGAGGTATATGTATACGAGAATATGAAATGCTCTACATTTCCTATCTTTCATACAATTATCCAGCCCTATGAAATTAAATTAAGATCAATGTTTTATGTATAGCCAATCATGTCCCGTATGGCATATGATTTAACACATTCAACCACTCAAACTTCCCCCCTATGTTATATGATTATACATGTACGGGCCGTATGAAACATCACTTAGTACTAACTTAATTCAGAGAATACTTATGTCTAATACTTTTATCTGATAGAAGTGCAGAACAAAATGCTGTGTAGGAATACTTTGAAGACTTAACTCTAATAAATAAGGACAGACCTGAACAACAGATGGATAACTTAAAAGAGAGTCCCATATTCTCAAGATGGTACGTACCAATTGGAAATTCTTGAGTTAGAAATACTGTGCTCCATCTGAACGCATAATATTGTGGATGAACCTGCTTCATCAGTAGTCAAATTGGTCAGTTTCACTTCACGATAACAAACTCAAGAATTTCCATTTGGTACCATCTTAGTACTAACTTAATTCATAAATATGTACTTTTATGTTATATGATTATACATGTATACATGATTATATGATTATACATGTACTTTTATATTAAACATCACTTAGTACTAACTTAATTCATTATTGTTATGGCCTAAACTTTTCCCGTAATAGCAAATATTTATGCTATGAGTTTAAATTACCATTACCATTATCTTCAAATCAAAGACTTTTGTGATGCAATAAGTAGCAAATTACTTACTGATATGTAAACTAAAATTCAGATAGAAGATGCATGGACAATTCCCAAGGAAAAAACAATGAGAACTCTAATACAAATGGTGCAATAAGATCACCTTCAAGTGCTCTTATCCACACATTGAGGACACCTTCAAGTCAATTCGGGAATGATACTTTGAATTTAACTATTCTATTCAAAGCACCCCGTTTTACAAATTTATGAAAACTAATGATAACATTTGGACAGATGATAGTCCCCAACCAGGCAATCGAACAAGGCGAAAGAGTATTACAAGGAGAATAAGGAAGTTATTGGGCGAAATTGATTTGCAGGAATCAAATGGTGCTGTTTTATTCAAATTTTTCCACATCTATCAATGTTAGTTATACATTCATGTGATTCATATTATATGTCCTTCACGTACAAGTTTGTACCTTTCACACAGGATCTAAAGATACAACTATTGACGATGACACAAATTCTGATATTTCACAATTTTCGGGTCATCCTACCAAAAGACGTTTTACAGCAGACATAACAACAATTGAGTCTGTTCGTAGAAACCTTAACACTGCTAATCAACTCTCGACATCAAGTTCTCAAACACGTAAGTATATTATTGGTTGTGTAATATAATATATGTATTTTAATCATGTAAAGTTAATACTGAAAAATTGTAAATTTAGCGCTTAATGAAGGTCGTCATGGAACAAGCACACTAACACAAGGGACCATGTACTTACATGGTAATTTGACTCATGCTCATAATGTATATATGGTTTAATTCCTCCCAGTGAGTTTACAACTAAAGATTTAAAATTGGAAATTGAATTTCAGGTGCAAAATTAGCTAGGCGGAAAAGAATGGAAATATTGAGATCTAAAAGATGCAACCGTGCAACCAGTAAGTTCATGTCACCTATAATTCGTAAATTAGAACATCATTATCTTTGCAATATTAGTTCATTCATATACGGTTGATCTTTCAGTGAACACACATAAGTCTTTATTGGTTCATCATGAAAAGGCACAACGAACCAACACTAAACGATCAAGGACATTAATCAGCGAAAGTAACAATGCATCTCGAAAGAGAAGATTACACAATACAACAGAACACGAAGGTAAGCGACTAATTTCACAAGTTGTTCATAGATTTATAAGAGTTTAATAATCTTTTTATACATCAAACAGATGAAGGTAGCGAGGAAGAGGATGATGAAGAGGGACCCCATGATTCATCGCCCTTCTGTACAGATTTTTTTGATGTAGGGGACCCGGACCATGAATGCCAACATTGTGGAGCTATATTTTGGTTCGCTGAAAGAGTGAAACGTAACAAAAATTCAAGGAATCCATCCTTTTCATTATGTTGTATGCATGGAAAGGTGCAACTACCACTACTTGACGAGCCGCCTGTACTACTACAAGATCTATTGGAAAGACGCCACCTTCATAGCAAGCATTTCATTGAGAATATAAGGTCCTACAACATGATGTGGAATTTTACTTCAATGGGAGGAGACATAGACAATAGCGTCAATCAGGGGCAAGGACCTTATTGTTTCAAGTTAGGTGGTCAGAATCAACATAAGATAGGAAGCCTATTACCTATTGATGGACAGACTCCAAAGTTCTCCCAGCTCTACATTTACGATACCGAAGATGAAATTAACAATAGGAAGAAAGCTGCCAGGTGATCCATAGAGGCTCATATGCTACTTTTTTTAATCCTATGTATTTTTTTTTTACTGACTAATTGTTTTGCCAGCTTCAACGACCCGGATAAATTCAAAGATTCCTTAATTGAAGAACTTCAAAGTATGGTAGATACTCACAACCCTCTTGCGCAGAAATTCAGGATGGCAAAGGAGAAGTTGATGCAACCTAATTCTAAGGGTGATGTAAGGTTACGTCTTATATCCGAGAGGAAAACAGATGGACGAGAGTACAATCTCCCTACGGCTGATGAAGTCGCCGCCTTGATCGTAGGAAATATGGACGAGAACTATGAAAAGAGGGATATTATTTTGGAGACAAAAAGCGGGCGTTTGCAACGTATTTCAGAGTTGCATCCCTCTTATCTTGCATTACAATATCCTTTGCTGTTTCCTTACGGTGAAGACGGCTACAGGTTGGGGATTGAGCATAGTGCTGCTTCTATCGTTCCCTCCACGAGTACATGTAAGAGGAGAAACCAAACAACCTTAAGGGAATGGTTTTCGTTTAGAATTCAAGAAAGGAAAGCCGAGAAGACATTGCTATTGAAATTCAGAAGGCTATTTCAACAGTTTGTCGTCGACGGTTGCACAATGATTGAAGCGCAGAGGCTAAACTTTATTCGATTCAACCAGCCGCTACTCCGCGCCGAAAATTACCAGAAAGTAAATGAAGCTGTTCTTCGAGGTGACACGGATATTACCTCCATGGGGAAAAGAATTATCTTACCGTCAACCTATCATGGCAGTAAGAGGTTTAAAATTGAGAACTATCAAGACACTCTGGGTATATGTAGGGTCTATCTATATCCCGAGCTCTTCATCACGTTTACATGCAATCGAAATTGGCCCGAGATCACAAGATTTTGTGAAAAAAGAGGTCTGAACCCAGAGGACAGGCCAGATGTCATCTGCCGTGTTTTCAAGATGAAGCTTGATAGGTTGATAAAGGATTTGAAGGGTGGCAAGGTATTCGGTAAACCCACAGCAGGTAATATATTCATTTGAACTATATTGCAGAATATTTATTATAAACATAGTTTTCCAAATATAAATATTCAGTCACTATTATATTTATTTACTTTGCAGTGGTATACACTATTGAGTTCCAAAAGCGTGGCTTACCACACGCACACATCCTTCTGTGGTTAAAACGTAGCAATAGGGCATTTAACGCTGATCAAATTGATAAGATCATATCTGCTGAGATTCCCGACAAAGAACCCAAGACTCTATGATATTGTAAAAGACTGCATGATCCATGGCCCTTGCGGAAATGCAGCTCCAAAATCTCCTTGCATGGTAGGTAATACTTGCTCTAAGAAATTCCCGAAGAGTTTTCAAGAAACAAGTAGCATTGATCACGATGGATTTCCCATATACCGAAGGAGAGATAATGGTGCAACTGTTGAAAAGAAAGGGATCAAATTGGACAACAGGTATGTGGTGCCTTACAATCCAGAACTTTCCATGAAATATGGTGCTCATATAAACGTTGAGTGGTGCAACCAAGGGAGGGCGATCAAGTATCTTTTCAAATATATCAACAAGGGCTTTGATCGGGTTCTCGCAAAGATAACACACCAAGATCCAACTACTATTGACGAGATCGAGAGTTACTTCAATTGCTGTTACATCTCGGCATGTGAAGCAATGTGGTTGATTTTTGGATATCCTATCAACTATAGGTGGCCACCAGTTGAAAGGCTTAATTTTCACCTTCCCGGACAACAAAATATGGTGTTCAGAGATGGCGAGGACCCTGATACTTTGCTGTCTAGACCTAATGTTGAAGTAACAAAGTTCACAGCTTGGATGGAGGCTAACAAAATTTACCCAGAAGCTAGGACCCTAAGATACTTCGAATTTCCAGAGAAGTTTACATGGAGAGCAAAGGAAAAAGAGTGGAAGCCCCGAGAAAAAGGAAAAGCTGTTGGAAGGATGTACCATGTCTCGCCAGGCTCTGGAGAACGGTATTATCTTAGGACCTTATTAAATTACGTTCGAGGTGCCACATGCTATGAAGACATAAGGACTGTGGACGGTGTGATATATCCTACATTCAAAGATGCTTGCTACGCAATGGGGTTACTTGATGACGATAGGGAATTCATAGATGGAATCAATGAAGCACATCAATGGGCATCCGGACAGTATCTGAGAAATCTCTTTGCCACGTTACTATTATCTGGTACCTTGGCAAGGCCTGAATATGTATGGGAAAAAACATGGCATCTTTTGACTGACGACATTGAATACCAAAAGCGTAGGATACTAAATATCGACGGTAATGCGCCTTTTACTCATAGAGAATTAATTTTTTTTTTTTTTTATCTAGAAAATTTCATTTAATGACCCGATTACTTGAAATCTTGATTAATTTAACCATATTTTCGTTTTGTTTTCTCTAACCAGATTTGCACCTCAGCGATGAACAACTCAAGCAATACGGCTTAGAAGAGATCGAAAAATCTCTTCAAAGTAACGGCAGTACGTTACGCAAGTTTCCAGATATGCCTTACCCAGATGAAATGGTCACCTCAGAAGGGCTCAATAAACTAATTGCAAAAGAGATGAACTATGATGTGAAGGCACTAGAAGAGGAACACAGACAATTACTTTCATCTATGACGGCTGAGCAAAAGAAGGTATATGATGAAATTATGAGGGCAGTGTCGTCGGGAGATGGAGGCGTATTCTTCGTTTACGGATATGGAGGAACCGGAAAGACATTTCTGTGGAGAACGTTATGTGCTGGTATAAGGAGCAAAGGTGAAATTGTGCTTCCAGTGGCGTCAAGTGGCATAGCTTCGCTACTACTTCCTAAGGGTAGAACCGCTCACTCGAGATTCGGCATTCCTATAGACGTGGACGAGACCTCCTTATGCAGAGACCTTATGCAGGGAACAGAGTTAGCTGGCCTTATGAAGAAGACAAAGCTTATAATCTGGGACGAGGCACCTATGATGCACGGGTTTTGCTTCGAAGCTCTAGATCGAAGCTTGAAAGACGCGTTGAGAGATCCCTACGGGAGCGTTTCAGATAAACCTTTTGCCGGTAAGGTTGTTGTATTTGGTGGTGATTTCCGACAAATCTTACCGGTCGTGCCGAAAGGAAGCAGGCAAGACGTTGTTGGGGCTACAATAAACTCCTCTCCATTATGGGGTTCGTGTAGGGTTCTAAAGCTCACCAAAAATATGCGACTACAGGCTGGGAATTCTGAACGAGATATAGAGGACGTTAGACAGTTTTCTGAGTGGATCCTAAAAGTTGGAGATGGCATCCTCGGTGTACCAAATGACGGCGAAGTAAGCATCGATATTCCTGAGGATAACTTAATCACAAATGTCGGAGATCCTATAGCTTCTATCGTGGAGAGCACATATCCAAATTTCACAAGGCATTTGTGGGAAGCACAGTTTTTCCAAGAGAGGGCTATACTCGCTCCAACACATGACATCGTGGAAGCCGTGAATGACTACATGTTGTCAAAGCTATCCGGTGATGAGAGGGTATATCTTAGCTCAGATAGCATCAGCTTAGAAGATAAAGATCCAGAGATTCACGAAGATTTGTTCTCGAGTGAATACCTCAACACTATTAGATGTTCGGGTCTCCCAAACCACAAGATTGTATTGAGGGTCGGAGCTCCAGTTATGCTTCTCCGCAATATCGATCAAGCCTCAGGGTTATGTAATGGTACTAGGTTAGTGATAAATCAACTTGGGACTCATGTGATAGATGCGACGGTTATTTCAGGGAGCAACATAGGTCACAGGGTTTTTATACCTAGAATGAAACTAACCCCTTCCGATTCAACAAAATTCCCTATCAAGTTCCAAAGAAGGCAGTTCCCATTGGTCGTTTGCTTTGCAATGACTATTAATAAGAGTCAAGGTCAATCACTTTCCCACGTTGGATTGTATCTACCTAGGCCAGTTTTCAGCCATGGTCAGTTGTATGTGGCCGTTTCTAGGGTCACCACAAAAAAAGGGCTGAAGATTCTAATCAGCGACGAAGCCGGCAACACTTACAATAGTACAACTAACGCGGTCTACAAGGAAGTTTTCCAAAGTTTATGATCATTTCTGACGATTTCAGAACTTAAATTGTAACGACCTTCGAATTGTCTTAATGTTTTTCGATTTTTAATTTGATAATTCTACATTTACTGGAGGTTTATCGGTCATTTTTTTACAAGTCCGAAATATTTACCCATGTTTTTCTTATATACGCTAGACAAGTTAAATTAGTGTACAAGTAGAGTCCTAATTTAGTTTAACACACATATCATCGCTACTATATACAGGTAACTATTCTCTATCACATATCATCGCTACTATATACAGGTAACTATTCTCTATCATAATTTTTAGTGACCAGGAATGCATTGACACTTAAGGTAGTCATTGGGAATCGCTATATAACAAGTTATACTTTGTCATGAAGCATAAAACAGACATGAAATCAGTCCTAAGAACACGCAACACCTTCACATATATAAAAAATATAGAAAACAGAAGGCTAGCGAACAAGAAAAGCATTAACGGAAACATAACGTATAATGGTTCAAGGGGCAGGTAATAATACCTTTGAAACAGGGTTAAGTGAAGTGAACATCCTCCGCCCCAGTCTTGTGATTAAATCTGAAAGTCTCAAAAGGAAATAATAAATGTATCATTCAGTCGTTTACTGTTAAAAAAAAGGAAAAAACAAGCATTTAGAGATATTGCATTGAGCCTACGTATGTGAGATGGAATGCAACAAATTGTACGAGTTCTATCACAAGCAACACATAGTCTGCAGTTCATCATTATACACCTTCATCATTGCTGTCCACTTCTGGACTAAAACTAACATATAATAAAGACTCTAACTGTTTGTAACCAAAAAAAAAAATAAAGACTCTTACTGATGAACTTCTAACTTCAGCTACATGAAAATTCCAAAACTATACAATGCATCCAAGAATAGAATCTGAATGATTGCAATACACAAACTTTATAGAAAGCAATCAATTTCACGTGTGCAGTAAAAAACCAACTTCCGAAACCTCCAGTCCCATACCATTGCTTTACCCACAACCTTTGGTGAGACTCCCCCACACGTAATTTAACAAGGCTACTTTAACAGGCCTTATTCGACAAGGCAAAATAATCAACTTACCACTCCCAACAAAATGCTACCACAATGTACTCTAATTCACTAGATTAGATAAGATAATGTACCCACATGGCCACATTTCTGTTTCACATACCGTCACCATTCACCTCAAAGCATCTACCAATGCATACTGAAAATCCTAACATTCTGTGGTTACACTCTAAACCGCCACCATTCCATACCAAACAATCGAAATGTGGCCATACCTGCTCATACACTCGATTATTCCCATACCCCCTTTCGTCCCTCCTAGAACTTACCAATTGTACTCGAATTGGTCAATAATTACATCGAAAGCAGTAGTATTAGCAATTTGAACTTACCAATTAATTAGTGAATAATTGCATCGAAAGCACACCATCCATCGAAAGCAGTAGTATTACCAAAACACAGCTTTCTCTCTATCTCAAACTCAGTCGCCCAACCTATAAACACTTTTTCAATCATTATACATGAATACCAATAATCAATCCACTGATTAAAATGCCCAAATCAATTTCGAAATTGAAGTACAAAATGAATATGAAAACTTAATTGATGAAGTTATAATACCAGTTAGATCACGAACCTTTAATTACTCAAACGCATGGTGATGATTTGATATTCGAAACTATCAATAATGAATTTGATTGATAAAAATGAGATTAGGAGGTTGGGTGAGGAGGATGTCGAAGAGCAGTGCAACTTTGGGGGTTATGTATATGGTGGATGGCGAAGAAATTGATGAATTTGGCGGAGATTGGAGATGAATTGCAAGGTTTGTCGGTGGATGGTGAAAAAAATGGCGAATTTGGGCAAGGTCGAAGGTCTGAATTTTCTGGATGGTGTTGATGTCGAAGAGGCACAATACGCAGGAAAGAGGAAAGTTATCACTTTCCCTTTTTTTTCTTTTTTTTTTTTGTTTTTTTTTGGTTAGTGATTTTCCTGAATTTGTTTTAGAAAAAAAAAAAACAATCTTTCCTAAATGGTAAAATAGTAGTTTGGACCGTAGTTGATAAAAAAAAAAAACCACTATAAATTTAATTTGTTGTTTATTATAATTAGAAATTTCAATTGAATAATTTGCAAACCGAAATGGAGATATACGTCTTTTGTGAATTTATCGCTGGTCAACTTCGTACAATTATTCATTATTCATCGAGTGTTTATTAGTATTTTAAAAGCCTACTTTATTCGAAAATCTAACTAATACCATTTTATAATCCATTTAATTGCGCGTCAACGTCGCACAATTAATCATGGAGTCATCGAGTGTCTATTAGTAATTTAAAAGCCATATTTATTCGAAAATCTAACTAATACCATTTCATAATCCAATATCCAATTTAAGTAGTATTTAACGATAACCAACGTTTAGATAATAGAGGATAAACGGCCCGTGCAATTTTGCACGGGTCAAATAACTAGTACATACAAAAAAAAAATACGGAGTACTCAAGCAAGAAAGGGATGTTTTTTCGAGTTTGTGTGCAACTGAAATTGCAAAGACTACGGAGTACAACTTTTACTGTGTAGGGAGTACAAAAGTTTTGAAAGGGAATGACAATTCAATGATTTTATGCGAATGTGGGATTGAGTCTGTAATTTATCGATTTTATAATAGGTATGAAACTGTTTCTCGACGTTTAAGGTGAGATTTTACAACCATACGTTGATACACATCATAAAAAGATGTGTTAAAAACGCTCGATCCGTCGTAGTAGTGGCAAACGCATGTACGATGGCGGAAAATACCATGACACATTTATGAACTTCTTATTATATACAAAAGGAAATGTAAGCCCTTAGAACACGAGGTTTTCTCGTACATGTGAATATAAACCGATAATTGACTACAACTCATAGGCTATGTTTGGTAAAACTAGCTTAATTAGTAGCTGGGCGCTGAAATAGACAAATAGTAGCTGAATGCTGAAATAGTAGCTGAAAGCTGAATTACTAGCTGCAATATTAGCTGAAAATTTTTAGCTGATAGTAATAGGAGTGTTTGGCAAAAATTAGCTGATACAAGAGCTGGTATATATAAAATTACATAAAAATATATTAAATATTTTTAATGTCATTTTATTTTAGTAAATTAATGAGGGTAAATTAGGAATTAATTTATGATACGCTAGCTTATTTTTTAATATGTTACCCAGGGTAACATCTTAAATAAGCTAGCTTATTATTTAAGCTAGTGGTGTCACCAAACACACTTATTTGGTCAAAGAGCTTAAAAATCTAGTCAAATAAAGTTATTTTGGCCAAATAAGCTAGTTTATTTGGCATACCAAACATAGCCATAGTTTATAGTTCTGTAATGTCCTTAAATCTGTAATAGTGTACAAGCCTTACTAAAACATAGGTCGAGGATCAAGGTCGGTCTAGTGGTTAGAAACTCAATCTATTTGGAGGTTGTCACGGGTTCAAACCCTCATACCCCACCCACGCAGCATTAGCTGCTCCTTTGTACAAAAAAAAAAAAAAAAAAAAAAAAAATCCAAAGGCCTGACTCCATCTTCCCACGCACCGCCTTATCCACCCGAAAATGAGTCACATTTCAATGCCACCTTGTTAAACCCCATGAGCCACCTCAAGCCCAATGCGAGCGGCAACCGTCGAACATAGGCCGTAGCTCGGATAGCACCGAATTCATCCCAAACAGCCATGCCCAAAGCCACAACCCCCATTATTGATTTTCATGCACCCGAGTCCTAGGGCGATCATTTTAATAAAGTGATATTGAAAATAAAAAACGACATTTCATAAACTAAAAACCAGATACACTAACTTTCAAAAACGGGATTTCAATTTCCGAAAAAAACAAAGGGTGCTGATTTTGCCAAGGCAACAATTACGAATGCCAAGGCAAAATTCAGAAAATCCCCAATTTGCCCCCAACAATACTTTAGCACTCAAACTGTCAAGCATACCGTAAACATTAACAGTCCATTTCAAGATAAATTTCTCGTTCAATACAGTTCTCAATCCCTCTTAACTCTTATCTGCCATGACCCTATTGAATGTTTGACATCCATCTCCCGCCAATCTCCGTTGCGAAAGCTCGACCATCGCTTTGTGCTCCCATGAGTCCCATCAATATTCTTAAACCCAAATTCAAAACTCAAAACTCAATATTCAACTTGTCAACCTAGAGCAGGAGAGAAGAAATTGAATAAAAGGGTCATGAAGATTGACCTAGAAGACTTTGTAATTCTTTTAAGTATTGAAAAGATCTAATCAAATCTAAAACCCCAATTCAATACGAGTACTAGATTCTCGTTCAGTTTTACCATCTCAATTCAAATCAATTCCTTTTATCATAGAAAAAGGTTCACTACAACTCAAAATTGAACACCCAATTAAGTTGGACATCTATGGGCATAAAATTAGGGTAAAAATGAATAGTAGGCGAAGATTATTGATAAATTAGGAGTTAAGGGGTGGGACTGTAGAAGCGTCAATGGTGATCATTAACTAGTGAGGATTGCGGACTAGCGTACACTTATTTAATGAAAGATGGGAATAGCAGCATAGTAGTCCAAAATAGTTTAGTAATCGAAGGGCAAATTGGGGAATTTGTGAATTTTGCCTTGGCATTCGTAATTATTGCCTTGGCAAAATCAGCACCCAAAACAAAAAACAATACCAAACAAGCCGACTTACCGAAGAAAATATCGAAAACAGGCCAACGTTGACGGTAGAATAAATGGGCCAGACTTGGCGCAATAGCAATATGTTTGGTTAATCAATTAAAGGCCAAGATGCTAAGAATGACCCAAACACACATAGTCCAGTATAACACTACCAGTAAACGAGAATACATGGTCAAATTACTTATATACCCCCAAGATCCATTCCGAAATCAAATTACACACCAGGGGCAAATTCGTAAAATCACAACAGAAAGACGTCTAGGGTTTATGCGCAACATCCCCAAAAAAATCCCAAACCCTACAAATATAAAGTTCGAATTGAAACCGCCGGCAAATTCCGAGGAGAGAGAATCTGCTGCAAAACTCAACAAAAGAGGGCAAATCTCCAGGAAACCAAAATGGTAATTTTTTTATCATCTCCCTTAATCTTCTTAATTACGCTTAGTTTGTCTGCTAAATAGATTTTGCAAGAGTATCTTAGAAGTTACTAATCTTTGTAATTTTGATTATATTGGGGCTTACCCAGTTAATTTCTTGCGAAAATGGTGATGGGTATTGATTTAAACATGGAAATTATTAATGGGTTTTGGTTATTTTTTATGTTTCTTACTATTTGTGTGTGTGATTTCATGGGATTGTGATAAAGTTTGAAACTTTATGATTATTTGGAGGTGATTATATGTTATAATCGTCTATGTTTTTATTTATTTGTATGGAAATTTGTTGGGTGGATTTGTATGAATCATGTGTATGCATATTTGGATCTGGGTTTGTATTAGTTCATATGATGTTAGTTGTATTATTTAATTGTTAGCTGTAATTTGTGGAAATGTATGTGCTTTATTTGGGGTATGTGAATGTGGAATGATTTGGAGATTAATTCGAGTGAGTAATGAATGATTTTGAATGGTTTTGGTTAACCCTAATTGCGTGAGTATCGTATCGTATCGGTATTGTGAGGGTTTCGCATTTGAGCTGCTGATAGTTTGCGTGTGATTCGTAGTTGTTATTTTAGTTGTGGTGGTGTTAAGTTGTTGTAGTTATGCGACTCATGATTCATCACGGGTGTGTGTAAATCTGTTGTAGGTTATGTCAAGGAAATGTTTAAGCTTTATGTAATGGTGCTTTTGATTGGTAGGAGTTGGGTTTGGTTGGTGTTGATGTATGAGTCGGATGTTGAATGGACTATATCTAATGCGTCAATTTTACTGATTACCGGTGCTGCACCTTAATGGGCTCTGTGTATGAGCTGACGCAATATTAAGCTCCATGTTCGAGTTTGTTTGGGGAGAGCTTGTACTCTCTTCATTTTTCTCAGATGTGGACATATATTTTCGGGATTAGTTTTCCTTCACATGTCGAGTGATTAATGTTTGGGTTAACCAATATTGTGCATGAGATAAATTCTCAAGATTTTAGATTTTGATTGTCATGGACGGGTGTGGTTGTTGTCCAGTCACTGCTGTATTTCTGATGGTTTTAAAGAAGGCTTTGTGCTTTACTTATCTAATGGCCTAGTGCTGACTACTGCTGAGTGGCTGTTTCAAGAGTTTAGGTTTTGATTGTCATGGACGGGTGTGGTTGTTGCCCAGTTTCTGATGGTTTTTAAGAACAAGGCTTTGTGCTTTACTTATCTAGTGGCCTAGTGCTAAGCGGCTGTTTTTCTGATGATGTTTGCAATTGAGCTGTACTTGGGCACCTTTTCTAGCTTCAGCTTGGGGAATTGTTTGAGGTTCCAATATGGCTACTCAGTAGATTATTTGTATTTAGTACCTTCCCTGTCTTGAGTCTGGGTTTCTTTCGGGGCTAGATGTATATAAGGAGGATGCAAATGATAGAATCTATGCGTCAATTTACTGATTACCAGTGCTTCACCTTAATGGCTTCTGTGTATGAGCTGACGCAATATTGAGCCCATGTTCGAGTTTGTTTGGGGAGAGCATGTACTCTTTCCTTTTATTCTCAGATGTGGATATATTTTGGGGTTCGTTTCCTTCAAATTTTGAGCAATTTATGTTTGGCTTAAGCAACATCGTGCATGAGTTAATTTCTGGATATTTAAGATTTTAATCGTCACGGTTTTAAAGAAAAAGGCTTTGTGCTTTACTTAGCTAGTAGCCTAGTACTGAGTGGCTCTTCTTTTCAAGTTATTTGCGATTGAGCTGTACTTAGGAGCCAGTCCTAGATTCAGCTTGAGGAATAGTTTGAGGTTCCAATCTGGTTATCTGGTAAAATATTTGTACTTTCATACCTTCCCTGTCTAGATTATGGGGTTCTTTCGGGGCTGGATGTATAAAATGGATGCAAACGATAAAATCTATGCGTCAATTTACTGATTACCAGTGCTGCACTTTAATGGGCTCTGCGTATGAGCTGACGCAATATAAGTTCCACGTTCGAGTTTGTTTGGGGAGAGTATGTACTCTTTCCTTTTTCTCAGATGGGGATAAATCTTTTGGACTAGTGGTTCTTCACATATTGGGTAGCTGATATTTGGCTTACCCCACTTTATCATGAGATTCATTTTGAAGATCTAAGATCCTAGCTGTTAACAATAGTGTGTTGTTGTCTACCTGTCACTGTAATTCTTAGTGTTTTTTTCAAGAGGATTACTCTTGCTTTGCTTGCTTGGTCCTGGGTAGTTGTATTTCTACTTGGTATGCAGTTCAACTTCGTGCTTGACGAGATGCTTTGATATTTCATGTGCTTAACTAGTAGAATAATTGTAGTTTAGTACCTTGTTTAGAATCTGGATTCTATTGTGGATGATGTTTATGATTAAGATAGATCCAAACACGCCATAATTCCTGCGTCAATTTACTGATTACCAGTGCTGCACTTCAATGGGCTCTGTGTATGAGCTGACGCAATAGTAAACTCTACTTCTGAGCCTGTTTGGCGAGAGAGCCTATGGTCTTTACTCATTTCATTTCTCGGATGGAGATATATGTTTTGTATCAGTGTTCCTTTTGCTATTTCCGTAATCGTGGGAGTTGCAGCCATGGTATGCTGTGATATGCTCTTAGTGATCGTAGAGCTTGGTTGTGATACTTGTTTGGTCTCTGTGTCTGATTGCAAGAGAAATTGATATGTTGATTCTATATGTTCCACAGTTCTGTACTTCCCTGTGTTTGTTTTGTAATGTGTGTGTGACAAGGCACACTCTGTTAGATTTATGTTTCAGAGCTTAAATTTATAGCCTTCCAAGTTCCCTCATTCATCTACTTTCTCATTCTCTTTTGCCGTAATGCCTTTTTTGTCTTGTGTTGTGTCGGCTATTTGTTGTCAACTTTTTGACGTAGGGTAATTGTTTTGCAGCCGAAGCAGATTCACGAGATCAAGGACTTTCTTCTCACCGCAAGAAGGAAAGATGCTAAATCTGTCAAGATTAAGAGGAGCAAGGATGTGGTGAAGTTCAAGGTTCGCTGCTCCAAGTACCTCTACACTCTTTGCGTCTTCGACACAGAAAAGGCCAACAAGTTGAAGCAATCTCTTCCCCCAGGTAGTTTTCTCTGCTTCCTCTGCAGTATTTACTAATGCATCTGTATTCCAGCAATCACAAGATTCTCATTTATTTAGCTGTTTTTGCCCTAGTTGTATTCGTGAATCTGCTTCACCACATTCCATAGAATTTTCCGACCTAATGAAGCCCCCTCGTCTTTCCTTTTCAGGTTTGAATGTCCAGGATCTGTAGAGATGACAGTAACTGAGTGGATCTTCATTGTTTGGCTTTCGACATAGTACATGTTGGCTTGTGAGTTTAGAATTTTTCGTCTTGGACTCATGTATTGTGGTTTTGCGTAAAGCACAATGTCATTTTGGCCTTTCCCTCGTCTATCTCCCCAATTTTCATTGGCCGCAAGCCTTACTCTTTTGTTGCCCTGTGAATGTTTTTTTTGTCTTTGCACCCGTCTAGCCACTCGTGTTTGCTTCAACCTAGTCGATACTTGACATGATTGTGCTATTTTATCACCGATGATCGTTACATTAGGCATGATTGCATGAACCAATGGTCGTATCTGTGAGCACTCTTTCGCGCACATGCCTATATGATGGTTATGAATCGGAAACGGCCTTAGCTCTTGGAACGCAAATAGTCACTTTGACTTGAGCCTGCTTATTTCTTACGTGCAAGTATGTACTAGAAATGGAGAAACGAGGGCTTAATTTTGTTTTATTTATTTTCAAAGAACAATTCTGGCATATTCTGATCTAGATGCCACGCCACCTTAACTATAGGAGGTATGATATCCCATGTTTCGTGTTCATCACAAATTATTAATTAGGTGACAAAATAGTTGCATTTTCTCTTCAGAATTGGTCATCAATCAGCCATCTCTTGATTTGGACGTAAAAATGTCTGTTCCACATAATTATCGTCTATCGTCTCTAGATATTACGCCAATTACGACAATAAAAACCTTAGTAGTATAATAATGTTCGTAAACAAGGACACGACCCATTATCTCTTGTAATTTCTTTCACGTATGTAAACTAAACATCCTATGAAATGAACATCTCGTTGTATGGATCGGGCTTATCCGTTTCGGAAATTGGTTGAGACAATCAACGTTTATCCAATTTATGTGACAACAATGTCTTGTAGCTCAGTCAATTACGTAAAAGTGGGCGTACATGATGAATCTCTCTCTTTGGCTTACAAAGTTAGGTCTTACATTGGTTATAACAGTAATTAAGTATTAATTAAATATAGATATATAATATTTAATTAATGAACAAGAAAGGTAGATAAGAGAGGAAGGTAGATGCGAGGATCTCGTGGATCGTCTATAGTAACTACTAATTTTACTATTATTTACCATTTCATCCTTTATCTTTGTGAATTTGCGGTAAAAGCCATTTACACACTTAGAAAATGTGGTTCATACGATAACGGTTGCGAGTTTTTATTATCATCATGACAATATCACCTAAAATTCGTACATAAAGAGATTAATAACCAATTCTATTGTTTTGATCAATTGTAGGCGATGCCGCGACGGATGATGCGTGGTAAACAGTAACCGGTAATACAAGGATCGTGACATTATGATGTTGTTTATCGTAATACATAGTACATTATGAATACAACGGTAAACGGTAAACTAGTAAGACCGTCTGACCCAAGTTTTAAGTTTTAGTGGTAAAGAGGAAAGCCGAAAATTGTCCACATTGCCAGGGTCCTATTTGCAAATACAAGAACATGTACGGGCGTTGAGTAGCAAAACTCTTGCAGACTGACACACAGCTATATTAACGACAGCTTCTTCAGTACTCTACCAACACAGCATATGAACGAACACGTCTAAAAATACAGTGTACACTAAACTGAATTAACAGCTCCAAGAAAAATGGTGGGAGGGTGCAGTGTCTGCCCATGTTTCGGGACACCGGACACGGTTGAGGACGGATACGCGGACACGGCTGACAGAGACCCGGTTTTGCTGGTATCTGGTATGGGCGGGTCTATACTGAACTCCAAGCCCAAGAGGAAGATATTCGGGTTTGAATCTCGGGTTTGGGTCAGAATCTTCTTAGCTGACTTGGAGTTTAAGCGCAAACTTTGGTCCATGTATAATCCTGAAACTGGTATGTCAGTTATACTCTTATTGATCATTCATATAGATAAACTTCTTCTTGAAGATTGATAGAAATATGATTTTTGTTTGTAAAGTTTGGAACTTTTTTATGGTTTGGTTTGTGGGTTGAGGTTGAAAATGTGATCATCAAAGTCAAAATGTGTAACTTGGGTAAAGTTTACTGGTGTGTTTTTACTGTATCTGATATTTGAATGTTTGTTGGTGAATTTTCGATTGTTTTATTGCAAGATGGTAACTTTTTATTGTCTTGGTTTGTGGGTTAATGACAAAAATTGGGGATTGGGGTAATTATTATATCTGATTGTTTTTTTGTGATGATTAATTTGATCATGAGATATTTTTTATGATCAACTGAATTGTTTTTGTTTGGAAGTTGTTTGGAGTTTTGCGTTACAGGGAAGTTATGTATGACATGATCTATTGAAAGTAATGACGTAGTTGTTTGTATAATTTGGGATAATTTTAAGGAGGGGGTTCTGAAGTTTGTTTGATTGTGTGGTTCAATTTGGTATTGTTATGTGTATCATTTCTCAATGTTGAGCAATTAGTGATGTTAATAAGAGTTTTCATTGACAGGTTATACTGAGGAATTGGATGAAAACTCCGAAATCGTGGTGCCCGATGATGATCATGGATTGTATGCTATTGACATTTTGGACCCTTCGATTGTAAGACGCCTTCAAACTTTCCCTGATGATTGATTTTACATTGCACTAAAACTAATTTAGATGAGTTATCATGTTATACTGTCATTGAGGTTGGGATTTATATTGCCAATTTGCCATCTTTTGTATGAGCCAATCATCAATCATCTAGTTTGCTGGAAACTGAACAAATTTGATTTAGTTTCAAAACTTGAAGTATACTCTGACTGGTGAATGGAATTATGGAACTTTGAACTTTGAACTTTGAACTTGGGGCCTAAATTTTCTAGATGCGGTTTATGCTGATATTTTATTGATTAGTGTGATCTCCTGCCCCTGTGTTCATGCAATAGGCTCAAGGGTTTCCGACCAGGTTGTGCTTTCTGTCATACTTAGCTAGGCCGAATGAAAGAATGATAATGGATGGGTACTCCGAATTAGTGTATCGGTGTCTGTATCCTACTTGCTGTTTACTCTTCTCATTTCCTGGGGGTCGGAAGTGCGGAAGGTTGTGACTTGCGACTATGCCAACAGACTGTCTCTAACCTTGGAACTCCGACAACTAGTGCATCTGTGTCTATATCCTACTTGCTGTTTACTCTTCTCTTTTCCTGGGAATGGGAAATTCGGAAGGTTGTGGCTTGTGTCAAAGCCAACAGGCTGGGTATAACTTCGGATCTCAACATTTGTGCTATGACATCAGTTTTAAATCTTTCCCCATTCTATCTATTTAACCTCTTCAATCTTGCAATTGTTGTCCATGTCGCTGTGGCCCTGGACACTTTTTTTTTTTTTTTTGAGGGCACATAAGATACAAGGTTCTTGTAGTGAATTTTTCCTCTTTCTTGCTTTAAAATTGCGTAATTTTACTGTTTGTCCTTTATTGTTTCAGTTTGTGAAATGTCTCCACCTGACGGAGGTATATCATTTTCATGATATGATTGATATGCTTGTGGATTGCGGATATATCAAGGGCACCACATTGTTTGGCTATGGTTATGATTTCCGTCAAAGTAACAGGTAATCAGGTTTTGAGTTCTCTCGTTGTTTGACTGAGGTTTCGCGTTAGTTCATGTTGTTCTAGTTGACTTGTTATGGTAGTGTGTACTGTTTTAATTGAAAAGGGTTTACAATTTGATGCGTGCAGAATCGACAAATTAATGGATGGTCTTAAGGCAAAGCTGGAGACCGCACACAAAGCCTCCGGGGGCCGAAAAGTCAACTTAATATCTCATTCAATGGGAGGAGTACTGATCATGTGTTTCATGACACTATATCCTGATGTGCGCACTTTTTCTCATCTCCAGTTGAACAATATCCCATTTTCTGATTTATAGTGCTTTACTTTTTATACATCAGCATTCATCTGAGGCATAACTTCGAGGAAATACTGATTCACTCTTGGCAATGATGCAGATATTCTCCAAGTATGTGAATAAGTGGATTGCCATTGCTTGCCCTTTCCAAGGTATTCTCATTAGCATTCGATAATGGTCTATGGAACTTCTTTAAAACGTGTTACTTCGGGCTAGATTTTGTGAAACACCTGCTAATTAGCATTCATATTATGTCATAATTGTTTCATGCTGATATTTCCACTCTACTGATGCGCTCTGTGTGCTTAACAGGTGCACCAGGATGCATCAATGATGCTCTTTTAACTGGGCTGCAGTTCATCGAAGGTTTTGAAAGCTATTTTTTTGTTGGAAGGTGGACCATGCACCAACTGGTAACCTTGGACTTCAAACTTAGTGGACAAGAGCAAATAATTTGGCATCTACAGTGAATTAATTGTACGCCGTTTCAGGTGATTGAATGTCCATCAATCTATGAGATGTTGCCAAATCCAGTGTTTGAGTGGAAGGAGACTCCGCAGATCCATATTTGGCGCAAGGTAACTCCAGAAAAAGAAGATGAAGACGCCTTACCTTCTGTAAAACTAGAGTCTTATGGCCCACTTGAATGTCCTAGCGTTTTTGAGGAAGCATTGAGGCATAATGAGGTTTGTACTTGAAACTTATCTCAGCAAGTTAATTAACCCTTCTTAAGTGGCATCTTTAAGATTACATGTGTGGCATAGCGACATTTACTAATGTAGCTTCAGATTATCAGCCTTTTGAGTCATGGGCTCATAGGGCTAGAAGGGCATGGGCAATCACCTAGTGTGATCGTTACGTGGTGACCAGAAACTATAGGCTTTTAGCTATGTGGCCTTCTCCTTTACTTCTTCTTGAAGATTCGTGGGACATTTTCTTTTGTCCCCTGAATTTACAACTGAGGACCATGTGATTGTTTCTCGATCGTTGTTGCTATGACTTTTGGTGCAATGCTCCATACTTGTAAGCCAACCCATACCTAATCGTGTGACTTTGGTATGCAGCTTAATTTCAATGGGAAAACATTTGCTCTTCCCTTCAACTATGCTATTTTGAAATGGGCTGCTGGCACTCGTAATCTTCTCAATAAAGCAAAACTTCCTAAAGGAGTTAGCTTCTACAACATCTCTGGGACTTCCTTTGAAACTCCTTTCGATGTTTGGTGAGTGACCAACTGTTTATGGTTATATACTATATTCATCCGAGTTACATGAGGATCATTAGTAGTATCTTGTGTAAGCTGTTATCCCTGTAAGAAATTCATTTTGCATTGCCACAGAGTTTGATTATACATTTCAGTTTAGTAGTACCCAGTCTCATAATGTCACCGTGAATGGGTTGTCAAAAAAAAAAAAAAAAAAAAGAGAGAGAAAAGAGAGTCCCTGAGTCCTGACAAACTTTCCTTCTTGTTAAGAACATTCAACATATAAATCAGCTTGCAGAAATGTTAAAAGTTTACAAGATCGTAGACTTTGACATTATTAGTTGTCTGGTTACTGAGAAAGATGCCCCATGAACCTTATTACTGATACAGCTGATACTTGGTGGGCTAATTAAGTTGGTCTAAGATTGTTATTGGTTTTATATACGGAGTATGAACTGTAAAGTGCGATTTCTTCTGTATTTTGATCCTTATTCTTGCTCGTGCAGTTATGGTTCAGAAACCTCACCTATTGATGATTTGTCAGAAGTATGTCATACACTGGTGAGTCCGCCCTTTTGTCCTTGGAATGCATGTAATCTATCTGAGCACATGTTAGAGGGATTTTCTATGATTGTAAATATGAGGTTCCGGCCCTGATCTAATTCCAGAAAATTGGATTTTCATTATTTCATCAGGCAGAGGCCGGGTTAAGCACTGTACACCTGAGCCTCTACCGACCTACTGACTTACCCTTAAGCGATCTTATACTGGATCTTTTAGTTAAAATATGAAAGTTTGTATAGGTGAGCGTGTGTGACAGTGCGAGGGTTTAAACTTTAAGGTGTCCCATTTGAACCATTGTTTTTTTTTTTTGGACAACGTCTAAATTAATGAACCATTGATTGGATACAAAGAGTTTGATTGATGAAAAGTCTGCGTTTGAGTCATTTATTGATCTGATGTAACTGGGACGATAACAATGGCATAGCATGACAACTTATTATCTTGTTGTTTGCTTTTACGCAGCCTGAATATTCTGTCGTGGATGGGGATGAATCCGTCCCTTCTGAGTCAGCTCAGGTACGAAGATTCTTTCATTATTTCATTTCACCACTTCTCGTCCTTAAAACCATATCGATTCTTGAGATACTTTTTCTCCTGTTACGGCCCTTTGATAATTTCAGCTTATTATTAGCTTTGGACAGTCAATTGTGGTGTAATAAGTTGCAAATATGAACAGGGTGATGGGTTTGAAGCTGTAGAAAGAGTCCAAATCCCTGCTCGTCACCGAGAACTCTTGCGTGATGAAACTGTGTTTCAGTTCATTCAAAAATGGTTGGATGTGAGCAGCACCAGCACCAAGCGTAAGAAGCCTTCAAAAACATCCAAGGTCATGGATGCTGTATAACAATCACGACTCGCAAGTCGCAACACATATTTGTAGGGCAGTGTACCATTATAGACAGGCACATTTTGATTGCCGTAAATAACATTGAAGGGGGAAATACCAAGCACATTCTGATCATGTTGTTTTATTCTTCATGTTGTGTAATTTTCCTGTTTGCTCTGTTTATGGGTGTTTGTAATTAATGTGACAAGTGAAACTTAATAATAATAATTCATAATCACTCCATAAGCTTGGCTCATCAGCCGTCAGCTTATCACTCATTCGGCCATAGGCCATAGTCCATCCATGTGTGAGACGTCGCAATAACTTATTGTAACACCATTTTTTTTGTAACATAATTGGTGACCTCTTTTAAAATCTGTAGTTCTACGGGAAGGCCGTCTCATCGTATAAGACCAATTAATCAGGTACTTTTAATAAATTAGTATGTTACTTTTGAAACAAGTTGGCTTTGAAAACTAATGCTACTTATGAAATGTGTGAGAGGTCTCCGTCTCACAAAAGAATTTGTGTAAAATCAGTCTTAATTAGATTTCTATCAGATATTGCTTTAACTTAATGTAATATTATAATGTCCTATGTAAAATGAATAAATGCGTTACTTTATAAATTATGCATAATATTTTATATTCCGTGAACCTTTTAAAACACGTGGTTAAGGCTCTATTTGATAGAACTTAAAACAGAGTGTATTCAGATCAGATGCATTAAAATTTGATCAAATCAATTAAGATACATTTAAACCAGATCAGTTCAGTTGAAAATTGGTGAAATGACGATCAATAAATTTAGTCCATTTTTTTTAATATAAGTTCGTCCAAATTCAACTAACTTTTCAATAGATTTAGATCCAATTAGGTCAGTTCAGAGTTATTCAAGTCAGACTAGTTCAGTTTAGTTGCATTCAGATAAGATCTCGGAGCAGATTAGAAACATGTAGTCCTATCAAAAAGAACCAAAATCGTAAATTAAAACGCTAACTAAAAGCAATATAACAATCACAATAGATGTTAAAGTGCTCATTTTAATTTTTAACAAACCAAAGTGCTCTCACGACAATTTAATTGTGAGACCGCCTCATGAGACATTGCCAACAATTAAATGAACAGTAAATATATATGATATGCTCTTATGATATGCTAAATTGCCTCCTAAGGTCCTAATAATTATTTCAGTTCAAAAAAAAAAAAAAAGTCCTAATAATTACCATATGTACATTAGAGCTGATCAAATGGCCCAGGCCCGAAAGCCCGGCCCGACTTTTCCCGGTTTTGGGCCGACCAAATAGGCCCGAAAGCCCGAATTTGGCCCGGCCCGAAAAAGCCCGCAATAATATGGGCCGGGTTTGGGCCGAGCTCGTGACCCAAAATTGGCCCGTCCCGCTTTTAGAAATAAACGCATATTTTTAAATTTTATAAACCTGTAAAATAGTGTAAATGATGTCGGATTATGACGAATTTGGTAATTAAATTACTTAATGTAGCAAAAGTAGGGTAAATGTAGTGAATAAAACATATTAAAATAATAAAAAAATTACTATTAATAAAATAAAATATGTATAACCAATTATATACCTTGAATCACAAGTCTCCTCAATAATCATGGTCGGAATGTAAGATAGATTACCTGACCTGAGATAAATTAAGTACCAAGTAAATACTTAATCAACATGCAAATTATTAACCAAATGAGGAAATGGACAAAGATAAGAAAACAAGACCAAAAATGTCAAACAGAAAGCGCAGTACTTGCAACTCCAAGTTTGGCGGTCTCGTCATACTTGCAATCTGTGCACTATTTGGGAAATACAACCACCTCGACCGGAAGGCCAAACAAATAGCTGATGCTGCGGCTAAATGGTAGAGAGAGACGCGGAAAATAATTTGGAAAACAGTAATACTTATCCAATATTGTAGAGAATATGTTGTTAAATATATTGATAATATATTGTTTCATGATATGTTGATGTCTTTCGTGCCAAATTATTCATGTCTCCTTCGCGAGATATATATGGAGATTCTCTAAAGTGCCAAAACTGTTTGAATAAAAGATTCAATGTAGTCATATGTTATATAACCCAATTCAGTGTCGATGTACAAAGATTTTCATCTTCATATTTGCAGTTTAGAGGTGCCATGTTGACATTTACTTTTATATCAAATGAATCATTCAGTTATTGTAAAAATTAGTACATATTTTATTTAGCAATGCAGTCTACCAACTCTATTTGATTTTACGACAAATGGAACTTCCATTTAGTCTACAAGTAGTTTCTAACATGACAATTTAAAACTGTAGAAAGAAAGAGGAAAATCTCTATCTCTTTGAATCGGAGGGAGTATATCGTAATAATTACTACGGGTTGCAAACCAAAAGACTGATGATAAGGCTAGGAGGGCGGAAAAAGACTCAAAGAAAATGGTCCGCTATGCCGAGAAATTGAAAAAGGCTGAAGAGAAAGCCAAAGAGAAGGAGACCAAGAATGAAGGTGAAAAGGATGTGGAGAAGGCCGAGTGAAGGAAGTTTACTTGTCAACTGATTATTTTTTTATTTCTTATTTTTTTAAAGGAAAACTCAAAAATTTGGCCAACCCAAATACCTGGGCCGGGCTTGATATCTATCCATTCTCCTTTTTAGCAATCATGTTTTAGAAAATCCCAAATCCATGTCCGGCCCAGATTTGAACCGGGTTTGGTCTCTATCCCTTTTTTTTAAAATCTTTGTAATGTTGTGGCCTTGTGAAGTGAATGAGTGAATGTTGACGGTTATGTTTGTCGTGATTGTGTTCAGAACAATTTTGATTCAATTCAAGCAAAGTGTGGTTTTTAATTTATGATTTTATTACGGTGAAACTGTCTATTAATCACTTCCATAATGCATGTAAACACTAAAAGATCAATAACTTGACATTCGATCGGAAAAGATGGTAGTATTTTTCAATGTTAGATGGTAAAGTGGCATTAAAATGGACGGTGGAACACAATGAAAAGGTGAAACTACGACGAAAAGGCACATATATGCGGTCAATAAGGTTGAAATTTTTTTACTGGTAGGTGGGAAAACCTTAGCAGAATGGTCAAAAGGTTAGTGTAAGTTGTAACTTTTCTTTTGTCTAAGTTCCCTCTATCCCTCCCTCAACAGGGTTAAGTTGTGGGGCCAATCGCCCATAATAATTACGAAGTACATGTCAATACCGATACTTCACCTTTATTTTTTACCCGTGCTGCACTATATGTGCCAATAGACAGTGTTACTCTACAGCAATTAAGTTGTTAATCAATCATGAAAGTGTGTAATCAATTCTCGCAAAAAATTAGAGTTGTTAGTTTCTATTAGTAGCACAATTTTTTTTAGGGAAACGCACTAAACATTTCATTCCATGGTTGCAACTAAGAAGATTAAATCTAGTACAAATTCGGGATCACTATTGACTCAAAACCGAGTTGAATACTCAACCGGATTAATTTGTAATACTCCGTAAAATAGTGATGCAGTGTACACCGTAGAATAGTGATCCAGTGTACAAGTAAAATTCACAAAGTATAGAAGACTCGGCATTTTTATTACAAGGGCCAAGCCCAACTACTGCATTTGGGTCATTTGAAAGGGGATTGCTAAACGTAACCTAAAAAGTACTTGCGTAACCCTCCTTTTCCCCTTTTCTTCCTTTATTACCCTTAATGATTCCCTTCATCCTATAACTTTTAAAAACAAAATAGATATTAGGCCCCGTTTGGTTCGAAAACTGGTTTCGGGTTAGATTCAGGAATCGGGTTGAGCTGGTATCGGGTTGGAACATGATTCCTCATACCTTTTGTTTGGTTTAGTTTGTGAAATGATTTAATAAACCCAACTTACAGTAAATTACTTTACAATCTCCAACAAAAGAACAAAAAAGAAAATTATAACATGAAGACCATCGACATTTATCATGATCCCCATCAAAGAAAAATTCATCATGATCTAATTAGAAGTGCCAAAGCTGGAGTTCGTAACATCAATTCATCTTTCAAAGTCCCCATATCAACAATCAGATTTGTTGCCAATCCCCATATCAATTTTTATCAATCATTGTAACTCTCTTTATAAAAATCTAAGATAATCCCATCAAAATTAGATGTTGCTTGCAATTGTGGAAGAAAGGCGAGGCGCCAATACAGAGGTAAGTTGTGATGTTTAGACAGAGCTCGACGCTTGTCCCTTCATTCCTTCAATATCTGTTTTCCGGTGACTCAACAAAAAATTGTAGAAGAAGATAAGAAAGTTTCTGGTCAGGCACAAATTGACGAAGGCGAATAATAATTCTGTGATCTTGGTTGGGAGAGATAATAATAATTATTTGGATTTGGGAGGAATGAGCAACGGGTTTAATGAATCCGGTGGGAAGACAGCGGACTCATAACCCGATACCTGGGGGTTTCATTAGCACGCTAGGAATCGGGTTTATAGAGTAAAAAAGGACTACCAAACACATGGTATAGGGTTTACCAAATCCAAACCCATTCCTGAAACCTGAGATGTGTGAACCAAACGGGGCCTTATATGATTAACATTAACTTCAAAGTATTTAACATTATCATTTGATACATCATCAACAAGGTCAAAAGATCTTCAAACGCTACCAGAGTTTCAGTTAAAAATCATTCAAACCCAACAAATTCAACGGACGAGTTTTATCCTAACAGCAAATTAACAAGTTTCACTCAACAATCAATCAAACATTCTGAAATTTTAATCATGGAACAATTACTTCAAGCTTCCGCAACATAATTCCCGCCAACTCATATCGTAATTACATTCAAGACTTTCATTCGTCATCTTCATTTTACCTAATCTATATATTCATTTGAATTAGCTAGTGAAAAGCAAGATCATCGTCCGCTTGGCTAAAAGTACACCAATTAATTTCAAAATTCACGTGGCGCCCCCGAATGCCCGAATATGTCAGAATGCGCGTAGTGCCTCTATCTTTGAAACTTGTACAATCTGGTGCCCCTGAACTTTGCACATATATGCACGTGGACACGTGGTGTCCCTAACCCCCCTAATTCACTAACGTCGTTAACTTTTTAATGTTAAACGGTGGTATGACACAAGATTATTAAAATTTAAATATATTAATAACTAATAAATAAAAATAAACAATATAGAAAAAAAACCCAAATATTTTTCTCTCTCCTCAATTCCTCCCCGCCCCACAGCCCCACCGCCGGCAACACCGCACCACCTCTCCCCTCCCCCCTCCCCTAAATGGCCACCACTGGGCCGCTTACGGCGGCACGAACCCAGTGGGGTGGCTCGTCGAGGTTGAAAACCTACCGAAGAGGGTTGGTTTTGACCTAAATCAATCAGCCGAACAGATCTGGGTCGAAAACAGCCCTCTTCGGCTTGTTTTCGACCTCGTCGAGCCACCCCACTGGACTCGCGCCGCCGTAAGCGGCCCAGTGGTGGCCATTTCGAGGAGGGGGAAGGTAGTGCAGCGTTGCTGGCGGTGGGGCTGTGGGGCGGGGAGGAGGTGAGGAGAGAGAAAAATATTTTGGTTTTTTTTTATTTTTAATTATTAGTTTTTATAAAGATTTTATTAAATTTTAATAATATTATGCCAGAATTATGTAAGTAAAACAATGACAGGATATTAAAGGTTATCTTTTGGTAATTTTGGGGAATATAGGGATAGTATAGGTATTTCGATAGGTTACGCTAGTAAAAAAAATGTTGCGTTTAGCAATTATGTTTGAAAATCAAGAACACGTATAGATACAGACTATGGACTATAGTCCACTCAAATTGGGATTGGAATTTTAAGATTTTGGCAAATTCTTATATAAGACGTTTCACCGTGAGGCAAAATCAATTACCATAATCCACTAAGAATTTGTCATTTATTTTTGATTAATTTGTTGGGAACCACCTATTACTTTCTCTAATTTTCGAAATACCACCTTATAAAACATTTTTTTTGGGGAGAACCACCAAATAAAATAACTTTTTAATGGGCGAAAGTGGCGATTTGCCCCCTCCACTTTCACCAACTGTGCAATTGAACACCCTAACTTCTAATTGAGCAATTTACCACCCTAACTTTTCAATTTGTGCAATTTCACACCTAACTCTATTTTTCAACTAATTTTATAATACAAGTTTTTTCCTAAATTCGCAAAATATATATAAAAAAATTTAAGTATATTATTATTATTATTATTATTATTATTATTATTATAAATAAAACAGTGATATTATTAAATCATAAATAATAAATTACAAGAAACTGGTTGGGAGCCGCGAAACAATCTGGGCTCCCACACCCTTGGCTATAGAGAAACCAATACGAGTAAAAATATGTGCCGCAGCCTGCGCACCAATGTCCTGCGTCCTGGAATACCGCTGAATGCGCTGAAGCAAAGCAACGGCACCTGACTCCAATTCTCCTAAAGAGGAGAAGGAGAAAAGGGAGGAAGTCATAACCCAAAGAAGTGCACCGAGCATCATACTTAGTACGCTTACGATGAGCCGCAGCACGCACAACCCCGCCTGGCTCATGAGATTATTATTTAGTAGCCTAATGATAAAGGAGTCCATGAGATTTCCAAGTTGTTGTTGAAGTAATTAGGAAAGTTCCATCATTGATGCTTACCTTAATTTTTGGAGTCTAGATGTGTCTAATTAGTATAAATAATGAAAATGATGATGGGTATCATTGGTTCTCGCAAAGAATCGAAGTTGATGGTGAGCCAGCAAGTGTCAGAAATGCTGTTGCGCTCAACGGGAACATTTACGCAATTACGCTTGGGCTTCACGCATCGATGCTAGGTTTGTTACAACCAGTTTGATGATCACCATCCAAGTTGCTGTTGGGTCGTTGGCCGTGAGTTACTTGTCGATTAAAATGCCAAAAGTGACATTTCCTTATTCATGGAAAACCTATATGGTTGAATCTTGCGGCACAATCTACATGGCTCAAGTGGGTGGCCGCAGTTACAAGTGTGGCGTCCACGTCAAGTCGTCAAGGTATGGGAGTTAGACTTGCACAATCAAATAACGATCGAGGTGAACTCTTTGGGTGGCCGTGCATTGTTCCTGAGTGTAGATGCTACCACTTGGACGTGGCCGGCTGCTAATACCACTCTCGTCCACGGGGATTGTCTTTATCTCTTTGACAATCATCTATCTTCGGACGCTGTTGTTTTGTACGACTTGAAATCTTCGACTTCAAGAATATTGCCCTGTGAATTTCAAAACCGTCCAAGTGTTCGCCCCCTTTGGGTGATGCCACACCATCCGTGCATGTCAGTGAAGGGACTAGATCAGTATACGGTACGTACTGGTGCACTCAAATCATCTTGCTTAGTTGCCAATACAAGCGAATGCGAAAAGGTAATGCAACAGAATAATGAAACAGGACAAGAAGCAGAAGATTACTTGTCGGAGCTTCCCTTGCATTTAATAGGACTTGTCTCCAAGTACATGCATCTGTTTGATTGCTGGAGCTTCAGATGCACTTCGAAGACGATTCAATCAGCAATACCTGTACCCGGTTGGAGAACACACAACTTGTTTCCATTACTTTTGGTCTTTGAGAACAACCATGACGGATCATGTCGACTAATAGACATAGACCCTAGTCGAGATTACTTCCACTCTTGTACCCCGCTCCAACTTCCGCAGAACTACTTCGCCATAGAATCCTCCATGAATGGCTGGCTAGTTGTATCCAGGGGTCATGATCACCTGCGATTTTACAATCCCTTGACGAATGAACGCAGAGATTTGCCTCGAGTCGACATTGAATTCGATGCCTTTGGATTTTCAACCTACCCAACTTGCTCTCAATGTTTAACTATCGGAATCTTCAATACGGGGTTTCAAATCCTTGTTCGCTACCATCAATCTGGCGAGCAGAAATGGAATTCTCGCCACTTCGACATCAGCCCAAATCTTAAATTTTCTTCAGGAACTCCAATATATGATTCAGGTGCTTTCTATTTTCTAGACAAGGTTGGAGTAGTCAGATTTGTAGATGGTGACATTACTTGGGAAATTTACGGCCAGCCCGTGCTTGTAGCTAATCAAGAGCTTCATTATTCATCTTATCTAGTCAAGTGTGGCGAGGAGCTTCTCTCGGTGTTCATCGGCCCTATGGGAAATGGTGTCTGGTTGTTCAAGTTCGATCACTTGCACAAGACGTGGGTTCGAGTTGATACCCTCGAAAATCACATCTTATTCATAGGTCCTTTCTCGAACTTTTCAGTTGTCACCAAAGACGTCAAGATGAGAGACAGGATTTATCTTCCATGGATGAAGGACGGGCGAATTGTCTACTATTCATTAAAGACTCACAAGTATCATGTCAATGACGACGAAGATTACTTCATCGAGAATCTTTCTACTATAGAGCATCCATCTAGGTGTTGTTGGTTCTAGGCTTCAATTCAATTCATTGTATTACATAATATCTGTAACAGATTGTTAAAATTGGCGGGAAAGTTAGTTACTTTCCCCCTGCCTTAGATTTCTGTTATTACAGGGTATATAAACCCATTGTTGGCATTGTTAGATTTCTATGAGAAGATTACCTTATTTTGAGGTACTTTTTCAGCTTGTTATCTTATACGGTGTATGGTTCCACCCAACTTGAATAAACGAAAACAATATAACACGAAACATAAAAAAAAAGAAAAAGATCATTTATACCTCTTGGACAATACAAATTATACATACAGTGGGGTCATGTCGTTTATATACATGTAATAATCATATTGTATAATCATCACGGTATTACGACTAACAACTCGTATATTTCAACAACGTCCCGAACTTAGATTAATTTGATTGACAATTGTGTCATCTAGCTAATTAAATGCCAGAAATATACTAATGTAAAATGTTTTAATTTTATTCATGTCAAAAAAAGGAAAAGGTTTGATAGGTTTTTGTCTTTTACTGAGGTGCAACATACACCTGGAAAGCTGGACAATTAGTACCTTGACTTTTCTTAATGCCGATTTCTGACAATCTAATTGCTGGGCACACGTGAACTTATATTCCAGAGAATGAGATGATCATAATAATGTTGATCATATTCTTTGACTAATGACATTATTAGATCTTGGAATGTAATGCTATGATCCTAGCTAGATTTTGTTGACAGAAACACGAAAAATTGATAACCTAGTGTTTTAAGTAGTTATGTGATTTGTTTTGGTATTTACACGCCACGTGACATGAACCCGCGCGTTGGCAATCTGTTATATCAACTGAAATCCGTTTTGGATATGTTATACTGGATTACTCCGTATGTGTTACTATAGTTGATATGGATATGTGGGGTTAAATAACAAATTACAAATCCGATAGCTACTTTGCAACTTCAATAGGAAGGAAGATGTTACTAAGCTAAATGCTGAGTATGTTGATAAATTAAGGTGAAAACAGGGGCATTAAGGTACGGATCTGATGCATGTGAAAAATTTACAATCTTAAACCACACGCAATTGAATTAAATTTTACTCAATAATGTTATAACGCAAACTTCAAAATAATGTTGGGTTCATGCATGAATTTGCAAATTGCAAAGGCTTACTTAGCTCACATGCCTAGGCAAATCAACTTAGACCATGGGATATCAACCAACATTATTGTAAGTACACCATAATAATATGAATGAATATGAATATAATGTTATGATCTTGGAGTGAACAACACTATATACGATTGTACAATTAGGGCCCCAAAGATCGAGAATTTGGGTTCCTCAACAAACAATTTCAGTGGGATTTATGGAAGTATGGTATAATGATCTTGTTGTTATCCTTTAATTAAGAAACAATTTAGGTTATTGGAAGTGAAAAACAAAGAAAAGAAGAAAATTACTGTAAAGATTAGAAGGGAACTAGCAACACTGTTGACATAAGTTATGACTAATGATCATATCGTATAGATAGAGTTGTTTGGATAATGAGGATCTACGTCCAGCATCGGGTTAATAAATATTGGTTCAGTTTGACCCATTTGTTATATGAAATAGACATTTTCATGGACCATCCCAATTAGACTGACTGAACTCACATTTGGTTTATCATTTCCTTAAATTGTTAACGTTTTTCTTAAATCTCCTTTACATTTAACCCAATCGTCAATATGGAAAAGGGGGTTTAAATCCCGATTTTACTACTTGTCCGTATTGATTTCCTGCTAAGGCCTAAATGTTAAGCTACCGTGAGAAGAATTTTGTAGAGAGACAGTCGTAGACAAGCATGAGGCAAAGTGCATGTTATTGATTTTACCAAGGTAATTAATTAACAAAGCTCTAATCCCATATTAATTGGCTTTATTTTTACCTTTGTCTCTCCTCTCTCATAGAGACACAAGACCTACTCTCTCTGCCTAATTAATTAACTAAGACCATTTCGATTAGTATTAAATTAAATTAATTACTTCTATTAATCACTTCAGCATTTTGTGTATGTGCCTTTTTTATGGGATTTTGTGTGATTAAGGTACGAGTTTCTTTTGTAGCAGAAGATTAAATTGATTGTTTGACCACTCCATGGCCCAAGGTCAATGAAATTCTCACTGATCAGATATTTTCTCTTACAATTAAGATGGTAAATTACATGAAAAATCATGGTAAAATAGTTTGACAATGGGTTGAAAAATAGGCAAATTGAAACTTCCTTTGATTTGAGTTACTCCTAAAACACGATATATTATGCATGCGCTACTCATCAAGCTTTATTAATTTCAATTAAATGACATTATGCCCAATCGAACTTTTTTCACCACAAAATCGAGTCGATTCAAGGTTTAGTGCTAACTTGCAATAATGTCGTTGTTTTACGGCAATGGTCTGAGGGTTGAAGAGGAGAGCATACTAAAGACGGGAATTGAACAATATGATGAGCTAGGCATCGTGCAAATAGGAGTCGGCGAGGCATAACGCAGAAACAAAGTGTAAAAAGAAACGATTATACCCATCCACTAAAATGTAAAGATATTTCGTTGTAGTCACATCTAAACCTAACTCGCGTCATACGCCTAGCTAGATCAGATGTGATAGGCAAATCTCCTAATAGATCGATATCGATTACATGTAAGATATACTCCTATTATGCATTGAAATTAGTGTTACAAAAACGAGCATATAAAAACAGGGGATTGGCAATATTATTCCCCCATATTTTCTTCCCAAGGAGGCACGGGTGCTCCGCTGATTTCTCCCATGCAAAATCCCACTGCCCCCCAAATCTTCCATTTCCCCCCTTCTCTCTATTTTCCTTTTAATAAAACTTAAATAAATAAAGTGAGATCATGAAAATTGAAATTATTTTCATTTTTTATATCAGGAACATCATAGAAATTAGGAGTTGGAATCTCATTGTCTATATAATCGAATATTTAATCGAATCTCTATTTTAGAAATTCAATGATATTCTTCTAATTTAGCTCGTAAACTCTAGTGGATCCGTGGTCTATGGAGAGGTTGTAAAAATTCCCTAACAATAAGTTTGCTATACACTATCATTCTATAAATCCAACGTAATTTAAACCAAATGATAATACAAAACCAACATAGTGTAAAAAACAGAACCAATCAAAACTGATTATAACTTCAGAAAAGTAATCAATATTACTAAATTCACTAGATAAACGCTCTAATTTTATCGAAAAATGTTTGGTGTAGCACGGCATCACTATGAATCTGGTTTTGTAACTGTGTGCTAATGTGCTATAGTGTGGACGACGGACCTACAAAATAAAGTCGTCGTATAACGGCATTAGGATCATTCGAGCTGTGGGGGAGAGGGGGCATGCTCGTATCACATGGCAAAATGCATGCAATCTGAAGAAATTGGAGCCCCACATTCTGTACGTGCATTAGTATAAACTCAGTATTTTGTTAGTAGAACCTTTACTTGAATTGGATTTGACAGCAGCTCTTACCCGATATGGGCTGGTGCCGATGTTGATCTCTGTCATATACGGAGTATGTACCCGAATAGATATTGCGTTATTAGGTGATACTGTTCTACTCATATCGTTATGTATAATTATGTATGAATGTACATTTTCTTTTCAATAGAAAAAATAATTATAACACATATATCGATAATACTATTTGATCTAGAAAACTAAGCAAATGTAGTTTCAAATTGATAATTTTACGCTACGAGGACGGATAATATGATGATTTGCATTTGAGACAACTTCTAGACAGATTGGTTTCATAACTATTAGGTCAACCTTAATCCTCGATAATCGGTACAGTAAAGCCTCGTAATAATTACTTATGTATTGTGTGCGAACGGTAAAAAATGACATTACATCTGATCGGAAAAATCTATAATTTTATAAAGTTAGGAGTGGTAATAAAAGTGGACGGTAGAACGGGGTAAAAAGGAGGGAAACTACGACGAAAAGGCACATATATACGGTCAAAAAGGTTGGAATTTTTTTACTGATAGGTGGGAAAACCCTAGCAGAATGGTCAAAAGTTGGTGTAAGTTGTAACTCTTCTTTTGTCTATTGTAGCAACTTCCCTTTATCCCTCCCCCAATAGGGTTAAGGTTTTGGGGGCATGATAATTACGATGATATTACCAATACTTCACTTTTTTTAACCTTTTATTACCCGTGCTATATGTGCCAATAGGCAGTTTTACTGTACTGTAATTAACTTGTTAATCAAATCATGAAAGTGTATAAATTAAATCAACTCTCACAAAACATTAGGGTAGTTTACTAGTTAGTTCGTTTAGCTAGTAGTGTACAATATAGTGTCCGATCAGGCATTTCAATTAAATTTATTACAAGATTTGAAGGACGAAAATAGATCGTAAGTTTACATATGAAAACGAACACGAATTCACATTTCACCCCGATCGATATCGTGTTATTTAACTAAGTCTAGTAAATGCTCAATTGATTTAATTTGTGGAATGTTAAATTCTATCTAGTACCATTTTTTTAGAGCTTGTAAATGTACAACAAATAAATATAAGAGATATATATAAAAGGTAATTAAGACTTAAGAGAAGTTAAAAGTAGTAATTACTGAAGCCCGGAAGACAAGGGTTTAGTGTCCCAATATAAGGGTGCAACCCCCCTAATTATAAATTCCCTGTATTAGACTTACACTATAATTTACTACTACTAGTAACTATTCGTAGTAAGTAAGTAATTAACTATTAGTAATTTTCTTCATTCCTTTCCTTTTCAAAGCTGTTCACGTCTACTTTTTAGTTGGCGGGTCATTGTTTTTTAGTTTACATTTTGGCCGGTTATAAGAGGCAGTCTTTATAGTAGAAGTTGTACGTACAAATTTCCTTGTACAAAAACGTTAGAAGTCTGTATGTTGCTTCCATCGATACCATTATTTTGAGATAGCTAAAACTTATTAATTTATTATAATCGATTATGAACAAAGATCAAGATTATATATTAATTATATTACTCAATTGTATATTTGTACGTACGTCTGATCTCGGTCATCAATACAATATGTATTATACATTAGTGGTGAATCCCGTCAACAGTTTAAAATGTATGTAATTAACTCTATATGATACTGATCCGTTCGAAACGACAAATGCGTTAATACGTAAAATTTCTACCTAGGCCACGATATACTAGTAGATAGAATGTAGTAGTGTACTAGGATTAGTATTAGCTAGGAATGAAGTAGAAGGAAAAAAACAAAAGGAAAGGAGTAAAAATTTGCATAGAGAGAAAGTGTCAGTCATGCATGTATTATAGAAATGCGTGCAAAGCTAATGACAGAGGAGAGAGAGAAAGTGTAACTTCCGCCAGAAGCGGGGGAGCTAGCACTGCAGTGCAGAGAGCAGCAGCAGGTTGGTTGATGATTAGAACGAACGAACAGCAGAAATTATGCATGGCAAAGAATGTGATAAAGTTATGGGTTTTTCATTTTTTGAACCTGATAAATTTTTTAATTTAATTTACTTTATACTAGTATGTATTATTCTGAGCTTGATCAGGTGCAAAAATGGGAAAATGGTATGTGTAAAGTGCATGCCATACGACTACTGTCAGTTTGAAGTAAATTGGAATTTGGTTTTGGTTTCTTATGATTTGTGTGATTGTGCATGGGACACTATTGGGTGTGTAGATAGAGCGCGTGGGGGTGTCAAATTTTAATGTTTTTGGTTCGGTGGTCGTTTGGTTGCTACTCCAGACTTCGATGATTTGATTGGAAAATCACAAAGACGGATAAATATGATGCCAATTGTCAAGATATCGATGTTTGTTAGTTTCACCTTCAACTATGGTAAAAGTGGAATCATTTTCGCTCATCGATATAAAGAGAATAGGGATAATTATAATTTCGAGTTTACGAAATAACACATGCTTAGGGATTTTAACTCCATGTGTTAGCCTTAGTTAGCCCCACTCACATCATAGTTAACTATGGAACTAAAGGACTGTTCTTCACTTATTAATTAGCAGAGAATCGGCATGAGATAAGCTCAAGTTGTCCCATTTTTTGGATGAGACACATGCATAACCAAATATATATGTGATTATAGAATTATTAGTCCATATCATCATCTTTACACTATAGTATTAGTACATAATACAAACCCAAAACCTAGCTTAGCTCCATTTTCTCTATGATTAAATTAATTGTTACTCATGTACTCTTTCTTTCCTTTTATTTCATCCTCTTAATTATTAATTAGTTCCTAATTCTTTTCTTAGGGGACAGAAAGTCTCTATTGTGCTTCCCTGTATTTTCATGGTACTTTAATCATCATTTGCCTTTCCTTTAATATATAATCCCTACCCCCTAAATTATTATTATGCATCTACACATACTATTGACGCATATGTTCAATTTCTTCACGATATATATGGTTTTCGTTTGTACTCTTGTACATGTACTGGTTTTAATTCCAAATTATCTGTCAAATACGTAATAGACCTATTCAAATAAGTTGATAACTCTTTAGTAAGTATTTTATGAACTAATTTATCGTTTTTCAATTTAGATCAGACGACATATTTTTGCCATGTTTAACAATTCAACTAACTCATTAATTATCAAGTTATTTAATTTTGAGTTCATGAAGAATGAATCCGAGTCCTAGTTAATAGTAGTATATATGAATCCTTCGATCTCCATTTCCAGTAAATCGGCAACTCCTTAACAAGTAATATCGAACTAATTTGTTGTTTTCAAGTTTAGATGACATATCCGGACCTATTTTTCTATTCGACTAATTCATCACATTGTTTGATTCCCGGTAATTCGAGTCATTAAGAATCCGAGTCCTACTATTATGATCAATACTCCTTCTCCATATTACTAGAATATACCAATAGGTACGTAGTATCACTAAAGATACAAATTTGTGACACCACCATTATTCTACTTACTATACCATTGATTATTAGGCTAATAAGTTACACCCTTCACTTGTACGGGTACAACATCTTCTTTATGATACTAGATATTATTTAAATCCTAGAGAGAGATTATATAAATGTTAGAAATGCTTTGGAAGAAACAATTTTGTCTACATAATTTTGACCGTTCCTACTATTCTTTTCCTCACCCTCTCCTCTCCTACTTTTTTCAATTCCTTCCTCAAAATGGTTTCTTCTTCTTCACTATTAACTCATCAACTTTTCTTCTTCTTCATCACTATATCTTCATGCATGAACTATTAGTTACTCTTCACCATTTTCAAACCATATTATTTGTTTTCTTCATACACATATTTATCTTTTAAATCTAACCCTCTTCATTTAATTTAGAGTTTCACCACCTTACTAGTTTTAGAAACCTCATCTTTACATTTTTTTTCCATTTTTGGAGGAAAGTTAAGTTAATATCATGGCTTCAATGAACTGGTTAGGGTTTTCTCTTTCTCCACAAGAGCTTCCTTCTCAAGCTTCAAACCATGGTGGTCTCTCCGGCGGCGCCGGAGAATGTTATGATCTTGGCTCAGACTCAACGGCTCCTTCTCTCAACCATCTTCCTTCTTCCTTTGGCATCCTTGAAGCCTTCCATAGATCAGCTGATAATCAATCACAAGGTATGTACTTAATCATTTTTATTATAAACCTTAATTAAAAAAAGTTATTAATATAAGTCCTTGAAAATCCTACTAACTCAATAATCTATACATAGTGAGTTTATAATGAATATAGTTTTTATAATTAATTTTATTTTTCTAAATTCATTCATTTATTTTTACTATGAAATGATGGAGCAAACCCTAATCCACACAAAAATTATTCTTATACTAAATGGGGTTATTTGATTAATAATGATTTTTGACTATATTATAAGTTATATTATTTTGTGTGGAAAATATGCAGATTGGAACAATATGAAGGGAAGCACAGAGATGAGCATGTTAATGGGAAACCAACAAGTAGATGAGCAACCAAAGCTAGAGAACTTTCTAGGGAGTAGTCACTCTTTTAGAGAGAACAATAATAATCATCATCATCAAAATAATGGTGATTATATGTTTAATACTAGTACTAATCATACTATAAATGATACTAATACTATGGAAAACCCTAGTAATAGTAACACTACTACTAGTACTACAAATAATGGTCTCAATGTTTCAATGATCAAGACATGGTTGAGGTCAAATCATCCAACTCAACAAGAGATTGTCATGTGTAATAGTAATGAAGGTGGTACAAATGGCGGCGGCACTGGTGGGGCTCAGTCGCTATCGCTCTCTATGGGGACCGGGCCCCACTCAGGTGTCGCCGCCTTGCCGTTGTTGGCAACAGGAGGTGGTGGTGGAGATGTTGAGAGTAGCTTGTCTGAGAATAGTAGTAGTAAACAACAACAAAGTGATAGTGTTTCGAATAATACTATTACTACTACTGCTACCACTGCTACCACTGCTACGACTACTACTAATAATGTCGATGCTCAAACTGGTGCACTTGAGTCTGTGCCTAGGAAGTCGATTGACACATTTGGACAACGTACGTCCATTTATCGTGGTGTTACAAGGTTAGTACTTCGTATTCCTCTCTTACTTATTATTAGTCATGTGATAATAGTACAACTAATTGATTTTAGTAGTACTAAAAATTGGATTATTCAGTTTTTTTTTGCACTGTCCAATGTACTCGAAAATCGGATTTTTTTTCTTTTCAATTTTCAATGACATTTTATTTTGGCTAAAACTTTGTATCGTGTGCATTGGACTATTCAATGAACTCGTACATCGATCTCCAATGTTTTTGGTTCATATGTTGATTGTTAATAAGGGCATTGTTTAATTTCTTCAATTATTCTTCCCCCCTAATTACTATAGTTTATGTAGTGTAATTTGATAGCAATAAAATGTATGTTTATGTGTTTATTGTATTGCAGACATAGGTGGACTGGGAGATATGAAGCTCATTTGTGGGATAATAGTTGTAGGAGAGAAGGGCAAACTCGCAAAGGCCGACAAGGTATATACATAAGTCGAAATTGAGTATCACATGGTGTCGCAAACTCGTTTTATATTTCTCATACGTATCAAAATTTACGTGATTCATAATCAATGAAAACTAATATAATGTGTTTCTTTTTTGGGTGTCTTGTCATCATGTGTTTGATGTTGGCCATTTGGGAATGTTGCTGATTTGCTTGCAGTTTATTTGGGTAAGTTCATGTAGTGGAGAACAAAAAGTTCCTTTTTGAGCCCTTTTAATTGTTAATTAGGGTACAACTTCATCAGATTCTTATAAAATTAGATCAATAGAATCTAATAGATCTATAGATATAAAGAAATTGTTTAATTAATTTGCTGATATTGTTCCCTCGATCATTCTTGTATATAATTTCAGGAGGTTATGACAAAGAAGAAAAAGCGGCTAGAGCTTATGATTTGGCTGCTATTAAATATTGGGGTACCACTACCACTACTAACTTCCCCGTAAGTTCATCACTAATAATGTTCTTAATCCAACATAATTAGCTACATTTTATGCACAAATTTAGCTCATTAGTCCTAAAGATATCTTGGCCTAGTGATTAAAATTCAGATATCGTGATTAGTTTTCGTCATGTCTGAATTTCGTTGATCACATTTTATGATATTGTATTGAAATTTGCGTCTTAGCTTGAATAAGAAAAGAAGTGTTGTACTGATCTATGCTCACACTGTAAACCTCTGAAAAGAAAAGTGTACCTTAATTAAGGATTTAATGTCTCTCACTTATTATTAGTGTGTAGTTAAGTAATAAAACAAATTGATTATAGACTTATTATAGTACATTATTAGGGAGACAATAGACATTATCCGGTGCTAATATGATGGTGAAATTAAAGTTTGCTCTATACGTTCTTTGTTAGTGGAAGCATGTCTCAGTGATTTTTGCATTACATGTCTCTTAATTCTTTTAATTAGTTGATAATTAATTAATTATTGTATGTCATTAACTTAGATGAGATTGACATTGTGTTTACTTTTTGGTGGATTTCTTAGATTAGTGACTATGAGAAGGAAGTCGAGGACATGAAGCATATGACTCGCCAAGAATACGTAGCATCCCTTCGAAGGTAATTAACTAATTATAATATTTAGGGTTTGATTTAGCTTTGAAGTTATTTTGTAAACTTTTTCTTTTGTGTGTTTCGTGAAAAAGGTATATACGTCAAGATAATATCGATTTAATGTACTTTTTTCAAACCATATATATCAATGCAGGAAAAGCAGTGGTTTCTCTCGTGGTGCATCGATTTATCGAGGAGTAACAAGGTAAATCAGGATGAATAATGCGTTGTTTTTCTTTTGATCTTCATTTAGGGAGTCGTTTTGTTACGATGGTAGTAGATCATTGTACTATTTGAATCGCATATTGGCGAATGATCTTAATTACTTTTTTTTTTCTCATATACCAAGTGTATACCATCGTAGTGAATAATTTGGAAAAAGAGCAAATGTTGTGTCTTTTGCAATGCATTTTGATTTAACTTCTTTTAATAATCCAACATGATAATCAAATTGATCAGAGGAAATGCAGTCGGAACCTTCGCCCTGATGAATTTAATTAAAATTTTGACCAACTTCTGAAAATACAATCTTTTCTTGGATTTATGTATGTATTAATGTTGTATATAAGAATGAATGTCATACTACACCATATCAAACCAACTTTATACTAATGTTTTGATTGCATAATAATGTACTCTACTAAAAGTCTACAATGCGTGTGCATAAGACATAATTTATTCACTTTGTAACATGCATTTATTTAGAAACTTTATATTAAATTTAACAAAAATTACAACTTTAAATATTATTAAGAGTATAAATATACAAGAAATATGTTTGACTGGGATATAAGACCAAGATAAGGGGGGGGGGGGTTGATTCTTGATGAAGCTCATGTGCCCATGTGAGTTGGGCCTGCAACTATTGCAGGAATTTTGTGCCCACTTTTTACCAACAAACACGTACATTATTTGCATATTTTGATTATGTTATAACATTAATTAATCCAGGATTTTTATATTGTTAATTTGTTATTTTTTCAGAGAGTAGTGCACAATGTTAATTAATTTTATTTAGCAAATTGTTATAGAAACTAATTGAGTCTTAATGGGTTTAATTAAACAGGCATCATCAGCATGGTCGTTGGCAGGCTAGGATTGGCAGAGTTGCAGGCAATAAAGACCTCTATCTCGGCACTTTCAGTAAGTAAAACACGCCCATTTTTATTCATGTTAACTAACGCCAAATCATTTCAAAATTAGAGTTTATATATACTCCGTAATTTGGAGTCCGTCGCCATTGTTCGAAACCTAATGTTCCGACTTCCTATTAGTAGTAGTGGCGTGATCAACCACATTTGAGGATTCGAATTCATGTAAAGATGCCCTTCAGTTATATAATCGATAGGGAAAATAACAATCATGTCTAGATAATCTGAGCTACCGTACAAGAATGCTCCGATCCTTTGGGGACAAAGGTAGTAGAACTTGAGATTTTGTGATCATGCATATATGCTATGAAAATGGAATACGAATATATAAAAAGCAAAACAAATAAATTTCTCTTAAATCAACAATAGACTAAACTTATGTTTGAATAATAGTACTACTTGTGTACTACCTACGAGTATAGAATAAGCTAATACCACTCGTTTATAGTAGATGGGTAATTAAACCAATATAAGTCGAAAATGACGACCAATTGAAATACAATTATCCAAATAACCCATTTGATAAATTATCGAATGCTACTGCTGTTGTTGTTGCTGCTGTTGCATTTGTGTACTTGGTGGTTCACTTGCTACTTGAGCTTCCCTGCAAGCTCCCTCACCCTTCCCAAGCAAATACCACATAATACCCGCGATTATACACAGTACAACTACTACACACGGTATAATTATAGCTAACATTGTCGATGACTTCATTGTGTATATATGTATAATGTTTTTCTTTTCTCTAACAAAATTTGAGAAAAATATGTAATTAAAATTAGGGTTGCAATGATAATACTTGAAAATATTGATCAAAATTCCTCTATATATATTACTATGCTCATCGACCAAAAAAGTTAATTATATATTTTGAGATTTAATTTCCTAGTGAGATTATTTCCTCAAGAACAAGAACAATATTTGAGATTAATTCTACACATGTATATATGTCTACTTTGCCTTGTTGAAAAATGTCATGAAAAATATTTTCCATCGTCAAATTATACACTATTAGATTTGATTCAAGTTTCTATTTCTACTTTGATTAATGGGAAAATGTGGTAAAAATATTTTCCAACTATATGAGTTAATAAAATTTATTTAAATTTTCTCGAGATATAAGATGTGTTATTGTTTGCACACTGCATATAGAATTTATTCACATATTCAAAATGACGTTCTTTTTAGACCTACTTACGTACTTCGCCCGTGCGTTGCACGGGTAAATTAATTTCCGGGATTGTTAAAAACTGAAGTGTCATGACTCATAAAGTCATAAGGCTCATAATAACGAAATTTCATAAACGTATAGTATGACGCTATACGGAGTAGTTATTTGTCACACTGTACGTACGTATGATTTATAATGTGCGCAACTTTACCTATATGCGTGACAGATCTATCACTAATGAACACAAGACTGTCACCTATATATTCAAATGGTCGTGGATGATTGACAATTTAACGAAAATTGTTTTTGTGAAATGGGTTTACGTATGAATTGTTACACATAGTAACATCTATAAACTGTTGTTTTTTTTTTTTTGTATAAACAGGCACACAGGAAGAAGCAGCAGAAGCATACGACATTGCAGCAATAAAATTCAGGGGATTAAATGCAGTAACAAACTTTGAGATAAACAGATACGACGTAAAAGCGATACTCGAAAGCACAACACTTCCGATTGGAGGAGCAGCAAAGAGATTGAAAGAAGTGGAAGACTTAAACAGTGCAGATAACAGGCAGATTATCAGGGCTGCTGCTGCTGCAATTGCGGCCGAAAACAACAATTCTCAGCTAAGTTCTGATCAGCAGCAGGGGTTACACAACTTCCATTCTTGGCCCGGAATCGCATTCCAGCAGGCGCAGCCAATTGGAATGCATTACGCTTATCAGCAGCAACAGCAACAGCAGCAGCAGCAGCAAAGATTCTGGTGTAAGCAGGAGCAGGATTCCTCAAATGGGTATCAGGATCTTCAACAGCAGCTTCAGATGAGTAATAATAATGGGACTCATAATTTCTTTCAAATGCATAATTTGATGGGTTTGGATACGAATTCGAGCTCGTTAGAACATAGTTCCGGGTCCAATTCCGTCATGTACGGGAATGGGAATGGAAATGGGAATGGGAATGATAGTCTTGGTGTTGGTATTGGTGGTGTTAGTGTGTATGGGTTTCCTTATGGGAGTAATAACTCTGTTATTTCCCATGATGGGAATGGGAATGGGAATGAAAATGAGAGTGGGAATGGGAATGGGTATGAGAATTATTACTCATATCTTACTAATCAAGCAAACAATAATAGTAATAATGGTGGTGCAAGGGGGGCTGTTGGGACTTATGATCAAGGGTCAGCTTGTACTAATTGGGTCCCTACGGCAATCCCGACGCTGGCGTCGAGAACCGCCACAATGGCTGCGGCTGTTGGTGGTCCTGCGGGCGGAGCTCCTACCTTTACAATGTGGAATGACACATAAAAGTCTAGACCAAGAGGAATGGTACGGTAGTGTTGGGGGAGCTAGGCCTTGGTGTATACAGTTCAATTTTAATTTCTTAGTGTCTTTTTTTTTTTTTTTTTTTCTATTTTTAATCTGTTATTATCTAACAGATTTAACTAATTAGGAAAGGTTTAAGTTAGGGGGCACATTTCATTTCATTGTAGGTCATGTACGATTACATATGTAAGGCGAAAATGCACAGGGATCTAACCCGGAGTTCATTAATAGCAAATGTTGAGAGAACGTATACATACGTCCTCTGAAATTTGCTATGATTTTGGGAACTTTGGGTTTATCAGATCCTCGGAAAGTTTTTTATTTATTCAATTCTATTACGCTTTAGTGTTTACTACACCATGCTTTGTAATTTTGAATAACTCTGACATGATTATGATGATGATACAAAGAATGGGTCTTGTTCTTCATTCTGTATAATATACAGTTTGGTTGGTTTATTTGCCAGAAAAACTGTCACTTGGCTACTGTTGTACCGTAAGTTATTTAGCAAAAATCTGTCAGTAGACATTATTATTAACAGGTGTTAGTGAGTGTTACAGATGTGAACATGCATGGTTATGTTTAATTATAACAGAAGTACATGTTTTTGTCTTCTTTAGTGTATATACTTGATCTAAGTCTGAGAATCTATAAACAGTTACTATTCAGAACAAAGATTCAACATGTAGTTTATCCCTCAAAATCTTCAATGATAAGCCAGGAAATCTATAACAAACTCCATATACATTTTGACTTTTCGAGGCAATATTAATACATACGAATTTACAAAACCACTGTTATATATACCATCACCCTTAATGATCACGTCATCTAAGCTAGTTGACACGCGCAATCTAGACTTTACGTCCCGATTTATTGAGTCCTGATCTGCAATTAAGAGTCAATATGGATAAAGAAATGAAAAGTCAGTCCTAAAAGATGTACCTGACCCGACCCAGATTCAACAAGTCCAACAATCTTAAGATGTTCCTACAAATGACCTGTACTCACCCAACCCAACTAGGCAACTACCAGTTACTATAATAAGAATTAGGTGCGTGTCTAAATAAGGTAATGAACAAGCAACCACACAACTTTGAACTTTGCTCACCAACCTATACAACTCCACTTAAAAAAAAGCTAGTCAAATTAAAAAAAATTAAAAAATGCAGGAAAAAAACATGATGAATTGCGTAAAGTATACAGTTAAACAATAAAAATTAGGACATGGGTCTTCATTGAATCATGAAAATGTGTTGAAAATTTATCAGAATTTAAAGCATATAGTAAAGTAGAGCTGTAGAGTATTCTACAATCCATCACATATCCAGCAAAACCCAAACAATCTCTTAACTTTTTCTAATGGAATGTTCCTCTTTTCCACCAATCACAACTTTAGAAGTGTGTTGCAACTCCAAAGCTGCTATCTTTACCTCCTTTTTTAGGTAAAGTTTTCACCTTTTTTTTTTGCTGTTTCTTGTTTGCATGATTTGGGAAATTTTGATGTTGGTTTATATGGGTATTGATTATATGGGAATTGGTAGAAAGCCCATGATTTTGTTACTGTTATATGTGCTGATTTTTACTGTTTACTGTGGTAATGTGTCTGGTTTGAGCTCAGATGAGAAAGTTTTGGTGAAACTTGTTAGTAGATGGGAAGCTCCCAAATCTGTGGAATTTGGGTGGAATTCTACCCAAATTAGGCCTTGTTCTTGGAAAGGTGTTAGATGTGACAAAACCCAAAATGTGGTTTTGCTGAATTTTTCTCATGTTGGTATTTCTGGTAATTTGGGACCTGAAATTGGTCAATTGGGTTATGTAAGGACAGTTGATCTTCATTCCAACAGTTTTTCGGGTTCGATTCCGGATGAGATTACCAATTGTGGGAATCTTGTGTACTTGGACCTTTCTGGTAACAAATTGAATGGTAGTATCCCGGAATCCTTGTTTCTAACTCCACACCTTCAGACTTTGTCATTTGCCCATAATAGTCTTACTGGGTCTATACCTGAAACTATAGGGAATGCAACTGAGCTTGTCGATTTCGAGGCAAATGATAACCTGTTATCTGGTAGTATACCTTCTTCCATTGGTAATTGTTTAGCACTTGAGTATTTGTATTTGTATGGGAATCACCTTGGGGGAGTGTTGCCTCGAGGTTTAAACAATCTCGCGAATTTAATCCAGCTGTACCTGAATTCGAATAGATTTGAAGGATCTATTCCTTTAGGTTCTGGTAGCTGCAAGAATTTGCTACAGCTTGATTTGGCTGATAACCATTTTCAAGGGGTTCTTCCACCAGGTTTGGGTAATTGTACCAGCCTGATTGCCTTCTCAGTTGTGCGTAATAGTTTAACCGGAAACATCCCATCTTCCTTTGGCCATCTCACCAATCTCACAACTCTATACCTTGCTGAGAACCGGTTGTCAGGAAAAATACCACCAGAGCTTGGAAATTGTAAGTCCTTGAGTGATCTGGATCTGAGTGACAACATTCTCGAGGGTGAAATTCCAAGTGAACTAGGGAAGTTAAGTCAATTGACCTTCCTTCAATTGTTTAGTAATAGCTTGATAGGTGAGGTTCCACTTGATATTTGGAAGATGCAAAGCCTTGACACACTTCTAATTTACAATAACAGCTTATCAGGGGAGTTGCCTATCGAACTGACTGAGCTCAGGAATCTCAGGAATATCACTCTATCGGACAACCAGTTTACTGGGATTATCCCTCAGAATTTGGGAGTCAATAGTAGCTTGGAGTCGATTGACTTCACAAACAATAAGTTCACTGGTGAAATCCCTCCCTACATTTGTTCGAGTAAACGACTAGTGAAGCTGACCTTGGGTGATAACATGCTTAGCGGTAGCATTCCTACTAGCCTCGGAAGTTGCCCTAGTTTGATACGGTTAAGATTGGAAAATAATCACCTCACTGGGGAGCTGCCAGAGTTCAAAAAGAATATTAGCCTCAGCTTCATGGATTTGAGTGCTAATAAAATTCATGGAAAAGTGCCTTCAAGCCTTGGCAATTGTCAGAGTCTGTCTTGGATCAATTTCACCGTGAATGAGCTTTCTGGTACTCTACCTCCTGAGCTTGGAAATCTGACTGAACTTGGTTATCTGGATTTGTCGCACAATCGTCTGGAGGGCCCCTTGCCATCGGAACTCAGCAAATGGCAGAAGCTACTCAAGTTAGACTTATCTTCCAATCTTTTTAGTGGGTCAATTCCAACAAGTTTGTCAAGCCTGTCAGCCTTATCCATCATAAATTTGAGGGAGAACCGTCTAAGTGGGGGAATTCCACGGTTCCTTTTCGAACTTGAAAGCCTTCAAGAACTTAAGCTTGGTGGGAACTTGTTAGGAGGAACCATTCCTTTTATCGGTTCAGCAAACATCTACACCTTGGATCTTAGCAGCAATGGTTTAACAGGTCCCTTGCCCGATATGTCAATGTTAAACAACCTGCAAGAGTTGGATGTCTCTCACAACAGTTTGACAGGGACCTTGGATAGTTTGGATAATAGGACCAGTTTGGTAACAATTAATGTCTCCGACAATCTCTTTTCTGGTCCTATATCTGCAACTTTGTTAAACCTGTTCAACAAGTCGCCGTCATCCTTTCTTGGGAATTCCAAGCTTTGTGTTGACTGCCCTATCTCTGGTGGATCCAATTGCACAGGAAATGGATATATCAATGTGTGTAGTAGGAAAAGGAACAAACACCTTCGCAATGTTCAAATTGCATTAATTGTTGTTGGAGCAACAGTTCTGACAGTGGTTGTGGCATTGTCTCTGTGTTATGCATGTATCAAGTTCCGAACACGGTCAAAAAATGATATTGAAGATTCTGGTAAGGGAAGCTCTTCAATCAAGCTTAACCAAATAATGGAATCTACAGGGAATCTCAGCAACATGTATGTCATTGGGAAAGGAGCTCATGGGGTTGTTTACAAGGCGTCCTTAGGTCCGGAAGAAGTGTATGCTGTCAAAAAACTTGTATTTGGCAGACAGATTGGTGCAAATAAGAGCATGATTAGAGAGATACAGACCCTGGGAACGATCAAGCACAGGAACTTGGTCAAAATTAAGGACTATTGGCTGAGGAATGATTATGGACTGATAATGTACGAGTACATGGAGAATGGGAGTCTTGGCCATTGTCTGCACAGGACGAGTCCACCTACAACATTAAAATGGGACGTACGTTACAAGATAGCCCTTGGAACAGCCCAAGGACTAGTATATCTTCACTTTGACAGTGATCCTGTTATTCTGCACCGTGACATTAAGCCCGAGAACATACTCCTAGATTCCGATATGGAAGCTCACATCTCTGATTTCGGCATTGCAAAGCTTATGGATCAATCCTCCTCCTCCTCGACACAATCAATTGCAATTCCCGGAACAATAGGCTACATTGCACCAGGTATCATCACATCTATCTGTTTTCATTACTGATGATAGTAACTTGTACTCTTCATAGATAACTAATCTAAAAGTTTTATTTTGGAACAGAAAACGCCTTTGCAACAACATGGACTAAGGAGTCGGATGTGTACAGCTACGGAGTTGTTCTGCTTGAGTTGTTAACCCGAAAACAAGCAGTGGATCCATCATTTCCCGAAGGAATGGATTTGGTTGGATGGGTCCGGTCAGTATGGAACTGTTCAGAACAGGTAGACAAGGTGGTTGATGCAGCATTGTTGGAGGAATTTCAGAATAGTCAGATCATGGAGCAAGTATATGACGCGTTTTTCATCGCAATGAGATGCACCGAAAGGGAGCCAAGAAGAAGGCCAACCATGAGAGATGTGGTGAAGCAGTTAGAAGATTCAAATCCCTCCACCAGGACTAGAAAGAGTCCTGGCACTTCTAGCCGTTCTTGATTGATCAGCATTAGTAGAATTTTTTCTCTAGTCTTCTAGTTTTGGTGCCAACTCTGTGCATAACTGCATATTTTGTACATACATTAATTCCGAGTGATATTCATGAATACATTAAATTTTCTAAGAAAAACTCGAGGGTCGGACCAGTCCAATCCATTTAAAGCAATCCTGATTCGAATCTAAATCACTAAACTTCAAAATGTTTTAAATCTAGCAAAAACAAAGGTTAAAACGATATTCAATTTGGCCTATTTGAGTTATCTAAATCCGAACTAGACCAAAACATACTTGAAAAATGCGTTGCCACCTAGAAACGAACCGAGTAGTTTTAGGTCCGATCCCGCCCAAATTATGAACCCTCGTAAGCCTTAGCTACATGCCAACATGTAATAGTATTTCACAATTTCTTTCTTTTTACAAGCAAAAGCATTTCACTAATATGACCTCGGGAAAAAAGGTACTCTGTGGAGCCCGTACTATTAAATCTGATAACTCGGAAATAAGACCGAATAGTTTTAAACCCGACCTTACGTCTTACGATCCCGACTTCCGTAGCTTCATAGTTCATAGTAAATACCACTGAAACAAAAACGAAATGAAGTGAGTTGGGCAACGACTTTGGGCGAGTCACCGAGTCACCAACTCACCAATTCCGGCGAGCAACCGGGTTTGACTCGTTCGAAAGATGACGATGACGATCACGATTTCCCCCATTAAAATTGCAGCTCTCTTAATCTTCTTGTTCACGCTTCTAACCACCACTGCGCAATCTGCTGATAATAAAAATGGAAGGAGAGTGATAAAAGTGAAAGGTGGGCCAGAAGAAGTAATCTGGGTTGTTCAGCTCTCTGATCTTCACTTCAGTGTTCATCACGCTACTCGAGCTGCTGATTTTAGGGATTTGGTGGGCCAGTCTCTCTCTTTCATCAACCCTTCTCTCGTCCTCATCACTGGTGATCTCACAGGTTTTAATCTCTTTCTTTTTTTTCGATTAATTTTGTTAATTGTTTGGGTTTTTCTGATACCCTTTTGCGTTAATTTTAATGGGTTTCGTTTAATTTTTTGTGATTGTTGTTGAATTTTGTGTAATTAGTGGTTTTTTTTGCTGGTGGGTGTTTGAATGTTTGATCAAGTTTGAATTTTTGTAGTTGGTAATGTTGTTGGTTGGGCTGAATTGCCCGGTTATTATTTCGCTTGTTAGTTATGATTTCGTTGTGACGATTAATGTTAGCCGACCCCAACAATGTATAATGTTTCGAAATTTTTGAGAAGTGGAGATGGTGGATTTTCAATGTGATCCCACTAACTGAATTAGTATAGTTGTAGGGGGGATTTGACAAAGGAAATGTTTGTTTTTGTTCGAATGATATTGGGTACAAGCACTCGACTTGACTGCATTGTGAATGTTTTGCTCGAGTTTAGGTTTCCATGTTTTCGGCTTTCCATGGCTGTATTGAAGTGTTGCTTACAGACCGATACAAGGTTACTTGATGTGAAAGCTACGAGACCTTGTGCAGTAGGTCGTCCTCCAGAAATGGCCTTGTAACTATTGCTCTTTGATTTAAAACCAAAGCTTTCGTCTTTTTTTATTCTGGGCGATATTTTGATAGATTGCAAAATCCGGCTTGACCATAAAAATCAGTGAAGTGAAACACAAAAAGAAAATTAGTGATAGTTGATTGTATTCCTATGTTTACACCTTGAATCTCATCCACTCCAAAAAAAAATTGTCTTTGTTTTTTTTTTTTGCTTTAGAGAGGCAGTGACTGATACGCAAAATTAAGATGACATTCGTGAGTGATAGTGATAGTTGAAAGTCGATAAAGGCATTAAGCAGTGGGTGAACATGATAAATGATTTTGTTTATTTTGTGTATATTGATACTATTGGTGTCGTGGGATGCTATTTATCATGCCTTGGGTTTGCTGTGATAATGATCAGTTTCTTCTTTGCTACTAGATGGGAAGAGCAAAGATTTGCTGACCATGAAACAAGATGAACTTGAGTGGGTGGAATACCAGAATGTTATAGACGACGTTGTTAAGAGGAGCGGACTTGAGAAGGACATCTTTTATGATGTCAGGGGCAATCATGATAATTTCGGTGTCCCATCTGTTGGTGGCTTCTATGATTTCTTTTCTAACTACAGTGTTAATGGCCAACTAGGAAGATCGGGCCATGTGAACAGTGTCACACTACAGGTATACTTCTTACTTGATCTGTTGATCTGATGGTGGTAAATTTAGTCATGTGGCTTTGATTTGTGGCACTGGTATTTATTAGTAAATGTTCGTTGCAACGTGTAGACAGGAAAGAGAAGGCATCTGTTTGTTGGGATCGACAGCACGATGGCTGTTGGCCTCAGAGGGCCGACCAATCTTTTCGGACATCCAACAGATAAACTTTTAGCTGAGTTGGATTCTGAACTCTCACAGTGGGATTTTGAGCCAACCGAACCAGTGACGAAAATCTCGTTTGGGCATTTTCCTCTTTCGTTTTCCACAGCTTCAGAATCTGGAAAGACACTGAAAGATATTTTTCTCAAGCATTCAATATCATCTTACCTGTGTGGACATCTCCATACAAGTTTTGGCAAGAACTTGAAACGGCATCATCAACCAGGAAATAATTTTTTCCAACTAGATATGCATTCGACTCTGTCCAGGAGTTCTTCTAACAGATCTTCTGAAACTCAGGAATTTTGGGAGTGGGAAATGGGCGATTGGAGGAAGAGTAGAGCTTTGCGCATTGTGGCCGTTGATAGAGGTCACACATCATTTCTTGACATCAACTTCAAATCGGGTTCTCGGAAAACTTTCGTAGTACCAACATTTCCTCTGGATTCACGGCTGATGTGGAGATCATCCTTACTTAGCGAGTATGAACGTCAAACTGTGGACGCATCCCACTACATGACAATACGAGCTTTGGTCTTCTCTTCATCTCCAATCATCTCGGTTGTTGCTAGAGTTTATGACTCACAGCCTGGAATTCTTTCTTCTGTTTTAGAGGCATCTATGACAAATATTGAATCGGGAACTTCTAGAGGATATCTTTATGCCGCTCCGTGGAACTTTAAAGCCTTTGAAGACCCAAATCCTGAGAGATACTGGTTGCAGATAGAAGCAATAGACATCAGTGGCAGATCAACCCTAACTGATTTGAGGCCGTTCTCAATCAATGGTGCTCGCGGCTTGCTATCCTGGACATGGATGGAGTTCAAAGTTATGGGCTGCCAGTGGGCTGCATTGTATTTCCCAATACTCTGGTTTTGCCTTGGGTGCTTCCTCTCCGTTCTTCTTATCCCAGTAGCAACTACGAGTTTCTCCAGTAAACAATATACAATGCAGAATTTCCTTGTAAATAAAGGTCTTCTGAATGGTATAGGAGGGGTCTTAACAGAATTATACAAGTTGCGTTTTGTATGGTGTGGCCTTGTGGGGTATTTGTTCTGCCTTGTTCTAACTCCATGGTTATCTGGACTATTGTTTACTGATGGTGGCGAGAGGGGGTACATGACTTACAAAGGATGGGTAGTGTCACGTCCAGATGTCAGCAGCAAACTGGCGTACATTGCTTTTCCAGATATAATGGTGATTGTTATCCCACATCTGGTTTTCATTGTTTTCCCCTCCCTTGTAATAGCTACGGGGTTGGCCATGGAAAGTGAACTGTACAGGATACATCTTTTAGCACTTTCTGGGAAGAAAGAAGATGATCACCATAAGGCTCCTGGATCTGGACATAATGCCGACAAGAATGTTAAAACCTCCAAATCTTATATTGGTCAACGGTGGATCAGGAAGTTTCTGATGTTGGTATCCTTGGGGATCCTGTACAAGCATTTAAAGGTATATTTTCCGTAGCTCATTTTATGGTACTCGTTCATTCATACATTCTCTGTCGTGGTTTGTTGCATGCACAACTATATCAATACACTGGTACATTTTTCATCACCTGTTATTCTTCTAGCATTTTTTGGTTGATCAGTCCTCATTGTTAGCTGCCTTGGCTCCACTGATTACCGGTGCTTATTTTGAGTAGCTGGTAAAAAATTAGAAGATATATGGCTTTTGGTGATATGGAATGTGATAGGAAATTAGGAATTGTTTATTCTTTGTGTCACTGAAACACCTGAAGGGCTGACCATATGTACATCTAAGAAACTCAGCCCTGAGATCTGTCTTCTTGGTCATCTCTCCGCAGTACCTGTATGTCTTTGTTTTTCATCGAGTATATTCCTCTCATCATATTCCTCATGCCTAACCCAGTCCAATAGATGCATGCTTGTAAGTTGTAACTCAGCTGCAGCTCAGAGCGCTGTTCTAAAACCTTCTACCTCAATAAAATCATCAAGATGCTTATTTTGATCTTAACTAGAGTCAATTTGATCGTTATGGTTGTTTTAATCCCTCTCCCTCATTGACAATTTGACACTGTTGTACCTGGTTCTCTCTGCACTGTGCTATAAGATTCATCATGATAATAGAACACTGAACGTCCTAAGATAGTACAGATGATCTACGCCTCAAAAGCATTATCTGATTAGTGTTTATGTTTTTCCTGCGCTGTATCTGTTGCAGAGTTGCAGAGCTCTGATGAAAGCATATGAGATGAACCCGTTCCTCCATTTTCCAGTTTATAGTCTCTGGATACCACTGCTGCTGGCATATGCTATCTACAGAACCCGCAGAGGCTAGCATTATTGTCAAACTTCACCCTAATTAATTCAAGTTTGAATGGAAAAAAAGTGGGGGCAGAATCCAGCAGCTTATGCATCCTGTAGACATGTAAATGCCTTCTGTGAGCACGCTATTTCGGCCCACTCAGCTTCTGGCTTCAACCCGTGCAGCTCTTGGCGATCAGAACTTGGAGAATTGGTTATGCTGATAAGTTGCTCGGAGTTCACAACAGAAACCAAACAAGCTTTTCCGTCATCTATGAAGAAACGAGGGCTTGCTGACAGTCGACAAGCTTAGTACACTCTGCGACCAAAGGAACAAATCTCTAAAATACTTTATCATTACAGCAGAAGTGACTGCTATGAGATTTTTTCTTTATTTCTGTTCTCTACTGTGGCAATTTCAGAATGTCGGAATTTGAAAATCCTTGTATAATGAATGAGAGAAATCTCAAAAGGACCTTTATCCATGAATATGTATGATGTATCCACTACCCAACTAAGTTATAGTGAAATGTTTTTTCCGATCCTTTGAATTTGTAGAAGTTTGATTCAGATCCGTGAGTTTCAAATCAAATGTCAATCATTCCAAAGAACGATAGAAGTATTATTTAGTTTCGTTTAAATGTCACTTTTGCTCTACATGTTCAAACTTCTTTACCTTCCCTTAATTTCTCATCACTTTTATTCTTCAACTATAGTAAGACCCCGTTTGATAGGACTGCATCTTTCTGAACTGATCTGATCTGATTTGAATTATTCTGATCTGATCTGAATGATTCTGAACTCATCTGATCTGATCTGAATGTGTTGAAATTTTGATAGAATTTCAACGAATTAGTATCAGTTATGGACCAAATACATTGATAAAAATTTGAACGTTTCTGATCTGATCTGAATGATTTTGAACTGATCTGATCTGATCTGATTTGAATGATTCTGAACTGATCTGAAAAATACTGCGAATAAGTCTTATCAAACAGGGCCTAACTCATATAAACGTTCTAAACTTCATTCACTTCAAAAGTTCAAATCTTCCAATATTATGACCCCCTTACCTTCCACAAAATCGTGCATTCCGACTTCTTCCATAACTATTCCATACCATCCGAAATACAGAAAAAATGACTCAATTATTACACTCAAATAGAATACTCAACACAATTCTTCGACTTTTTGCTAAAATTGAATGTCAAACAATAACCCCAAACGTAAAAACAACTTATTATAGAAAATCAAAAAATTAGGTTTTTACCAAAAATATAGGTAAATATATATATATATATATATATATATATATATATATATATATATATATATATAGGGCTCACATCCAGTGAGAAGTGGTAATTTGGTGAGAAGTAATAACTGCAGTAACTAAACCGCATAACTCTAGCGAGTTAACTCAATAAAGTAAATTGTTTAACTCCAATATTATTAGTAACTCCACCAAATTCAAAGAAAATTAATTAACTCTAACGTAACTCCGCAAACTAAAACACGTAACTCCAACTTAACTCCACAAACTAAAACACGTTACCCCAACTTAACTCCACTCACTAAAACACGTAACTCTTAACGGAACTCCACTCAATAAAACACGTAACTCCAACTTAACTCTACCAACTAAAACACGTAACTCCAACTTAATTTCATAAACTAAAACATGTAACTTCAACTTAACTCCACCAACTAAAACACGTAACTTCAACTTAATTAATTTCATAAAATAAAACACGTAACTTCAACTTAACTCCACTAATTAAATCACGTAACTCCACTAATTCCAACTTAACTCAACCAATTAAAACATGTAACTTCAACTTAACCCCACCAATTAAAACACGTAACTCCAACTTAACTTCACTAACTAAGACACGTAACTTTAACTAAAAAAAAAAAATGAACCACATTTTTTTTCTCTCTCCTCCCATACCCACCCACCACCACCACTCCGCACCTCCGTCCAACCACCAGCCACCCGCACCAACCACCACTACAACCCATCCGGCCACCACCGCCTTGACCGCCCTCCTGACGCCAGCACACCGGTGGTGGTCCCGGCCACCGTCGACAACTCACGAGCCCAAATCGACCCATTCTCTCTCTTCAAACTCCTCTCTAACCACCACGAATTGCGCCCTCCCCGATGATCCAACGCCCTAACCGATGTTAGCCGCCCCTCCCCGCCATTCTCCGCCCTCCCCACGACGTTCGCCGCCCCTCCCCCGACGTCCGTTGTCCCTCCACCCAATTTTCGAAGGTGAAAAAAGAGGAAATGGGGGAGATGGAAGGTGCGGCGGCTTGTGGGAACGGTGGAGGGGATGTCGGGGTGGCCGGCCGACCATGGTGGCTGGGTCGGGGCCGCTGTCGGGGGTGGCCGGCGACGGCGACGGCGGGCTGGGGTGGTCTCGGGTTGTTGGTTGAGGGGGGGTTGGGGGAGGAGAGAGAAAAAAAAAGAAGTGGATTGGATTTTTGTATTTTATTTTATTTTTATTTCAGTTTTAATCTAGACCACTAGATCAAGGTAAGATGGAGGGATGAGATTACTTCTCATTTCTCACGAAACTAATACTTCTCATTTGATATATATATATATATTTATATATATATATTTTTTTTTTTTTTTACTGTTAGCTTTGTAACTTCCTTTTTACGATACGTCCAGAAGTAAAGAAAATATAACAAAGATTGAGCTTATCTTTCACTCTACCTTAGACCTACACAGTCCTTCATTCAACCGCCGTATCTTTCACTCTTCACACTCTCAGTCTCTCTCCTCCCCTTGTTCGTCCGCCATTAAACCTCCGATTCAACTTCTGGTATCCCCTCTTTTCTACGCCGATTTCTTTTATAATTTCTCAGTATTTTTATATTTTGATGTGATTTTATCATGGGTTTATTATTTTGATTTCATATGAATATGGGGTTTTAGGTAAAATTAATTTACTTTGTTGTTGAATACGTTTTACTGCATGAAATTGTGTGTAGTATAGAGATTATTTGTTGTTATGTAACTTTGATTTGTACCCACAATTTTATTTTGTAACATGGGTTTTTATGTTGTATGATTGAATTTTGTATTTGTATTAAAAAGATACAATCTTTTCCGTTTCTCTTGATGGATTGTTGTTTTTCGGGGCCGTTGCGATTTTCGTATTAGTTGTCATGGATTAGGGTTGTTGTTGTTAATCAGATTGTGTTGGTGTTGTTTCGGGGCCGTTATTAGGTTGTATTGATTGGGTTTGTAGGTGTTTAATATGGTAATGTATTTGGAAAAGAAATTTTTCCGTTCATTCCCATGCGCTGTTATGCTTGTCATATGAATTGTCATGGATTAGGGTTGTTGTTGATAAGGATGTAGTTGTTTTCGTTGTTGTTAGGTTTATTCATATGAATGTCGTGGATTAGGGTCAACGTGGGATGAGTGGATTGAAAAGGGTTTGAAGTTCCGTAGTGGTGGTTAGGGCTTAGGTTGAATCCGATGATGTGGGTGGCTTGAATTTGAGCTTGAGATAGGGAAGATAGTGAGGTTTCTGGAAATTGAGGTTTATGTATTATGAGATGAGAAAGAGGTGGAATGGTCATTAGATCTAGTAGTTGTCACTTGTGAGGCGTAGTTTGGCTGATACTGCCCTGACTCGTGTTGTTATCCGAGAAAGTAAGAAAAGATTAGTTTGATGATTTTAAAAAAGAACGAGCGAAAAGTGATAAAAGTGAAGGTGTTGATTGAACGAGAATAGGGTAGAGTAACATTTTTAAATGGGTGTTTTGTTTTACTAAAAGAACTTTGGTTGCAGAGTGTCACTGTCACCCCTATCGGTCGTTGCTATAAGAATGGACATATACCAGCTTTTCAAAAACATCTAATGACATTGACCTTCACTTATTCCCGGTAAAGCACCCGTTGTTTCCCTTGGTTCCACCTCATTTCTCGTGTCCTTTTTCTCTTTTTCTAATATTTTCTTTCTTGCTTTTCCATGTCTAGATCTGTTTTCTTTTTTCCATTGGTTTTTCTAGTTCCTCTGCCATGCAATTTTAGATCATTAGGTCATCCCGTCATGTTAGCAATCCAAAATCAATCTGGGGCTTAAGCTTGTATGTGAGGACGTGGTAAACTTTGTATACATCATTGTGGTCTCTTCTTCCACGAATCGCTTTCTTCCAGTATTTGTCTGTTTTGATTGCTGATTACTCGTATTAGATTTCTAGCCATATAATAGAAGAGAATTTAACAACCTCAAGCTGTCTAGTGGGGTTTATTGTTTCGCGTTGTAGATACTTCCCCTCCCAGCTATCTCCTCTCTTTGTTTGGTCTTTGTTTAATTGGTATTTATGTATTGCGTAATTTGCTTTCAGGAATTACTTGCGGAGCTTCACAAAGAGGGGTCCATTCTGTCAAAGGTAAACATGAGCGTTAGAATTAATTGGGTGCATTGCGCTACAGAGTTCTGGATGTTATGAAGTTATTGTTTGTGTCTACAGTGATTGATTTTGTGCCACATTTGTGGGAGAAGTTCATCACATTTCTCCTCAGATACTTAATTCGAATGTTCAACTTTGTGTACTTCATTTGAATTTGTAAAGTTCTCTTTCTTCGTCTCGCAATTTGCGTGGATGGATTGCTGGAATTTAAGTTTAAACTGCTATTCCTCCCTTTGATGTTCGCCATTCTTGTATCTACCATGGTCCCATCTCATCTCTGCCAAATGCCTTGTGTTATTTTCTGTCATCTGTACACTACTTCTTTGGGGTAGTTTATGTGGTTTATTTCACATGCTATTCCTTCCTTGTGTTACATCTAATGAAACATAAACTTTATGTTCCATGGCAGCTTATCCAACATGTCCATTTAAGATTTAATGTTACTTTTGTCAATTCTTTGTCTAATCGGAATGTACTCTACAGTCTCTACTGATTGACCAGTTTCCTCAAACACATTCGAGGCATTATTTGATGACTTGCTCTTTTGCAGGTTCTGTAGTATTTTTCCAAGTGATATGGCTGAAAGTGGTAGGAGCTTTGCCAGGAGGGACAAGCTTTTAGAGATAGAGTCAAAGGTTCGCGGCTGGTGGGATGAGAATGGTGTTTTTATTGCCCAGCCTGGAGAGCATCCTCCTGGGCCTGGAGAGAAGTTTTTTGGAAACTTCCCGTTCCCATATATGAATGGGTACTTGCATCTTGGACATGCCTTCTCTCTTTCTAAGGTGGAATTTGCTGCTGCTTTTCACAGATTGAATGGAGCCAGGGTACTCTTTCCTTTTGGTTTTCACTGCACTGGCATGCCCATTAAGGCTGCAGCGGATAAGCTTGCAAGAGAAATCCAACTGTTTGGAAACCCACCAGAGTTTCCCGCTCCAGTGCAGGAAGAAGTCGGTCAGGCTCCGGTAGAACAAGCTGATGCTGGATCACAACAAGCTCCTGATAAATTTAAGGGCAAAAAATCGAAGGTTGCAGCGAAGACTGGTACACAGCTGTACCAGTGGGAGATCATGCGCAGTTTTGGTCTTTCTGATGAAGAGATCTCAGGGTTTCAGGATCCATATAAATGGCTGACCTTTTTTCCTCCATTAGCCGTTGAAGACTTGAAGGCTTTTGGCTTAGGTGTTGACTGGAGGCGATCGTTTGTCACGACAGATGTGAATCCCTTTTTCGATTCCTTTGTGAGGTGGCAGATGAGAAAGCTTAAAGCAGCCGGTAAAATTGTGAAAGACCTAAGATATGCGGTCTACTCCCCGTTAGATGGGCAACCTTGTGCAGATCATGATAGGGCTTCCGGAGAAGGGGTACAGCCACAGGAGTACACTTTAATCAAGATGGAAGTTGTTTCGCCTTTCACAGGAAAGTTGAGTGCTTTAAAGGGCAGGAAAGTGTTTCTAGCTGCTGCAACATTGAGGCCAGAGACTGTATGGGCAAACAAATGCTTGGGTCTTACCTGATGGAGCTTATGGAGCATTTGAAATTAATGATGAAGAGGTCTACATTGTCACTGAGAGAGCGGCACGTAATCTTGCATATCAGCGGTACTCGAGGATCCCAGAAAAGCCGACTTGCTTAGTTGAGCTTACTGGTCATGACTTGATCGGTTTGGCTCTAAAGTCACCGCTTTCATTCAATGAAATCATTTACGCTCTTCCCATGTTGACGATCTTGACAGACAAAGGTACTGGTATTGTTACCAGTGTTCCTAGTGATGCACCTGATGATTATATGGCTATGCATGATCTGAAGGCAAAGCCAGCTCTACGGGCAAAGTATGGTGTTAAAGACGAATGGATTCTTCCCTTTGATATTATACCCATTATTAATATTCCCGAATTTGGTGATAAGCCTGCTGAGAAAGTCTGCACGGACTTAAAGATCAAGAGCCAGAATGAGAAAGATAAGCTTGCTGAAGCGAAGCGGCTGACTTACTTGAAGGGTTTTACCGATGGGACAATGCTGGTCGGAGAATTTGCTGGAGAGAAGGTACAGGATGCAAAACCAAGGGTCAGGCAAATGCTTTTAGAAGAGGGCCAAGCCATCAAGTACAGTGAGCCTGAGAAGAAGGTGATGTCTAGATCAGGTGATGAATGTGTTGTGGCTCTGACAGACCAGTGGTACATAACATATGGTGAGTCTGAGTGGAAAAAACAAGCTGAAGAGTGCTTAGCCAACATGAATTGCTTCGCTGATGAGACGCGTCATGGCTTTGAACACACTCTTGGCTGGCTAAACCAGTGGGCCTGCTCTCGATCTTTTGGCCTTGGTACTCGCATTCCTTGGGATGAACAGTTCCTTGTGGAGTCTCTTTCTGATTCAACTGTATACATGGCATATTACACTGTTGCTCACTTTTTTCAAAATGGGGACATGTATGGATCGGGTTCTAGTTCGATAAAACCAGAACATCTGACTGATGAGGTATGGGATTTCCTTTTCTGTGGAGGTCCATATCCTCAGTCATCAGCTATTGATCCAAATGTCCTTGGAGAGATGAAGCGGGAATTTGAGTACTGGTATCCGTTTGATCTTCGTGTGTCCGGTAAAGACCTTATCCAGAATCATCTGACATTTAGCATCTATAATCACACAGCAATCATGGAGAAACGTCACTGGCCGAAGGGGTTCAGATGTAATGGGCATATTTTGCTGAATGCTGAGAAGATGTCCAAGTCCACTGGGAACTTCAGGACACTCAAACAGGCCATTGAGGAATTCTCTGCCGATGCCACAAGGTTTGCTCTTGCCGATGCTGGTGATGGTGTTGACGATGCAAATTTCGTATTTGAAACTGCGAATGCTGCCATTCTACGTCTCACAAAAGAAATTGCATGGATGGAAGAAGTTATTGCCTCAGAAGCTGCATTAAGACCTGGCCCTTCATCGACATATGCTGATCGAGTGTTCCAGAATGAGATTAACTTGGCAACCAAATTGACCAAGCAGCACTATGAAAACTACATGTTCCGAGAAGCACTCAAGACTGGCTTTTATGACCTGCAAGCAGCCAGGGATGAGTACAGATTCTCTTGTGGCGCTGGTGGCATGAACAGGGATTTGGTATGGCAGTTTATGGACATTCAGACTCGGCTTATTACTCCGATTTGCCCGCACTTTGGTGAGTATGTGTGGAGGGAGCTTTTGAGAAAGGAAGGCTTTGCTATCAAAGCCGGCTGGCCCGTCGCTGATGCACCTGATCTAACCCTGAAGAGTGCCAACAAATATCTCCAAGATTCTATTGTGCTGATGAGGAAGCTGCTCCAAAAGCAAATTCTGGGGTCAAAGAAGGGTAACAAGAAAGGAGCCGCCCCTGTGACTCAGCCTGCGGAAGACAAGCAACTGACCGGGCTGATTTACGTGAACGAGAATTATGATGGTTGGAAAGAAGAATGCTTAAAGATTCTCCAAAGCAAGTTCAACGTGGAAACCCGCACATTTGCTCCAGACAGTGAAATCATGGCAGCACTGCAGCATAGTGAAGTTGGCCGTGACGCCAATTTCAAGAAAATCCAGAAACTCTGCATGCCATTTTTGAGGTTCAAGAAAGATGAGACTCTTTCCCTTGGCCCCCATGCCTTGGAGCTGAAGCTTCCGTTTGGGGAGATCGAAGTTCTTTCTGAGAATCGGGAACTGATCAAGAGGCAGCTTGGGCTCGAGGATATTGAGATCTTGTCATTCTCAGACCCTGCGGCTGTAGCTAAAGCCGGGAGTCTGTCAAGCGTGCTTTCCCAAAATCCTCCATCTCCGGGTAACCCAACTGCTATATTTTTGCCGCGGCCATGAAATCGCTGTTTTTTTTGTACTCCCTAGGATATGTTTGGTCACTTTTTCCTGCAATTTTTGTACGCGTTGCTACTAAGTACTCCTAACTATTTCTGGCATTTTGATACTTCTGTTTTAATCCGTGGCCATTTTCGTTTATTCTCTGTGTGTTTCGCAAGGAATATAAGTAAATTATGTTCATGCTTCCTTGGATTACTGAACTATTGATTTTGCCCCCTCTGGCTCATCGTGTCACGCTACGCAAGTATATGTAATCAATTTTACGCAAGTATGTAATCAATTTTACGAAAGAGCCAAAGAGGTACTTAAACCAAATTATCGAATTATTTCATCAATACAAAATCCGCCATATCAAATGATTAGACGGCTTCAATTTATTTGAAGACTCTTTTGTAATAGAGATACTTGAACCAAATTATCGAGAGTATATACATAGAACACGTTACATTATCGGACCATATAATAAAAAAAACGAACTTATTTTAATTACCAAACCATGGACACATACAGCTTGTTTGGTAGGAAGGAATTTGACGGAAAGAAAGGATGGGAAGAGAAAGGAAAGGGAGGGAAGGGAAACAAAGGTATTTACGATTTCCGTTGTTTGGTTGAAAAATAAAAAATCTGGAGGTTTTAGAATGAAAATGTGTGTTTCTATGTTGTATTTTTCTTTTCCTTTCAATTCCCACCGTTTTGGGCGGAAAAGAAACTCACAATTTTATGAAGAGTACTTTCCTTCCATTTCCTTTTCTTTCTCCCCATTTCCTATACTTTTTTTGTAAACCAAACATTGGAAAGCTCAAAAATGATTTTCCTTTCCTTTCCTTTCCAAGTATTTTCTTCCTACCAAACATGCTGATAGAGTTCTAGTGTTTGCAAAATGTTTTGATTGCATTCGTTCTTAATATATCTTTCCTTTACTCGGTTTTATCGGTTTCCTGAATTCGAATCTTTCCTCGGATTATTTACTTTCACTATCCACGACCACTAAGAAGCAAAATTGGCGGGGTTTCTGTAAAGTTTGATTTCCAAATTTCAAGATTAATCAAAAAAAAAAAAAAAAACTAAATTCAACAAAAATCCCTCTTTATTTAAAAGAAAGAAAAAAGCGAAATGGGAAAATAAAAATCAAACCTCCTCCTTCTTCCGCCCTTTCTCTCTCTCACACACACACTCCCTCACTCCAAAATCAGTCATTTCAGCCAAAAAAAGAAAAAGAAAAAGTAACTTCACTCGGAAGATACCGCCGTCGTCGTCCATGGGAGGCGACAGAAAACCTATCGGCTGTTATAATGCTTCTGTTCAGGTTCCATTTTTATATTAATTTCATTCCATTTCATTAATTTTTTGTGCTAATTTTGTTACTAATTTGAATTATATTCTCTAAATTCACATTCCGAACTTATTTAATTGCGTTATTATTTGATTGAAATCATTTTTACTGTTTTTTTTTTTGTTTTGGTAATTTTTTTAATTTGTGGTTTTTAGTGTTGAATTTGTATGAAATGATGAAAATTGAGAGGTGGAATGAGGAATTGTAGATGTGATAAGTGTGATTGATGGAATGTAGGAGCTGATAGTGATCGACGATCTTTTATCGGCGTTGGTCGGAATCGAAGGACGTTACATTTCAATTGAAGGAATTATTCGCGGTAAGAAAGATGAATTTGTGTTCCAAGTTGATACTTCCATGGATTTAGCTCTTCAGGTTTGTAACCGCCTGCCTCTCGCTTGTTGTTGTTTTCGCGGTTTTTCGTTGTCTTGAGCGTAATGTTGTTGTACCTTTTCGCTTTAATTGAATTGAGGCAAATGAATATTTAGATTAGACTAGTTTAGGTTAGGTTAGGTTAGGTTAGGCTAATGTGTGTAACACGATTTCTAGGTTACAACGTCACTTTTATCACTTGAGGTCTTTGTATCACACAAACAACAACAAAACTGAAGTCTCAGATGATTTGGGGTTGGCTATCATATAAAGTCATATAATTAGTGATTGAATGAACAGAACATCTGCTAATTGTGGAGGGATGTGCTGCAGGAGTTGGGAAAACGCATATTCCCGCTATGTGAGAGCTATTTGTTGATTGATCAGTTTGTGGAGTCAAGGTCGCAATTCAAGAAAGGACTAGTTAACCATGCTTTTGCAGCAGCTCTAAGAGCACTCCTTCTGGTAGGTTCTGCGATTTGCGCTATATGTCTTCACGTATGGCATTTTATATATTTTAGGCTTTGCTATGTGGCAAGCCCCGATGTTTCCCGCTGGAAAATTGAATTATCTCATAGCAACCTTCACTATTCTTCGAACACCATTCTGGGTGTTCATCTGTACTCTATTTCGTTTCTGGAGATAGTTTCTCAAGTTTTGGTACTATTGTACACTCACTGGGTGTCATATCTGTACATCAGAAGCTGGTTCTAGTCAATAACAGTCTACTATGATGTACTGGATACCAGGATTACCAGGCAATGGTGGCTCAGCTTGAACATCAATTTCGTCTTGGAAGACTTTCACTGCAAGGATTGTGGTTTTACTGTCAGGTTTAAGCCTTTTCCTAACTTGACCTTGGAGGCTTGGTGTATTATTTAGCTCTATTTCATTTTATCTTTGCTTCATTTTTTGCAGCCAATGATGGGGTCGATGAAAGCAATGTGCTCAGTAATCCAGAAAGCTTCATCAAATGATTGTGTTGGTGTTGACGTTCTTAATCTCCTGCAGAGCCAGGTTAAAAATTCAGCTCATCAGCTAATATTCCTGAAAGTAAAACCGTTGGATTTCTTCGTGGATATTATTTTAAGACTGTAATCTTACTCTCTGGTTCCCAATTACTTGTTTTTCAGGCTAAAGCTATGGCTGGTGATCATGTTGTAAGATCTCTGTTAGAAAAGATGGCACAGTGTGCAAGTTCTGCATATCTTGAGATACTAGAAAGGTGAGATTTATCGTGCATTAAGCTCCATAAAAACCTTAGAAATTAACATATGGTAAATTCCCAAAATCGTCAAAAACCGCATGGTAGCCTAAACAGATGTGTATCGAAAAGGCTTAAAGAACTTTTGTAATGAAGGAATCAGCTCTCCATATCCAACAACGATACTCCAAAATCGTCTATGATAAAGTATTGAGAACGTTTTATGACTTTAAAAAAATTGGTCAAAACAGGCCAAAACCAAAGTGCATAGTCCATGGTTTTTGGCCCAAAATGGCGCCGGAACGAAAACAGCTCAAATTTTTGTGGAAGCCCCTAGGAGTCATATTATGTGTTTTAGCTAAATATTAAAGCAAACAACCTATGATAGGTGCCCCAAAACAGCCAAAAACATACACTAACCACAATGGGTCATAGGAGGTGAAGGTGTTTAAAAGAACCTTAAACGAGGAAACCGAACCTCAAATTCATCACGGACAGTCCCAAGTAATCCATGGAAATGCTTTGAGAACATTTAGATACTTTGATAAAAATGGCCAAAAAGTCCGGACAAAAACAGAGGCTATAATCCACGGTTTGTGGCCAAAATTGCTTCGGAACAATAATGGCTCAAAATTTTCTGGTAGTGCATAGTGGTCATATCATAGGTTTTAGCAAAGCATTAGAGCCAAAAACTTATTGTAAGTCCCAAAGTCGGTAAAATATGCATGTGAACCTCAAAGGGGAAGGTTTGGCGGAAGGTCTTAAAGAAGTTCTCTGGAAGAGGAACCAGCCCTCATATCCAACAAGGGAACTCCAAATCTGTCCATACTAATACAACAACAACAACCAAGCCTTATTCCCAAAATGATTTGGGGTCGGCTAACATGAATCGTCATCTAGTAACCGTCTTGTGTACGCCATGAAATTTCAAAACGTTGTAAATCTGTCCATACTAATGTACTGAGAAAATTGTCTAATTTAAAGAAAGTGGTCAAATTATGTCTGATGATGGAAAAGTAAATGTAGGAAAAGTATTCTCTCAAAAAAAAAAATGTAGGAAAAGTAAGATTTATATAAAATGACCAGTGGCAAAAAAGTAGAAATAATATCGAGTAAGTTATAATAATTGAGCTGTAAAAGGTGTACATACATTGCTCGGGTGTGAGCCGGGTCCCTAAACTAATCAGTATTAACAATCTGTTTTGAACTCACATAATTATAGTCTTTCGAAACATTTTTCTAGTTTTAAACTTATTTGACATTTTACCCTAGCTCAGGTCATTACTTATATTTACTGACATGTTATTAGGTGGGTGTATGAAGGAGTTATTGATGATCCATATGGTGAGTTCTTCATAGCAGAAAACAGTTCTCTGCAAAAGGTGTGCAAATCATACTGAATGTGTGAGGCATGAAACTTCTCATCAAATATTCGCACTTTTCACTCTCCCTTTGTTTCAGGAAAGTCTCACTCAAGATTATGATGCAAAGTATTGGAAACATCGATACAGCCTCAAGAATAGCATTCCAAGCTTCCTTGCAGATGTCGCTGGGACAATTTTGACTACTGGAAAATATTTGAATGTCTTGAGGGAATGTGGCCATAACGTTCAGGTTGACTGGCTGTTATACTTGGTTGTCTTTCTTATTTAAGTTTTAGAAGAAATTGTTTTGATCCTTATCTGGTTTTTCTTCGACATGTGTACTCTCCAGGTCCGTGTATCAGAAAATTCAAAGTTGCGGAATTTTGGTTCCAACCATCACTACCTCGAATGTATAAAAGCTGCATATGATTATGCAAGTGGTGAACTGTTAAATCTTGTAAGAGAGAAGGTGAATATCAGTCTCTTTTATCTTTGCCCATCGCTTGTGTAAATGTAAAATCTTAGTTGCTGTATTTAGTAGTGACACTGGATATGCTGAAAACTTAACTTTCTCATTTTATTTCCCCCCTTTATTTGCATGGGACAGTATGATCTGATGGGGAAGCTTCGATCCATAAAGCATTATCTTCTTCTCGACCAGGTACTAATTTACATAGACATATACTGTAACGTCCTGAGGTACTCGCTCTCAAGTGGATTCTTTTAGTGCCAGTAGCTAAGACTGTCTCCTTGGCAAATGTTGCCTGGTTAAGGGATGGTCTATTTAACTGTTGCTCTCGTATTTAAAACTTACATTGGCCTGAGGTTTCTTTGGTGTGATCAACTGAAGTGGCCACATAAGGTTGTAAGATTGTCTTAATTGCCCCCTTGCCTGGTAAAGAAACAATTCTTAACCAGAGGTTGCGTACTAGTTGTAAGAGTAACATAATAAGGTGACGGGGTTTATTAGTACCAAATCTGCTTTCAACTTTGTTTGAATAGAAAGTGTTGTAATATGCTTATCTTAGATAAGCGTACTTACAGGCTTCTGTTAACATTTCAGGGTGATTTCCTTGTCCACTTCATGGATATTGCTAGAGAAGAGCTGACGAAAAAAGTTGAAGAGGTTTCAGTGGAGAAGCTGCAGGTCTGTTATTCAGTTGTATATATTTATTTCTGCATTTCTATGTTCTGTCAATCGATTGGAGATATTAGAGATTTATTCATCCATCAAGAGAGACATTGAAGTCTCGCAACAGAAACAACAACCTCAAACAAATAGTGAAAATAACAAACAAAAAGGCAACTAGGTAATTAGCAGCTAAGCACTGCTCGAGTATATATCATTCTGCAAAGGCTCTAGTACTTGAAAAATCTCATCAACAATATTGTTTCAAATCAATAATCACATCAAACTGCATGTATTACTTGTTACAGTATTGTTTCTTCGAGAAAACTTGTTATCGCAATGTTACTATCAATGTTATGTCTTTCACTGTGAATCATATTTATCAAAGGAGGCAGATATGTTTCTAAATACCTTGTTATTTTATAGTCTCTCTTGGATCTCGCCTTAAGATCCACTGCAGCTGCAGCTGATCCTTGTCATGAAGATTTGACTTGCTGTGTGGTGAGCTTCTAGTTTCCCATTGCCGTAATGCATGAATAGAGATATTTCAGTAAGAATCCTATTGTCCAATCTCAAATTTGTAGCTGATATTTGTAATATGTAGGAAAGATCCACTTTGTTTAAAAGGTTAAGCATGCTCAAAGATCTTGAAATCAGTAAAGCTATTTCTGAGGATGATCCTCTTGAAGAACCAGCAAGCATTACTGGCTTGGAGACGTTTTTCTTGGGATACAAGGTAAGTACTACTGCCTTGCGTTGTCTTGTATGTTTGATGTTCCTTCTGTATGTCAGTGAACTAGATTCAGTCTCAGAGGCTCTTTCTTTCCTTCTGTTGGATGTATTTGCTCGCTTGCTGGCAGGGAGTTAGTAGATCTTAGACTTTGTATCATCCCTTTTGTGAAATCCTTTTAAGAGACAATGACCTCCTAGATTTGGTCATGTGGCTTATCCAGTGCTAATTAAAGTGCACTGCAAAGCATGTACCTTTAAAAAATTTGAAGCCCTCATTATTAATTATATTGACAGTACTTTTGATATGATCTTTCTGATGTTTGAACTCGTTCCTTGTGCTCAGGTACAATGGCCATTGTCCCTTGTTATATCAAGAAAAGCCTTGACTAAGTATCAGTTGATTTTCCGCTTCCTTTTCCACTGTAAACATGTCAGTCGCCAGCTCTGTGGAGCTTGGCAAGTGCATCAAGTATGTTGCTCCACCCTCATCTTCATATCATGTAAGTGAACTGCTTTCACATGCTCATACTAAGATCAGAGTCATGATGCAGGGAGTTCGTGCTGCCAATCTAAAAGGAACTGTGATATCCCGTTCTTCTCTCCTTTGTAGAAGCATGCTCAAGTTCATGAATAGCCTTCTACACTACTTGACTTTTGAGGTAAGATTTAAGAGCATCTCGCCTTGTGCTTTGACAGTCTTCTCATGTCTTTTGTTGGCTTGGTGAAAGAACTAAATATTATATTATCTCACTTACAAGATTATGCATCTGTTTGCCTTTTGCGTGTGTTTCTTTGTAAGCTGGTTGATTCTATCTCCCTGCCTCTTTAGAATTAGAGTACTGTAGTAGTTTGTGGATTAAAATTATTGTTTGCGGGAAAGTTGAAAAATTGAGATTCTTTTCTTCGTTCTTTCAGGTTCTTGAGCCTAATTGGCATATCATGAATAATAGGTTGCAGTCAGCAAAAAGCATAGATGAGGTATGGATATTAAGTGGATCAATGTGTTGCAGCTATATATATGGTTCATTGGTCAAGTGACTCGATTCTTTCCAGGTAGCTCTCAGGTAGTGGCATTTGACTTCGTTTATTCTGATGAAACAGGTTATCCAGTATCACGATCTGTTTCTTCAGAAATGCTTGAGAGAATGCATGCTTCTCTTACCTGAACTTCTCAAGGTCGGGTTTTTTCTGCTTGGTTAGCTCTTTTTTTTTTTTTCGGGAACTACCCATCATAGGCATGGGCTCTAATTAGTGGTCTGAATACCAAAACTCTACTAAATTCGTTGTCACAGGCTCCGCTGGTATGATTTAATGGACCACATATGTGAGATGTGACTTGTTCTCGTTAGGTATGAAGTCGGCACTAACATTGACTGTGCTTGACAAATGCAGAAGATGGAGAAATTGAAGCTTATATGCCTTCAGTATGCAGCAGCTACTCAATGGTTAATTTCTTCTTCCATTGAAGTAACTACTAAGCCTTCTTCTGGTTCTTCAACTAAGGCGCTAAAGTTTACGGAGAACTCAGCAGTTACAGATTCTATCTTGTAAGTCAACATTAACCTCCGCCCTCATCTGTGTCCTGTGTCCTATGTCCGTCCCCTCGTTGTCTTACAATACATGGAACAAATTTCAGGAAATTTGAGAAGGAATTCAATACTGAACTCCAGAGCCTCGGACCAATATTAAGCAACCGTTCTCAGGCAGAACCGTACTTGACTCATCTCGCTCAGTGGATTCTTGGAGTTGGGACTGAACAGTGAGTTGCTGACTGAAGCAGGGTGTAAGAGGAGTTTCTAGGCATAATTAGGAATACACTGACACTTATTTTTTTTATTTAAGAGGAGCCACATAATGTAGATACAGATGAGTTTTAACCCGTCCTTGGGCACACGCTGGCTCATTGTTATTGCGCCTGTTCATAATTTATCGTGTTGAGTGAGAAGTTGCAGCTGCTCTTGTTCAAACTCTTGGCTCGCATTTCCATAACGGCAGGTATACTCTTATCGTGCAGAGTTTTTTGACAAATCTTGTATGAGACAGTCGCACGATAAATTATCGTAATTAAGTGAACAATAAATAAATTTCTATATTAAATTAAACACGCGAAACACAATAAGTTAGTATGAAACCGTCTCATATATAATTGCAAATCTGCAAATATAAGCCGATGCTCTTCAGCTGACCCTAATAATTACCGTAATACAAATCATTCAAATCCAACAAAATGTCAAAATACGACCATGGCTAAACACAGCGAAAATTGTGACGATACAATGGTACAACTTTATTAACAATAGGAACCCAAAGTTACAAGAACATTTTCACTATTACATCCGGCCTGAGAGGTTCGGGTGTCCGTACAAATCGAGAACAGCTAAAAAATACAAGTGTTCTGTGAAGTGCTGGTTAAATTACAATGCCAGACACAGCAGACGGATCTATATACAGCTGACTTTATGACATTGTGACATACAGATCAAGGGACTTCGGACTTCCCCCAACCCTCACCCTTGTTATTTTCTGTATGAACTTCGCGTATCACCTGATATACAAGGGAAATCGGGAGCAAAAGGCTCCCCATCCGATTGCAAAGCATCAATTGTTGGAAACAGAAGCCGAACCCAGTGGTAGGGTTAGGCCTTAACAATCTGTTTCCTTTATCAGGGAGATGACCGAAAAGGAAATGGTTCACCTTCGGTTTTGACACATCTGACAAATGGTAGCGGACTTCACATTGGCAAATGTGCAGTGTTCACAGGACCAGTGGGTTGAATCATCAGCTGTTCTACTAGAACTGCCAGATTTGGATGATGTGCCCTTGGTCCTGCCACTCCGGCTCCTACTTCCACCTAGACTCTTTGAGCTTGTGGTTCGGCTGGTAGCACCATGTGAATCCACATCCGACAAACCATTTTCTAGGGCACGGACAAGATTCTCAAAGTAGTTTCTGGTCACACTGCCACCAAACAGATGTTAAACCATTAGGGCACACATAAGGGGGAAGGAGATGAAGTGATGAACGATGTTAACAAGATGCACAGATAAGACTGTCGAAAACAGAATTCGATAGCCTGAACATGCGAGTATAATTATGATTTTCATCCTAGTTAGTGATTGCCAAACAAAATGCACAGCTTATGCTTGAATCTAAGCTACTATGAGAAAATGAAATTCCATTATACAGATGAACCCAGACAACATACTACATTTCATTAATGAGATACCTTGTAAGACCAGCTAACTTCGTTCGGAACTCATTGAACTCTTTTGACGGGCCTTCTGCGCTAAGATGAACTTGCAGTTCCTTCTCTGCACATTGATGAAGTCGTTCTAAACCAGCCTCTGCTTCTCCTGAAAAAAAAAGGCAGCTACATCAGCAACTCAACATTGGGTCACCCAAGTATATGTCGAGGCCATAAAACTACATTAGCGTACCTTGCAAATACTCGAAAAACTGTCTCTTGGCATGTTCATGCTCAGGCAGATAATATCCATACGCATATGTCCACTTAAGGACACGCCTACATTCGACAATCTGAAGACAAAACCAACCTTGTAAGATATAACTCAAAATGTTACCAGGAAATGAAGATAGTACTGAACTTTACCTGTGACCATGCTTCAATTATAAATTTGAGCTGCGACTCCGGCTGGCATTGTATGTCGCTCAATTTTTCTAGCTACAGCATGCGAAAGGTTATCAGTAAGCCAACACTATGTAGAGAACTTAAAAGTGAGGTACAATTTCAGAGGCCAAGCGGCACTTCACAATAATCACCCCAAACAATTCCTCAAGGACAAACATACATTAACCAGACAGAATAACTTACATGCACGTTTTGCATCTGATGAAGGTCTCCAATTGCTTTCTGCCTAGACTGCATAAGAGAAGCCAACAATAGAATCATATACCAGCAGAAGTTTCTACAGATGAATGAAAGACCAAAGGTAATTTTAGATCAATCCTCAACATTCCTTAGTAAGATAAATAAATGTTTCTACAGAGGGTTAAGAGGCCTGAGGCGAGGCTTAGAAGAGTTCCATTTCAAGATTATGCATCGAATACACCAAAAAGGCATTAAAGGTCACTTCACAGATTGCCGACCACGAAAAGTAGGCCTAACAGTGAAATTGAATTAACATGATGAGGTTCGGGCATCTAAATTTCACCAAGAACCAGGAATTGAACCCTCACCTCCATGGTGTACCAAACTCTATATCTTAAATTGTGTTCACTAAAGGTTGTAGAGTACATTGAAGGGAGAGAACGGACAATAACGACAAAGTGTTAGTCCCAATAAAGGTTGAGAATCTCGGGAAGAGAACAAGAAAAAAGAATGATCTTGTTAACAGTTTTCGGTCACTTTAACATTCACATCTACAGATGAGTAAAACATTAAGAGGGGGGTGGGGGGTCTAACCAAACATACTGGAGAAAACAACACCAATTAATCAATGGTCAAAAGTACTTCAGCTAATACATACCGATTGGTTGGTTGCCCAACGTTCATAATAATGAGTGTATCTTTCCAAGGAATTCTTGGCCATTTCTCTACGTTTTTCACACTCATCATACTGCAATAAATGATCAACACAATCAAAAAGAAGCCCACACAAAAAGTAGGTTCAAGTAAATATACATAACAAAAGTTCTGGAAGCCAGGCCAACATACCACTCCCTCTTGCTTGGCAGTTTCATAGCGATTACACGCATAGAAACCACCTGTCCTTTCACCATGTTCTGACCATGCACCAAGACAAAGCCTGCATGTAAATACCATCAGATGACACTTCTAACCCACAAACCAACATATATGGTTTTCTCCTTTTTCATTATTGCCTTTTTGTTTTCTATTTCGGGAACAGACAGACATAAAATGACATGCTAGAATGACTTACCAGCAAAATTCAAATTTACAGGGAGGCGTACATGTTATATGCATACAGCCTTGGTTCTTTTCAATAGGTCGCTTGCACTTTGGGCATGGCTTTGAATTAGCCAAAATCCTACAGATACACCAATTTCAGCAATTTAAAACAGTTTTCTTTTGGCAGTAACCATACAGCTAAATAACACCACCAAGGCACAGAGTCTCAAAAGCTCCCTGCCTATGACGGGGGGGGGGGGGGGAAGACGTATGCAACCTTACCCCCAAGCTCATGAGTCATGAGAGGTCGTTTCCAAATTACTCAATTGCACCAAATATTGCATCAAGCTACTTTACAATATCAGAAGTGCTGACAGCTAACAACAGATAGGAGACAACTAAATAATTGTGATTCAAATAACAAGAATTCGGATTCAACTCTCTGCCCCAACAAGTTGTTATTTAAGCAACTTCCACCAAAAAATGGAGCAAAACCAGTTATACACAGTTCACCACGACGGTTTGCCTTCTTAAAAGTTCCTAGTAAACTTCATACCCTCGGAATATTTTGGGCCAGCTACTAGTACTAGTGCAAGGACACAGACCTTCGCTTTAACTAATCAGGAGTAAAAGGGATCAGAACTCGACCAGATAAACATATACATACAACACTAGAAGAAGTCAGACATCCTCACCTAAGCAGAAAAAACTGAACAGTTGACCGACCATGTGAAGAAGCTCATATCTACTTCTTTTTATACATAAAATACATAAAAATATAAGATAGAGTGTGCAGACATCCTGAATAAGAAAACACCCCAAAACAAAGCTATATATAAGTCATTCATTAAGTTGTGAAATAACTATAGTAAAGTCTCATTTACCTTACACCAAAAACATAAAAAAATAGCAACTAATACCTAGAAAGAGAGTGGGTGAGTTATTTCCAAACAAGCACATCTAGTTCCCTTGTAGCCCCCATAATACGTAGAACTTTATGCCTATGTAAATACACCTAAAGTTGAACTAGAAATTCTGAATTGGATTGAAAAAAAACCTACGAGGCTATAACTATTGATGACAATGAAAGATAAACCTTGGAACACTTAAGCAGGTTCCACAAGGCAGATTTTACTTAAGCAAAGGGGGTGATAACCTGGTAGGGGTTTTCAGACAACAAACACAGTAGCCCACTTTTGACTTTCTACATCGTTATCTATTAGACATTGGTTTGCAACTTTGCATAAATGGTTTCTTGAATTTTGACTTTCTTTTTTTCCTTTATTAGTTTTCTCAACCCATCTTTGCCTCTACTTCCCTGGCCAGGCTCTCTTATACTCTATTTAAGTTCTCATCTCCTAAAATATTGGCAACTCAATACCAAGAATCTGTATCTGTGTCAGTGTCAAACCATGGGCTTTCGGCTATGCAACAACACTAGAAACCAGATCACGGCCATCTCGTTAGCCCAGATATATTCTACAATATATCATGCCAGAAAGTTTAGTTTGAGATCTTCTTTGATGCCCATCTTCAGAGCCAAAGACTGCTGTAGTACTGTCTTTAATATACCAATAACAATTGCCTTCTACAATAGGTTCATGGTCCAGTAAGAAAAGCACTCAAATTTAAGTCTAAACAGTTTGTTCAAATACAGAAGATGATACTAACCCTGCTAAAAGAACCAAGAAATATAATACTCTCCCTTTAAGCTACCCCGAAGACATTCCCAAAGAAACGCGGTCAACATTGAAAATTTTGTACTAACATACCAGTTCATGTTTTCAGACTCTGCACTATTCTTCATAATCCACTTGGACACAGTCCCACAGTCAACAGGTCGATGAGCTTCTTCAGTGCACTGCGAAATTTTTATTGAAAAAATCCAGTTAAGCAGGAAATCAGGTGAGAAAGCATGTTATTGCATAACTGAGGCTGATAGCATGTCCGAGGACATGACCATGAAAAGAATGTAAAGGAGTTAATCCCCAATGTGCGTATTCACATCACATCATCTTCTTATTTCATGCTTTGTGAAACCAATGCTAGGAGATCATTCCTCCCAAAACTTAGTTAGCTAGCACAACATGAATCTAGGAACAAATTATAGAAAGAATGAGGATCAGCAAGGTTCTCTATTTTTCTTTTTCTATTTTTTGTTTTTGTTGACAAGTATCAACAAGCCTCTCTCCCACCATTTGCCCCCCCCCCCCCCCCCCCCCCGCAAAACAAAAAAAAATGTTTTATATTTCCTCCCAAGTATCAATCTTATCTTGTTTTAATTACACTTATTTCCTTGATTCTCCAGCTTACACAAACAATTAACATATTAATCACTTAAAAGACTAATCTAAGACAAAGACCTGAATGAGTAAAGATAGAGAAGGATGGCTTACATTCCAGCAGAAACTATGTGCACACCGGCATGTTACATCATATGCTCCACTACCAACAACAAAATCGACAGCATAGTCGCAGCCGGGAGCTGGGCACCATTTCGCCTACACAATTCCAGGTACACACTGAACAACCAATGCTCATAAAAGATCACGTAACACAAAATTATATAGGCCCACAGCACACCAGATGATAAAACCAGATTAAAAGCGTCTCAATATCCCACTTCTCTGGTACACACCAAATAGCAAACTAAGAGCTTAAATGAAAATTTGCCAAACCTGTGGCAAAATGCACTAACGTGGTCAAGTGACAGAATGAAAACCAAATATGAATATCATACAACACAACAACGATGTGGGCAGGCTGTCTAAGAAATATAGCCACGGTAATGTCTGCTGACAAGCAATGAGTCAAACATTTCAAAAACAAACCTGCAACCTAGTAAACACAAATCAGGAAACTAAGAGCCTAGTTGAACTTGCCAAACCTGTAGGCTTGAGCCAAAATCACTAGAAGGCTCGACAGGTCCAAGCGAATGCACTATGGTTCAAGAAAAAATAAAAGTAGAATAAAATTGAACCTACCTTTCTATTATCTTCAATGTAAGATCGAAGAAAGTAACGAGAATACTTCTCCCTGTCCTCCTTAGAAGCCAGCTTATTAATCATGTCCTGGCCCACAGCAGCACCACATGATGGATCAGGGCATCGTAACATCAGGCATCCGGGACCATCATTAATGGATGTACCAATGTAACCTACACAGAGGAGAGAAGAGTCACTCAGAAGGGAAACATGTTTATCGAACTTTAATTCAAGACAGGAATGCGATAAATGATACATGCTAATGATGCTTAGATTCCCGAAAAAATGACAGCAACACAAAACTAACCTGTCCAGCATAAATTGCAAAATGGGTGACCACAGGTAGCAGCACTCATCATAACCCTTGGAAACGTTTCAAAGCAGATTCCACAAGTCGTCTATTCAATTGAAGGACACAGCTATGAGTAATGTGACAAGGAAAATTTCCAAACGAGTATTCTTAGCAAAAATCTTAATATCCATGTATATCTTACTTCTCGTGCATTAAGAAATCCCACAGTGGGTCTTTCCAACAGACCAACTATCCTGCGGACTCTCTCTTCGTCGGCAAACCATTCATCATGTACTTTACTTACACTCCTGCAAAGCCACACAAACATTACTACTTCGAAACAAAAAGAGAATATATCAGCTGAAACATTCACACAAAACTAAATTCCATAGTACGATAACATTTTTTAAAGCAGGAAAGGTAGATTGAGGAGGAAGTAAGAAAAGGTTTGGGCAGAAAGGCTGAATGATCTAAGATGGAAAAACACTACTCAAAAATTCTTGCCAACTATTTATTAAGGTGCATATCAGAACTGACCAGTTATAGTGGCGAAGAAGGATGCTAGCATCAACATGTGAAATAGAAAGCACGGTTGCTATCTTTGTGATATCATCTTCTTGACATTGGCGAATATCAGCTTCGCTCAGGACCGTAAAGTTTTGCTACACAAACATAATACAAATTTTAGCAAAAAGGGCACCCATCAACATGACAAAATCACTAAACTATGACTTCATCCAAGCAAGGTTTGTTCTTCTGCCCTAATCTTAACCATCAGCAAAAACTCGGGCAAGATAGATGAGGTGGGGTTTTGGGATTAACTCACCCCAAAACTTTTTACAGCTCAATTTATCCTCCATGCAATTGTCTTATCCAAAAAGTATACATAACAATTTGACTCGTAAGTGAAACAGTCTACCAATAAAATCAACATCAACAGCATTTCTTTATTCAAATCATCCAAGTTTCATATGATCACATTGATAAACCTGTCTTATACCCCCCCCCCACACACACACACATGCATATACTCTACCCTAACAATCTCCAATTACAAAATGTTAGCTTTCCTACAATCCTGACTCCTACCAATAAATTGGCCCTATTTTAAAACCAAACCATATTCACACTAAGCTCAAGCTCAAGCACAAGCTCATATGTTCAGGAACAAACTCGAGCTAAGTAATTACGCCCCCGGGTAAGTTTATGTACATTGGACCTCCCAAAACCCAATCTTTACCACCCAATCACACACACATGCATACACACTACCCTAAAATTCCCCAATTAAAATTGTTACCTTTCCTACAATCTTCAGAAAAACAGACCATATTCACACTATAAGCTCAAGCACAAGCTCATATCTTCAGAAAAACAGACCATATTCACACTATAAGCTCAAGCACAAGCTCATATCTTCAGAAAAACTCAAGCTAAATAATTACGCCCCAGCCAAAACCTCGCAATTTTCGCAATTAACGACTACCTCAATCTCCAAACCAACAACCAAAAAGGTCCAATCTTTATACACACAAAAACTAGTAAAACACCACCCATTTGGGGATTTTCCTTTTTCCACAGTGATCAATCACAAACCCACAAAAAAACTCAATCTTTCCCATCCAATTTCATCAAAAAGATCATAAACTACCAACTAATTCAATCATAAACTCACACAATCACAATCACAATCACTACTAACTAATTCAATCATAACCCAAAAAAAAAACTCAACTAAAAATCGAAAAAAATTACAAATTAAAGTAAACCTGACTGCGATGAGAGGTGAATTCATCGTAATCGTCATCGGAATCGTTATCGATAAACTCATAATCACCATCACCAGCACCACCACCACCGTCGTCGGAATCAATAGCAGTATCACCACTATAGAAATCTTCTAACGATTCCACATCATTAGCATCATGCATGTCATCTTCTGAATCCATTTTATTCCAAAAAATTGGGAAACTTCTTCAACAATCTTTGTAATAACAACAACCAACCAAACTAATCTAACCTAATCTAATCTAATCTGATATATACAGTTGCTAATTTATTAGATATGATGATGATGATGATGATGATAATCTTATTACAAAAATCAATCGATTTTGGTACAGAATTTACAAACCCCAGAAAATTAATTTGGGGATTAGGGTTTGATAAAAATGGAGGAACAGATCTCAGGGATTGAGGAGAGAGAAAGAGAGAGAGGGGGGGGGTAGTTGTTGTTGATTTGGGTAAAGGAAAGGGGAGAAAAGGTGGAAGAAAAAATGAGCTAACTTGTCTTTGTTTGTAATTTAATAATACTCGTCTTCGTTTATCGGGTTTTCTAACGTGTGTCCTCAACGGTACATTTTAATTGATTAATCGATTAGGGGGGAATTATAAAATGGTTTTAATCGATTTTTTGTTCTTAAATTTGTGAAAGTGTTAAATTGTACGCGCTGAAACGATGTTAGATCTGTTCATTTCATTCATGGATTTACGTTTTTGGGTTAGGTTTGAATGAAGAAATGAGTGAAACGATGGGAGTAAACGGTTTGATGTTGGCGTGGACCATGGCGATACTAACGTTATTTTTTGAATTGAAGTATAAAAACTGTGGAAGTAGATTGTATTGCGATTTATATTCATGTCGAAATTTTGACATTTTGAAAGTTTTTTAGGTCTTTACTTTGGAGAGACAGAAAAGAGGAGGGGTGTTCCCTGTATCATGGCAGGTGTGTAGTGGGTTTGATGAAATCATTTCTTTACTTTTGTAAGTTTTGTCAAAATGTTTTTGTAAAGCAATATGGTGGGTAAAAGTGTAAAACTTGGCATGCTTCTAGTGATCTTCTTTTTTTTTAATGGTCTAGTGGTATATATGCTGTTTTTTTTTCTTCATGTTGATGTAAATTGAACTTCAGAATCAAAACAGCTTTGTTCTTATTAATTAACATGAGCAGAGACGTCCAATATTTGAAATGCCTGGTAAAACTGTTCGTAAATCTCAAAATCTCCTGCAGTAACAGTATTATCAAACCCTGCAGTTGCATTACTCAGTCGAAAAATAAGGTCCTGCAGATGCATTTGAATCCATTTTTACTGAAAGTGAACTCTGGAGAACATGCTTGGCACTGCAACATTAATCCTGTTCCGGACCAGGATCCTTAATGGATGAGTTTCGCAGACTGAAGGTCGTCTGTACACACAGACAATGACATAGGAGGAGATGCTTTTGACACTAGATTACAATTGTATCAGGCAAATAAGATAGTTGGAGAAAGAGCAACAAATAAAAAGGTAAGCTATGCTCTCCTAGAATGTCGGCACCATCAAATGCAGATTCTTAGTGCTTCCGTAATAGCTGACACAAACAATTTCGATCTTTCATATGTGTCTACCATTTGGATGAGACTCACACGTGCCCTTTTATTATCCCTCAGGCCTCACCTGATGTCATTTCAGAGACTCATGATTCTGCTGCTGCTGAAGAGGAGATATTAGTACAGATGAGTACTTTCTTCAGTATCAGACTTTATTTACCAGGGGAAATCATTGAAGTCTCAAAGAAACAGTTCCAGGACTTACATGCTTAAACAGCGGCAGCTTTAAGAGAAAGGAAGTCTGAGATCTTGTTGGTGTAGAAATCTGGCTGGGTGGTGTTACTAGGATGTTGTAAGGTCTCCAAACTAGTTACACCTGTAGTACTCACAAAAAACAGAACACAATCAATTGCAACCTAGCAATGCATCTAAAACTGAAAAGCATGCGCGAACAAGCAGACATGGTTGACTGGATGTTGTTTATAGTTACACAGACCTGATAAAACAAGAAGTGTTTTGCAGCCACCATTTTGTCCAAACACAATGTCAGTGTCTAATCTGTCCCCTACCATGCATATCTGGGACTTCAGAATTCCAAACCTGTCAAAGATAAGAGATAGAAGTTTAGAATTGGTAAATGAGACTGAGCAGGCATTCATAGGCCATTTGGTTCAGGCCTTCAGGGAATGATTGGTGAACATAGAAAAATGACAGTAAATAATTTTGGATGGAATGATATGAGCAAAAAATCTCGCTCGTACTTGTCAGCTAGATAATCCATCATAAAAGTAGATGGCTTTCCAACAACAAGGGGCTCAATCTTAGTAGATCCATAAAGGGCGCCAACCATGGAACCACCACCTGAAGAGAAGAATGTCAGTGAGATACAAGATATGAAGGTAGTTTGAGCCTCTGGGAGCCTGACAATAAAAAAAAAAACTATGTTCATGTGCAATTTCCAACATCTGAGAGATTTTTATTTCACCTGCCCATTCCTGAGCATCTGTGAGATGAGTAACAGCGTCACGGTTAGTAGCAATGAAGAGACATCCCGGATTTTCACGGATGCATAATGTTCCATACCTGATGACAAGAAAATTAGAAATATTATTCCAAATTTGTCACAACGAAATTAAAGGCACAGTCAATACTCAATAGCAAACATATTGTTGTTTAAGCCTTTAGGTCTGATAAGCAGACTACAGGAGTAATGCCTACAGCCTATCCTTATAGTTTGAAAGAAAGAAAGAAAAGAAAAGAATGTGACAGTGCAGGTGTCCTGTATGTTAAGAGTGAAGCTTGGAGTAAAACGTACAATAACTACCAAAGTGACTTTCATGCAAAACTGTGGAGTCAAAAAGACTCGATTTCAAAGCGAACCAGTTTGAGATTTCACTATATATTTTTTCTTTAGCACGTAATTTGGATGTGGCTGCAACGACAGCAGATACCCTCGACACCAACACAGACTCGAAACTTAAATAGTGCAAATGTCAACATGAAACAACGTAACTGGATTTTGTAGTAATTGAAGTATCGATCAAATCCTACCACCACAGCACCAACCTGCATTTTATGAATAAGGTTTCATATCAGTAAAACTTCGCATACTCTAAATATGTACGGAATTTACAAGATTATGTGAGATTTGGTAAAAGAGCTAGACTGTACACTGTGGTCATGTTCCATTAGGAAACCAGGCTTCAACTCTATCTTCTTGTCACCATCTCCCTGCATGAGAAAAGTCTTCTGTCAATTTACATTCATGAGCTGCTGTAGGCAGATAGATCAAGGCCTACTGTTTCACAACTTGAAAAGATTGTCCAAATTGACCAAAAAGCGCGTAAAATGTCAACCTATGTGGTTATCCTGGTTTACATTGATGGTAAGCAAAAACGTTAAACCTTAGAACCATGTTGTCTTGGGTAAGAAAGTAATTACCGGGCCACCAACATACTGAAAACCAGCAAGCTCAAGCTCCTTTTCGATACCTTCCTCACCAATTACATAGACCTGCAAAGCGATGATGTTCAGTCATCAAGATTGTCACATCAAGTTTTCACTATAGGTAGGATAGCGGCATATATAGACCATAAGGCCCATAAAGAACCAATACTAGCCAACCAGATAACCTTTCTCTCTCGTGTTGCAATTTTCAAGTCGAGTCCTACATATTAATGCCCTCAAAGAACATCAACACATCTAGTACAATTTTTTTCATCGAAAGTTCAGTTAAAAAGAACGATAAAGACAGTATCTTTTCTTCTATTTAACTTCTCTTTGGCTAGCACAGCATAAAGAGTAAGACTGAGCATCTATCTGAACTTCCCATACCTTCTTGTCTTTAGGAAAGTTAATGGATTGAAGGTAAGCGGCAGCAGCAAAAGATGACGCGAAAATTTCCTCCTGAAAGAAGTCCATTATGAATAAGGTAGACAAATGTGATAATTCAGTATGAAATATAGCAGAGACTAACCTCGTTTATACTCAGTCCAAGTGACTCAAACTTCTTTCCGTATTGCTTTCTAGACTTGGTTGAGTTGTTGGTCACAAACACCAGCCTTTTCCCCTAAAGAAAATAAACGAAATGGAAGCATTCTAAGACAAAGTAGCTGATATAAACCCCAAACACCTATAGAGGAGATTTTAGGTGCACCAGTTCCATACAATATTTCGTGTGGAACGGTGTCATAGTCAGCTTGTTAATTTAACAGCTAAGTTTGACACATTTCCCTGATTCACATTGGTGCACCCAAAATTTTCACATGCCTATAACTAATTGAATGAGTGACTACACTCAACTATAATCGAAATACACAAACCTTAGCACGAAGCATATCGAGAGTCTCTGGAACTCCATCAATCAGCTTGTCTCCTTTCCATATCACACCTATACATATACAATGATCCATCAAAACCTGCCTACATGTAACCACAGCTTCACCTAAATCTAAACCCCGCCCTCGCGAAATGACAAAAGGAAAAGGCAAGAGAATTATATTTGCCACCAACCCCTATGGATATACAATGATCCATCAAAACCTGCCTACAAAAACCACAGCTTCACCACTCTAACCCCCGCCCTCACGAAATAAAAAGCGAAAAGGGGGTAAAGACAATTATATTGCCACCAAAATACCAATGCCTTCACTGTATTTTCATATTCTCCCCCAATTGAGGAAAAGTCCAGGTTACACAATAGAACTCACATGAATCTGACATCATTTCTTAGCTAAATTTCATACCCAACAACCAAAAAGATCGAAACTTTTTCGAATTGAGAGGGTATTACACAAAACCCAACTTCCTAAATCTCATCACAATCAACTAATTATTGCAACATCATATTCCACTTAATATAATTCCAGCAAAATAACAATAATTGGTGTATAAAAAAAACCTACTAATCATCAGAATTTCATACTTAAAACTCAAAATTCACCAAATAAATAAATCTACAAAGTGTAAATATTGATGCTAGGGTACTCAAAACAATCAAAGATCACAACTTTAATCAATCAAAATTAACTTCTCACCGTCGCAGTCGAAAATGAAGGTTTCAACAGAATCAATGAGATCATCAGGGTTCTGCAGCTGCTGCGCCGAAGCACGAGGGGTAAAACTTGTGGACATCCTTGAATTTTTACTGCTGTAATTACAGCATTTGAGGGAGATAAACTGAAGAAACTGGTTAGAGAAACAGGAGAGATTTCTGGGTTTGGTGGCAAATTTGGAGAAGAGGGTATTGGAGTAGAGTGAAGTAGAAGATTTGATTGTTCTGCTGCTGCTGCTGCAACTGATGCTGGATGATGTAAAGCTCAGCATGTTTTTCTGTTAACTTTTTTTGACACAGGATCAGTTCTTTTATTGTGTCAGAGCAGATTTTGTGGCCGTTATGTTATAACAGAAAAAGGGCGGGGAAGAGTGGTGAGTGTGAGTGGCTAGAGCTCATTTTATCTTGGGAGATCATGGACCTACATCCTATATAGCACACACAAGATATTGTGTTTTTTTGTGGAGGTTGATGTAGCCATGGTTGCTTTAGATTTGAAATTATAATGAGAATATAAGAAGACGGTGTGCGTTGTTTTTGGCGTGTTTATAAAGTTTTCATTGTTACTCGATGTGTAATACTATAGGCGTTGTGTATGATTGATTGAAATGTAAGGATGTTGTCGTTGTATTTGCTTTATTGTAACGTTGATCATCTGATCTTATTTTAAAGTGAAGAAATTTGATTATATGGGAATAGACACCAAGCTCAAATTAACTCCCCAATATGGTAGTCTCCCTTATTAGTGGATGAGCTCACTTCGGTCTTGGCTATAAGGTTTAAGTGAATTGTTCTAGCAACTATTAAGGTTGTTCACGCTATGATGGGGAGCATCTGTTTGTTGTTGCTAAGCCAAATACTTTCATGACAGCTGATATTCTATCGTGTCCAGGCCCAAATGTTGACCACGTTTGAGATGGTGTAGTACTTAGTTAACAAGCACGAGTAAATACTTTGTATCAGTTATCGGACGCATCCAATAAGTTGCAATGTGTTTCCACTTCAAACCACACCAGTGTTGTAGTCTCGCTGAGAGAACATTTTATTGTATTTATTTCAAAACGTTATAACCCTAAATTAGCTCAATTTTTTTTATTGTTATTTCAATATCTATTTGAAAATTTCTCCCAGAAATCCGAATTTCAAAAAAACAACACACCAAGAAAGGAAGTGTACATATCACTAACTCAAGTATATTGATCTCACAACACATTTGATGTATGACAAGTTAAATGTAATGATCTCGTACAAAACGGTATCTAACAAAAAAGTAAAATTAAAAATCTCACATTTAATATGAGACAACAAATAACGGCATCGATTTTAACCTTTCCCCGAACACCCCCTTCCCCCTTTTGTCATTCCGATTTTATGAAATGTCCCCGATCCCCGAAGAGACTCCCCTTTGTCACTAGTTCATCAAATTCTTGTCAATTACTCGTATTCATCTAACTTGCCCCGAGGTACAAAAACTACATACTCCGTATACGACCCCAAAGCTACCGGATACGGTATAAGCATCGATTTTACTGGTGGCTGCCGGACAAGTAGTAAAAGTCTAGTAACCGCATCAATATTATTGAGGTTTCCCAAAACACCCCTCCCTTTTTCTCTCTCTCTCCACCTCTTTCTCTCTCCTCGTAACGGCTCGCACCCCAAAACAAATCTTGCTCAGCACACAACCTCCTCCTCCCCAACTCGAACGAGTCAACTCAGTCATGGAACGGCCGCCTGACACCGCCGGACCGTCAAAGACCACCGAGTCCGAGTCCGACGACTCAATCCTATCGAAATCGGAGTACCTAACTCGTCAAGAAGTCATGAAACGGCGAGCGCGTCGACTCAGGCGACTCGCCAAGTGTTACCGGGACCACTACTGGCTGTTAATGGAGGATTTGAGGAGAAAACATCGCGATTATATCTGGAGGTACGGCAAGGAGCCTTACGAGGACTATAAGCTTGAGAGTGACGCTATTGATGGTGAAAACGAAAACGGCGTCGTATTCGGCGATACTGTGGATAATAATAATAATAATAACAGTAGTAGGGTTAATAATCATGATAATGGCGGCGATGATGTGGCTTGTAATGGAAGATTAGGGTTAGGGTTTGATGGCGGAAGTTTTAGTTGGTGTGTGATTCCTACTTGTCGGTATAAGGCGATGGCGTTGTCGAATTATTGTTTTTCGCACATTTTGTCTGATTCTAAACAGGTTCTTTACAATCGATGCCAATTCGCGCACAAATGGTTCGGTTTCTCTCTCGCTGTTCTCGGTTTCGGTAACTTATTATATGCATTGTTGTGGACGGTATCTTGTTGTGGAAGATTGTTATGTTTGTGATTGTTGATTTGGTGTATCTTCTTGATTAAGATGAATTGTTGATTTTGATTAGAATGTTGATTTGCGTTGTTGCTCTGAAATTAGGGCATGGCAAAGTTGTGGAAGTTGAGTTGTTAATTGTTGATTTTGATGGATTGTTGATTGATTAGACTGTTAGTTTGCGATGTCGAGATGGAATTAGGGAAGGGTAGAGGTTGGATAAAAAGGTTGAATTCGCGTAGTTGGCCGCCATCCTGTTGTGGAGATGTGTAGAAGTGCAGTGTAATGTGCATTGATTTGATACAAGTGTGGATGTTTTACTTGGAGTTGTTTCGTAATATGACTGAGAGATTTTATAGGCAGTATCGACGAGTGAGAGTAGGTTTCTGTAGTCATGGGTTGCTTAGTGTCTCTGGTCCTGGATGTTTGAGTAGTAGGATGTCCTTCTCAACTGATTAGAATTTTTGGATACAGAATCATCCACATTGTAAGGGCACATGTTTGAAAGACAGTTGACTAGTTGAGTGCTTGTTATTTTTGAGTAAAATCACGGAACTTTTGTCATACTATTGTTAAGGTTACCAGAGTTCTATTGTTTTGGAGAAATGTGTTAGTGCAGCCACACATGACAGACCCATCCTAGTTGGGAATCTCGTCAGTGAAAAAAGTGGTGGTAGCCATGATCTGCAAATGGATGTCTAGATTCTGTTACTTGCCTACTTGGGGTCTTGTCCTTAATTGAGACCTGGTGCTTGAGACACGAAAGGTTTGTTATGTAATGGGGGGGGGGGGGGAGTGATGGCCCATGGTCAAAAGTTCTGAGCACCGACTGTCACTTTTCACCGTTCTTATAATTGTGATTTTAGATCTTTGCGAACACTTTTAACACATTGATTCTATACATCTTATTTCTGAACCCAATATGATTTTATCCATTGCTTTTGTGTTCTCTCCTTTCTCTATGCACTATGATTCATCTTTGCACGTTTGTCTTTCCTCCTTTTCCATTTTAACCTTCATGTCTTAGACTCTTAGCAAGACCTACACCGTAGACACTAGCAAGTCCTCTTCAATCTTGAACTTAAGAAAGGAAACTGTGGACGTCAGGATTAGGTAAGAGCAAGACCATAGACCTACTCTGTTTACCTGGAAAAGCTGCCTTTTATTGTCAGCTGCAATTTCTCTGCATTACACCTTATGTACCTGGAGAATGTGCAACAGAGTCGTGTGGAATTTGTTTTTGTTTTGTTTTCAAGGAACATCGTAATGATGTTATCATTGCACCTGTCACAAATAGAAAGAAGACTGTCCCATATTAAGGTGTTCATTATCTGGGACTTGGAAGATGACATAGTTAGATGTAGGAAAGAAAAAAATGTCTTAGTTTGAAAATAAATTTTTCACCTCCTTTGTGCAGTTTTATCCCGTTGAACATGTTTGGTCATTTAGCATTAGACATCTAGGACCCTGTGCAGTTGTAAACTTTCCTAAAGGATGACTTATACCCATTCACCTTTCATTTTTCTACCCCATTATTAGTACATCTATTTTGTCCCTAATAATTACTCAGACTGAAAGGAAAAGTCCAACTGTGTGCCCGTTTCTCCCAAAAAAAAAAAAAAAAAGAAAGAAAAGAAGAGGACTCCTGCAGAAGTCATAATCAGGCAAGGGCATCTACACAACAACAAACATAACCCCAATCGCTCACAATCAATATAGGTTTATTCATGCCAAAGCAGTGGAGAGGTGGAGTTTATTGATCCTATGCCCTTTTCGGGGGGGGGGGGGGGGGGGGAGTGACGGCATTTTGGTTCCAATGGTCGGTGTTTGACAAGTCAATTGAGCAGTTGAAGTTTCTCTTTCTTTTTCATTGTAGGATAATTTTTGTTTGTATTGGAGTTTAATTAGCTATGAACTTTGACATAATTGCATGCAACCTTGTACTTGCGATCAGTGTGTTTGTTGTAAGTCATTGTTTGCTTTCTGCTGACAGTTAAGGTTATTTGGTGAATAGAGGGGATCATGTTACTTGTTTGTGGAATGCATTTGGTTAATAGCTACATCAGGAGTAAAGTTTGTATGTGCAAGTATATGATTGTATGTGCTAGTATAATCGTATCTCTGTTTGGTTATTGATGTATGATTTAGTTCTCTGACAAGTTGCTCATGACAACAGTGGCGAGGACCCTATCCTGTGTGGGAAGCCAGTCTTAAGATCCACCGTTCCATCTATGTGCCAAAACCATATGAAACCGGCAGAGCTAAACATCCGAAGGGCCTTGAAGAAAAGTGGCGCTTCTGGTGCTGCCTCTAACAGACTTGCTTCCAAGTTCCATCTGGTATTAACCGAGTATGTGCGTCTGATCCAAAGTACAAGAAAAGCCAGGAGAGTAGAGAATCTTGCAAAGGAAGACACTGCTCTGTAATTGCTCTATTGTACATGTCACGACAGACCTAGGTATACACATGTCTTTAGTGTGTAGAGGTAAAACCTGCTCCTGTCAACCCCAGACCCCCCCCCCCTCTCCTCTTACAAGTTCCTCTACACTCTTTTTGGTAGCCTCCGAAGGTAATACTTTCTCTCCTGAAAGCTGGTGGAGCTGGCGCAGTACATACGCGCAAGAGCTCTGGTTACTGTGTCAATTTCTGTATAGGACTGACTTCCTGTGGAAAACTGGATCGTAATTCTTGAATTCTTTCTTGTATCTATTATTATCAACAAGTATTAAAATGCGACCAAGTGTAATTCGTAATACTGGGTATTTCCAGGAATTGGATGCAAGTCTATGTTGCCTCTTAAGTTCGTACCATGGCGCTCCTCATCGTGGCTTCAACTGGCCTGAACTTAGCTCTTGTTTTGCCGTTGAATAAAAGCTCCTCCCAAAATTCTGAAAAAAGTCGTCCTAATGCCGGATAAGCTTCATGGGAGTAATATTCTTGGACAAATTATTGAATACATATTCTAGTAAGTCATTGGAAGATTGTTAGCTCGACGTCCAAAATAAATCATATCTAGTCCTATACTCTGAGCGTATATTTTCCTAGTTAAAACAACTGAATAAGCGGTGGTTGGCTAACGGCTTCTATGTTCATCATGTATACATAGTTAAAACAATTAGACAAACGCTCATCGACTAACGGAGTAATGGCTTCTATGATTGACAAAACAGCCGAAACATTAATTACTCGAACACCTATATTATTTCATTGAATTTTTTTGAAATTTCATTTAATTTGAGTGAAATACCGATGAGTCATTAGATTCGTTAATAACCGTATCTAATTAAATCCGAAGTGACTCGATTTGAATTCATTTAAAAATAATTTGAATCGCTTTTGACGGCCTACATTTCCGACTCGATTATATTCCGAGAACACGTGCTCCGTGTAACATGCCTCTTTGGCGTCTGTTGTGTCTGTCTCTCTAGAAAAATCTCGTATTTCTCTCTCCTCAAAACGACTCGGTCAACTCACTCACTCAACTCGGCCACTCACTCTCCGAGTCAACTCAGCGATGGAATCTCACGCGGCGGTGGCCGGACCGTCGTCAACAACCGCCGAGTCAGAGGAAGACGACTCAGTCCTAGCGAAATCGGAGTACCTGACTCGGCAAGAAGTCTTAAAACGGCGGTTGCGTCGACTCAGGCGACTCACCAAGTGTTACCGGGACCACTACTGGTCGTTAATGGAGGACGTGAGGCAAAAACACAGAGATTACATCTGGAAGTACGGTAAGGATCCGTACTACAACGGAGAAAACGACGCCGTTGAAGGCGAAATTAACGGCGGCGGTGTCGCTGTCGGCGATACTGTGAATAATAACAGTGCTAGTAGACTTAATAACGGCGGCGGCGGCGGTGGTGGCGAGGATGTGAGTAGTAGCGGAAGGTTAGGGTTAGGGTTAGATGGAGGAAGCTTTAATTGGTGTAGTTTCCCTAAATGTCCGCAAAAGGCAATGGCGTTGACGAATTATTGTTTTTCGCACATTTTGTCTGATTCTAAACAGGTCCTCTACACTCGTTGCCAATTCATGCACAAATGGTTCGTTTTCTCTCTCGGTTTCGGTTTCGATTTCGGTTTCTGTTAACCTGTGCACTTGATTATCGCATTTGATTTCGATTTCTGTTAACTTGTGCACTTGATTATCGCCTTTGATGATTTCGGTTTCTGTTAACCTGTGCAATTGATTATCGCCTTTGATGATTTTGATTTTGTGTTAACTTGTGCACTTGATTTCGATTTCTGTTAACTTGTGCACTTGATTATCGCCTTTGATTTCGATTTCTATGACATGTGAATTTTGTTATCGGTTATCGCCTTTGATTTTGATATCTTTAACGTGTGCACCTGATTAGCGCCTTTCATTTCGAGTTCTGTAACCTGTGGACTTGTTCTATTTTGGATTTTTTTTAACCTGTGCACTTGATTATCGCCTTTGATTTCGATATATTTAACCTGTGAGACATGATTATTGGCGTTGTTTTTGATATCGTTAACGTGTGCAGAAGTTCAATTTCGAATTTTTGATATCTATAACCTGTGCGCTTTATTATTATGTTTTGGTTTATGTTAATTGTATTTGTTGATGAAGTTTGGATAGTTTTGGTAAGTCCAAAATTGGAAAAAAAAACACATTTTAGCCTCAACTAGTGTCGTGTGTTAAAAGTGCTTTAAGGGGTTCTCTAACAGAGAAACCACCCCGTATATACAACAAGGATACTCCAGGGCTGGTCATCATAAATTTTGATAACGTTGGGCTAAATTCGAAGTATTGGTTAAAATTGGCCAAACCCGAAGTGTATTATAATCCACGTTTTTTGGCCCAAAATTTCACGGGTATTAAAATAGCTCAATTTTTTGTAGACACCCCTAGGGATCATATTATGTGTATTGGCCAAATATTAGGGCCAAAAGCCTATGGCAACCTCAAATTCAGCAAAAATAACAAGGTAGCCTCAACGAGTGACGCTTTGCCGAAATTGGTTAAAAAACTTCTCTATAAGAGATACCAGCCCTGATAGCCAATAAGTGTACTCCCAAGGCTTTCCATCCTAAAATATTTATAACAATTGACGTCTTTTTAAAACGTGGTAAAATTTCGCCAAAACCGAAGTCTATAATCAACGTTTTTTTTGCCTAAAATGTCACTGGAACAAAAATAGCTCTAGTGTTTTTAGGATTGCCTAAGGATCATATTATGTGTTTTGGATAAATATTTAGGCCAGAAACCTATGGTAAGTCCCAAAATCGTCAAAAAACACATTTTAGCCTCAACTAGTGTCGTGTGTGAAAAGTGCTTAATGGAGTTCTCTAACATAGAAACCAGCCTTTATATACAACAAGGATGCTCTAAGACTGCCCATCATAAATTTTGAAAACATTTGGCTACTTTCGGAAAATTGGTCAAAATTGGCCAAAACCGAAGTGTATTATCCACGTTTTTTGGCCCAAAATGTCACGGGAATAAAAATGGCTCAAATTTTTGTAGACCCCACTAGGGTTCAAATTATGTGTATTGGCCAAGTATTAGGGCCAAAATCCTATGCTAAACCTCAAATTCGGCAAAAATACACACGGTAGGCTCAACGAGTAACATTATGCCGAAATTGCTCGAGGAACTTCTTTATCAGAGACCCCAGCCCTCATATCCAATAAGTGTACTCCAAGGCTTTCCAACCTAAAATCTTAATTACGATTGACGACTTTTGAAAACGTGGTCAAAATTGGCCAAAACCGAAGTACATAATCCACGTTTGTTGGCCCAAAATGTCACTGGAATAAAAATAGGTCTAGTGTTTTTTAGGATTGCCTAGGGATGATATAATGTGTTTTGGATAAATATTTAGTTCAGAAACCTATGGTAAGTGCCACAATCATAATAAAAAAAAAAACACATTTTAGCCTCAACTAGTGTTGTGTGTGAAAAGTGCTTAATGGAGTTCTCTAACATAGAAACCAGCCTCCATATACAACAAGGATGCTCTAAGACTGCCCATCATAAATTTTGAAAACATTTGGCTACTTTCGGAAAAATGGTCAAAATTGGCCAAAACCGAAGTGTATTATCCACGTTTTTTGGCCCAAAATGTCACGGGAATGAAAATAGCTCAAATTCTTGTAGACCCCCCTAGGGTTCAAATTATGTGTATTGGCCAAGTATTAGGGCCAAAATCCTATGCTAAACCTCAAATTCGGCAAAAATACACACGGTAGGCTTAACGAGTTACACTATGCCGATATTGCTTGAGGAACTTCTCTATCAGAGACACCAGCCCTCATATCCAATAAGTTTACTCCAAGGCTTTCCAACCAAAAATCGTAATTACGATTGACGACTTTTGAAAACGTGGTCAAAACTGCCAAAACCGAAGTACATATTCCACGTTTGTTGGCCCAAAATGTCACTGGAACAAAAATAGCTCTAGTATTTTTTATGATTGCCTACGGATCATATAATGTGTTTTGGAATAATATTTAGGCCAAAAACCTATAGTAAGTGCCAAAATCGTCAAAAAACACATTTTAGCTTCAACTAGTGTCGTGTGTGACAAGTGCTTAAAGGAGTTCTCTAAGATAGAAACCAACCCTTATATACAACAAGGATACTCTAAGACTACTCATCATAAATTTTGATAACATTTGGCTACTTTCGAAGAAATGGTCAAAATTGGCCAAAACCCGAAGTGTATAATCCACTTGTTTTGGCCCAAAATTTCACTGGAATAAAAATAGTTCCAATTTTTGCAGACACCCCTAGGGATCATATTATGTGTATTGGCTAAATAATAGGGCCAAAAGCCTATGGTAAACCTCAAATCTGGCAAAAATACACATGGTAGCCTCAATCATTGACGCTATGCCGAAATTGCTTGAGGAACTTCTCGATGAGATAATCCAGCACTCATATCCTATAATGGTCTTTCAAGGCTCTCCATCATAAAAAATTGATAACAATTGACTTCTTTTGAAAACTTGGTCTAAATTGGCCAAAACCGAAGTATATCATCTACGTTTTTTGGCCCAAAATGTCATGGGGGAAATGGAACTACGTTTTGTGAAGTTGTTTTGGTAAACCTGATTTTCGTAAGTGAAGCAGATTTAGCAAGGCTTTGACAATGTCTACTCTTGTCCATTTAAGCAATGTTTGCAAGTGAAGCGGATTTCACCTGATTGATGTTTGATCTCCCTGGTGAATTGGAGTGTAATTTTTTTTTGCAGTTAGGAGTAGGGAGATTCGGGGCTTCAGGGTGATAGGGATCGAGATTTTGTCATTGTGCGGAGTTTGTCTGTGTTGTTGTTGCGACACACTACATCTCGAAGAGAGGGATTGAATTATGTGGTAATATGCATTGGATCGATAGAATTGCTTTGTGAGATAGGGGCTATCTACAACTGAGCAGATGTCGGATGATTGGGATATCTGAGTGTTCGGTGATCTATGTAGTGGGTTGGGTTGTGCTGAGTAATTGATAGTGTTGGAGTTGATTGCTTAATGATTCTGATGAACGATAGGAGATATATGTAAGCTAGAACTGTTTGGGTTGTACTTTGTGTTTTTAGGTTAATGATTCTGATGAACGATAGGAGTTATATATGGCTGTTACATGTTCTAGCAGAAATGAATAACAATAATCAACATTATCCTAGTGCCTCAAAGGCTCCCGCCATCAGGAGAGGTAAGGTGGGGACGTATGTACGCGAGCTTTACCACTACTTTGAAAACATAGAGAGGCTCCTTAGAGATGACCCATGATGAAAATTGCTTCCAGAATTGTAGAGTGACTTCAAAGTCAGGGGGCAGTATATGTTTGAGTACATCAGGCAGAAGAAGTTGATTGATGTGGTTTTGCACGAAATAGAGAATGTGCATGCTTTAGACCTAATGTATAGAGGAGGGCTATATTGGAGTGTGGACATCACGTTTTCTTTAGTTAGAGTTATATTGAGGTCATGAGGTGAATTTGTGTTTTGACTTTTGGAAGAGACCTTGAGAGGATGTAATACCGAACTTGGAGTTGTGAAGAGAAGATGTTGAAATCGCCATTTAGATACAAATTTAGTCATGCCATTGCGGTAAATGTTGTTTTACTTCAAATTGTAGGGGCCTTTTGAGCTAGCTCAGGGCATCGGCAAAAACAAGATCCATGTGTTGGGCTGCATTTGCCTGCTTACTTTGTAAGCCTTATAGACTATAGAGGCCACCCTAACTCCCAGCCCTTTACTCGCACTTGCAAAGGACTATGTCTCTCCTGGAATAGCTGACTTCTATTCTCAGCCAAAATCATTCTGCATTGCACAGTTACTTGCTGGTATAATCATTTTATTGTTGCCACTTGCCACTAGTGCCAATGCACTGCCTCCTGATAAAATAATATTGTCTTAAACTCAGGTTCATGAATATGGCCTGGAAAATGCCGTAATTAGATACTTAAAAGGGATATGTATATTGTATACTGTCTTTTGATGACTCTGCTTTGGTGTTTGGTGGCTTAGCATCCTTCCCTCTAAAAGGGCTTTGGGGTTTTTAAATAAATTTTGTAATTGGGCTAGTTATTACTTTTTTTTTAATAGTATACTAAAGTATATAATAGCTAAAGAGTGCTATCTATCTGAACACGCACTACTTTTACGGTTGTGGCACGAGGTCGTTGTTTCAAGTGTAAGATCCAAGATGCAAATGTGTGAAGCTATGCATGTCTTTTAGTTTTTGACAAAGCAGGACTCATTTTTATGTGTTTCCGCATAGAGTTTTATGTGTCAAAAGTTGTGAAGAGTTCGAGTTGCTTTTTAGACACTAAATGATCTTATAGTTTGGGCTGGTGGTGATCTGTGCCATTTCTTTTGTCCTCTTTAGGGTAGTTCTTAACTTCTTTTGTAGTTACTAGTTAGCATTGAGTTCTATTCCATGCAGCTTCCTTCCAGTGCCCGCAGTTGACTTGTTCAGTTGTTTGAGCCTACATTGGTTGGAGGCTAAGAATGCAGGATCTTATAAATATATAGGGTCGTGAACTGATCATTTTTTGTTTTAACGGGATGAACTGATCATGTAACTTGTTTCTGAAATGTCTTTGGTGAACTCTAAGAACTACTTCAGGAGTGCTGACTTCTTTATACCTTCATTTAACATCTCATTTTTGGTTCTCTGACACGTTGCTAATGCTAACAGTGGTGAAGACCGTATGCTTTGTGTGAAGCCAGTCTTGAGATCCACTGTTCCGTGCATGTGCCCAAAGGATATGAAAACGGCAGAACTCAATGTCCGCAAGGCCTTGAAGACAAGTGGTGCTTCTGGTGCTGCCTCTAAAAAGCTTGCAACCAAGTTCCATGTCGTATTAACTGAATATGTGCACCACATTCAAACTAGAAGAAGAGCTAGGAGAGCAGAAAACCTTCAAATGGAGAATGGTGCTCCTTGATTACCATAATATTCATTTTGCCAACGTCCTCATGCATATCTGTAGAGCTAAACTCGCCCCTTTTACCTGTGTGAGGGGAATATTTTGCGTGGTGGCAGTGTTGTCTTTTGTACTCCACACTTCAGTGCTTGTACCTTATGGAGATCAGATGATATGCCGCCTTCTGAAGGCCGGGGAAGCCACCCGATGCATGTGGCAGGAGCACTGCCCTACTTTTCAGGGGAATCAGTTGCTGTATCATTGCTGTATAGACTAATATCCCTGTATCAGGCTAAGAACAATTCTCGAATTCCTGTTTGTATCTATTATTATCAGCGTATGTTAGTCCAACAAGAATGGGTGAAGTTGCGAGTCCTTGATTCAAAAGCTCGATTTTCCTTCAAAATAAATAGAATTGGTAAAATAGGTGGATCTTTGCTGCAAGTGGGCAAAATTAGCAATCTAGCGGCCTGTGGCGTATTGCAGAAGACATTAATTCAGCCAAGCCCACCATCACATGAGTTTTAGGCTTAGATTTGCCATAACTCTGCTTAAGTTTCGTTTTTCTGCTCAATCTTTGTTTCTCTGTACTAAGATCAATATATGGTGCAAGAACAAAAACATCGCAATCGATCAGTTTATTGCGATGCTTTTGCGTCTGTGAACACTGGGTTATCGACTTTATTGTTACTATTGCGAGAGCGGACCAACATGTTCATTGGTAGTATGAATACTAATCAAATGTTATTATTTCTTCTACCTTCATTGAAAAAGGATGTTACATGTACACGACACCGAATGAGACTAAGTTCGTGATTCACCACTTTCATGACAGAAATTAAATTGGTGTCAGTATATATAATACAAAAATACTAGGAGTCTATATGTAGACAAAGTAAAATTCGCATTTCACAAAATTTTGTAGATTACTCGTTGAATCGTTATTAAAAGGTTTTGGATATGTACTGTGTACCCCTAAATTAATTAATATGCCATGTGATAGTACATGTTTCATGGCTACAATTGTCAAGCATTTGGCACCAACCAAGAATGATGAAATTAATTAGTTCCCTAAATTAGCCTTAACTAATAGCATAAGTTTTCATGGTCCACCCCATTTAATATGCGCATATTGATAAAGGTCTACAGTGTAGACACAATTAATTTGTCTACAATGTAAAATTGAGTTAGTAGTAGTAAAATTGAGATCGGAGTAGTAAAATTATTTGGAATGAAAATTTCAGGTAGTAAAATTAATTGTGTGAGTAGTAAAATTTTGATAGTGTAGTAAAATTATTGCTGATTGTAGACATTTTTGGGTGTCTACACTGTAGACCTCTAGCATTGTCCATATGCTCTAGTCTTGGTAAAGCAGTTTGGTGTAAGTCACAAGCTACTTCTTGCTTCGACCATGTATTTTTTTCAGGTGATCATCACACGTTATCGGTAGCGAATCTAGCCTCGTAAAATTAGGTTATAGAGTAAGTACAATGATGATGACAAATCTGCAATGCCAGTGATTCATGTCATCGCCAAGAGGATCAAATCAAAGCTGAGCAACCTCTGATCTTCTTCATTATTACGTATGTATGCGAGATATTGAAGACCAACTAACGTTTTCTATTGGTTGGATATCATCAGTTTTGAATGGATAAGAAGACTCCGACGTATGCACAGTGAAATAATGGCGGCATGGGCAAGCTTCATATAAGTGGCCGATATCCCGATATATGAAATGATGTACGTTGGTCACTTGCTTGGTCCCTATGGTGTTATTAGCAACTTATTATTAGCATTCAAGCTACTATAGGTATATCATCCAAACCTTCAATCGTTTTATTTATATCGGTCTCGTTTGACTAATACAAAGTGGTAGCTCTTTTCATCTCTATTATCTTTTCCCTTTGATCGATCCGGTGGGAGCAATCTTACTATCTTAGTCAAGAAAGGCTAACTAAGCGAATAATGTTATTACGTATGGATAGAATCTGTACCTAAAGTCGACTTTGAGTACGTAATGCATTATTATTATTGTAGTTTTTGATAATTTATCATTATGCTTCTTGGTTGAGGAAATTATTCCTCGAATACTATACTCCATATATAGTTGATAAACTCTTGGAAGGGTTCGCATATAGGCCTCTATGGCATTATATGCTGGGCTGCTGGCCATCTTAAAGTCTGATCCCCATACTTGCCACCTACTCATCATCAACTGAAACGTTAACTGAGATATCATTATGACTAAGTTCAGACGTTCAGTAAGTTGTACGTACTATATAAGTTACATTCCCATGCACAATATAATGTAGTGCGATCGACTGATCGAGCATCCCTTCAATTAAAACACCAACATATTATTATTTGCGTAGAGTAATGCTACATACTATGTGTTTAGTGGCATAGGTAAGACTGTTTCGTTGAAACTCGCTGTAGATTATTAAAAAAACAAAAGTATTTCGAAGCAATTACATATTAACATATAATAATTGCATTTCAAAAAAAAACATATAATAATTTAATATAATATATATAGTCGCGCGCGACGTGTTAAAAGATGAAAGTAGGTGTAGACGTGTAGTAAAAACCCCGAGTAAATATATCTAACTAACACAACTACACGAGAGCAATCATTCTGTACCATCTGTAATGACAAAAAAATATACATATAGGTCAAACATGCATACCAAATTCTGCCATAATTAAACTTGTAGGGCGTTTAAAACTTATTTACACGTGTGACGAACCTTCACCCTATATTTTTTTGATTGCCTTTGCAACCAAGGTTAAAAACATCACCTTCAACAAGAATACAATGAAAGAAAAATTTAATAAGGAAACGAATAACAGCTAGCATACATCAACTTATCACTATTCTTCTACTTAATTACTAGCTATTACTCTTTCAAGCTACTTTTTGTTCATCCTATATATACGTATGCATGCATGCTCACTTATAGGAGAAGAAACGTTCCACAAAAAAAGAGAGAAAAATATACAAAACCAGAGCAAATTATCAAGTAAGAATAATAACCTCCAATATACATATTCATAAACATATTACTATATCATGGGAACCCTATACCAAGGTCCTCCACCCCTTCTTCAAGACCTTAAGATCACTGTCCATGATAAAACCCTAATTTTCTCTCCACAAGAAAGTGAGAAAAAAACCATGTTCTTAGCAAACATAGACCAAGTTCTCAATTTTGATGTCCAAACCTTACATTTCTTCACTGGAAACCCTGAATTTCCAACAAAAATCGTGTTCCAAATGTTGAAGAAGGCATTCGAACAAATCTTAGTCCCATATTACTTTTTAGCAGGAAGACTTAAGATGAATCCTGAGTCGGGTCGATTCGAGGTTGATTGTAACAATGCTGGGATTGGGTTTGTGGAAGCTAGTAGTGAGTATACTTTGGATGAGCTTGGTGACTTGGTTTACCCTAATTCATCTTTTGAACAACTTATAACTAAGAAGATGAGTGATACTTTACAAGTTGATGGTGATGAGGATCATCCCCTTTGCATTGTTCAGGTATATTTCATTTCTTGTTATAAATATTGTGATTTTTTCTTACTTGGCAGTATTATAAATCGATAAATTGTTTTTAGACTTCTTTATCATCTGAAAAGTAATTAAGTTCCTTCATAGTACAAATAAAGAGTAGCATTTCGTAAAGAATTTATCAAGGATGAAGTTTTTGTTGGTCTAATGATATGATGGTATCACCAAATGTATATGGAGTATGCTTTCTTTAAATTAATCATTTTTTTAAGTAGCAATACTCATTTCGTCATTTGCCTGGCCCGACAGTGATGTAAAATCTTCCGAGTAAGAGATGACAAAATATACATTGATCATTGATTATTCAAATGTTTCGAACTGTGAATTGTACGTCCTGATATAAAAATTTGGCTAAACAAAATTTGATATGCCATTCCTCTCGAAATTGGATATATATAAATGTAAATTAAGTTTTGTTTTGAGTTCAGAAAATAGATTTGTGTACGCGAAATTCACTTACGTACTTATGTCACATGAACAATACATCGAATAATTTAGGTGTTGCATTTTCTAGTGCTTGCCTTAGTATCTTGTGTGGTGTGTGTCAAAGCACTCCCAATTTGTAGGTCTTCCATTAATAAATGTGTGTAGGCGTAAATCCTAACTTCACCAACATTAAAACGAGACACATTTACTGCCTCACAGTCTTACACCACTCCTATCATCATCATAACTTCCATATCCAATGCAACATGGCCAATTAATATAAACTATCTACCCTAAAAATAATGGACATCATATAGTACGAGTACACTCCAAAAATAATAGTACTTGACAATCTCCAATTAACAACGTTTTATTTTGAGGTAAATTAAGCCAAGAAAGTGTTCGACCATAAAAGTAGTCGATCGATATGTAGTTTGTTAATAAGAAAACATGATTCAGAGAAAAAAGTGAGCCTAAACGAATACATGACGTAACTTAATGGATTTATAGTAAGTTGTTACTCGATGTATTCGTTAAGCTATATATGTTATATAAGTTGATACATGTGACCGTTTGACGGCTAATTAATACATGTAAAAGTAGTTGTGGGTTGTTACATAATAACTAGTTATATATCATAACAAGTAAAACTATGATATAACCTTATTTAGTTGAGAATAAAGACACTACATTTGATGTCGAAGTTAAGAAATTTATCATAAATTGACTTATCACCTCTTATCGAGAATTTACAGTAATGTCGATTCTTCTTTGTAAAACTAGTATGGCCCATATATAGCAAGACGCGGCCAAGAAGTAGATGACATTAAAGTTCGATAAATTAAAGGTCATTACTTTTCTTAATCTGTCACCTTTAATTATTACCTCTCCATAAGACCATAACTATACTATTTGGCCGTGCATTAACATAATTACATGTTGTCCTTGTGTACAAACATATATACATGAATTTGTTAATTTTAAACAACATTCAAACATTTTAGAGCGGGTATATATTATGTTTGAACGTGTAATTGTGTAAAGTACGCTAATAAACAAATTGACTAGTATTTGTGAATCAAAATTCCAGATGACAGCATTCAAATGCGGGGGATTTGCAATGGGTCTCCAAACAAACCATGCAACTTTTGATGGCATAAGCGTCAAATACTTCCTACAAAACTTAGGAGCCCTAGCAGGGGATAAGCCCTTGCCAATAATCCCATGCAACGACCGTGAGTTGCTAGCCGCTAGATCCCCACCACGTGTCACATTTCCGCATCCCGAGTTGCTTAAGCTCAAGATCCCAATTGGACAAGAAGGTGAGAGTGAACAAAACCCTAATGTCTTTGACGACTCCTCCCAAGACTTGGACTTCAAGATTTTCAGCCTCTCTGCCACTGATATCCTAAACCTCAAGGAAAAGGCCAAGAACGACGATAATGTTGAAGTTATGAGCAACGGGGATGGCAAAAAACCCGGTAAGGCTACCGGGTTTAATGTTGTTTTGGCCTTAGTGTGGAGGTGTAAGGCCTTATCTTGTGATGACAATGGGGAAGACCTAAGCAGGCCATCAACTGTATTGTTTGCGGTTGACATAAGGCCAAAGTTGAGTCCCGCGTTACCTGCATCATATACAGGTAACGCGGTCTTATCAGCCTATGCAACGGCAACATGTAAGGAGTTGGAGGAGGCTTCATTGTCAAGATTGGTGGGCCTAGTGTCTGAAGGAGCTGCTAGAATGACTGATGAGTATGCAAGGTCAGCCATTGATTGGGGAGAATTGTACAAAGGGTTTCCACATGGGGAGTTCTTAATGTCATCATGGTGGAGATTAGGGTTTAATCTTGTGGATTATCCATGGGGAAAACCCAAGTATTGTTGCCCTTTGGTTTACCATAGAAAGGACATAATATTGCTCTTCCCTGATATTGATGAATCCAAAGGTGGGGTTAATGTGTTGGTTACTCTTCCACATAAGGAGATGGCCAAATTCCAAGCTCTCTTCAACAAGTTCTTATCTAGCTAAGTGGAGTATTATTGATGCATCTTTGTCAACAAAAAACAAAAAAAAATATTGATGCATTTATTATTATTTAATTTCCATTATAATGCAGCTTAAATTTGCTAATTTGTGGGTTATTACTTTGATTTGTAAGGTTTTGATGTATGATGAATCTTTAATTTGCTTCTTATAAGCAAGGCCTGATTGTATAATAATAGTATTGTGTTCAATTACTATGATGTTGTTTTGTGTCATCATCTCATAAAAGTATTGCTGTTTCTTGTGAGTATGCACGTATATATCATTGAATCTTCTAATACTAAAAATACAAAAACATTAACCAACGAGAGTCAAATAGACGACTAGATGACTTAATAATAGGTTTATGGTAGTGACAAGTCTAACACCCGTTTCCGGTAGCCGAGTTCTTTCTCCTCACCTTTCTAGTTGAATGACTTGAATCTATAGTTGAATCATTTATTCGACCTTCTATAATGTGTTCAATAGATTTTGGACGTGTAGCACAACTTTGAGCAAGAACTAAGAAGGTTGCTTCAACTGTGAGCTGTGCCCATGGGCCGTGGACTTAATTAGGAATCTTATCGTATACGGTAGGCCCATGTACCTTAAATGAGGCATTGGGCCAACCCACATTTAAGAGACATCTCACCGTAAAACCAAAAAAGTGGCCAACATCGCGTCCTTCTTTATTAGCAAGATAAGGCAAATAAATAAAGGCCGCACTCATATTTGTCCTACTCTAGTAGCGCTTTTCTTTTACGATATAAAAAAAAAACAAAAAAAAATTTCGAATTCATATCCAATTGACCTAAAATTTTGCATGAGATCGTCGTCATACACTCGAGCACTTGCTCTCGAAATGTAAAAGTCATCAATGTATAGCAGTATAGGCGTGTAACACTTGCACGAAATCAACGCAATGCAATCGTTAAAAGAGCCATCAACAGACCATAAGGAGCACAAAATAACCATAGAGTAAAACATTACATGCATATTATACCATACCATAAGTTATTATTGGAGACCTAAAGATCCATTATTCATGCGAAATATAAAGTACGAGATAAGACATTACATTTGGTGACCATCGCTCATCAAGATGCCCATAAACCTTATGGTGAGAGAAATAGTGGATCTATCCAATGGGGCCAAAAAGGTGGACTGATCTGGCCTGATCTGGGCTGATTTCACCTGCACCTTTTGTAATGGTTTAGGGCCCATGAATCGATGGGCTGCGATAGGAACAATGCTTCATTGTCCTTAGGCCTCCTACAAAAACATGAGTATAAAAACATTGTCCATCACATTTATTCACATTCACATTATTATATTCCACAACCTTAAAAATATTAGAATTGAGGAAAGAATTACTGCTTTATTATTCATAATATAGATATTCATATATACTATATGTAGAAGAAGTACAATCCTTACTATTACCATCCTCATTTTTCATTGTTTATCTTACATCATTACATATACGACAAAAAATCGTAAAACCCACTTGTTTGCCCTTCGTATCAAGCACGAACCAGTTATCCAACGGCATTTCTTGGGCCAGGCAGTCTAACCAAATATCCAAGTATAAGAAAACAGGCAAAATTACGAGAAGTTGCTTGATAATGCTAGTTTCTTTTTATTACCAATACCATGACTATCACTTTGTCAAAAAAAAAAAAAAAAAAAAACATAGCCTCAACAAACTATATGATGCACAAAAACACACATTTCTCTTTTTAGGCTCTTGAAAAGTGGTGCTTAATCAGTGAATAAGTAGAGCATAGATAAGTGCATTAGACAACATGTAGCGTAGAATAGAAGATATAAAGGGAGGTGATATTTCACAACCTTCTTCCACCAGAACCACCCTCCCTTTGGCAATTGTAATAGACCGCAGAGACGGGCAAACCCAGGTTGTAGAGCTCCGCAAAGTCCCTCATGTTGAAGTTCTGGCGCCACCCCGGGGCGTACACGGTTTGCCTACCGAGCTGTCGAAATAGCACAAATATGAATCGGTGTATCCCGACTGATGGCCGTGGGCTCTCATAGCAAACCACCTCTTGGCCTATACACACATACAACAACAAGGATATAGTCTTAGTTCCAGAATTACTTGTCAAGGAGTTTTCCGCAACAGCAACAACAAAAACAGAGTCTACAATAGACATTTAGACGCGATAAGGTGCAGCAAAAGGGACAGAATGCAATGGTCACAAATAATGTTAAATTAGTCCTTTTTTAACCAAGTAAAGTGGTCTCACAATATTTTTTGGCCAATCGAAATTTAAGGCTAGATAGACATTTAGACGCGATAAGGTGGAACAAAATAGACAGGATGTTGGATATCTCAGCATCATAAATTTATGGCTATTGCTTGAAAACAAAATTAATGGAGGTTAAAGAATTAAAGTAGCTTTTCCCACTAGTCTTAGTTTGTTCATTTTTGGTAAGTGATGTTTGTCCTTCATTCACACAACTATAAAATCACCACTTGGGAGATGGATCCGCCATATACATTGTTCATATTGTGAATAGGTGTACTAAGAAAATATTCACATGTCAACTTTTGAGTCACCAATTTCCACCATTTAAGTGTCTCTGCCAAATAGTGTACTAGGTTGAGTGATCAAAGATCATGACTCCATGAAAAGAGGAATCTCAGTGACTAATCAGTTCGAACTTTTGGTCTCTTATATATATGGACCCAACAAAACTTTTGGAAAAAAAAAAAAAAATTAGTCTTCATTCTTTTTTAATTATTATTTCTATATAAACCATACACGCGTATCGAATCGCTTTAACTCAGCTTCTATCAAATTCGAACACGCAAAAGTTTAATGAGCAGAATACGACATTAGAGTTGTTTATTTTCACCGGGATCATACAACTACTCAAAATAGTTTAGTATACTCCTAACATCCTTAAAATTTCAAACAAATGAGAATTTATTGAATAATTTGATAAGATTCCTAGGAGTAATGTAAGTTCTAATTAGGTGTTGAGAATCAATAGTACATTCTATAGGTAAGAGCAAGTATCAAAAGTGTGGAGTGCGTCTCATTCACGTTCCTAAGTCTTCCACGTGTACTAAAAGTTTACAGCAGTACAAGCTACTAGCTTTCTAAATCCCTATGATAACCGTTTGACTGTTCAGGACATTCACTCCAGTTACTGCCCGTACGTACACACGCACGGGGAAAGGATAAGGTGGCAATGACTGGTATGACCCACATGGATGGTACGAGTAATCGACTCTAAATCATTTTAAAATTGTTCTCGTTTTTTATTTTTATTTTTCCGTTATATTGAAGGAAAATACAGAGTGGTTTATTCATTTCAAATGTTTTTGGTCAAGAGGATTAGTTATAGAAGCACTAGAAATGATAATATTAATGTAGTAGACTTTTACTAAACTAATCAACATAATATCGGTCTAGTGAAAAGTCAACATAATATCGGTTTAGCAGAAAGTCGACGAGATTGATGTTCAAATCACTCGATTGTTCGATATATTACTAGTTTATTAATAACACCATTCTGTAGAGTAAAAAGGGAAAGAAAAGAGACACAGCACAGATCGTAAGGAAAAATATGGTACTGAAAATGTAATACACAAGTAACCCAGAAATTTGAAGAAAGTCCAAGATTTGAGGTGATAGTGGACTAATTTAAAACGAAGTTAAAAAGTGCGAGGACTCACCGAAGGATGCACCAGTAGTCCCTGGAATATCAGTCACCAACCTTCAACCCATATACAAACAATTGCATCCGTTAGGAGTAGCGTAACAATGAAGTTAATAAAGTCGAAAATAGCACTCATCATGTCCACTTTATCATCATAAACATTACTTCATATACTTCACAAATTACTCGTTACATTTTACCATAATATCTATGTGAAAAATTTGTAATCAATCATCAACTTTTTAGCAACGGAATAAAAAATTAATTAACACCTTTTACGCCGAAAAATTCCTCGTTAAATCTCACCTCACATAATTTGAACAAAATGCAAATAACCATTCGAAGAACGCTACCTTCTACAGTTCTACGTCGGATTTGGAATTGAACTCTCAAGTCTCTTGCTAATAGTAATAAGAGAGACAGAGGGCAGAATAGGTGGTGCGCGTGGAAGATAAGGTAGGATAAGAAGTGTTGTATACGCTAGTCGTTATTCCTCGTACATGCACGTCAAGATGGAGCTCATTAGGCTGACAATTAGCCACTAGGTTTCACCACCATAAGTCACAATTCACCCCCTTCAACATCAACAAAAAATATGACTAGTAGATAGCCTTATTCTAGCATCAGTGTCAATATTCTTATCACCTACACCACATCGGCCCTAGGCCTCGAAAACTTAGAGCTAAGAACGCGGAAAAGTGAAGGAAAAAAAAAAGGGTTTGAAGGAAGACTTTAGGTGTTGCTATCGAATGATCGAGTTTACAGAGGTCGATTTTCGTAACCAAAGATCTCGAAAGCAAAGATGATGACAATGCAATAACTGGTTTAGTTGTTGATTCCAGGTACTCGGTTGAATTATAAGGTTGGTCAAAATGATGGACCTGTCATTCATTTTATTCTGCTTTATATATATATACACAATATTAACAGCATTTGATGTAGTAGATATATATTATGAATATGACTTGTGAGATGATGGAAGTTACAACACACACACACGATTTACCGAAAGAAGATTTGACGAGCAGGCGAAAATTAGAGGAAGCAAATTGGGAGAGTTTGAGCCTTTTGCAGTGCTCAGTTGATACAGTCATCAGCAGGGTTTACTCACCAGTGTAAGTATTCCCTAAGATTCGGATCACTTGGGCTGGGAGCATCTGGATCCACCATCACCTAATACAATAATACATGCATCAAAACACACACCAACAACAAATAAGGACGACTTAGCTTACGACTCTAACAGTTCATTACTCAGGACTGAATCTGAACACGACACAAAAGTCGAAAAAGCCGATTTTTGGTTAGGACTTACCAAAGTGTAGAAAGTCCTGAGATCATCACCACCAACCTCAACCCTAGGTTGGTTGACAACTTGAGAAGGCCTAAATTCACAACCATTGTTAACATCCCTACCACTATAGTTAACTCGAAGCGAAACAGACCTGTTAAATGGATCCAAAACATCCCCAATAACCCTACCAACCACAAGTGGATCCCTTGGAAGTCTAGGCATGATGACAAAATCCCAGAATCCAAAAATAGAAGGTTTATTTATAAATATCTGTCGCGTACGACGAAAATAGAAGGGCTTAGCTAAGCTAAGCTAAGCTAAGAAGGGAAACCAACAAGTTAGAGAAAAGAATGTGGTGTGTGCTACTGCTTGGGCAAAAACAAGGTGACCCCAGTATGCGCTTTATATACACATAAGTATGAGGGTGATCTCCAGAATCAACCATCGACCCTCGCATCTCATGTTGCATCAATAGCATCTGTTCCACTTCCACACCTTATTTTCAGTGCAAAAGCTTTTCTCTCAAGTTTCTCTGGTTAAACTAAAAATAAAAATAAATATCTTAGGATAAATAACAGTAGTAAAAGTACCACTTGCTTTCTTGACTGTCAAGTGGCCCAGGGCATATCAGTGGGACCCTCCTGCAGAGGGTGAATCAACCAATGAGAACACACATCAAGATAGCAAAGAGAGTGGAGAGCCACCTGGAATTATTAGGGTGTACAGAGCTAGCTAGGGATAACTAAAATGGGGGGCAACTGGTAAAAGAGGGGAAGGATGAGGACTAATCACTACGGAGTATTTTTTGTTCTCCCTCCATTTCATTCATTTCTTTACGTCGGGTCGGGTTTTGTGAGGGGAACCCAAGCCCAACGTAAAGAAATGAATGAAATGGAGGGAGTACTAAGATTATGATACATATAAGTTAACATTAATTCTTCCAATAGGATTCAACTTGTAATGTCTTATTCATTTTTGTGACGACAAAGCTGACTAAGTCTAGTTTGTTAGTTGATTGGTCTGTATTGCACAGATGATACTGATCAAACCACTTATTAACTCGTGGGATTAGGGTTGTCAATGGATTCGAGCTTATGAATTAACACGCCCTCGTGATTGGCTCGATCGCTTGGGTCGACTCGAGTCAAACCGAGCTCGACTTGAGCCATGACCAATCTGTGCCCGGGAACAGTATAGTTCGGATCTAATTAGCTCATATCTTGTTTTATCAATATAAATATTACTCCGTAGTATGTTACTTTCTTGATTCATATTTAAATGTACTACTCGTATTTGTTTGTATTTGTTTTGCTGATTTTGATGAAATATATTTCGAGCCACCTGTAGGCTAATTAAAAGACACAACTAGTTTCAATATAAGGGGGATTGTCAATAATATTATTGTGTAGAATAAACTAGGTACACTAACTAAACATTTCATTTGGTCTACATATGGTTTCCAATATAAACCGTCAAACACAACAAAATAAGTTGGGCGTTGGGAACTGGATGGAGGGAGTCTTTTTCATGAGTTGCATCTCAAACTGAGCCGGGCATCCAAAGTTCACATTTACGACCCGAGCCTAAGCCCCCGGCTGGCCCCCCTATCGAGCTTCATATTGACCCAGCACAAGCTGAACTACAAAATTCCCTAAGTTTATCTTTTGGCTTGAACGAGTTTCGAGTTGATTCTGAACTCAAACTCAGATTTTTAAGCCGATCTCGAGCTCACCCGAGGTCATACCTAAAAGAGCTCAGTTACACCCTACATGTGATCATACAAATTAATAAGAAAAACGTGCAATTAATACCCATGAGAATAATAAAGGACGGCTGAGAATGGTTACTGGTAACTTGGTAAGATATCTTTGAACCCGAAAAATCCATTAAGAGAGATGCAAAGTATTTGGACCGTAAGGAGAAACACACCCCTATTACACAGGCTTACATAGTTACATAAGGAAACAATGTAAACCTCCATATCATCGATTCCGTTTAGTCGATTTCATGTTCTAATTCTCATTGCTTAACATATTTCGAGATCTATCACCAAAATTTACCTAGTTACAATCCTCTATACGCTTAAATCTTCGTTTTTTTTAAGCCTTCCAGACGGTTAAATTTACATTCTTATTAGTACGGAAAAAAAAAAAAAGTTAAAGAGTTTCTAGAAGGAAGGGCTACATATATGGATTAGGCATAAGATTAAGCAAGAATCTTATCTAAAGAAAGAGAGACCAACACATGGGAAAATGAGCCAATGGTCAGAAATGAAGTTCAAGTAATCTTCCAAGTAATCTGATCTGGTTAGAACAGGTAATAGACAAGGAGTATGATCGAAATGTCTGAGAACAAGTGAACAAAAGGAATTATTATGTGGCCTTTTGACTTAACTTAGATTGAAACAAAGAATCCTAGTACCCATTGGTCAGTAGTAATTTCTATGGGTTCTATGTGTAAGCCTAAGACACAGCAGTTAGAGATCGTGCCGTCTAATCAAAGCCCGTTATGTACAAAAGAGTGAATTACAAGACACAACAGCTAGAAACAAGCTTTATACACCTTCATTTCTACACGCAAATAGCAAATAGAATTCGCCGGTGTGATCTAGAAGTTTCAAACTTTCAGATCAGTCATTTCGTCGATGGGTGTTGCAACCATAACCCTGACCGCGTCTTTCGTGGACGTTTTGCATTAATTTAAGTGCGACATTAGATTATTCCAAATATTTTCACGCTAATGTGAGTTACTAATTTCATATTTATGTTATAACTTCACAACCCAAAATTTATAACCAATAATCTTCTTAAAGCCTACCTACACGAAACCAAAAACATCAAACCCCAAGGGAATGTTGTTTCTGTATGACTCAACATGTTAAGGTATTAAACAATTGGCTGACCTCAAGAATCAGTTTGGACTCTTGGTTGAGTTGATTTTTCTACATGGTATAGACTATCAGAGTATCAAGGCCTCATCTCCCTAAGGTCTCAAACTTAAATCCTGGTAACCCCCTCCTATCAAGTGGACCTATCCACTATCTCAGCGATTCAAACCCTAAGACATTCTCGTGAGTTAAGGTATAAACCCATTGACCAACTTAGGCTTTTGGCTGAGTTGGTTATGTCAAACAACACAATAGCTGATTTTTTTTACTATATAACAAGTGGTTTAGATATGAGGCCGTGATTTTTACTCTCTTTATACTCCACGTGAGAGTAGCACGGTACCCACATTCGGAAATGTGACTCACAACAGAAAGTTTAAAAACCAATGGTACAATAACCTCTCGGCTCCAAAAATCGACTCGATTGATTTTTGAATGGTGGATAAACCCCCAAGAAGAAAACAAAAGAATGCCCAATGTTACGTAATGTTGACTCATCGAACAGTGTAGAGACGAATATCTGAGGGAAGGTGTAGAACAGATGAGGAAGTGTTGTCAAAGAGGTCTGATACGAAAGAAGAATCAATGGTGAGAAACAATCCCATAGATATTAGTATAACCCAATAGAAATTGTCCAGAAGAGGGGAGAAAACCAGAAAGAGATGGAGAGGATAAAATGTCGTAAGCAAAAACGGAAATTATGACCCAAGCAAAGGTATCTTCTTGCCTGTTGGTCCATACCATACCATTCTTACCACTTCTTCTAAAATCCTATATTCCAAGTGATCATCATTTAAAAAAAAAAAATACCCTTTTCACTGTTGATGACTTACAGTATTCCTCTTTACTCTTTAGCATAGAAATGACGTTCGCATCTCGCTTTCCAAGTCATCAGCTTCGTCAATCGTCTTCCTTGGTAATTTTACGCCCAATTGGGAATTGAGAGAGTTGAGTGGGAATTGGAAATCATATCTTTATCTTATACCTGATGAGATTAAAGGAAGGACCGAGGACACAACCCACGTGGTACAGTATATTCCAAAAGAACTCGGACCTATTTGGTTCATTCTCCTACATGGAACTCGTCAACTCGACATGTACTCGTATACTCGTATTGGTAGATCACTTGGTTGAGTTATTTACTCCTCAACTTGAAAGTTAGGAGGTCCAAATTATAATTGGCGACCCCCATTTTGGCATGGCCAGGCACACCCTTCGTGACGTGGGCCGTGCTAGGTTTACAACCTCCCACCGGGGCAAGGCCACTGACACGGCGTGACCGGACATATTTTTTTTTTGTAATATAAGAAAATAGGCATGCTTGAGCAGGTTGACTCACCGTGTCTTGTGGCGAGGCGGCCTTACCATGCCAAAATCAGACTTTGCAAGTCACGACACGAGGTGTGCCACATGTCGGGCCGGGCCGCTCTCCCACCGTTTATGTGCGGTGTCGGGTGCCGGGTCTACACTGCCAACTCTAGTTCAGAGTTCAAACCTCACCACGCTCAACTTGTATAGTTGTCTTTTGACTTTTATCGTTGAGGAGAATTGTGGCGATGATGGGTCCCTTGGGTTGGTGCACGATTATAAAGGGTTGTCCAATGATAATTCACAACTTTGTGATATACTCCGTATGGTTTATCCAAGTTTTGTTTGACCAAGGCGGGTTCAAGCAATATGAAAGTAATCTAAACATGCAAATAATCTAAGAGTTAGCCAACTTAGACACCATAGGATTTATGCATTACTTTTTCCGCTAATTACTACTCCATTAAACATGCAAATAATCTAAAAGTGTTATTTTCTAAGTCCTTTCTTTTTCAGCTCATCCTCATTCTTTCAGCTAATTGATACTAAAAAGGATTGTTTAACACATAATCTACACTAAACTTTTGAATCGGATCAACTGTAATGAAATTCATAGACAAGTAAATGTAATACAAGCATGAGAAAAGTTACCAGCAAAGGTAATTCTGGAGTGTCTCAGACTGTCAATAACTGGCATATAGAGTTCCATCAGAGGGAGCAAAGTGCTCATCCAAAAGAAGAGCGCTGCATGGAAACCGAAACAGGAATTATTCAGCGCCCATGTCCACCCAAAATTATACAGAGTAGCACAAACAGGAAACGTCCTGTTTAAGTTAAATCTGGTTTAATTCCCATTGTTGATGCAATGCCACTGCACAATGTTGGTCCAAAATAAGTTCAGCAAAGATAATGGCGAGGGTGCAGGGGCGGAACTGGGGGAGACAAGAAGAACCCAAAAAGTATTATCTCCTCGAAACGTTTTCTTAATCAAGTTAGTCCATGAGAATCCAGAATCTTATCCTTTAATCTTGTCCATTTAGACTAGCTATGTTAGCTGATAGAACAAATTTAGTAGACAACAACACATACTCATACTCCAGCCATAACACAACGAACCTAATGCCTTAGAAGTTTTAACCATAGTCTTACAATATGACAAAGTGGTCCATATCAACAATACATATAAGTGAAAGCTGACCCCTCCCCCCCTACCTCGCCTTATGGCGGGAGCCTTCAAGGCGTTAGGGTAATGATGTTGTACTTATAGAAGCTCATGCGCTCCATTTTGAAGAAATTAACAGTAACAACAATCATAATGGTAATAGGCTAAGAAGTTTTAAAACAGAACTTGGGATTGGGTTTCCGAAATAGTAATGGGGATCTACTTCTAGAATGTTAACTGGAGTAAGTATGCTGACAGAGTGACAGGCACTACGAGAAATGGCCGGAAAAGATGAACAAATTTTATCTGGAATTTGATGCTTGGACATAGAAAGGAAGGATATGATAAGTGCAAAAACAGGGCCTACGTTTCAGGGAAATGAATGGTCATTGTACCTTAGCTTATACCATCAAACCAAACATACAACAACATCTTTACTCCAGTGCCTTAAAGACTCCCGCCATAAGGCGGGGTAAGAGATGGTCGGATGCACGCAAGCCTTACCCCTATCAAACCAAACATACGAGGGACGAAAATGATAGCTTTTCTTAGAACAGGCCATGGTCACAGGTGCATTAAAGTATGACAGATAGTTCATCCAAGGTATGTACAATGTATACCAAATTTCTATCAAGGGGCACAGATCATCTAGCAAAAAAAAAATTCTGAGCAAGGTAGTAAAGGAATGGTTAATCACAAAATCAATATCTAACTGGTTTCGAAACCACTGCAAACATCAGTAAAAACCTACTCATCTTCTCTTATAACGGAATCTGTAAAAACCAAAGGTCCCCCTTCACGTATCTAAGCAGAAAAAGATACAGAAGTTCTACGAAGAATCAATGATCCACTCAAAAAATTCAACCAATAGAAAAGGGGAAAAAAGTAACAATGTGCAAAGAAAAGTGCAAAGAAAAGCGCAGAGAAAAGCACAAAGCAAAGGCCAGATTATCAAGATTTTGATTCTACGTACCAAAATCTACAGCCAGAAGTGTCAATGCGCTATCATTCTCTACCGCCAATAGGGACCAGCAATTTAATCTGCCAGAAAAAAATAACAGGAGGGTTAAGACCCCTAAAGCAAACCAAAAAATATGACACGGGCATGGATTGTCAAGCGCAATGAACCTAGAACGCTTGAACACTACACAGATACACAATGCATCAGCATGCGAAACTTGACACAGAAGATTAGCAAATCTATCAAATGATCAATATATAACTCCTTCCAAATTCATGTCATCTGACGGGATCTATAATCTCTTCTAATTAGGATGACAACTTGACACACATAATTCATGCAACACACTTTCACAATCCATCTACAAAAGAGAAACTCTGTCCAACTAAGACCTTTCTGTACATTAAGTCTCCGCACCAAAAGAAGAGAAACAGAGAGGCCTGACCACCAATCTGAAGCGTAATAATGAAAATAATTAAGCACCATATCTCTAAATAAGTCTCAATCACCGTCATCATCATATAAGCATATATACATTCCATGGCTTTGCTGAGTAAAATTTGCATTATGCACATAGAGATGACATACGTTGTATGTAGATAACTCTAACAAAGGCGAACAGCATAATGGTAGCCACGAAAGTTGCTGCAATTCTCTAACTAAGTATGAGTATTTGTCTAAGATCATGCAACATACAGAGTGATAATAATATATAATCCCACCACACAAGACACAACCTCGAGAATGGTTTGGTGAAAAGACCAAAAATGTGGAAAACCCCCCGGGAGCTCCTATATGAATAACGATTTTCATCTGATCAGACATTGGGTAAAGAGCATAGAAACTACAGTTCTACAAAGTACAAACATGGCCAAAAACAGACTTCAACCTTTCTTCTAAGGTATAAGAGAATAAGACTACTTTCATTGCAAACAAAATGAGGTCCTTGCTGCAGTCTACACTCCTCTCACAAAAGGTGAGACTATCTCATGCACAGCGTCAATTATAAGTCACAGTTAAGAAGTTACTAATCGTTGTGTGACAAGCCAATTGAGATTTCACATCTTAGCAAAACTTGGAAGTCTGAAAAAAGTTAGCAACCAATTGCCTGAAAATGTACAGAATCAACTGTGGACAACTTGTCAAGCAAATATTTCTCTAGAGAATTACTGGTTATTCAATCAGCCATGAAAATACTTCATTTCCACTCATTTCCACTTTGATTCATATAACAAATTCGATACACATTGCTCTACAGGACAGTAGAAACGTGATCTTGACTTTACAACTAAAGAATGGTTAACCAATAGATTTCTGACGCGAACTTCTCAGAAGATAGATACACTGTTGGAGCAAGTAGAGTTATCATCATAGTTTTAAGCTCTCTTTGGACATAACTTCAGCACCATGTGTGCACCCAATTCAATATTCTACCTACAGAATGTCCCCTACTTGGAAGTTGACCGAAGGTTCTTACTACTGATAGCAATCATACATATAGCTCAACAGAATCAACTAGCCTAACTAGCATTATTCCACAGCCAGATAAACATTATTATGCCTTTGTCATCAGTACATTGAGAACTTTCCAAGGAATCATCAATACTAACACTGTTCTAGGTTCTAAACAAGCATGTCAAAAGCGCAATCTCTTGAAAGACTGTCCTGGGATAGTACAAAGTTCAAGACTGGCTCATTGAGATGTTTCGTTTCCCATATACACTAATGTCTGAGGAGGACATTTGGCAGTTAGGTTGATGGACCTTGTCGCCGAAAGACTAATCTGAAGACCAATTAGATAATCATGGTTTCAAAAGTTGGATGAGCAATGAGAAGGTGGCTTCTCTGAGATATTATCAGATTAGGCTGCTGTTTTGACATATGTTCTGAAACAAAGTATTTCTAGAACTATTTTTTCCTTTCGTATAGGCAATTAAAGCAAAGAAGCATGTTATGACTTGCAGATTATTTGGCCTATGTCCTAAGTTAGAGAGCTCGATTGGTCACTGGGGTTCAACCCGAGAAAATGAAAGATGTGTTTACGCCTTGAAGTGGAACCAATCAAACAGGTGGATGGGCCGAGTGTGAGGACATCAACTATTTCAAGGATACATAAACACAGGACACAAAGATCTGTGTCCTATCAGTTATTGTTCCAAATACCACAGAAAATTATCGTCACTTCCCAACAGTTTTAGTTCAACTAGGAAGCATGAAATATATCATAATAAGAGATGCATTATATTATAAGCTACTCTTACAAAAATATACTTGAAACCTAAAATCATCATAGACTCAAAAGTGAAAACTAGCAAACTAGTTTATTCTATTCAGTCTCAAGCAATTTCCGAAAAAAGAAGGTGAAACTCAAGACATCATACTCATGGAATCCGACCATCATACCGAACAACCCCTAAGAAGTGTAAACTATGGCAATCTGACCATTTGGTCAATTCAAAATCGTAACTAAAATGCACACATTGCCTTACTTGCCAGATATCTCAACCAGTAAGGGTTAAATTCAGCTCTGCCCCCAAATATGTGGGCATATGTATAGTCTTGAGAACATAGCTGAGCAGCATTAGTCCCATATCTACAACCATTAAACCCATACAAAGTGTCAATGAGAACTCATCTTTGCATACTATATTAAAGCCAATCACATAACCAGATGCAAGTACATTCTTCGGACACAGAACTGTTAGTTCTATATATACTTCTATGGAACATTCACCCTAGTATTTTAATCATATGTAACTTCATTATAGCAAGAGTTACATTGTTCCTATTCAAGAATAACAACATCATCAAAATTACCCTAAGGTTTTAATCATGCAACTCGAGTATATCAAGTGTAAGTTACTTTGTTCCTAATCAAGAACAATACAACAACATCATCGACATTACCCTACTGCCTCAAAAGCTCCCACCTATGTCAAGGTAAGAGGGATCGGTAGTCTTACCCGCTATGTCCCAAATGACCAACAGTTCAAATTCTACTGAGATTAGGAGAATTACATCAACCTACATCTACTTCACAATGTAAGAATCGCAGCTGCTTTAGTCCATAATATTCCATTACCCATTAATTAATCTTACATAACTCGAAACAAAGGCCAAGAGACTCGATTAAGAAAAAAAAAAAAACAAATAGCACGAGGTGAAACAGATGCTGTGAATTATCCCTAACACAGTATAAAGGACAGGAAATGACTAAAAGGCGAAATGCTTGCCATCAAAGAATCTTATCCCCCTCTCTTTCAATAATTGGAGAAACCTATATAACCTACTCACTCTATAATGCTCGAGAATAATTAGATTTACTAGTTTATAACACGATATCAGCCGCCCTACACACCTACAATTCCGCCTCAATAAACATAGATAGATCCGAAATTCCGAAATATATTCTGTGCATAAAACTAACCAGTAGGCCAAAACCCTAGCTAATCAGTTCAATCTAGCAACACGAAACCAGAAAAACATTCGGAACAACAACAAATTCAAAGAATGATCCGAAATCAGAAATCAACGATTCAAAAACAAAGAACTAAGCCAACATTGATAGTAATAGTACCGATCACCTCGTATTTTCGATTCTCGTGTTACGCAGCCTCCGACAATGCTGCAATTTCTTTACCAAACTGCAAAAACACGAACAGTAAAACACGATCAAAATCAAAATTACCGCGATCACATGAAAAATCGATAATCACAGAACATTACAAATCTTAAATTGAAATTGTAACTTAATTAAACTTAATTAAACTCCGAAAAATCAAAAATCACCATGATCTAATCATTTCTAGAAAACAGCGTGAATCTTACGTTGAATTTTAACCAAAACGAAACAATGTCGATCAATTTCGGTCGAAATCGACTTCGGAAAACATCTAGGGTTTTTGGAGGAGGAAAAAAGGGGGGAAAACTCCCGCGGTAAAAATGTTCAAAAAATGGAGTTTAAAAGACGTAAAAAAAAATAATGTGATTTTAGAGTAAAAAAAATATAGGAATTAGTTTGTAAATTGGGAGCGCAAAAAAATGTTCATGCAAAGTTTTTTATATGTCCAGAAAAGTACAGTGGCAAGAAAAAAAAATCTGAGATTTTTCCAAATGTGGGAATATTTCCGGCATTTAAATTTAACCTATCTGCAGCTACTACATATCACATCATCAAACTCCGAAAAAATCTACCCAAACTCCGAAAAAATCTCCGAGAAGAAGAAGATCAATGGCACTATGGCAGCATGCACTGCAGCTTCTTTGAGAAGTTGCATGCATTACTGCATTAGAGTTGCGTTGATATATTCTTTTGAGTTCTACAAGTTTTGTGTAAGACGGTTTTAAAGCACGTCGATGATAAAAGTGATCGAGTCATATTTATGTGCACAATCCAATTAAACTAATTATGCCTTGAAGATTACTGCATTCATTCCCAGTATGTTGGGAGAAAATATTTGAAAAATTGTGCCATTTTGATAAATGCTTTGAAGACTTTTTTTTTTTTTTCTTAATGGAATTAAAACCGACGTAATGCGCTATACTGAGGCCATATAAATGTTTGTGAATGATAATAATAATAATAATAATATTAATAAACATTCCCTTCAAAAAAAAATAATATTAATAAATATGGACTCAACAAATATGTAAAATAAAATGTAGGTTTGGGCGCAGTGAGTACACCTAGTTAGTAATGTGTAGCACGAAACATGTCACCGAATTTTCATGTCAATGATTGCAAAATCAGTGACATGTTTCAAACTATGAAGGACGGATTTTGACATCTTTGTGACCATTGGTGACCGTTGCATAGAACCTTTTAAATGCAACGATCACGCCAAAAAAGGCAAACCTGTCCAAAATAATTAGCCCCCAATGATCGTTGTGATTAAAACTTTCACATTTACATTTTCCAAATAATACATGGATTACAACTCGATTCACATTTAGCTTTAACCACAAGCCTTGGGGACAATTACTCTGGAACGAAGTTCAGTTGTGAACACTTTCTGATCTGCTTGCTTTATTATAAGGTTGTCGTCCCTGCCAAATACTCAAAATACAAAACAAAATAAAACAGAACAAAAACCCTCCAAATATGTATAATTTCGAGACTTTTGGTAAATCATATGGTAGCCATGACACGATTCAAAAGTTTAGGGAGCGGTTTTTAAAATTAAGAGTTGAAATTCTCTCCCAAAACTTTAAAAACGTAGTCACGTAACTCACCATGTGAAACTTGTCCAGAACTCGCTAAAATAACTCCCAAATAAGCATACTATAGCACTAGTCAGTAGTCACTAGAGGCTAAATATCTAGGCCTTGCATTGATGCATTTCAGACCCATCTATGATCATCATCTGTTCTCCATCATTGCTTCTTTTATTCCTATACACGAGATCATTAGATTAAAGGTGTCAATGAGGATCACATCAGATTTCCAAAATACACTCATGTATAATAGGCGAGTAGCAATTCTATTTGCCTATGTGAACATGTCAACACAATGGCGCAGTACAAATGCACCTTATATACAACTTCTAAATCTTTTTAGCTCGCATAATCATCATGATCTCAAATTTTATTAGGTTATTTCCATTGAACATCACTTCCATCATATCCGAGTAACTTTAACCGTCATTGCCTTTTGACTTCATCATCAAGTTCCAAAAAAAAAAATCCAGGTGCAGTTAAGATGTCAAAAGAGAAGGACCAATAACACATCACATTTGATCTTTGTATCTGCTAGCAACACACAAAACGATCAAGAAATCAACATTGAAATCAGAGGAAAAAGGAAATACTAATTACGTTTGGACCATAGTCATGAGCAATTGGTGAAGTTGGCACAAAACTTTACTAGGTTTAAGTAGCAGAAACCGTGGAAGTACATTAATATTAGAACTCATTAAAGAAGGGTCTGAGTCCAATCTAAGAAATACAACACTAAAGCTCATTAAATAAAGTTCCGCCGCCTCTTATATAATCATACCCAACTCAAATCACGAGTACAATAAATAATGCAAACCATAACCTACAACTCTACAAGTGACTCTGGCTTGGTTCAAGACCCTATTATAGGCAAGAAACTTAAAAACTTAATAATACAGATTTCTTAGCCGACCCAACGAGTGAGTCGGCTAACCACATGCCCGCAAACAGTATGCCAAAAGCCAACCGACTCAATGACTATTCTCCCACCGCTTCACACACACACCAAAAAAAGAAAAATAAATAAGGGGTGTTCTGGGAAGAGGGGGGGGGGGTTTACTCAAATGGCAGTGTGGATTATTCAATAACCATCTTTCTAAGGAAGATACGAAGAAACGTAAGCAACACAATTACGGGAGTTCAAGAAAAGCCAAGTAAGATGTATTTATTCAGTAACTTAGATTTTGGTTTTGTTCTATTAGCATGGTTTTGTTCTATTCACTTTAAAGTTCCAACAATTTTCGTTTAGTCCAGTGCAACTATGAAACTTCATGTGATGAAAGTAAAAGGACTTGGGGTCTGGTCTACATAGAGTAAACTTCGCGTGCAGAGTAAGTTTCCACGCACTGTTGGTGGCAACTCGCATAGAACTAATCACAACTCTAACCAACCATAATACATCCTTAGACTAAGGGCTAGGCTTTGGTTTTGATATTGGTACATCCGAGCAGCTAATGTTGCGGGGGTGGGCATAAGGCAAGTTAAATTTCTAACTTATAGGCTAACTTTGAAATAATTTTTATAGACTAAGCAAGGCTTTGTTATCACAACTCTAACCGACCGTAAAACATCCTTAGACTAAGGCTTTGTTTTTGGTAAATGTTGCGGGAGTGGGGATAGAGCAAGTTAGTTTTCTAACCATTAGGCTAAACTTGTGATTTCTTTAGACTAAGGTTTTGTTACCGTTATTACTGGTTGAGTGGTCAAGCAAAAATCCAATTAAAGGTGAAGACCCTAATTCCATGGAATAGGACGGCACAATAGGGCTAGCTCTCGAATGATCACCACTAACAAGCACCAAAAAAAAATGTAAAAACATAATGATGTGTATAGTAATTTAAGGTAGAAAACAAAGAATCTCCGTGAACAATCTCAAACATGACGATAGGTCACCTAGACTTTATGAAGCTAAATTCACCCCTAGTTATTTTAGATTCTACGGGTATAGAGGAAACTCTACCCAAACCCTTATCTTAGATTCTACGAGTACAGAGGAGCTCTACCCAAACCCACAAAGTCCCGTAACTCCTGCAAAATAGCCAACCCACAGGAAAACTGTATCATAATGCACACATTTACCCTTCTACATTTTACGAGTCACAAGAGTGTAAAAAGTCACGCAACCGAGTTTTATAACCTCGATCAGGGGTTACCAAACTCGACAACTTACTCTCATGTTTATACTATATAAGTCACCCCTTGGTTCGCAAAGTATCTATAAAATTGTCTTTATGAAAAGAGCACATATTCGTCCAATTAACGTGATTATTAGAAATCAATAAAAAAAAATCCGCTTTAAATTTTTACTATTCAGTATTTACACTAATTAATTACAGTTTGTTGTTATCCTAATTACAGTTTGTTGTTATCCTAATTACAACTTCATCAACATTTTTCGAACAATGCCAACAAACAACCACTATAATAATGTACAGAAGAAAATCTATACAAAACCCAAACTTCTACAGCCATTGTCCTTAAAGCTCAAAAGGGCAGAGGATTTCACTGACATTTTCCACTTGCCCAAAAGTGTAAAAAAAAAAAGTGAATGAATCTCCAGAAGGGGTATGATTCTAGGAACAGCCTAGATTGCAAAAGCATCTTTGTAAAGGGTAATGAAAGCTCTGACACGGGGATACGGGGTCGTAGGTTCACGCATTAATTGGACAAGATTCCCCGAGTCAGGTACAAGGTTCGACCTAGCTGAGGTGGGGACTGTACTCTTATTTGTGAGACTTTTGCCTCTTGTTGAACCATGAAGACCATTGTGGCAAATCTCCACCAATATGGATTTGTGCATATCTTTGATGCATATTGAGCATAAATGGAGTAGAATGAGTGCTAAGCAATCTTGTCCATATTCGATTATATAGTGCGTAATTAGGTCACACCACTTAACAAGATAAAAAAGAATAATAAACGTCTGGCCAGAGAAAGTTTAATGAATAACAAGATGATATAATAATGTCTATACTCTAGACTTTAAAATAAAATTCAACTACACCTTATACACCCGCCCCCGCCTTCCAACCCACTTGCCTTTTGTGTGGTCCCAAAAGAAAAGAAGTTTAGATATTTAATGAATGGTTATATGGAGTGTTTATGTCCTAGTCTTTCAAAGTGTCACTTTTATGATTATGCCACATGCTAAAGAGAAGAAAAGAACGACATGATGCAATCTTTACGCCCACAAAGCGCACTATACCACGTGACATATACGTATTCCATTGGAGTGTCAATTCCAAGATGAATCCACATATATAACAGAGAGAAAAAAAAAGAGAAGAATAAAAGATATAAAGTTTATGCTCATCAAAGGACCCTAAGACAAGCTACACTTGTGATCCTTAGAATTCCGATTTAGATGTTTAAACTTGATTTCTTTCTTTCAACATCTACTAGATATCAAGTCATACTAAGAGAGGACTAACAATTTGTTCTTAGTTATCACCATCAAACAAAACTTCTTTGTTATCACCATCAAGTGTTCTGACCTTGTTCAACCAGATTTATAATCAAGATTTAACCCATCATTCTGTCTGCAACCAGACAAAAACGCCAGTCCGCAGAAGCGTAATTTCTACTTTCCATAACCAACTCTACGAGAGGATAACATAGTAACTAGTCGCCATCAGGTTTGACAATAATCAAGCATAAACTACTGAAAAAAACAAATGAATCTTCTGCCATGCTAAGTTATCAGATCTTGTTTTCCTTGCTAAAGTTGACAAGATTGCTAGTTAATAGGAAATCAGACCAGTAAATTACCTGTAAGATGCCTAAAAGATCAGAAGCCACAATGTCCGACTACTACAGCAAGGGCGAACCAAGAACAGCATGATACTTGAGTTGACAAGCTGTTTACAGACACAGAAAACAGCATTATTCTGAATAACTTTCCGGCCTACTTCCTCTTTAAGAAATACGGGAAAAAAAAAAAGATAAACCAGAGACATCACCTCCTTAGTGCTCCTTATCTGTTCGTTTCCTTACGCCACTCCCTGATGCAATGACGCTGCAACATGCTGGTCCAAATGAGGCACTGCATACAAAGAGCCATACAGAAAGCGCTAAAAGAGAGCCAGCATAAATGATAAAAATACAAGTAACTAACATATGATTCTAGTTCATCTTTCAGAAAAAGTTCGCCTGCTTTTGAAGAATGTAGAAACTCCTCTTGTTCTCTCTGACATGGAGGAATAGCATCTACGAGACACTAATGGGCAATGGTAATCACCACCGCAAAGATCAGTTGGACTGCTGTCACTGACGCCCAACATATTCCCTGCTTACAAGCAAATTGATGCCTTGACTTAAAAAAGAAAGATACAATGCATAAACTGAACCAAATCGAACCATTGCTCATGTTCCAATCTGGGAAATAAGCTTATAGCTGTACTTGTATCCAAAATATAGAAAGAGAATTGGTAGTTTGCCCACTTACCAGGTTAAAGGCTCTATAAGAACTGCACTGAAGCAAAACATATCTAGAGCACCAGTCTCCTGCCAGAAAAGGACATGCATAATCAGATTGTTAACACAAAACCAGACCTATAAAATTAACCAACTACGATTTTAGTATCTCGCCTAAACTTTCTAGTAAATTTTTAGTTTGTCTATCAGACTTATATGGCTTGGTAACGAAAAAAATACCATCTGTTCATCTGATATCAATTCTGAAATACAACAAAAAGTCCCTGCAGAGCACGGTGCCTTATATTGAACTTCATTGTCAGGGTAGTTTTTACGCAGCAAAGAAGTTCAAATTTAGAAGAAAACAAATAGCTCATTCAGAGCTCAACAGTTACGAACACTCTAACGAAACAGAACAATCACGTTTCTTAATGCAAGTTAGTCGTCCTACATGTCATTTATCATAGCAGCAAAATGGATATCCTTAACCGCACAAGCATAGAGCCCCTGTGAGACAACAATGTCATGCCAATACGAAAACCAGATAGTCATCTTTCCAATATATTTTCCCTAGTCCGCCTTCAGTTAAATCTCATCCACTCCCTTTGTCCAAAAAAAAAAAAAAAATCTCATCCACTCCTATTTCCCATGACAGTATCACTTTAAAAGAACTATATCTGCTTATACAAGTCGACAGCCTACAGAGCTAGGTATAATAAAACAGACAGAAAAGCATCTGCAATACAGCTAAACAAACAAAACCAACTTGTTTGTTTGTTGCTCATTTCCGTACAACACCATCATTCAAGAGGGTATACAAATGATTCTTATGGAACCTGTTGATCAAGTTACTAACAAAACGAAGTTTACGAACAATCATATAACCAGATTGCAAACCATAATCAGTCATTGCACTGACCTTTTATATCAAGTTCACTTCCCAAGGCCGAGGTTCTACAACCACAGCATTACCTCAGAAAAAATTTAGCTGACAACATGTTTGGAGATATAGAGGTACACAAACTTGTTCCTGACTTCTGACTAGGGGGAGGCTGTTACCCTCAAGATTAATATTGACAAGATCAAAAACGTCTAATACATAAGCTAACAAACGGTCACAATCATAATTCAAGGACAATCCAAAGAACACTAGCAGCTGCCACCACAACTACAAGTGCAAATGAAAGCCCACATCGATAATGCTTGTAGTAACAGCATTCCCTAAAAATCGCAGAGGCCAGGTCCTCGTCTATCCAGAGAAGTCAAGCCATATACCACAATCCCTGGGTCCAACTCCTCCTTCCAACCTGCCTACCCTCACTATTTCAAATATAGTCACAAAATATCCAGGGGTCTTCACTTTCTAACCGCCCAATTTCAAAAAGATGATAACATCCCTATATGAGACCACACACCAGCCATATCATTGTCTATTCGCTTTCATTTGATAAACAACTGACTACACGAATCCAATCATGGCACCACCTTTGCTACTACGGAGTACTGCGATTTTTCTATTCAATTCACAGGTCTAAGTAGGACACACCAGAAAAAGGACGACACCTTTGGACACTTATTTGAAACCAAAACCTTCAAAAACAATGCACTAAACAGTTGTGTCCAATACCCAGATACACCTTCAAGAAGGGTCACGAATCAAAATCAGTGTCAGACACACGGACACCTCAACACAACAACACACTTCAAAAGCAGATCAGGTTTCACACCAGACACGCACATTGGGGGCCATTAAGAATTAAACAAACACTATCCCAATAAGTTTTCATTCCAAAACCTGTTGCCAACAACAATTAAAGTAACCCGCTTAACTTATAAAAATAATTACCTCAAAATTTTGATGTAGAATTATTAGCTCACACATGAATCCTAGCAAAGAAGGCCAAATGCCTCCAACACCTTGCAATATTTCAAGCACCATCCGAAAATTAGGAAGCCGCGGGCTAAAGTGAATTTCACCCTAAAATCAATTGACAATACGTGCAGAATCAAAGAGCATTAGTTTCAATAGATATGGCTCTACAGCTAGTGATTTCTCATATGTAAAGAGTCATGTATGGAAATGCATCCAGATTAGGTGCATGGTACAGAACAGGCAAATTGTTTGGAACTGATTTCTCCTGAAAAGTATCCCAAAATAAACTGCAATCCCTTTTTGTTTTGAGTTTTGAGTTTCAATATTATCTAGTAACGATACAGTGACAACAGTCAAGAGGCACAACAGACTACAGCAGCTATTTGAGAACCTCTGAAACAGAAGCATGTAGCAATCTAAGTCCAGAACAGGCTATTCAGGACATCACTCAGATCTCAGTCTGTAATAAGCAGGCTACAAGTAGTTCACTGCAACTTTATAGTTTCAGACAAGTTGATTATAGTTGCATAGTTCATAGTACATGTCTAACTTTCAAAGCCACAAAAGTACGAAAGAAGTTGCATAAGAAGAGTGTCCTTCTATCAAATAGTCACACGAAACTGTTGATAATCTTTTGGAGTTCAGATTTAAACCTAGTACTAACAAGTCAAAACAGATTACAGAAGATATGTTTGCAAGTACAGATGCATATTGGATATTGCATTAAATCATTTCCAGTTGACAAGGAAGCAGCCGTCCTATTAAAAAGCAAGTTAAGTTGTGAACATAGGCAACAGTTGAGAATCTCCACAATGAATTGGCTATTTTCTTATCTAGTAAAGTTAGATTGTTGTCAAACCAAAATCAAACCCAATAAAAAAGTTAGTTTAATATACTCTCCCACACTTTAGAAACTAAAAAAAAATTAGACATATGTTCACCTATCTTGACATGGAAATGACCTAATACTTTATTTTTTTATCATGACCTAATAGTCTAATACTACACTTCATGAAATGAAAACTTCTCAATTTCTAGAAAAGCAGAGTAATATTAAAGAGTTTGGAAGACACCAACACAAAGCAACTAAGAAAAGAGCAATGATGATATCTGTTTACTTGAATGATTCAAGTCTATTAAGAGTGTACGGAAACAAGAATCAAGAATTTCATTCTCAAATTTAAATTTGACTCAAATTAAATGTTTGAGAACTCAAGAATTTGAGAATTTTGATTTGTATTAAGTCCTTAAAAATTTGAGTGAAATTTTTTCTAGTGTAAAACAAATGACATCTCAATAGCCCTCATTCTAAAATTACACTCTCTCCCAAACATGGGATTCATATTTGAATTCCACATTCTCAAATGATGGAACTCAAATGATTACTGTACAAATTTTCGAATTCTTGCTTCCAAACGCTAGCTAAATGGATTTTAAAACAACACTTGTGGTTTTTCACAAGAATTTAAGATCTACTATGCTTTACAAATACGGTCATCAGAAGGTGTAAACGAAATTCATTAATAAATGAGTTTGGTTGCACCAGTGATAGAGGATGAATATAGAAATAGTTTAGGATAGATCATTCTACAACTAGAGTTAGGATTGGAGCCCTCTCCTATTGTACTATATAATGAGGCTTGCGGCTTGCCTCTTCAATAATACTAAGCCTCATTATATAGTACACAGGAAAAAGGCTCTAGTTCTAGAATGTTCTATGTTAGACTATTTCTATGCTCATCCTCTATGAACCAGAAACAACATAACGTTATACTGATGTTACTAATGGTTTGCCCTCGATAATTAGGAGTTTCAAACAGATTTTTCCCTCGAGTAGTCATGTAATGCTCAATCAAACAAATTTGAAAATTATCTACATGTACACTATCATGGAAGGAGGTATTGTTTCCTAGGCATTTGTCATAAGGTCAACTAGACGATTACTATCAATGGCAGTTTTGAATCACTTCTAAAGGAGCTGTGATTCCACTTTGTCAAAAAACAAAAAAAAAAAAAAAAAAAAAAAAAAAGAGAGCTGTGATAGCATCTTTAAGCTCATGAAAATTGGTTGGCCTATCCTCTATTGCTCTGGCTCATTAATTATACCAGCCGTAGCAAACTAGTCACCGAAACAGCTCAGTAAAATATATACTAAACACATACACGTGGCAAAAAGTGGATAAAAAGTTAACCGACACAAGCAACTTCCTTCATACGTAGGAAAGCTTTTCACTGGATGATTTTGCTGATGCGGTTGTGCCTAGCTTTTCGTGCTATACTGTAAAGTTTTTACTTATTTACCATAGTTCAAAGTTCCGTAAAGATAAAAAGGCCTACCAAAGATAAATATTAGGGAGAGTGTACTTCCTAAGCATGCATCACACAGAAATTTCTACTTTCTACACTCAATACTTCACTGAATGAAAATATTCTGCCAATGCTTATTTACCTTTTCACCAAGTAAAATTCTTCGGGAAAAAAAAAAGGGCATTTGATAGAAAGCAGAGGGAGAAGACGAAGACATGCAACACACAAATCATTCTTACACCATGACCATGTATGGTTTGGCATTGTAAATGAACTATGTTTTTTTATAGAGGTAAATAGGTAATTGGTGAACAACAAAAAAGTATTCTAGTACATTAACCTTGACATGAAATTTACTAAATTGACCTAGATTGACTATATTAAAGAGTTAATACACGTATTTGAAGCTCTAAACTAGCATAGAGAAGACATATAGTTCGTTTTAATATAGAAGTGCACCAAGCATCTACACTTTTGTTATGGCTAAAAATTGACAAATAGACTTAAGGTGCTACAACATGGTGTATTGTTTCAAGGATGATGTAGTGATGCTTCATGAAACGAGAGGTGTCAATTATGTCCCAAGGTTTCAGGCTGAGTAGAAACAAGACACAATAACCATCAGGGTTAGAAGAAGAAAGCCAAATCACCTTTGATGTGAAGCTTTTCAAGGTAGGACTTTTTCCATTTTCATTTTTGACTACTTTCTTTATCTTAGGAACAATTCCCCACAAGAATGGAAAAGATGTTGGAACAAGGGTGTAACATTAAGGCAAAAGAAAAAGGAGTGGTTAAGAAGCCAGGGTTTATCACAGGTTTAAATTCTCGTACCCTCACCCACAGTATTAATTGCTCCTATGAAAGGGTAACATTAAGGCAAAAGAAAAAGAAGTGGTTAAGAAGCCAGGGTTTATCACAGGTTTAAATTCACGTACCCTCACCCACAGTATTAACAGTATTAACTGCTCCCATGAATAAATAAAAAACATTAAAGCTATCGCATGACGACTATTACATGCAGTATTACACGACATTAAGTGTTGGCAAGTTAATACTTTCAAGTTCATAAAAAGAGTGCGAATTTGCGATAAAGATACATATATAAAGAGATGCACAATATATATTTAAAGAGTAATTCTAAGGTATTTGACAAGTACCGGAAAGTACCAAATTAGCTTTCATCTCTACCATACATTATGTTAGAAATCAATCTACACCATCCATTATTTTTAATTAGATATATTTTATAAATTATATTTAAATAACCAAAAAAATAGAAAAAAATGGTTAATTGCAGTTCTTTAAATTTTCATGCTTACGTATACATGGTACAAACTATATGTAATATAATTTGATAATTTTTTATAAATGATTTATTAAGTATTTTATAAATGATTTATTATGGTGCTTTGCGGTACTTGTCGAGCACCCTAGAACTTCTCAAATTTAAAAGCTCAATCGTGCTTAGGGCAAAAGTAGGGGTTTCAAGCCAACAATCTTCTTAAACAACTTCTCCACTTTTTATTGTTTTTCATTGGTGTGTCTATGAAATGTCAAATCAAATTGAAACCATTTAAGATAAAATTGGTTTAAATCACATGCATAAGTGAAATTTGTATTAAGTAAGAAAAAAGTTCATTAACAGAAACAATTAAGCAAACAAATCTTTCCCTAGACGTATACTTCAACGACACCTATCGTCTTAGCCAATGAAGACTAACCACCCTCCCCTAAACATAGTCATAAAATGACTTCTTTGTCGGAATAAATAAGTGAACATTCTAAAACGTAAGATTTAGTAGCATGTTACACCGCTTTAAAACATTAAAGATACAGCATAACGTAGAAATATCTTTTGTCATGAAACAAACATCAGGTAATTTGATGACACTTTAAGGGGGAATCATACATCCAATAAAATCTAGAAATTAAAGGTGTTCCCACTTCTACGAGTAAGCATGTAAACAAACTTCTTTTATTACTTGACAGAGCATTGGATGTGGAGTGGAATTTCTTAATGGCTAATGACTTGTGACGTTCATCAAATAAAACAAACATTTTTCAGTAGATGAAATAGTCTTTTCGGCAGTTTCTAGGTCCTACAAAGTTTAGGAAATCTAAGGAAAATTAAATGTGTAAAATGACATCAGGAGATGCTAAATTTCTTGGTATTTATGGCTATTACGTATCACCTCTATCAAAATACCCGGTACAAGTGATATAACTAAGTAATATATTGGGCAAGCTTTAGATGGAGGCAATAGCTATAAATACCAAAAAAACTAAACTGTCATACTATTCAGAAATCAAAATTTTCGGGACTATATTACTAAAAGTGACATATCTTTAATTGCTTGAGAACTTTACTATAAGTGGTCGTTTGGTTCATGTAGGAATTTAATTCCTATAGGAAGTTACATATCCCATGAATTAAGATCCTGTATAGAATTCATGTGAATTAGTTACAAGTTGTTTGGTAGACATTAAGGAATTTGGATTTCCCATGAATTAAATTCCAACATCTTGTTTGGTTGCACCCTTCCAATTCCCATATATTTAATTCATAATTACTATTATATCCATTGATTATAAAATCTTTCTAATTATTTGGGGGCAAAAATGTAATTTTTGAACAAAGATGATGGGGGAATTCAAAATTACCAAGGGGGGACTTGGTAAGCAAATTCCACCATTATGTGGGAATTTCATTTTCCCATGGAATTTCCAATTTCCCCATTTTTTAAAATTATGGGCAACCAAACAACCTGCATAATATGTAATTCATGGGAATTTAGAATTCCTGTATTTTAAAAGGGCAACAAACGACCACTAAGTCTATAATGGCTTCACTCACGAGTTTTGCTAGCCCGAGCACTATGTTGGGGCACAGCATTGGAGAAAACAAGAGAGAGAAAAGTGGTGTTTTCACCCGTGGCCCACAATTTCCAAACTCTTTTCTCTAATATAACACAGTTCGGGTTTAGCAAACTTTTTTCTCTCACATTTGGTTTATCTAGTAAAGACTTTTATTTAGTATCTTTGGCCTTCTATTCCTAACAAGTTCACATTCACACATTGACACATCAAAATTGATATGTATAAAGTAGCACAATGGACCTGAAGTTTGAAATAAATACTTACATAAAAGTATTGAGGTTCATGCATGTATTTCAAACTTAATAGGAGGCATGCTTCATTAGATTTGAGATAGACACCATTACCCTCTCATGGTATTAATAGAGGTAGATTTAAAGGAATTTTTTTTCTTTTTCCCCTTATCTTGACAGAGTTTGAAAATTAGAATTAAATTAAGGGTGTCTTCGGGAAAAAGAGTTTACCTCAATACCAAATTTTGACTCATCCACGTTTAAAAATAATAAAAATAAATCACTAAATATGTAGACCATATACCACCCGTAAACCCCCTCGATTATAAACTCTCTCACTTTGTCTCAATTCTTAAACACCTACCTACCACGCCCCTTTTATCTCTCTCCTCCCCAACCCCTTGCCACTCCGCCCACCACTTTTCCAATGAGGATCATCTGTCTCACTTTGTGTGCCACTCCCTGTACCCCTCCAATCAAATTTTGAGGAAATCATTAATTATAAAACTTGAAATGAATTTCTTAAGGTTATAATATGGATTTCCTGAAATCTGATTGGAGGGGTACAAGGAGTGACACACAAAGTGGGACAGATGATCCTCATTGCCACTTTTCTCCTCTTTTGCCCTTCTACTCCTCCCATATCTTCTCAATGAAGATTCTCGGTCCCATTTCATGTGTCACTCCATGTACCCCTCCAATCAGATTTCAGGAAATCATTAAATATAAAAATTAAAATCAATTTCTTAAGATTATAATATGGATTTTTTGAATCCTGATTGGAGGGGTGCAGGGAGTGGCACAAAATGGGACAGAAGATCCTCATTGATATCTTCTTATCTCATGCCTCCCTCACACACACACTCTCTCCCTCACTCTCTTCACAACCATCGCGCCTGACTACCTTATCGGATGGACGGCACACATGGAGGAAATTAGGCGTGGTGGTAGAGAGAAGAGGAGACGAAGTGTGAATATGAACCAAGAAGCAAGGATGAGGGGCATCCGGGGCCATTGGATTAGTTTCCATGTACGACTAGGACTTTAGTCTAAAATACAAATCTGTAGCTCCAAGATTTACACTTTTCCCAAACAAGTGGTTTTATTATTATATGTCAAAATCTCAAATGATAGAATTGAAATAGTAACTTGAATTCCAAGTTCTTGCCTTTAAATGTTGCCCAATTGATCTTTCGACTTCACTCAAATTTCACATACTTCATTTGTCTCCCTTTAGACACCTAGATATCTTTTTTCACATAGATTAAGGAGGGGTGAATTGTTTATTATTGTTGGAGATATTGGTTGTTTGCTTGTAATTTTTAGAGATAATAAATGGTTTGTTTATTATTATTGGACATAACGGGTGGTTCAATTATTATTGCTAGAGATACTGGGTGATTTGTTTATTATTTTAGGAGGTAATGGGGAGTTGGTATATTGTTTTAAGAGATAATGAGGTGTGAAGAAAAACACCCCGAAAAGGAAAGCATGGTGTTTAGAGGAAGGTGGAGGGAGTGTATATCAAAAACCCTTATTGCATGTCTTAATTCAAAACAATCCAAATAATAAAATTGCATATACACATAGTATAACTAAGGTGGAACTAACACATATTACAAAACACTACTCCCTCCGGTCCAGATTAAACTTCCCATCCTCTTTTGTAGGGTCTCGACTTTGTCTTCCCCATTCCCAAACTATTAAGTTGTTTGTCGAGTGAATAATTTGAGAGGCAAGATGAAGATGTTGGTGATAATTAGTTTTAAAATTTTTTTGCTAATTGAATCATTAACAATTATTTATTAATTTTCCTTTTGAAGTGCGCAAAAGAGAGCGGGAAGTTTAATCTGGACCGGAGGGAGTATATGCATAGATTTTCCATCATCCTTTTAAAAACATTTATTTGGCAAATTTTTGTTTGACTTTCTAATTCCATTTTCGAAAAACGACCAAATATTCTCTCTACCAATCCTATTTGGTTATCTCCTCCATTCTCCCGCTCCCCTAACCCTTCATACTCTTCTTCTTAAATCTCAAAAGCAACCGTTCTCTTCCTTCACCCACCTCCACAGTGACTTTTTTACAAAAAGTTTGTCTCCCTTCCACAAATATGTAGATAACTGAAAGCGGAAATAAGAATTATTGGACACTAAGTGTGAGAGGAAAAAGTAACCCCGACCAGAGACCAATCACCACTATAGGCTCCCCCTCGTCCTTCCTTGCAATCTTACGGTCTCTTCCCTCTTGTGTTAGGGCTTATAGAGCCACCATAATACTAGGTGAGAATTCAGAATGACATGGAAATTATAGTATGCCAAACAAACTGGGAGTGTTTTGAAGGCTCTGAATAGGTGGGCCCATGCCCTAAGAAAGCTCACAAAAGGTTGTAGCCATTGGATGGTATTTAGAGGTAGACTTACAATGGTTAATAGATTGGCAAAAGGAAGATAGAAATATAAAATAACACTAAAAGGAATAAATGTAACAACCAAGAACTCATTTCAAACAAACACCAAGAGAACGATCTCCAACTTCTTTCTCCCTCTTCCTCGTTCTCTGTTCACCCGTTCTCCTTCAAATCCTCAGAGACCACACATCTCCTTGGTGGCAAAATCATTTCATATACTCTTTCCGCCCCTGCCGAGTTTTTATTCATCGAAGATAGTTGTTAAAGACTTACCTCTATTTCACATTTTACATTTCTTTAAATATTAGTTTTACAATGTTGCAAAGACTTATAAAAAATGTATTGTAATGATAAGATATAATACTTAATAAAGTGAAGCCCCCACGCCAATCAAGAGCTCCTTCACTTTGACTCTTTTTTTCACCTATAACCCACATCGGACACTCACCGCTATGGAGGAAAAATAAAAACCGGAAACTGGTTACACATTGTGAATACTTTGTCCTGACAACGCGGCTCATCTCTTGTTCTACCCCGTTGTCTTGCCAAATAACCCATTCACACATTACTAACTCTTAAATGGAGTTGCGGCAAAACAAAAGGTCGGAGAACATAAGATGAGACGCGAAGTTAAGACAAACAATTCACAATGAAGGCAGCAAAGACCGGAGAAAAAAATTGCAAGAGGGACATGTGTATCTAATTTCATAATGATCTTATGTTCATCGTATGTTAAAACAATCAATAGCGATATTTCACAAAGGGAAGTCGAGAATGCTGAGGTGGGACGTCAAACTTCCAAATAAAACAGAGAGAAGGGGTGCACTTGTAGTTTAGAAACCGGGGAGGAAGGAGGACAGCAGAGCTCGTGGTAGTAACGATCGTAATGACAACAACCGGTTACTCGGATAACTACTGGCAAAGATAATAGGCGATAAACGCCCCTACATGAAATCTATGCCTTTTGTTGCCTCCACCTTACACAGTTTGGGCTAACCGTATCTAGTAGATAATAACTGCAATTGATTGATATGGTGGATCACTATCAATCTTCTGCATCCAGTGAAAGTTTTGTGTCCTATGCTGTCTGCCTACCCTAAGTTTTAAGACATTCCCTTTGCCTCCTCCCTAATGAACGCGTACCAATATTCATTCTATCTTTTCTCTTTGAGAAATTCCACTCTGAGATAAGGACACTTCTCATAAGACATAATTAATAAAGTATCAGTTTGAATTTGTAATGCTCGGTAAAACCCAATAAAATGGAATATAGGCCGGAAACCTATATTATTTTTTGAAACACCAAGGATCCTAAGTTCGTGACCACGAATAAATTTGCTGACATGCCCTTATATCATCGTTGTCTTCCATATTAGCTTAACATGAAACACATTTTGGACCTAGGTGCTTAAGAATCCAAATGGAAAAACTAAGAAAAATTATAGCGTAAGACTCAATACACTTGATACTGAAACAACCAAGGCCAAGATGGGCTATGCAACAAAGCCATGGGGGTGAGATTTGACTCGATTATACTCCCAAGAATATGCCTAATCCCTAGCATGTACGAACACACACATTGCCAATTTACACTAGCTCAGGCGCAGGAGATTTAGCAGGTTTCTTGCGTTCTAACTCAATTCAGCCAATAAAGGGTCAGGGGCTAATAAAACCATCGATTACGCCTAACCAAAGCAATGCAAACCACAACAGATTTTGAGTTTGTAAGCAGGGGAAGTTCAAGCAAGCCACCTCCGTCTCAAGTTTCGAACAAGTAAAAGGACCTCAAAATTTATCACCGAATTCAACAAAAATTTCAGAAGAAATCTGAAGTTTTGAACATTTTAAAAGCGATGAGCCAGTACAGCATACAGAAACCAAAGTTGTACAGTATACATAACTAAGAGACTACAGTTGCATACTCAAAAGCTACCATATGTCATTGAACAAATCAATGTCACTAAGAATGGAATGTACTTTACCCCTTTTTAACATCAGCTCTTCAGATAGATGCGATAGTCTACATCTGCCTCATGCAAAGAAGCAGGCTACTTGCTATGATACAGCGTCCAAAAAGCTTGAATATTCTCCAAGAAGCTTGATTATGCACTTGATATTCCGCTACTTTTATAATCTCATGCTTTTTCTCTTATCATATTGGAGTGTCCAAAGTGTTCCCTTTTTCTCCCGGGGTATTTTACACTTAAATTAATCCTAAAACAAGAAATTAAAAGCAGAGAAGCTGAGACAGAGTTAAAAGGGTGCTGTTAACATATAGTATATCGTGTGGAACAGAGGTTGAACCTCTCTCATCACTTGGTATAAGACTAGAACTATATAAATAAAAACAATCACGCAACGGAAAATGCAATCACGACAAAAGAAAAATTCATACAATGCACATCAAGAAAGAGAAATACCTTCTTTCATCGCGTAATCCATTCAACAGCGCCGTTCTTGAGATTAATGTAATCTACGAATCCATCAAGCTCAACAGATTGAAATCATCAAATCCTAAGAACTCCATCTTAAGAAATAAACAAAGAAAAATATTAAGGGTGACAGGTCGCCTTAATCCAATAAAGTATGACTATGAAAGCAATCCATCCAGCAATAAAGACAACACAAAAATGTAGACATTTGACCTCTTTGGATACAAGTAAGACTACAGAAGTAACTTTACACATAAAGTTTTGATATTTTCAGTTTTCAAACAGTGGAAAGGAGATATTCTGATATGACCATCATTCAGCTAGTACTAGTTGGCAGTTGCTACCAAAATAAGCTTTATCCAAACTATGGAAAGACTTGGGATATAAGTATAACACCATACAACATCTTACTAACATCTTTACCCCACCGCCTTAAAGACTCCTGCATAAGGCGGGGCAAGGGTGGGACCGATGTACGCAAGCCTTACCCCTATAGAAACATAGAGATGCTGCACATGGATGACCCAAAACTTGGTATAAAACCATACTACTGATTATTTGCAAAACGTACAACTACTTACAATTTGTTTGTGTGCGTTACAAACCATACTACAGATTATTTGCAAAACGTACAACTACTTACAATTTGTTTGTGTGCGTTACAAAGTCCCAGACAACAGTGCCTAAACCAAAGCCAAACTTAAAGCTAATGTAATTTATCTATTATTAACAGTCGGGTGGTCTTACTCTAAGTTTCGATATCGATTTAAGGTGAAGATATTATGTCTGGCAAAGCAATAAGACACAAAAAGCATTATGCATCAGCCCAATAAATGAATGCTAGTGTTCACTACCCCAAAAAATCGTCATGAAACATCAGATGTGTACAGGACATGCACATATAACTCCTGAACCAAAGATTCAAATATAACTAGCCACACATTTTACAAAGATTCAAACTTGGTGGGTATTACTATTGCAGCACCAACAGCTGTTTAAATACGTCACCATATATAACCCATTTGAACTACTCAATGTGAGATTATCAACATAAACGTCAACCGCATGTATATAACCGCATTTGAACTACTCGTCTACTCGAGATGAGATTACCAACATAAACGTCAAACGCATATATATAACTCATTTGAACCACTCGAGATGAGATTATCAACATAAACGTTTAACGCATATATATAACCCCATTTGAACTACTCGTCTACTCGAGATGAGATTATCAACATAAACGTCAAACGTCAAACGCACATGTATAACTCATTTGAAATACTCGAGGTGAGATTATCAACATAAACGTCAAACGTCAAACGCACATATCATGTCCAGTGTATCCACACGACACTCCCTCGTTCCTTTCAATTGTTAATGTTTTCAAAATACCTCTCGGACATCCAAACAAAACCAAACCACGTGTTTAACACATGAAAAAACCCGGAAGGAATACTAGTATCGTTTTTTGTTTCCAGTTTTCAAATCACGGTTTTCATTTTCCATATCGACTATTGCGTAAAACAGGCAGTTCCAAATGTCCAAATTGTTTTCGTTACTTATCTAACAAAGTATAAAGATGCAAACGAACCAAAAACTGAAAACGACAACAAACGTAAAGCAGAATTCACACGTGCGTGAGAAAAGAAATTTAAAAATTAATAAAAATTAGCTCACTTCCATCATAATTCATTAATTTGTATCATTTCAACTTTGTAGATCTTCATCAAATATCCAATTCAATCAACCAGAAACACTACAAATAAATAAATATAAAAAAAATCAATTAGATAAAAAAAAAATCTAACAATTATAACGCTCATCATCAAATTATCATCATCAATCATCATTAACATTAAATAATAACGATAATAATAATAATAATACTCACTAAAATATAAACCCTAATTCTTCACTAAATTAATCAATCCAAAAAAAAAACAGGTAAAAAAAATAAAACAGAGTAGTAAATTAGTAATTACCTTATGAATCGAAAACAACGGCGTAGATTGTAGAAGTATGGTGAAGTCAAGGGTCAATAATGTCAATACAAATTGGACTTCAACTCCTGCATGGAGTTCATTATGGCGCAAAGCAAAGAGAAAGAAAAGCAACTAGTCATGTGATGTATTTATCGTACAATTTTTGGTTTGTAGTAGCAGAAGTAGTTGAGCTCATGTGCTTATCAAATGAGCTGGTAATTGTATTTGTCCTATTGTACAAATCTCCCTAGGTTAGAATTGTCCTCACTATATAAAGGACATTAGGTTGTACATGATTGATTCATTCAGAAATTGTAAGTAACAAGCAGCCGCAATTTGCACTGCTCCATTCCCAAAACTCAGAGCATTTGCTACTTGTCATTTGACAGTTGTTTCTAACAATCTGGTGAAGCAGGATGGCAGACTTGAACGAAACTCAACATGGTATCAGAGCCTTCTGCTCCTGATCACCAGAGTTTTCAATCCCTTGTTCTGTAAGTTCTAAAACCTCAAATTTAGTGTTTTCTTTCCTTGTTTTTCTGCTTAATTGATTCCGGTAGATTCGAAAGCATAGATCTTTCTCTGTTCGAAAGCATAGAACTTTCCTGTTAGAACCCTAGCAATAGCATTGTTCTACTCTGTTTACCTGCAACAAAGCATAGATCTTTGTTATTAATCAGAAAAGATTGCATCTTTGTGTCAAAAGACACAATCTTTAGCATTATTTGTGAGTGATTTAAGGATTTCTGGGTTAAAGCTAGAATCTTTGGGAAAGTTTTGAACTTTGTGACTGCATTTGAGTAAAACTCTGTCAAAACCATGTTTGGGGGAAATGATGATGCTTTGATGAATGTTGAGGGTGAACCACACCAAAACCATGCTCACCAAGAGAGGGACATGGGTGTAAGAGTCGACCCGATTCTTACTGGATCTGGAAACTATGGACCATGGAGGAGGCAGATGGAGCTTGCTCTGTCTGCAAGGAGAAGACTGGGATTTGTGACTGGTGCTACCATCAAACCAACTGCCAATGAGGCTCAGATTGAGGGGTGGAATGCAAACAACAACCTGGTCATTTCCTGGATTCTGAACAATGTCTCAAGACCCATAAAATTGGCAAACCTGTACACCCTGACAGCCAAAGAAATCTGGGATACTCTCAAAAGGAGGTATTCAATAGCTAATGGAGCCAGAAAGTATAAGCTAAGCAAAGAGACTTATGAGTGTGTGCAGGGAACAAAATCAATTGATGAGTACTACACAGAACTTTCTGTCAAATGGGAACAATATGAGCAGATGTGTGAGTTTCCTGAGATTCTGAATGTTACACCTGACATAACTAGAATCTTGGAGGCAATTCAGAAACAGAAGGATGAGAGCAGGCTCTTCCAATTTCTCAATGGTTTAGACACCAAAGTGTATGGAACTCTCAGGAGCAACATACTTATGATGAGTCCCTTGCCCACAGTGGATGCTGCTGTTAACCTGATGCTGCAAGAGGAAACACAGGTGTGGAGTCTAAACACTCATGGAAACAAAGAAGCTGAGATGTCTGCACTGATGACAAAGAAAGATGGTGTAGACTTGGTGTGTATCCACTGCCCACAGATGAAGAATCACAAAACAGAAGAGTGCTGGAAGATGGTTGGTTATCCCTCGGGACATCCAAAATTGAGGAGAATGGGTCAAGGAAGCTATGGAAGAGGAAATGGTGGACAGTGGGGTCAGAGAACCTACCAAGGTGGTAACAACTCAGGGGGAGTTAGGTGGAACAACAACAACAACAACAACAGCAGCAACTACAATCGACCCAAAGGGAGTCAGACCAGGGCTGCATCAAATGTTCAGAGTGAAGTTGAAGCTGATCAAACAGATTTTGCTGCTCAATTGGCTCAAATGAATCAGCAGCTTCAACAACTGATGAAAAACACCCCAAGCAGCAGCAATTCTGGCAACAATGGAGACACAGATGATGAGATTGACTGCAATTTTGCAGGTATGATTCTTAGCTGCAATGTACACTCTCCTAAAGGAGAGTGGATTATAGACTCGGGGGCCTCTGACCACATGGTGGCCAAACCTGAAATGCTGGAAAACTTGACTGAGTTGCAAAGTAAGCCCAAGGTTAATCTACCTAATGGGAAGACTGCTTATGTCACTCATAAAGGGCATTTGACTCTTGTTGGGGGACTGAAATTGAGAAATGTGTTATATGTTCCTGAATTTAAGCAAAACCTGTTGTCTGTGCAAAAGTTTGCAAGAGACAATGACTGCATTGTGACCTTTTATAATACTCATTGCAATGTGCAGGAATGTAATAGCCATCAAATCAAGGAACTAGGAAGGGCTCACAGTGGTCTCTATTACCTAAACCCAAGCTACAAAAAGGCCATCAAGACCATCAAACCAGAAGCCAACAAGCCAAGAAAAGAGACTTTTGTCTATTCTAGTAATTCAGATTTGAAAACAAAATGTAATATTGAGACTCACAGTTGTGAACAAGATTTCTTGGAAAGTTGTAATAACATTTCTGGTTTGAATGTTAAGCATAATGTCTCCTTTTATAACACCTGGCATAATAGACTTGGCCATGCTCCCTTGAGCAAACTCAAACACATACCCTCTCTTGACCTGAAATCAAGTGAAATTCCAGATCAAATCTGCTTGTCATGCCCTATGGCTAAACACACCAAATCTCCTTACCCTACTAGCATGACCACTGTGACTAGGCCCTTTGATTTGATACATATAGATATATGGGGGGCTTACAGGGTAGCATATAAAGGAAAATACAGGTATTTTATGACCATTGTGGATGATTTGTCAAGGGGAACTTGGGTGTATTTACTCAGGTTAAAGTCTGATGCGTTTGAAACCCTCAAAATTTTCTGTGAGTATGTTGAAAATCAGTTCAGGAACAGGGTTAAAGTGATAAGATCTGACAATGCTATGGAATTTGATGATAGTCATTGTGTTGAGTACTTCAATAGAAAGGGGATACTCCACCAGACCTCCATTGCTGATAGACAACAGCAAAATGGAGTGGTTGAGAGAAAGCACAGGCATGTGCTTGAAATTAGCAGGGCACTGAGGTTTCAAGCAGGATTGTCCCTTGGATACTGGGGTGACTGTGTGCTCACTGCAGCATACTTGATAAATAGGATACCATCCTCAGTGAACAAGAATAAGACACCCTATCAAGTTATCTATGGGAAGATACCCAACTATTCTAATCTAAAGGTGTTTGGTTGTCTTGCTATGGTGTATAACCCTGCTAGAAATAGAGATAAATTTCAGCCTAGAGGCATACCATGTGTGTTTTTAGGCTATCCAGCATTGCAAAAGGGTTATGTTGTTCAAGATTTGGCAACTAAGAGAAGGTTTGTCACCAGAGATGTGACATTCCATGAGAATGTGTTTCCCTTCCAGAAACAAACAAAGCAAGTCTTCATGCATCCCATACCACCACAGCTGAGTGAAGATTTGATTCATGTACCTGCTTTTGAGAGTCCAGAAAACAATATAGATACTGATGAAAATACAGCTGGAAGGGAAAATGAAAACTCTGGCAACTCTGATGAGTGTCAAGCCACTGAAATAAGTGAAGAAGAGAGGAGTGACACTCATCTGAGGAGGTCAGATAGAGAAAGGAGAAATCCAGCATGGATGAATGATTTTGTTTTGAGCTTTAAAGGAAGAAATACCAGGGAGAACACAGCAAAGGTTGTACCTGTAGCTGACACAGAGATAAATGCAGTGTTTGCAAACATGGTGGAGAAGATATCTGAATATAAGGAACCCTACTTCTTCAATGAAGCTGTTATGGATAGAAATTGGGTGACAGCAATGAACAAGGAACTTGATGCATTGGAACTTAACAATACTTGGGAAATCACTGATCTGCCCCCTGGTAGAAAGGCAATTGGGTGTAGATGGTTGTATAAGCTGAAATTCAAACCTGATGGAACACTGGAAAGACACAAAGCCAGGCTAGTAATTCAAGGTTGCGGGCAAAAAGAAGGAATAGATTACACTGAAACATTTGCTCCAGTGGCCAAGATGACCACAGTAAGAGCCTTGCTTGCAACAGCAGCTATGTTGGGGTGGCAAACATGCCAAATGGATGTCACAAATGCATTCCTACATGGAGAATTAAAAGAAGAAGTGTACATGCAGATGCCAAAAGGTTACAAAGGCATTGGCAGTAGAATAAAACTAGGAGAACTCTCCTCAGGGTCTGTACAAAATCAGAAAGTGTGCAAACTCATCAAATCATTGTATGGACTGAAGCAGGCTCCAAGACAATGGTTTGCCAAACTCTCCAGTGCTCTAATCAAGTTTGGTTACAAACCATCCTCCTCAGATCCCTCACTTTTCATCAAGACTTACAATCACAGCATTACCACAATCCTAGTGTATGTGGATGACATGGTAATAGCTGGAAATGACTCTGTTGAAATCAATCAAGTTAAAACCATGCTCAATGGTGAGTTTCATATGAAGGACTTGGGAGCTCTGTCTTATTTTCTGGGCCTGGAAATTGCTCACACCTCCCAAGGTATCTTTGTCTCACAGAAAAAGTACACCAATGATTTGCTGCAAGAGTTTGGTATAGATAAGGAGAGGCCACTCAGAATTCCTTTGGATGCCAATGAGAAACTTGAACCAGATAAAGGGACACCTCTACCCTGTCCTGATATGTATAGAAGGTTGGTTGGAAAATTGATCTACTTAACTATCTCAAGGCCTGATATATCCTTCTCTGTTCAACTTCTGAGCCAGTTTATGCAAAGTCCAACTTCTGATCATTGGCAAGCAGCAAGGAGAGTGTTGAGATACTTAAAAGGGTCACCTAGTCAGGGTATTCTGTTGGCTAACTCCTCTGCAGCCAGGCTTACTGCTTATTGTGACTCTGACTGGGCATCTTGCCCATACTCTCGCAGATCTACCACTGGTTTCTGCATTCTACTCGGCTCTTCTCCAATTTCCTGGAAATCTAAGAAGCAAGGGGTCGTAGCTAGGTCCTCTGCAGAGGCTGAATATAGGGCAATGGCCCTCACCACCTGTGAGATCACTTGGATACTATCACTACTGAAGGAACTTGGTCTGAAGCATCTCAACTCTGCTGTGCTTAAATGTGATAACCAAGCAGCCATTTCTATTGCTGCTAATCCTGTTCTACATGAAAGGACAAAGCACATAGAAATCGACTGCCACTTTATCCGAGACAAGGTTGCTCAAGGCACTATTGTTCCCTCTCATGTGTCCTCCAACCATCAATTGGCTGATGTCTTGACAAAGACATTGCCTGTGTCTCAACACAGGTATTTGATGCGCAAAATGGGAGTTCAGGAACTCCCTCACCCCCAATTTGAGGGGGAGTGTAGAAGTATGGTGAAGTCAAGGGTCAATAATGTCAATACAAATTGGACTTCAACTCCTGCATGGAGTTCATTATGGCGCAAAGCAAAGAGAAAGAAAAGCAACTAGTCATGTGATGTATTTATCGTACAATTTTTGGTTTGTAGTAGCAGAAGTAGTTGAGCTCATGTGCTTATCAAATGAGCTGGTAATTGTATTTGTCCTATTGTACAAATCTCCCTAGGTTAGAATTGTCCTCACTATATAAAGGACATTAGGTTGTACATGATTGATTCATTCAGAAATTGTAAGTAACAAGCAGCCGCAATTTGCACTGCTCCATTCCCAAAACTCAGAGCATTTGCTACTTGTCATTTGACAGTTGTTTCTAACAATCTGGTGAAGCAGGATGGCAGACTTGAACGAAACTCAACATAGATTGAATCAAACGAGAAAGAGATCATGATTTAACCACTGAATTACCGCGGTAAATCCTACCCCGATGAAAAACTATTCGCCAAAAATAACAGATTGAAACAATGAAAATAACGGCAGAGGTAAAAGAAGAAATTAGTGTGTGAGGTTACTAATAATAGGTGGAGGCGGGATTTGAAGTTTCTATTTTTGAGAGGGATTAAATGGGTGGGAGTAATTATTTTGTGAGAGTGAAAAAAAGTTTGTTTTATTTAATTTTGTCTTGGGAGAGCAAAAGCATATGATTATTTTGGGGAGTTTTTTTTGGATGTTAGATATTTCTGGAGTTACGGAATAAGTAAGGGATAAAGATGGAAATAAAAGGGAAACGTGCCGAAGAAGCTTTTTTGACGGTCATTAGGAAAGAAGCACAGTTGTGTCTGTGTCTCTTATTGGTTGGGCTGTGCGGAAATATCAGGGTTTGGCTTGGCTCGGCTCTTGGAGAGCGAGACAATTGTTCTTGTCGGCCCATTTTTCACATTTGTCACGCTGGGAGGTTGTGTGTGGGGGTGAGTTGGGTGACTTAGGACTTAAGACTTGGTTGTGTGGGTTCGAGGTTCGATTCGTGTGAAACTATTGGTTATGAGGGTTGCACGTATGGGCGGCACAACAGTTACGAGCTTACTTACTTACGACGGGTTGTTTTTGGGTCGAGTTATATGTTTGACTAGGCCTGGTTAATTTTGAGTTGAGATCGTTTGGTTTCTGTTAATTGGTGATATTGTCGGGTTTTACTCGGGCCTGCTGGTATCCGTCTGATTAAATCGGGTTAGAACTGGTCGATTGCGTGTTGATGTTGGAGAGGATTACATCTTGACTTGTTCTTTTTAGTTGTGAAAGGGTCTGTATAGCCATACAAGGTTAAACATTTTTTACGGTTTTTTGTCTAGTTATACTTTAGTTTGGGGATGTAATCTTCTATGTGTGTTTCACTTTCCCAAAACTAGTATTTTGACTTGTACAGGAGCATCATGCATCACGAAACTCAAATTTGAGATATACAACAAGCTTTAACATTTATCGTGCTTGCTCTTAGTATAATACAGAGTAATCGATTGAAAACAATTTGTGGTTTTCCTTTATGTGTTTTAGGTGCAATTTTTTATATATACGGAGTAATGTGTTCTATTATGAAAATTGATTATTTCTCATCACCTTTCATGACATCCATATTGGTGTAGTACACTCAATTATACAGAGAAAGCTTATCTCTTGGTGAAATTCATGTGTGGCAGGAACATATGAGTATCGTTTAATGAAATGACACGTCTCTAAACGAAGAGACGTGCCTGGTAAAATAAAATAACTTGAATGGAATATCACTCTTAAAATACATGATGATTCATAAAATCATTATAATGTGTAAGTCACACAATACAAATAATTACATTTGTGTCGTATAATTTCTATTTCTTGTTCTTTAATTATCGACATATACCACGACCTTACATGGACAAACACTAAACCATGACTCCATGAGTTAAATGCACATAACAATTACTCCAAAGTTCCAACAGATAGTCGTTGTTGACGCCCTAAGAGGCACACGTCACACGTGGCTCAGTGTCGTATTTTGTGTGTCTTTCGTTATTATAGTTGGATTTCCTATTCTCGTGGCATACTTAGGGCGGTAAATGGGTCAAACTTGCTTCATTCCCAAGCCCAAGGAATTGGTTTGATCAAAATTTAACCTGCTGTCACTCCACCGGCCGTTAAGAAAGCTTCACCAAGCAAAGCATACCGATGAAATGGTCTGGTACAACTCGATTTTAGTTAACCCGAGACCGGACTCAAACTTAATACTACTTAAAACGCTAATTAATTACACTATCCAGCCTCACATTTATTCAATATGATACCTCCATTTTTATTTTTTTAAAAAAATGAGATACCTCCACTTCACTCGTACGTGTTTCCATAACTCCAAATCAACATAGCATTCGGTTTTACCATTTGAATCGACCTTCAAGTCTTCAACCCATCCTTGCTCAACATCGCAATTTCAAAACCCGAGTCAACGCGGCCTTTACTCAAATGTCTCAAACTTTGGCAAGCCCTAACGCAAGCCAATAACTTAACCAAGCTCGGGCTCAAATCGGCTCGTGTAAGAAAGAAAGTTTGGCCCATGACATTTCACCCTGGTCCGGTTCAGGCCCAGTCGCCCAGATCACATTGCGCACAAAAAAAAAAAACGGCGCGTGAAAAGTCGAAAATGAAAAAAAATGAAAAAAAAGCGCCAAAAAATTGGGTGCCGAAAAAAAAAAGAAAAAATGGCGGGAACATATTGCGCCCCTTCGAAAAAAAACTAAAAACCTTTCATTTTCCACATATTTTATACCGTATTCAACATTTCTACCCCCAAAAAAAAGTTGAAGCAGCAGAATAGTGAAAGACAAGCTACTCATTTTCCCCCCAAATTTCCCACTTCCTCTCTCCTCTCAAATCTCAATTCTCTCCCAATTTCTCTCCCAATTTCCCCCAATTTCCCACTTCAATTGAATCTAATTGACCAAATCCCCACTTTACAAACCCTAGAATCGAATCTACGATTTCTCGATTTGTTTAATTAGGGTTTGTGAATCTATGGCGGACGTCGTGGTAATCAACGACACGCCGCCGAAGCGGTCGTTGAAGAGGAAGAGAGAGAAGCAGAACTTGCAACCGTCGTTGACGGCGGAGGAGAGAGAATCAAGATTGAAAACCCTAATTGAGGAACTCGATAGTTTGTATAAGTACTTCAATGAAGTACTAAGCAGCGGTATTGTCGGGTTGAGTAGTAGTAGTAGTAGTAGTAGTAGTAGTAGTAGCGTGAACTTGAATGCAACGATATCGGTGATGTTGGAGGAGAAAAGGTGTTCGTATTCGAAACTTGCCGGAGAAATTTACGATAAAGTAAAGGAGAGAGACGGTGGTGGTTGTGGTGGCGTAACGGTTGCGAGTGTTAGGGCGAGCTTGTTGTTTGTTGGACAAAGGATTGCGTATGGAGTTCCGAATGCGGATGTTGATGTGTTGGAAGATGAGTCTGAATCTTGTCTTTGGTGTTGGGAGGTGAAATTTTTTTCGTAGATTATTATTTACTGTATTTTTATCGTGTTATTTAGTAAATGTTATTAGTTTTGATGTAATTGATTGCGTGATAAGTATGTTTTTGGATTGGTTTTATTTATTCGTGTCGAATCGTGTTTTTACTGGATTTTGATGAGGCAAGGGGTGAAGTTGAAATGAGTGATGTGTTATATTTTGCGTAATGTTTACGATTGTTGGGTTAGTATTAATTGAATGAATGAGATTGTGTGTTGAGGGTTGATCTTATATTGGATTTAGGGGTTTTTATGGGATGAGTTAATGTAGTTTTAAACAATCTTAATTGGACTTTGCAATCGAGTTTTTGATTTTGTTTGTTTGTTTTTATTGTTTGTGTCTTGTTTGTTGCGTAATCTTAGTTAGGCTTGGCAATTGAATTTGAGTTCATTTGAATTGGTATCGTGTTTGAGATTTTCATCTCTGTAAGTTAATTAGATGATACGGAGTATTATTTTTGAAACTGATAATTTGTGTGTTTTACTAGTTTGTTTAATGTTGGTGTATCGGATCCAAAAACATGGTGGTTGTTATATAAAAGGCTAGTATTTGCTTGAGGTGGTACGATATTCATTTTGACCTGTGATGTAAAATTGTCGGCTTTTTGTGACTGGTTTCTGTCCTCTGGATTTTCATGCTACGGCATTGTTTAGGTTCGTGATCTCTATGGTTAGCTGGTCTGTTACGGTGTTTTTTTTTACTGTTTGGCCAACTTACCTGTGACGGTGTTTGATGTTACGATTGAATGCAAGATGCTTGGCAGTATATGGAAGGTTTGCTTTGTATTCCTTTCTCATTTGGATGGCATTTTTTAAGTCATTGTTTTATTTTTGCTTTGGCAGACAAGGGACATGAAATTACTACCAAAATCTCTACGTGGAGAATTGAAAGTGCGGCGTATCTGTCGTAGAAAGATCAATGAGAGGATTATAGCAATACAAGGTATGCATTAATTTATCTTGATTTTATGTTAAAGGCCAGATTACCATGACATTTCGATGACTGCATTTGGTTATGTTGTGACGGGTTCTTTCATTATTTTTAATTTACTACTTATGTTTGATCTCAGATGTAATATCTTCCTTGAAAAAGTCCGAAGATGATTTGTCTTGCAAATATAACATGACAAAGGCTGTAGATAAGCTTGGCAAAGTTCTATCAGAAGCAGATATCCGGTTGTTAGTGGAAACCTTGGTCCAGAAAAACAATTCTGAAACGTAAGTAGCTGCACAGTAGTAACATGGACAGTACCCTCTCACACAAATCAATATTTAGGTTTTTATTTATTTATTTATTATGTTTCAGGGCTGAAAACGAGGCAAAAAAGACCGGAACTACTCTTGTTAAGGAACTGGAGAAAAATAAACGTGAAGCGGAGAAGGAGAAGAAGCGGATGGAACGTGAGCTCCAGAAGGAAGTATGTGACATGTTTGTATTTGCTGTAGTAATTGCTTTGCAGAACTCATTTTATAATGTATATGCCTCACTACAAAAATAGAAGTGTACAATCACGGAATGGTCTGGCTAGTGGTATTCTAAACTACTAGGGCTAAGGAGTTACACAATTACCATTTGAAGGAGAAAATTGTGAAGATAATCATTTCTTAAATGTTGACCATGTAAAAGGGAAAGAAAACTCATTTAGCTATGCACATGGTGTTCCAAGATTCATGAGCTGTGTGTGTTTTTATGTGTATAGACCCTCTTATAGAGTCGACAATGCTTGTTCGAGCACATACACTGCTAACTCCCTACCATAAGTGATGCTTTGACCCAAGTATAGCAGTGAAGTCCAAATTATCTATTTCTTAATGATGCTTTCTACTGTCTACACTTGCCGACTGTCATTATTATGTGTTTCAAACTGTAGTAGTTACATGGTGTCTGTTCCTTACAGGTCTCATGATCAGTTTTTGAATTCCTGATGCAGTTGTGCTTCCATGGAGCTTGTGCTGTATTATTTAGCTTGTTTGTGCTGTGCAGGAAAAGGAGAAGAAACGAATGCAGCAAGAGGCTGAGAGAGATGAGAAGCGCCGGGAAAAGGAAGAATTTGAAATGAGGAAACAACTTAAGAGGAAGCAGGAGGAGACGGATAGGGAACTTCGTCGAAAAGAGAAGGAAGAAGCTGAACTAAAGAAGAAATTATCTCTTGTAAAGCAAGCTTCAATAATGGAACGATTTCTTAAAAAGAGTAGGACTTCTTCAACACCCCAGGACGATCAATCTACAAGCATTTCTACACCTGATTCAAATGCTAATAATACGAAAAGTACAATTGGGTCAGTCTCTCAGCTGATGGATTCTGCGCTGCAAAATGCAAATGGCATTCACGTGGAGGAGATTCGCAGGTATATTCTCTAAATTTCGTTATTTATCAGTTTGGGAATACGTTCTTGGTTGTTGTTGCCTTTGGTTACTTACGAGGCTTTAATCATGCAGGTCACATATGAACTCGTGGCGTCTCCTGGGTCATTCACTACACTCAAACAGATTGCACTGGGGAATGCGTCGTAAACCTAAGACTGAGCTAGTTAAGGAGCTAAAACTGACTAGAAACAGAGGACCTACTCGTGATGATGACATGTGTGTAGACAACCTTGTCGATGGATGGGAAGAAGTAAATACTGATGGCAAATCGTGTCATGACAGTACAAGTGTTTCTTCACATGGTAGCAGAAAGTGCTTGCGGAGAAAACAGCTCCTGCAGTTTGATAAGAGTAATAGGCCAGCATTTTATGGAATTTGGCCAAAGAAAAGGTTAGTTCTTCTTGGGGCAGTCCTCCTGATTGAACAAATTTGTATGTGTTTCTCCGGCATGTAGAATAATTCTGACTCTTGTTATTGATCATTGGAACTTGCAGTCGAATTATTGGATTACGGCATCCTTTTAAAAAAGATCCTGATTTGGATTATGAAATTGACAGTGATGAAGAGTGGGAAGAGGTATTTACCGAGTATCTACACAATATTATCAACATGAATGCGATAAAATCTAACACCAATGCTTTCTATCTCTTGAGCAGGAAGAACCTGGTGAAAGTCTCTCAGACTCTGAGAAGGAAGATGAAGAGATTTTGGATGAAGGATCTTGTAAAGGTGATGACGAGGAAGAGAGTGAGGATGGCTTTTTCGTACCTGATGGCTACTTGTCAGAAAATGAGGTACTGGCTCCAAGTATTTCTTTTCCTTTCTTAAAAGATGACCTTTTGCCAATATGGTCTATCTTTAACTCTTGCTGATGTATTTGCCAAAACCCAAACTTACTCCATGTAGTAAGTCCTATTTGTTGGTTTGTATGTACTCCCTTGATAGATTGTTAGGAGCCACTAATTCCAAATGTTTCGGGGAGCAGACAATGCTTCAGCCATTTAGGCGCTGGGTGGATGGTTCATGTTAAAGCCACCTTTCTCTGATATCAGTTCTTGATATACATTTAACCATGCGCGCTTGCTTGTATCACAGACGTTGTTCATACATTCAAGGAACTTTTATTTCCACTTAGTTTGATTGTTTTTTTTTTTTTTTTTTTTTTTTGCAGGGAGTAGAAAATGATAGAAGCCAAAGTGAATTTGGGGCAGAAGTTACCCATAGCTCACCTAGTGGTAAGCTGGAAGCTAGGAGTGAAGAATGTTCTGCCTGGACCAGACAGCAGAAGTATCTGCTCAATTTAACTGAGCATGCGCTTAAGAAGAACCAGCCTCTAGTCATCATCAATCTGATGCATGAGAAAACACATTTGTTATCAGCTGAGGATCTCTCTGGCACTCTAAAGGTTGAGCAGATGTGTTTACAAGCTCTCAGTATGCGTGCTTTTCCAGGTGGGTTGTCTATAGAGGTACCATCTTGTACCGATTTGCAAGAAGAGAATCATGAAGCTTCCACTTCCAATAGCAACAAGGGCAGCACAGTACCAAAAGGATTGGGCTCAACAATTTCAGATTCTGACCTTCGTACAATTGTAAGAGGCATACATGTTTGGGCTCCTTGATGTTCCTCCCTAAGTTGACCAACGATGTTTTGAGTTATATATTTTCTTTTTTCGTAATTTTGCAGGTATCTGTTATTCAGTCTTGTTCTCAGGGAATAAGCAGAGTGCTAGATTCCTTGCTGCTGAGCTTTCCTGACGTTCCTAAAACTCACCTGAGAAATAAAGTCCGTGAGATATCAGATTTTGTAGATAATCGTTGGAAGGTTGGTGAACTTTCTTGTTTTCTTGTTGCATCTGAGTGTGAGAAGTCAGATTGTTTTTGTTTGCATCCACAAAGCGAATAGTCTCCTCTTGAACTAGTTAAAATTAGGCGAAATCTTTATACCTTGTCATTATAGTGATATGTTTTCTGTTGACGAATGTTTTTGGCGTTCTGGATGTATATATAGTTGGGTTAATCTCATAAACTTCCCATTATTATTTCTGAATATCATTACATACCAGAGAGCAGACACACTATAGACCACAAACATTGAAATAAGTTTATGACAGCCGAGTTGTTGTATAGCGAATTGATCAGTTCAATTTCAACTGTATGATACAGGTCAAAAAAGAGGTCTTGGATAAGCTAGGAATGACATCAACACCAGGTTTGCATTATACTTCTCTGAGCTGCACCTATGTCATTTGCAATCATCTACCTGTCATGGTAACCTTTATACTGATTTTTGTAGAGAAAGGCGGAAGAAAAATAAAAGGCATTCCTACATTTTTTACAAAAAGATGTTTACCTCCTGCTGGCCAGGTTATCAATATCTGTGATTCGTCCCCTGAGTCCACAAAGCCTGGTTCATCCTCGCAGCAGCAGGAACGCAATGAAAAATGTGTAAAATCTTTATCTTGAGCTTTCTTTTATGATTTGGCTCAATCTTTTTGCCTCTGCAACATGCTAGGGCCTGTAACTAGTAATCCTTTTTATCGGTGTAGATCTAGTGATGGTCCATTGTCGCTATTTTGATGCTTAGGGTAGGATCCAAGGATGAATTCAGATTCTACTTTTGCTATGCTAAGGTCCTGGTCCTTGTACGTTATAACCCATACTCGTTTGCATAGGTTTGTAACGATCTAACAATCACGGTTGTTTAGTCCAGCGTTTTTCATATGAAATAGGAGTATTGCAGTCTTGTAGAGTGCAGATTTCATTTGTACCAGACCCTCATTTCTTCTTGCCTAGTACTCTTTTGAACTGTGTTGTGGCCATATCTTTATTACCGTCCTTGAAGAAAGGCGAAGTTCTAAAATTTCCTGTAGAGCTCTCGGAGGCTTAACTTGAGTTGAGGGCATGAAATGATATAAGGTTATTCAGAGATTTCTTACGATGCTTATTATGATGGGTTTTTTTTTACGACGATTCATATTAGCCAATTCCGACTCTTTTGGCCGAAGTCTTTGTTGTAAATGTTGCACAGTGATTTTTTATGTGTGTTCAACCAACACTACTGTAAAGCAACTGTCCATAATTTCTAAGGTTTGGTGACCCTAAAATAGTGGTACGATTGCACTACTACAATGTACCTTAAACTTTTTTTTTTTTTTGGGATCTGACACCGTAGGTGGGTTATTGGTCAAGTTTTGACCAAGGAACTCAGCTACTTCACTATTGTAAGTTTGTAACCGTGGGTGATTTGCATGAAATCTGTGGATGGAATTTTATGTACGTGTCTTGAAGGTGAAGCTGGAAAGTGTTATAAATTATGGCAAATGGCTATAAAATGCTGCTTAATCTCACTAAACTGTGGGCAATGGCCTTTTCTTTTGATGTCTATGTGCCTGTAATTTAACGATCATTTTAAGAACTTTTGTCGGAAGTTGCCAGGAGCTTTTTTTCAGGTTGCTAATAGACACCTGTACTATAAATTGTTTCAATTTTCTGGAACTTTCTGTGAGTTATACGCAACTACACAAGCGTATGATTCTTATTTTATTTATTTTGGCAATTGACCCAATTTATTGAGGTATTTTAAAATCTGTTTTGAGAAACGATGAAGTTTTGGGTTTGATTGTTATACACGGTCATTTGTCGGCGATAATTAACGTTAATACTCCCTCCGTTCCACGTTTGAAATTAGAAGAATATACCGGAACGAAGGGAGTTAAATACTTAAATTTATTACTACTCCTGTCACTATTAGAGTACTAGTATTAGTTAGAACTTGGAAATATCGGTGATAGAGTTTGGTACAATGTATTAGTGACCGTTGCACAGTAATTCTTTGCTCACACTATTTGTAGTTTTGGTACAAAATGCAAGAATAATGCAAATGGGGTCAAAATTGGAGTCACAAAAGGCCAAGATTTTGCGAGTAAATAAAATAAAACTATAGTAATAAAATAATACCAAACACGTGGCAGTCGTTTCCTGTGGGCTTTTGATTTTTTCTACTCCAGATAGCCAGGACGACCCAAGTGGAAACATTTACTAGCATTTCCGGAAAAATGGGCCCACAAAATACTTGGATTCTCAACCTTTTTTCTTGTATTTCTTTATTTTTGTCCGATTTGCTGAAAACTGAAAACATTTTCCCTTTGACGTCAAAAACTATGTTGCATCTCCCAATTTACAAGCAATACCAATTTCCGTCCTTTTAGAGCAAATTTCTACCCAAGCTTTTTGGCCTAAATTACACATTTGCATTTCTAAGGTGACAAAGCTCTTCCCCGTACGAATTGTCGTGCTTATATGCATGAATGTTCGCTATCCTCCTATCTGGTTCTGAGTGAAAGTACACATGTATGATTGTATGAAACGTTCTCACGGGAAAAAAAACTATACAATTGAGTTACTATTGACGTTATTCTCATAAATATTAATAGAATAAGAAGTTAGTCAATTTATTTTGTAGTCTATATCACTCAACAATAACTAGGAAGTTAGTTATTTTCATGCTTTATGCCAATGCTCATAAGGGCAATAACGTCCATGACGTCCACACAATAGTTGTTAGGAAAAATTGCCTGAAATTAGACAACCACCCATTTGGTGCTTTTATTGATTTTAAGACTTTACGTGCTTCCAAGGCCCAAAGCCTAGAGTTGAAAATCTTCAAGCGTACGTATCAATTTAATCCCACAATTGCTGCTGCTTTAAAAGTTGTCACACAATTGATGTGTTAGATCTTAGATAGTGATGTAGTTTGGCACTTAAAAAGAAATTATTTTAGACTGATATAGTATTAAATACGTAATTAAGAGTACCTTTAATCTAAAGGTGTCCTTGTCCCTAGACCCTAGTTATTAAGTGTACTACTTAAACATGTTTGTAGTGAGCTAATTAATTGTTCGAAATGGACACCATTACCTAGCCAAATTCCTTGTTATTATCCCTCTTAAGTCATTATAATTCCAATTCCCTAAATTTTCCATGAGACCATTTATCGCAGGACAACGACAATTTCAAACTTAACCATCAACGTTATAATTCGAATCCTCCAATTCCATCAAAGAAACTTAAATACCATACTAATGCTTAGATCATGGTAACCATTATCCTCACTCACGACACTAACTTTTTGAATTGTAGTCTCTACTCCACCCCATTTTTCTACGATACTAATCTTAATCCACTGTACATGGTATAATCTATCTATTGTCGTCCAATAACCAGTAGCACCAATGCCGATCTTTTATCCTATTTTGTGTCCCAATGTGTATACAACACCAATCGACTGCCAAAATCTCACGTTATACACAATTAACAGTAATCTTTAACAAACTCACATTATAGAATTCAACTACATAGCCAATACTCCCATAAGGCTACAATGCACAGAATGCGACACAAAATAGAGCAGAAGATCTACATCAGACCAGCACAGAGGTTAACTAACTGGTTGAGTGAGCAATAGAGCATCCTCATAGACAAGATGCCAAAATTCCAGTAAGACCAACAAGGGCAACAACTCAACAAGTGGCAAATTGGTAATTTCACAAAACTTGAAGGGCAATTTCAGAGCTGACACACTACTTATATATAAATATTCAGACTTTTCTCATCTTCCATGTCTTCCAATTTCCCTATGATTTAAGCCATTTTCAGTGCTCTCTTCCTCGTTAAAATCGTCTCTCTATTTCTCTCATCTATATAATCACATCATATATTATACGATCATCATACATTCCTTCTTCATTACGCTCCATTTGCTACTACTAACACAACAACACCATTATCAATCAAACTTCAAATTAAAAAAAAAAGAAAAAAAAGAAGAGATGGCATTGAAAGTTGAATCAATGACATTTCAGTCCCTAAACATGTCACATCAGCTACCTCGATCTCGTCGTCTCAGATCTCCTCATCGTGTTTTCATGGCTTCCACTCTTGGCTTCACCTCCAAGTTTGTTTCTTTCCCTCTTCCTCTTCTTCTTCCTCTATTTCTAATTTTATTTGTTTTTTTTTTAAATGTGATTAAATTTGGTGATTCATTTGTAGTAATATTTTGGCAATTTGAAGATATGGGTATTGTTTATTTCCAATTAATATTTCTGGGTTTTTAATTTCATCAACATCTGATCATTATTTATAATGATTTAACTATGATTACTTTTGTTTGCATGATTAGATAATTTTTTTAATCTGTCTGATTTATTTGTTTTAGAGCTTCTGCATGTGTTGATATATTGTTAGTATTGGATTATTTTAATGGTTAGCAATTTTGGTTGTGATCAAGTGAGTGTAAAATGTGTAAATGATTTGGGGTCGGCTAACATGAATCGTCGTATGTAACCGTCTCGTTGTATGTCATGTAAGTTAATAATCGAGTGAGTGTAAATGTGTAAATGATTTGGGGTCGGCTAACATAAATCGTCGTATGTAACCTTCTTGTGTATGTCGATATGTCATATAAGTTAATAATCGAGTGAGTGTAAATGTGTAATTGGTAGAAATCAAATAGTAGCAATAATACAAATTGGGTTAAGTTCAACCACTTTGAGACTTTATAACAGCTGAATAAGCTGAAATATTAATTGGTTTTTGTGCAAAGTTTGATTCTTTAGACGTATAGGTAACGCCATCCTGGTAACAAGGTCTAGTGAGTGATGTTCAATTGTTTGGATGTGCGCAAACTTTACCCCTAACGAGTAAAAAACGTATTTTTCGTAATCATTATCTTAAGCAATGTTTTAAACGAGATTAATATGAATATAGCCGTCTTTCTCGACTTTGTACCCGGTATAAAGACTCTGACTTGTTGATAATCTGATCAGATGAGATACGTGTGATTGTAACGTTGTTGTCTGTTCTGTTTTCGGGTTTTTTAAAGTTTGGTAGAGTAGACTGATAGTGGCTGCATGATTTTATAGTATTAGTAGTCGTAAAATGGGGTGATATATTCGTGGAGATCTTGAGATATTTATGTTTCAAGTGGTGATTCATAGGGTGGTGGTGGGTTCTAATTTTTTCGGGCGAGGTCAAACTCGATAATCGTGTCTGGATTGTTCTTGGATTAGTGTCATCATAGTGTAAGTGACATAATTAATGGATTTTATTATTGTGAAATTGAGAGGTGTCGTGTTGGAGATGTTACTATCAAGAGTTGAGTAGAAGGATGGTGATGGGGGGTTGAGACGGGGCATGGTTTATTTATATCAATAGTGTGCATCTCATTATGGTGAGTCTTTTTCCTTCATTTGGTCACAAAATTAGGTTTGATCTCAATTAATGTTTAAAATGTAGTTGCTGTTAGTTGGCCACCTTTTTTTTGCCAAATATTTGAGATTCTCAAATTAGCATTTAGTAGTAATTACCAGAGTAAGATGAGTATCTTAATTTGCATATTGCAAGAGTTGTTTTCAAGCTTCTCGTCCCTCCAAAGTGATGTTAGACCAATCGGGATCTTTTCATTTTAATGGCTTTTAATCCAACCGATATCTGTGATGTAGTTGCGTGTGATTTGCTTGCGTGTTTGAACTTTGAAGTAGTGTATAATTGTGTTCTCTGAATAGTAAAAATACAAGGAATGTGGATAAAGCATCATTGAAAGAAGCATTGCAAAGTGTACAGTTTGATTTAAGATATAAAGTTTATGGGATGTCCATGGGGAGAATATACTGTAATGTTTTATTGATGTGTTAGTTAAGATACAATATGCATATGGCACGATATGATGAAGTATTGATCTAACTTGACCTGTTGTCTCTTTACAATAGACCATGTACTTTCTGAGTTTTGCTGACTTGATTTGATCTGATACATTGGAGCCTGGAGGTGATGTTTGTATTGTCATTGATAAGTAGGTAGGATCCTAGACTCCCGACACAGCTTAAGTTCCAAAAACATGTGACCCTGTATGTTCTGTGTTCGTGGTGCAGTGCTGCTTATTATCAACCATATAACCTAATAGACTCAGTTTGAGACATAGATCACTTAATAAGAGTTATCGATGTCATCAGACTGATGACCAATTGGATGCTCAACGAAATTGTCCATGACTAGACTCAGATAAAAGAATCAAATTTCCATCCTCATTCGGATGCCATTGTAAAGAGTTTGATTGCTGAGATAATGGATCAGGATTTATGTTGAGCTGTCGTTGTGCTATTTCCGTGTTAGACTTGTGTTTGCGGAAATACTATGCATAGCAATGATTGCTGGTTCCTAGTCTTTTTTTTTTAAACCACATTGGTGATGTAGTCAGTGGTTATACATTCCAACCTTTTTCAATTTACTGACTTCTATGGCTTTGTCGATGCAGAGAGATTCCAAATGGTAGAAAGCCGTACATGCCTCCAAAGGAAGTGCATGTGCAGAAGACCCACTCAATGCCACCCCAAAAAATCGAGATTTTCAAGTCTTTAGAGAACTGGGCTGAGGACAATCTCCTGCCGCTTCTAAAGCCGGTGGAGAAGTGTTGGCAGCCACAAGACTTTCTACCAGACCCTGAATCAGAAGGGTTTGAAGAGCAAGTCCGGGAGCTGAGGGAAAGAACCAAAGAAATACCCGATGACTACATGGTCGTGTTGGTGGGAGATATGATCACAGAGGAAGCCCTTCCGACTTACCAGACTATGATTAACACTTTGGATGGAGTTCGTGATGAGACTGGCGCAAGCCTTACACCCTGGGCTGTCTGGACCAGGGCCTGGACTGCTGAAGAGAACAGGCATGGTGATCTCCTGAACAAGTATCTTTACCTCTCTGGACGAGTGGACATGAGGCAAATAGAGAAGACGATCCAATATCTGATAGGATCAGGGATGGTGAGATTCTTGCCTTATATTTGGATCTCCTCTGCCTTTCTAGAACAACTTTTTACATGACATATGAGCTGAAAGTTTGGTCTATTGTTGGTTCACTTCTCGGGCTTAAAATTTTTCCGTCTGCCTGCCCAAACTTCTGATTATTAAGGTCTGAAAGAATATGTAGGTGAAAGTTGTTTTCATCTGTTAAAAGTTGTGCATTGTTACATGTGTCCACTGATTATATAAGTATATAACAACATCATTAGCCTATTTGTGATGGAGTTACTTCTTGATAGAGGGGGTTACTTCTTTGCATCTGTTGCCTTTTGCTGCTTATGCTGTTTCCATCTTTCCCGGTCTGATGAGCTTATACTTTGAATCTTTTACAGGACCCAAAAACTGAAAATAACCCGTATCTTGGTTACATTTACACTTCGTTCCAAGAAAGAGCTACCTTCATATCCCATGGTAATACTGCCAGGCATGCCAAGGATCACGGAGACTTGAAACTAGCACAAATCTGTGGGATCATAGCTGCAGATGAAAAGCGTCATGAAACTGCATACACAAAAATTGTCGAGAAGCTCTTTGAGATCGACCCAGATGGCACAGTCTTGGCTCTGGCTGATATGATGAGGAAGAAGATATCTATGCCAGCACACTTGATGTATGATGGTGTGGATGACAACCTTTTCGACAACTACTCATCTGTTGCTCAACGTATTGGAGTCTACACAGCCAGAGACTATGCAGACATCCTGGAATTTCTAGTGCAAAGATGGAATGTGGCAAAATTGACAGGCCTTTCCGGTGAGGGACATAAAGCGCAAGATTTCGTGTGTGGATTGGCCCCAAGAATCAGGAAACTGGAGGAGAGAGCTCAAGCACGCGCAAAACAATCATCCCTTGCCTCATTCAGCTGGATCTTCAATAAAGAGTTGGTCGTCTAAAACGATTATTGTTGAATGGAAGGTAACTCCAGCCTCTTTTTATCTAATCTCAACCTCCGTGACATGCATAAGTTAAGTATCCTCTGTGTTTGAAGTTGTTGGTAAGATGTAAAGGCCTTGTAGATAGTTTTGCTTGTCTTGTGGAAAACCTTAAGGATTTAAAGAATAGCGAAACGTCCTAGTTAAGTATGCTTAATTTTGTCCTCCTACCCCCTTCACCCTGAAATTGTTGTATTACTGAATTTGAGCCTAGTGTCTTTGTTCATTTGCTTGAACTGTTTAGATTAGTTGAAGACTTTGGTAAAAGAAGGCCTTTGTTGGAACTGTTTTACTAAGTATCATCGTCGAGTATTTTATAATTGCTGTTTTATTACTGAAATCAAACGAATTGAGTCTTCGGAACCTGTCTATTCTGGCAATTCACTACAACCAAATAATGAAGTTCCGAGTCTGGGACATAATGTATCCAGTACCTCCGTCTGTAATTTCGAGCCTCGACCACGATGACATTGATCAGTTTGCAGGGGAAAACCAAAATGGACCGCAGTATGAAGATTTCGAGTTGCTCCCGCTATAAATTGGTTCAATTGTCTTGTTGCTTAGATCAAACACCCCCAAATCGTGCCCTCCAACCTTAGCTTCATTATTACGGTACGCATCTCTATTCTCATCACAGAAATATATGCAGTTCTTTCTGCAACCTACATTTGAAGCTTCAACACACACAGTCTCGTTTCCGCCAACAAACAACGAAAGATTACTCAAATCTTGCATCTCATCCCAACTCTTGGTAAGAGAATTATACCGGTACACCTTAAACATCTCCGTCCTAGACAGGCAACCATTGTCATAATATTTACCATCGGGTTGTTTTCGACTTTGATACCTCACAATTATAAGCAACTCTGTATTTGAGTGAGCGACATATGTGGAAGTTGAGACGTCTATCACCGGGAGAGTCATAGGTCCCTCTAAGTATTCCTTGAAATCTAAAGGTTGTTTAGTGTTATGGATGTCGCAATAGAACAAGTCGGCAAATGCGTCAATAAACACCAATGACTTCATTTTCTTACAGTATGTCACTTCCATAAAGATGTTAAATCGTAGTTTATATCCCGGATCATCGAAAATTTCGGGATCTTCCCATTTGATTAACGTCCATGACGCATCTCCGGGTCTTGCTACAGCTACAAGCGTAAAACCACGATAAAATGTCACCACGAGCCACGTCCTGGAATCGTCAGTACTCAGTACTTGTAAGATCGTCACCATCTTGTGGCACTCGAAGCACGACAACTTTGGATATAAACATAAGCCGAATGGTTTTACTCCTAGCGTTCTTCCAAGGCCAGGGGAATGTAGCTTGTGAAGGAAGCTGGAGACGAGCCGTGGTAATAGGGTTGAACATGTGCATACGACGGTCAAGCCCTAGGATGACTATTCAACCATAACGCGAACCCCAACACGCCTTCCCGTAACCTGTGTAGGACTTGTTACGCTCGTGACTCAAATTTAAAAACTCTTTTGACGTTACAATTGATACTCGAGTAATACGACTCCTCCAAAAGATCATCCTCATCCTCGTCCATAGTGATGTTGTCAGAGTCGCTATCTGAGAGACCCGCGACATTGCCTTCATACTTATGTTTACGATAACTTCCGGTGTCGGAGTAGATTTCATCATCATTGCCGTCGGTTAGTGTTGAAGTGAATATCACATGTGAGTGTCCCACATTGGAAAAAATAGAAGACAGTTGACATGTTTATAAACCAAGGAGTTACTCCACCTATTGACAATTGGTTTTAGGTTGGAACCTCCTTGGGTTATGACGTGGACTCTCTCTCCTTCAACGGGTGCGGTCCAGGCCCGATCGTGGTTTAACAGTTAGCAACTTAATTAGCATTAAACATGGCATCGTAGCAAGCCAATTTTCTCGTAATTTCGTCTTGTCGCAAGCACGAACGGCACGGTTCCATGAATGACAAACACAAGAAAACATAATTCAATAGTCCAAACTTAGCTTATGATTTTCCACGATTTGTATCAACAGATCATGTTGGAGATTAGACCAATCTATAGTAGTGTGAGCCATCCTGATCCCTGCTGACAAATTAGACCTAGATAACTAAAAGGGGAAAAGAAATCATGACAATAAATCGAATTTCATGCCTTTTGGTCCATGTTTGATAATAGTGCATCCTTTTGAGCTTTGTTATGTTGTATCGAGTTGGGCCTTAAAGGACCCGTGTCTGTCTCCTAACTCTTTGTCTGAGAGTTTCGCAGTCAATAAGGTCGGTCTACACGTAAGAGTAATCTTAAATTTTCCGACCTCAATCAAAAAGAGGTTATAAAAAACGATCCGTGATACAATATCTCTCACAGTAGAACAACCGTGTAGCGTTTTCATTAATTAAAGTAGAAAGACACAAATACTCGTAAGTTACTCATTATAAGTCACTAATCCAAAGTCTTTCCAAGACCAAAATCCAAACCAATGTCCACGACAGAACAACCTCCACCCCAAATAAAACAATTGCTCAATTAATGAACACCACAAAATTCGACTGCATGAACTAGTGCAAACTTTTGAGTCCGACGTGTATGTAGATGTATCACAATTATCAGCCACCCGATTTGACATAAGTGTCTTACAGCCTAATCAGAAAATTCCTTCGTCCCAATCGTGACTCTTCAAAGTTCGAAAACATGCATGCAAAGTTATATACGGAGTATGTACCCAGTGGTAGCGGCATGATATATTGATAGAGACGCAAATTGAAAGTGAAAAGAGCGTGTTAACTAAAATTCTAAACTGATAGTATAATTGGAGATTTGTACCTTATTGAATCATCGAGTTTAATAAGTTACGTCATTTAATTAACTCATCATCTGGTTAAAAAAACTACTCCTACATCATTACCAAGTTAGGGATGAAAACGAAACTTCGAATACTCAGATTTCAGATTTGTAGTGACAGCCTAACAGCACCAGACAAGTTAATATATACGGAGAACTTCACTCCATATCTCGCCTAAGAATCCAGCTGCCAGTAGTGAAACTTCTTATTCAAGTTTCAGAGGATTATTAGAGGAAGTAGTATAGACGATTATTAGACGTAATAATTTATGTCTTGCATTGTTGTTCTTAAATTTCATGCATTCTTCTGAAATGTCACTACTTATTCAAACTAATCCTTAGAATTATTGCCCCTCATCAGACTAATCCTTAAATTTGCTCCTCGATCATCAAACAGAGATCAAGAAAGAAAGATATGACATTGAAACTTCAAGCAATACCAACGACATTTCGGTACTCCGACGTGATTGCTCCTCATCAAACTCGTCGTCTCCGATCTCCCGACTGTGTTTTCATGGCTTCTACTCTCGGCATCACCTCCTACTCCAAGTTAGTGTCACTAAAAAATGTTCTTCCTATCCTTTCTTATTACTAGTACCTCTTCTTTCGATTTATTTTTCTTGGGTTTTGATTATTTAAGTATGTGATTATTTAATTAGTTATGTACATGTACGTAGAGTAAAAGTTCTTTGTAAGTTGTAAGGTTATTCCTATATATATGCCCGTCATGATCACCATGTCCGTTCAAATATACCCGTACACAACCACACATTTATCCGATCCCCTGATGGGTTAAAAAAACAACTACTCCCTCTGTCCCAGTTCAAACGCCCACGTAAAAATCGACCTTTTATTGGAAATGATGTACACACTACTCGGTTAATTAAAGTTCCAAAAAAATTGCATAGCAAGTTAGAGAAAACTCTAATCTAACTCGCTATATAATTTTTTTTGAAACTTTGATAAACCGATCAGTGTGTACGACCTTCTCAACACGGGGATATTTTGGGGATGAGGCGTTTGAATTGAACTGGGACGGAGGGAGTACTCAGTACTCCGTAGTATATACTACATTCTATCTGTTATCATCATTCGAATTTGACGATCTGAACAAACTTAATACTATCTTGAATTTTCAAAGATGTCGTCCTCTCTCAATTTGCACTTAAACTAGCAACTAACAATTACGAAAACGATCATACAAATATTTGCATACTAGTACATTATAAATTTGCGGTGACTTTTTCAACAAGTTAAAATTTTCAAAAAAAAAAAGAGGAAGTTTTTCTTTGATACTAATAATTACTGTAGCTGTTTTCGGAGAATTAGAAAATCCGTACACCGTAAATTACCCAATAAATTCGGCCTTGGCCATTGGGTATGTATCCGCATGTGTCCCTCGCAAAACCGCAAAAGCACAAATAAGTGGACAGGTGAGAGTACTTTTAGCGTAGTTCTGGGGGCATTATAGTAATTTAGCAGCCATTAAAATTCACTCTTATCCCCAAACCTCCCCTGTCGCGTTTCCCACACTCCTCCTCCTCCACCTTCCCCGCACCACCACCACCCGCATTTCCGCCGTGAGCTCCACCTCCGTTGTCGGACTTTCCAATTTAATAGCGGCGGCCCCACCATGTTGTCTTCCCCAATATGTGGTATGTGTTTTAATTTTTGGGAGTTTTTTATTCTAGATTTTTGTGAGCTTTACCAACTTGTTTTGCTGTGTACATTGGAGTTTAAAATTTAAATTTGGAGCTGATGTTTGTTTCTTCATTGATACTCCACTTAGGTAGTATGCTGCATATATTCCTTAAAACATTGTGAGTTTGTGACCATGTTATGTCTTCAGTTAAAGGTTGTGTCACTTGTGTGTGTTTGGCCAAGCTCTTGAAATGTTTCTGAACCGTTTGTGGGCCCAAAAAACTAACAATTTGCCAAACACACCAAACTGAGAAACTCTTTCTAGTTTATGAGAAACGCTTCTATTGTAAATTTGTTCATCAGAAGTGCGTGGAAACTCTAATTTGAAGCTCCTCTAGAAATTGTTTCTCAAGAGAAGTTAGAGTTTGACCAAACAGACCCTTAAGTGTATAGTTAGATAGTAAACTATAAGTGATTACGGAGTATTATGCATGTATATCCTAAATTGGCTCAACCTCAAAGATATAGATAGAATCATCATTTAATACATACCGGTGGAAGTGATGGATGCGATCAAAGTAATTACTGTTAAAGAGAGCTCCACATGTGAGTGTCCCACATTGGAAAAAGAGTAGAGAGTTGATATGTTTATAAATCAAGGAGTTACTCCACCTATTGCCAATTGGTCTTAGGTTGGAACCTCCTTGGGTTTATGACGTGGACTCTCTCTCCTCCTATCGGGTGCGGCCCAGGCCCGAGAGTGGTTTAACAATTGCCATTTGGATGCTCAAAGGAATTGTCCATGACTCGACTCATAGTACGAAATAATCAAATTTCCAATATGATTCGGATACCATTGTAAAAATAGTTGAATTTTTGAGATGATGGATCGGTATTTGTGCTGATCTTGCATTGTTTTACAATTTTGAAGGTTCCAAAAGTTTTTCTTTAGTAATGTGCCTACCCTTTCATTTTACTGACTTCAACAGCTTTGTCATACAGAGAGACTCCAAATAGTAGAAAGTCATATATACCTCGAAAGGAAGTGCGTGTGCAGAAGATACACTCAATGTCACCGGAAAAACTTGAGATTTTCAAGTCTCTAGAAGACTGGGCTGAGCGTAATCTCCTGCCCCTTCTAAAGCCGGTGGACAAGTGTTGGCAACCACAAGATTTTCTACCAGACCCTGCATCAGAAGGGTTTGTAGAGCAAGTCAAGGAGCTGAGGGAAAGAACAAGGGAAATACCCGATGACTACTTGGTCGTGTTGGTGGGAGATATGATCACAGAGGAAGCCCTTCCAACTTACCAGTCTATGTTGAACACTTTGGATGGTGTTCGGGATGAGACTGGTGCAAGCCTTACTCCTTGGGCTGTTTGGACTAGGGCTTGGACTGCTGAAGAGAACAGGCATGGTGATCTCTTGAACAAGTATCTTTACCTCTCTGGACGAGTTGATATGAGGCAAATAGAGAAGACAATCCAATATCTGATAGGATCAGGAATGGTGAGATTCTTGCCCTACTTCTATTTGGATCTCCTCTGCCTCTCTAGAACATTGTTTTGCATGACATATGAGCTTAAAGTTCGGTCCATAGTTGGTTCACTTCCTGGGTCTTGTGTGTTTCTGTCTCTTGCACGTCTGTGGGGGTTACTCGCCTTTTGTTACTTACTGTTTCTGTGGTTGATTAACTTGTGTTCTGAATCTGTTACAGGATCCGCAGTTTGAAAATAATCCGTATCTTTGTTACATATACACTTCCTTCCAAGAGAGAGCTACCTTCATATCCCATGGTAATACTGCCAGGCTTGCCAAGGATCACGGAGACTTGAAACTGGCTCAAATCTGTGGGATAATAGCTGCAGATGAAAAGCGTCATGAAATTGCCTACACAAAAATTGTTGAGAAGCTCTTTGAAATTGATCCAGATGGTGCAGTTTTGGCTCTGGCTGATATGATGAGAAAGAAGATATCTATGCCAGCCCACTTGATATATGATGGTGTGGATGACAACCTTTTCGACAACTACTCATCTGTTGCTCAACGTATTGGAGTCTACACAGCCAGAGACTACGCAAACATCCTAGAATTTCTAGTGCAAAGATGGAATGTGGCAAAATTGACAGGCCTTTCCGGTGAGGGACATAAAGCGCAAGATTTTGTGTGTGGATTGGCCCCAAGAATCAGGAAACTGGAGGAGAGAGCTCAAGCACGCGCAAAACTGTCATCCCTTGCTTCATTCAGCTGGATCTTCAATAAACAGTTGATCCTCTGACACGGTTTTATCTACTCTCAACCTCGTGAGAGGCATCAGGTAAGTATCCTCTGTGTTTTTAAAGTTGTTAGTAGATATGTAAAGGCTGGTAGATAGATTTGCTTGTCTTGTGGAATACCATAAGGATTTGAAGAATAGCGAAACGTCATAGTTAAGTATGCTTTCACCCTGAAATTGCTGTATTAGTGAATTTGAGCCTAGTGTGTTTGATCATTTGCTTATATTAGTTGAACATTTGGTAAATGAAGGCCTTTGTTGGAACTGTTTTTACTTAGTTTGATCGGCGAGTAATTGCCATTTGGACTCCTACTCAATCACTCAGCTTATCTCTCCACACGCCGGAGATTAGCAGACATCGAAAATTTTAATTTATTGCAACTTCAAATGTTCGATCATCGTCGTTACAACCCAAACAATTGCCTTAGCTTTCACACCCTAACCAAAATGATACTAAAATGTAGAGAGAATTGTTGCAATGGAAAATAATTAACAATGAAAACAAAAACAATTATAAAGTAAATTTTATTTTGGATCTCGAAGTGGGACAGAGGATCTGCGCACTTGCGACAATGGACCCTACTCTTCAATTCTTCATCATATTGCAGGAGAAAACCAAAATGGACCGCAGTATGAAGATTTCATGTTACTCCCACTATAAATTGATTCAATTGTGTTGCTATTTAGGTCAAATAACCCCAAATCATGCCCTCCAACTCTGTCTCTATTATAACGGTACTGAGACCTGTCATCATCACAAAAATATACGCAGTTCCTCCTACAACCTGCACCTGATGCTTCAACACACACGGTCTCGTTTCCGCCTACGAACAACGAACGATTGCACAAATCTTGCACCTCGTCCCAGCTCTTGGTGAGCGTATTATGCTTGTACACCGTAAACTCCTCGGTCGTCCTTGATAAGCGGAAAATTCGCGGTCGATCACCAACTACATAATCACCAACACCAGGTTTCTTGTGTCGAATAATCCTCACAATTATATGTACTTCGCTGTCGAAATAAGCAAGGTAGTTCAAAACAGCGTAATCGACACAAATGTCGGCTTGTAAAACGCCATCAGGCCCCTTCAAGTATTCCTTGAAATGAAGAGGTTGTTCATCACTGTGGATGTCGCAATAGTACAAGTTTGGTTCGTCGTCTACGAACACCAATGACTTCATTTTACTGCAATATATGACGTCCAAAAACATGTGAAGGCGTTCGTCTTCGTCTTCGTCGTCGGGTTCATACCAACGGATTTGCGTCCATGATGTGTCTCCAGGTCTGGCTATAGCTACAAGCAAATAAGTATGATACATTGTCACCACAAGCCATGTCCTCGAATCGTTGTTATTATCGTCTTGTGGGACTCGAAGCACGACAACTTTGGATATAAACGTAACCCGAATAGTTTGATCTCTAGCGTCTTTCCAAGGGGAGTGGAATGTAGCTTGTGAAGGAAGTTGGAGCCGAGCCTTTGTAAGAGGGTTAAACATGTGCATTCGACGGTCAAGGCCTAGGATCACTATCCAACCATAACGCGAACCCCAACACGCCTTCCCGTAAGCTTCGGGGAGACTCAACTCGTAACACTTGTTTCGATTATGGCTCAAAGTTAGCATTTTTCTTTTGTCAACTTTAATATCGCTCGAATAATATGCATCCGTTGAAAGATCGTCCTCATCCATCCCGGTAGTCGTTGCACCGGCCTCATCATCATCATCCTTGTTATCGATCGTGGTAGTCGTTGCACCGGCCTCGTGATCATTATCATCATCATCCTTGTTATCGATCGTGGTAGTCGTTGCACCGGCCTCGTGATCATTATCATCGTCATCAACACTACTCGTGTCATCATACGAGTATTCGGTATCATCAGAACTAGTGCGTTCAATTATTTTGCGTCTTCTAACATCATCGTCGGAGTAGTAGATTTCATCATCATTGCCATCGGTTAGCATTAGCCACGGCATCTGATGAGCAAGCCAGTTTTCTCGTAATTTCGACTTGTCGCAAGCACGAACAGCACGGTTCCATGAATGACAAACACAAGAAAACACAATAACATCATCCACACTTAACGTGTGATTTTCGACAATTCGTATCAACAGATCATGTTGGAGCTGAGACCAATCTATACCAGTGCGAATCATCGTGTATGTGCTCTCTAGTCACAAAAGAAGGAAAGAAAAACTAGTCATATGGTTTTCGATCAACATCAGCGGGAGCCTTTAAGGCGCTGGGTAATCTAATGATTATGATGATATACGGTATATTGTTGTTGTATCAAATTTCGAGTTTTACATTTCTTATTTAACTAACACAAAGATAGTAAAGCCATTGTGTAAAGCCATTGTGTTAGATACATGATTGTTAAGATGACTATGTGCTCCAAAATTTTAGTGGTTTATTAGTCAAAAAGTTAGGATCCTAAGAATTAGGATTAGTTGCTATTTGCTAGCCTAGTGTTATGTGCGTGATAAGTCTTATCATTCCCCCGTCAAGTTCAAAGTTCAAACACGTGTTTTTCCATAACTTTCGATATCCAAGTCTAATTTATCGTCATTTCTCCATGCTTAGAGAATTGCACAAAAACAAATTGAATTCAAAATGAAACAAACAATCATTTAAAACTTCATTCAGATCACATATATATAATCCGAATCTCAAACATACAAATTACAATCTATTACATCGATTTCATAAAAACACAACACCCATCCCAAAACAAATGAAAGAATTACCCAAATTAATTAAATTAAACTTAAAAAAACATGCAAATTTTTTTCCTTAATCACACCCTAATTAAGGATTAATTAAATAATTAATCATAACATTAAAATGAAGCAGAGGGATAAGGCAAGTAACCCAATTCTTCATCAGAACTCCCAACCTTATTACTAGTCTTCCTAATTCCACCCCCATTATTGCTATTTCCACTCTCAACAACAGCGTAATACTTAAGGAAGAAAGCAACAGTCAAAACCACCCACTCCAACACAAATATCACCACACAAAGCCCACCCGCTAGCTTCAAGATCACGACTGCATTCTCCTCCATCACATACGACTTAAGTTTCGACAAGAAATCGTCGCTTCGGGTGAATATTAGCACTGATAAAGACCCTTGAAAGATGGCAGTGAGGACAGTGGTGACCATGTGGGTGACAAACCAGCGTGAGCCACCTTGGCTAGCTGCGTGGCACCCTGCAAGCGCACCGAAGATGGTTAAGAGGTGGAGGCTGATGAAGAAGAAGCCGCAAAGGGATGGGATTAGTCGAAGCGAAAGCGTAAGGAAAATGCAGCTTGATGCTGCTCCTAATAACATGTAGTTGCTGAATAAGAAGAGTTTCTTGGTCTTGAAGTGTGGCTCATTGCTTGAAACTGCTCCTAATTGGATACCCATTTTCTCGGTTTCGGTTTCGGGTTTTGATTTTTTGGGGATTTTGAGTAGAGTGAGAGAAGTGTGTTCTTCAAGATTTCTTGAAGGGGAGGAAGAAGAGTGTGAATGAGTTTGTGAGGAGAAAGGGTGGTGTTTGAGGGGGAAGAAATAGGGGGAGGTGTAACGGTCAGATTTGAATAAAGAGGTGGAAAATGTGACCGTTGGTGGGGCCGGGTGAGAGAAATGTTGGAAGACAGCAAATTGGTGGTGCAACGGCTAGTTTAGTAGGAAAGAAAATTGAATTAGATTAGATCTGGATTTTTGGCTTTTGGGTGTGTAATTAATTACAGTATTTGTTTTGGACATGTGATTGTTTTAAGGCTTGTTGTACAAAGCTTTTTTCTGCAATGGATCCGAGGTTTGAAATGGTGTGTGTTATGCATGGTGGTGAATCTGGTGATGATACCAAAAGATACATTACTTAGTATAGTTTTTATATCAATTTTTACAAATTTAGTTAAAAGTTCAATTTCGAAATGAATTACGGTGTGAATTAGAACGAAAGGGGTATTTGATGGTATTTTTTTGACTCAATTGGTGTAGCACATTTCTCACCCAAGCCGATGAACACGCAAATTTTTCTCAAGGCCAAAACTTTCACTACTCTTATACTCCTTATAAGGTATAATATATAGAAATTTCAGGATAAGACTACTTGAGAAAATATATTTGTGTGCTTGAGCTACTGGTCTTTCGTGCACCTCAAAGCATGTATTTCATGTCAACAAGTACGATGCATATATTTTGGTGTGTATTTAATAACCTTACAACTATGTGATAGCCTGCAAACCACGCAATCATATTAACCCCATGTTGCTACACCAACGTGAGATAATACCTTGTGAAAAATTGACAAACAACATAAATGAAAGTTTCATTGTCTTCACACGGTTTGAATTTGAGACGAGGATTTCACAACCTCTTTGCTTTACTCTAAATTTATTCAGACTAACCTTATCGGTTGGCTTGTGTGAGTCACGACTCGAGTGTGCTATAATCTCTAAGATTTGCATTTATTCACCGCTTATTGTTGATAATGAAAATGACGCTTAAGACGCCTTGGCTTAAGACTTGGAAATCCAAGACTCAAATGACAAGTCTTTAATCTAATCATAAAATCAGTCAACGAGAACACGAAACGACACGTTTTAACTCGAAACCGAGTCTCCCAAATTTTCCGAACCCACACAAGTCAGACACCTGAGTTCCTCCCTCAAACCGAGCCGAGGAAGAAAAAATCGAGCCCGAAGATTAACCTTGACGCTACAATGGAGACCTTTCCAGAAACAATCTTCCTCACAAAATTAACACACTCGCAAAAGTAAAGAACAAAACAAACCCAGAAATTAATTCATCACCCCAAAATCAACAATTTCTTTGATTTTCTCATTTCTCTTGCAAAATCAACAACCCAAATTTATTCAAAACGATGTCGTCTTCTTTCGATTCCTCCACCATAAAACCACCTGGTATATCTCTCTCTCTCTCCTTTAATTTCTTTAAATATGTCATGTTTTATGTTGTTATATACTGTTTAATTAAGTTTAATTTCATCGATCAACTTATGTTTTTCCGGGATTATGTTGCGTAACATTGCAAACCCTTTATTTTTAATATCTGGGTGTCGTTAAATTTTCTGTGAATTTCATGCTTGTAAGTTGCAATTGTGGTTGTGGAAATTGGGGGTGTAATTTCTTTGCAAAACCCTAATTGATTGGATTGATTTTAGGGGTAAAGTTAGCAACTTTTTTAGTTTATTGTAATAGATTGAATGCGAAAGTGGAAACCCTTGGATGGGGTGTATGTATTAGGAAGTGGGTGTTCTTCGATTTTGAGGAACTAGGGTAAAGTTTGCAACTTTATTGTTTTGATTGGTAGCGTAGATGATTGTGTTTCGGAAAGTCGAGTCCTTTCGTGGTTGCTAGGGGGATTAAAGGTTCTTCCTGGCGAGCAGGCCCGTGGCAAACTTTGTTCAATTGAATTTTATGGAAGACGAGAGATGATTAAACATGGATGACAATTTGGTTATGCATTTGAATACGCGATGATTAGTGAATGCTACCGCCTTCGTAGAGGTGAACAGAACTGAAAAAAGGTTTCTTGGTTAGGAGTTGGGTGTTTTAACGGTTTTGGTTTTGGCATGGGGACCTCATGTCTTACCTCTTTGGTAGTAAGTTAGAGTTGAGATGTGAATTGGGTCCACTGCTCATTCAGGCGACCAATTCCGGAAATGATGCCTATTATTGAAGGTCTTTTTAGTGGGATATCGTTCTAGCTATGATTATGAATGTGTTTGGGTAGAGGGAAATGGAGAGAAAAGGAGGGATTGTATCCTCATACCCTATTTCTTATAAAAAAAGTTGCAAGTTGCCTCTAAATTTATGTTGGCATCGTATCCTCATACCCCATCACTTAGTTGTCTCCACTTAGTCGTTCATTCTCTGTACTCCCTCATATTCACTCACTCTTTCTAGGGTTTAATGAAAAACCAATTGAGGGAAATCGATTTTGGGAAAATAAGAGTTCATTAGTTGGTTCCTGATCTTTCTCCTTGGATTTTTCTTGGATACAGTTGATTTTTTGCATTCAATTTGAATACGTATGTCGATTTCATGGAATTTGTGCACTTGTGCATCGATTGATTTTGTTGTTCTATGGTCATGAATATGTTTTAACTTTTTCTTCTTCAAAATTGAACCGGAACATGCTGGGTAATGGGGGCGAAGTTCATGGTTGTTTTTAAAGCTGTACGGCTGAAGAAGACTGACGAAATGAATATCCTCGCTCCCTACCCAACCGGCCATCCCTCCAAATTATGGTTGACTAAAAGTTGAAAGCTTGCCATCTTGCTGAGTGTTTCAATGCCTGGGGGACAGGATATGCTCTTGGGGTAGACGTATGTGACCATTCTTTGTGTTTGAATTAATAGGCTGTTCACTTTGATTGTCACTAGGGGGAGAAAACACAGCGAGCCAATATTTGCAAACGAATGCTGAAGTTAATACTGAAGTTGGATGGTATATTCTGGATGCAAATCAGCAGCAGATTGGGCCATATTCTATATCAGAGTTGCAGGGTGATATATACTGAAACCACTCCTTTTTCGGTCTCTTTCAGATATTTTTTTTTGCTATGTTTTGTTTTGGCTTGTACATTTGTAATGATACTGTATTGTCTGTTAGTAAGAATAAACTTACAAATCTTCTGTATTTCGCTTTGACAGATCATTTTCGAAATGGATACCTCCCAGACAGTACCTTTGTATGGAGTGAAGGAAGATCTGAGTGGCAGTCTCTCTCTTCAGTTCCTGAGTTAATGGCTGGAGTACATGGGGATAAATCTCAATCTTCAGCTTCAAGTCAGGGAGAATCATTGAATGTTTATCCAAGGGAGGCAGCTTCCATGTATTCTGAATCTGCTACAGCTCCAATAATCAATGATGATGAGTTTGAGAAATGGCAAAATGAAGTGAAAAAGGCAGAAGCTGAAGCTGAGATACTGAAGAATGGTGCTGTTTCAAGTGAAATGGACGGCTTTGACGAAGATAGACCATCAACTCCGCCAGAAGGAGAAGAAGAATTCCTTGATGATGATGGAACATTGTACAGGTGGGATCGTAATCGCAGAGCATGGGTGCCACAGGTCGGTGCTTTAATTTCCTCGATAGAGTTATCCGGGTTTTTCTTCCCATTCGGCTTAGTTTTGTCCCTTTTTGCTGCTGTGCATTCTTTTGATTTCTCATATTTGAGACCTTGATGACGTAATTCATTGTTGGAAAGATTCATGCTTTCTTGTTAATTTGTTATCCTTCTTTCGTTGATTCTATTTTATCACTTCGCTTATTATATATATTGGGGCAATCATTTGATGACCTTTTTTTTCTGATCTATGTGGTTGTTGCATGTTAATTATTTGGTCTCCCACTTTTTTTTTGAATTTTGGATAGCTAATTGCTCATGAAAAATGTGGCATTGGTTACCTTCCGACCATGTACATATGGTTTACTGTTCTTCCTGTTCTGTCCCTCTAGATCGCCATCGGTTCTGCAATGTATTCATGGCAGTCTATAAACAATAGCCCTATAAGTCTCAACTGCGAAGGTTGTTCATTTTGACGACGTATAGGGTACAACTGTGGTTCATCTAGTGGGCTTTCCGGTATGACTTTAAGGTATTTGTCTTCTTACAGGAATCTGAAGATGGTAAGAAAGAGGGGTATGCATTGGATGATATGACGTTTGCGGTAGAGGAGGAGGTCTTTCCAACACTTAATGTCAATGATGTTCTTGAGAAAGAAGACAAGAACCTTCCTACTGTAGTTGAAGCTGTAGAAGAAGTTGAGACCAAAAAAGGTGCTAAGAGGAAAGAGCCAGAAAAGAAAGAGGAGAAAAAGGTTAATTCAATTTATTTTTGTGGTTGCGTATATCTTCCTACTGTAGTTGCTTTCTAGTTGCTAGTATCTTTCTCCCTGTAACCTTTATAACTTTTATTTCGTTGTCACCTTTGGTAGTTATTGCTTTGTATAGCTTTGTGAACTGTATTTACGACATTTTCTTCAAGGTCCACACTCTCAGGTGATCACGGCATGCTCATTCTATACATTATAAGAGAGTACCCCTACTATGTTCTCTCTGGAATGAATGCTGCTAGTGAGCTTGCTAACAGGGAATTGCCTACTCCTGGTGTCTCTTGTTCAGCCTTTAGGTACGATTTGGTAGTAGTTAGGATAGAGATTTCTTGGGCAGCAAATGTCCTTGACATGATGAAGCTAAAGCTGGTGGACTAATCACCGATGAATCAAGATCGACTATTACACAGACTTATTCTAGGAAGAATGAATAGAATAGGGTATTAGAGAATCTGAAATCAAGGTTTATAGACGATAAGAAAGGTCTTTTGAAAGCTTTTTTTGTTTTAGTAAGTCTTGATGTGTTAACATTCTGCCCTTCCCCTCCTTTGTTTGATGGGTTTCATGTCCTTTTATCCTATTCTTCTTTCTCTCTCTTTCTTAATGATTTTTTTTCCTTAAATGAACTATTTTCCTGTCCTTGTTGCATTTTTTTCTATCTTCTGCATATTTCTTACTATGACAAATCTTTTGAAAGATAAATCAGAGTCCGATCAACTTATACCTCAATCTATTTGCAACATTCTTTGCAGGAAGCAAACAAACCCCCAGACAGTTGGTTTGAGCTGAAACACAATACTCATGTTTATGTGACTGGATTGCCTGAGGATGTCACAGTCGATGAAGTAAGTTTTCCTTCTTAGAGCAAAGCTTGGGTAGAGCCGTCTTCCCATGAGTTATGGACTTATGGTCAGACCATGCTACCTCAGAAAGTTGATGTGCCAGTTTTAAACTAGAAGGGCTGCCTTTTTAAACTTCCATACATTGTATCTCTAAAATGTCATCTTTACATCCTCAAAGCTAGTCCTTTTACTTTAAAGCTAACATGTCTGGACTAAAAGCAATAGTCAAGCCATCTTACTATTGAAGATGCAAGAACGTGATAAATTGTTAACTATAATTTTTTTTTGACAGGTTGTGGAGGTTTTCTCCAAGTGTGGCATAGTAAAGGAGGTGGGTCCTGTTTTCTTGACTACAACTGTTATTCATGGCTCATATGTGTTTTTTTATTCTTTAGTATGAGCTAAATGCAATACTTCATGTATTATTGATATCTAAAATTTTATTTAGCGAGATTGTTTGACAATGTATCATGTGCATGTACTGATGTATGAGTATTAAAATGCTGAACTTGTCTTTTTCTTTTTCTTTCTTTATAAAGATATGTTGGACTTATCTTTAGTGTACATATAAGGTGTAGATGTTTGATCATTATTCCCATTTTAAAGCCTTTTTTGTAGATACTTTCTTTCCGTGAATGCATGTTCTCATTGTAATAAATGTACTAGTCTAGTAGAACCCATATTATCTGCCTTAGTTCAGAATTTGGTGAAGAACACATTCAAAGGGGTCAAGCCCCACAGGCCAAACTGTCGGGGTTGGCTTTGAGTTTGAGTTTTAAGTTTGACGTGTGTTTGATGAAGAGGTAACTATTGGGGCGTTGGGCGACTGCTCTCAGTTTATGTGCTTTGATTTATAGGGCATCTGGTCTCAGCCTTATGAACTGGATTCCCATATTTGAATTGACTACGTCGGATTGGAATTATATTTATATGGATTGTTCAATCTTGGCCGGCATTGTTCACTGCTTGTGCACACTTTAAGGTTTTGCTTTGGTCATCTGATTATGCTGTTTCCCTTTGTTACAAGTTGCCACTTGCTTGAAATCTGGCCAATTGAATTTGGTAAAAGTCAACACTAGACTCACTCTGTTTCTTCTGGTTGTAAAGGAATGCTGGCAGATTAAATTTGAGACTGATGAGGAATCATTCTGTTTTGAACGCTTTGCTATATTTCTTTTAACTTTTTTTATGCATATGCAGGATCCAGAGACTAAGAAGCCCCGCGTGAAGTTATATTTTGACAAGGAGACAGGAAAGAAAAAGGGTGATGCACTAGTTACATATCTTAAGGTATCAGCTTTTGATTTTGGTTTTCACGACCTGCAATAAAATTGTGAGTGCCAATTATTTACGCAACATGTCTCTTTATAGGAGCCGTCAGTTGCCTTGGCATTGCAAATTCTAGATGGAACATCTTTTCGGCCAGGAGGAAGCATTATGATGTCGGTAACCCAAGCGAAATTTGAGCAGAAAGGTATGTATGAGTGTGCAGTCTCAGATAGTGGGGTCATTGATATCTTTGTGCAATTTAGCATACAAGACTCCAGGATAAGAACCACATTGTGTGCATATTATTGTGGGTTGAGGTTCACTATTCTGTTTCTCTAAAAAAAAATTTGCTCTTCAGGGGAGAAGTTTGTTCCTAGGCAATCAGATAAGAAAAAGAAAACAAAGCTAAAGAAGGTTGAAGATAAGATGCTTGGTTGGGGTACGTTTCTGATTCTTTTCCATTCTGTCCCCAGAGTAAGTTTTAGTGTACCTTTGGTGTTTGTACTTAATCTTGATGGCTGCTAAGAACATGTCCAACAATTTGGTCCTTATTATTTAGGGGTAGAATTTCTATATACTAGTATGTCTCTAAGCTCTACCAAACCTGGACAATTCCAACTGTTTATTATGTGTTTCTGTCCTTTTCTGGACTCCTCATCCTTTTAGCTAATATTTTCCAATCTTTAAAAGGTTTTTTTTTTTTTTTTTTCTGTTTGTTAGGAAGGGGGGGGGGGGGGGTTTACACGTGTTGCTTGCTTGGAAAACTCAGTGGTTATTTGCATATATACCACAGTCAATATGGAGGGCATCACTGAATAGTAAATTGTGGCAGCATCTATAGTAACAAGCATCGATTTCCGCTTTGTCTTCCAGTTGACCGTTAATGTAATTTGTATCCATTTTCATGTATGTAGCTACTAGTCTCCTTTTTTTCTTTTTTCGAGGTCATCTGTCGTGACAAGCATCTATTTCTGCTTTTTCTTCCAGTTGACAGTTTATGCATCCATTTTCATGTATATAGCTCCTAGTCTCTCTCCCTTTTTGGATTCTGTGTTTGGTTTTCATAACTTTTTCCCCAAAACTTTTCCTTGCTATTTGTTCAAAGTTCATATGTTTTTCACTATTTTTCAAACTTTTTTTATTTATTTTGAGGACTTTCTAAAACTCCTTTTGAAAGTGTTTCAATATTCCTAAATGCTTCCCTACGTTTTTGAAATTTTATGGCATACACAAGACGGTTACTCGATGACTATTCATGTTAGCCGACCGCAAATCATTTTGGGAATAAGGCTTGGTTGTCATGTAAATAGCTGCTAGTCTCTCTCCCTTTTTTTTTTCGAGATCAGCTAGGATAGCTTCTAGTCTTACTTGATATTCTTATGATGTCCTTTTCTTTTACTCTTGTTGCTTTCGGGTACAATGCGTTGCTATTCTGTGTCTGGATGTGTTCTTTTAAGTTGCGTATAAAGCGGCCCACCTACCTTTCTGTATTAGTAGCCACCCTGTCTCAGAGGCAAAAATCCAGATATGATGCCTTGATAGAAAAGGCCATTTGTGTGTCCGTTAGTTTGTGAACTCTTTTAATACTTTTATTTACACTTTTCCTCTTCTTTTCCTCTTTTTTTTTTTTTTTTTTTTTTTTTTCATTTGTGAGATTAAATGTTATTTATTACATTGCTCTTTGAGTGCGATGTCTCTGAGAGATACAGCTTTTCCACTCATAACACTTCTTGTGCAAGTTCAATTGTTTAACTTTGAAACATCTTCCCTCATGATTTATTTTCGCTATCTTTTTGTATACGTCAGGTGGTCGGGATGATTCAAAGCTGATCTTTCCAGCCACAGTTGTCCTTAGTAACATGTTCACAACTGCAGAAATGAGAGTAAGTTTGTCCACATGGTTGTATATTGTTGACCTCTTTGCCCTAATAACAAAAGCTCGTTGACTACAATCATTTTACAGAAAAGGTCTAATCTTTTCAGTTAGAATGCACAATGGGCAATATGAACCCCCCCCCCCCCGGGTTCCGGTTCGTTTGGTTGAAATAACAGGTAGTTTGTTTTTCCAGGAAGATGTGAATCTACGTGATGAACTGCAGGAAGATATTCGTGTGGAATGTGAAGTTCTTGGTCCAGTGGATTCAGTGAAGGTATAAATCTTGTATAAACTCAATGAGAAAACTTGTTATGTGCGTTTAGGTGGAGACTCGGGTAGTTATTTCTGAAAAAGCTACTATGTGGCTCTACATGTACGCACCTCCTCTTAGTTTGGTAGATAATTGAAGATTTTCCCTTTTTTTTTCTTTCTTTTTTGGCGTTCATAGTTTGCGGCTCCCCTTGGAAGTCATTTAGTTATAGACGAGAAGCTAATCTTGATTTACTTTTGATCTAGTGGGTAGTTGTTACCTTTTGGAGTTGTGATGGTCTTTTTTATCCCATTATTTTCCACTGCAACTTCTGATTTGTATTACTTGGCAGGTTTGTGAGAATCACCCACATGGCGTTGTCTTGGTAAGGTACAAGGACAGAAAGGATGCACACAAGTGTATACAAAAAATGGATGGAAGGTGGTATGTACCAGACTTACTCCGCTTTAAAAATACGAAAGAACTGTGATTTATTGAAGCATAACTTGTATTCTCTATTCTATGTGATTGAGCATGTGATGTACAAACTAGAAAACCAAATGTCTGTGGACAAATATAGTAGAAGGTATCAGTCTAATGCTATATAACTGGGTAGTCTGAGTATCCGTCTTCCTGATTCTGGCTCAACAATCCCCTCAGTATTGCGTATAGGATCAGGATAACTTAACTTGGTTTCTGGGTAGCTTTATGGTCTTATGGATTAACCCTTTTGGTTGCGCATAGTTTGGGTAAGACCGTCCAGGGTAAAGATTCAAAGTTTTGGGGTTTAATGATTTGCGTGGGGGATGAGCTTTTTCCCAATCATTGCTGCAATTCTCATGTAACATATGCTTGTGAAAGCATTCGAACGTGCTTAATTATTCATCTCAATGCTGTAAATACCATTGTCTCCCTGTAGGTTTGGTGGGCGAATGATACATGCTGTTGAAGATGATGGTTCTGTAAACCACTCGTTGATCAAGGACGAGAATGACGAGGAAGAGCGGCTGAAAAAGTTCGCAGCAGAACTTGAAGCTGAGTGAAAGTTACGCTGAATCTAGATGTACATTCTGGTAGCATAACCTGAAGTTTTCGTCTCTTTTTGGCATTTTGTTACAGCTTAAAAGTTAAATCAATCTAAGAATAGGTATTCGGTAGGATAGGTAATTACGAGCCGAGTATTTAGGCTTCTTTCACGGAGCCCCGGATAACCCTGGAAATCCGCTATGTGGTTCACTCTCTTTAGCTTAGAAGTACGTTGCATGGATGTTTCTTTCATTGAATGTTGCTCTAATGAAAGCTACAGCCTTGATTGTTGCTGAATCTCAGAATCTTTGCTTCCGCAAATATGATTTGAAGGCGATATGTTTCTGCTACGTTGTTTGTTCAGTTTAACTGTTTAAGCCTTCAGTATAGAAGCAGGCTCAACAGTTAAGATACCGCAACTCACAAGCAATAGTAGATTCGAATGTGGATGTTTTGTGAATTTGTCAAACTGGTAGACGACATTTTTCCTACAGTAGTTCATGCTGAAGCGGGGAAATTTTGTACACATCAGTCACGACAATTTGTTGAAGCTGAAAGAATAGTTTTATTTAGCAGCATGCTGCGCATCAGAATCATAGTAACATCATCCAGTGAAAGTACAATAAGCAATAAATACTCTGCCGCAAGCAAAAAAAGATCAATCTACAGGCGACCTCGATTCCTTTGTTCACACCAAACTATGCCTCTATGGGCTTGGCATGCACATTGTTTATTACCAGATATCGGACAACAAATAAATCATTGAAATAATTCATACAAAAGTAACGAAGAACAAAGCCTGCCTAAGCGAGCTGAAAACTGCACAATGTCCTCATTTGTCCTCATTTCAAGCTTGCAAAAAGCTTGCGTACTTGGCTCCCAAGAAAAGCCTTTGGATGCACAGTAGCGCATTTTTGGTAACCTCGGCATTTTCATGATTCATTAGCTTCATCACGCGCTCCTTGGCCTTAAGATCGTTGACTATGATTCTCCCAGATGGATGTTGCTGAATAAACTGTGAGAGATCATAGCATGCAACAGCAAGAGATCTGGGGTCATTGGAGGTGTCCAAAATTGTGATGAGGACTCTCAAGATCTGCATTCCAAGAGAAAGCTTTTAGCAACCGATACCTCAAATGTATTTCACAGTTTCAGGATTGGACACATTCCATTCAAATACGAGGACATCGATAAAATGACAGCTGTAGATGATCATACTTTATGCACAGACAACCCATGATTCAGCTGACGGAGAGAGTTGGAGGGGGGGGGGGGTTGAAGTTCACCTGAAAGTCGTTTTCTTCAAAGTTGGTAATATTCTCCCGCCAGAAGAAAGCGTCTTTGTGAACTGGGGACCAGTCGAGATGGCCCAGCAGTACTTCCTGTTTATACTTATCAAATGAACTCAACATCTTGATATTGTCTTTCATCCCTTCTTCTAGCTGACTCAGAGCCTCCACAAGGTCCTGGAAATGGCACCCCAAAAGTTAAAGGACAAGAAAGATAACATAAGGCAACAGTTGAAAGAAAAAAGGGAGGGGGGAAGATCAGTCTGGAGCGCAAAAAGCTAGAGTCAATCAACCAATCAACGTAGTGTCCCATATTTTGTCAAATTCTGGTCACCAATTTGTATCACTCCGTAAAGGCATTTCTCACCTCATTGCCCGTAAAGGCATATAAAAATGACATTTCTCACCTCATCGCCCCAGGCATGTGCTTTCAGATTCTGAATAATCTGAGGCATTCCAAGGTCCACCATCTGGGCACCAAATGTCGATTTTGGAAGCAGATTCTTGAAGGTCATAACAATCACACGAACCACCTATCAGAAATTCAAAGATGCAACTTATCAGATGTAGATATATCTGAGAGTTGTGACCGGTAATAATAGGCCAGACGGTGGGCTGGTTGGTGGCCTTTCTTTTCCATAGAAAGAGGGTCATGAGATTCAGCTAGAGACTAAGCTAAAGGGTCTGAAATATTAGGACTATATCTCACCTTCTCTTTCGTAGAACTTTTAACAACATCCATCAGACGAGGCAGGCATCTGGAAGTGGCCAGGTATTCGACTGCAGGTTCATAGAATGACAGTAGCCATATACAGAGACATGTCTCATAAAGCAGCTGTTAAACGCCATATCAAAAAACACTTGTGTTAGGAGCTAGAACGTAATCACTAATGACATACACTTTGCAGGGGTGGTTAGAACTTAGAAGACAGAAGCAAAATTAATTAGAGAAAATTTCACCTGCATAGATTGCAAATTGGACTGTGAAGAAGTTAATGGAGTAGATGACTGGTTGGATACTGGAGCAATCAGTGGTATAAGTAGCTTGACTCCATCCAATTGAACGAAAGATGACCTAACCAACAGTTCTTTTAACAAGGTTGCTAGGCAATTAACAGCAGTAGGGACACTCCGAGTAGGATGTGACGGCTTCTTAAGCTGCAGAAATATTCAAGGAAAAATCATTATTATTATGCATTTCAAGATATCTAAACTCACCCCTTGGGGAAATTTGCAATTGCTAGGAGGTAAAGAGTTGAAGGATGATCTTGAGATAACAAACAAATTTCATCCGAGATATTTAGTAACAAAGAAAAATTGCAACTGACAAATGCCACCAATCCTACTGGTAATAGAGACTTCACATCCGATGTGAAAGTGTACCCAAAGACAAGTTCTCATACCTGTGCACACAGCCACTCAATCAATCCTCTTAAGACATCACCAATAGTACTGACTTTGCTCTTAGAATCTGATGCTTCACCATTCACAGCTCCACCATATTGGTTCTTGGGTCTAGCACTACAACCAGCAGATATGATTACGTTTTTTATAGGTATGGTCAGAAGACTCAGAACTCAGAAATGTACTTCAAGTATGTCATTGAAATCATATTACTAGTTACTCAAAGGTGAAAACCTAATTACAAAGAACAGTCAATACCTTAGGACTAGAGCAAGTATCTTACAGCTCTTCTCTTGTATGAACCAGTTACCTTTCCACAGCAACCTGGACACATACATATGGAGGTGTTATGATAGAGTTTAAGCAACCGTCATGCAAGCTAATCAAGATGAAGAGCTTAAATAAATACAGAGCTTTCCTCATGCTCATGCTACTAGGCCACCTTTCTAACAACTTCCAAACCACATAACAATATAGTCACTTGGTGGAAAGCCCAAACCAAAATTTGCCAAATGGAGACCCAGACCACCACTACAGATTTCTACTGCCTTTGCCAAGAAATTATGCGTAAATATGCTTTTGCTTACATCGAGTGAGAACAAAGAAGATTAAACAATACTGACCTTAAGAATGGTTCATAGATATCCTCATTTGCAAGTGAATTATCATGAAACAATCTTGCCCTTTTGGGGTTTGCTGCAAAATGGAGAAACCATATACTATTAACATACTAAAGAGACATCATCAGATGGTTTAAGATCTGCACACAAAAAGGTGGTACAAGAGCGGCATTTACCAGTAAGCATTTCATCAATCAGAGCAAGGACATATTCAACTGTCTCCTCTTTGAAAATTTCACGTAGTATGCTCACAAATACTCGCACATAGGCAGGGCCATCCTGTTGCAGTTACAAGGACCAATTATTATAGCTGAGGTACGAAAGAGAGACCAGTGATTGTGTAAAGATATGACAAGAAATGCTGGAGGTTAGTTACAGGAGCCTTTTAAATAAAAATTTCAGGCAATATTATCTTGTCAGGTAAAGAATCGGACTTTTGAGTGAACTCCAAACCAAAAGTATTAAATGAAGTTGAGAAAGTTTAATATCGGGGAAAGGTATGGGACGCACTGCGAGGCTGAAGAGGGCATCTGACAAGCCTCCATGTACAGCAGATACAGGAAGAATAAAGTAGATGTTAACTTCAAAGGCCCAAAACAATGTCAAGGAAGTAGCCTCATTTCAAAAGTATTTGACAGGTTCATTCTTAAGCAAGCTGACTAAAGGTGGTGCTCACAGGTGCCAGCTAGAAATAGTTGGTTCCCAATATGGTTAAGCGAGCAAATTACTCCCTCGTCTTGCAAATTAGATTTATGAACTCATTGTACTTCAATTTGCAGAAAGTTTTTAGAGGGGGTGACTCGTCCGAAAGCAGAAGATGCTTCAGGAACAAGCCAAAATAACTGTGTATGTGTAGAAAAACTTACATCATCAAGAAGAGATGCTCTCTGGCTCTCAGGTCTTTTATCATAACGCCTCAAGAGTTGAAGGGATGTTCCTGTGATCAGCTTAGTAGTCATGTAAGTCTCCCATGGAATGTCTCTTCTCAGAACCTTGAAAGAAAAAAATAGATTAGAAATAAGAATAGAGGCCGATACACAGACATATAGTGGTTAACACGATCTAATCATAAGCCAAACCCAACAAAAGAAAAAGATCCTAACTTTCAAATTCAAAGTGCATCAGCAAATAGTTTTCACCGCGGTACTGTAGAATCTAAATCTATAAGTATATTAAGTTTAATTTTTAACTACGGTCATACTAGGAGGATGCTAAAGTCTTATCATTAATCCATTTATATGGATGGAGTTGTATGGTTAAATTTAACAGAAGAATTATTCAAGACACTCCTTGTAACAATTAGTCTAATCTACCATGGCAGCTCCATTGCATAACCAACACTATCAGATGGAAAGATTCTCTTTTTTTTTTTTAAAGATAAGAGCTTTCTCCAAAGTATCATCATGCATCTGACAAACGCAAACCACGTTAACATTCCACCAAGTTCAAGATATGAAATTTGGAATAGTCTTGACTAGCAAAATCCAGAACCCTCCAAGATCTGAATTCAAACCCTGGAAACATCGCTGTATAAATTGGTCTAAACAACTACTGTCTAGTATCTACTTAAAACTCTCATTGTAAACAAATTTATCCACACAACCGTTCCAACAAGAAGCGATTTCCATCCATACCATAAGGCATTGCTTACTAATTCAACCTACATCAGTCAATTCCCATCTTCCTCATCAAACCACCACACAATCAGATTACAACCATCATCATATCGCTGCGCCGACTACCTCAATATTGCTTCCATAGCCCACAAATTCCATCATGAATCAAGTGCACAAAATGGCCAATTGGACCAACATTCTCAGTCTACTAACATCAAATTCTAATCCCATCATCAAAATCAAACAATTTCACTAAAATACAATCAGCAAAAAAAAAACATCAAAAACCCAATTCACTAATCAATCAATACGACGAATTGGATCATAAAAATGTGATCTTTTATACATAATCATAAAAATTGAATCACACCCATGATCAAAAATTCCCAAAGAAATTCAACAACAACAACATCAAAGTGAATAAACCAATCAAAAAACAATAAAAATGACAGGAATTGATGAAAAGGGGAGATGGGAATTAGATGAAATAAGATGGGGAACCTGGTCAGTGGTGAGTTCAGCATGATCAATCGACATTGGGTTTGCGTGAAGCTGAAGATTAATGGCGAAATTCAATCAAATTCTGAAGACCCAACAAATTAAAGATTGAATCAAGTAAAACAAAAAAGGGTAATCGAAATAATTGATGAAGATGAGAGAGAGAAGAAGAAGCAGATCGCTTACCAGAGAGAAGACAAACAAACAGAGAGAGATTGGATTTGAGTCGACGTGCTTTCGTGGCGATACCTGATATCTGTATTTTTCTTTTTCTTTTATTTTGTTATTTTTTTTCATTAATTAGTTTAAATGATATAGATAAATAAAAAATAACGATGGAGACTCGATACCGTCTCGGAGATATTTCGTTCCTTTTACAAAGAGTTTTGTGTCTTATAACTTTTCCGAGTTTAAGTCAGTTTTGTTTAATTTGCGGGTTTAGTGTGGGCAAAGATGAAGAATTGGAGATTTGTCCAGCAAGTTTGCATGACATGAATGTTTTCGGTTTCTATAGATACTAGTTTGCATGCCCGTGCTACGCCCGGGCTATATATTTATATTGTTTATACACGTTTTATAAAAAAAAATGTTGCCTTATCTTTACTCTAATAAATTACCATAACGATTAATTTCCATAAATTAACTAATACTATATTACTCTATAATAATTGATTACCATATCCTAACCGATAATTGTACTTAATGCTATTTTTATGTTCTATCTAATTAATGTATGATAATTTATTACCATATTATAACCGATAATTATATTTTAATGCTATTTTTATGTTCTATCCAATTAATGTATGCCAAGTGTCGTCATAGGAAAGACTTGGTTTCAGGTTTTAATATATAATAATAATAATATTAGATAGGTTAATGGAGACATGAACTCCTCTAGTCCTCTATACGGGTTTTTAGAGTTGTCGATAATTAATGGTCAAGATTGTGCTTGATAATACAAGGAGTATATCACTATATCGGATAAAGTTTATTATTCACGAGGATACTGATTTCGATTAAAAATGTCATAGATATCGAATACGGTGTAGTCTTATTAGAAAAAACAATTGAAATGTATTTGTTATTCGACCTTAAGATCATTATTTTTCGATCATACTGAAACATCTTAAATAATATACAAGGACCATTAATCTGAGATTTGGCACATAGGTGCATCTATGATTGGGGTTCTTGACATAACTTAACAGTAGTTTAGTACTCACCTAAAAACAAAGAAGAAAAGCCCAAGTAAAGCACCAAAAGTACCATAGCAGTGCATTTGCTAATTTTGATATTAGGAGCATGTAAGCATGATTCACCTTAGCACCTGCTCATGTCATTAGCAAACCACCCCACTTTGTGTGCAACTACATTTAGTCAATGCTAATTTCACACACTTCTCCGAAAACAAATCTTTTGTATTTTGTTTTGTCTACCCATAATTTTCTTTTTTTTTTTTCCAAACGTCTTATGAGAAATCACTTACCTGACATGAAATGATTTACAAAGTAGGGATATCATTATTCATTTACCACATACTTGAAACTCATAATTTCTAGTCGATGTACGTCAAGTTCAAGTATATCACGATTTACCGTTGATGATTATGCAAATGAGTGACGACAAAAAAAAAGGCTCATTAATAACGTTGCAGACGTTGAAACACATGAGAGGTCTATTTAACTAATATCTACGCATTGATTACATACCAACATCACCAACAAAAACCGTTATAAATCATTTTTCACCAATTAACAACCTTCTAGATTAGAAAACATTCATAGATCATAGTGCTAGAATCATCAATCAAAGTGTAATGAGCAAGATAACATAGAAAATGGATTACACATTCACACACACCAACTCAACTACTCACTTGTTTTGAGCTCCAATTTTCCAAGAAAAGACATTATTCAAAAAAGTACCTACCTTTGGGATTCATCCCTATATATATAGGAGTCTTCTTCTTCACTCCAATGTCTATTCTCCCAAATAACATAAGAACATCTCCCTTGTTCTTCACTCCAACACCCAACTCATTGTTGAGCTCAAACAAACCTAAGTTTACAACAATGGCGAAAAAACCCAGCAACACTGCGATTTCTCAAGGAAAGGAATCATCTTTATTAGAAGTTTCTAGAACCCATTTTCCTGCTCATTTTGTCTTTGGTGTTGCCACCTCTGCTTATCAGGTTCACCCTTTTCTCTCTTTTGGATCTTATTCATTTTATCTCTATATTTTTATATGGTTCTCAGGTTTTTTTTGTTGTTGTTTATTGTTGATTTTATTGTGTTTGTTTAATTTATTATGATCGCCGAAAGTCTTGGACTAGTGGTTAAGATGGAGGTATTGGGTACAAAATGTTTCGGGTTTTAACTGCGGTTTTGAATCAGCGTTGGTGGAAGTATGGATGTGATTGTCAGTTTTTGTGGTGAGAAAGATTGTATTTTGGTGAAATGGGTTACAGTTTTTGATGTTTTGTAATTTCATGTTGACTTTCTTTACAAGATACAATTATTGGGTTTATAATTGCTGATGTTTGCTCAATCAAGGAGTCATAATTGGCCGGATGGAATCGATTGATTTCGTATTATTTTGGGCATTTTGATGATTTATGCAACACCAAGGTGATTAGTTGAGTTGAATTGGTGATCCTGATGTTGTGGGTACAATGTAGGTTGAAGGAGCATGGAATGAGGGCAATAGAGGTCCAAGTATTTGGGATGCTTTCTCACACACAGAAGGTGAGTGAGGGTAATTGACCTAGCAAGAGCTCGTTTACATTGATAAAGATTTTCGAATGCCTAAGAGCCGGAAATTGCATTGAATTGATTCATTTGTATTTTTGTTGTCGGGTCAGGGAACATTGTTGATGGTAGCAATGGAGATGTAGCAGTCGATCAGTACCATCGTTACAAGGTTGGTTTTATTTTGTTTCTCCTCTATATTTGATGGATGGAAGCTTTGCATCAGTTTACATTACCCCAAACCTCTGGAATCTTGATAACTCGTGCATTAGGTCGTTGTTAGGTTGATCTGATGTAGGCAGTCTTACCCCCTATGAGTAAAAAGTTTCTCCTGTAGCTGTGACATGATATACTGGTCCAGTAAGATTATTCGAGTATTGTGTTATAGGGTTAATTGTTGAGTACCTTGTCTGACAGGAAGACGTGGAACTCATATCCATGATGGGGTTTGATGCTTATCGGTTCTCAATATCATGGTCTCGTATATTCCCTGGTAATGTGTACTATTGTATATGTTCTGTTTGATCTCTGCTATGTCAGTAGTCTCTGAGTTCAACGTATATTTAAGCATACTTATATGTGTGGTTCCAGATGGTCTTGGGACCAAGGTTAATGATGAAGGGATCAAGTACTACAACAATCTTATTAATGCTCTTCTCGAGCGAGGTATGATCCGTTTGATATACCTAACTCGAAGCTATCTTTACTTGTCACCGATAAATTTACAGAAAAGCCTAATTTGCAGGTATTCAGCCTTATGCTACTTTGTACCACTGGGATCTTCCTTTACATCTCCAGGAGTCAATGGGAGGCTGGCTGAACAAAGACATAGCGTGAGTCCAGTTTGCAATCTCAGTATGCTCTTGTAAAGCCTGATACTGGAATTTTTTTTTTCCTTTGAAAATGAGAAGTGCATTATAGTAAAACCATATTACAGAAATATTGCGCTGTCTTCTTAGTTCATTCCAAACTAAACAGCTTGGCTCATTGGAGAGACACTAACATAGGTAACAACTGGAAATTTCCAGAAAATACTTTGCACTTTATGCAGAAGCTTGTTTTGAAAATTTTGGAGATAGAGTGAAGAACTGGATCACATTTAATGAGCCTCTCCAAACTGCTGTTAACGGACACTGCATTGGAATATTCGCTCCAGGCAGAAGCGAAAATCCATCTACAGAGCCATATTTGGCTTCACATCATCAGCTTTTGGCCCATGCTTTTGCTGTTTCTGTCTATAGAAAAAAGTACAAGGTATGATTTTTTCCTGAGATTGAAATTGCAAGGGTGCATGGTTCTATGACTTCAATAATTCAGCATAAATTCATTGTTATTTCTGGCCCAAAACTGTGGATTATAGCCTTCCATTTCGTCCAATTTGAACCATGTTGGCCACTTTTTTCAAAATATCTAAACTTTTCTAAGTAACCACCCATGGCGTATCCTTGAGGGCCTCATCCTCCCATTTCGGTTCTTCAATCCCCCAAAGACAGTTTTGCCTGATTTGAGGCACCTATCATAGGTTTTTAAGTCTAAAATTTTGCCACAACACATAAAATGACTCCTAGGAGTAACTACAAAAATTTGAGCAACTTTTGTTCCATTAACATCTAAGGCCAAAACCGTGGATTATACTTTGTATTTGACCAATTTTGACCTATTTCTAGAAGTTACCAAATGTTCCCCAAGTTATACCGAGGACAACCTTTAAGTGACCTTATTTAATAAGCAGGCAAGTTTCCGAGTATGGGTAGTTCTTAAAGACATTCGACATATCACCCGATAAGGCTAGCACGCATTTTCTTTTCTTTTTTACCAATTTTGGGAACCTACCATAAAATTTTGGCTCTCATAGTTTGATGAAGCCCATATTTTCACCCCAAGAGGCTTCCACAACAAGATGAGTTGTTTTTTTCGGAGCCATTTTTGGCCTAAATTTGTGGATTACAGCCTTCGATTTTGTCAAATTTTAACCATGTTGGCCCCTATTTTAAGAGTATTTAAATGTTCTTAAAACATTACTGTAAACGTCATGCGAGTATTCTTGATTAAGGTAAGGGATTCATTCTAATTTGAGGCACCTATCATAGGTTTTTAGGTAACCACCCATGGCGTATCCTTGAGGGCCTCATCCTCCCATTTCGGTTCTTCAATCCCCGAAAGACAGTTTTGGCTAATTTGAGGCACCTATCATAGGGTTTTAAGTCTAATATCTTGCCACAACACATAAAATGACCCGTAATCCCGTATAAGCTACTAGAAATATTTGAGTAGCTTTCATTTCCATTAACATGACTAACTACCTTGGATTCTATACCTCGGATTTGACCAATTTCGACCTTTTTTTGCTAAGAAGAAGTAGCAAAATGTTCTCAAAGTTATGCCAAGGACAACCTTTGGGTGCCCTTGTTTGATATGGAGGCTAGTTCCCGTGTTTGGCTAATTCTTTAAGCCATTTCACATACGTCACTCGATGCGCTTATTTTAATTTTTTTGCCAATTTTGGGTACCTAACATTAGTTTTTGGCTGTAATATCTATTAAAACACATATTATTACCCCTAGGGGCTTCCACAAAAACTGGAGCCATTTTTGTTTCGGGTGCCATTTTTGGCCAAAATTCGTAGATTATAGCCTTCGTTTTTGTCAAATTTTAACCATGTTGGTCACTTTTTTGAAATTATTTAAATATTCATGGAACATTACTGTAAACACCATGGGAGTATTGTTGATTAATTTGAGGGGTTCATTCTCCCGTTTGGGGGTCTTTAAGTCCCTCATCCTCTCATCACGAGTTAAGGCTTAGCGTTACTTTTTGGCCAATTTGAGGCACCTATCGTGGGTTTTTAAGTCTAATATCTTGGCACAACACATAAAATGACCCATATAAGCTACTACAAATATTTAAGTAGCTTTCATTCCGTTAACATGTCGGACTAACTACCATAAATTCTATACCTCGGACCAATTTCGACCTTTTTTTTGCTAAGAAGTAGCGAAATGTTCTCAAATTTTGTCAAGGACAACCTTTGGGTGCCCTTGTGTAATATGGAGGCCGGTTCCATGTTTGGGTAATTCTTTAAGCCATTTCACATACGTCACTCGATGAAGCTAGCGCGCGCTTTTTTTAATTTTTTTTGCCAATTTTGGGTACCTAGCATTAGTTTTTGGCTCTAATATTTTGTTAAAACCCATATTATTACCCCGAGGGGCTTCCACAAAAATTTGAGCCATTTTTGTTTCGGGGCCATTTTTGGCCAAAATTCGTGGAATATGGCCTTTGTTTTTGTCAAATTTTTACCATGTTGGTCACTTTTTTGAAATGATTTAAATATTCATGAAACATTACTGTAAACACCATAGGAGTATTGTTGATTAATTTGAGGGGTTCATTCTCCCGTTTGGGGGTCTTTAAGTCCCTCATCCTCTCATCACGAGTTAAGGCTTAGCATTACTTTTTGGCCAATTTGAGGCACCTATCGTGGGTTTTTAAGTCTAATATCTTGGCACAACACAGAAAGTGACCCGTATAAGCTACTAGAAATATTTCAGTAGTATTCATTCCGTTAACATGTCGGACAAACTACCGTAAGTTCTATACCTCGGATTTGACCAATTTCGACCTTTTTTTTGCTAAGAAGAAGTAGCGAAATGTTCTCAAAGTTATATCAAGGACAACCTTTGGGTGCCCATGTTTGATATGGAGGCCGGTTCTATGTTTGGGTAATTCTTTAAGCCATTTCACATACGTCACTCAATGAGGCTAGTGCGCGCTTTTTTTAATTTTTTTGCCAATTTTGGGTACCTAGCATTAGTTTTTGGCTCTAATATTTTGTTAAAACCCATATTATTACCCCTAGGGGCTTCTACAAAAATTTGAGCCATTTTTGTTTCGGGGCCATTTTTGGCCAAAATTCGTGGATTATAGCCTTCATTTTTGACAAATTTCAACCATGTTGGTCCCTTTTTTGAAATTATTTAAATATTCATAAAACATTAGTGCAAACACCATGGGAGTATTGTTGGTTAATTTGAGGGGTTCATTTTCTTGTTTGGGGGTATTTAAGTCCCTCCTCCTCTCATCACGAGTTAAAGTTTATCGTTACTTTTTTGCCAATTTGAGGCACCTATCATAGCTTTTTAAGTCTTATATCTTGCCACAACACATAAAATGACCTGTAATCCCGTATAAGCTACTAGAAATATTTGATATGGAGGCTGGTTCCCGTGTGTGGGTAGTTCTTTAAGCCATTTCACAAACGTCACTCTATGAGGCTAGCGCGTGTTTTTTTTTAATTTTTTTGCCAATTTTGGGTACCTAGCATTAGTTTTTGGCTCTAATATTTTGTTAAAACCCATATTATTACCCCTAGGGGCTTCTACAAAAATTTGAGCCATTTTTGTTTCGGGGCCATTTTTGGCCAAAATTCGTGGATTATAGCCTTCATTTTTGACAAATTTCAACCATGTTGGTCCCTTTTTTGAAATTATTTAACTATTCATAAAACATTAGTGCAAACACCATGGCAGTATTGTTGATTAATTTGAGGGGTTCATTTTCTTGTTTGGGGGTCTTTAAGTTCCTCCTCCTCTCATCACGAGTTAAGGTTTATCGTTACTTTTTGGCCAATTTGAGGCACTTATCATAGCTTTTTAAGTCTAATATCTTGCCACAACACATAAAATGACCCGTAACCCCGTATAAGCTACTAGAAATATTTGATATGGAGGCTGGTTCCCGTGTGTGGGTAATTCTTTAAGCCATTTCACAAACGTCACTCAATGAGGCTAGCGCGTGTTTTTTTTAATTTTTTTGCCAATTTGGGTACCTAGCATTAGTTTTTGGCTCTAATATTTTGTTAAAACCCATATTATTACCCCTAGGGGCTTCTACAAAAATTTGAGCCATTTTTGTTTCGGGGCCATTTTTGGCCAAAATTCGTGGATTATAGCCTTCATTTTTGACAAATTTCAACCATGTTGGTCCCTTTTTTGAAATTATTTAAATATTCATAAAACATTAGTGCAAACACCATGGCAGTATTGTTGATTAATTTGAGGGGTTCATTTTCTTATTTGGGGGTATTAAAGTCCCTCGTCCTCTGATCACGAGTTAAGGTTTATCGTTACTTTTTTGCCCATTTGAGCACCTATCATAGATTTTAAGTCTTATATCTTGCCACAACACATAAAATGACCTGTAATCCCGTATAAGCTACTAGAAATATTTGATATGGAGGCTGGTTCCCGTGTGTGGGTAATTCTTTAAGCCATTTCACAAACGTCACTCTATGAGGCTAGCGCGTGTTTTTTTTAATTTTTTTGCCAATTTGGGTACCTAGCATTAGTTTTTGGCTCTAATATTTGTTAAAACCCATATTATTACCCCTAGGGGCTTCTACAAAAATTTGAGCCATTTTTGTTTCGGGGCCATTTTTGGCCAAAATTCGTGGATTATAGCCTTCGTTTTTGTCAAATTTTAACTATGTTGGTCACTTTTTTGAAATTATTTAAATATTCATAAAACATTACTACACACACCATGGGAGTATTGTTGATTAATTTGAGGGGTTCATTTTCTTGTTTGGGGGTCTTTAAGTCCCTTCTCCTCTCATCACGAGTTAAGGTTTATCGTTACTTTTTGGCCAATTTGAGGCACCTATCATAGCTTTTTAAGTCTAATATCTTGTCACAACACATAAATTGACACGTAATCCCACATAAGCTACTAGAAATATTTGATATGGAGGCTGGTTCCCGTGTTTGGGTAGTTCTTTAAGCCATTTCACATACGTCACTCGATGAGGCTAGCGCGCACTTTTTATTAATTTTTTTGCCAATTTTGGGTACCTAGCATTAGTTTTGAGCTCTAATATTTTGTTAAAACGCATATTACTACCCCTAGGGGATTCCACAAAAATTTGAGCCATTTTTGTTTCGGAGCCATTTTTGGCCAAAATTCGTGGATTATAGCCTTCGTTTTTGTCAAATTTCAACCATGTTGGTCCTTTTTTTGAAATTATTTAAATATTCATAAAACATTAGTGCAAACACCATGGGAGTATTGTTGATTAATTTGAGGGGTTCATTTTCTTGTTTGGGGGTCTTTAAGTTCCTCCTCCTCTCATCACGAGTTAAGGTTTATCGTTACTTTTTGGCCAATTTGAGGCACCTATCATAGCTTTTTAAGTCTAATATCTTGCCACAACACATAAAATGACCCGTAATCCCGTATAAGCTACTAGAAATATTTGATATGGAGGTTGGTTCCCGTGTTTGGGTAATTCTTTAAGCCATTTCACATACGTCACTCGATGAGGCTAGCGCGCACTTTTATTAATTTTTTTGCCAATTTTGGGTACCTAGGATTAGTTTTTAGCTCTAATATTTTGTTAAAACGCATATTACTACCCCTAGGAGATTCCACAAAAATTTGAACCATTTTTGTTTCGGTGCCATTTTTGGCCAAAATTCGTGGATTATAGCCTTCGTTTTTGTCAAATTTCAACCATGTTGGTCCCGTTTTTGAAATTATTTAAATATTCATAAAACATTAGTGCAAACACCATGGGAGTATTGTTGATTAATTTGAGGGGTTCATTTTCTTGTTTGGGGGTCTTTAAGTCCCTCCTCCTCTCATCACGAGTTAAGGTTTATCGTTACTTTTTGGCCAATTTGAGGCACCTATCATAGCTTTTTAAGTCTAATATCTTGCCACAACACATAAAATGACCCGTAATCCCGTATAAGCTACTAGAAATATTTGTTTTGGAGGCTGGTTCCCGTGTTAGGGTAATTATTTAAGCCATTTCACATACGTCACTCAATGAGGCTAGGGCGCGCTTTTTTTTATTTATTTTTCCAATTTTGGGTACCTAGCATTAGTTTTTGGCTCTAATATTTTGTTAAAACCCATATTATTACCCCTAGGGGCTTCTACACAAATTTGAGCCATTTTTGTTTCGGGACCATTTTTGGCCTAAATTCGTTGATTATAGCCTTCGTTTTTGTCAAATTTTAACCATGTTGGTCACTTTTTTGAAATTATTTAAATATTCATAAAACATTATTGCAAACACCATGGGAGTATTGATGATTAGTTTGAGGGGTTCGTTTTCTTGTTTGGGGGTCTTTATGTTCCTCCTCCTCTCATCACGAGTTAAGGCTTATAGTTACTTTTTGGCCAATTTGAGGCACATATCATCTTGGTGGAATGAGGAAGTGCAAGAAGCAATAAGGAACAAGCGGAAATGTTATAAGAATTTGGGGAAAGATAGAAGTGAGGAGAACTTCGAGAGGTATAAGGATGCAAAAAGAGCAGCAAAGAAAGCTGTAAGAGATGCAAGAGGAAAGGTGAACCAAGACCTATATACAAGATTGGATACAAGAGAAGGGGAGAAAGAGATCTACAAAATTGCGCGCATTAGGGAAAGGAGGACTCGGGACATTGGTAGGGTGAAATGCGTCAAAGATGTTGATCAAAAAGTACTTGTTGATGATAAGGAGATTACGGAGAGATGGAGATCATACTTTGATACATTGTTCAATGGTGATCGGGTGAATGATATTGGAAATGTGAACATTCATCCAAGTATTGTTAGTCGGGAGTTCAGGCGGAGAATTCAGAAGGAAGAGGTGAGGATGGCTTTGAAGAAGATGGGACGGAAGAAAGCAGTGGGGCCAGACGGCATACCTATTGAGGTTTGGAGGTGTCTAGGAGATAGAGGTGTGGAATGGTTGACGACACTTTTCAACATGATTTGGAGAGGTAATAAGATGCCGGTGGAGTGGAGGAAGAGCACTTTGGTCCCTTTGTATAAGAACAAAGGGGATGTTCAAGAGTGTGCAAACTATCGCGGGTTCAAGTTGATGAGTCATACAATGAAACTTTGGGAACGGGTGATTGAGCATAGATTAAGAAGAAGTGTGAAGATTTCAGAGAATCAATTTGGATTTATGCCGGGGAGGTTAACTATGGAGGCAATTCATCTCATAAGACAGACAATGGAAACTTATCGGGATAGGATAGTCATGGACGAATTGACGAGGTCAATCCAGGATGATATACCATGGTGCATGATGTTTGCAGATGATATAGTGTTGATCTCAGAAACGAAAGAGGATTTGGAGAGGAGGTTGGAGCTATGGAGGCACACTTTGGAGTCTCGAGGGTTTCGGTTGAGTCGGAGCAAGACCGAGTATTTGGAGTGTAAGTTCAGCGGTATTAGGCAAACGGAGACGGGGACGATCGGGCTGGATGGAAAGATTGTTCAGGGATCAGATTTTTTCCGATATTTGGGATCAATTCTTCAAAAAGATGGAGAATTGGACGGAGATGTGGCCCATAGGATCAAATCAGGTTGGTTGAAGTGGAAGAATGCCACAGGACTTCTCTGTGATCGAGGAATGCCCAATAAGTTGAAGGGTAAGTTTTATCGAACGGCAATTAGGCCGGCACTGTTATATGGCACGGAATGTTGGGCCGTGAAACAGTGTCACGTTCATAAGATGAGTGTGACGGAGATGCGCATGTTTCGGTGGATGTGTGGACATACAAGACGTGATCGGTTGAGAAATGAAGTTATTAGGGAGAAAGTAGGGGTTGCACCCATAGGGGATAAGATGATGGAGAACCGACTGAGGTGGTATGGCCACGTGAGGAGGAGGCCTAGTGAGGCGCCGGTTAGAAGAGTAGAAGGGTGGAGAAGTGATAATATTAGTAGGGGTCGGGGAAGACCCAAGATGACTTGGACGAGGGTGATTAGAAGTGATATGAGCTTCCTAGGGCTTAAAGAGAGTATGGTGTTGGATAGGGCAGGGTGGCGAGACTCTATCCATGTGGAGGACTTTTTCTGACCCCTTTTGATTTATTTGTTTGGTTTTTCTAACTATTTTTCCAAAACTTTTTAACTTGTGTTCAAAGTTTATCTGTTTCTTGCAATATTTTTTAAACTTTTTATTTATTTTGACGACTTTCTAAATTTCTTTTGAAAGTGTTTAAATATTTTTAAAATGTTTACAACGTTTTCGAAATTTATTGGCGTACACAAGACGGTTACTGGATGACGATTCATGTTAGCCGACCCCAAATCATTTTGGGAATAAGGCTTGGTTGTTGTTGTTTGTTGTTGTTGAGACACATATCATAGGTTTTTAAGTCTAATATCTTGCCACAACACATAAAATGACCCGTAATCCCGTAAAAGCTACTAGAAATATTTGATATGGAGGTTGGTTCCCGTGTGTGGGTAATTCTTTAGCCATTTCACATACATCACTCTATGAGGCGAGCGCGCGCTTTTTTTAACTTTTTTGCCAATTTTGGGCACCTAGCATTAGTTTTTGGCTCTAATATTTTGTTAAAACCCATATTATTACCCCTAGGGGCTTCCACAAAAATTTGAGCCTTTTTTGTTTCGGGGCCATTTTTGGCCAAAATTCGTGGATTATAGCCTTCGTTTTTGTCAAATTTTAACCATGTTGGTCACTTTTTTGAAATTATTTAAATATTCATGAAATATTACTGTAAACACCATGGGAGTATTGTTGATTAATTTGAGGGGTTCATTTTCTCGTTTGGCGGTCTTTTAGGCCCTCATCACGAGTTTTGGCTTAGCGTTACTTTTTGGCCTATTTGAGGCACCTATCGTGGGTTTTTAAGTCTAATATCTTGGCACAACACATAAAATGACCCGTATAAGCTACTAGAAATATTTGAGTAGCTTTCATTTCGTTAACATGTCGGACACTCGGACTAACTGCCATAAATTCTATACCTCGGATTTGACCAATTTCGACGTTTTTTTTGCTAAGAAGAAGTAGCGAACTGTTCTCAAAGTTTTGCGAAGGACAACCTTTGGGGGCCCTTGTTTTATATGAAGGCCGGTTCCATGTTTGGGTAATTCTTTAAGCCATTTCACATTCGTCACTCGATGAGGCTAGTGCGCGCATTTTTTAATTTTTTTTGCCAATTTTGGGTACCTAGCATTAGTTTTTGGCTCTAATATTTTGTTAAAACCCATATTTTTACCCCGACGTGTTTCCACAAAAATTTGAGCCATTTTTGTTTCGTGGCCATTTTTGGCCAAAATTCGTGGATTATAGCCTTTGTTTTTGTCAAATTTTAACTATGTTGGTCACTTTTTTTAAAGTATTTAAATATTCTTAAAACAATACTGTAAACACCATGGAAGTATTCTTGATTGATTTAAGGGGTTCATTCTTCCGTTTGGGGGTGTTTAGGTCCCTCCTCCTCTCATCACGAGTTAAGGCTTAGCGTTACTTTTTTGCTAAACTCCTAGGAGTGGTACAAAATTTTCTGTATCTTTTGTTCCATTAACATCCTAGGCCAAAAACCCTGGAATGTATACTTTGGATTTGACCAATTTTGACCTTTTTTAAGAAGTAGCCAAATGTTCTCAAGGTTATACCAAGGACAACCTTTGTGTACTCTTATCTGATGTGCTGGCCGGTTCCCGTATTTTGTTAGTTCTTAAAGCCCAATCCGCACTCATCACCGGATGAGGCTAGCGTGCATTTTTTGTTAGGTAATTGGGTTTAATGTGTTGAAAAAATATATAAAATTACCACGAGAGGCTTCCCCAAACATTGGAGCCCCTTTTTATTGTAAAGCCATTTTGGGCCAAAAATCGTGGATTATGGCCTTTGATTTTTTCCAATTTTGGCCTCGTTTGCCACTTTTTCAAACACCATGTGAGTGTCCTTGATGAATTTGATGGGTGGTCTTGGGGGTCTTTTAAGCCCTTTTGCATCCCGTAACTTTGATATCTTTCTGAAACACGAGTATGACTTATACGGACTCTCCCAAATTTTCGAGCATCATTTTGGGCCATATCTTGCATATTATGCTTTTCTTATTTTGGCCAGTACTGATAGTATTCTTGCAACATGGAGTGTGATTGGCCAATTATACGCCTGATGCACAAAACTTCTTTAAGGCTTACCTCTTTTGCTAAACTGACATGAGAGGCTTTTTGCAATTTCAAAAAGTTATTATCTTAAAAAACCAAAGATTGTTTTAGAGGATTTGTCATTGCAGAATCTCTGCTGGCATGAATAATAACGTATTTTGTCTTCTGCTTTTTTTGCCTTGTGTGTAGGAGATGCAAGGGGGACAGATTGGGTTTGTGGCGGATTGTGAATGGGCTGAGCCTCTGTCAGAGAGTACTGAAGACAAATGTGCTGCGCAACGACGACTTGATTTCCAGCTAGGATGGTATATGATCTCCTTCATGTGATTGCATACAGTTTTTCGGCTTAGCTTAGAGTCGATCCTCAGTACTTATTGAATCATCATAATGACTATGGAAGGCTAGCACTTTCTGAAGTACCTTGATATTGGAGTGATCGGAACCCTCTTTACCTTGTAATTCACATTGCCATGTTTGCTGTAGGTATTTGGATCCTATATTTTTTGGAGATTATCCCCTTTCAATGCGTGAAAAACTCAAGGAGCGCCTTCCCAAGTTTTCTGCCGAGGAAAAAGATTTACTCCAGAATTCTGTTGATTTTTTAGGCTTAAATCACTATACTTCTAGGTATGTTACGCACTCGACTGGGATAACAGAAGGGCATGCCTTTTATGCAGAACAAGAGGTGGAAATAATAGGTAATGCTGAATCCCTGAAGTACCTTGTTTCTTGATGTATGTTCCGTTTTTATGGGGTTCTTGTTTCATTGACAGCTGAATGGGAAGACGGTGAGACGATTGGTGAAAGGGTATTTATACAGCTCTTTCCACTTCTTTTCCATCTTTTGTTGAGGTCTTCTAGTTCTAACTGAGGTAATGCCATTTAAATGACAGGCAGCGTCATCGTGGCTTTACGTAGTGCCTTGGGGAATCAAGAAAACTCTTAAATACATATCCCAAAGATACAACAATCCTCCAGTTTATGTGACTGAGAATGGTATACATGCTTTTCTTTGCTAGCTATATAATCTGATCCAACCCCCTCCCTCCACCGAGACAAGGACTGTGATGAGGACTTTCATAGTTAGACATCAGAGCGGTGTGGCCTTTGATTTCTGATGTAGATATGTTTCCGCTTTGTAAATGATAGGAATGGATGACGAGAATGACGATTCAGCTGAGCTCCATGAGGTGCTTGATGACAAATTGAGAGTCCGCTACTTCAAGGAGTATGTAGCTGCTGTTGCAGAGGCTCTCAAGTAAGCATCCTTTTTTGTTTGAAAGATCTAGATCAGTCATGTTACGAAACAGAGAACCTAGTAAACTGAAACGCATTTTGCTAAGTTAAGCACTGGGAACTTAGCTAGGCGTCTTTGTTGTCGAACCAGAAAACAGGTCTGGAATTATGTTATTAGCACAACTTGTTATACAGTCGCTTGGTAAAGTTGACTTGCCTCTTCATCCTAAAATCTGCTTATCATTGCAAATCCTTGTATAGGGATGGCGTTAATCTGAAGGGATACTTTGCATGGTCATTAATGGACAACTTCGAATGGCAACAAGGTTACACTAAACGCTTTGGTTTAGTCTTTGTGGACTACAAGAAAGGGCTTGCTCGCCATCCTAAATCCTCCGCTTACTGGTGGAAGCGATTCTTGAAGGGTGAGAAGGGGAAAGATGGCAAGGAAGAATAATTGTTGCAAGGAGCCTAGGACTACAGCTGCCTCGAAAAGCTGCACTCTCACAGGGAACGGGACACCAGCCGGATGTTACTATAGAGTGATACACCCGAGACTACGAGAATCTGCAGCAAAGCTGTTTCCTGTCACAGCATACCATTCTTAGTATTTGGCAATTTATTTTCGATTTTCGGTTGACCATACCTTCTGGTCCATAGAGTTTTTTTTTTTTTGAGAAATGACGGTCCATATAGAGTTGGACTCAGGCTTCATTAATGTTCCTTGCTCATTGAGCTGGGAGGATTAAAGTACATTGACAAGATACCTGATTATTTTGAGGTAAAGCACACTCCTAGTGACAATAAGAAACTTGTCTGTCAGTCATTCAACCATCAGCGCAGGTTGCAGGAAAATGTGAAATAGAATGGTACAGTCCTCCCAGAAACCAACACAGGTCGGGTACAGATTAGTATACGCCGCAGTTACCTCAGATGAGTTCACTTGCAATGCGTATTTTTGCAATCAATTTTGTAGACATCAAGAAACAAACTACAATTACCGACTGGAGATAGAGGCGTAGAGCAACAGTCCCACTTGTTAAACCGGAATTATACATTATCACGAATCAACAATGGCATGACAACCCCACCCACTTTACATATGTATATATACACATATAATTGAAGAACTAAATTACAACATGCTAAGATAGCTACAACCTCACAAGAACCCAGCCTCCTAAGCTCTGTTAACCTACCAATTGACGAAAAAGGCAATACATTGGCTAAAGAATAAATCAAAGGTGTGAAAAGCACCTCCCCGGAAATCTAAGCTATGTCAACTAACTAGGATGAGTACATGGATGTTCACTACTCGTTTATCCTGTATTTTTGTGCGAGATCAGAATTCCGACTTTGTAAGCTTTCCTGTTGGCTTTATTTTGATTTCACAGAAAGAGCTGTCCTGCTCTGTAAGGATGTAATCCTTAGATTTGAGCACCTGTGGAAAAAAAACATACAGGAATCAGTATAACCAGCTATATCCATATATTCGAATCTAAATGGCTATTAGTTCAACCTTCAATGAGACTGATATAGAATTATAGAGTTGGGTTTAAAAAGAAATAATTTAATGTCGACATACCAATGTCTCAAAAAACAGTCTAGATGCTTCTTTACGGCTTTTCCCAGCTAATAGACTCTCCAGGGGGATAGCCTTCTTGGCAGGATGAGATTCCTTTTCAAACAAGACCTGGAAATAGTTGGCAACAGCCCTGTACAAAATCATATACACAACCGATCAGATATTACAGGGCAAGAATATAACTAGACTACTAAGAGTAAACTGGAGTAAATCGACACACACCTGGTACGGGCAGACCAGCCACTGTTATCTAAAATACGCTTCTCTTCAGGATTAGGCATATCACCCTCATAATCTTCAGCAACATCATCATCGTCAACATTAAGGAAATCTGAAGACCAGAAGTTGATAAAACATTATGAACAGTACATTTAATATACAAGGAAAACGCCAACGTTCAACGAATTTCACTAAATACAAAAAATGTCAGTAGCTATGGACGGATGGACGAGTAAGATCTATTTGATGAACTAGTGAAAACCAAATATGACAGCCAACACATGTAAAAGGCAAGAAATTAAACAAATTGAGAAAAGCTGAACCTGTATCGTGCTCAAAGGCCTCCGTCCCAAAGCCCTGTATATTAACAGAAAAAGATCAATTTAGCACCTTTACTAAAAAGCGCAAAATGTACTAAACCAACCCAATTTAAATAGTAACTTTGCATGACTATATTTATTCTCTCATCTTTCAGGGCCGTAGTTGAAGTGGATAGCAAAATATAATCTCCAAGTAACCTGTATGAGTTCACAAGTATAGCTGCTTGGAAATCACTTACAGTATGGTCTGCAGGATCAAGGACTTCAGTAGGAATCGTCATAGGATCACTTGTAAATGTTGGATCCATTTCCAAACACTCTAAATCATCCTTCTCAGTTACTTTATTGTCTTGAGGGCTCAAATCAGCGTCTATCATATTTGATTGATCTTCAGCAAGATTATTCGACATAAGGCAGCTGTCAACATGTCCTATATCAGAAACAATGACTTCTTCAGTTGCAAAGCCAGGCTGGCCAACTGGACTTTCATCCATGTCCTTTTCAGCTGTTGGAGAAGCCCTGCCTTCAAATTCCACAGAGTTGGTGACCTGGACATCATAAACAGGGGAAGACCAAGTACCCTGGACATCCTCCACAGCTTCAACTGTGTCGGTTGTATCAATGCCTTCTCTTTTGTCTAATGAACTTTCACCATCTACTTTCCCGTCAAGATAGGGTATCTCAGACACATTAATATCTACTACTTCCTCTTCTCGTCTACCAGATCCAGATACTTCTTCCATTGTAGAAGCGTCTTCCTTAGTGGATTCCATTTGATGATCCTGATTGATTGACTGACGAGATGCATCAAAATCCACAGACACTGCTATGTCAGTAGTTTCATTCAGGTCAGGTGTACCAACTTTGGCATTGTCTGTTGAGTTATAACTAACTTCACGAACAGGACACAGTGACGATGTTGGCTCGGCAGCTGAAGCTGCAGGATTTCCTGCACCATTACCTAGATCGTGACTTTCCGATGCAAGTTTCTTCACGGAAGCATGCTGTTTAGACATCTGTTTTGCAACCTCATTATCAAACGTCTCCAGCTCCTTCTGCAAAGTACTACCATCAACCACAAACATTGATTCTTGCCTCTCCGTACCACAGACAGCAGGAGTTTGAGTATTATTTCCTTCGGCATGCTTTAGCTGTGAATTCTCACTTGTACCTTTGACAATTCTAATTCCTCTCAAATCAAGCTGCTGACTATACAAACAACTGAGTTCTGGGAAGAAACCTAGCAAAAAGACGAGCATCACAGGTTATCAAGCAGTAGTCTCGTGGACTATATATCACTATCACCGTCAAAATTAGACCATACACAGAATCCATCGGGTATGCATGCCACGAGCAATAAGGTCAATAATAATTCAACAAAAGCATAACAAGGCAATAAAACAAAGAACAAATCAACACCTATTGCCAGCATGACACATTCCCATGAGAAAACAATAGTTTATGGTAAATAAGTGAGCCACAGATTTAAGATCTAGCCAAAAACGAGCACCACTAAACAGACCACGGAAGGAAGAGGGGAAGAGCAAGTTCAATTTCACCTTCAAGTAGTTTTGTCTTAATCTTACGTTATTCGACTCATGCAAAAGAACAACTAAGAACTTCATCACATCTACCTGTAAATACAGGTTCATTGAAAACCTCATCCTCCAAGAATTGCTTCTGAAGTACCCAAACCTCAAGACGAGTACACGGAGCTTTCTTTCGCACACGGCGAATATCTTCAGTGTTTGTTAGCTGTTCTCTTATCATGCTGAGCAAGGAATAAAAAGGGCTTAGTGATTTCAAGATAAAAATGCAAATTGCTTAAAAAAAAAAAAGGAATATGAATGAATGGGCACATGTTAAGAGCCTATTTATTTCCCTAATTAAGTGATTTTCTCCTCAATCCAACAATGAGATTCCATATTTTGTTTTTTCAAGTGAGAATCTCACTTAATTAGGGAAATAAATAGGCTCTTAACATGTGCCCATTGGGCACACGTTAGAAAAACCGATATAATAAATCCACACCCTTCCCCATCTATGTTTCATCCACGTAACACGATGCCTATCTCTTTAATGAGAACGTAAAAATAAAAAATAAAAAGAAGATCAAAACCAGTAACACTCACTCGCCATGGAGTACCATAGAGTCATCTACAAGCACCTTCCTCTTCAGAGCACTTGAGCGAACAGAAGTGCGCTGGCGCTTGGCAGGTAAACTGTCGGCAACAGGTGGAGAGGGCTTCAACTTGAATGTGGTTGACCTCCTACCATCTGAAAAAAGTAGTTTATCAGGAATGACAATATGATTTGGCAATGAAGCAGACAAGCAACTAAGAAACATACAGCTAGACCTAGATGAGCTCTAACAAACAACATCCTTCATCAAATTCTTCATCGATAGACTTACAATATACAGAAGGAGATAAACTAGAATTACCTAAAATGGATGATAACAGGTCATCATCTTCAGGAACAATTTCGGCAGATTGTTTGGACTGAGCGGCCCCAGAAGACTCTGCTGAATTTAGACTTTGAATTGTTAAAGTACTTTCAGTATAACTTCTTTTCCTTCCAGATAACAAGTTATCGACACTAGCATCACCATCTCCTGCTGGAGCTTCTATACCAGGAGTACACTCAACAAGAACATTGTCAGCTTGACCTGCAGGCAGATTAGGCATTGAGAGCATCTTCTCACGCGGAGATAAATCAGAAACTTTAGTGTTGTTTTCTTGCTCCAAATTATCTTCCCCCGAGTTATCATTTTCCAGATTCCCATCTAGATTTCTGTGTCTAGCGCCAGCATCTTCATGAGCGATCTGATCAGCTTCCAGAGTTGGTATCCTTATACCTGTTGCATAAAATTTCATTGAGCAAGGCCAAGGTTAAGAAGTGAGAAAAAAAAAAAAAAAAAAAAGTCATTGTCAAAATAACTAGCACATAGATCAACAAATTAAGAAGCCGACAAACCGTGAACATCTGTTGAAATCTCAGAAATATTAGTTGCGCCTTCCTTCAGAGTTAAACCCATTGAACCGGGCTCAGCGTCATCAGTTGAAAGGTTGGAAACATCAGCCGATTTTTCAACTCCACAAACATTGCGGACATGGGAATTGCAAGCTTTCAGGACAGGAGTACTGATAACTGACGAGTTATCTAATCCATTGCATTCGGAAGTTTCAAAATTTTCCAGGCTCTGACTTGGCTGAACAGTTTGAGATTGAGAACTCTTGTTCTCAGTAAGCTTTTCAGTTTCTTCAGAGCTGACACCTTCTTTAACTAGTAAATTATTATTTTCTGATCTGATTTGGTCAGGAAGATGAGCGCCATTACGGTCAACTTTCCCACTATCCGCACTAGTATCACGATCATGGACTTCAGTAAAGATGCCATTCTCAGCCCTATTTTTACACAGCTCATCATGTTCGCCATGTCCCCTTGTGGATTGACTATCATCAGCTACACTTCCTTCATTTTGTAGAGGACTACAGTTGATTTTATTACCTAGTCTATCCACACCAATTACAGCCTCAATGTGCTGAGCATTACTAGTTGAGGTCAGCTGAGCAGCCTCATTCAAAGGGATTTCTGACCTCAATTGCTCATTTTCCTGCTCATCGAAGTGGTGGCAATCTCCATTGGAATGAAGCTCAGGACTCAGCACACGAGAAGTCTCCACTTTTCCAGACACATTATGTGCTGCGGATTCGTATATGTGCTGGTCCTCATCCATATGATCATCACTGACTAGCGCTTCTTGAGCACCAGACAAGTTTGGCTCTTCCATCAATCCTGGGGTGGAGGGTGCCTGAATATAACAATAAAGACTTTAAAACACTTAAATGTCACTGAGGATAAGGAAAGTCAACAGTAGATTGATCAGGGATTTTACCCAGCAGTCTGCATTCACTAGATAAAGATGAATGCCAACCCACCAAAAGATCAAGTAGAAACCTAACCTGGATACTGAAGTAATTGGTGGATGAAGCAAACGGAAGATCAGAAACCCCGTCTCTATGTTCATCATCTTTGAAAGATGTAGCTTCCATAGCAGAAGCCTGATCAGCGCTGAAAGTAAAATAGAAATACTTAATTACATCTGCTGAAGGTAAGAAGCTGATGACAACATTGGGAGAAAAGCATCAAAAAAGCTAATCCACCAAGTTGGGAATGGGAAACAAGAAATGCATATGTAACCACACAAACAAGAGACAACTTTACAACTGAAAGGTAAAAACGACAAGAACTCATATAAACTCGTACTCTGTATTGTTTAAATTATCACTGGTTCCTGCAGCTTCTCCCTTCTCCAGAAACAGGTCCTGCAATTGAAACAAATTACTAAAAATTAGAACACGAAGGAAAAACTAAAGATTATAAAGTGCACACAAAAACTACAGATTCCTTCACATCTTTTAATTATTGGCCTGATCCTCATCTACTGAAAATTTTAATCATCGATGTCCTCTTCATACACAAAATGATGAATATATCTAACTCAGCATATCCACTTACGAAGCTTATAGACTAAAATGTACTTCAATAAACTTTCACTCCTTTATGGCAATGATAAGATGTAATAAAACGCATCAACCAAGTTTTATCAAATACGCAACTCACACACACGTGATACAAAATTAAACATTTAAGTCAGATTCCACATGTTTGGAGAATCAGCACTTTATCCTTGAAGGAGTATTCATGATCTACATCCACAAAGGAGTATGTTGTGATTCTGATTCAGGATCTAGGAGAGAGGCCACTCAAGTTGTGTCAGATGACAAATACAGTAGCTTTTCCACATGCAAAGATGATGGAGCACATTTTAAGACCAAATAAAATATCTTGTACTTCTCCAAAAAGAAAAAGAAAAAGTAACTCTGTGCACTAGGCACGCATCGAAGCTAAAGAATGTACTTACCTCGTCAAGATCTAAACCAATCTGAGATGCATCACCATCACCAAAACGCTCTGGAACAGTCAAATAGAACAATTAGGAATACTTAAGACATGATAATATTAACACGACCACAGCAATAACGCAAGCGAAGAACTTTCCAAATGGTGTTTTACAAAATCAAACCAAGCAGAGATGCACACTCACCATCAGGACCAAATTGCGACGTAGGAAAAGCCCCACCATCCATAGAATCCTGAAGGGTGATTTGCTCCCTGGAACTAACATGATGATCAACATAGTTTCTGCAGGACATTATCATTTGTTAAAACCGTGCAGAAGTACTAAGCAATGAAGTAGTACAACTACAACAACTGTATTTATATTGGCACCAACCCCTGAAAGATCTCGTTATCTGGAAGTTCAAAGTCATCAAGATCAAAAGTCTCCGGTAGAGTGATTGAATGGTATGGTGCTTTAGACTGTTCAGGCGGCAAGTCAACTGCCGCGGAGCGAAAAGCTTGCTTGACTTTAAGCAAAGCCTCACTGCAATCATCAAATAAGTAACTGACCTTCCTTGAATATATTCTAACCACACCAAGCAGTAAATGGCTAGACAACCGAAGTGCAATTGGGACGTCTGGAAACAAAATAGAATCTGTAACAAAGACAGAAATACGAGTATAAGCTTTTGAATCTTGAGTCTTGAGCATGTGTCAAGTCTACATTTCAATCCCTCTACATTAAAGCACAATTATTCTAGATGTATACCCTGTCCCTTTCACAATTATATCCCCCGTTGGAAATGCGGAGTCTTGTGAATGGAAGGATGTAATAAAAATAACCCAAAAATTTGAGCACCCAGTACAAAGAGACTACATCTTCTTCTTCTGTGGAGTGTCATATTAAGGGCTACTCCAGTGGAGAACATTTTTTATCCTACACAGCCAGAACAACCATGCACAATAACAGAACCTGAATGCCATATTACGGACTACACGTACATCTATTTTTGGAGAGAGGAATTACGTACATGTTGCAATGGCATTAGATCTCTCAAAAATAATGATATAATACAATGATCAACCACAAATCTAACAGAAGAGTTTTCAGATCCAAGAAACTCAGGCACAGACCCTTTTTCATCCTTCCATTTCAACCATGATTCCGAAGTATTGAAATTCAAGTAAAACAGAGCCAAGGACAAGTGCCAAATGAAAAAAACCGAGGATGAAAGAGCAAAAGAACATCAAAGATTCTTCCTCTCACCACTGACCACACTACAAACACCGACTAGCCAAAATTAAAGTTCTCATCTTGAGTTCAATCTGTCATTCGAATTTTCTATTGCACTGTTGCTCAAGCAAAACAACGCCTTCAGAGCTATTACCCCCCTTGTTTTACAAACTTAACCACTGGATACCATATTTATACCCAGACCACCATCGGCATTAGGAGAACACCTTTTAAGCCCGTTAACCTAGTGGAACCCCTTTTATTTGGCTTCATGTTTGCCTCCCAAGAAGATATGGTGAAACTTTTTCAGGCTTTTAGGCAATACTTAATAAAGGTAGTGGAGACTGGAGAGAGACATAAAGTACACCACGAAAGGTTACTAGAATTAGATTCCTATTAGGACGAGTACGTTATCGAAATTTCATTCCAACTATATCCTTGATATTTTAAAATATTTAAATGTTCATATTTTACCTATGTGGCTATATCTTTAAGTCATTTCCCATAATCAATAGATACTATAATAACCATCTTCGACACTAAGCGTGACTAAAGATATAGTTACGCCAAACAAAACCCAAGATTCGCCATCCTTTACAATTCACAACCCAGTAATCGCCTACTTGTAAGATTATGAAATACTCTAATAATCGATCTTAATATTATTGAAGAGGCAAGCCTCATTATATAGTACAATAAGAGAGGATTCCAACCCTAACCCTAGTTCTAGAATCTTCTATTCTAGACTATTCTATATCCATCCTCTATCACTCCCCCGCAGTCGGAACGGCAGCTATACGAACGGTTCGGCTGGATGCAAGGCACGACATGATCAGAGAGGCACAACCACATAACAGAGGAACACGGACCACTGTGAAAAGAAAACAAAATGCGAAAACAAACCCGTATGCGAGGCCGTGGGCTCTCGACTTGCTATCCCATGAGGGAGGAAGGGTTGTTGAGTCTACTATCCCCATAGGGTGATAGGACAAGCATGAAAAGAAAAAAAAAATAAAAATGAAAAAATACAGTGTTTGAATCCGTGCGAAGGGCTACCCCGGCATCAGCGAAAGTCTTGGGCAACAGTGATGGAGCGGCAACAGCGGCTTAGGCGGCTGAGAGGCGGCGGAGTGTCTGTCTTGGACAACTCAATGTGCGGCATGAGCGGCGAAGCAGGCTGGGCGGCTGTGGGCTGTGCGAAGCAATCGTCGGCGATCCGTGGGTGAGGCTGAGCGACAACGTGGGTCGTCAAGGGCTGCAAGGTGGTGTGGTGGCCGAACATCAGGTTTCCTTGAAGGCTGCTGTTCATGCCGTAACTTGTAAAGAGAGCAGAGTATAGATGGATAATCTGGGAAAAGGTTTTTGATGCTTTTGAAATTTGAAGACTAAAACCTACGCATATAAGCCATAGAAGGCTCAATGTGAATTGATTTATTGACTAGGAATGAAATTAAACCTAAGGAAATAAGAAAACTGAAAAATTAAAGAACCTGGCCGGAGATGTTTAGGAGAGTAGCATCATCTCCGGCCGGGAGAGCGGAAGCACGAGATCGACTTTTGAATGGAGAGGATTTAATTAACCTAGACTACTGAAAAAAAGGAGAGAGTTGTTATGTTTATAAACCAAAGAGTTACTCCACCTATTGCCAATTGGTTTTAGGATGGAACCTCCTTGAGTTTATGACGTGGACTCTCTCTCCTCCTACCGGGTGCGGCCCACGCCCGATCGTGGTTTAACACTACTAATGAAAGCATTTGCAAGAAAGCTTACCACATCCCTAGCACGCAGTTAAGGTACCATATATTTTCAGGCTTAGGAAATAAAAAAAAACAAAAAAAAAATCTCATATCTTAAAAAGCCAATCACCAACTTTCCTTAAATAAATTACACATGATAACATTTTAGAAAGGAAAAACAGTATGTCCCTCAAGTGGCAGTACATGTTAGCTGTTGCTAATGCTCAAGGACTGCTCAATTTCAGCATAGTTACAGATCATAGTGTAAGTTACGGCAACATGTGGTGAGGTTTTGTGTTTTTTTAGGTCATATCTAGACTTGGAACGTTACAGCCTAAAAAGTCACCTCAACTCTCTGAATTACCACGACATCTACCGTGTAAACTTCTATGACTCGGGCTAACCAACTTACATAACATTTCCATAAACCTGCCTAAAGAGAGTTGTAGAAATACCGAACTCCTTGTGACAAAAAGCGGTACTTCCCAATGGGCAGTTGAAAAGAACCATAGGGAAGGCATGATGGCCAATCACCTAGATACTTCGACCAAACTCAGTTTTCTGCAAAAAGCCTTACAATCTCGACATTAACACAACTCTAAATCCTACCCAGCATTTAAGGCAAATCCATGCTATCCTAACCATCACGCCAAACTCCACTTGACCGCTTATTGGGTATCGTATTACATTATTTAGCATCAACCTACTGTAAATAGGTAACCATCTCCAAAGTAATTTATTTGGTAACTTGTTTTCTTTCACAGGAAGTACGACTAATAATATCGTATTAGGAAATATTCTAGAACTGCTACAATTCTAAACTCTAATATTCTCTTCTGGCCAAAAGTAATGAGTTAGTATTGTGTGACTTTCTAATTAAAAAAGAATTAACTGTATGCAGCATTGCAGCACATGTCCTCTTTGAGTCATTTTTTTCCATGATCAACGGGACGTCATATTTTTTAATTGAGTAGCTACCTGCACATCTACTTCCAATGGCTTACTCATTCGATACTAACGACACTAACAATAAAACCAACTAGTTTTAAAGACAGATCATAGCGTTCACAGTGCTGAGCCATCCACATCCCAAGACACTGACAGTAGAGGAAGAGACAAAATTTAACTTTGGTACCCAGAAGGTGTGCACGACCTGGCCACCAAGGCTCCTTCCACACTTACTTTAACTAATCCAAAAACACCTTTTGAAGAGAAGAACTAACTTTCCTGCCTAAGAGAGAGAGGGAGGGTAACAACAGAGCAAAAATAAAAGCATGACTGGAACTTTCATATTGTGAAAAGCCTACACAGTACCAACAAACTCCCTTGAACAAGAGACTTCCACAATTATGGACGACCCCACTAGCAACAGTATCTTTTTCTAAAGTACAAATGTTGCTCACTTTCGTAGTTTTGCCCTATATATTGGAACTTCTCTGTCTCTTGCATAAGTTTCTCAGCATGGCAACTTTCCTTTTTGGCTGCCAATGGTGCCTATCCTTCCGTGACTTAGACTATCCCTGCATGCCAGATATTAGAATCACGAAAGTTCTAAATAAATGAGCAGTCCAGCAACCGACCAAAAGTCCTGGTAACATAAGCAACCAGGTCTATTCCATGCAGCATACCACTATATCAGTAGATTTGGCTTGTAAATGCGAATGACGGCAAGACTTCATGATAAATCTCTCCATAGCCAATTAGGCAAGTAGTCTCATTTCAATACAGTTCCGCAAGAAGTTTCATTTATCTCTTCAGTAATTTGACCTTCCACTCTTCCAGTCAATATCCCAACTATCAAAGTATATCAATCATATGAAACAGCAACACCCCATCACACCACACTCTCCTTGACCAACATAAGTGTGCCCATACTATACAACCAAGGCTAGGAAATTGCCTCCAACCTATTAAACGGTCGCAAATATGCATTATATAGACCTCGTTGTGTCAATCTCACCCTCGTGGCAACTCCACGAAGCTGGCATCCATATACAATACACCAAAGTTTCATTCTTCTAATATACTTGTGGTTCAACTTCAGCGTAAAAAATACATCTAATACACTACCAATTCAGCAAGCAACGGTTAAACGAATCTAGCCACCCACATTCGAATCTAAATTAACTGGCTCTATGTTCTATCAAACTCTACCCTTTTTTGTTCCAATTTCGGGTCAATTCCACATTCATAAATACTAATCAGCAAGCAACAACAACGCAAACACGACCAAACACACACACATATCTACACAATATAAAAAATTTAGCAAGAAAGAAAAAAGACGGAACATCAAGAAAACTGACCAACAGAAACACCGATATCGGTATCGGCCACCTGATTCTTCCGAAGCTTCCGCTCTAAATGTGCAGCAATCCATATAGTACCCAAAGGCCCTTTCTTGGCCAATATAAACTGTGAGTAAAACATGTTCCTTCTTCTTTACTCCTCCTTTCCTACTAAAACCCTAACAAGCATATAACTTTCTACTAAATTCACCAAACTCCTAAATTTCTCAGCTCAAATTCTGCATCTTTTCCACAATTTTCCCCCAAATTACTCCAAACCAGCAAACCCTAACTTCCACCAAACCACATCAAACACCCCCAAAACCATCAAATTCAAACAATTGAACCAATACCCAGCAAAATTCAGCTCAAATTACGAGCAAATTCTGCAGAATCCCCAACTTCAGAAGCTCAAATTACAGCAGCAAATTTCAGGAGTTGGACCAAATACACCACCAAAAACCCTAATTTTAAGCTTAAAATGGATAATTAAGCAGCCCAGAAAAACCCTAATTGGGTTAATTTGAGTTGAAATTGGGGGATTTTTGCAAGGGAAGTTGAGAAAATCGAGATCGAAGTGATGGGAAGAGAGAGAAAGTTGAAGGAAGTGAGAGGAGAGAGAATCTGAGATTTTTTTTAATTTTTACTGAACTTCTGTTGTTGAGATAATCATGTGTCATGGTTGTGTCTTCAAACTGAAAGTGTCGGGTTAATCTTGACCGTTGGTTTTGGTGACGTGTGTTGACTTGGGTCTTATTGGACGGATGAGATTGAAAGTAGGCAGAATCTTATAGTAGACGCAAGTTGAGTTGATTATATTTTGTTGTGGAAAATGGGAATTTGGTTTTGTTGCGAAAAGTTTCAAAGGTTTTCAGAAAGCGCCATGTTTTGAACGAGTTGGAAAAGTTTTGAAAGTTTTGAATTTTGGTTTTTTTGAGTGGATTGCTATTTTTGCGAAATTTTCATTTTTGCGCTCATTTTTACGAGTTCGTTATTATGTACGCGATGGGATTACTCTAAAAATTTTTAAGAAAATTTTAGACCTAATTTTGATACGAGTTTGTGGTTATAATTTTGGGAGAAAAACTCGGTCTAAGATATTTTAAAGGCGAAAAAATGTATTAACAGTCATGGTTCACTTACTACAGTGCTACACTGCTACATGTTCAACTTGGAAAAAGTTTTTTGTTTTCTTATGTGGTTAATAACAGTTAAGAAGTTAGTTATTGCATGCAACGAAACTTACGAATGAATCGTTTATAATACTTGTTTGCAAAATCACATGTCCGTCTTCCTTCCTCTTAAACAACTCTATCAATGAGCTACCGCTAACAAAAAGCCAAATATATGCACCAACTCAGTTTCTTACTATGGTGATTAGCATCTTGTTAATTGAAGTGCACTAATGCAATGATCTTTAATACCCCATCTGGAAAAAAAAAAAAAATATTCCCTTTTTAGAATGAACACGGATCCCAAAGAATTGGAAGATCAATTCCTTTGCTTTAAAAGTTGTCTCGTGCAGCCTTATCAAATCCAAACACCCAATATCAAGGTCCTTTATCTCTCTTCTCGCTCTCTCCCCTCAAGTCTCACCAACCACCACGACACCACTCCCCCACCCAAAAGCAGCCACCCACAAAAGCACTGTCAGCTAACGACACATGACCGAAATTAACCTCCCACACCAAACATCATTGGAAACAAACACCTCATAGAAGGGCAAGATGTCCGGTTATTTCACAGAGTTTTGTTATTGTGATGGTGAGTTAGATAGCACATCCGATCATTAGACTTCATGGTCTGGCTCTCTTTCGAGGATCAATATAGTTTAAGTAGATAATAATAACTTAATTTAATTCATTGATGTTAACCTTCATTTTATTGTATTTTTACAAAATGCGAATTATATTGAATAAAGAAATTCAGGGTAAAGAAAAAAGAAATATTTGGATAAGATTGATATACTCGTAGTATAAACGTATCATCCACGATTAAGTGGCTCAAATATTTAGTGAAGCCAAAATCAACAAACACTACATGCTTGCTTCAAGCGGCAGGAGTTTAAGAACTTTCCAAATGTAGGAAATGACCCTCATGTCCGTCAAGGGCACTCTAGAGGCATATATTGTAGAATTTTGATAATATTTGGTTATTTCATACAATGCGTGTAACATTGACCAAAATGGAAGTATACTCCGTATATAATCCACATATTTTTGCCAAATTGACCTCATGACGAAAGTGGATAAATTGATGCCCGATAGCTTAGATAAAAATGCGCTAAACTACACGGGTGGCATGAGGTAAATGGCTAAAAGAGTAAAAGACCTACCGGATGGAGATTTTGTCCCTTAAATTCATGAAGGGTGGCCCAAAGAATATATTGCAGTGTTCGATGACTTTTAAACACTTTTTTAAAAATGGTAATGCTATAATTAACGGCTTTTGCCCCGAAAAAGCTCTAGAACGAAACAAGTCAAATTTTTGCAGAAGCCACCCATGGTGATATTTGGATTTTAGCAAAATATTAGAAGAAAATAATACGGAGTATATGATAGGCTGATAGGAGGAAAACGCATGATAGCCATAACGATGATGTGTGTTCAATAATTAAAGAATTTCTCAAAGAGCTAAAACCGCCTTCATATCCAACGAAATCACTTGACTGCATAAAAAAAGTTATCAAAATTGGCCGAAATCGAATTATATTTACAGTCCACGTGATAGCATTTTGGGCAATTATCAAGGTGTGTTATATCGAGCCGAAGCCATGACCTTCTGAAGCCCACCACATTAGCATATAAATCTACAGAGTTAGCAGAGCCTTTGGGGCTGTGGCACCCAAGCTAACGATAACACTAAGGTAGGTCACGGAATAGAGGTGGGTTCGAATACTGATCTGTTTACGCTCCATAAGAGGGTGACTGATAGATCACAAACGCTGGATCGATTACTCAGTGGTCCAGCCATTCTCGTATCGGTAACAAAAGCTAGCCTTAACCTAAATAAGGCATCACAAAGCAATTTAGCAGTGGCAATATTAAACCCATATGCTCACAAGGACTGGAGTATACTGTATACTACCCTTTCTTCATTAACCAGTATCTAAACCAGCGGATGTGGATAAATATTTACTACGTATTACAAAGTCAGAAATAATTGTGGCGGAGTCGCCCTCAGTGAAATATCAGGCAACACAGCAGCCACTGACATCGACATTCTTGGCAAAAATCTAGGCTGTATTATGGACTGCATCAAGTACCAGCCAAAACAATGAATCTAATCATCTGTCTGATTCCGCTGCCTCCTCGTCTCCCTTATGACCGGCTAGCTTAACAATGTCTTCAACAAGTATCTTTCCATCTGGTCAACATAGTTCCAGATTATCAGCAACATCAAAAAGTGATGACATTAGGCAACCAAAAGATTACGGTTTCTTTCTTCTATTCCTCATGTTTGCGGTGACTAAGGCATGAAGGGCGAGGATCAGAGTATCTTTTTTTATCAATATCATTAGTAGGGTTTCGCAAAAAAACCCTTAGGGGGGTAATTTTTTTTAAGAGAAAAGAGGGAGGGGGTTGAAAGGTACAAACCTCTATCTTTAGAAAGTCTACTGATAAGCTCCTGGATACCATTCTTGTCCAACGTGTCTTTGAGGTACGCAGCTGCTGACGCAACTTCCTCTGGAGTTACCTTCCCGTCATAGTCCCTGTCAATACCAATGTACACCATAAAAAGCGGTTCTTACAAAGTTATAAGCAACTGATGGCCCATGAAGTAGAACCAAGGAAAGAAAATATGGAGAAGAATATATATAACAATATTGAAGTTGGTTAATGTATACTATTACTTCCACAACTTCAATTACTTGATTTGCTAGTGTGCTTGAACTAACAATGATTAGTACCAACGTTTCAAGACCTTAACTGCGACCGTACAAAAAAATTATTACCGTATACACTCGCAGCTGCATTGTACAGCAAGATCATGCTAAAGTACCATACGCCCATCACAGTTTGGCGACATATTATATGTGATGGGTCACACTTCCCAACTCATTTCATTGCATTGATACAATCTAATCTTTTGAACAGGTATTATTGCTTAATAAGTTAATATGCTTGAGATTGATTACTAACCAATAACCACCTAGTTCCTCCATACACAACAGAACTTGCAACTTACAGCAGTTCATTGGCTCAACCATATAGGTATATATGTAATTTTATCTTATGAACTGACATGCAGGAGGTGAGAGAACCTTGCACCAGTTAGTAGGCTGGATATTTCTTTGTCAATCAGCACCTTACATCAGTCAGTACGCTCCGCAAACTTAATAAACAACTATAACGAGAGCAACTTATACCTGTCTAGCAATCTCCAACGATCACCAATTTTAGCATCAACATCATCAATTTCCTTTTCAAGCTTCTGAAGCATAGCATCCACCTGATACCATCAAAATATACAAATTCAGTTATATCCTTTTACAAATGTAAGATTTTATAAGCATGGTTGATTGTGACGAGCAACGTTAATAAACTGAAACAAACTGCAGCTTCAAAGTGACTCCACATTACCCTATCTATAAGGGCTGAAGAAACCTCAGCAGTATCTGACTCTTCCTCATTGTCATCATGAGCAGCTTTGTAAGCCTTCTCAGCTTCAACCTCCCCTTCTTTGGTCTCCTCCACCATGCTATTGTATAGCTCTATCTGAAATCACAGGAAACACAATATCTTCTCAACATAATGGTCAAATTTACTTGACCCCTACTAGCATGGGTGTGATAATAGCAAAGGTTATACTGACCTCCTTATTTACAAGCCTCAGGAACTCCTCACGTTCCCTGGTGACTGACTGGAATAACACAAGACGGAGCAGTCAGGATTGGGTAAAAAAATATGAAAATCCACTCTAAATATACACCACAGAATCTGCCTTACAGATGCTGAAGCTAGAACAGCCAACGCACGACTGAGCTCACAAAGTTGATCATCACTATCTAGCAATTCAGCCTTTCGACGTTCTTGTGTCTCCCGTACAGCTGGATCTACCATCTCTTCTAAAGCCACATTCTTTTGGCTAGCAGTAGACTCCTTTAGTTTTGCCTTCTCCTCTTCTGCTTTCCGTTTCTCTTCTTCCTCCTACAATATCATAGTATTCTTTTTGAGCAATGGCAGATAAAGATTTAACATATGCAATCGTCACGTTAAACACATGAATTGGGATTGAAACCTATAACAGGGAACAGAGGACATGCCAATCAAATGGCTCGGAGGAAGGACGAATATTCAGAATTCAAGATAGATGTACAAATAAGCCCTAAGAATGTTAAATGAAATGAATGGAACAGAAACCTTGATCAACTCTTCCTGCATTTCAAGGAATTCCAACTTTCTCCTCCGTTCTGAAACAGTATCTTCTGATGGCAAAGATGTGGCTCCAACAGTATCAACAACCTCATCTGGCAAAGAGGAGATCGCAAATTCCACAGCTTCCTCTGGTTGGATTTTTCCCGATATATTGAAGGCTCTTAGAGAAGAAATACAGGGAAACTCATAAGATAGTCATACAATCAGGAAGTACCCCAAACGTAAGATCATAGACAACTGAAGTAATCCTCTCACCTAGACAGAATTAAAAGAGAAGATGGAACAGAGTGATTCAGAGATAAGTCCAACCAATCTCGCACCTGGACATATGTGAGAACTTGAATGATTAGATGTTGATGATACAAAAAGTCCCCCAAAGACAATCAAATGACACCAACAATTATTTTGAACACAGGTTTAATATTGATTTACGTAGATTTAAAGTGATTTCAAATCTGATTAGATACAAGTAGTTTTTCAAATGTAGCTATAACCAACATTGCACAGACATGTAGAATCGAAAAGGCATAAGGCAAACCTGTTGACGCATTTCCTCAACAGAAAGTAAACCAAGCAAGCCCCTATCTCTACAGGCTTGACGAAGCTCTTGCTCTGAAAGTGATTCAACACCCTCAGCTTGGATCATCTTATCATCCTCTTTAATCCTTTAAAAGTAAGATAATCAGTGTTTCAACTTAGTAACCATCTAAGCTTCACTTAAAGACAGATCAATATCACAGACCTAAGGCACTATAAAATAGGACAGGAAGTCAAAAAGCAATCTTGTCAATCAACTAAATTCTAAGCTATCTCAATTGCTTTTTGAATACGTAACATAAGCTTCTCACATAATACAGAAGACAGAACATAACAACATCCGCAATGAGCAAAATGCAATCCTGTTTCACTTAACAAAGCTAGAAGGGGTCTAGGTTTATTTATGTCAAGAAAACTAGAGAATTGGGTGATCAAATATGGTACAACATTCGGCATGACGCATAGACAGCATGAAACAAATATAAAAAAAAACTTTTTTTTTATAATAAAAAACCTTTAGGAAAGTCAAACCCATAATCTGTAAAATAGAAGCGAATGACACACACTTTGGGAATTCAAGGGGTGGTAAATTGGTAACCAGAAATCAACAATTTATGACACAGCAAAGCATTGTCACATCCCTACGTTAGAGCATTTCACTCATATTAAGAACTCCCCCCCCCCCCCCCACACACACACAACCAAGAAAAAAGGTTTGTTGCAAACTTACAAGCTTTTGTGGAAAACTAATTGTTCGCTTAAAATTTCCTAGCTTCGCTTGGGTTGCAATGGTAAGTTAGAAAATAGAAGCCAAGAGTCATCTAGCCTACTAATGTGGGCACTGGGGCAGCAAGCACAGTTGTCATATAAATCCTGGCAAGCAGCAAAGTCCCCAGCAGTGCGAACTCAAAGCCTCTTTAAGGTACCAGGTTATAATTCAGCCTCTATAAGATGTCTCAATAAATATTTCCATTCATGTTTTACTAAAGAAATTGATGTAACATATGAAGAGAGTACGTGCAAGGAGGGTTTAAGAGTTATTTTGATTTGATACGTGAGTGGGCTAAACGCCATTACGAGATATGTAAAATCTAAACGCGCTCGTTGCAAATTCTATAAAGAAATTGTAGTAAATCTGGTCGCACTTACTTCCGGAGTTTGTTACGAAGCATGAAGCGCAAGTACGCATCTGTTCCAAAAGGTGTGATACCCATGTATTTGCACATGTTAACTAACCGCGGCCTGCATGGATAAATATGCATAATTTAAAAAAATAAAGTGGGACAAAAGGCAATTCATGCTTATTATCAATTCATGATACAAAGCACACTAGGGATATAAATGGGAAAGGGCAAATGATTTACCAACAAATTATGATACAAAGCATAACAAAATTAAAACCCATGAAAATTGGGATACAGGTACCCGTAAAAGGATGAGATCACTAACCTGCTAATGTTATCGAGAGTTAATTCATCATTAAACAACTTAGCGAAACCCAGAATTTCTCCATTGGACACATCTTCACCTCTCCTAACCTGTTCATCAATCATTATTGTGGTTTGGTTAGTGAAACCAATCACGAGCAAAAGAAGACAGTCACAGACATATGAAAACAATGATTCCCTTACTTTATTCATAAAGTCATCAAGATCCTCTGCAGTTTGTTTAATTTCCCCACTACGTGAGTTTTGGACTTCTTTTGCCATCTCTTTCACAGTTTCCTGAAGAAACTTGGCATATTCTATTCTAGCATTTAGCCGCCTTTTCAGTTGCTCCTGGAAATAGTTTAAAGAATAAAGCAAATCAATCAGGGTGTGAAAGATCAGAAATGGAAACCAACATTAGTACATCATCATTTTTGCTGAAAGTACTTATTTGGATTTACACAAAACCATACAACCCGTGAATTCGAAAGCCGTCATGATTATTACCTGCTCCTTCATTTTGTCTTGGAATGTTGATGGCAACATGTTAGGAAATAACTTCAGAAATACGGGCAACAAGAACTCCATGAATGGAACTATAATGAACACTGCAACTGGCACAAGCCTGAAAATGTCTGCTGTAGTGCGGGTGAGTTGCTGTCTCTCCCTCCTTGATAGACTCTTGCCACCAGCAAGCTTAACCATTAGCCTTGAGCATATCCTCACATCAGCCCAGAGTAGTTTCGTGCCCAGCCAATAATGTTGTGTGCCAGATACGATATGATCCTTCCAGTGGCGAATTTTGACAGCCCAGTCCGCTCTAAGGCAAATAATAAACAGATCAGTTTAATGGAACTTTTCAAAGACTAAGCAGCCAAATAAAAGGTCAAGCATTACCTGCTCATTGACGCAACAAGTCTCAAGGCAGGGCCAATCCCCAAGAGTTTCGCCCAGACTTTTTGAAGTATAGCCTTTTCACTCTTTTGTTCCTGCAATTGCTTAGCTTTGGCTTTAGCTTTAGCTGAACTGAGACCCTCAACTGCCTGATCACATTCTTCAGGTGATGGTTCCTTCTTCTGGGCCGTAACCTTCTCTTCATTCTTGTCATTACTACCACGATACTCAGGCTGACCTGCTGCTGCTGTTGATGAATAGCGCAAGGCTTGTGAAAACCAAGTGGCTCCCAAAGATGATCCATAGTATGGGCGTCCATTAACTGATCTGAAAGCTGGGTTTCCACCAAAATCTTTTTGTAGAAGTCCCGCAGCAGTGAAAAGTCGTATCTTATCTTTGGTTATCAAAGATGAGTCCCTTTCTTTTCTCGAATCAGAATCAACAGAAGGAAGAGCCACTGACCAACTTCGATTGCATGAACTAGGGATCGAGGATGACTGTCCTAGTTCAAAACTTGAGAAACAACGATATGAACCACTAGGCTGACTCAATGCATTTACAAGGGCTTTCCTCCTCCGCAAGATTGTCCGAGTAGCCATTGGCAACGTCTAACCCTTGGTATCAGAAGCAAATCTAATTCTACAGATACGCCAGAACTATATTGACATCCATATAAATTCCCGCGATCATGCAATAACAGAGAACGTGAACAGCTGTCAAACCTCACGTAAACAATAATCAGCAATCGCTAAAGAAACAAATACTTAACCTAGCAAGTAATCAAGTACAGCAATCGATACACCCCTTTTTAACTTGACAACAATCAACATTACACAACCGAACTCTCATAAAAAAAAGGCACAGCACTTTTTCACGAAATGAGGACACTTCTTACTAATTACGCTGTCCAAGGGAACCCGCTACCAAAGCAATAGACTCCTTGATACCAAAATTTCGGTTTTGTCGACTTAAACCAACACACAACACCACCAATACTATAGTGCCTCAGACGTTACCGCCTGTGGCAACATACTGAGGTCGAATGTACGATTCTCAAACAAACACAAGCCGAAAATTCGCACCAAAACCAAACCGCTTTCGGCCGCGCTGACGCCACAGCCAACCACCTCAGTAATCGTATCGCGAACATTGAATCAATGGCGTTAAATTGAGTCGATTATTCGAATTTTATCCGAAAGTAATATCATCAACTAACTAAAATGAAGCTTAATCACAAAAAAAAAGGGGGACAAAATCACGATTTTTTCTTCAAGAACAAACATTCTATCAACAGTGAGATTAAATTCAAGTAATCCGAACAATTCCAATCCAAATTACAATAATTAGCATCGCGATTAAACAAAAAAATTAACCTAAAACACACACAAAATTGCATAATCATCGCAATAATAACAAAATTATCACAGCGATAAATTCAAAACAAAAATTAAACCAATTACATTCGCATTTCATTGCTTTGCAAATTACAAAATTAAAGCAATTATTACATAAAAATCAAGCATATCTCATCATAAAACAATATTACGAAATTTAATTAACGAAATATAGATTCAAATTAAGAGAAGACTGACCTAATTAGCGGAAATCTACGATGTTTCTGAGAAATAATCGAATTATTACTCCCCAAGTTTTAATGAGAGGAGAGAGAAAGAAACTTGGAGAAAAAGTCAGGACTCAGGAGGGTGTGTGTGTGTGGGGGGGAAGGTGGGAGATGAAACAAAGAGGTTTAAGGCGCTGCACGAGGTTTAGAAGGCGTAAACAAGAAGTTTTTAGTTGTTGTCTGCGCTTGTGTGAGGTTTAGGACCGCGACTAGTAGCAACGTTTTTGCGTGGGTTATGTTATGTTTGTGAAATTGAGATCCGTATATCCATTGGATCGTCAAGGTATTTGATTGATTGATGATATTTTTTGGGGGCCAAAAAGGTCTTGCCACGTCGGATTTGATTTTTCTTTAGTAGACCAATGGAAATGGAAGATTTTTATTGGAGTAGTAGACTTGTCTTATTTGTATTAAGCGTAATTGGTATAGATAATGCCGCGGTTAAATTCAACCACGCCACATTGAGGGGGCGGGGAGGGGCGACTATTGAGTTTAGCAGCTTGGATACCAAGAAATTACTCCGTGTGTGTGGGGTAGAAATATTGCTAGGGTATAACTATAACCTCTGTTCGGTTATAAAGGGAAATACTCCTCGCGTCGTCAAAATCTTGCTAGGGTGTGTCACCCTATCCCATATTATAGAAGTTGTGTGGACAGTAGATTACTGAAGGTTGGCGAAAAATGGTCACCGAGATTTACAAATTATGATGTATATATGGAAGAATATGAAACGAGCTCAATATCCGCCATAGCTCAAGTCATTGAAGGGGCTACCGTCTTGCTCATTCAATCCGAGATACCTGTTAGAAAAGAAGGTAAAGCCGACTCCAATTACAGCAGGGGGACATGGACTTTTGAACCGAGAGTGATGAACTACGAAGAGCTGGAAACTGATCAAAGTGCAAACGCAGAAGTGGTTGAAGACTTGAAGTAAACTTAACATACATTCTCAAAACACATTTGCCAAACTCATCAAGTCACCAGTTATCCTGCAATACTGTAACCAACATAAAAGAATGAGCTGAAGTAAACTTCACATACATTCTTAAACAAATTTGCCCAACTCAGCAGTTATTCTGCAATACTGTAACCAACATAATAAAATGAGCTCAAGTAGGAACTTCTCCATCCAGCCTCGAATTTTAAACTCAAAAACAAGGGGCTTTGATTCTTTCGGGCACTAGGTCACATCTCCAGGTGCAGATGACCTTGACTCTCCTAGTATCCTATTATCTCAATATAACCAGAACACATGCGAAATAAGCAGTTGTTCTTCAAGCTCTTACTCAAAAAATGATAATGAGCTCGTACTCAACTTCATATCATATAATGTCGATAAGTTCAATCCTAACAGTAAAATTTTGCAAAAGAAAGGAGAAATCAGACATTGTTCATCCAAACAATGACAAAACGAAAACCACTGCTGCTTATCCCAATGACTTCACGAATCTGGTCTTGATAGGCATTTTTGACGCTGCTACTGCTATAGCTCTTCGTGCTATACTCTCTGGTACTCCATCAATTTCAAACAGAATTCGGCCAGCTCTGATGCCAGCAACCCAAAACGCAACATTTCCTTTCCCCCTACCCATACGAGTTTCAGCAGGTCTCAGTGAAACTGGTTTGTGTGGAAATATGCGTAAAAAAAGTTTTCCTCCTTTCATGTTCCTCTTGATTGCCAATTGCCCGGCTGTAATTTGCTTCGCTGTGATCCAAGCTGGTTCAAGTGCCTCAAGACCATATTTACCAAAAGAAATATGATTCTCAGTTGTCCCCTTCATCGGTCCTCTATTCCTGCGTTGTTTCTGGAATCTGAGCCTCATATTCGGGTACACCCCTGACGCTGAAGAAAAAGAGCGAGAGGATTGAGACAGCCAGGAAGATGATTGACAGCGTGGCTGAGCAACAATCGATCCTAAACCTGGACTGCAACTCAAACTTCTCTGTACAAGCCCAGACGCAGAAAAAAGCCGGGACTTATCACTACTCATCAAAGACGACGAGATTCCATTCCTCAAACCAGAATGAGGAGCCACATTCCACCCTGCACCACTCAAACCAGGAACAGATGATGACAGGCCATGCTTAATACTCCCGGAACCACGTGAGCTAAAACTTCCCGTGCTCAAGGAATCGACAAGGGAACCCTTGCAAGCACGCAAGAATGCTCTCGTAGCCATCGGATAATTCTAGGTCAAGCTGCAGAAACAAGCTGAAAATCAAACAGGTGCAATTTCACACCAAAATGACAACTACATTCTACCGATTAAAACGCGCTCTTACGCACATAATCAAGAAGACAACGATTCGATAACCCGTAAACACAAATCCAATTACTGAACCAAATATTCAAGCAGTAATCTTCCTCAATACGCAAATCGTGCAATTCACAAAAAATGTAACCCTAAATGAAACGAATTAACAACAAATGACGATAATTAAGAGGGCCAAAACCTAACAAACAAGATTAATTCACTGCCTAATCAATAATCAGTAGAATTGGAAACCCTAATAGTATAAGTAAAGTCAATCGAAGCAGCAAAATTGACGGCAATTAAAATGAAACAAAGACAGAAATTACTAAAATGAAATAAAATTTGGGGAAAAATCAAATCAATTGAGAAAAAGTAGATGGAATACTAACCTTCAGTAGCGTAACTGGGAAGAGAGATCAGGAGAGAGAAAGAGGACAAAAGTCGATTAATGTTCGCCGGGAAAGAGAAAGAGAGCACCGTAAACTGGGAACACACACTGCGCGTCTCCCACTGGTTTTTACTTTCTCAATTTTTATTGTTTTTTATTCATTTAATTTTGGGACGAGTTTTAAGGTCGTGTTTAAATTGAGTGTAACAATTCAATTTGATCTAAATTTATTTTATTGGAACGACCCGATCAAATTAGGTTTAGACTCTAGACTACACTCGTATCATGAGTGAATTTAGGTGAAACGGTGATGACGACATAATAGGCGATCAAAAGAACTCGTTGAAAAGTCGAGACAAATTTCTTAACTTACCCAAGACTGACTAAAGTATTTCAAGTTTGGTACTGATTGAAGATATGAAAAGGATTATAACCTGTGTGCAAGTTGTAATGGTCAAGCCAACACCGTGAGCTCTCCATGGTATGGTACAGGCAGCTTACTAAACCTTGGTAAGAATGGTCACTACACAAAAATTGTTTGATAACAACGATAACAGGAATTGGCCATAACAACGATAACACATACTCCGTACTAGTATGATTAATTGACCATCATTACAATTTTTTTTGATATGTTAGTAAACTATAGCTCACTATTAGCTTAAACCTTTGGGTTGTACGACTTCAATGCTTACACCATGTTTTCGGGAGTACAAGAAGCGTGGTGGTCCTTTTCACAGTAAAGGAGTAAGAATCATACTTAAAATAATTTAAAATCTACTCCCTCCATTTTATTAGGTTCTTTGCATTGTGTTTGAATTCCTCTCACATTAGTCATCGGGTATTTCTTTTGTTCTCTCCCTTAGCTCCTTGCTACCTTGACTTGCTCTTCAATTCTTGCGCTTCCTTTGGAGGAGAGTATGGCTTCCTACCATTGGGAAACTCCCTACATCGACAAAGCCATTAAATTTGACTTAGAACTTTCGAGTTTCGATTGCAAAATAGCAAGGAATGTAATGATCAGTTGTTTGATGCATAGGTTTTGTACTAGCAGAAAACTAACGCACGAGTAGCAGAACGACAGGACAAAAACACAAGTCATCTCTATATACTTTGCATATTCGACCACACGTGTCGACCCTCATAGGGATAATCCCAAGCAAAATAATTGGAATCGATACGCATAATTTAAATTTCAAGCCTCCAATAAAAATTGGTTGAATTGACTTTTTCTTAGAACAAGTGATATTTGAACATGATTTTTGAGAGGATCGTGAGAGGGGAGGGGTAGAGTGAAGAGGAGGAGAGTTCGTGTAGTCATTTAGAGGGAAAGATTTCAAACGAAAGTTAGGAGGGGACAATGAACGGGCGACTTAATTAGGAATTCAAGGGGCCGGGGAGTTAGATTTCAAAGCACGGAACAAAATCGATTAAAAATTTAACATAGCTTCTAAATCCGACGGTTTAAAAATGATTTGAAGAGACGAAGCAGTATGGGAACTTGGGGAGGGAGTGCATTATAGGGCTGACACGTAGGCGATGAGATGGATTTAAATTCTTGCAAATGCTCTAATATAATGCCACATTATCATGTGTTAAAAGTGTAATATAGATAAATATTAAGGAGTATACTATTTCACTTTGCATAAGGCGGTTTGCACTAGCCGTTTCAAAAGCAGTTAGCAGTTCGGCAGGTAACTGTTTTAAAAGCAGGTAGTATGTAACATGTGGTTGTTAGCTCTAAAAGAAACAGTGGATATTAGATGTGTTCGGCAGAAATACATGTTGGGTTATTAAAACTATATAGAATATAGAAAAATAAAATAGAAATGTTTGGTTTTTACCTCAAATGTTAATTTGATTAGCATAATGTTAATTGGAGGAGCATTTTCCAAATGCTAGATAAAATGTTAACTCTACCCAAAAAGCTACTTGAACTGTGTCATCCAAACACGTACATTAGTGGTTTAACCTGATCAAAATGCTACTTTATACTTCTTAATGTATGGCAGGGCCTAAGAGTAATTGCTTAAGCAATATGAAGGTTTGCACTTGAGACTTTGTGAGTTGTGACCTTCAAATTACATTTTGATTTTTTTTTAAACAAACACCACTCCCTCCGATCACTTATAAATTGCGTAGAGTCGCTTGGCACGCTGGTTGAGGGGGATAAACCAACTAATCGATTAATTAAAATGTCAAAAACATTGCATGTAGAGATAACTTAGACTTTTATCAATGTTCAACTTGCTTAGATGTTCCCATTTGATTGATTCTTCGCTGTAACTTCCTTCGTTTAGTTTTTTTTTTAACCGAGCTCTACTTCCTTTATTTTTCTTCTTTTTTGTTTGTTTTACTTCCAAGTCTATTGAAATATTTATTATTGGACTCTGATACTCATAGTCGCTCCAAAAATAGGATGAGTTACTAATCGGGAAAATGGTTGCGATTTAGACCATCAATTATGTTTTCATATTTATATGGTACGAAACAGCTAGACTGTGTTATTTTGTTGTTAATTTTTAATTAATTTTAAATAATATACCACCGTTACAGAATATGCAAAAAAATAAAGTAATGAAAAAAATAAAGTAATAAAATACATATGCAAAGGTAAATGATTGACGAAGCAATAACAATTGCCATTTGGCATGCGTAAAATCATACGATATTATGATGGTAACAATGGATCATAAACATATGCTTAATTAGTCCCATCAAATTTGAAGTGGATAGTAAAACGACATTTTCAAATGCAACAAAACATCGAAATATAAAAACTTATTATAATAGCGAATTCTCAATCGGTATATGGTACCCCGGGGGTACGTAGCTCTAGGTACCCCCGGTTCAAGTGACATATAATGAGTGAAAATTGAAAACTAATGAGTGGAATTCGGGAAAATAATGAGTGAAATTTGGGAAATAATGATTGGAATAAAGTTGTATATAATGATTAGAAATTCAGATTTAATGACCGAAAATAAATAATGACTATAATGTTATATATAATGAGTGAAAATCGAAAGATAATGAGTGAAAATTGAGAAATAATGAGTAAAAATTGTAAAATAATGAGTGAAATTGAGAAATAATGAGTGAAAATTGTAAAATAATGAGAAAGTATATAATGGCTATGATGTGGTATATAATGAGTGAACAGTTAACCGGGAGTACGTAGCTCTAGGTACCCCCGGGGTACCATATACCGATTGAGAATTCGCTATTATAGTATCAAATGACACATTGGTACGTAGTGCGTAGTTCGTTAAATGGTATCAAATACAACTTAAATGGATTGCTCAGAAGGTCATTCTTGGAGTCTTGCCACATAATATCCACCTGGGGGACAATGTGTTTTGGGACCCTGTAATGCAAAGGAACTGGACAATTGACTGCACCTTGAAGGGAAGGAGCCATTGCCTCAGAAGGGGATGAACTGTCTTTACAAGAGCCCACGAGCTGCGTGGCAACGATGAGCTGAGAATTTTCATTGGATCAAAACCAAATGACACTCATTTCAACATGATCCAAGTTCATCATCACCAGGACAATCATGTCCCTCCCCCAATGCCATGACAATATTGAGATATTGGAACGCTGAGCCACATAGTCAACGGGAGCTCTTTGGTTTTCGTTTGTAGTTTAAGTTTTATTTTGGTTTTCTTGGTTTTATCGTTCGGGTAAACTTTGTATCATATTGTATCTCGTACTCACATTTTGTGTACGAATTTTATGAAACGATCTTTTATTTACCCGTTGAATCATTTCTCTTTTTTTATTGTTTTTTTCCATTTAATTTTGAAACGAGTTTTTTTTTTTTTTTTTTTTGACAACAGGAAAGAAACGGACCTAACAAGGCCTAGCCTGTATGGCTAGCCGATGGGCTTTGCCATTGAGGCTTAGGAAAGAAACGAGTTTTAAGGTCGTGTTCAAATCGAGTGTAACGTTTCGGTTTGATCCAGATTTATTTCATTGGAACGAGCCGATCAACATTGGGTAAGACTATACTCGTAACTCGCAAGAAATTTTTTTGGTGAAAAGGTGTTTACGACATAATAGAGGATTGAAAGAACTCGTTGGAAAGTCGATCTTAACTTACACAAGACGTCAAGTTCGGTAATGATTGAAGATATGAAAAGGAATAACCTACACAAGTTGTAACGGTCAAGCCACCACCGTGACCTCTCCATCGAATGGTACATACTGTACTACTAAACCTTGAATGGTCACTACACAAAAATTGTTTTGGACGATTACCAAAGTTTCATCAGGTATAATTAGCCTGTTACACATACAAGTTCAGATTTACCGCAAACATGAGGCAATATCCGTGCCAGGTTTAGCCAATCTAAGCTACCAATTACATACAACGGGCAACTCTGTAAGAAGCCACGGCCACACAGAAGAACACTACAGCTACGCTTCCCTCGAATGAGGCACCTTGACCCACTCTTTGCATCAGAGACTCTTCTCATCACAGGAAAGATTAGTCTTGCCCTTGAGTCCATATCTTCACTGTATTGTCATTCATAAGGGCACTAGATGCGATCATGTTTTCGGTGGGATGGCAGGCAACTGATATGACAGTATCGGTATGACCTTCCAATTTTTGAACAATCTTTCTAGACTGAAGGTCCCATAAGTAGACACAATTATCCTCAGAACCACTAACAATGTACTTCCCGTTTGTTATAGAGAATGTCGATGAGATGCAGTACTTCGAGTTTACATGTCCTGTGTATGTCTTCAGAAACTTCCCAGATGAAAAATTCCAGAGTCTCTGCCAAACAGAATTAAACAAACATTAGGAAAATTGTGCTAATAGCATTATCACCCAAACATCACAACAGTACATCCACATGACCATAAAATTCAGCAGTGCGCCAGTACCACTATTATGACGGTTCCCTTTGTTATATGTTAGACGAACACTAGAGATTGACTGACTTATACTTACATGTTGACAACCTTTTGATAACTCACAGTATTTGCAGGAACAGTTATCAAAGGTGGTCTTGAGCAGTTTAAATTTGGGATGATTTTGTGATAGCAGGTATGTTTGACATCACATCACAGTGAAAATATGCATATACTACATTCTTTGAAACATAGAGACAGAAAGCCATAGTCTACACATATGTCATGTACTGTTAAAAATCAGAAAGCCTAGTAAAAGCCAAACACATATTTGCCAGAGATAGAAAAATAGATTTAAAAAAAAAAAAAACATGTTCAGTTGGGCTTTGATATGAAATGTCTTATGCTCAACCTCCTAGAGAGCTAAAGAAGACGGGATAACAAAACAAATATGCAACTTGCAGATGTCAAGCCATACCACTATACACTTTCAGCAATGTAATAAGTCAGATGCATCTTAGTACAAAGATATATGTTGCTCTTTAGAACACCTACAACAATTCTACAAGCACCCTGCAATAACTAGGATAGCACTAGTTTGCATGCCCGTACCACGCCCGGGGTATATATTTATATTGTTTATACTCGTTTTATAAAGAAAAATATTGGTTTTATATTTGTTCTAATAAATTAGCATAGTGATTATTTTACTGTTTGTTCTAATAAATTAGCGTAATGATTATTTTCTATAAATTAGCTAATATTATACTAATCTATGATAATTTATTACCATATCCAAACCGATAATTATATTTAATGCTATTTTTATGCTCTATCCAATTAATGTACGCCAAGTGTCAACCTAGGAAGGACTTGGTTTCAGGTTTTAATATATAGTATTAGATTGATGGTTTCCACAATATAGAGAATCCCCATTGCAAGGTCCAGTGTAAACTAATCAAATAACTGATTGGCATCATTCGAGCATCCAACAAAAACGAGCATGGAGAATTTCTTTCAAGACCAATACACAGACACACGAGGCACAGAAAATGGCCAAAGATTTTGTCTGCCTATGACAAAACATATTGTGGCAGTTCCCTACATCCTTCCATCCTGAGACAACGAGTTTGATTTTAAAAAATAAATAATTTTCTGCCATAAGCGAGTACCTCAAATGTAAAGTGCACAGATTTTGCCTCGACACCAGCCAAATCAAACAGAGCCAATGTTCTTAAACCAAGTAAAATGAGCACTTCCTTGATTCTATCAAGTTCTGTTCTAATAATCTATTCAGTATTGTTCTAATATTCTCAGGACAATTCATACAGTAAGAAGGATAGTTCATATAATCCCGAGAGATGGAACAACTTCAGCAATGATGACATTATCTAACCAAGTCTGAAAAGAGAACGGAAGAGTATACCCAATCCCAGTAGGGTATAATAATTAAAAAACCTCGTGCATCAGAAACCTGAGCAAATCGAACCAGGGGACTATAAGAAAGGGATACTTCCTTAGAATGAAGGTTTCTCAAAGTCAAAACTTGCTTCCTGTAGCAATAAAATCTCGGCCTAATACAATCTCCTTCACGTAGCAAACCCCCATTCCCCAACTTCTGAGCCTCCACATCATTGTAGAACAACAAAACAGCAACTGAGATGGGGACAGGGGTTCAACCAAAAACCAAGGAACGTTTCTGAAAGCCAAAACTTACAATCTCCTTCATGGCTTCATGTAACAAACCCCCCATCCCACAATTTCTGAGCCTCCACATCATTACAGAGCAACAAAAAAGCAACTGAACTGGGGACATGGGTTAAACTAACAACCAAGGACCAAGCCATACCACTCCGTCCCAGATTAAACTTCCCATGGCAGTTGAATATGTGAAAGGACTCAAATTCCATGGGAAGTTTAAATTGGGACGGAGTGGTATATCCTAGAAAATGACTTCCCGTAGTAGGTAGCCAAAAAAATATCACTCATGCATTGCAAAATTGCTTCACGAGACCTACATAATTAAGCTCCCAAGTTCAATTCGCTAAGAGAACTTTGGAATCACACAAAGTCACTGCTTGCTTCCTACCCCAGTAGAAAATGTTATTATTCTCCAAGATCAAAACTTTCCAGTCTTATACTCACCACAGGACATCTTAATCACATATAAAACCGGCCCATGGCGCACACTGCCATGACAGAGACTCCCAAACTCCCCACCCAACCCCAAGAGTGTTGCTTTTATTTGATCCCCTACAATCTACATATCTGATAGCTACCCATTAGAAAGATCCAGTAACCAGTCACTCAAGCATCAGAAAAGATGCTCAAAAACCACTATGCTATAATCCACCCAACCACCCTATATTCTATTAGACTATATTAGTTGAGTGATAGCAGCCTCCCAAGCCTTGAAAAAGAAGGGGAAAGAAGTAGACTACTCGGCCTATCTTATAGACCTATAATATGTATAGGTCACGCATCGGAAACTGTCAGCAAATGGGATCAGCAGATTCTCAGAAAAGGTTAACTTATTAAAAAGGACGACTTTCACCTGTCTTCTAACGTTTTATTTTATGAATGAAGCCGCAGTAGCAAAACTGAAGAATGAAAACCCTAGAATGGGGTTTAAAGACTCGAAACAATAAACCAAAGTAACCTTCAGTCTAAGACAACGATCAACCTTCTCATAGTACGTCCTGATAATCAGTCCATAACTCACACATCGCAACATTGTTTCACAAACTCCTACCTATCAGGTTCCCAAAATTGCATATATCACAATGAACTCTCACTTCCGACACAACAATCCTCCATTTCCTACCAACAACCAAACATACACCCAAAGATCAAAACTTTTCCACAAAACACATCACAACTCACCATAGACCGCCCTAATCACAGATACACAAGCCCTTTGTGTACCTGTCATGATCAACACTCTCTAACACCCCCATCCAACCCCCTTTGATAATTAACAATTTGGCATTAGTAGGTTCCGGAAACCAATCAATCACACATCCCAAAATCAATTCAAACCCACTATAACCCCTAGGTCATCAGGAACAATCATAAACACAATGCCACACAAATCAACACCCCCATTTTAACAATTTGCCATTACTAGGTTCCGAAAATCATACAGTCACGTATTCAGACATCGAATTAAACCCAATTTATCTCCTACTTCATCAATATCAATCACAAACACAAACACAAAATATACACAATGCCACACAAATCAACACAATTATCATAAAAACAACAACAACATCAACAAAGTCGAAAAAACCGAGTCATACCAGCGTATTATCCAACGTCCCAACAAGAAGAAACTTCCCATTCGGCGAAAACTTAACAAAAGACACAGGAGGATTCTCATCATCAATCAAAGTCTTAACACAATGACCAGTAGAAGCATCCCAAATCCTACACAACCCATCATAGCTACTCGAAACGATCAACGACCCGTCTCGGTTAAAATTAACCGCGGTAACCGGGTCCGAATGGGCGGGTAAAACCTTGAGACATTTACCAGACTTGACATCCCAAACCCTAACAGTCTCATCAAAGGACCCTGATACAAGGAGATTAGAATGTGGATTGAAGTTTACGCAAAAGACGTAATTAGTGTGGCCGATTAGGGTTTTGATCGGCTGTGCGGTGGCGACGTCCCAGAGCTTGACGGTTTTGTCGTCGGAGGCGGTGGCGAGGAAGCGGGAGTCGGAGGAGAAGGCGACGTCGGAGAGGCCTTGCTCGTGGCCGAGGAAGGATTGGTGGTGGGAGAATGCGGTGGTGGTGGTGGAGTGGACGACGGCGGATTTGTCGGCGGAGGAGGTGGCGAGGAGGTTGCCGTCGGAGGAGAATTTGACGGAGGAGATTGCGCGTTTGTGTGGGGTTAGGGTTTGGGTTAGTTTGTAAGGGCGGAAGTTTTCCGGTGTGGGGTCCGGTGCGGTGGTGGTTGTGGTGGTGGTGGTTGGGGCTGACATTGTTTGGGGTTTTGAGTTGAGAAGAGAAGCTTGTGAGAGAAGGGTTTTGTTTTGCCGGAGAGTGAGGGGGGTTTTGGGGGAGAGTGTCTTTTGTTGTTGTATTGATGTGGTAGTGTTTGGGAACAAAAATTGGAAATCGGAAATCGGAAATCGGAAATCGGAAATTGGAACGTCAAAAACGTTGAAGTGAAATGTGAAATATGGTGATTGTGAGATTTGTTTTGATTTAAAGTTTGACTAGTTTTAAGCCCGTGCGTTGCACGGTGCAAATATTATATCTCATTTAATGATTTTACACTTTTCATCAATTGTGTTAACACTTAAATGATAATTAACAATCATATTTATTAAACCCCGATTCAGTGAAGCAGAAAAGAAGAACAAAACTGTCCAATATGTTCATGTCTATAAGCTACTTTATTTACTTCAAGTCATACACAACATACTCGTTTATTGATGCTAAACTATTATTGCATAGTATAATAGTCCAATATGACCCTGTCGGGTCCGGTTCTCATGAGAACACTAGTTCCCATGAGAACCATGAGAACACCCCCAATATAAGCTCAAATAAAATATAAAAAACAAAAAAAATTAATTAACTAGTTTTCTCTCACCTCCCCTCTCCCCGACCTTCCCTTTTCCTCCACTCGACCCCACCCCCGAACCACCATAGCCCCACCGCCGGCCAGACGCAACCACCACCTCCACCATTGAAACCACCACCACCGGGGTCGGAACACTCCCGCGACCCAAACCCCCCTCCCCCTCGACCCTCCTCCACCCTCCTCTCCCTTATCCGACCCAAGTCCCCACCCCTAGCCGCCTACCCAACCACCGCATCGAACCACACCACCTCAAAATCGGGAGCCTACACCACCATTAGGACGACCGTCGTACGGCGAGCCGGAGCCCCCACCACTGCGACACCACCTCCTCTTCTCCGTCCACGAATTCCTCTCTCTCCCAATTTTCTCTCTCCTCCAAATTACATGATTTGAAATGCACGATTACCTTATTCGAAATGCACAATTACCTTATTCGAAATGCACAATTACATGATTCAAAATGCACATATACCTTATTCGAAATGCACAAGTACATGATTCAAAATGCACAATTACATGATTCAAAATGTACATTTAGAAAAAATTAAATGCACATTTACATGATTTGAAATGCACATTCTGTTGGTGGTGCGACGGTGAGGAGTGGTGGCCAGAGTGCGTCGGTAGTAGCCGGATTCGTGTTGTTCGTCGTCACCGGAATTTAGGCGTTGTTGGCTGTGGGAGAGTAAAAAGAGAGAAAAGTGAACAAATTGGGGGTCGCGGGGATGGGAACAAATGGTGGCGGCGTGAGGCTGACTCCGCTGCTCATGGTGGTGGGATCGGACGCCGGAGGTGGGGTAGCTTCGACCAATGGTCGGTGGTGTGGAAGGTGCTTGGTTGATAGAGGTGGGCTATGGAGGGTGAGAGAATTTGGGGAAGTAAGAGACGGGGTTTCTGGGTTTGGGTTTTGTTAATTTTTTTTTTTTTTTTTTATCTTTTAATCTCATCCATTGATCTATCTAATCTAAGGGTTAGATAGTGTTCTCATGGTTCTTATCTTATGAGCTGTTCTCATATGAACCAAAGTCTGACCCTGTCTATACCTCGTTTTTAATTCTTCAAAAGTCAGACTAAAACTATTTCAAATCTCGACTAAATGTATGAATTAATATTTTTTAATATTTTCGTTGGATGACTCTTAACTATTGCATATCTAGCATACAAATTACATATGAATACATGAAACTCATTTTGAAATACATTTCAAATTAGATTTAATAAGATGTATGTCCTAAATTTCTAATATACGTTGATAATGTAGTGTCATAATTAAATGGTTTTTAAATCGTATATTTATGAAAGTTGGTCTCTGTTGTTTTTTTATCCTAAATGATAAGCTATTGATAATACTATATTCATTTTATTTGCAATAGATCACACTCATTTACCATATGTTGGACTCTTTAAACATTTTTATCACAGTTGGTCTCTCTTATTTGTTTATACTAAATGATAATTAAACTATTGATAAAAGTAAATCATTTCATTTGCAATACACTCCTTCACTGTATGGGGGACTATTTGAGTACTTCTCAAATGATGGACTCTCTCTATAAAGCATTTCTATCACAGTTGGTCTCTCTTATTTGTTTATACTAAATGATCATTAAAGTATTGATAAAAGTATATCATTTCATTTGCAATACACTCTTTCACTATATGGGGGACTCTTTGAGTATTTCTCAAATGATGGACTCTCTCTATGCTCTTCAAAAATCCATCCTTTATATATATATTATTAGATTAGATTATTAGATTACCGTGTTTTGATACTTGGTTTTTAAATTAGTTGTCCAGTTGATTAAATGACTCTCACCCACGAGAAAGGTTGAGGAATTGAAGGAGTGTTGTTTTCTCAATTCAAAGAGATCTCTCATGTGTCGAATTTCGGTTACAAGCAAAAACGTTGCCACATATCTTCAACACCGAATCTGTAATCCTGATGTGATCTTAGGGGCAATTACAATCTTAGGCTTGTTGGGCTCCATGGAATAAAATGCGAATGTTTCGGTCGTGCATGTGTGGGATGAAAGATAACATGTGCATAGCTGGCTCCGGTGGGTGTCGCATGAGTGGCTGGTTCTCTCTGGTGACTTGCAGTACCAGAGCAGTATCTTACAGCTGCCGATGCTTGGGCCTAGCTTGTTTCCATGTGTGTTGGATCTTAGCTGTGAGTTGTATGGATCCGGTTACTTACCATTTCACTGGATTCATTCTGCCAATTTCTAACTATCCCGGAACATTGAGCCTTACTTGTCCTCTTTCTTTTTTTATTCGTAGTAACTACTCTAGTCTAGTATAGTTGTAGTGGTAGTAGTTGTATTAGTGTATCTAACGATGTACTATCGCATTAGATGTCAGCCTGGATTGTAAGAGGACCTAATTTCTCACCATGTATGCTTACCTCTTTGGAAAAAAAAAAAAAAAGCTAAGGGGTCGCTTCAGAGGGAAGAGTTAAAGATAATTAAGGTATGCTATAAGGGAGATGAAGTGTCATTGGTGACAGATGATATTAGTGCGAGACTAGATTACGCAAAGACATAAGAATAGTGGGAGGCTACTCCTGCACGTAAGGGGTGGTTTGAAACAAATTTTATTAGTGTGATAAAATCGCAAATTTTTTTAACTCACAATTGCTAAAAACACCAAATTAGTATATCATAATCACAATTTTTTCAACCAATCTATTATTTACTTTTGATTCATTAGAACATAACTCAAACAGAGATTTGAGCAAGCCAATCTCAAATTACTCGTAAATTGACTCAACTCATTATCACATAGTACTCTACTAGTCCTCACAAAAAAGATAGAATAACGTTTACCTATACTCGTCACTTCGTCAGTCATACTTTAGTCTAATAACATCATTAGTGGTTCACTACTTACTTATTTTTTCTGTCCGAATAGAAAGCTCCAAAATTTAAAACACCATTTAATCAAAGTGGCATCATCTGAGTGCTAAACTTCATTAAAAAACAATGACTTCAATAAAGAAGTCTTCAATTAAGGTTTTAACAATTCATTTCACATGCTAATATGAAAATGCGAATAAACTCCGCAGCGTGAAGTTGAAGGGCAACAAATAATTCATGAACATCCACAACAATAGTAAATTACCATTATACCCTCAAATTTCACTCTAAATTACATCAATACCAAACCAAACCCAAAGTAAAACTGAGGGGCATACACGGTCATTTCATCTGCCCTTCTTAAGCTCACACCACCTCTGCTTTTTTTCTCAGAGCAAAACTCCCTCTTCCTCCACTCACTGTATTATTCTTCTTCTTCTTCACTTTCTCTCTCCTCCTTCTCTCTCATGGCGGCAGCATCGTTCCTCACCACCAATGGCGAAATGCTTGCAAACCCATCTCTGAAACCCGATTTAATAAGTGGGTTTTCAAGGAAATTGGAATTCGGAGCTCCGACAGTGCACACGGTGAGACCCGTTTCGAGAAGCTTACGGTTGAAGCCATTGGAGGTTTCTGCTAATGCTACTGCTACTGTCACTTCTCTGCCTGTCACAGCTTATCCAAAGTAACTTTTTCTTCACTCTTTTACCATAAAGTTTGATTCTTTGTAATTTCTGATAAATATTTGGACTTTAATTTGATGGAATATTATTAATTTTGACAATATTTGAGCTGGTTTATTGTTCTCTATGTTTGGAAACGATTAGTTTTGGAATAGAAATGGATAAAAAGGTGAAACATAGTATGGTTTCTAAAAGTGGAAATAACCATGATCCTTGGTCATTCTAATTATGTTTGAGAATGAGAGCTGTTTTTGTCCTTAGATGGTGTGTTCTTGATGGTGAAATTGATGTTTTTAATTAATGCTCAATGATTTCTTGCAAGGAATATAGCCATTTAGGTATAAATCGACCGCGATTAGCATTGTGTTATCCAGGAGTATGTGATTTTTAGTTGTATGATTGCTTCCTAGAAGTAGGTTGTAGGGTAACTATGTCACTGTTAGTGCTACATTGTATTAGTCCATACTCCGAACTGGTTGTGACAGTAGGACAGTTGACGTTTCCTCGGTCAATAGATGCTCGTTTTTTGTACAATTCTTTGTTCAATATTCTCTAGGGGAGGAGTGTGTGTGAGTGGTGGAAGGGGGGGGGGGATGAGGGAGTAGTTCAACATGATTAGAAGAATATGCGAATCATGAATACTTGACGTACATGTATGGTCACGGTGCTTATATCCAGGCCATTAATGTGTTTCCGATGTTGTTATTGTTTTGATTTTATGAAGGGGGTGTGGAAGAGATAGGTATGACGATTTCATTTTAAATTGTTCTTGTGTGCAGAGTAATGCGCCACACGATTTCAGTCTTTGTTGGGGACGAGAGTGGGATAATCAATCGGATTGCAGGTGTTATTTCTAGAAGAGGATACAACATAGAGTCCCTAGCAGTAGGTTTAAACAAGGATAAGGCTCTATTTACTATAGTAGTGTGTGGTACTGATAAGGTGTTGCAGCAAGTGATGGAACAACTGAACAAGCTTGTGAATGTCCTGAAGGTAATTCACTAGTCCTTTTCTTGTTTTGGGCTGTCGTTCTATAAGTGATAAGTCAGTGTTAATCCTTCCCTAGTCAACACTTTCTTGTTTAGTGAGGAGGCTTATCTTAATTAGAAAGATGCTTGTAACTTGTAAGTGATGTAGCAGGAAGGTGATAGCTGGATATGGTTGAACTATGTCCATGTCCTACTATTGATAACTTCTATTCCTAATAGCTTATACTTTACATAGCCTGTGGAATCTTTGCTTTTGATGCAGCCATGCTGGCTATCTCGTCCATTGCTTAGGTACCTGGATTTAGTTCCAAGTGGTTTCTATTTTATCTCTGATACTTGGTCGTTTGTACACTGAAATTGACCATCATGTTAATGACATTAGTGTATATGCTAATCTTGTTGTTGCTACCTGCTACATGTGTGTTATGCATTTTCCTTGAATGTGCTGTTACCTGCTGTCTAATGCCTTAGTCAATATCTTCCTTGTAGGTTGAAGATTTGTCAAGAGAGCCACAAGTTGAACGTGAACTGATGCTCGTGAAGCTTAATGCAGATGCAAAAACCCGTCCTGAGGTATTGATTTCCTAAGATGCGATGATCTATCTGTTGGATGTAATGTATAGTGTCTAGAGTTATGTTCCACTGCAATGGTGAATGATCAGAGGACATTCCTAGAATTCCGAAGGCGAAGTTGCATGTCAGGCTTTCACAGTGGAACATCCAGAGGGAGACTAGGATAGGAAAAGAAAGGTCGTTACAAAAAAGGAAAATGCTACCCCCTTTTAATTGGTTTCTTTACATTTGGGTTCGGCACAAAGACCAAGGAGAGTAGACGGAGGAAGAGAAAAGTGAGCTTTTATCGAACCTTTCCCTTCAACTTCACCACCCTGCAGCCACCACCTCAACCTTCACCACTGCTACCCAAGCCTCCCCACCATTGCTAGCCACCCCGAACCACCACTTTTGAATTGGCAACACCTGCAATTTACTGGATCAAAAATGCTGTCATCTGCTGGACTTTTTTGATCAATTTTTTAAATGTACTTAACTTCTCAAATGTAGCTGTCTGGCTGCTTTGTGCTTCTCTTTGTCGAGTGTGTATTTGTGAAAAATGTTATAGCAGCTGACTCCAATGCTTACATAGTTACATCTGTGGTCTTCAGATTATGTGGTTGGTCGACATTTTCAGGGCAAAGATAGTGGATATTTCAGAAAACTTGCTCACTGTTGAGGTATGTGCTTTTGTCAGGCAGTATATTCACATGCCGGTATTTCAGCTGCAACAAGTATATGAGCTCTAATTTAGCAAGTACTCTCTGCAATCTTCCTCTATCATGCTGATGTCTTTGTATCGGCTTGAATAGAGAAGCTTACAGTGAAGTCATCTTCATGATAGAGCTTCCTTTGTAAATTAACCGAGTTTGTGGTGATGCACAGGTCACTGGGGATCCAGGAAAGATGGCTGCAGTGCTGAGAAATTTTAACAAGTTTGGGATCAAAGAAATTGCAAGGACAGGAAAGGTTGGGTTTTCAAACATTTTTATAAAATCATAGAAATTTCAGATTTGTAGAACAATGTTGGGTACTGAGAGGGAGGATATACTGCTATAGGTAGCTATTAGCTTGTCATAAATCTTCTTCACTACTGTTGATTAATGCTTGGAATAGCTGTCTGTGTTAATGTTATAGATTGCTCTAAGGCGTGAAAGGATGGGCCAGACAGCTCCTTTTTGGAGATTTTCTGCTGCTTCTTATCCAGATCTAGAAGAGAAAGCAGTTGATGCTCTTGTTGAATCAGTGAAAAGAAGCATCAATGGTAACTCTGGTTCATCAGCAGGGGTATGTGATTTCTGTTTCCTCATCATGCCTCTTGCCCCCTTCTCGCATTGCTTCTTTAAGTAAGACCGTTCAATAATGAGTAACAATAAGAGGAAGTGAGGTTTCAAATTTCGGGATGAGGTTTCAAAATTCCGGGGGTGAGATTTTAGACTACCAAATTGAACTCACCCCAAAACCTTAAAACTTCACTCATTTTATTAGCTTACTGTAGGACAGTGTTACCATAAACGTTTTGATTGAGTTATCTTCAAGCTTAAGTGTGTCATGGCACAAACACTTTAAGGCCACGTGCACTGGGATGCATTGAGATACTTCTAGCAAATAGTGACGCTCGTAGTATATGTGTACTCGTTCATGCATGACATGTGCTTTATCTCTTTGCCTATTGGGCTAAAAACTGCTTTCATTTTGTGAAGGGTGATGTTTATCCTGTGGAGCCTTACGATGATGTCTTTATGGTAAATCCAGTACTTGATGCTCACTGGGGTGTCCTCAATGATGAAGATGTAAGCAGAATTCTTGATACCTTAATTTTGTTAGATTGTTGCTGAAGCTGATGATATTAAAAAGTTGAAACTGCTAGGTTGGTTTTAGGTTTTGAATGTTAGAAGCTGATGGCATACAACCTGGGCTTAGGCCGTACAGAGTATATTTTTGTAGATTAAGGGGTAATTTGAAGGGTGCATAAAGCTTTTTTTTTTTTTTTTTTATCATTATTATTTTTTTTTTTATTTGTATGTTGGCCTTTTGAATTGGACGGAAGGTTCATTTAAGGTTTAAGGCTCTATGGTCTTAAAAAGTCGACAGATGTCTGAATCTGTGCTCGTTTTGTGTTCTGAATTTCTGATGTTCTTGTTTCATCATGTCAGTCAAGTGGGTACCGATCGCACACTTTGTCCATGGTTGTCAGTGATGTGCCTGGTGTTCTCAATACTGTTACAGGGGTGATTGCTCGGAGGGGTTATAACATTCAGGTTCGTATTGTCATGACATGTATTTTGGGTTTTCCAATGCGTAAACTGAGATATCCCTTTGTTTTTTCTCCTTAGAGTCTAGCAGTTGGAGGTGCTGAAAAAGAGGGTGTTTCTCGCATCACCACCGTCATTCCTGGAAATGACGAGTCAATTGGAAAATTGGTTCAGCAGCTTAGCAAACTAGTGGATCTTCATGAGGTGAGTTTACTGAATTATATATGGAATCCTCAATGTATCTTTGAACAAGACAAAATTTGAGGCATCTATATAGGTCCTTGCCAACATCTTCGTACTAGTTGTTTCATTGTGTTCTCAATTCAGTAGCATCTTTTTATTAGTTGTTTCACTTTAGTCTCCCTCAAGAATTCTGTTAATTCTCAAACTGTATTCTGCCTTATTAGGAACTGTCAGAGTCTCTTCCTTGGCCAGCTAAATTGCCTGTTTTCTCATGTCATGCTCTAGTATCTATTTCCTAGGCTCAAAGCTGTCTTGCGTGGTCTGCCTTTGGATTTGTCGCAATAACTTAATATCTTATCTTTACATGGGTTTTATACGCCTATGTGAAAACAAATGATCTTAGATATAAGGTGACTTTTACACTGATGTTTGTTGAAGAGATTATCAGTGTGACAGTGAAAAGGTTATTTCTGCAGATTAGAGAGCTCACTCACATGCCGTTTGCGGAGCGAGAATTGATGTTGATCAAAGTAGCCGCTAACACTGCAGCTAGAAGAGATGTCCTCGATATTGCCAACATCTTCCGTGCCAAAGCTGTGGATGTTTCTGATCATACCGTAACCTTACAAGTAAGACATTTGGAATAATTTTGGTTCTAACTCTCCTTTTGCTAATACAATGGTCACGGACTCACGGTGCATATATCAACAAAAACTCGCATCAACCAAATTAGACATTCCCCCCCCCCCTTTTAAACGAACTTTTAACCTGTAGACATAGTTTAGGTCGATATGTCATACATTTCTGAGTTCTGACAACCTCTGATTTATCTTTCCAGCTGACCGGAGATATAAATAAGATGGTCGCACTGCAGAGGTTACTGGAACCTTACGGCATTTGTGAGGTTTGTATACTTTCCTTCCAACGCTTGCTTTAACTCATTAGTGTGATTGATGTGGTATCAAAGGAATATTACTTTATTCCATGTAACTCGAAGCTGTTGATCACTTTTTAGCTTGGGTTTTGTCTATTCTTTTGCTCCTAACTATCTGTCAGCTGGTTTGTGTTGGTTTAGCAAACTATTCGATTGAGCAGGAGGTCTGTCCTCTCCGTTAATCCATTTTTGGAGGAAGCATGTTCTTAGTATGCATGCTCCTAGTTCTTTGATATATGAAAAGAGAGATGAGGGAAATCAAGTTTCTTTACTGCAGCTATGTCTAATTGTCTATAACCGATATGAAGTAGATGATAACTCGTAATATTTGTCAATAGTTTGCTCGAACAAGGTTGTTACCTGTAAGATACATATGATAGTCCTTACGGAATGAAGGCATATTTCTGTTCTCACAAGGGTATCTTTGCCCGTTCTCTTGCGTTGAGATACTTGCGAGTGTAGCTTGAACGTAAAAATCACCATTAGTGTTAAATTTGTGTCAGCTATGCTATTGTTATTGAAACTCTGTCTATGTTTCTATGTTAAAGGTGGCACGGACTGGAAGGGTGGCTCTAGCTCGAGAATCTGGGGTCGATTCTACTTATTTGCGTGGATATGCTCTTCCCTTGTATGATTGATTATAAACCTTTGGTATGTTGTTCGTACAAACCCCCATCTTCTCGAGAGTATTTGTTAGGGCTTGGCCGAGTGGTAAGGTCGTAAGGATCTAGCTTTGTGACTTTGACATCCAAAGCTAACCCCATTAGACCCCCCCCCCACTTCGAAATCCCTTTCTCAAGTCCTCAAGGATCGAGCATGGGTATGTTGTAATATGATAGATAAATCGATAATAATACCTGAGTATACTCGGTAATAAATACTCTTTATATATGCTTGAGCATACTCTGTAGATTTGTAGACCTGTAATTCTTCCGCAATGAATCCTGAAAAAAATTCAACAAGTTTCACTGTGAACATAGCTAGTAGATTAGTCAGATTGAGTGTATTATTATTCTTAAAACATTATATTACAAATGTCCCTAATAATAAGTTAATAATAATAGCGGTAGTAATTAGCAATAATATTAGTTAGTGGTAGTTGATCAAATAGAGACAAAGAGGTTACTTTCTAGTTTCTTCTTCAAATAATGTTCATTTGGGGACAGCTCAGTTTCAAAAGAATTGAAGCAAGTTACATATTCTTAGCCGTCTATTTAGATAAGCTATTGATTTAAGAGGATTCAACGTACATAAAAGGAGCTAGGGCTTATTAGAGAATCTAGCGTCAACGAAACCCAAACTAATAGGTAAAACTGTAAAAGTTGGATATGATCTAATAAGAGAGTGTGTCGAAAAACGCACCTCTACATACGTTGGTGGATTAATAGACTAGTATTGAACAACTAATAAGTAACTAAACAACTACATTTGTCGGACATTTGAAAATAATTGCGAAAATACTAAGTCATTCATACTCTTCAACAAAATCTGTCGTGAAGTGTTAACAAGATTCTTTTTTGCTTCAATTTTTCAAATTGAGGTGATAATAAGATTCTAAGGACCCCCTTTCAATAACAATTAACAAGGGACGACATCACTGTCAGATTTATTTTTTCTGTCATATAGTCGATCTATTATATCAAGTTGTACAAACTAATCAACAATAACATTACTATAAAAGGCACGCAGTTGTATTTATGTGCAATGTGCCTTGTCGTTTACGATATACGATCGACTTACTTAATCGGGTTATTATTGGCCAGCATTCTTGTCTTACGCGAAACAGCCAGCTAATTAAGTCGTTATGTGACTTGCGTTGCTAATTAATGCTTAGAAGGGCCGGCAAAAAATGTCTGCATGGAGTTGCGGTCGCAACTCCGATAAATGACTTGAAGAAACGTTTTTGCCTAATAGTGTTTAAACTTCTGATCCTAAATGACCTCTAATTAAGATTTAAGATTGTTGTCCAAATGAATTACGGATGTTAGATTATATTTTTCGATGTTTTCGTAACCCAATTATAAAATCATGCACATCTTAAGATAGATTCGTCCCCGAAAGAAACAAAGAGGCATAAGTCCAACGCCGCTTTGAGCTACTAACACCAACACATGGGTGATCAATTATAAATGAATTAGGTGGTATAGCCATGGGTAAAACTACTAATTTAATCGAGCTAATTATTGTATACTATGTACAAAAAATTGTCTATATAAACTTATTCCTATACGCATAAGAAATTCAACAAGTTTCAACTCAAGCTAAGTACAGAGTGAAGCATTCACGTAGTCACAGTCGACTAATTAAGCTAGTAGCTACGTACTAGAGCTTCTTCTCTACTACTGTAATGACGGAAAGGTACGCAAATCGATTAAATTGAATGTTAAAGGTTTAACGATTATTTTTTGTACATAGCAATAAGATTGAACACTAAACACAAGTACATACATACGCAGCTTTACTACGTACTATTGAATATACGAATTCTTATTGTTGCATTGTAACCTAACATATACTCGTAGCTTACAACAAAAGTTTGCCTCTAATCTCATGTTAAACTCCGAACTAATTTAATTTGTTTCCGAAGTCAAACAACATGTCTCACACAAGATTTACTCGTTTTCTATTTTTAGCTAGCTTGTGAGTTATGACATCTTTAAAAATTGAGCTTTGTGATATATAGGCTAGAAGGAAAGGTGGTAATAATAATGGGCGGAGCTAGAGGTATAGGCGCGGTAACAGCAAGGTTATTTAGTGAACATGGAGCCAAGCTAGTGATTGCCGACATTAAATGCGACGACGAGGAGCGTGGTGGCCAGCAAAGCGGACTTTGCGCGGATCTTGGTGGCGCATCAGTGGCCGTCTTTGCACAATGTGACGTCTCTAAGGAAAAAGACGTCAAGGCCGCCGTGGACATGGCAGTTGCCGTATACGGCAAGCTTGATGTGGTGATCAACAATGCCGCGATAGTTGATGAAAAGAAGCTCAGTATACTTGAAAATGATGTCGCTGATTTTGAAAGAGTAACTAGTGTTAATCTCACAGGTGCGCAAATGATGTATACGACCATACGTACTTTATACTAAAACTACAAATAATATTATTTGACATGCATGCAAGTAAAGGATAGACTAACAGTCACTAGTTTTAATATTATTCACTTCTTAGTATCTAATGTCTCGAAATAAAATTCGCGATTTCACCTTAAAGTCAGATCGAGTTAACAATAACGTTTGTATACGTACATGCGTTATATATTGATTGTAGGTACATTCTTGGGTACGAAGCATGGAGCACGAGTGATGATACCAAATCGAAATGGATGCATAATCAATTTGGGGAGTGTGGCCTCAAGTGTAGGAGGAATTGCTTCTCATGCGTATACGGGCTCAAAGCACGGGGTAATCGGACTCACCAAGAACACGGCAGTCGAGCTAGGACAATACGGTATTCGTGTGAACTGTGTGTCGCCCTACTTCATCCCGACCTCGTTGGCTCTAGACGCGTTCAAATTTAAGGGCGAAAACGACTACTCGTCGATTTATTCAAACTTAAGTGACCGGAGATTACAATTACAAGATGTGGCTCAAGCTTTGCTTTATTTGGCTAGTGATGAGTCCAAGTACGTGAGTGGTCACAACCTCGCTCTTGATGGTGGCTTCACCATTACTAATCCCGCCTTTGGTTTGTTCGCTCGTGCATCACTACCACTATCTTGATTCAACATTTATGCCGCTGGATTATCATTAGTTTATTACGCGTGCTTTACTTAAGAACATACTCCGTATGTAATGTACCATATTCGCTGCTAGCGCTATATCCATTTCAATGATTTCATTGTTACGTTTTCTTCTAATTTCCATACACCAATTGGATCGATAACTTGTTTACAACCTCAAAATATACGTTAATACGTATGTTGATGACATTTTTGTAATTTCCGGTCGCTTACCTTATTTAGTAGGCATCTTACTACTAAATAAGAGATTACCGCTATCGCTAGTTGCGTACGATCGTAAGCTAGTTCATGGTAGTGTGTCTATGGGTGATCTTATAAATTACCCTTAGCTTAGTATAATAAGGACGACAACTATATTCGTCTACTTATTATCTAATTGAATAGAGTGGTAATGTCGTAAAATTACTACGTCTATCGCTAAGTTCATTGATTGACTATCATGCTACTTGATCCAAAGGCATATCGCGCGCTGAGCTAGTCCATCGCCATCGCCAAACTTTGGGTTTGGTGAGATTGACCACGTAATGTCAATCTCACTATTAGCTTTATACGTGTAACATATTGCAAGTTACATTGATAGTTGTCAATTGGGAATTACCCAACTGTCCATCACGTACTCCACGGGAGTTATTTCATTCAATCCAACTGATTGGCTTAACCGCCGTACACACGTATATAATCATGGGTCAATTTGCTAGCAGTTACGAAGAACCTTAGAGAATGGATCCGGATCAAGACCCTCTATTTACCTATAAATAGAGGACAAAGAACAACATTGAAGACACACCTGAACAACAAATCAAGTCAATTTCTACTTTGTTAGTTCTTTTAATATTTGGAACCCCCTTGGGGTCTCCCCACTAGGGGGATTTATCTTAGGAGTAGGAGTAGTTCATAGTTGTAGAACTTGGAGTATTTCGTGATTGTAAGCAGGCACAGGCCTTCTCCTGTTGGGCGAGCAATTCATTGTTTACTCTTCGACTTCTTCGAAGTCACAACTATCTGCGTTCGATTGAGTTTGTGCGTATCCTGCTTTTTCCGTCTCCCAAAATCTAGTCCAATTAACCTCATTCGTACCACCCGTATCGCGGTCACAATTCGGCCGATAATCGACCTATCGGTACCCGAATTTTTTATGTTCAACAAATTGCCAATTTGTTGAACATAAAAAATTCGGGTATCGATATGTCGTTTATCGCCGAATTGTGACCGCGATACGGATGGTACGAAAGAGATTAATTGGGCTAGATTTTGGAAAACGGAGAAAGCAGCACAAAGTCAATCGAACGCAGATAGTTGTGACTTCGAAGAAGTCGAAGAGTAACCAATGAATTGCTCGCCCAACAGGAAAAGGCCTGTGCCTGCTTACAATCACGAAATACTCCAAGTTTTACAACTATGAACTACTCCTACTCCTAAGATAAATCCCCCTAGCGGGGAGACCCCAAGGGGGTTCCAAATATTAAAAGAACTAACAAAGAAATTGACTTGATTTGTTGTTCGGGTGTGTCTTCAATGTTGTTCTTTGTCCTCTATTTATAGGAATAGAGGATCTTGAATCTCCTCGTCAGTTGAATTGTGTGACGGTTATCTTTGACAAAATAACTTACGAGAAGTGGTGGTAGACAGTTGGCAATTGTATGCCTTAATCCAATATCCAACCGTAACATTCTCACATGGAGAATATACTAGTGTAGATATAAGAGTTAGTGGGTGAGATTGGTAGTTACGTTTACCAATCTCACAAGGCCAAGGTTAACCTTATCGCTGATGCACATGCCTATCGCGGATACTTATCAAGTAATTCACCAAGTCATTATCGTACGTACCACACTATCTGTATATGTCAGATAATGAGTAGACACACTTCTTATTTTAAGGGTAATTAGGATTACCCATAGACACACTACCTTGGACTAGCTTACGATCGTACGCAACTAGCGATAGTAGTAATCTCTTATTTAGTAGTAAGATGCCTACTAAATAAGGTAAGCGATCGGAAATTACAAAAATGTCATCAACAACGTAGTACAAAACAAAACAAAACAAAGCAAAATAATCATAAGAAAATTGTCGATCGAAGAGAGAAATGGTCCAACCAATTCGAATCGATCATACGTAATTAAGCTTTACCGTAATGTATGAAATGATCTATGACGACATGTTCCCTAATTAAAATAAAATAAAATTAAAAGAAGATCAGATAGACTGGCCCACAAAATAAAAATTAAATAATCACTATCCATGCTTATGATTATTTTAGACTTTTAGTCATGCAGATCAAGTTCTCAAAGTAGATGACCCCTTCGTTCCGTCCTCTAAAAAAATAAAGATGACGACCCGGCCCTTTCTGAATAATTCTTTTTATTAATTTTTTAAATTACTCCCTCCATTTCTTTTGCTTATTTACATTGGGCTTGAATTCCACAAAACCCGGCCCAACGTAAAGAATCAAAAGAAATGGAGGGAGTAGTAAATTCCGATCCATCTAGATTCTTTGTTGATCTATTCTAGATTGAAGTAAAGATCGAACAACTTCAAGCATACTCCGTATATCATGATGATCAAAATTACGAGTACTCCGTATTAATATACATATTATATGCTCATTAATTATTATAATCTAGCTATCACAAAGTAACATATATGATCTATTCTCTACTCAGATTGTCAATGTACTCGGCACTACTGACGTGATCCTCCTCATCCTATCGTGCGCCGGCTGGTTTAATTTAATTATAAAAATTAATAATCGCAATGCATGCTAAGATTATTTTAAGATTGAAGATTTAGTCATCATTTTCCTAGCTAGCTAGATCTAGTTGTCAAGGAGAACGAGTACTCAAATTAATTAAAGATGACCCTTAAATGATACATACATACATATATACACGTACTTTAATTTCATCGAATTTCAAAATTATCTTCCACAACACATTTGCTTGAAATTTAAGGTTAACAAGTTAAAAATCATTGAAATGGAAGGAGTATAACTTTATTATTTGTTGTTTCTTTCCGCGAGAAATTAAAGAACCATGAAGGTTTATTATCATCGTAGTAGTGTCTATAATAATAACCTAGCCATTTTCATGGTCGTCATGTCGTTGTGCATAACAACATTGCATTTGCTCGACGAGGGAGTGGCGGCCGAGACTTATAATATTGATGGTGGCGATAATGTAGCTTGTTGCCGAAGCTTGAGTGCGTTGGCTAGGTCAGGATGTATATGCCCCGTGCGGGAGGGCAACGAAAGGGTAGTGAGCGAGGAACTACGCCGGTTCGCGGAATTTGTGGGAGGAAATGCTCGGTTTGCGCTGCTCGAGCATTGCGAACCGGACGTATTCCTCGATAACAATTGTCAAACACGGGGTATTATCACGGGCGGCGGCAGTCCATGTTTCGATCCAGAATGCCTCTACTCATCGGGTGGTCTTTGGAACAACTCCGACTCGTGTATAGCGGACGCGGAAGCCACCATGCGGGCTTGTGCGTCCACCCTCGAGAAAGCCAAACTAAACCCTCGGACCAGGTCCCGGTTCGGCTGTTGTCCACCCGATAAGAGTTACGACAACATCAACGACTACGACAACGACGACAACCGTGAGAGCATCTGCTTCCAATGTGAGGCACAAAACTGATCAGTTGGAACTAAGACATCAACAAGTCCACCACCTACCTGTTTAATTTGTGTAATTTATCAACTGTAGTGTTTTTTCTGATAGTCATACTTTTGCCCAATACAGAAAAATCGAACCGGGTACTAGGTTGTATACGTCAATATATACGTGTGTGGATCACCTGTACGTCGCCAATCAGGCCACTAGGGTTAACATTTCGTATAAGGCTATGTTTGGTATACTAAATAAGCTAGCTTATTTGGGCAAAGTAGCTTATTTGACTAGATTTTTAAGCTCTTTGACCAAATAAGTGTGTTTGGTGACACCACTAGCTTAAATAATAAGTTAGCTTATTTAAGATGTTACCCTGGGTAACATATTAAAATATAAGCTAGTTTATCATAATTTTATTCCTAATTTACCCTCATTTATTTACTAAAATAAAATGACGGTAAAAATATTTGATACATTTTTATGTAATTTTATATATATCAGCTCCTGTATCATCTAATTTTGCCAAACACTCTTATTACTATCAGCTAATATTGCAGCTGTTAATTCAGCTTTCAGCTACTATTTCAGCATTCAGCTACTATTTCTGCGTTCAGCTATTATTTCAGCTAGTTTTACCAAACATAGCCTAAATCTTTCATAAAAATACAATTTTTATAAATTTCATAATGAAATGTTGACACTTGATTAATTAGTGGGTTACGAACTTACGGTTCACGAAAGTGGGACACTGGGTACAAGTGATCCACTCTGATTGAATGCTGATCATGCATTCATGCACTAAATCGGGTGGAATTCTTTTAAACTCGGCTGCAAATAAATATATATATACATTATAAATATCGCCGTTAAATTTTGAATTACCGGTGCTTAACGTGCAAAGAAATTTTGTTGGAGCATTTTCTAAAATGGTGAATGTAAGTTTGTTTTGTTCCACATTGGAAGATTACATAAGTTTCTTATGTGTTTATAAGAGTGGATTCATTATTCATTATTAATGTGTGTTTTGAGCATGGGTTCGGCCTAATGTGATTTGGGCCTAATTAGTTCATTTGACTAATATGATTATGAATATAATTGTATAATTATATTTACTAATCATAGCCTCGTGCATGTCTTTGATTAATCCGTTTAATACGGATCATTGCTCTATATATACTCTGTACACAAAATGGATTATGTCTTTGAATATGGGTGCGAATTTCGCCTAAAGGAAAGTGTTGCGTGCGCGCCTTGAAGCCATTTCTTTTCGTTGTATTTTCGTTGTTGTTGTGTGTAATTATATTTAAGACTTGTAATTTCGGTGTGTAATTAATTAGGATAATTTGTACTTAATTTCTAACAAATTTTAGGTTATCGATGTATCGCACCAATTCAATGACTGGTTATTACCTATTACAAAGTTGTTGTATGTATATATGCAAGTATGTTTTTGAAATGGTAACTAATTCATTAAAACCAAGGGAGAAATAGAATTCTGCCAATTGAAATGTACATAACAAAACTATTACGCGTATTTCTGAATCATTAGGCTTTCATCCTAGTAAACTTTATTTTGGGTGATATTCTTCCACTCCAAATAATCCAAATACGGAGTAGTTGCTTCGATCAGTTGTCCGTGTCTACGGCCAATTTATCAAATTTAACGATCACAATCCATGCTATGATTGTTTTAAGATTGAAAACCTGGTCAGTGTAATAAAACATCGTAATCGTAAGCTACATCCAGCTGTCCGGCCAGGAAATTCGTTACAATCACGACATTAATTTATCAATAAACCTATACAATTTTCGCGAATTATTGTTTGCTAAATTTGATAGAGTTTGGATCCCATGGAGACATGGAGTTGGTGGAGTTTTACGTCTAACCCAAAATAATGGGTACGTCTCTGATCAACATAAAGTCATAAATAATCGATCTGTACCATTACTAGGGGAACTTACTTCTCAGGGCCAATGATGTCTTGGCGCAACAATATATACACCCTCCATAGATATGATCTAAAAACAGGCTCGTCGGAGCAGGTTGTAGAAACTAAGAGAGACCCTAGGAGCATCCATCCTATTTGAACGTCTCGTACCGTGTAGTTTAATTTCGTATGTAGACCGTTCGGTTTCAGCTTAGCTTATTGCCAATTTGCCTGTCAAATTCATTGATAAAAATAGAATTAAATTATTGATAAAAATGGAAGTGCCCATTTACCCACATGTGAGTGTCCCACATTGGTTTATGAAGTGGGCTTTCTCTCTCCTCCTTGGGTGTCGGCCAGACCCGTTTGCGTTTTCACATGGTATCAGAGCCCATGGTTGGATCCTGGGTCTCGTATATTTGATACTGGCCGTTTGCACAGCTGGGTCTTTGTTTCGCAACTGTAGTGAGCCGATTGAGCCCCAGTTTGCTTTGTTTGCCCACCATGTGGTTTAAAGGGAACTCACATGTGAGAGCAGGGTGTTGGAAGTGCCCATTTACCCACATGTGAGTGTCCCACATTGATTTATGAAGTGGGCTTTCTCTCTCCTCCTTGGGTGTCGGCCAGACCCGTTTGCGTTTTCACAGAGACAGGTCATAATCAACTCCTTGGTTGATTATACAGCAAGCAGCAGTAGCAGCAAAACAACTTGTTGTAACAATCCTAAATTTTGACCAAGTATAAATAGAAATAATTTAGAATTGTCACGCCACAATTGACTATCGAGTCAATTGCTAGGCTAGAAATTCAGTTACAATAAACCAATAAAAATAATACAGCGGAAGTCTTAAAATGTCGAACCTACAGTTCTCAAACAAACTCTCAAATTACAACCAAAATGAAATAAAATCTGAAATGAAATATGTCTTTCGAAACAAATCCCTAATCATGAATCAGCTTCGTAAGCATGCAGCTACAACATCAAGACCTGTCAACTATGCCATCGAAGATTGACATAGGCCCCAGAACACGGTAGGGACGAACCAGAAAACAGAACGTCGGCACAGGCTGAGTAAGAAGAAATAAGCATAAAGAAAAGATAAGATACGCGCCTTGAGGCGCGTAGCTAACAAGAACAAATTGACGTTATATCATAAGAATATCAATGACAATAGATAACATAATCAAAGGAGCATCGCCGCTCACACAACAGAGTTATTCATTTTATTTTGGCCAGGGTCCTACCCCATAGCCCCACTTATCGAACTATGTTCGAGCTAGAGTCGTAGTTATCGCCCTAATAATTCCTAGTGTGCACACCCCTCGCTCGACAGCCGGTAGGACGAGTTTCCATCTAGGAGGAAGATTAAAAGAAAGTCGGTAGCTTACCCGACCCACAATACCTTGATCAGAGGTATATCAAAACGACGATCGGCCGAGCCGAGTATACGTCGAGACTTTAGGTGGATTAAATTATTATCTTTCATCCGTTTTATATATATTATTTGAGGATGAGTTATTCAACAATACGATTTATCAGAAAGTAAACAATACATGCTAGCAACAAAAGAAACATAAACGAGAACCAACACACCACTCGACCAAGAGGCTGAGTGGAGTCCTCGGCCAAGAAGCCGAGGGGCCGAGAAAGAGCAAAGGCCGAGAGGCCGAGGGAGGCAAACGACCGAGAGGCCGAGAGGAAACGAAACGGCCGAGAGACCGTGGCATGCAAGAAATTTCGTGAATCAATTGAACAAAGCAAACGAAGATGATGTGAATTCAATGATGGGATTTGAAACAAGTAACATATGATATGAACGATTGTGTAAAGCAAAGCAATAGATGATCATACAAGTTTATCAATGTGTCAATAGTTAATGAGGGAGTTTGTGATCAACGTTCTTACCTTACTCGCGAATTCACAAGATCAACCCAAGACTTAAAATGGAACTTCCTCGAACACACAATCTAAAACCATACAACAATACACTAATTACTAACCAACACCCCTCTAGTGCATTCAAAGCGATCTAAACTTAGATTTCATCAATCAAATGACCTCCAAACGACACCAAATTCGCACAACAACCCCCTAAGCATATTAACAACATGAATCTATCATTAAAACACCATAATAACAACTTAAACAATTGAATAGGGTAATTTCAGAAATGGGCAGAACTTAAAATCATCTGTATAACACCATAAAACTTCATCAAATCACAACCCATGATTACCCAACTCATAATAAGTATCCCCTTCAAATTTCATATGAATCTACTCATAAAATCACTCATAAAATTCATATAAACCCTAATTTCAAAACCCTAATTTGAAAATCAATCAATCATGCATCAAAACCACAATTTAGCATGATCATAATCCAATAGAACAATTTCTAACAATCTAACCCAAATCATAGTACAATTGATAAAAATCTAGAAATGCCCTAATTAGAAATGTTGATCAAAGGCGAAGAAACTCACTACTCTTGATTATAAAACCAAGAGAGAGGACGGTAGGGTGGCGGTGGTGACCGGCGGTGGGCGGCGGTCGAACGGCGGGCGGCGGCAGCCTCCTTTCTCTATCTCCTTCTCTTCTTCTCGCGTCTCCCTTCTTCTCTCTTTCTTTTTTTTTCTCTTCTCTTCTCTGCGTCTATTGTGCGTGTGAAGGGGGGTTGGAGAGGGTTTTGTTTCTTTCTTTTTTTATTTAATAGATAGTATAAGTTTAGTAAGGGCATTTTGGTAATTTTGCCAAACAGCTGCCAAAACGGGAAAGTGTCTCCAAATGTTAAGGTATACTCTAAATTCCCAAAATAAGGTTTCATATACTTAAAAATAGACTCTCCCAATACCTTATACCATTTAAAGTAACCCAAAAATGTGGGGTGTTACACTTGTAGCAAGTTGATTCAAGCTCCGGTTGATTCAGCTCCGGTCTGACCTGGCAACTCCAGCAACCAATCACAACACTCTGCCAGCAATCTCAGCCAATCTGATTGAAGCCACTTGTCATAGATGCCACGTAGGAGCTTAGTCAATTCTGTTATGAGATGGTCAAAGTTAGTTATTTGTACAGCTGGACAAATTAGTTGTAAATTTGGTAGGAGCAGTTATTTTACTCTGTGTATAAATACAATCCAAATTCTGTAAATTCATTTTAAGCTTTATGAAATAAAATTACATATTTCTATTTTGTCTTGAGCTTCATCTTTACACTTTAATGGCGTAATTCATACGTTTCAATATGGTATCAGACGAAAACGTTTCGATCCTGAGCCTGTTTGTTACCTGATTTGATCTGAAATCATGATCAATCACCTTCTTTTCGCCTGTTTTCTCTCACAAAATCTCACATAAAGTTTTTTTTTTACAAATTTTTCATTTTTTTTCTGGTAATTCTTTGCTGAAGTAGCTGATACTTCAGCATTCATACTGTGGATTCTTTGCGAAGTGTTTGGGAAAAGCTAGCGAAGTTTTTCTGCACAAATTGCAGATTTTCCTGTTTTCTGCATCAGTTGCAGACTTTTTTGGTGGATTGTTTCTGTTCGACTGTTATTACAGTTGAATTTTGTGATTTTCTGCAGCACGAAATCACATTTGTTGGTGACATTTTTTTTTGGTGGATTTGTGGTGAAATCTCCACATTTTCTTGGTGTTTGTGGATGTTCTTTTTTTTGTAGAATCGGAGTTGTTTCGAGCTTGTTGAGGAAGTTTCTTGGATTTTTACTGGTGAATTGAGGTTTTGGTTGGAGGATTAGTGAAATTTTGGGATTGTGACAGCTATATGTTGATCAGGTCTCTAGTTTGATCTTGTTGGAGAAGTTTCCATTGGTTGTTAGTGTTTATGTTAATTTCAGTGACAGTTGGATCAATTGGGAACATCTTTGGTGTTCAGTGAATTTTTCTGGTGAATTAGGAAGTTCTTAGCTGAATTTTGGTGATATCGAAAGTTACAGAAACAGTTTGAAGTATCAACAATGGCGCCTGAGAATAATTTGCAGAACAATTCTCTCGTTCATGCTTACAGAGATCCATACTACCTGCCTGGTGGTGATCTGAGCAGTGTCAGACTTGTGTCTACTCTCTTCAATGGCAGTCACTACCTTAAGTGGTCAAGAGCAGTAAAAATGGCACTGATGGCAAGAAACAAGTTTGGTTTCATTCTCGGAAATGTGCCAAAACCTGCAGAAGATGATGACAGGTTGCAGGACTGGTTAAGAGTGGATTACACAGTCATGACTTGGATTCATAATTCCATGGAAAGCAGTGTCTCTGATTGTTTTCTCTGGATTGATTCTTCTCAGCAGCTATGGGAGGAGATCAGAGAAAGATGCAGCCAGTCTAATGCTCCTTTCATTTACAGGCTGCGCAGAGATCTTAGCCAGACATCACAACAAGAAGGTCAGACTGTTGCAGATTATTACAGCCATCTGCAAGCAGTGCAAGCTGAGTTACAGTCATTGGATCCTCTTCCAACCTGTAACTGTGGTGCTATGTCTGCCTGCAGCTGTACTGTTCTCAAGAGGATTTCTGACAGAGACAACAGAAACAGGACTCTGGATTTTCTGATGGGCTTAGACGCCAAATATGACAACATTCGAGATCAATTGTTGGCATTGGATCCATTCCCATCGATGAATGTTGCATTCTTCAAAGTCCAGCAGTTTGAATCACAGCACAAGGAGGAAGCTGGCATTTCTATTGACTCTAATAGCAGTGCAATGGCAGCCAACCAGCGTTACAAGAATTATCCAAGGCAGGATTCATCTGTCAGCAGCAGATTTTCTGATAATGGTGGAGGACACACCAGAGATTACAACAAGAAATCTAAGCTGACAATTGAAGAAAGGCAGCCATTCATCTGCTACCACTGTGGCAGGGAAGGTCATACTCGAGCTTACTGCTACAAGCTCAATGGACCACCTGGTAAAGGGAAGGGCATAGCCAGGGATTATGGACGAGGAAACAGCTATGGAGGGAGGAGGTTTGCTGCTAATGTAGAAGAAGATTCAGATGATGAAGAGGAAGAGACACCCTTCAATGATGACAGACACCAATTTTATGACAGCAAGCCCTCTTATGATCCGAAAGCTGCCTCAACATCTAATGCTCCTGTGCACATAGACCCTGTGATGCTGAATGCCTTATTCAACAAGTTTGTGACATCTATGCAGCAGCCTAAGTCTGAACCTGGACCATCAGTAAATCAAGCTTCAGTAATTTTTGGTGACTATAATGACATTCAGCCAGACTATGCCATAGCAGTAGGGGTGTTCAGAAAAAACCGAACCGCGGTTAACCGAACCGAATAACCGAAAACAGCACATTTTTTCGGTTCGGTTAACCGCACCGCAAATTTTTTCGGTTCGGTTAACCGAACCGAAAAAAAATTCGGTTATTCGGTTCGGTTTCGGTTCGGCGTTTTGGAATTTCGGTTAACCGTAATCGTACCAATTTTTTATTTTTTGAATTTTTTTTAAAAAAAATGTATGTGGCGGTTCGGTTAACCGAAATAACCGACCGATTTTCGGTTTCGGTTCGGTTTCGGTTCAAGATAAGGGCAAACCGAAAATTCGGTTAACCGATTTTCGGTTAACCGAAAAATTCGGTTCGGTTTCGGTTCGAATTTTATCCGAACCGAATTTTCGGTTAACCGAATTTTCGGTTCGGTTCGGTTAACCGAAATGAACACCCCTACATAGCAGGTATGACTTTCACTTCTAATGCAACTGTGTGTAGTATTTTTAGTGATAATTCTGCATGGATAGTTGATTCCGGAGCTTCAGATCACATGTCCTATGCTAAAAATCATTTTAAAACTATGCACAAGTTGCCGAAGCCAGTAAAAGTCACCTTGCCTGATGGTTCTGCTAAATTGGTTCATTTTGCTGGTAGTATACAACTGAATGCTGCTATAAACCTACAGAATGTTCTGTATATTCCTGAGTTTAGACATAATCTCCTGTCTGTTGGAAGATTATTGCTTGACTCAAACTTATCAGCTACTTTTTTCAGTTGATAAATGCCACTTCCAGGACCCTTTCACTAAGGAAGTTGTGGGCACTGGATACAAGAATGGAGGAGTATATCATATCTCTGCTTGCGATAAACAGTTAGCAGCATCCTGTAACATAAATAATTCCTGTAATGCTAATGCTAGTACTAGTTTATCTGAGAATGTTGTACTTTTTCATCAAAGATTAGGTCATACATCTCTGTCTAAACTTAGACATGTACCTGATTTTAAGTGCAATAAAATTTCTGATCTGAATTGTGATGTCTGTATGCTTGCCAAACATCACAAATTACCCTTTTCTGATAGCATTTCTCATGCTAATACTCCTTTTGATCTCATTCATGTCGACCTTTGGGGTCCTTATAAGATTAAAGCTATAACTGGTGAACCATATTTTTTAACAATTGTTGATGATCACTCACGAGTAACATGGACCACTCTCATCAAAGAGAAAACTCAGGTTACTAGAATCATATCTAATTTCCTGTCATATGTCACAAATCACTTCAACACAACTGTCAAAACTGTGAGAAGTGATAATGGTCGAGAAATTTTGCAACAAGTCTGTGGTAGTATGTTCATGGAGAAAGGAATATTTCACCAAACCAGTTTAGCAGGAGTGCCTCAACAAAATGGTCGAGTTGAGCGCAAACATCGACATTTACTTGACACAGCTAGAGCTCTTCGTTTTCAAGCCCATTTACCAAAGAAATTTTGGGGAGAGATGGTCTTAGCTGCCACACATCTCATTAACATGATGCCATCATCTGTCTTAAAGTGGAAAGTTCCTTCTGAGCAACTGTTTGGGAAGCCAGTAAATTACACAGACTTAAGGGTAATCGGATGCTTATGCTATGCTGCTGTGAATTCTGGTGATAAACTTGAGCCTAGAGCTAGGAGAGCCATTTTTATTGGATATCCATTCAGGCAAAAAGGGTATAAACTGTATGATTTGGACAATCATCAGACCAGCCGAGATGTCATTTTTAAGGAAAGCATTTTTCCCTACAAAGACAAGTCCATTCAGTCGCCTCAACCTTCGACTACTTTCCCTGAATATTCTGTTGTTCCTGATAACATGGCTGATATTACAACTTTACAGCATCATGGTGATGCAGACACTGGACCTAGATCAGAATCTCAGCCTTACAATCAGAATTCACAGCCTGATCAAGCACTCACCTATAACTCTCCCTGCTCAACCTGATGTCAGAAGGTCGACAAGACAAAGAATGCCATCTGTCAGACTGCAGGAATTTGTGACAAAAGGAGCACCAACTTCTGTTTTACCTGATTCAGACAATGCCAACATCAACTTTGCTTCACTGGTTGATTACACTCCATACACTGATGAATACACAGCATCACTGAACAATGTGTTAGCTCAGCTTGAACCATCTACTTATGCACAGGCAAAATTAGACCCTAACTGGGTTGCAGCCATGGACAAGGAGCTGCAAGCCTTGGAAAGCAAACACACATTGGAAATTGTACCCCTGCCTCCAGGAAAGAAAGCCATAGGAGAAAAATGGGTTTATAAGATTAAGTTTAGACCTGATGGTACTGTGGAAAGGCATAAGGCTAAGCTGGTTGCAAAAGGATACAATCAAGTTGAAGGGAAGGATTATAAGCATACATTCAGCCCAGTTGCCAAGTTCACTACTGTCAGATCACTAATTGCAATTGCTGCAGCAAAAGGTTGGATTTTGCACCAGCTAGATGTCAACAATGCTTTCTTACATGGCTTTCTCGATGAAGAAGTGTATATGAAACTACCAGAAGGGTATAATAAAGGGAAAACTGGTGAAGTTTGTCATCTCAAAAGATCATTATATGGTCTGAAACAGGCTTCCAGACAATGGAATGTTGAACTTTCCAAGTTTTTAAGGCAACAGGGTTATGTACAGTCGAAATCAGACTATTCACTGTTCACCAAAGCATCTACAAATGGAAACTTTACTGCAGTTTTGGTATATGTGGATGATTTACTACTCACTGGGAATGATATACACACAATCAATCTACTGAAATCAACTCTGCATAAACAGTTTACCATCAAGGATTTGGGAGAAATCAGATACTTTCTTGGTATAGAGGTCTGCAGATCCCAGGAGGGCATCACTCTTAATCAAAGAAAGTATATTATAGATCTTTTGCAGCAGAATCATATGGAAAATTGTAAACCATCTGCATTCCCACTTCCAACAGGCCTGAGACTTTCTACAGATGATGGTGAAGAACTTCAAGATCCTGAAGTTTACAGAAGACTTGTGGGTAAACTTCTCTACTTAAACTTGAGCAGGCCTGAGATTTCCTACTCAGTTCAGCAACTTAGCCAGTTTTTACAAGTTCCTAGACTTCCACATTTACAAGCAGCATTATACCTTGTAAGGTATCTGAAAGGAACTATAAATTCAGGGCTATTTTACTCAGCTGAATCAGACTTAATCCTCAAAGCGTATTGTGATGCAGATTGGGGATCCTGTGCTTTCACAGGAAAATATGACTGGTTTCTGTGTTTTCTTAGGAAATTCTCTAATTTCCTGGAAAACAAAGAAACAGAACACTGTTAGTAAGTCCAGTGCAGAGGCAGAATATAGAAGTATGAGTCAGACAAGTGCAGAATTTGTATGGTTGGAAACATTGCTCAAAGATTTCATGGTACATGTTCCTTTGCCAATTGCCTTGCATTGTGATAATAAGTCAGCACAGTACATAGCTGCCAATCCGGTCTTTCATGAGAGGACCAAACACATAAGACTGGATTCTCATTACATTAGGGAAAAGATACAGGAGGGCTTGATACAAACTGTGCATGTTTCCAGCAAACTACAGTTAGCTGATGTCATGACTAAGGCACTAGGAGCAGTGCAACATCAGTTCCTAATTCAGCAGTTAGGTCTTGTTCCTTCTTCTGCAAGCTCTGCTTGACGGGGGGATGTAGAGACAGGTCATAATCAACTCCTTGGTTGATTATACAGCAAGCAGCAGTAGCAGCAAAGCAACTTGTAGCAAGTTGATTCAAGCTCCGGTTGATTCAGCTCCGGTCTGACCTGGCAACTCCAGCAACCAATCACAACACTCTTCCAGCAATCTCAGCCAATCAGATTGAAGCCACTTGTCATAGATGCCACGTAGGAGCTTAGTCAATTCTGTTATGAGATGGTCAAAGTTAGTTATTTGTACAACTGGACAAATTAGTTGTAAATTTGTTAGGAGCAGTTATTTACACTTTAATGGCGTAATTCATACGTTTCAATAAGAATTAATGCAAAGCCTGCTGGATTCCAAACTTCCAATAATGGGAAGCATGATATAGTCGGCAATCCAACTCCAAGCCTGAAATGTCTACTAGTCGTTTAAAAAATTGATCATAACAATTCATGCTATGATTTTTTAAGATGGAAGATTTAGTCGACGTTAATCAAACATATATACTACTAGCTATATCTAGGCATCTAGCCGTATTGCCTACAAGGAGATCGAATAATCCTAATAATGACCCTTCAATTTTTTTTGGTTGATTTGATTTCAATGAAATAAACGATATTATGCATACATTAAATCAAAATTATATATAGTGGGTTCGTTCCACCTCCATATATATGCCCTCGCGCACGCCTACCGTCATAGTTAAAAGTAATTGGATCATCATTATGATCGTGGAAATTGGGACGATAACTAGCTAACTCTTAATTAAATTCAACCGCTATGACACATTGTAACATATATATATTGTACGTCTGTACATTACTCCGTATGACACATCGATATATTACTGCGCTAAAAATCCTTCAAAGTCCTCTATCTTAGCTATATCTAGTATAACTCTTAATTAAACAAATATATTACTACTTAGCTAAAAATCCTTCAAAGTCATCGATAACTAGCTAACTCTTAATTAAACAAACATATTACTACTTAGCTATATCTAGCTGTATGTATTGCATGCCAATAAGGAGATCGAATCCTAGAAATGACCCTTCAAATTTTTGGGTTGATTTAATTTCGATCAATGAAACTAAATCTTATATATTTATAGACGAAGCTTTTTTCGTGGGCATTGAAGAGGTCTAGAGCCCTTCGAATTTTCTTAGAGCTTCTGGTGAATAAAAAATTAATTTATGTTATGGAATTGTTGTTATTCCATATGTGAGTTTAAGGTAACCATGTACAAAATTCATGTATTAGTTTTGGAAATGTAATATACCATGTGTAAGTTTATGGTAGATTTGAAAAAAATAATCAATATGACAGTTTCCTTTTATGAGTTATGGTAAGATAATATTCAATTAGTCAAACTTACATTTTAATATGTGAGAAAAATTAACATTTTTTACATTTTGGTAAATATAAGAATGAAATGTTTATTTTTTTTCAATAATGATAACCTTTACATGATTAAAGATACTAATACTAATAACTAAAGTCACTTCTACTATGGATAGGTAGTAATAATTCAACTTATTCATGTGAACTCCCCTATAGTAATAACTATGGGTATATTTAATCGTTTACTGACTTTAAATGTGTTCTCTTTTAGGTAATTTGAAACATGGCCAGATAGGCAAAGTTACGATTTAGAGTTTTTCATCTTGAGAATTTATAATGCACAACATGCAAGCATTATTGCAATTATAAGTTTAATATTACTAATGTATAATCTTTAATTTAAGTTAGTGATTCAACAAAACAAAATATAATATGACCTAAAAGAAACATACAAATAAGATAATATATTTTGTAGCAACAACAGCTACGAATATGTCAAAAAAAAAAAAGTTGAATCATACAAAGTCTTATTAACATCAGGTGTAATAAGTTTAGAAATCGGTATACAATAGATGAAACCAATTCAACCTGAAACCTATTGATACCTCTATCTTAATCACTATAACACAACATCTGTTAATTTGTTATTTAGGCTTGGTGTTGTGCAATATTTGTACATATATTGCATAATTTGTGTTCAGTTTTGTTTAGTTTTGACATCTTTATATGTCCGCCATGCATTTGAAATAAACACATAGACAATAAAGGTTTTATTGAAGTAAGTAATGGAAGTAAAGGGGGCGTATAAACAAAGCTTTTTTCGTGGGCGTACGAAAATTATTTGGTCAACTACCTTGATGTAATTTTGAGTTTTGAAAATTAATACATAGTCCTAGAAAATGTATTATTCGATTTATAAATATAGTCTATCTACTGATAAAAATTATAGGTATTTTTATGGAGGTCTAGACTGGTCCTCGAGCCACAATATTGAAAATGATGATATAATATCTTTAATTGGATAATAACTATTAGTAAATTCTTGATTATCAAACATTTGCAAAGTGCATTTATATATATTCCAACAGTCATAAAACCATTTATCACAAACCTAGAATTACTTTTTATTGTTAGGTAGTTTGAAACATGGTCACATAAGCAAAGTCGTTGGTACGAATCACAGTTTTTCATCTTGAGTATTTGTAATGTACAACGTGCAAGCATTATTGCAACTATACGATTTAAAATAACTAATGTATAATCTTTAATTTGAGTCATTGATTCAACAAATAAAATATAAGATGACCGAAAAGATTATACAATTAAGAGCCTGTTTGGTATCGTTTTCTGTTTTCTGTTCTCTGTTTTTTTGAAAACCAAAGTGCCATTTTTGATAACCAGAAAAAATGGTTTTCAGTTTTCAGTTGTCAGTTTTAATTTTCTATATGACTATTATGGAAACAAACAGTTAAAGATTGGTAAAAGTAGGTAATGGAAGTAAATGGTTTTATAAAAAGGTTAATGAATTAGCTAGAATATCAATGTCATGTAAATATACATCAATGGTGTTATTTTGCAACTTATTAAACTAAATCTTTTACACGAAAAAAACCAAAAACTGAAAACGGCAGTGATACCGAACGGGCACTAAGATAATATTTTTTTTTGCTTCGCTTTCGTAAGTTATGATAAAAAGTTATTTGGATTTATTTAAATTTATTAAACTTGCACTATACTTATTAGATTTGAACTAATATAAATTCATTTGGAATCAATTTTTTTTACTAGATTCATTATAGTTACAACATCTTACTCTCGTGATACGAATATGTTAAAAACAATAAGTTGAATCATACAAAATCTTACTAACATCAAGTGTAATAAGCTTAGAAATCGGTATACACTATAGGGAACAAATTCGAAACTAAAACTTATTCTATTCAGCACCTCTTTCTTAATAACTATAGCACAACCTCTGTCAATTTGTTATTTAGGTTTGTTGATGTGAAATAAATGTATATATCTTGCATAATTTGTGTTCAATTTTGTTTAGTATTGACATTTTTATACTTTTGTTATGAGGCATAAACACGTAAAACGATAAAGGTTGGTAAAAGTAGGTAATAGAAGTAAATGGTTTTATAAAAAAGTTAACTAATTAGTTAGAACATCAATGTCATGTAAGTATACAGTGTGATAACCCCTTTGAAAAATGAATTAATCCGTAGTTCTAGATAAACAATAACTTTATATCGTTATTATCTTAAAAAGAATTATTTAACTACAATAATTATAATGATTTGGGCAATAGAAATTGCCTATATAATATAAAATATTGTTCATGTCACCGTGCAACGCACGGGTTTCAAACTAGTTATGCATTAAATGGAAATTATTGTGAGTTCGTTACACATCCGTATATATGCCCTCGCGCACGCCTATCGTCATGATCAAAAGTAGTTTGATCATGTTAGAGGATTAAGGAAGTATTTCTATATTGTATTAGGAAGGGAATACACCAACTATCATTCATTACCCTAAATGTTGTCTTGTCTTCGTTGATGATGGGTGAACCCCTCTTTATATCGTTACATAACTTGTATCGTAAGGCGGAGATATTCTCCATAAAATTATTCCTACCATAAGTCTTAATAATATTCCCTTCCTAATTAATACAATATAGGAATACTTCTTTAATCCTCTAACAGATCATCTTTATGATCGTGGAAATTGGGATGATAACTAGCTAACTTTTAAATTCAACCGTTATGACACAGTGTAACCTGTAATGTACTTTACATTACTCCGTATGACACGCCGATATATTACTAGCTAAAAATCTGTGACACATTGTAACCTATACGGCTATACTGTACTTTATGATGGCGGTAAAATAATTTATTTTAATTTTTTGCTTTTTCTTAAAGCTTAATTAAATTGGTATGTACTTTGTAGTAGATTTAGGCCTGATAGGCTGATAGCGACGATGAATCCGACCAGGTTGGATCGGATCGGATTTAATAAATCTATCCCTACATACCAACACCGCACTACTACACTACTACTTTCTATATCTTTCCATAAAGATGGGACTTTTTCCACACGTTTCTTCTTTGTTTGTGCAGGCCACGACTTCTAATTCGATCGCATGCACATTTTTGGCATCGGGCAGAATCGATCACATACGTGATACGTACTATAAAAAGGGGTGCATGTCATTAAGCTTTACTCACCAAAAAATAAAAAATATATGCATGTTATCTTGAACTAACAAGATTAACTATTCTCTTGGAAACAAAAAAAAAAAAAAAACACAGGATTACCTATCATCCCACTACGATATTGTCATCGGCATTCTTAAATAATATAATTCCTAGTAAATATTACGTATTTCCTTTAGGCCGAGATGAAAGGCATAAGCAGGATTACTATAGTGATGCTGGTGTATGTGGTTGTAGTGCTCAACCATCACGGAGAAGCCCAAAACGAATTCGTAAGAACTTTCGGCGATTGCGTCGATAGATTGCAGGCAGCGCGTAAAGATCTCGGTTCCAACGTTATAGAGGCCCAAGACGGGTCGCTGAGTTTGTCCCCTAAGAAGGTCGGGACGCGATCATGCAAAAAATTGAAAAAGCTCGAGGAAAATAACTGTAGGTGTTTACTTGAAGAGAGTATTCGAACAGCTGACACTGGTCTTTCTCAAGTTGGAGTCCAAAAGTTCGAGTTTCCCGAGTTGTTAGACACCAACAGCGTAATTGCCAAGACTTGCAATATTCAAAACAACCTCGACTGCGGAGACACCGTTGATAAAGTTATTAGGCAATTCACTCCTAACAAGGTTAGTTGCATTAGTCCTGAGAATTTTGTGTTTGTTTTAATTTGTTGTATGTTTTTGACTCGTCATGTTGGGACCTACTACTATACCAAGTGGATCTAGATCTTTCATTGGTTGTAAGAATTAGTACGTATTTCATTATGCATTGCATTTTAATTACCAACTGCACTTGATTTGATTGTGAGAAATGAATGAAATAGCTCCCAACATATATGCTCGCTAGTCCAAAAAAGCCAAACAAATAAGAAATTTCGTCGAAATATATATTAAAACCTTTAGCATTTCGTGTTCAAAAGATTGAGATATGATAATAATTAATAGTAATCTTTGTGCATGGTTTTTCAGGACACTAAGTTGCAAGGTGAACTTAGGAGGCAATACAAGATTTGCGAGAGCAAAGCAAAGGGGGCGGTATCGGGGTGTACAGGCTTTCTGAACAAGGCACAAAGCGGGTCCACGGTGCCGGAAGGGGATGAAACACTGACCCAGTGCTGCAGCGCAATGGAGGCAGCCGGCATGGATGAGGAATGTCTATGTCTAGTACGTACTGGAGAACGACAAGGCCGCTCCCGAAGCAAAGATAAGCCGGAGCGGAGCAAAGCTGATTACTCTTCTCAAATTGGTTGGCAGCAGTTGCGGCGCTTTTCGCGACCGCAATTGCTCCGGGGTCGCAAAGGCGCTGCAGCGTGCAGCTGTGCTCAAGTCTGTGAGTGACAACATCAAAGATCCTAAAAATTGCGACATGGCTGCTGAGGAGGCAGCAGCCTCGTGTGCTTCAACATTGGACGACCTCGACCCCTCAGTGATGAGTAGCAGTAGCCCTAACACTGAGACATTGGTGTGTTGCAACGAGTTGGAGAGGTTGGGGAATTCAGAGGCAAAGTGCGGGTGTAAGCTCGGCCGAGAGGTGCATACAACAAAGGACGTCGTAGACTTTCTCCAAAAGGTTCGAACCAGTGACATGATCAATGGTGCTTGCAACAAGACTGCTGCCGCGTTCTCATTGGATGGCGTGCGCAACTGCTCATCCGTTGATGATCAAGCTCCAAGCCTGGTGTTCGGGAAGTGCGAGATGGCGGCTCAAGAGGCCATAAAGACATGCCTTCCGGTGCTCAAGGAGGCCGCACGATCGACGACAGCCGATGACAATATAAAGGACCCTGTGGATGTAGGTTGCTGCCAAAGAGTGAGTGCACTGGCTAAGACAGGATGTCTTTGCTTAGTGCAAAAGCTACAAGAAGCGGAAGGCGTAGAAGTCACGATTAGCGATCAACTACGTAATTTTAGCCGTTTTATGGGAGGAGAGGCTAGGTTTCCGTTGGTTGAGCTCTGCGATGCTGACACATCTGCATATTTCAGGAGAAGCTGCAAAATTGACACAAGTAGTGGAAAATTCATCGACGACACCACTAGATGTTTCGACCGCCAGTGCCGCAGTGATTCCACAAGTACGGACGCATCATTCATCACGTCATGTATAGCGGAAGCAGAAGCCGCCATGCAAACTTGTTCTTCTACTACAAAGAAAATCAAGCTAAACCCTCCATCAACATCTCGGCTCGGTTGCTGCCCTGCAGCCTACAAAGATATCCCGTGTGTCAAATGTGCACCAAAAACAGTGAGTTGTTGTGAGGATTTGGCAGCTTTAGCCGCCAACCCACCAAACAGTTGTTACTGTCAATTGGCACACAACAAAAAACGACCCGCGTCTCGTGCCACCACGACCGAATTCTTTACCAATCGAGTCTACGGTGATAAGGTTTTTGACAGTTGCAGCCACTACACCCGATTGACAGATTTTCGTTGTGGGGATCCAAGCACCCCCAGAAGCCCTTACAACGACAACCCGTCTATCTGGCCAATTTTAGGCAATTATCTCCTCGGGGTATATACGGCAACCGCAAATCTTTTGGACTAATCCTTAAACTCCCACTTCAACCAAGCTAAGTGCCCTTATTTTCTTTTTACTTGTTGATTACTGTATTATCTATGCTGTTCTTTTGGGTACGTCTGACTAAAATTTGTCAGTCCATGCTTATTTATCCGGTCTGTTCATGGATGTGTCCCTCTGATTCGTGTATGGTGCGCTCGCCCGTACGTACGTATGTGTATTGTACATGTCGCACAATGGTTTAAATTATTCTTGTTGCATCTGTTTTTCCAAGCTCGATCCATCGGATCATAACCCTTCCATTGTTGTATGTAGTTGTTGTTACAACTTTTTCTTTCTTGTTGTTTTGTTTGTAACTTGGATTTATCTCTCTTTATATCAGCGTCTAATTTTCAAAAGAAGAATCATAAACCCTTAGCTTCTGTACTCGGTCCTCAGATCCTCTCTCCGACACGCCGCCTATTGGTGTAAAAATATGAGAGCATCATATAATAATTTAGACGAGACAGGATAAATCTTTACAAACACATTGTTATTATGCTACATACACAGAAACATCATCATATATGCTCTAGTACGTTTTGTGCCTACTAAGCTAGTATACTCGTCGCTTTACCTTTTATGTACGATTGGTTCATCGAGACGATTATTATTGCCTACCTATCTATCAAGACAAGTCCATGATATCTGTAGAATGCATTGTACTCTATTTCAGATGATAAAGGATAGATCTTTACAAATACATTGTTATAATTCTACACAGATACTCGTACATCATATTTGATATAAAACGTTTTGTGCCTACTTGTATACTCTATTAGGTTTGTAAATCCCTCCCTCATTCTCGAGCAACGATGAGCTCATCCGGGAAATTAGCATCTGAAGTTTCCACTGGAATCATAATTTCATCATCAGCAGTAAAATGGTATCTTTCACCTATAGCTCTTAGCAGTTGGTAGACTTCGAACATAGTTGGTCGCTCTTTTGGCAGAGGCGAAACACAGTTGCAGCCAATCTTGATGAACTGGAAAAGCTCATTGTCAACACCCTTCTCAAGGAGGCGCTTATCAATGGCAGAATGGACATCTGAATTGTCTGACAACTGAGATATCCACTCTACTAAGCTACCCTTGAAGGTTTCGGGGGCATTAGTCACCTGAGTTGCCTTTTCACCTGTGATTAGTTCCAACAGTACAGTCCCGAAACTAAACACATCTCCCTTTGGTGTGGCAACAAGCGTCCTAGCATACTCAGGTGCCACATACCCAAAATCCCCGAACTCCCCATTCACAAAAGTACTCAAGTGTGTGTCGATTGGGTTCATTAGCCTAGCAAGGCCGAAATCAGACAACCTGGGTTCAAAGTCCTCATCCAACAAAATGCATTTGGAGCTTATGTTTCTGTGGAGAATTCTAGGGTTGCAATTATGGTGCATCCAAGCCAATGCCTTGGCAGCTCCAATTGCAATTTTCAGCCTCACAGGCCACTCTAAGATCTCTGCCTCAGGGTCTAAAGGATGAAGCTGGTCATAGAGGTTTCCGTTCGCCATGTACTTGTAGACTAGAAATCTCTCCTTCTTTGCCGTACAGTAACCTAAAAGAGGGACTAAATTCTGGTGCTTCACACTGCCCAGAGTATTCATTTCGGACAAGAATTCTTTCTCTGTTCGCTGTGAATCTTTCAATCTCTTGACCGTAAGGAGTCTACCATCAGGCATCACTGCTTTGTACATTGCACCCATCCTTCCAGTACCAATAACATTGTTATTGCTGAAGCTATTAGTCGCTTTCATGAGATCGTCCAAACTGATTTTGGAAACTGACTTCTCAAACATAGAAACCTGGGTATCATACAACATAGTACTTCAGCAAAAATGACCTACAGTCTTAAACATTTTGTCATACCGTAATCTAATGCCACCACATGGTTGCTTCTATGGCAAGGTGGGAAGGAAGGGTAGTCATTCAGATGTAGGCAGCCTTTCACTTTTTTCCAGATAGTACAAGGAGGTTGTTCCCGGATGACCCCCAATGGAAATCGCGTCAAGAACTGTGTTAATCTATTAAAATCGACAATTTAAAACCTTTATAGGAATACAGGTTGGTGAAGATTGAGCATAGATTAAGAAGAAGTGTGAAGATTTCAGAGAATCAATTTGGATTTATGCCGGGGAGGTCAACTATGGAGGCAATTCATCTCATAAGACAGACAATGGAGACTTATCGGGATAGGAAGAAGGACCTACATATGGTATTTATTGATTTGGAGAAGGCGTATGACAAGGTACCAAGGGAAGTGCTTTGGTGGGCTCTAACTAAGAAAGGAGTTCCGCAAAAATATATTGACATCATTAAGGACATGTATGAGGGAGCTAGCACGAGAGTGCGGACTAGTGTAGGGAAGTCAGAAGAGTTCCCTATTACCATTGGAGTGCACCAAGGGTCCGCACTTAGCCCGTTTCTCTTTGCTATAGTCATGGATGAATTGACGAGGTCAATCCAGGATGATATACCATGGTGCATGATGTTTGCAGATGATATAGTGTTGATCTCAGAAACGAAAGAGGATTTGGAGAGAAGGTTGGAGCTATGGAGGGACACGTTGGAGTCTCGAGGGTTTCGGTTGAGTCGGAGCAAGACCGAGTATTTGGAGTGTAAGTTCAGCGGCATTAGGCAAACGGAGACGGGGACGATCATGTTGGATGGAAAGATTGTTCAGGGATCAGATTTTTTCCGATATTTAGGATCGATTCTTCAAAAGGATGGAGAATTGGATGGAGATGTGGCTCATAGGATCAAATCAGGTTGGTTGAAGTGGAAGAATGCCACAGGACTTCTGTGTGATCGAGGATTGCCCAATAAGTTGAAGGGTAAGTTTTATCGTACGACAATTAGGCCGGCACTGTTATATGGCACGGAATGTTGGGCCGTGAAGCAGTGTCACGTTCATAAGATGAGTGTGGCGGAGATGCGCATGTTACGGTGGATGTGTGGACATACAAGACGTGATCGGTTGAGAAATGAAGTTATTAGAGAGAAAGTAGGGGTTGCACCCATAGGGGATAAGATGATGGAGAACCGACTGAGGTGGTATGGCCACGTGAGGAGGAGGCCTAGTGAGGCGCCGGTTAGAAGAGTAGAAGGGTGGAGAAGTGATAATATTAGTAGGGGTCGAGGAAGACCCAAGATGACTTGGACGAAGGTGATTAGAAGTGATATGAGCTCCCTAGGGCTTGAAGAGAGTATGGTGTTGGATAGGGCAGGGTGGCGAGACTCTATCCATGTGGAGGACTTTTTCTGACCCCTTTTGATTTATTTGTTTGGTTTTTCCAACTATTTTTCTAAAACTTTTTAACTTGTGTTCAAAGTTCATCTGTTTTTTGCAATATTTTTTTAAACCTTTTTATTTATTTTGACGACTTTCTAAATTTCCTTTGAAATTGTTTAAATATTTCTAACATGTTTACAACGTTTTCGAAATTTCTTGGCGTACACAAGACGGTTACTGGATGACGATTCATGTTAGCCGACCCCAAATCATTTTGGGAATAAGGCTTGGTTGTTGTTGTTGTTGTATAGGAATACAGGTTGGTCATCTGATTGAGTACTCATCAAAACTTTAGATTTCACTCTAACTCTGTAGTTATTTCTCTAGTATTATTAGAACCTTGGGTTCGTTTTCAAATGGTTAGTCGCCTATGATTTATCACGTTAAAAGAAATAGTACAACTGACAATCAAGTATAGTATACTGAAAGCACAAAACTTGAATCAGAGAACATACCTTGACTGCTTTGGTGCCCTTGAGACTCTTTGCCCATCTGTTTCCTTCGGGATCATCCCGTTTCTTCCTAATGACTTTCATCCGTGAAATATAGAAGAAAGCTATACCCGCCACAACTATTACAAGAGTTAGTCCTCCAGCTGCACCACCAGCAATCATCCCGGGGTGAGCCTTGCTTTTAGGAGCAGGGCATTTATCCAATGGTGCCCCACAAAGCCCTGGATTATCAGCATAGTTTTCCTTGGGAATGCTTACATCGAAATGAGGAACCTGTCCGGACAAATTGTTGTTGGCAACGCTAAAGACCTTAACCCGACCAAGGTTCCCTAGTTGCAGGGAAATTTGGCCTGATAACTGGTTGTGATCAAGGCTAATATCATTCAAGTAAGCACAATCAGCTAGATCATCTGGAATCTCACCGGAGAAATCATTGTCCGAAAGGTCAAGCTTTGTCACAAACTTGATCAACTTAGAGATATTCGAAGGAATAGGACCGCTAAAACTATTCCCAGACAAATCCAACCCTGTCAAACTCGAACAATTCTCAACACCAACAGGGAACCCACCCTTCAAACCCATATCACTCAGCTTAATGTTCAGCACCCGGCTCTCTTCCGGGTGCCAACATTCAATCCCACTGAATCTACAAATCGAACCCTCGGTTTTATTACTAAAATCCCAAGTTCCATTCAAGTATCCATTCGGATCCTTCACAGATTTCCAGATTCTTTCCAAACAGAAAACATCAGTTTGAGTCCCATACACACCATAACCCCCCAACAGTATCACCAAAAATCGTAAACCATACGCTACAGAAGCATCTGACTTACTACTATGAGCCATATTCCACTTCAATTACCCTTGAAATGCAAAACCCAGATACTAAATTTTCTAACAAAATTAGAAATTACTACACAAAAAATTAGTTATTAGTACCTTACAATACTTCTGCATTACTCAACAATAACAACATTTCAAGCTGAAAATCACCCAATTTTAGCCAAATTTCCCCCATTTTTTCACAGCAATTTGATACAAAATTACAGTAAAAGAAAATACACACTCCAAAAAACCCAAAATTACTGTTAAATTACTTAATAATTCGACAAAAGCAATGAAACCCAGTTCAATTGAGCACGAATAAAATGAAATAAACAAAATTTGAGACGTACCAAGTACTAAAAATTGCGACTTTGGAGCTCAGAAGACACCTACAAAAATGAAGAGAAATGAAATTGATGAGTGCATATAATTAATTAAAACAAGAAGAAGAAAAGTGGGGGTCCCAGTTTAAGTCAAGATAGATGACTTTGAAGGTTGCTTCTCAGTGACCTTTACGAAAATTCTACGAAATTTATTCATGTTGAATTTTCAAAGGTAAGTGGAGTGACACTGTGAAGTGAACCAAAGAAGAGGGTAAAGAAAACAGTAAAAAACCGTGTTTGTTTGGTATCGTTTTTTGTTTTATTCTTTTCTATAAAATCTAAATCTTGTTTCTAAAGAGAAAATGTGATTTTCAGTCTTTAGTTGTCGATTTACATTTTCGATATGACCATTATTGAAACAACCACTCCACTTTGATGTTCATTTCGTCACTTATTTAACTAAATTTCGCGACCCAAAAAAACAGAATATGGCATTGATACCAAACAAATACTCCGTATCGACTTTTTTGCTATTTTTGTTCTCTTCTTGCAACTTTCCTTTTCATATTATATAAACTCATCTCGATATTGTGTTTTAAATTCGCTCTTGAGTGCTCCCTTCGATCCTATTTAAACTTCTCATTGCATTTTGCACACGGCGAGACCCCAAAAAAGAGAATGGGAAGTTTAAAAAGGACCAGAAGAGTACATAATCACCATTGAAGATAAACAATTTAGTTGATCCGATGGTTGTTCACTTGCATATCTTTACGGGTTTGCTAATGTAATGACATAATTTGGGGGAAGACAATGATTTTTTTTTTTTTTGATAAAGGTGAGTAAATGTAGGTTTATCCCCGAATGGCCGAATGTAAGACCAACTTAAGTTATCTGTTCGGATGAGAGAGGAAAGAGTACGAGGGACTTTCAAACCAACGGGTAAGATAATGAAATTTCCTTGACGGGCCTCATACGATGATGAAACTATGGAAAGTAATTTTCCAAGGTCAAGTTAGGGTGGACCTACATAACGTGTTTCGTTGACTGACTTTTACTTGGTGTAGTCAACTCAATTTGCTTGTTTCGGCAAGACCTCCTTCTTCCGTGGTCTAACTTCTCAGTCACACTTTCCCTCAGAATTCTGGTTCACATTTCACACTTTATACTAAAGTGCAAGATGGCTGTATGCAGAAGAATAGAGGTTTTAGGTACGAAACCACAACCGGATTTGTAGGTAAAGTTTGGGGATCGTATAGACGAGATTACTTTCGGGGTAAAGAAAATGATGTACACCTAGGGTACAATCTTGGAACCGTTCCACACAAAATCGCTACTGGTGTAGCATCCGAATTTACAAGTGGTTTATCCGGAACAGACTGAGTTTTATTCTTGCGTTATTCTTTTGAAAGTCTCTTGACTTTTCTGCTTAATACAGAGCGGAGTACACAACAAGCTAATGTAGAAATAAGCTTTTATATACCGTAAAACATAGTGCACGACCAATAGTGGCAACTGGCAAGGTAAAGGAAGAATCATACTCAAAAGGGCACCTGCACAGCGGACTGAATCAGGCCGCGGACACACAGACAACCTGCTTGCCTACATTTTTACCCGTAAAAAGCCCAGCGAGAGCAGAAGGTGCACTTTCAAGTCCATCACTCATATCTTCAATGTACACAATCTTCCCTTGTCTGTAGTAATCGCCAACATGTTGTACAAACTCCGGAAACAGATGCAAGTAATCACTCTGTAGGAAACCTTGCATCCTAATCTGTTTGCTGATGAGGGTAAATAGGTTGTTGATCCCCTGTGTGTCATGGTAACTGTGCTGAGAAACCATACCGCAAACAGCTATTCTACCATGAACTCTCATGTTCAGGAGTACTGCATCAAGCATGGCCCCACCGACATTCTCAAAGTATATGTCAATCCCTTCGGGGAAATATCTGCTCAAAAACAATGGTGGCTTTGTCTAATTAGTATATTACAGTGCAATCATGTGATGACACACTTTAATACTATACTCCGTATGGAACCAGATCAAACTATCAGACTCCCCTTATAGTGATTAGGGTTTGAAAGGGTCGGATTTATACAGCCTTTTACTTGCAACAGACAGAACACATAGTATGAGAACACATTTTTAGGCCACTTCATCACCAATTAAGCACGAAAGATATACTAGTATAACCTTTCGTCTGCTACCTTAAATCTTACAGAAAAATCTCTAATGTCGATCAGATATAATAGGACCAGATTCATGATCTTGTTAAAATGAGACATTTCACAGATCAAGGTAGGTGTTGGTCTCGGAGGACTGCTACTGTACCCTGATCACTAAAACACAAGGTTGATTGGAATTTTATGTATAAGATCAAAATTTCCTTATTGTTTCTGAAATATACCACAAATTGTTGCATGTGCGCAATCATTGGAAGGATGATACTACTAACATCTAGTTGTTTCAGCAGTATATATGACAGACTTGGGACACCAGCTGATAAGAGCGCATAATTTCCTTTAAAAAATGAAACAATATTTTCAGTGCAACTTCTTATATTATGATGAATTGAGACAAGCACATTACCGTCAAAACTGATCTAACATGTGAATGAAGAATATAGGAAGAGATACCAAATTAACTAGCAGATAATATGTCACGCACCTTTTCAGAGTCGCATCAAGGTCTTTCTCTTCTTTGTAGTTGAAAGCATCATCAAACCCAAGTTTATTTTTCAATAGATCAACCTACCAGCCATGAAGATTCATTGAACTGGGGATCAGACATCCAACATAGCATTCGATAAATTGGAAGGGTAATTTTTTTTTTTGCTCCAATCACCCCCCCCCCCCCGACCACACACACTTCAAATATCAAAGAGCGAAAATGAGTAACCCAATGAAACTGTTCCAAAAATTTGATGACAAAACATATTTACCTTTTCCTTTGTGCCAGCACTACCAACAACATAGCATCCATACAGTTTAGCAAGCTGACCAACTATCTGGCCAACAGCTCCAGAAGCTGCTGAGACAAAGACACGATCTCCCTTCTTGGGGGAGCAAACTTCATAGAAGCCTGCATAAGCAGTGAAGCCTGGCATGCCTGAACAACCACAAAGACTCGATTAATGTTACAGCATCTAAAGATTTTAAAATTACTAGCCCAACCATAATCTAAACGATATTTATAGCAGTCCTTGCTCAGATTCAAGATGTTGCAGAAAAACCCCTAGACATATCACCTATGAGACAAATCATTACATAACTGAATAAATCTTTAAATTAACTTCAATACTACGAGGCGCTCCAAGTAAAGCACATCTCTTTTTACATGTTTAGCCAAATCAGAACACAAGCCTCTATTGAGTTCTTAAAGTGCGACTGAAATGAAGCATCTGCAACAAAAATGATCATATTCCATACCTAGAAGACCTATGTGATAAGAAAGAGGAATGCCATCATCCTGTTGAATCTTTCTCATGTTCTTTGTGTTCTCTATCAAGCTGTACTCCTCCCAACCTACAAATCCCTCAACAACATCTCCTGGCTGGAAATCCGGATGATCTGATTCAATGACTGTGGAGATGCCGAATCCTTCAATAGGCTTAAACACAAACAATAGTCCATCAGTATTGTCATCGGCACGTAAATTTCCCTCATCCCCCCCTCCCCCCCTTAAATAGACCATAACTTAAGCACATGGCAAATTCTGAACTGTTACCAATACCACTAGCAATTACATCAAACTCTTAAAAACAACCAACTTCAGCAATTTTTGTGCAGACCCCAAGGGAGCCTGTGCTGACCAGCCTGATCCCACTACCTCACCACACATACAGAACAGACCTTATCCAGAAGCTTAAAAGTGATTATCTAGGCCTATCTAGTAACAATTACAATACATTGTCCAGCAGCATTTGCGCAAAAACCCGTTTCAACTAAACAAGATTAAGCATATGTTAACCAATTGGAAGATCTGGTCGCGCCACAAGGTGGTACCGAATTTGAGCACCAACCCTCTTTGTCTCTCACATACAGGGGCTTGGCAACCTAACACCAAACAATTGACAGTCTAACAATCACCTACACCTTGTCTAGAAAATGCCAACAAGTAAACATAAGCAACTTCACTCCCTAAAAGACAATTATACATCAATTTTCACCAAAATTGTGGCATAAAATTTGCATCTTTCAAATCAAATTCACAAACCCATCAAAATTTTCACCAAGATTGTGACGTAAAACATGCATTTTCTTACATCAAATTGACAAACCCATCACAAATTTCACCAAACATTCACAGTCCAAAAAAATAAATCACCCCTAAAAACATTAAAAATTACAGCAAAAGATCAAATTTTGGAGAAGTATACCTTGCCAGGAACAAAGGGGGGCAAGTAAGAACCATAGTATTCGCGCATACGAGCACGCATATAAGGATCACAGGAAAGATACAAGTTTTTCACAAGAATTGAAGAAGACCCTTCTCCAACACGCAACTTAATCTTATTTCCAACTATTAATTCAAGGTCTGTTTCTAATGGAGCTCTATCTATGTACCCTTTTAAAACAACCTGCTTATTCTCCAATTCTCTCTCCATATTTGATCAAAAACCCAACAATTAAACCCCAGAAAAAAAAAACAAATTAATGGGTTTATTGAGAAATTTTTGTAAATTTTTAGTATGATTATAATATTTGGTTTTATAATTAATAGAAATGATCAGGGGTAGTTGGGATTTGAGGGTGAAATTTGATGTCGCCATCGTTATAGTGAAGTTTAGCTTACCCTCCTCAAACTTGTGTTGGGTAATTCGAATTTTCATCATTTACTTTGGGACGAGTACGTTATACGTAAGTCAATTCTTTCATTTTTTTCGGAATTTAATCGGAGTTTTAGATAGTTACCATTTTGTTAAAGAATTTAAAAGTAAATCGGTTATATTTGATGTTACTTGGGAATTCTAACGTAGTTTAACGACTTTTCGTTACAGTTTCTACATGGTCTCACTTTCCCTAAAATGATTCTCAACTCGGAATATAGGCCACTCTATCATCGGCCTTTATCGATTGCATTTTACAATACAAGTGGAGTACTCGTAACATTTAGCAAGATACCACTATTTATTTACTACTACAAAGATGAAAAAGGCTGATTAATATGTGCTATACAAATTGAGGAAACTTTTGGATCGTAATCGTATTGAGTGATTTAGAAACAACTTATGGGTTGAATCATGTCAGTTGCTTCCCCATCAACATTACTACAAATTGATAAAGCTTCTTTTTTATTGGATGTTATATTGATATCTTCAAGTTTAATCCCTCTGCATGGGTAAAGATTGCTGCAATTGAATGCTACGGCCACATTTGTTGCCGATGTTCCATGTATTCCATTGTATGTCACGTTACTAATCTGTATTCCCGATACCTGTCAATATAATACAAATAGTGTCACCAATCACATATACATAACACGAGAATGCGAGAATTGTACCATATGTATGTGTGCATTGAGCGACATCAATTCCGTGACACTATCTCATTAACCAATGTGGTAAAGGTTCGTTTTTTGTATTACCTGGTTAGGGCAGTCCTTGTCACCAGGGCAATAGTTTTGGTCCACAATTATTGGGTTCTTAACATTTTGCATAGTGATATTCTGGTAAAGAACTCCTTGGACAAACCCTGTGCTGGGCCTGGCCCAAGACTTGATTCTTAGCCCATTTGTTGTGTTGCTGATCACAACTGATTTAACTGTCACATTTTGCACTCCTGCTTCTTCATCACTCCATCCTAAACTTCCAATGCTGCGTACAAATACATTGCAAATTTGCAAGTCAGTATAATGTTGATATGTTCATAAAAGACTATTTACTGTAATTTTGCCGACATTTTTTACGAGTTTCACTCACTAGTAGACTAATTAAATACTTCATCACAGTGACACAAAACATCACACAAAAGACAAGGTTGAAATAACGTCACATTATGATGGATTGACTCCAAACGAATTAACTCAATTGTGACGCACTTAGCAAGCCTCGATTTTGTATTTTTAATTACCTGATACCATGACCAGGTCCACATAAGACATTTTCTATGTGCAGGTTCTTAACACCAGGACCAACAGATATACAATCATCTCCTGTACGCATAGTGGAGTCGATGATCGTAACTTCCATGGATGCTTGCACATGAATACCGTCAGTGTTCGGACTCGTAGCCGAGGCGATAACGTCGACTCCTTCTATGTGTACGTTATGGCAGCCACTGATTGCAATGTGGAACATTTGGCTGTTCAGTGATGTTAGTCCACTTATGCAGATGTTGTTGGAGTTGACAAACCGCAAACTCTGCAGTAATGCATCAAATTTCTTAGTTTCCTGCATGGTACTCCACGGATGCACACCTAAATTCAACTTTAATGAAGGCGATATCGATTTTATGATGAACTCGTTTCACGAAAACAATTGTATGATTGTATCCATGATCAGATCAATAAATAATTAATCCGTCCATGATATTGGATTCATGTAACCTGAGTTTTTGAACATTAAGGTAGTGACAGTTTTGGGTCCATACTCTATATAGGTCACGTGTTTCAGTCAAACTTATATTCTTGTTACTATTAGTTTTTACGTGGGTAGCAATTTAAGTCATTGTCGACTTACCGTGGCACCATCAGAGCACTTGCCAGAGGTTTTGCACTTCCACCAGGCTGGTCCCTTGGCGTCGAGGATGCCACCGACGATGGAAACGCCGCTAACGGCTTTGAAGGTAAGCCAATTTTCTTTCTTCCCAAGAATGCGAGGATCCTTAGGAGCTATTAGACTCCCTTCAATATTAATTGTGATGTTTTGGCTAATGCATTTGTTGCCTTTTAGCGTCATTGGCCGTAACAAGTACCGGCCTTTCGGAACCTCTATGACCGCCGGACCGTCCGTGCTACACGCTGCTTTCCATGACTTGAGAAATGCTTGTGTTGCATACGTTACACCATCCGGTTTAGCTCCGAATTCTAGAACGTTATGCACTATTGTCGCGCTACACGGGATCATCAACAACACCACAATGCACATAAATTTGATAATAACATGACCATATAACATGGCCATCTTGAATTTGTAAGATGAAAAAATTAACTATAGGTCAAAATTTATGTGCTTAAGATTATAATTTACATGCATTTATACACTATTATGTTGACTTTAGAATGACATTGCATTGGTTTGTGTAGTTTACTACATTACGGAAGAATTATGGCAAAAGTAAGGAAAGTTTGCACTAGAAAAAGCAAGCATATATGTTATGTAAGTCGGGTTACGTGCTCATTTATATTGAGTGATTGTTACTACATACAGACTACAGAGTAACTAACACAACAGGAAAGTCAACTTTCCACTTACATTGACTTATTTTGGCTTTAATTAGTGACTAATGACCGTCATTAAGGTAATCCTTATACTCGAGTTGGCGCGACTAGATAATAGTCACGATAATATAAAATGAAATGAAAACCAGATTCCATAGTGGTTGCCGAATCATTATACTACTTTTACCAGACTCCAAATAACCAATTACACGCGTGTTAAGTCTTAAGTTCGGATCTCCAAATTCTCAAATTTGATTAATCATAAGGTTCTACTTATGCAACCATGCACGATGCACAGTATGTCCCTTTGCTTCACTTTGTATTTTAACAAAACAGGGGAGTTCACATGCATGTATGTAGATGCTGGTACCTAAAAGCATGCTGATGTATATAACAACATACTTTTCGCAACCCTTAATTATAATTTAGTGATATTCCGTTAGTAAGTTAGTTATATCTTAATTAATTCTTAAACGATCAATTATTAACTATAAACAAGATTTGATACCCTTAGATCCTTAATTAATGGTGTCAGATTAGTTGCTTCATTCTTATATATGCCATCGGTACTTTCTAATTTTTACTTCATAACTAAAACCAGTAAAGTTGTTGGTGAGAGCTCGTGGAGTATAATGAAGTCGTAATCCTTATATCCTTATACGCCATTCTTAATGTTATTTTGAATTTTGATCACGGCTTAGTTTGTCAATCACGTTACAAAAAGTTTTGAACATTTTACTACACTCGAACCGCATTCGTGTGAAATCTATGAAGTCGTGACTCGTGAGCGGCTGGTCGTAAAGGGGTCGTTGGCGGGTGTTCGATCCTATGCCGTATGTTACAACTTACAAGACTGATGAAGACCTTAATTAGCTTTGGTTTAATTTGTTCCTCTCTTTTACGACTTGTGCCTTAACTTTTGTCAGTCTTTCATGAAACTCATAATTCTCTTTCGGAAGAAAAAATAATTCGAAAACTTTGCAGTGTCCAACAATCAAGCAAATTAAAGGGTTGATCTTATATTAATCTTAAATCCGTATAGTTGCTACACTTGCTAGTAGTTAATTGTATTTTTGAGGTCTACTCTGATTAAGTCAAGATTGCATGCTTTATTATCTTACGTAGATTCGATGTTGATTCTATTCTTAAGTCAACTTATCATCGAATCTGCGATTCCATTCTCAAGTCAAAAGTTGTATTGTACGGAGTAGTAACTTTTGTTCGAAATGTTGTAGTGGCTGCTCTAGTTTCTATTGTAGAACAGAGGTCACAGAGCGATATCTACGACGATATGAAATCATCGAAAAATTATACCACCGAGTGTAATGAAAATTTATATTTGAGAAATGCTAGCTACAATTGCATAGCAGGTTAATATTAACGTTATTACGATTATATGTCAATATGTGCACGGTGCACCAAACCAATAATAATGTACGGAGTACTGTACAAGAAGTAGATCAGGGTGAAATAGTTAAAAGCAACTTGTGGGCTGTACTAAGCCAATGACATTTCCAGCTGCATTACGGCAATATGATTTAGCAGCTCCATTTATGAACGTAAGATTGACACTATGGAGTGTAAGTTGTGTACATGGAGTTGAAGGGCTACAATCGAACTTCACTGCGACTTCTGTTGCTGATGTTCCTCTGATTTTTCGATATTTCACATCGCTAATGCTTACGCCCGACTCCTGTGAATCACATATATTAGCCATTAGGACAGAGTGTGCAATCGTTAATTAGGGCCTAGCTGTTGATAAATGATTTTTGGTTGAAATGGTCATGGTCTAATCGGATGTACCATACAACGAAACTACGAAATTGTTTATTAAAGTACCTGTTCGGGGCAGTTATCGTTATGAGGACAATAGTTTTGGTCAATAATAATTGGGTAACGCACACGTCTCATGAGGACATCGTTAAAGACAACCCCTCGAACGAACGCTTCACTTGGCCTACCCCATGACTTAATTCTTAGCCCATTTGTGGTATGTGTTAGCACAACCGTTTTAACTGTCACATTTTGCACCCCGTCTTCGTCTATGTCCTTGGCTAGGCTCCCAATGCTACAAATCAAACATTTGCGAATTACATAATGAATTTATAGTTTATACGGAAAACAACAATTGTTGACACTATACTTTTTATGACGGTGTTGACTGTGCGTCTGTGCACTATAAGTTAGACGTTTCTCACCTAATACCGTGACCAGGGCCGCATGCCATACGTTCAATCCACAAGTTTTTGGTTCCGGGGCCGATGGAGACGCAATCGTCTCCGGTTTTGATGGCGGAGTTGAAGATGGTGACATCCATTGATTGTTGGACGTGTATGCCATCAGTGTTAGGGCTGCTTCCGGCAGCTCTAATCTGAACTGCTTCGACGTGCACATTCTTACAGTTGTTGATCACAATGTGGTACAATTGGCTATTTAGTGAGGTAATTCCCTTGATCACTATCTTGTTGGACTTGGTAAATGTTAGTGTCTGCTACCACAAGAAAAATGCATTAACTTTTTGAGTTTTTCCATTGACTAGTGGGTTAATAGTGGGTTATTTTACTAATGATGATCTTCCACCATAGTCTAAAGCATTTGTTTATACCATAAGTAACCCACTTAAGCTAATGGCATGTGCAATTAAACCTACTTTGCGATCAAGATTTTGACCTCTGAGTGTTCCAATATAAAGCACTACTACATCTGACACGTTGTAGATTTTTTCAAGGTAGTAATTACTTCTACTTTTTTTACGGGTGTATGGGAGTACGAGTTACGAAATTTTGATTTAGTAAGATAGGTTGGTAACGTATGTAATGACTCGTGTGCATTAATATTGCTCTTTCGCGAGAACTGAATAAAAGTTAAGTTTAAGCATACCGTTGCACCATCAGGACAATTAGTATCACTGCCTGCGACTTTGCAAGCCCACAAGCTAGTACCTTTGGCATCGAAGTACCCATTCCCGATAATTGAAACTCCGTTAACCCCTTCGAACCCAATCCACCTTGGTACAGCACCAAGCACACGATAATCCAGGGGCGCCACCATGGTACCATCAACTCGAAACGTTATATCATTGCTCAGGCAATCACCACCCTGAAAATCGACAGGACGAAGCAAGTACCTCCCCTTAGGAATGATAATCAATGCAGGATCCGATGTCTTACACGCAGCACTCCATGCACTAAGGAAAGCCTTACTCGAATCGACTAAGCCGTATGGTTCAGCTCCCAACTTCACCACATCATAGACCTTAATCGCGGTCATCCATGGCGACAGGTGAAGCATCACCACGCAATGTAACAAGCATGCATATGTTCTTATGTTGAGCTTGGCCATTTTTTGCTGATTAAATTTCGAAATTAGAAGAGAAAACACAAAATATGAGTTATTAGTACCTTGGTTTCGAAGGGGTATATATATAGGTTTGTGAGTGGAGTAAAAGTTTATGGCTTGACTTCTGAGAGATTAGGCGTATAAGGTACAGGTATACAACAGGATTACAGGAACTGGTGCTGTAAAGAAAGTGGCCGCCGTACAGAATGAGTTGAGTGACTTTGATAAGAAGCTCTAATAGTACATCTTCAACAAATAAACAAATTGGAGAGCGAAAAATTGAGACGTAATTTGTGCAATGTTGTGTGCTTGTTACTGTTTAATTCATGAAGAAAGAGGTTTCTTATAACGTACCTTGATTTCGAAAGAGGCAACTCTCCAAAGTCTATAGAAGGATCCATAAGATGTCGTACATCCGAGAAGTGTTTAGGTATAGAGGTTAAGATGGATCGTAGTTGGTACAACATATCTCAAGTACCGATATCCAATTTCCTCGTTGCACAAACACTGCGTTAACAAAACGTTCACACCTGCAGAACTAACTGGTATAATTCTCAATAACTTTCATCTTCGAATTTATAAAGATTGGAAACATTATTACAAGGGAGTTGCAACTTACAAGTCGCCAGCATTCCAATTACTAGTTACAACAAAACCTGACTAATCAAACGGCCAAGTTACAGTATTTCGATATCCTTCCTGCAATCCCATCACCAGAACAAATAAGGAACACCAGTATTACACAGTATAGGGAGGGTATTATGTTCTTTGGAATCTTGAAACTCGTCCGAAGTAAACCACTTTCTTTCCATATCTTTCCTTCTCGCCCTTTTCTGGAAGGGGGATGAGATGGCCATCAGGTATCAGCTCTATACGTCTTCTATGCACAGGCAGCAAAGTCCAGGTTTCATGTCGATATTAGAATTACTCGACCAGAGATGATCAGAACCAGAGGGCTGTGATTGAGAATGCTTCGTGAATGGAATGAAACGCAAAACCAGCACTGTAGGGACATTCTATTTACACAAAAATGGTCCATGTTTGCACTTTGCGGAAAAACAGGGCTTAGGTAGGCACAGCAACTTAAAAAACCTTTCTGGCCTAACCTCATCTCCATGCTCTGGCAGTTTAACTGAGAAGTCCCAATATTCTTAGTCAAGTGAGATCAAAGCGAACAGCTTTGAGATTAGAACTTCAAGGAGTGTGAAGGTTACGTAACTGATCAAACACGTCATGTGAGGTGTTGAGGTTCTGGATGTTGGACCTATGCAAGACATTTGGGACTTTCCTCTCTTCACTCCCTGGTTTATGCCCTAACCCTTTTCTCTTTGATGAATAGCAGTGACGAACACGTATACGGTGATCACTTACCTTAATGCCACAACTTCCGTGAATCCTGACAACCAGAATGACTTCTTTGTCCCTTGCGTCTTCACACCAACTGTTCTGGGGTACACCATCAACAAACTCTTCTAGGGTCTGGAACTCCTCATGATGAACTGTGATTTCCGCTGTATTATCAGGCTCAATCACACCCTTTGCTGGTATTACCTGATAATGTTAAACCACACTTTAGAATGAAGTACAGCTACGTGGTTATATCTGACAAGGTGTAAAAGTGCATAGTTCTCTATAAAATCTAGATATCATATATGCATGGTTACAAAACTGAGGTCAATTTTTTCGCTTCCACTGCTAGGAGTAGCATATAATTTTCGGGAAAAAAAAAAAAAAAAAAACCATATAAAAGGATTAAGGTGGGCACAACAAATATTATACCTGAAGCCAGTGAGGGAAGCCAAAAGAACCCCTTGGACTGTGGTGAGATGATGATCCATCCTCGTCGATGGTGGATTCACCATTGCAAATAATACTGAACATAGCATTATCAGCACTACTTTCGTTTGTGACCCGCAAAAGTGATGTCCCATCATCTTGAAGAATTATGTTATTTGTACTGACCACAGTTTCGGGAACTCTACACGATTCTTGCAGTACAGAGCGAATTTTCTGGTTCGTTTCGATAATTTCACAGTATTCTTGTCTTTTCACTGCTTCGTCAACACGAGCAACATCGATACTAAAAACGCAGCGTACAGGCTTATGATCGCTGTCAGTGACATCCATGCAAGCCTCGTATCTGAGAACAATAAGTTGTCAGAACTCGGAACTATAAAAAAACAAATGCGGAAGTATGAAGAGAACAATCAATATAAGGTTACTTACTCTAACACTGAGGAGACAACAGGGCAATCAAGACTGCACTCAGACGCTGAAGAATTGCGATTATCCCGATATAAAACCCTGTCACACCAAGCAGGAATGCGCTTTTTTTCACCAGCATCATACCCTATTAAAAAAAAACAGATCTTTAGCAATTGCCCGGGGAATGGGGTCCCAAAGTGTACAGTCCCCACAATCATCCACAAAGTGAAGAATGAGGTTGTGGACATATAAAACTATCAATCCTCTGAGGCTGGCGATGTTAAAATTATAAAACAGGTCCTTGGATTAATCCAGATACCCACACCTCAATTAAGAAGGTTGAGCATTAAGTTCAATCAACAACTAATAAGCCAGCATTCAGGATTTGAATATAGCATACACAAAAATGATTAAACAATGGCAAGAATCCTTAAAAGCCCCTGTCCTAAGCCCAAAGAAGATCGACAAAAGCTTATGTCCCCCAAAAATATCACAATAGAATAATAGATGAACAAGCCCTGAGATTACACTGCATCTACACAAAAACACAACAGATACTGTACATCGCCAAAAAAAAAAAAAAAAATTTCCTCCCAACTAACTAAGCAGAATGAACATGAGTACCCGACAGATCATATACCACGGTGCTTCTTGGTCACAACGTCGACTCTTACCCTCTCCTAAACCTAAGTTGACTTTCAAACACATTATTTACAGTTGGGCCCCAATACTAGCTACTCAATAGGTCACCTTATTCTGTTCGATATTTACCCCAAAATGCATCTCTCTAATCATGAATTTCCGTCTTCAGCTCAAAACATTATTGCAAATTACACTCGCATTTGTAGGAGCTCAAGTCCAAGAGTGGACTTTCCAATCGGAAAGCCAATGTGCAAAACTTGAACCAAAAACCAATTTTTTTCTATGCTGAACCTAATGTTTTCAAGTGACGTACTCTACAGGGACTTTCAAACACATTATTTACAGTTGGGCCCCAATACTAGCTACTCAATAGGTCACCTTATTCTGTTCGATATTTACCCCAAAATGCATCTCTCTAATCATGAATTTCCGTCTTCAGCTCAAAACATTATTGCAAATTACACTCGCATTTGTAGGAGCTCAAGTCCAAGAGTGGACTTTCCAATCGGAAAGCCAATGTGCAAAACTTGAACCAAAAACCAATTTTTTTCTATGCTGAACCTAATGTTTTCAAGTGACGTACTCTACAGGGACCTGATGGAGTTCAAGTACATGGAAAGTTCCAAAAACTTGATAGCTTAACATCACAAGGGATAACTGGAGTCAGCCCTCTGTCAATCTCTGATGGCATCAAATCCACAAAGTGACAAATACAAATATTGTCAAACACTTCCTATTGCTCCATCATTCCTTGTTAACATGCCCATTCAATGGAAAGCAAACAAGAGAATTAATTAATCAGTAAAAGTGTAAAACAACAAATTAATTGGAAAGAATACCTGCTAAACCAGGCTGATGCCTTTCAAACTTGTACGTGGGAGGAAATTTGATGACGGCTTCACGCATCCCCTGAAATACTCTAGCAGCCTCCATTTCAACTCGCAGCTGATCCCTCTCCTTGAGCCAGTCAAAGCATCTTTGAGAAATGAAATCCCTCGCTTCATCATAAGATATACCATCAAGGCGATAATTGAAATCTCCAATAAAGATGACCAAGTCAGCCTCAGATAACTCAGGCAACACTTCAACAGAGCAAACACCCCCACCCTGTGGAAGGATGAACGGGCAGAAGTCAAAATATTATAGATTCCTCCACATTCAAAATCAAAGTATACACCTCGCACTGCCACACAATATTTACGTACATTTGCTCCACGAACCATGTGAACGGCAGATGAGACGCCAACTGCAAGACAAAAGGCCAATGGCCAGCCAGAATGATAAACAAAGGATGATAGATATATCAAGCAGGCAATCGAGCAAGACAATAACAGATACGACTTAATACCAGCAGCACCACTGAAAAGATTAGATGGCCGGGTGAAGACCATAGAGCGGTAAACGTGGTCAAAGTCGGCATTTCGGCGGGTAACTGCTTCCAAATGTGCAGCAAAGTGACAATTTACAAAACACATTGTTCGGTCGAAGATTCTCATCCTTAAGCCAACTGCACCCTGAAATAAAAACCTAAACCCAGATCAAAAAATGAAAGGAAATAAAATTATCAAAGACTGAGTAAGGAGCAACTAAGGATTAAATGTAATCAGACAAACAATCCACAAGGCATATTCATACAAAGCCTCTTTGTTATGCCAACATACAGTACATGGTGGGCCAACAAACTGAAAGCTTACCTTATTCCCAATGGCGCGTCCAAAACCACAAGGTACTGCAGCGGCGTCAACATCCCCAACATAAGCTTCAAGGTTATTTCTCACCCTGAAACATGACAGAGATCGTAAAGCCAACTACAAAAAATTGATGTTCGGTTCAAGCAAGGGGAAGATCAACGATGTTAAGAGAGAATAGAGGGCGAGGAATTAAAAAGCAGAATTGGAGAACTTATGAGTCATGACACTGCGTGCTATAACAGGCATTGTTAACCCTACAACTTCAAATAAAGACTGCAGGACAGAACATGAACATGCTCATATAGCCCAGAAAAGACATCAACTGCCTAGACGACAGACCAAAATTCAATTCACATGAAGTAATCCTTGTTCCACATGATATACGGTGAAGCGAATAATATTAGGGTAACAACAAGCGTCCCATAATTTGTTTCCTAGGAATCAACAGCAGTATGCTATGATGACAACAATAGAACACTAGGACATGTTATAATAGGCCACAGACAAAAATACCCAACCAATTCTCAATCCCAAAGAAAACAATGGCGAGAATGTTCCTTTTCACTCATATGAGTCATATCCCTTGTTTGAGACCTAGCTACTTGATGAATGCAATAAATAAACAAGACACCACAAAATTCATCACATCAACAAAAGTAACAAAATGGACAATAAAGGGAAGAAATAGAAAATTGTGCTCGAGTAATGAAATAGCATGATGCGATTTTGTTTCTCGTCTAATACAGCTATACTCACCAAATCCCAATCAGCAAACCTGCCAGCTGTCTTGAACCAACACGCTGAAATGTGGAGCCTTCGTCCAAAATATTCCCAATAGAGTCAAGCCACCACTGTCCAACAGAACTGCCCTCCAGTCCCACCTGCAGAAGAGATTGTACAAAAGGATTATCGTACCTGAATGATAAGAAGCCAGATCCAGAGGAAGGTGAAGCTCACGGTATTAAAATACTGAAATCTAACGACATACACATAAGATGTGACCAAGAACTGACATCGATGTTAATTTATTGAATGGCTGTTTAAAAAGGACAAGATATCATAGGTCGTTTGCACTACAATTAATATCTTTTAATATTATCTAGGACCACTATCTTCTCCAGAACACGAGACATGCTCTCGGGGCAGAACACTGCCAGCCACGATATGTACCTAGATCTCACTTTTAAAGAGTGCACAAAAAATGGATGAAGTGAAATCAACAAAAAGAACAGGAAAGGCATGTTACAAACAACAGGCTATTGGCTCACACACAGTAGTCCAAAAGAGGCAACGAAAATGAGTGTCAATGAGAATTGATCCATGTAAAAAGATTCAAACTCCACGAGACTCATGGTTAGCTGGAAACCAAATTATTATCAATGAGGTCAAACGGAGAAGGCCATGGACTTCAGGTAAGGAATTCCGAACGAAAAACTTACAGTTTCTTTGGCGGCAGACATTGCCAGAACACCTGCACCCATTTCCAATTCTTGGAATCCGACGACAACAACATCAGCATCTGAAGCAGCACATCCTAACCAAGAGACGAGAGAATCCCTGGAGGCCCTTCCTTCGGCAACATTCCAAGTGCCAGTCAAAATCTTCAAATTCTCAAGCTTTGTGTACAGAAACTCTTTGCCAATTAATTCTGAACGAATCAGGTTGTCAATAGGTCCCGGAGAGATTATGTTCCATCCTCGAATACCACCATGGCCTGCCAAAGTAAATACATAGCCGGACCCAACAGCCATTTCAATCACAGGGCTACTGTGAGCAATCCAGCTCCCCAGGAGTTTTCCATAAAGATCCAACACCTGCACGATTCCACTCGCATAACCAACCCAAATCCTGGAACCATAAGTACAAAGGCACAGGACAGCGAAGGAGTGATACTGAAACTCCTGTACACGATTGCCATTTCCATCCCACTGAACAAGAAGCCCACTGCTGCACCCAGTCCAAACTGTTCCATCTACTGCCGCAACCATTGCTTCAGTTCTCCGGTTGTCGTCTCCCAAAGCCCCCTTGACTGCAGCTCGACGTACAGCATCAGCAGCACCCAAAATGGCATTACGTGATCGCTGCAAGAAACCGAAAGAAGCTTGAGGTTTTTCCTTCTTTAAAGCACCAATAAACCTCATCTTCATCTCATCTTCTGGCGTCAAGTCCTGCATCAAAGACATGTCCACCCCATTCTCCACCTGACCATCAGTGTTGAAGACTTTCAGCAACTCTCGAGTGCGGGCATCCCTGTTGACAGAGCCAAATGAATATGCAATGCAATAATTTGACAGTATTTACTTGTACTAAGATTATCAACAAGAAAAGACATGCACAATTTTGATCACAGTCACAGCGTAACTGGTATCAAATCTATCAATAATATTTAATGTTGCTTGAACAGTAACTACACAGTTGATTTCTAAACTTATAAGAGCTGAGAGGAACTGCAGGGATCGAAACACATTATTGGGTGATGTCGTACCATATAGCAAACGAGAAAAGTCCGCCACTCCAGACCTTTGCTGTGGAATGATCTGACAGCAAATACTTCACATCTGATGCAAACATGTAGCACACACCATTTACTGTAACTTGACTCTTAAGATCGACATAAGACCTCTCGACCATCAAAGCAGCCATGTGTCTTTCCTCTGCCTTCAAGGGTAGCGCTTTCGCAAGAGCTTCCCATGGCCAGATCTTAATAACACCATTCTCAGTTCCTGACCAAAGATCACCTGAAGACAATCAAAGACAAATCAGTAAAATTGAAAGTTAAGTTGCCCACCAGAAAGACGACATTGAATATAATACCACTGATAATGTTACGGTCAAATCTGACATCACACTGCTCGTATGACAGCCTAGATCAAAAGCCGAAAAGAGGGGGGAAGTTGAGTTGTACCAATGTTTGGCATTGTTTAAAGAGTTGAGAAGAGTTGTGTTTAGTTAGTTCCTTAAAAGGAATTCCGGAACAAATGAAGCAAGAGTACCCCAATGCCTCCAAGGCCGCAGCAGAGAATGATGGAGGTCGTATGCACGAAATTAGTTGAACAAAACAAGAAAAACCTATGCTTATCAGCTTTTTCTATCCCCAAGTTCATCCAATTTAATTGATGAGTACTCAGCACAGGGACAATACCACCCTCACACCAAACGTAATTGACATCAACATTACCCGAACCCCTCAAAATGTCTTCCACTCAAGCAGCATAGTTCGAAATTCAATTACCATAGCTCACAATACAAATCACAATAACACATTTCTCAAGATGCATTCTCCTAAAACAAACCTCCGATTACCACCTGATAATCATTCTAATCGTTATAAGCCAAGCACAAGTTTCATCTCCTCACAGAACCACTCTACACTAAACATAAGTTCCAACACTAACATTACCCTAGCATCTCTATTCTCTAAATGGCTTCGGTAAGGGGAGATCAAATGTACGCAAATCACAAAAATCGGTATAAGCCAAACATAAATTGCTATACACTAAACATAATTTCAACATCAACACAACATTACCCTAACATATATCATAACACTAAAGTAACCACAACGATATTATTGATTCAAGGTGGAAACTTCTACATTACGCAAACCACGACTCTCACCATAAGAAGTAACAACTAAGGCGAAAACCGGCCCCCGGTGGGCCTGCCACGACAAACACTCCCTAAACCCATCCCCATCACTCTTCAAACTCTCCATCCTCCAACACCTAATCTTCCCATCCTTATGCCCACTCCACACCACTCCTCCACCTTCGTCCGCCACCATACACGTCACCTCTTCCGCCACCTCACTCGACTCCGTAAACGCCGCCGTCATCTCATCCCCCAACCTCCCATCACCTCCACCACCGTCCGCCGCCGATAAAACCTCGTCCAACTCCCAAACCCTAACCGCACTCTCTCCCCCCGCCCATAACTGCCGCCTCTCCGCCGCACACATCACCGTCCTCAACCCCCGCCCCACCTGCGTCTCCCTCAACGGATGCGGCCTCACCTCCACACTCACCGGCCGGTCCGGTCTCACCCCCGCCCGTACCGGTAACTTAAACATCCCGGTCCCACCGCCGGCACCGATGAACTCCGGTAACGGTCCTCCGGCGGTTGTTGCGGCGGTTGAAGACGATAATTTCCGATCGAGGAATTGGATCATGTAATCGAGCTTTTTTCCGGCGGTGGTGGTGGTGGAGCACGACGGCGTGAAGTCGTCGTCGGAAGAAGAGGAGGATTCGAATCGGTCGAAAATTCTCGGAGTTCGTGAAGAAACGCTGTGATTGTCGAAGGAAGAAGAGAGTAAATCAAGGTCGTCGTCGTCCATGGCGGATGATGAAGAGGAGGAGGAGAGAGAAAATGGTGGTAGAGTGATGGAGAAGCTTTGAAGGGGGGAAGAGGGGACAGCTAATCACTATCAAAATCGAGATCCACTGAATCACACAAAACCTTCTTCTTTCCTCTATTATTTTAATAATCTTTTTATTTTTTTATTTATTTTTTAAATGTAAACTGACAAAAACAGAAATTATTTGGCGGATTTTATTTATTTTGTTGTTTAAGGGGGAGGGAAATGAAACGTGATTTTCACGTTTGTTGTCTTGTAAAATTGGCCCGTGAAGATGTAGGCATTGTAGGGGGGTTTTTGGGTGCCCTTGTATATTGGCAAATTGGCAATGGACTAGCCTCCAAGGCTCCAATATCTAAGCAATTTGCATGTCAAATCCATTATTGATCTTAGAAGTAAACGGATTTACCGGGCCGTCCCGGGAAGTGCTTTGACTCGAGGTGAGTCGGGGGTTTAGGGTTGCTACAATTGCCACAAATTATGTCGTGTTTGGACAAATAGGACGACGATTGTCAATGACTCGATTTCGATATTTGTAGTAGTTGTACTAGTGGATATTTAAGTGGAGTCAAGGTTATCCCATAACATGTTGATTCTTTTTTTTTTGGACAAAAATGCACCTTTTTCACTCGTCATTGGTGCAATTTGCCTTTAAGACATCGAGATAATGTCGTTTTCGAAGTTGACATGCAATGTCGATGAAACATCAATGGCATACAAGGCAAAGTAAGCAGTTTCATAGTGGCCCTGTTTATTTGAAGTTTCGAACATGTATTTGATATGCATTTGAGGTTGTAAAAAAGTTGAATGAATCTATTCTCTTGCAAATCCATAAGTTGAATATACAATTGGCTTTTGTTTTCATGTAGATTAAAGATACGCGTAGTAGTTATCCCATAAACGAGTTATGGTGTACTCGTATTATGGAATTCAAACATGAAATAGATAAGAAGTTAGAGGTAGTTAAAGCAAATCGTTGTTTTTTTTTTGTGTAATTGGATACTACTATGTGTAGAAGGAAAAAGGAATGACCCGTATATAAGAGTTCATTAATCAACTAAGATAGATATGAAAGTAGTATGATTTCATTTGTCCTCCGTACGATTTATCACCAAAGTAGTTTAATCACACGGATAACAGTGAGTTATAAATTTATAACCCATTTCCCATAAAAAAAAAAAGTAAAAAAAAAAAAACAATGTGAAATTTAAAAGAACAATAAATTTCATCATAAGCAAAATAATACATCATAAGAACAATGTGCAATATTTTCTAAACCTTTTTATTTATTTTGACGACTGTTCTAAATTTCCTTTGAAAGTGTTTAAATAATTCTAAAAGGTTTACAACGTTTTCGAAATTTTTTGGCGTACACAAGACGGTTAATGGATGACGATTCTTGTTAGCCGACCCCAAATCATTTTGGGAATAAGGCTCGGTTGTTGTTGTTGTTGTTGTAAGCAAAATAATACATCAAAGATGTTGTGCATCGTTTTTTTGCATAGAGCTATTTAGCCATGGTTGCACATAAGATTACTTTATTCAACCTCATGTAATTCACGTCGTGATAACATGGCCTAAAAACCATCAAAATATCGATCTTGAGTTAACACGTCATTATTAACCTACGAAGAGAAAATTGCTGGCTAATAGTATAGTTTTGTCATAGTTGATTCAGATAGAAGTATTTGACAATGAGTCAAATATCACAATGCGGCTAAGTGATTTTTTTTTTATGAGAAATAATATATCCTAATACGTAGTTACTTCAATCGTAGGAGGTTCATCAATTACACCAAACGAGCCACGATCTAGAGCACCCATAACCCGAGTGAAAATACCAATTTCCTCAGACAAGAAATCAATTGAAAAAAAAATAAATAAAAAAATCAAATGAAGAACAAATGAAATTGTAGGTGGGGAATTGGCGGGATTTCTAGCCATTCATCTCTCTCTCAAAAAAGTTCCCCCAAAAATGTCAACCAATCCCACTGAAAAAACAGATGAACAAGAACAAACCCTTTTACATTAAAGATATAACAGACAAATTAAAACAACCACCTAACAATCACATTCACATTACCCTTTATTAATTCTGCAAATTACAACCAAATTAAACTCTATGAAAAATAACGTCAAATTTTCATAATCATAATAATCATAATCCTTAATTTAATTTCTTTTGTCAGTTGTTATTTTATAAACCCTAATTAATGCTCACACACACAATTACATAATCACACATCATTTTCTATTATCATCTGTTTTCCACTAACAATACCCAAAAAAAACTACCCCACCCACAAAATTCCCCAGTTGCAAATTTATCCAATTTTGGTTGAATTAATTAAATTTAATTTATTATTTATCCCATTTGCAGAAAAATTAATTTTTAATTTAATTGCCCATGTTGTCATTTATTCTTAAGATACCCAATATATCTTGTCCCAATGCAGCTCACATGTTCCACCTTTCTTACTTCATATCTTCCATTTTCAGCAAAACCCAGTTTTTAATTTAATTGATATCTTGTACTTTACGATAAGTTATCGTGAGACCGTCTTACACGAGACTTACTGTTTCGTGTATTTGCTCAATGAGTTTGTAACATTGTTGTAGAACTATTGTTGTTGTTGTTGTTGTTGTTAATATATGTGATTTGGGTATTTATCAATTTTATCATATTGTTTTGTTGTGTGACTTGTGTGATATGATATATATGGAGTATAGAAAGAATAAAATGGGGAAAAAGTTGGTGCAAATTTGTGTGATTTTGATGTTGGTTGAAGTTGTGTTAGTATCTGCTGCTGGGAAAAGTGTTGAACAAGTTAACATATGGCCAATGCCAAGCTATGTTAGCAATGGGGATAAGGTGCTTTTTTTAAGTAGAGATTTTGAGATGAGTAGTGTTGGGAGCAAATATGGTGATGGGTCTGGGATGTTAAAAGATGGGTTTTTGAGATTCATGAATATTGTTACATTGGATCATGCCATTGATCCTAAATTTTCGCGGTTCGAGCAATCGGCTTTTCTTAGAGGTGTCAATGTTGTTGTTCATACATCCAGTGATGAGGTATGGATTGCTATCTTATGAATTGTTATGAAGGAGCAAAAGCAAAGTTATGTGTTTATGTTTTAATCATTTCATATTTATTAGCAATGATTTGTTGCAGGTTGGTAATGTATTGTATACGGAGTATTTTCTTGTGGATAACTTATGTTTCACACTTCCTTCTACTACTATAATTTATCAAGTGGTGGGAGTGTTTATTTGCATGATTTGGGATATGTTGAACAAGCTGTAATTATCATGACAGTTTCTTTATTGTTTCTGGGTCTACACTTGCATTATTCAATTCAGATGCTTTGCAAAAAGATGATTAGAGACTTGAGACTTCTTTAATTTGTTGTATAATACCACTTGAATTAAGATGTCATCTTCAGTTTCCATTTTGAACTTGGACCATTTCCCATATGATGAATCTAGCACTGGTTAGCATTAGTTCCGGGGTTATCCTATTCGTTCCCTTGCAAAATCATTGTGTTGTCGGGTCAATTAATAGGCAGAGAACCCATGGATTGATTTCCACCATATAAGCAGTGTATCTGTTTGCAGTTGGTTATGTTCTGTTCTCGTGTTAGCGTGATTGTGCTTGGGAAAATTGTCATTTGAACGGGTTATTAGTTCTGCAGTTGCACTATGATGTGGACGAGTCCTACAATCTTTCCATCCCTGCTGCTGGGAATGGGAAGCCTGCATATGCAAGTATTGAGGTATGATAAAAGTAATCTTATACGGAGTATCAGTTGAATTCAGTTATCCACATTATGTTTTCTGCTTTGGGGATTGCACCCTTCTGCTTAGGGATCCAAGTTTCCTCAGTTCTGCAAGAACTTCCCATCTGTTGTTTCTGGTTACTGAATCATTGCGTAGACTGGTCTTTATCAATCTCATGATCATGAAAATTCGCATTTTGCAGGCAAACTCTGTATATGGGGCTTTACATGGGCTGCAGGTGAGTTTCCCCGTACAGGGAAAAAAAGTTAATTTTTGTTACTAAGGCTTAAGAGCTGACAATTTCGTATCTGTTTTAAAACTATACAGACATTTAGCCAGCTCTGTCACTATAACTTCAAAACAAGGCTTATAGAAATTGGGTTAGTTCCATGGACAGTTATTGATCAACCCAGATTCCCATACCGTGGGTTACTTATAGGTAAGACATGGATTCTTCAATTATTGTGCTCACCCATGATACCTTCTTCCACATCAACTCAAAATAACGAAAAGTTGCAAAAGGTTTGTTAAGCCTTTGGTACAGTCCTGCTCTAACCTTTTGAGGTGTGCGTTGCAGATACATCAAGGCACTATTTACCTTTGCCTGTTATAAAGAACGTCATTGACTCCATGACATATGCTAAGTTGGTATGACCACGGTGCTCATTCTTTTTGTAATCTACTGTTTTTGTGCTTTTGTCGTTCTGGCTGCTATATGAACCTATCGCAAATCAAATGCCATTGTTAACAGCCAGCACCCTCAACTTTTCTAGTTGAACTAGAGAAGAGGGTCAGTGCTTAGTACAATAGTACTTACAGTCTTAACTCATAGGATGTTTGTTGTCATCATCTGTTGAGACATGGGCTATACTAAGAAGGGCCACCCTTTTCGGCTTGAATTTTGGTAGTCATACATATCAGCAATTTCTCTGTCCTCGTGTGGGTTTTTGGAGACAGCTGCTAGCAATACACTTGCCTATAAGAGCTATTACCCTTCATTAAAGGAACAGCAGATGGTGAAGTTCAGATAAATCTGACAAATAAGGCACTTCTGTAGTACTTACTTGATATGTAGCTCCAAAATGGTCCCACGATTATAACTATTTTGAAAGGCTCTCCACGGTAGAAATGTTTATACTTTTCTTTGTTTCTGCAGAATGTATTGCACTGGCACATTGTAGATTCACAGTCGTTTCCACTAGAAATACCTTCATATCCAAGACTATGGAATGGTGCCTATTCTGCATCAGAGCGATATACAATGTCTGATGCCGCTGAAATTGTGAGGCAAGTAGACATCCATGCCAGGATTTTTCTATTTGTCTACAACCTCTTCTTATCATGATTTTTGTCATTACAGATATGCTCAGCGCCGAGGAATTAATGTTCTGGCTGAAATTGATGTTCCTGGGCATGCAGGATCATGGTAAGATCTCTAATGATTCCCATAAATCTTCTCTCTTTTCCTGTTCTCTATGCTCCTTCCTCTACCAAGTATACAATATTAGTGAAATTCTCACTTCACAAACCTGAACAATGGGCTAGGATTCTTTTTTTACAAAGCTCATACTAATTTCTGAAAATGGTTGTGTTTGTCTTAAATTAAGTCCTTCATAACTAATAAGTAATAATAATGATGTGAGCTGGCAATTTTTCTAATGGCTTTCCGCAAAGTATAATGCACCCAACCGTCATATGGTTTGGGGTAGAGAGCAAACTCTAGGTCTGAAGTTTGAAGATTGAATATGTGATTCCCATTGTTCCTTGCTGCGGAGCAGGATGACTTTATTAAAAAATGCCAGCTGAACATTGAGAAAGAAGTTTGTAGTTTCATGACTTCATCTTGTGTTTGTAATATTTTGTAAATGACGAGACTTTCCGCTGAGGGCTTGAGTTACTAGATTTTCCTTCCATATGTTTTTTTTTTAAATCTCCTATATGGTGATTTGGGTTAGAAAGAAAGGAAATAAATGAAGGTAAGCTGTGGCGGTAATAGACTATTGAAGCACCTATCTCTTGGCAGGGTCAGTGATTGCGCTGTAAGAACAGAAGCATAGTTTGATGGAATTGTTGCATGCAAGATATATAAATTCACTGGTACTGTATAACTTTGAATGTCAGTGAATATCAAAAGAAAATTTTTCTTTTTAGGACCATTGCCTGCTTAATTCCTTTCTGTTTTGAAAGAAAGTTTCTTGGGAACTGATAGGACATGCTTATAACACTACTTCTATGCCACACTTAGGGGGGCTGGCTATCCTATGTTATGGCCGTCAGCAACATGTAAAGAGCCACTTGATGTGAGCAATGAATTCACGTTCCAACTTATAAATGGAATTCTTTCAGGTAAATTTGTGGCTTATTGTTTTACTTTTTGGCTTGATGCTTATGTTGACTTTTTCTAATACCTGAAAGCTAATTGTTCTTTTGCCAGATTTTAGCAAGGTCTTCAAATATAAGTTTGTTCATTTGGGAGGCGATGAAGTTGATACAGGTAAATTGGGTCATATTTCTTGATATCCCTTGATCACTTTGTGATTTTAACTTGCAAAGCAGTGGCATGACATCAGCTTGAGTACCTATGAAATGCCACATTGTTGGCAACTGCTCTAATTTTTCTTCCCAGTATGGATCTGTCTCTAAATCTTAAATCATCATCTCTGATCTTGTCCGGTTGTATATGCGATAGTAATTAGTGAATTACAAGCCAATTGAGACTTCGGTTTACTTCTAAAATTTTTAGTGCACGTAATGGCTCTAGTCCAGCTCTTTCCCAGAGTTATCACTTATCGAGCACCTGTGAAAGAACTACGAGCTTAGTACAACAGATCATTTTGTAACTTTGTGCTTTATTAACTCAGGTTGCTGGGATACGACGCCTCATATTGAAAAATGGTAAGTCTTACAGTTCCTACTATGATATTATATGCAAATTCTTGCTAAGATTTATTTTTGTGGAGAAAGATTGTATCTATGGATATTATTATTTTTTTCTGAAGCCGAATTTCATGTGTATTCTGCACATATAAAGTCAGTAGCTGTTCTTATCAAAAAGTTGACTTCAAACACACAAAAACTCTTCAAGTATGGGTCAAGCAAGATGATCGAGTTGTCTTGTAGTACTGGTCCATTATGATTGCTTTTTTTTATGAATACTTATGCAGTGTCACCCTGCAGGCTGAGGAGGCATAGAATGAACGGTACTCAGGCTTACCAGTATTTTGTTCTCAGAGCACAGAAAATTGCACTGTCTCACGGATATGAGATTATAAACTGGTAATGTATCTCTATGCTTTCAACATGTTGACAGTACATTCGACTCCCCGTACCTCATCATAGGCGGGATCCTTTGAGGTACAGGGGTAAACATGTTGTTGATTACTCACTTCGTTCCTGTAACACCTTTGTCAGGGAGGAAACCTTCAATAACTTTGGGGACAAGCTGGACCGAAGGACTGTGGTACATAATTGGTAATTTCTCGTAAAGCTTACAAAATTTAAGGCATCTAAACATACAAACCGAAATGATTGACCAAGAGTATATCATCTTCTCTTTCAAAAACGAAAATGAGTCTGATTGCATTCATAAAGCCATGTACTTACTGTGATAATACGATGATGGTTTTTTGAACACTTGAGCCCCCTCTTTTGCGCACTTGCTCATTCTTTGCTCCATTTGACAGGCTAGGGGGTGGTGTTGCTCAGCAGGTGACTGCAGCTGGGTTAAGGTGCATCGTAAGCAACCAAGATAAGTGGTATCTGGACCACTTGGACGCCACATGGGATCAATTCTATATGAATGAACCTTTGACGAATATCACAAATCCCAAGCAGCAAAAATTAGTCATTGGAGGTGAAGTCTGCATGTGGGGCGAGCACATTGATGCATCTGATATTCAACAAACAATATGGCCGCGTGCTGCTGCAGCTGCAGGTACCTTACACAAACCAGTGTTCCAAATGAACAAAAAACGCTTCATACTTCAATAACTTACCTTTTGGGCAATCAGGCTATTTCATGGAGACTGTGAAACTTTGATAATTTTATGCAAACACGAGTATTGTGGATTAATCTGGTGTAATGTTCTTTATCTAACTCATCTATGCAAATGTTTCTTGTTACTCACAGAGCGGCTGTGGACAGCATATGACAAGCTAGCTACAAATCCGGGACAAGTAGTTAGCAGATTGTCACACTTCAGGTGCATGCTAAATCAACGAGGAATTGCTGCTGCTCCCTTGAGTGGCTTTGGCCGGGTAGCCCCTGAAGAACCAGGTTCTTGCTATACCCAATGAGAAAACTAAGAAATCATTATCATTATTTGTACGAGGTACAAACAATTTACAATAAGGCAGCAGTCTCAGTTGAGCATTTCAAAGGAAAACTTCATAACATTATGTCGAAAATTTTGTTACTGGTGTTCCTACTACAGTACTACTAGGCTGGCGATCAGAATACTCTTCATGACTTTCCTGCACTGGAGTTTGGAGGTATGACTGTATGGGAACTAATCCAAAACTGTGAAACGCTGTCTCAGAACGGTAAAATTCAGATTCTCTGAACGTTAATCCTTTAGCCGGGAAACAGGTTTTTGTCAACGCACTCAACCACGTCAATGTTACAAGTACTGCCTTGGTGAAGGTGGCTCAGTCAAGCCAAGATGTGTCATGGACTCATGGTCATTGCGGAAATGATCCGAGTCGATCAGGGTCTCGGACCAATGACTAATGAAGCTCCTAAACCCCACCAAATTCGAACCCGAGAAAACTTTTTGTTTTTTTAAAGGACAATCCCGCCCGAGTAAGGGACTAAGGGTCAAACTTCAAAGTTCAAACATCTCAAACTCGTTTGGTTAAATGGGTCGACTAGTACAATTACTTGAATGAGATGTACGAGTATAACTTATACGATGACAACGCTTGAACCTTTTAACCAATTCAACATAATTATCGATCCAATCATAGTTTTTGAAGGTGCAACAAAGCCGTCAAAAGTAGCATTTTCACGACATCGTGATCCATAACACAAACCAAAACAAGAAATTTGAAGGTTACTGTTGAGAGATCTCGGCAAGCTTAACCGTTTACTTAAAACGTTCAAGTTGACTGTGCGATTCAACTTATTCAACGATGATTTCAAATCAGATCAGATTTATTCAAATCAAATCAAATCAGTTTTATTCAAATCAAATCAAATCAGATCAGAATTATCCAAATATCCATCAATGAATCTAGTATATTTCTAGTTATTAATTCGTCTAATTGCAGTTAATTTATCAGTTAATTCAGTTCGGATCAAATCAAATCAAATTTATTCAAATCAAATCAAATCAGATCAGTTCAATTCAAATCAAATCAAATCAGATCAGAAAAATGCAGTCCAATCGCACAGGGCCTTACTTATAAATCACCAAACCGCAATTACTCGACTAGAATTTCACAACACAAACACAAACACAAACACCAATTCTAAATGAGTCGGGATAAAATAAAAATCGTATCTTCAACCCAAAACTAGAAATCATTCCCTTCCCGACTTCCCGTAGACTCCAAACCAAAACCGATCCGACCCGCCCGATTAAATTTAATAACTTCCCAACACAAATACACACACTCTTACTCTTTCCACCCAACCTATAAACAATCGAAGTATCCAAACCAAAAAGCCCAAGCCCACTCTCAACAATCCCAAACCCTAAAAAAAACCCCTCAATATATAAACCTTCCTCAACACACTTCCAAAAACCCTAATCTCTCTCTCTCTACACAGCCGCAGAAACCCCCCAAATCCCATTTCTCAGAGGAGAGAGAAAACCCCACAAAAAAAAAAATGGTGAAGTTTCTCAAGTCCGGCAAGGCAGTCATCATTCTCCAAGGCAGGTACGCCGGAAAGAAAGCCGTGATCGTGAAGAATGTCGACGAGGGAACACGTGACCGACAGTACGGCCACTGCTTGGTCGCCGGAATAAGCAAGTACCCTAAGAAAGTGATCAAGAAGGATTCAGCAAAGAAGCAAGCTAAGAAGAGCCGAGTCAAGTGTTTCGTCAAAGTGGTCAACTACAATCACATCATGCCGACAAGGTACACTCTTGACGTGGATCTCAAGGATGCCGTCACTGGTGACGCACTCTCAAGCCGTGATAAGAAGGTTACTGCTGCTAAGGAGGTTAAGGCTAGGTTTGAGGAGCGGTTCAAGTCTGGCAAAAACAGGTGGTTCTTCTCCAAGCTCAGGTTCTAGAGCAGAGGAGATTGGTATCTTTTGTTAGTAGGTTGTTGTTGTTGCGTTAATGTTACGTTTTTTTAAAGGATTTTGAGTATGAGGATGTTGTTGTTGGATGGTGATGTTTGTTTATGAACGCCTTTTGTCGTGTTAATTAAATGGGTTTCATATCCCCAAGAACAAATTTTGATGGCTTTTTCTTATGTTATTATGAATTATTAGGGTTTTATGATATATTTCGCGATGTTTTTGTTTGTTTTGCGGATTGTGCCGTTGATTATTTGTGCTTTGTTTTGCGGATTGTGACGGTAATTAATTTTAGGCCGGAAATGACTGACTTTGTGTGATTTTTTCGGTTACGTTGTGTGATTCTGATGAAAATGGTCGAAGTTCGGCTCCGATGATTAATTATTTGTCCCGTTACCGTTAGGCTTTACAATGTATTAAGGTGATATGTTTCGCGTTGATTTGTGTTTTGTGTTGGTGTTTGTGGTGTTACGTTTTGCGTATTTTCGTGGTAAGTTTGGGTTCTGGATGTTTGGCTGGATGGTTGGTTATTCGATTTGAGTTACGTTTTGTTTGAAATGATTGAATTTGGGGTATTGCGGGTTGTCTGTTCCTGTTAGGTGTGGTTTTATTTAGTGTTTAGGGTTATTTGTCATGAATTATGGTTTGGGATTTGTTTTGTTGTCGATTGTTATAGAAGTTGTTGGTCGGAAATGATGTTATTCTAGCGATAAATGTTGGTTGTTCGGGTGTGAGAATGGTAGTTCTCAAATGATTGATGAGGTTTTTGGATAGGTATCATATGCTTGACTAGGTTATAGGGTAGTTTTAAAATGCTCAGTGAGGTTATTTGATTGTTGGTGGTTGATGACAAATGGTATTTGGGATTGTTTGGTGTTTTGTTTGTGAAATTGTGACGCGATTGTGTTAGGCATAAATTGAGAAACGGTGTAGTTGATTGATCTGTGTTAGTATCTTCTGCAGCTAGAATTGTTTATCGGAGTTTTTGTTAAGGCGTCACTGGGTTAGTGATTGGTATTGTTGACATAAATGGTTTATTGATATTTGTGATTCGATCATGTTATTCATCCTGATTTTTGAGCTTTATTAGGCCGCTTTCTTGAGAATTTGTCAGCGTATTGTTCATTTATCTGGTGGTTTGGGAATGTTCTGTTCTTAGAAGAGTGTCTTTGACTTATATATTCGTCGTGCTATGACTTTAAATCTTGATTGCACAGTGAATTTGCAAGCTGTTTCTTAGATGAACCTACTGTTAGATTTCTTTCTTGTCTGTTTGGATATTTTTATTGAACTTCCTGTATAAGTGTGTTGTTGATTGAACTTGCATCTCTATCTACTGTTGCTAGAAATGTTAGTTCAAAGTTACTGTTAGGGCATTGTGATGGGTGTGGTTACTCAAAAGTGAGCGTTAGATAGTCTTACGTACAATCATGTTATTGATCCTGATATTTCTAGTTCGATTCGTCATCTTGTTCAAGTGTTCAGGCGTCATTCGTTTGTTTTGTTGTTCATTCATCTGGTAATTTGGTAATGTTCTAGGCCTAAAAAGCATGCATATTTGAATTAGTAAAATTGTTCATGATGAATTTATTAGTCTTGATTTGCTGAATTTTATCGTAAGCTGTTTCATGGTTGAAGATATGTCCAGTAACATCTCCGATGTTTGGAAATCCAGATTATCTCTAAAAGTTTTAATTCCACATTCTCTGTGACTCTAGCCGTGAATAAGCTTTGCTTCATGTCACAACCTCTTTAGTGGTTGGAGTTTTGAACATATGAGATTCTTGTCAATACCATAACCCCACTACTAGTTAGTGAAACAAGTGCAGCCCTCGTTAGGTTACATTGTATTATGTTTTGTGGACTGTACTGGTAATTGCAGGTTGTGAATGACTGCATTCCTGTCGTCCATGGCTGTTTTTTTGTTTATATTTTGAGTCACTTCTTGCTATTTGTTGTAAGTGATCGAAGTCCCACTGACTATGATTGTTGCCCTTTCTGGACGGCAATGTTGCGTTATCTAACCTTGGTTGTTTGTGGATCTTATTAGTGGGTACAATGCCATAATTTTGGGTTATATGTGAATTGAGATCCATGTGTTGTTTTTTTGTGGGCTGCACTAGTAATGTTTGTTTGGAAAAGAAGGTGTTCTGTTTGTCAATGTTTGCTATTCCTGTGCGATGATAGTCCTTTAATTCTGCAATGACATAATTGTAGAGTAGTGTTTTGTGAGTTGTTGTGCGATTCTTGGAACTACTGCAGGTTTTGGTGTGTCGATTGGCTGTGCTGTACACCATTATGTTCCATGTTACAGTTTTGTAGTAGTAATTGTAGGTCGGAAAAGATGGTATTTTGGCTGTATTAATGTTTGAGATTCTGATGCTCCTCCGAACCTGGAATAACTTAACTGTAGAGTAGAGTTGTGTGATTTTACAAGTAATTCCAGGAATAAATACAGAGATGGAGTGGTGTGGTTAGGTACTCAGGTCACCTGTGGTGTTGTGAGGATTGTTGGTTGGTGGTGTTGTAGTAAAGTAGGCTTGTATTTGGGGTTGTTGGTATTTTCATTGAAACCTGCTAGGTAAAAATCGATGAGTATTCTTGCCTGAACTTGTGTTGGCAGTTTAATATCTGGTGCTGCTAGTATTGTTAGTGGTCACTGGTTAGGCATGACCGTATGGTGATGTTATGGGTAACGTGAAGTGGTGACATTTGTGATTTGATCTTGCCATTCACCCTATATTTTCGAGCTCCATTAACCTGTTTTGTTTCGCACTTTGTCAATGGATGGTTCATTCATCTGGTTATTTGAGAATGTTCTGTTTCTGAGAGTTGGGTCTTAGGCTTCGTATATTTTTAATGTTACGACTTTAGTCTCGATTGAGCAGTAAATTTGCAAGCATTTTATTAGGTAAATACCCCTGCGAGATTAATTTAATTGTCCGGTTGTCTCCAGAACTGGGCACTCGTTCCGTGTGCAATGTGATTAGAAAACTGGGTTCTCTATAACCCTAGCCATGAATGAGCGTTTTCATTTGTCGCTGGGCGTTTGCGAATAGGAGATTCTTGTTGATGCACAAAACTCCACTGCTGCTCTGCCTCAAGCCCGGCATCCCTAGGCAATGTGTGTTCACTTCGTCCCGTGTTCTTGTTGAAATGATCGAATTGATTACGTTCCCTGCCAATTGCTCCAATGAGCCTGACGTTGGGGTTTGCTTCTTCGCTAATTCTTCCTATTGTATCCTCCCTACTCCTTTCATGTTGACGTTTTACCAGCTGATGCTATCGAAGCAGCACAGCGGTGTACACAATTTGTGTTTTGCTGCGCTGAATATGCAGTTGCACCATGAACCTTTACAATCGAAACGTCATATCCAAGGGGAATGTGAAACCCCTCTATTTGTAGCGTTGTTCATACCCAATCTGAACAACTTGGAGAGTTGTTTGTACTCGTTGGTTGTTTTCAGCGATCTCTGGCCGGTCTGATTACGTGTTTTGTCGTTCGTAGTGTTTGTACTGGCCTTGGAGGATCGTGTCCTCAATTTCTCATACATAGTCAGGCTCCAAAGATATCAGTTCGCTCCCTAATGATCGCGAAATGAATTGCCTAAACCTGCCAGCCAGAACTCATTGTTAATCCGGATCTTTCAAGTGGTCCTACGGAGCCATATCTTACGGCGTAAATTGGACTTTGATAAGGCTACTGTTGAGATACATTTCAAATCGGCAACACGATTGAATAATAACTCGTAATGAATTGGTTTTGTTGGATTTGGAATCTTCAACTCCAACATGACACTTTTCAATCCGTCCAACTAAAGTATCGCCAAGTTTACCCTTCCATTTCACAAAATTACCAAAAGTACCTCTAACCACGCTTCCACACAATTAATTGACTCGTGATGGTTACTTAGATTCCGCAATCTAGTTATTATTATCTTTTAACACCACCCACGACCGTTGATATCTCTTATCATCAAATAATAAATACGATAAACAGAAACGCCAAGCCAAAAAAAAAACCACGACACAAACCTCGAACCAAAACCGATCCGACCCACCCGATTACCAGAAAACAGTCTAGTTCCATCCATCCACAAAACAAATTGACCAAAATAAAAAAAGAGCCCAAACCAACAAACCGAAGCCCACCCCCAAACACTCTAAAACCCTAAAACATAAAAAGATCCCCAAAATATAAATCAACACCACCGCCGCAAACCCACATCCATTTCTCGTAGAGAGAGGAGAGAGAGAACAACCCCAAAAAAAAACCACAAAAAAATGGTGAAGTTTCTCAAGTCCGGCAAGGCAGTCATCATTCTCCAAGGCAGGTACGCCGGAAAGAAAGCCGTGATCGTGAAGAATGTCGACGAGGGAACACGTGACCGACAGTACGGCCACTGCTTGGTCGCCGGAATAAGCAAGTACCCTAAGAAAGTGATCAAGAAGGATTCAGCAAAGAAGCAAGCTAAGAAGAGCCGAGTCAAGTGTTTCGTCAAAGTGGTCAACTACAATCACATCATGCCGACAAGGTACACTCTTGACGTGGATCTCAAGGATGCCGTCACTGGTGACGCACTCTCAAGCCGTGATAAGAAGGTTACTGCTGCTAAGGAGGTTAAGGCTAGGTTTGAGGAGCGGTTCAAGTCTGGCAAAAACAGGTGGTTCTTCTCCAAGCTCAGGTTCTAGGGTTTCTTTTTGAGGAGATTATTATTATTATTATTATGATGATGATGTTTAGGATTATTAAGTTATTATTAAAGTTAATGTTTTTATTTTGTTATGTTTTGCGGATTTCGGATGGTGGTTGTTGTTATGATGAACGCGGCGTTTGTTTTTTTAATGGATTTAGTATTTTGGCGAAGAATGAATTTTTTGTTGTTTAATGTTGTTGGATTTTATTTTAATTTTTTTTTTTTTTGTGGATTTGCGATTGTTTTCTGGTATGTTGTGTTTTACACTTTTTGCGAATTGTGGTGATGAATTTTGAGTCGGAAATGTATATCGGCGGTGTCGATGTTCGGTTATTTCGCTCCCGATTTTGTGTGGTTGGAATTGATTGGAAGTTTGGCCGAGAATGCGAGTTATTCGTCCCGAGTTAGGCCCCTGTTGGGTGTTGAATGTGGGTTAAATTAGTGGTTTACTAAGCCGTGATTTAGGGTTATGATTTTATGAATTGTGAATGGTTTCGTGTGAGTTGGAAATTAAGGTATTCGGTATTTTAGTGATTGGTTATTTGGTTGTGATTCTGCAATGGCGTAGTTGTAGTGTAGAGTTTTGTTATTCATCCGGTAACTCTTGAAATAAGTCTATATTTTGGCGCGTGAGCGCATCCATTGTTTTGGTAGTGTTAGAATTATATGTTGTGGCTTGCTGTGTTTGTCCAGGTCTGAAATGATGGCATTCCGGTTGATGATTGTGGTTATTCTGGTGTGATTATGAATTTATGATCCTGCAGTGTCGTAACTTTAGGACAGTATGTTGTGATTTATGTAACTCAGAAATGAATACCAATTTTTTGGACAAGTGTCAGAGTATTCGGCTGCTCTAGGGTTATAAGTTCTATGTGCCTGTTAGATGTGGCTTTAATTAGTGGATTTATGTCTGGTTTGTTACTTGGTGATTTGTTTTGCATTTGTTTTGGTTTTTGTGATTTTTTGTATTATAGTGTGTTATATTTTGGGGTTTGTTCTGGTAGTTTAAGGTCGGAAATGACAATTCTGGCCGTTGATGGTTGGTCATACCTTCCTCTGTCGCCAAAGGTGTCGGACCCTGTTTGAATGGGTTTCATTAGTGGGTGTACAATCCCACTATGGGCTGTAGTTGTAAGTGTATTGCAGTTGTTAATGTTTGTTATTCCAATTGCAATGACGTTCCTTTGATCCTATATGACATGGTTGTAGGGTAGACTGTAGAGTTTTGTGATTGTTGTGTTATTCCTTAAATTAGTGCAGATTTTGGTTTGTTGATTGTTTGGGTTAATAATCTGTTACATGCTGGGGGTTCATGCTAGTTATAATAACTAGTAATTGTAGACTGGGAATGGTGGTATGCCGGCTGCCAGTTGTGGTTATACTGATGATGAATTTGTGTAATTGTGGGGTAGTGACGTAGTGTTTTGCGAATTATGTAATTCCAGATATGAATATGGATTTTATGGGTGTGATTTGTACTAATGACATAGTTTGACTATGTCCTCATTGAGGATATAGGATTATTTCTGGGTCATGTAGTTGTAGCAAATTTGATTAGTATTTACTATTTAGGATTGTTGGTATGATCCGTCTAATTGGGAATTCAGAAGTGTTTTGTTGAGTTTGCTTGTGTTCTCTGCTATTGCTAGAAATATTGAGTAAAGATTAGTGCTCAGACATGGTGATATGGTGTTGGTAACAAATAGTGGTGATTGCGGTTCTTGAGTTTGAATTAAGGAGTTCGATTTTTCTGCTTTCCTCGTCAAGTCAATGCTGTTGTTCATTCATCTAGTGATGTGTGAGTGTCCTGTTTACAGGAAGTATTTATTCGATTTAGAAAAATCGTAAATGAAACAAGTCTTGATTGCTAGATTGCTGTCATCATATTTCATATGCAATGAAATTTTGCAAGGTGTTTCATAGGTGAACATTCAGTTCGTGTGCTTTGTAGCGCTGGCTGTCTGTATCTCCAGAATTTACTGGATGAGATCAGAATCTGCTGGTTCTCTGATCTGTACAGCGTAAAATATTACAGGTTCTCTGTAACTCTAGGGGATATATGAGCTTTGTTTCGCTTCGTTGCTCCTACAGTGGTGGTAGGTTTGCAAACATGAGATTCTTGTCAACACCATAACCACCGCTACTAGTCAGCGAAACAAGTGCAGCCACAAGTCCGGCATTCCCAGCCAGTGTGGGTTCACTTGAGCCACGGTCTGTTCTGTCATCTCTGAAATGATCAGATGCATCAGGACCTCCGACCATGGCTCCCACGATGACGTTGGGGTTCGCTACTTTGCTGTTTCTCCACTTGTATCCCCCCTTACATGAGTACCTTTTTCTGTCTGATGGCATGGAAGCTGCACGGTGGTGCACACGACTCGGGTACTTGTTGCCGTATCCAACGACATAGCTTAACTTCAGTGGGTTTTTGCCCAAGATGTAGTCTATCTGTTAGGTATTCAACATTTTAGATGTCAGTTCCTTGCAAGGAGCTCATAAAATTAGCTTACAGAGGATAGCGAGATCGATTTAGACCTGAGACGAGGCAAAGTTGCGTAGAGTTGCGATTGTGTAGAAGTTAGGGCCACAGTACCATCCAGGGTTGTCAGTTGCATTCAGGTAGTCAGCGTATAAGTTTGCCAGAAATGCAGCCATTGCTGCAGATGGTAAAGGTCCAGATCCTTCAGCATTAAGCTGTATCAAACCTCCTGCAAGTTCGCATTCATATTAGGAAGTGATGAATAATTTTGATGTGACAAAGTACGATACACTGCGTTTGTTTGTTTCATAGATGTATGTTGTTTCATAGATGTATGTCGTACCTCGAGTCCTGTTAAATAGATGGTACGGTTTGAGGTAAGAACACATGGACAAAGCAGTGAGCTTCTTATACTCGACCGACGTTGCTGCATAAGGATATGCAGGAGCCAAGATCATGCCCAGCCTCGTCTGCAACATCAACGCGGCTGGTACCTTGTTATCCCAACTTAGGACGCTTGTTTTCCTGGACCATTGTAGTGGCATTGCGTTCTTAGCTAAGGCAGGATTTGTAGCCAATGCTAGGTAGTCTTGGTTGCCTGTGGCGAAATACAACCATGTCGCCCCCCACAAATACTCATCAAAGTACCCTGTCGAGTTGTAGTATGGCTCGATCCAGGGGTTTCCACGACTGTAGGGACTTCTCCTTTGCCGGTCCCTGGCAAAAGTGAAGAGAGCTTCGGAACCCTTGATCAGTTTTTTGGAATATGTAGGCTCATCCTTGAACACCATAGAAGCTGATGCCAGGGCTGCAGCCATTTCACCAGCTAAGTCCGGTCCTGCATATGTGGTTTGTACTGGCCTTGGATAATCCATGTCTTCTGGCCGCTCCCAGCAGCTCCAGTCATTGGGAATATCCGAGTATGCAGACGCACCACCAACCTATACAAGCAAAAGGTTATATTGAAGAAAAATGCAGCCTAGAGTCGAAATATGCATGCTATTTGTAGTGTTGGTCACACTTTCAGTAGAAAGATATGCGAAAAGATCCGTTTAGTAAAGGCGAACATTGAAGATTAGGCTGTAGTTTGTACCTGGCAATAGATTTTGTCGATCTTGGAGGAAGTTGAGTCGAATGTTTGAAGCAGGTAATCTGTACCCCATTTGATCAATTCGCGGACATGTTCATACTCGTGAATGGCACGGTACTTGTGAGGATATTCAATGACGCTCCAGCTTAGCATTGTTATGGTGAATGCCATGGGAAAATGAAACTTGGTGTTTTCTCCAGAATCATAATATCCACCTGTTAGGCCACCCTTGACATCCTTCAGTAGTGATCCATCATGTACTGCTGAGTTCCCTCTCCACGGAACTCCGTTGTCCTTGGGCAATGCCCCAGCTGAAACATAACAATGACAGTCAATTCTGTTACACTGTTCTGTTCTCAGGGAGTTTTACCCCTCTTATGTTGAAAACTCGACACAAAGGTCTGATGACTCATGATGAAAATTGCGTTGTAGCCTGAATTCGACTATTTTAGTCCACTGACAATGAATGAATTTGGAGAAAGCAATAAAATGCCAGATCTACTGAGTAGTGGTTCAGGTCATTGTATATGAGTAGGCAATAAAAGTTCTAAATCATATGACCTTCTAAGGAATTTCTGTTATTCTAAGTGATCTATATAGATTACTGCAGGGTATATCAGATTCTGACAAACTGTGCCCTGCACCTATGCATCACTTCAGCGCGAAAATTATCATGGTAAAGGCAAAAGAAATCCCGAAAACAAGGGAAACATTCGAAAAAAGGAATAAAGTTCTTGCGAAAATAAAGGATGGAGGAGGTGATATGATGCACTTACACTTTTGGGCATTGAAGAACAACAATGCTTTATGTAGAGCAGCAGTGTAAGCGTCATCTGAGTTACGCCTAGGCAAGGTTTTGGCTGAGACCGTGGATGTGAACGTTGCTGTGCTTAGCCAAGTAGCGATAATTATAGACCAAACAGCCCGCGTCAGGACCCTTGAGGCCATGGAATTCAAGCCCAGTGTCTCCTTTTGGATGATGAATCTTGTAATAGAAGATGATTTATGTGATTTACCACCTTATGCTAGATTGTTGAGTGATGATATTGGTGTTGAATGCTGCTGATATACTGAGAAATGACTTTGTATTGGACACACTGTTATATTATCATCTTGACAAAATTAAATCAAATTTATCATAGTTGGCTGTATTACTTTTACTTATGCTAAGTGTATGTACACTTGTACATGTGTATTAAAGTCAATCTTTCAAATCCCAGATTTGGAATATTAAGGCCACTCTGTATATTGGTCAAGGATTACAGAACATGGGCAAGAGTATAAAGTACCTCAATTATGAATTATATGAACGCAGTTATGTCATAAACGTATGGGCTGTGAGCACACAATCTTTAAGAAGATTCATCACATGGTACACAATTTTTTTTTGGAAAGATTAGCTTTTATTCTCCATAATTGGGAAATGAAGAACAAAAATACAACCTAACCAAAAAGGGTAGCGGGGAGCCACCCTCTTCGACAAAGCCACTAAGCTAAAACAATTAGCTATTCGGAATACTAGATTTGAACCTATCCATAGAACGGACACAAACTAGAAATTCGATACATTTTGCAACTTGCTCTATACTACGACTGGTATCTCGAAAGATTCGAAAATTTCTTTCCCGCCATAATTCATATATAGCACATGTAAATGCACTACGAATCATATGATGCTTTCCTTCCTTCCCCTTGATCTTCCTTTTGAACCATTGAAGTTCTCTAGGTAGACACCATGCTCGTCTTGTATAACCAAGCCATCTCAGAACCTCCTCCCAAACTGCTCTGGAAAACTCACATTTAAAAAACAGATGCTGCACATTTTCCTCATCAACCAGGCACAAACAACACCTGTTAGGCATGCTCATACCTCTTTTCTTTAAATTACACACTGTAGGTAGCCCATTGTGGATAGCCAAAGTTGCAATAACTGAGCTTTTTGGCAAGTTGCAAGAATCCCATATTGATCTAGCCCAAGCAACTCTACTTCTACATGCCCTAAAGCTGTCATATGCCAGATTTTTCCCCTTTCCTTTCTTCCAGCTTCTGACTGTACTTTCAGCTGTCATCCAGTCTTTATTTACCTCGAGAATTTCATCCCTAAGATGAAGCATACTTCTCCAGGCAGCAGAACAGTCAGCCTGTTCTTTAACATTCCATAGTGAGCAGCCTTTCAAGTAGTAAGCAGCAGTCCATTTTGCCCACACATTTTCCTTCTCAAACAGCAGCTTTCTAATCCAGCTTGAGTAGAGTGTTTTATTCCAACTAAGAACTTCTTTAATGCCAAGCCCTCCTTCTTGTTTTGGAGAACAGAGAAAACTCCATTTCAAGAAGATGATTCTCCCATTCTGCTCACTGATTCCCCAGAAGAATTCCCTACATAACCTAGTGATTTGCTTTGCAACTGCTTTTGGGAGCATCAGCACTGATCCCCAAAAAGTCTGAAGTCCTTGAATCACAGAGTTTATAAGTTGTAGCTTGCCAGCATAAGAGATGAACTTATTTGCCCAATGGTTCAATTTGGCTCTAATTTTATCTAACAGGGGAAGAAACATAGAAGCTTTAAGCCTAGCTGAATGCAATGGAACTCCCAAATACCTGAAAGGAAAAGAGCCCACTGTATAGCCTGTTTCATCAGTAATTGCTCTAGACACTCTTTGATTCACTCCTCCTAGATAAATATTAGTCTTCATTGGGTTAGCAGCTAGGCCGAATTGCTGTTGGAACTTTCTTAATGTGTCTGCCACTGCAATAACTGAATTTTTATCTCCTCTAGCAAATATCAGCAGATCATCAGCAAACAACAGATGATTGAGTGAGATTTTATTGCATTTTGGGTGCTGCTTGTACCTTTTCTCCCCATTTAGGCTCCTCAGCATCCTAGAAAGCCCCTCCATACAAATAACAAACAGATAGGGTGACAGTGGGTCACCCTGTCTTAAACCCTTTCTAGCAGGGAAGTATCCCACCTGAGTTCCATTAATATTCAAAGATATTTGAGCTGAATTCAGGCAAGTCATTACCCAACCTATAAATCTGCTCGGAAAATGCAGAACAATGAGTAGATTCTCCAAGTAGCTCCAAGAAACTGAGTCAAATGCCTTTTGAATGTCAACTTTGATAGTTGCTCTTGGTGAAATACCAATTCTGTCATATTTTCTCACAATCTCTTGAGAAAGAAGGATATTGTCAAAAATTGATCTGGTTGGAACAAAGGCAGATTGCTCAGGGCCAATAATTGTTGAAAGAATAGGCTGAATTCGACTAACCATCATTTTGCTAATGATCTTGTAGATTGTATTACAGCATGAGATTGGTCTGTAATCAATCACTGATTCAGGGGTGGCTTTTTTTGGGATGAGAGTGATTAGAGTTGAGTTAACTTGTCTGAGCATCTTTCCTGTGCAGAAGAAGTCAAGCACAGCTGAACTCAGATCATCACCTACAATATCCCAAGCTCTTTTATAAAATGCAGCTGTGTAACCATCTGGGCCCGGGCTTTTCATGTCATCAATTGAGAAAAGAGCTGCTTTAACATCCTCTTTCGTGAAGTCCTTGGTTAACTGAGTCTGATTTTCAGTTGTGAGCTGCTGTCCCTTGACTAGATCTGCATTAAACTCTTCAGTGCTATGCTCAGTACCCAGAAGCTTAACATAATATGTCAGGAAAGCATTGTTTACACCATCAGCATCAGTATGGAGTTTTTTGTCTGCATCCTGAATTTTCCCAATATAGGCTAAAGCTTTTTTCTCATTGACCTTTGCGTGAAAATATTTCGTGCTAGCATCATTCATCTTTATGTCTCTGATTTTTGCCCTTTGGTAAATGAAGCACAACTCCATGTTTTCTAATTTCTCCAATTCCCCTTTCAACTTTTTCACAACCAATAAGTCACCTATGCCAACCTGCATGTTCTCTTGGGCTTTATACAGGTTTTCTCTGCATTTGTCAATCCTGTCAGCTATGTTGGAGTAGCATGAACTGTGAAGAGATTTCAGCATGCTCTTGATCTCTTTTTGTTTCTCCACAACTCTGTACATTTTAGTGCCAGTAAAGCTTTTACTCCACCCCTCCTTCACAATTCTGCCAAAATTTTCATCCTCACACCAGGCATTTAAGAATTTAAAGCATTTTGGTCCCTCTTTTACATTAAGCCTTATATCAACCAGCACAGGTGAGTGATCTGAGAGGCCAGGTTGCAGGAAATGAGTTGTGGCATTAATATTCTGAGCTAGCCAACTTGCATTGACCAAGGCCCTATCAAGTTTTGCCCACACAGCATCATTCCCTTCTTGCAGATTATGCCAGGTATAATGACAACCATTTCCAGGTAGATCCATGAGCCCTGAATTTTGAGTGCAGGCTTGAAAGTCTGCAACATCCTTCTTGTTTAAGGCTCCTTTGCTCAACTTTTCACTGCCGTCTAACACAACATTGAAGTCTCCAGCTAGTAACCATGGTTCTTTAGTACTTCTTGCTTCCTTAGAGATAAAATCCCAAAGAGGCTTCCTACCATCACCACTATTAAACCCATACACCACTGTAAAGTAGCAGATGAAGTGAGATTTCTTGCAGCATAATTTACAGTGTATGAACTGTGAATCAGTCTGCAGAACATGCACATCAACTACTCTAGAATTCCACAGAAGCCATATCCTCCCATTAAAGTGGGAGGAGTAATTATTATGAGAACAAAACCTTCCAAATTTCCTCTTAAGGATATTTATACCCTTATTCTCTTTAACTCTAGTCTCTAGCAGTCCTAGAAGGTCTATTTTATGTCTTTGCAGGTAATGAATGACCTCCTGCTGCTTATGGGGCTTATTGCAGCCCCTAATGTTCCAGGTTGAAATTATCATCAGGCAGAAAACCCCCCACCAGGGTCCTCCCCATCATCCATAACCACCTGCTCCATAATATCCAACTTCCTCTCCTTTGTTATGCCAAATTCTTGTTCAGTACTTTGGAGAGCTTTAAACCTATTTTCAGCAAAATCTAGCTTCTTAGCCAATGACTGCTTTGCTTTCTTGCTCAAGACTGGTGTGAAACCATCCTTGTCAGTCTGTATAACCTTTTTTGGACCCTGGCTACCAGCTGCAGTGTTAGCTGGGCTTTCATCACGTTTGTTTTGCAACTCAGGGCTAGGAACCTCCTTGCTTTGTATCTGAGCAATTGCAGGGGCTTTTTCAGGCTCAACAGCACCAGGCTGAGCTGTTTTTGGGACATATTTTGCCTTGCCCTGCACACCAGCATTTTTTGGCTTTTGCAGCTTGCATTTTTTAGTCATGTGTCCCAACTTCTTGCAGCATCCACAAAAATAAGGAACCCATTCGTATCTGATAGTCTGAACAGCCTCCCCATATGGAGTTTTCACTACAATTGTTTCAGGCAAATCACTGGCCACATCTACTTCAATAAGAACTCTTGCAAATGACAGTTTTTCCTTAAGAGTGGTTCTCATATCTGCAAATAAAGGAGTACCAATGTAGCTTGCTAGCTTACTAAGCACCTTCTGCGACCAGAAATGAGGCTCTAAATCTGGGAAAAGAACCCAAACTGGGACCTTAGAGATAGTTTCCATGTTTTTACTGAAATAAGGAGACCATTGTTTCAGTATAAAAGCATGTTCACCATAATACCAAGGTCCACCACGCAAAACATCCTCCATATCAGCTTTGGAATCGAATTTGAGGAAAAACCATCCTTTTTTGTAGTATTGAATTAGAGGCTTTTTAACAAAATTCCAATGTTTCTTAGCAAATTCCTCCAAGTTTTTCTCATTAGGCTTAATCCCAATGACATGCCCAACTAATGTGTTCTCCAAATAAGTAAGTTGCTCAGCAAAATCATCTAACTCAATTGTGACTGCAATTTGATCTGAAGGAATGAAATCTAATTGCATCCCTGTTTTCCTATTCATAACATCCTTAAAACCCTGAGGATTGTTCTTCCTAGCACCAGCATTCTCTGCATCAATTTTAGTCCCAGTTTCACCAGTATCATTCACACCAATAGCATTGTCACCAACCAAATTTGCAGTATCATTAACCATATTTGTCCCAACTTCCGTACTATTTCTAATACAGTTTGAGACATTTTCACCATTAATAACACTAGAACTCGTATCTAATTGACAATTGTTAACAAAGGCAGGGTTTTTCCGATTTGGACTTACATTCCGAGTAGCAGCAGCCAGATAATCCGAGAATGTAGCTAGCTTCACTGCACCCGATGACTCCTCCGAATTTTCCGACCCCGAGCCACCATTTTCTAGCTGGGTATTAGTTTTTTCTGTAACCATACTACTATTATTCAGATCATTAGTACCATTAGAAGCAGAATTCTGAGGGGAAGAGATTGGTATGTTGCTTTTAGCTTGCCGTCTAGTTTTCGCCATGGAATTAAGCTTTTTCAATTGAGGATGAAGAAGCTTGGAGAAGAAGCATTCTTTTTTCTCCCTAATTCCTTTTTTTTTCCAGTAGTCATCCACATGGTACACAATTGTTCCAACAAAACATGCAAGAATGCGCTTTTTTCTGGTTTTCTTATAGACGAGCAGTTAATGTTGTAGAAGAGAGACACTAGAATTAAAACATAGAATGACAGATGACCTTTAAGGTAGAGTGGGCCGATCTTATGCGCTATAATAATTTATGTACGAGATATTTTAAGAGTACATCCTCCGAGCTATAGTATAATGTATAGACAAAATTGGTAAGTTCGCTCTAAGGAACATACATCATCAATACCCCAGTGCCTTTGAAGAGGCTCTCGCTTGATACGGGGCAACTAAAACCTCGATCTAGCCAATGTATAAACAGATTCAAATATCAATTCTATTCTGATTTTAAGGCCTCCAGGGAGCAGGTGGGGGTGGGCTTGGAGGGTACAGAGGCGGGACACCGGAAAACATGAGGTTCCGGTCCACACCAGAACCAGCAGTTTCTGTCAACGAGACAAGAGCCGCTACTAGGCCAGCATTCCCGGCCAATGTAGGCTCCGTGTACCGGCTTTCCTGGCGGTTGTCATGGAACTGATCAAACTTATCTGGTCCACCAACCATGGCTCCTACAATTTCGTTTGGGTTCGGCTTTTTGCTGTCCCTGTACTTGTTTCCGCCTTTACAAGAGTACTTGACTCCATTGTGTGGTATTGAAGCTCCTCTGTGATGTACGTGTTTCGGATACTTGTCCCCGTGTCCCACTACATAGCTCATATGCAATGGGTTTTTCCCTAAAATGTAGTCCATCTGTGTAACAAAGCACAATGGTTCATATTATAAGGTTGCGTACGCCTGACACTACACATATATTGAAGCATTGCACGTATAAATGGAGAATTGACGGTAGTATTAGTACCTGAGATGTGGCAAAGTCGCGAAGTTGAGACGCTAGGAAGAAATCAGGACCACATTTCCATCCAGGGACACCAGTAGCATTCATATAGTCTGCAAACAGATTCGCCAAAAATGCAGTATTCGCCACGTACTGTAATGGTTTCGGCCCCCCGTTGTTCAGCTCTATCAATCCTCCTGTACAATTTCACAATGCACAAACAGGAAATGTCAGGAAAAGATCAGTTTTTGTAACATATCAGTAAAATTTAGGTTAAAACCTGAAATTCTGTCATCATAGATATACCTTTAGTCCAATTGTACACCTGAAAATGTCGAAGATACGAGCACATATTCAGGCCAGTGACATTATGGTACTGACTCAATGTTTGCTCATACGGAAACCCGGGATTCAGAAGCATCCTGAACCTCGTCAACAGCAGCATAGCTGCAGGCAATTTGTTGTCCCAGCTCAGGTAACTCGTGTTCGTGTTCATTTGAAGAGCGTGAGCATTCCTAGCAAGAGAAGGATTTGTAGCAAAGGAGATGTAGGAATTATTTCCGGTTGCGTAATACAACCAAGTAGCACTCCACATATACTCATCCCAGTAACCTGTAGAGTTATAGTAAGGCGAAATATACGAATTTCCCCTGCTGTAAGGTGCTCTTCTACCATCGTCTCTGGCGAATTTATAGACTGTTTCAGCGCCTTTGATAAGTTTCTTAGAGTAGGCTTGGTCATCCTGGAATACTATTGACGCTGCTGCGAGTGCTGCTGCCATTTCGCCTGCTAGATCGGGACCTTGAGACGTCGACTGCACTGGCCGGTCATAGTCCATGTCCTCTGGCCTCTCCCAACATGTTATGTCACTTGGGACTGTTGAGTTTGGTTGTCCACCCCCTACCTATAATAAGAAAATGCATGAGTTATCGTCTTATTATAGTGAAAGAACAACGACAACAACATTACCACAATGCCTCAAAGGCTTCTCGTCTTTTGCAAGGTAGACTACTCCCTAAGTAGGAAATATAGAGAAGTTGAATCGAGATGGAACTTAACGACGTTGATTGCATTTATCGACTACTATTTCACATGATAAGAAGCACAATCAGTTTTATATATGAAAGGCATCTTGTTTTGTTCCATCATATATTAAAGCCGAGAAATAATTAGCCTTTGACTCGATTAGAAATGGTTACGGTTATATGACGAGTTTGTACCTGACTATAAATGTGATCGACTGTGGTAGCAGTGCTATTGAAAGTTTTGAGCAAGTAATCAGTGCCCCATTTGATGAGATCTCGAACATGATCGTACTCGTGGACGGCTTGGTACTTGTGGGGGTACTCGATCACACTCCAACTGAGCATTGTCATGGCAAAAGCCATCGGAAAATGAAACTTGGTGTTCTCCCCTGAGTCATAGTATCCACCAACAAGACTTCCAGTTTTTTTGATTTCATTCAACTTTGAACCATCATTCATCCCTGATTTTCCCCTCCATGGAATGCCATTACTCTTTGGCAAATCCCCGGCTGAATCAAATTAACAACAACAAAACTTTAGTCTCGAAATAATATGGCATGCGCGTAATGACATGTTACATTGTTACAACTTTACAAGTCTTCAAACACGTTCTAATAACACGAAGGATAAGTAAGTGTACAACATAAATCAATAATGTGCAACTAAATGTTAAAGCTCAAATGTTTCGGCACACTGATAAAACCTTTGAATCATAGAGTCTCCGATGATAAATTAATGGGTTTCAAAACATGGGAAATACTATCATGTTACATACCAAAAATCGCACTTAAATATGTGAGAAAAAGAGTTCTTAAAACTTGTTCTAAAAGCACACGTTAGAAAAACCGATATTATAATCATCGTGAAATCAGAAGATTCAACTAAGGACGATGAACATGGAGAACATTCAGTACGTAGTTGAAGTAGTCAAATCTAATGATCAAAGCACAACGCACCTATCGTTCAAAATTTACCACAAATCTACTAATTAATACTCCTATCTATCAATTATTCTAGCTACGTTATACACTTATACTGAGTACCTCTTAAATTTGAATTAATTATTCCACGTTCATGTCACATACTCCTCATTAACTTCATTACTTTATTAAGGATGTTTTATCAACTACGAAGGCATTACTAGCTACCAATTCAACTTGTCCTTTATCAACATAAAACTATTTTAGGCAATATATGCCAAAAACACGAGTCTGACTAATTACACTAAATGAAGAAATAATTATTTCGTGATTTCTAGTTGAGTATTACAATTGATGGTACATAGAGGGTAGGGATCTCGGAAATGGGTACATTACCAAGTGTTAGACACTCAGACTCGCTATACATAATTTTCGATTTTTCATCCGAGCTTTTCTTTCTGCCTCTTCTAGGAGAGTTTGGAACGAATATTCAAAAAGTCGATATAGATTCAACATTGTACTTTTAACTATTGTAAAAAAAATAAAACACACGTACGACCCGAGAAATAAAGAGGCAAAGTAACATAGATTGCGATTAGACACTATATCGATTAGCACTACCTAAAGATATGGCAGATATTCTTACCACTAGCTAGTGTTTGGCAAAATCGAACTAATTAAATAACGTAAAATGGAAGCTTAGCCTAGTTAAATTAAAGATTACTAAGGTTTGATAAGGTTGTAAAGTTTAAAAAGTTAAATAAAGGAGCACGCGGTGTTCTAATTTTTTTTCAGCCCGAGAAAAATGTTGTAAAAGTGTAAAACCTTGTTATACGCAAGTCAACGACGACTAATCCGCTTTCCCCAAGATTAATGTCGTGTTCTCCTTGATTATGAACTGTTAACAACTTAAACATTTGTCTAATACGCCTCATTTATATGAAGTTTTCCAACGGTAGTACGTAAATCTTAATTAAACATTTCGATAATACTTTAATTACTAATTTATGTTCGACTTATGTCAATCGATCTCATCAGTTAATATAGTAAATAACTTGAAAATGATATAATGTTATTGTGAATTTATGATGTCGATAATAGATTATAATTCAGAAGTACTGCCTAATGGTCGTCTTCAAATATACTCCGTAAGCTAAGCTTGTGCTGACTAATAACCAACTCGCAATGTGTTGTAACTCTATATTGAATAAATGAATGTAAAAATTCTAGAATAACGGGCGGTCACTGAGTATCGAATACTCAATAATATCAACAATGATCCATTGTTCAAGATTTCTCTTTTATTACTTCATCTTTTGAGGTAAACTTTCCTAGTTTTCAAGGTAATAAAAACAGGTGAAATTCATGGAATCCATTAAATCAAAGTTTGAATTTAATGACAAATACCTAAAAATTTGATATTCTTAGTAAGATTGTAATTATAAAAGGTTGCAAAGTGATTAATTACCATTTATTACTCTAGACTTCCTTCCAAAAATAGAAAATAACAATTAAAATAAAAATAACTCTACACACCAAAAACAGCCCATTTTCACATTGTATAAAAAAAAAAAGTAAAGACTTACATTTTTGGGCATTGAAGAAGAGGAGAGCCTTATTAAGGGCAAGAGTGTAATTATCAGGGGGAGGAGGTCCATGCTTATGCTTAGGCAAACACTTGACAATAATAATCGGCATGCCAATTACGACGAACGCGATGAGAAATGACCAAAGTGCCCCTTTGACGAGTTTTTTCTTAACAACAATGCAACCCAAATCGACGTACTTGTTTCTCCTACTCTTACGACTTTCTTGAGGGGCTAATAGCCAACTTTGTTGCACGTCATCAAGATTATTGTTGTTGTGTAGATGTTCTTGGTATAATAAACTTGATTTATCCCAATCATCTATATCTTTCACTCTTTGATTTTGTTCTTCTTGGTCTAAGTCTTTTTGCACATCAAATGATCCTCCCCATAGATTTGAGTTGTGCATTTTTTTGTTACTTGTAGTCGATACGAGTTTCTGGGGATTGTCGTGGGTTCAAATCTACGTGCAGGAATCGTTTCCAATAGTATTAGATGAAAAGGGTTTGATTTTTTGAGGGATTTTGATTTTTTGGAGAGAAATGGTGTGCAAAAATGTGATATGTGTTGGTGAAGTATGAATGGGAAAATGCGAGTGAGAATTTGGCGTATTTATATATAAATGGAAAAGTGGGAAATGACGCGGATAAAATATATAGTAACAACTGGACTTGCGTATGTAGGAAGAGAGAATGTGTGTTTGGGAAGTTGGTACGAGGAGTATTAGCCTCCCTTAAACACAACCTAATTAACAATTATTACTTGGTGCACATAGTGCTTAAGGGAGGGGTTTGTGGTAATGATGACTAAAAAATAAGTTAATTGTATCGATCACTAGATTATTTTACTCGATTACGAGATAATAGATTAGTACTTTGTGTATAACTTAATGTGAATGTTTTAAGATATCCGGCGTAATATTGTCTTTGTGGAAGTGGCCGGGGGGAATTACTATGGTCTAATTGAGCTTGACTAGCAATTGCCAGTTGGTATTGCGGAGTGAAGGCTTCGTTGGTTTTTGAAACAAAGGGGTGATCTTGGAAGGGAAAGGCGTAATTCGATCTATTGGACATAGAAAGAGAGAAACAATTGAATCGATACGTTGTTTTCTTCGATAGATTTTAAATGTTCTAAGTTCGATTCATCAAATTTCTCTTAATGTACATGCTTGCTAATGTACAGAGAAATAATGTTTGCACTTCCTCATAATAATCAAATGTGTAGGACTAGTGAACAAACGCGGTCTAATGAGGAAAAAAGCACGAGGAAGGCAACTTTAATTTTACAAGGCTCTAATTTCTTTCCTAAAATGCATGTGAAAAGAATCAGTATTTCATTTATTGAAATTTTCTATTAAAGAGACAATGCTCTGGCTGCTGAACTTAAATAGAAACAGAAAGCTGGCTTTGATGGAAGAAAATAAAATGGAGGACATATGCCCCTCTTTTTTCCTCATTTTGTCAATTAATATGCATTTTTTATACTAGTACTAGTATATAGCTAAATTATATAGACTTCAATTGACAATATTAATTTTAATTAACTAAAGTTCAGTTAATTAATCCAAATGAGGTGATGATGATTAAGGGCACAATGACAATTGCTTATGGCAAATGGTACATTGACTTATGATATATAATTAGTGACTAATGCCAGATGGTACATTGACTAATGGTTAGTGTAATACTACACTAAAACTTTAGGACTCACGACCCCCCTTGCATTTTGCTTTTTATTTTGGTGCAAATGAGCAATTAACACTATGGGCCGCGGGGTGGGTTATGACTTATGAGGATTTTAACCGGTATAACTCTGAGACCTGGGTTAACTTGTTAAACACTACACCAACTTTAATCTCATATCGCGCGGTTAGGCTTGTATTATAACCAATTAACAACTAATTTAACCAAAGGCATATATTGGATATAATCATATTAATTCAATCTAGAATTTTTCAATTTGCGAAACCCTAATTTAGATGGAGAACCGTAATTAGGTAGTGTTTCGCAAACTATTTTTATTTTGAGGTAGTGCTTTACAACTTTTTCTTTTAAAGGTATGATTTCGCAAATTTTGGACTTTTAAAGGTAGGGTTTCGCAAAAAACCCTCAAATTAATAACATTATCTTATTGTCATCTTATGCGAAAATTAATTGAGCATTTCCCCAAATGTATACTCGATATATACGTCATCAAAACCAGTTGTGAATTGACTGGAAATTTTGATATAAAAACATAGCAGTGATCTTGATGCAATGAAGGTTCCTTCTTTTTGTATGTCATTTGAAAAAGACTTCCATATAGAAGTATACATCATTCTACATTTTGATCGGAGAGATGATTACCATACATGTCAAAAGTTACCGCGTGCAAAGTATGTATGAAGCATCCCTTTACCTTTTTCCCATTTATATCGATACATTGGCTTCATGGTTAAGAAAATCAAGTAAAGTCTCGTATTTTCAGTGGTCGCTTGGTTAATCATCAAATTTTACATTTATATGTCATACTTATTAATATAAGCATGTGGTTAACCAATTCAAACCTTATCCCCAAAATTGTTTGTGGTCGGTTAACAAAAATCATCATCTACAAACGTCTTGAGCAGACCATAGTAATTAAAATTAAATCAAGCACCGTTGTGAAACTTGTTCGAAGTTAACATTTGATTCGGTCGACATAGATTAAAGTTCTCACACATTCATAGTGATAATGCACGTAAATTGATTGAATCAATAGATCGTATAGGAGTGTGTTTTAGCTAACTAGTAATAAGATCTACAAATAAATAAATAAAGTCGTCATCACACCTTCTTTGATAATTGATAATAGAAGTACGTGATTGCTTGCTAACGAATATTTATTACGCGACATGTAAGACAATGAGACATGCAAGCAACTATGTTCTAGATCTTATGGGAGGAGACATGAAATGTCCAAAACCAATCATGTGGCACGCCGTTTTAATTTGGACCTTGCAAAAGGTTGTTATTTGTCTAATTAATTACTATGTACATCAAATCTCCTTTTCTTTATGCATACATATGTATGGATATACTTTTCGAAGTGGTGAATCCACTTTCAATTTATCAAAATGGTGCCTCTATGAAATTTGTATTGTTTGATTCAATTTGTAACGAATGCTACCTTTATGAAATTTGTATTAATAAGAGCAGTTTTATTATTATTGTTCATATATTTGGAAGATAAGAAGTTAAACGAGACAATTAAAAGGATCGTCCCACTAATGACTCAACTAACGTCTCAACATTGTGCTAAAAGTAATTCAGAAGATTTTCCCTTGATGATTCACAATATATAAGTGAAGTACACAATTCTAGCTAATTTTTATTTTTTTTGAGGGGGAGTTCTAGCTAATTATTTGATTATTAGCCTTAAGGCTTAATAAAATTTGCCTTGGCAACAGTAATAGTTGTCTTGGCAAAATCAGCACCCTAATTTTAGTTCAACCAATAAGTAAACCAACCGGAAATGGGTTAGTTGTTTCGTTGTTCATTTCTGTCATTGGATAAAGATATTCATGTACCAACTAAAAAGAAAAAAATATTCTCCCCCGAAATTAATAATAATAATTAGGTTGATTTGATTATATATATTATGATTATAATATACTATTTAGTTACCATTTATAGTCACTTTCTTCTATTTTCCTACCTATTATATCAAAAAAAAAAACATTTTGTTCCTACCTTTCAAACTACAATTTTTGTCATTTCCCTACCAAAAGCCCGTTTCCGGGCGAGTTGACCATTGCTCCACATTTTTGGAGTAAAAATAGTATAATTAAAGCCCTGGTGGGACTGCATTTTTCTGATTTGATTTGATTTGATTTAAATTGAACTGGTCTGATATATGATTTGATTTGAAAGACCTTTTTTTTATTTGATTGAATTTAATTTATTGATATATTAATTGCATCTAGACGAATTGAATACTAGAAGTAGAGTAAATTCATTGATTGTTATCTTGATAAGTCCCATTTGATTTGAATGAAACTGATTTGATTTGATTTGAAAACACTATTTAATAAGTTTAATCGCACATGATCTTAAAGTGGGTAAGGCCCTGTGCGATTCAACTTATTCAACAGTGTTTTCAAATCAAATCAGCTCTATTCAAATCAAATCAAATCAGATCAGCTTTATTCAAATCAAATCAAATCAAAAGAATTATCCAAATAACAATCAATGAATGTAGTCTATTTTTAGTTATTAGTTCGTCTAATTGCAGTTAATTTATCAGTAATTCAGTTCAGATCAAATCAAATCAAATTTATTTAAATCAAATCAAATCAGATCAGTTCAAATCAAATTAAATCAGATAAAAAAAATGCAGTCCAATCCCATAGGGCCTAAGGGAGGAAAGTAGCAAAGGAAGGAGGTGAATTACAAGTCACGTGCATTTAAAGGTCTACGCCGCAAACATTGGTCAATTCACCAAAATGGATTTTTGGTAGGAAAGAGATTAAAAGGTAGATTATTATATGGTAGTATAAAAATATGTTTTTAGATATAATAGGTACAAATATGGAAGAAACTGACTATAAAAGATAGAATTTGAAAATTTTCCTTGATATTGTGATAAACTTGATTTTCTCCCATAACGACCTATATGATTCTTTTGAGCAACCACTAAATATAAATAGGTGAGGTTAATTAAGAAATCTATTTCACTTTTCCCTTGTAGCTGAGATTAATCGATAAAATGAGGCCACGGAAGGTAATTTTATTAAGTACGTACAATTTCGTAAGGTGTTATTATTATAGCCGTAGTTGTGTATTTTTTATCATTGAGCATTTCCTTTAATTACAAGTAATTTAATTGGTACCGATTTAATTAAAAAGGTGTAATTCATCGGTCGATCTAATGTGTTATCCTTTACATTGGCAGGCAATAATTCCAATTTTGTTGACGCTAAGTTTCACATATTTCATAGAAATAACAATTTCGCAAATAAATCTAGTTGTGGCGCAAGATGGAAGTGGTAACTTTACTACAATCTCAGAAGCTCTTGCTGCTGCACCTAATGGCAGTACAAACTTCTTTTACATCGCGATTAAGAAGGGAATTTATAGAGAAAACATTGATGTAAGTATTAACAAAACGAATATCGTTTTTGTTGGTGATGGGATAAGCAATACTATTATTACTGGCAATCGATGCGAGCATAGTGGTACGAGAACTTATGAATCAGCAACAGTAGGTAAATATTATTTATCGCATTTTATCAGTGGCCATTTTGTCGTATTATTGTAACCGTGTCTTCTATTTGATGGTATAAGGGCACACGTTAAAAGCTTGTAATATGGCTTATGTAGACGATATCTAATACTATATATTAAAACCTAAAACCAAGTCTTTCCTACGATGACACTTGGCATACATTAATTGGACAGAACATAAAAATAGTATTAAATACAATTATCGGTTAGGATATGGTAATAAATTATCATACATTAATTAGATAGAACATAAAAATAACATTAAATACAATTATCGGTTAGGATATGGTAATAAATTATCATACGGCGTACATTAATTGGATAACACTAAGTCATTATTTAATATGGTAATTATTAGCTAATTTATGGAAAACATTAATTAGATAGTACTAAGTCATTATATAATATGATAATTATTACATAATTTATGAAAAACATTACTTATATAATCATTATATAAGTTAGATTATTATGGTAAAGTGAATTTAGGGTAAAAATAGCAACAAACAACTTAAAAATAGCATTAAATACAATTATCGGTTAGGATATGATAATAAATTATCATAAAGTAGTATAGTATTAGCTACTTTATGGAAAATATTCATTATGTTAATTTATTATAGGAAAATTTAACAAAAATAATCCAATGTTTCGTGGGTCTTCCACATATAATCCCACCTTTTTAGTTCAACACAAATAATCCGAAGTTTTGGTTTGTGTCACAAAAACAGTCCCGTGTTCCTACGAACCTAAATTTACACATTTCCGAACCTAAGTTGTTTCTTTTCTTTTAATTTTTATGCTATTTTCTTTTTTTTTTTTCTTCCTGAATCCTTCTTCCTTCTCTCCTCCCAGCGTCCAGCCTCCCCTTACTTTCTCTCTCCTCCAATTAACCTTAAACCACCGCCACCGTCACTCGCTAGAGACACCAACTACCATTCTACCAACCACCGTGACACTAATGGCGGCAAGACCCAATCCTCCCACCCAACGCACGCCTCAAAGCCACCATGGCCCTCGGTGCCACGTTCACGATTTGTACGATTTGGGTCACCTTCTGGTAACCCGTCGAACCCACTTTGCAAAGGACGGGTCAAAGCCGGAGACGAGCTCCCACACCATGTACGGTGCCGTCCTAAATTGTCGCCGATGGCCGACGACCAATATTGCCACTTGATATGTTTTGCAGAACTGCGTACATTAGTGTGCTATCGTCAAAAACTAGTACCACAGTGGTGGTCATCGATTAAGCGCGGGAAAAATGGTGGTGGCGGCGGCCATATTTGTGGTGATTAGTGGTGGTGGACGGCGGGTTTGACGGTGCGGGAGGTGGATATTGAAGGTTGGGGAAGAACATATGTTAGGAATTTGTTTTTTTGATTTGTTTCATTTACTGATTAATCTCCACCATCCATTATTTCATCTAATGGTTCATGTGAATTGAAAGGTGGATTTTCTTTATTTAGAAATAATCATTTTTAGAGAGTTATAATAACTTTAAAAAAAATTAAAAGAAATTAAAAAATAGGCTTGGGAATGCATAATGGTGAATTGGGACTGTTTTTGTGACACAAACCAAAACTTGGGATTATTTGTATTAAATTTAAAGGGTTGGATTATTTTTAGAAGACCTATCAAACGTGGGATTATTTTTGTTAAATTTTCCTTTATTATAACAATTATAAGCCAACATTTTTCTTATAAACCGAGTACAAACAATATAATTACATAACCCGGGCGTGGCACGGGCATGCTAACTAGTTTTCCTATAAAATGAAGTTGATGTTGGAATTTGGTTTCCCAAATGTAAATGTGGCCCAAATAAGACAAATAATAGGCTTTTATCGTATGTCCACAATTGAAGAACCAATTAATAATTAAACCTTTTATTTTTGTACCTAAACAATAGGAGTCGAAGGAAGTGGATTTGTGGCAAAGGATATTACATTTGAAAATACGGCTGGTCCGAATTCAGGACAAGCAGTAGCATTTAGAAGTTCGGGTGACAAGACTGCGATGTACCGTTGTGCTTTCCGTGGCTACCAAGACACTCTATTTGTCATGTCAAATCGACAGTTCTATCGAGATTGTGAGATATACGGTACCGTCGATTTTATATTTGGTGACGCAGCAGTGGTACTACAAAACTCCAACATATACGCTCGACACGACAACAAACGCATGCCAACAATAACCGCACAAGGGAGGATTACCACGTCTACTAATACCGGAATTGTAATCCAAAATTGCACGATAGCCCCCGAACCCGGATCACCAAAGGTGGCCGGCGGGGCGTACCTTGGACGGCCGTGGAAGACGTACTCTAGAGTGGTGATCATGGAAAGCTACCTAGGAGATGTTGTTAACCCGGCAGGATGGCTTCCTTGGGACAGTGATCCAAAGTCATTAGACAATGTGTATTATGCCGAGTACAAGAATACGGGTCCGGGTGCGGATACTACTCAACGGATCAAGTGTTTGGGCTGTAAAGTTATTGTGGATCCAACTGAAGCCCAAGATTTTACTGTAAGACGTTTCATTAATGGGCCGGACTGGATTCCTAGCACCGGAATTCCTTTCTCACCTGATTTTACTTCGTATTAAACTCTTTTTTTGCTCGAGTATGGAAAAACTGTTACTCCGTATTTTGTATGTGAGACCGTCTTACTGTGAATCGTTGAGCTTTGTTATTTCCATAGTTCGATAGACAACAAGCTACAGTAACTTGATAGGCCGTAAGCTACAAAAAAAAAAAAAACATCTTTTGGTTACCAATTCTAAAATTTTCATCCACTTTAACGAAAAATTTGCAAGTTACCCATCTAACCAACTCGACAACTTGCATGACACAAATTAACCAACTCTCATCCGTCTTGTTGATTGAAGATGTTTTACCTTCACCCATAGATTTAGTATTCGAAACTTGGTACAAAACAGTGTTATTGAAGAACAAAATCGAAAAACTTGTAAAACACAAAATAGAAAATAAATAGTAATATCAAACGAGCCGCCTCCTTCCGATTTGTGACGACTCGCCCATGGGCCCTAACCGACACTCAAATAGTCATACAACTTACCAACCCGATCCATTTTCGCCTTATTTGGTGCTGTTTGGATACACTCGGGAAGTCGGAATTCCCATGAGTTTGCAAATCCTAGGAATTAAGAAAGTATGGGAATTGGGGAAATTTGTTTGGATGAACAAGAGAATTCAATAACCATGGGAATTTCTACTTACCTAGCCCCCCCAAGGTAATTAAATTCCTACACTTTGGAGGAATTGGAGTTGCCCGGGAATTTCCAATTCCTACACTTTATGGTAACCAAACAACTCAAGATAATGCAATTCCCAGGAAAATAAAATTCCTACAGATTTTGAGGGTATCCAAACGACACCTTACATTTTTTGATTTTAATTAAAAACAAAGAATTTCAACCCAAGACAACAACAAATCAACAATGGTGTCGTTCTAAACACACTTCTATCTCAGATCCGCCATTACTACACTTTCCACTCCCCCTCTCATACAAAATTACCAAATTACCCCTCAGATTGATCAGATCCACTTCTTGTATCATCATCACACACTGATTATTATTATTTCACCCCCAATTTCTCATCACTAACATTAAAAAAAACAATAGAAAAAATTAGGGTTTACGAACCACCGCAAAAAAAAACCATGCGAATTACATCGACAGACCAATCAGCGACAATGTCCGGCGCCGGATTCCGCGACGCGGAGTCGCTTTTCCGGGCGAAACCCGTATCCGAGATCCGAAACGTCGAAGTCCATACCCGGAAACAGATCGGCGACAAGAAAGAGGAGCTCCGACAACTCATCGGGAACCGTTATCGAGATCTTATCGACTCTGCGGATTCAATCTTGTTGATGAAGTCATCTTGTGAGTCAATTTCGTATAATATTTCATCAATTCATGATCAATTGTCATCGTTATCTGATATAGATAAAAGATCCGATTTTTTACCGAACCCGAACCCGAATCGTGTTAGAATATACGGCATTGCGAGTCGGGTCAAGTATTTAGTCGATACGCCGGAGAATATTTGGGGTTGTTTGGATGAATTCATGTTTTTAGAAGCTTCTGCTAGGTACATTAGGGCTAAATTGGTTTACCAGGGTTTGAATTTGGCGGGAGATGATGGGGGTAGGATTTTGAGGAATAATTTCCCGCTTTTGAATCATCAGTGGCAGATTGTTGAGAGTTTTAAGGGGCAGATTTCGCAGCGGAGTCGCGAGAAGTTGATGGTGTTGGAAAAGAGGGAAGGGTATGATGTGTTGAAAGTGGAGATTGGGGCTTTTGCTGATGCGTTGGCCGGTGTGGCTATTATCGATGAGCTCGATCCTAGGCAGGCGTTTGGGTTGTTTTTGGAGTCGAGGAAAGGTTGGATCTTGCAAAGGTTGAGTGGGTTTGATTGGGGGAATGGGAGTGGGAGTGTGGTGAGTGTGCTTTGTGAGGTTACGAAGATTATTCAGGTTACTATAGCGCAAATTGGGGAGATGTTTTTGCAAGTGTTGAGTGATATGCCTTTGTTTTATAAGGTGATATTGGGATCCCCGCCTGCTTCACAGTTGTTTGGGGGGATACCGAATCCTGATGAGGAGGTGAGGTTGTGGAATGAGTTTAGGGAGAAGTTGGAGTCGGTTATGGTGATACTTGATCGAGAATTTGTTGCCAAGAGTTGTTCTAGTTGGCTTCGGGAATGTGGGAGGGAGATTGTGAAGAAGGTTGATGGGAGGTGTTTGATTGATGCCATTTCAAATGGGGCGGAATTGGCTTCTGTTGAGAAGCTCGTAAGGGAGACTATGGATAGTAAGGATGTGTTGGAAGGGAGCTTAGAGTGGTTGAAGAGTGTATTTGGTTCTGATATTGAGCTGCCGTGGAGTAGAACGAGGGAATTAGTCTTGGAAGAAAGTGTGGAACTTTGGGATGAAATATTTGAGGATGCTTTTGTATCAAGGATGAAAGCGATTATAGACTCTGGATTTGAAGATCTGACTAGGAATGTTAATGTGCCAGAGTCAATACTTGCTGTTGGGGGGAGCTTTACTGATGAGTGTGACTTTAAAGCATACTTGAACAGATCCTCGGCTGATGGTGGAGTTTGGTTTGTTGATCCGAATGTTAAGAAGGCTGGTTTGATCCATAGCATGAAGATCTTACCTGAGGAATTTGATTTTGGCAGCTGCCTTAGTGCATATTTTGGGCCTGAGGCCAGTCGAATTAGGGATGCAGTTGACAGTTGCTGCCATAGTGTGCTGGACGACCTTCTATCTTTCTTAGAATCCCCAAAAGCTTCTTTGAGGTTGAATCACATGGCACCATATTTGCACAATAAATGTTACGAAAGCATAACGATTATTTTGACTGATTTGAAGAATGAACTGGATAAACTACGTGCTGCCCTTGACACTAAAAACAAGGGAACCGGGTGTCAGCCATCAGCTGCTGTTGTGGAGAAATCCCTTTTTATTGGACGCTTGTTGTTTGCCTTCCAGAACCACTCGCAACATATACCAGTGGTTCTAGGTTCACCACGGTTTTGGGTAAATGAGACTCTGGTTTCAAGTTCTGAGAAGTTGCCAGCTTTTTCAAAGTATTCAAGGTTTTCGTTGGATTCTGTTACACCTGATAGCCCAGGAAAGCAAATGCTTGCTAATTCTAGGAGACAGTCACTGGTTGCCAATGCCTTGTTTGGAGCAAGTGACACTGCTAGCCCTAAACTTGACGAAGTTATTAACAGTATCAGAGACCTTTGCGTTGATGCCCATGGCCTTTGGATCTCATGGGTATCTGATGAGCTTGCAAATATTCTTGCAGAAGATCTCAGATTAGATGAGGGGTTATCTGCTTCAACTCCCTTGCGTGTAAGTCAACTCTGCCGAACGTTTAATGACTTTGTTGTAATGTTGTATATTTTTGTCTGGTCTTGCTCTTTTGGCTCGTCGTACTATAAATCCTTCTTTCAGTCCTTCTCTAAATGCCTTGCTTTGTTTTCATTGTTCCCCCTTATATTCTTAGAGCTTAGTTTTAAGACTTTTTTTGGTTTCTGGTCAGGGCTGGGAAGAAGTTGTAGTTAAGCAAGACCCATCCAGTGGAAGTGATTCAGAGATGAAAATATTGCTTCCATCCTTGCCTTCTTTATATATTGCTTCATTCTTATATAGAGCATGTGAAGAAGTTCATCGAGTTGGAGGTCATGTGCTTGATAAGGTTATTCTGCAGAAATTTGCGAAGAGACTACTGGAGAAGGTATTTGTTGTTGCCAGATGTAACAGATTTTGTCAATGCTGGAATTTATCTCCTCTATTTTTCTGTTGAGTTGTTTCTGCTTTTGGGTTATTTTAGACCAAGAATGTGCTAATTAGGGCATTAGGCCCCGGCAATCACTGTTAAATCATGTTTGTGAGTAACTTGTGTCCACTGCTAATTAAGTTGCTGACGCGTGAATTGTATATGTGCTTTCATTGTCACCATCGCCCCTTGTTCCATAATGAAATTGTAGTCTTATATTTTGAAATCACCGGTTCAAGCAGTTTGTTGGCGTATAGAAAATAATTAGGCTATCATTATTTTATACATTATACGTGTTACATATAATGACTGATGTTTTGCAACTTTATAAAACTGTTATATGACGTGTCTTATTGTGTAACTTAGAATATAAGTAGGACCGTTGGTGGCACCAAACTTCCCTGAAATACCATTTCTCTTTGTTATGTTTGAGCTCCACATCACTAGTGAGGCTTGTAGCTGAAGTGGTAATCCTGGTAATGTTGGTGAAGTGTTGAGGTTTATATTCCCAGTCTAGATATTTACTAAAGTGCATTAATCCGTGATTTCTTATTTGCAGTGATCTCTTTTAATGTCCATGGATGGCTTTAACTATGACATATCTGGATTGGATCTGTTTAATTGTTGCTCTTTCATTCATTCGCTAATGGCATATTTTCATGTAGGTCATTGACATCTATAGCGACCTTTCTAATGGAGCAGAAATGTCCGAGAAAGGAGTACTACAGGTTCTATTAGACATGAGATTTGCTGCAGATATTCTTTCTGGGTGTGATTCTAGCATGAATGAGAACTTGTCAAGAAGTCCATCTACAAAGTTTGCTTATAGGAGAAAGCAGGAGAAGAGCAGATCTAAGTCAGTCATCAGAGAACGTATTGATAATCTAGTAAACCTTTTCTCACAGAAGTTGGATCCGATAGATTGGCAAACGTGAGTGTTCTGTTTTTGTGTCTCTTGCTGTACTATTTGATAAGATCATCATGTGATTTTGTGCATCATTTTGTAGGTTTGAACCATACCTTTGGGAAAATGAGAGACAGTCTTATCTAAGACATGCTGTCCTTTATGGGTTCTTTGTTCAACTTAATCGCATGTACACAGATACTGTTCAGAAACTGCCTAGTAATGCGGAGTCAAATATAATGAGATGCTCCACAGTTCCTCGTTTCAAATACCTTCCCATCAGGTTCGTTCTGCTTTGATTCAAACATTGGTAATATGTTCATATGAACACCAACATCAGCCTAATTATTTGGCCTTCCTTCAACTTGGGTGATTGTTTGGAGTTGGGTTATGTGGGGATTTAAGGCAGACTTATCAACTCTGTTTTGAAACCTTTTCTTCACAGTGCACCTGCCTTGTCATCAAGAGCTGCTTCTAAGGCACCCTTACGGACTATGTCAGATGATGTGTCATCAAGAAGTGCATTGAGAGCTAATACAAATGGGGAGTTCTCTCAGAAAAGTGATGTTGATGATAACTCAAGCTTTCTGAATACCTTCATGCAGGTGTGTAAAACTATTTGGTTTGGCATTGAATATCTGAAGCCTATAATATAGACAGAAATTTCTATTCAAAGAGTATATAGATTCTCCTGTGTGGGTTTTCTGGTGCGTACCTGTTTTTCCAGTGAAGATTTTGGTTATCTAAATCGTTTAACCTTCATGGCCACAGAAAAGTGATTTTTTTAGGAGGGGGTAAACATAAGATATGCAATTTCCCCCTTGATATGTGGGAATAAAGGAGTAACAGCAGCAATAACAAAAACTCAACAAGTCAAGTCAAGATAGCCTTAGTCTCAAAATGCTTTGGGTCGGCTATTATGCTTGAAGTCATAACTTCATATTTGAGCAATTAAAAAGTTGTGTGATTAGACTATGATATAGGATCATCAAAATAATACGTGAAGCTAGAATTTTGATATTCATATTGAAGCGAGACTTAAACTCGCTCACCCGGCTCGAGTGATTCCTGGCTTGAGTTGTCGACTAACCTTCTTCCTGGATTAGTTCTGGCAATTAAGAGTAGCTGCTTCCCATGGTATCCATCTCCATTCAAACCCGTCGAATCCTAAGAATCTGCATTGTTTGTCTATGCTTTTTTTTTAAATCCAAGACACTACCTCTCGGACTTGCAAAGACTACTGAAAGGGTTCAGAGTAATTGGCAGAAGTTCACCCCTCCAACATCATTGATCCTACTGATCAGTGATCAATACTATCCTCTAATGGCCTGAGCTTAGTTTAAAAAAGCGCGCCTCAGGCGCGCCTAGGCGCAGCTGCCATCGCCTCAGAAGCCTGAGGCGCACCGAGGCGCACCGAGGCACAGTGAGGCGCATGCCTTGAGGACCGTTGAGGTGCACCGAGGCGCATGCCTTGAGGTGCACCGAGGCACAGTGAGGCGCATGCCTTGAGGCGCACCGAGGCGCATGACTCTGAAAATTTCAGTTTTCTTTCTCTTGTAACCTTATTTCTACCCTTCCCTTTGCCCCTTAATCCCTTGTTTATACTTCTTTACCCATAGGCCCTCTTTAAACACCAAAAAATGGTCATTTTTGCAAATTGTGGTTTCAAAAAATAGAATTTTGTTTGCTAAATGAATGCGCCTCGTGTGCATGAGGCGTGCGCCTTCGCCTCGCGCTTCGCGCCTCATCGCAACGGCCTACCAGCGCCTCAGTGCGCCTTGCGCCTCATTAAAGTAAGGGCCTGAGGCTTCTTCTTGATTGGAACACCTAAATGTGTCTTGCTTAAATATACTGTTAAAGTGCAAGTGCTTAGCTCTGTAGACTGTAACACATACTCTAGCAACTTTCCTATGATAACGCATGCTTAGTGCTATACCTTGTCCGTGCTCTCCACATCTTGGTCTACTTTCATTCAACTTTAGAACAAGGTAAATTTGGAATTGTATATCCTCTCATCATTCTCATGTTTATTAGATCCATTCTTTTCTTAATTGGCATCCATTCTAAAACCATATGTGATGATAAGAGCTATTTAGATAGTCCCTTGAGGCCAGGGTATCTGCACCTGCTGTGAGGATAACCTCTGTTTTGTTTGCTTATCTTTTTCCAGGCCGGTAGTAGATTTGGAGCGGGCACTTTCAATAATCTGGGTTCAATGCTAGATGGGCGCTTTAAGGATAAAGCGTCTGCCATAACATCTTTAGGTGATATATTGCCACTGCGTCTGTAGTAGTTATGCAGTTTGACTTGGCGTAAAAAATTGGCCTCCTTTTGTGTGTACGACATGAATAGCTTCCACTTTCCAAGCATATATATCAGGGAAAGGGAATATATTAAGCACGACAATCATCATTGTTCCAACCAAATTCCTGCTCTCAGTTCTTGCCCACTATAACAGAGGATGGAGTGTTTGTTGGCTTGTTGCTATAGTGAAATCGAAAGGAGGAGTCGTTCGGTAGAACGTTATTTTCGGGCTTCAGCCATGTAAGGTTTCGACAGCATCAAAGTATAATCAGCTCAACAGTGCATCTCCCATCAAATTCCTCCACACAAGGTTGATCACTTGGTCCATGACTCCCTGTATATGGCTGCAGTTATCCTGTGCTGTTATCTTCTCAGATACGTCTTGGCGTGCAATATACTGTGAAATTCACCGTATAAGATTGCGCAAATGACTTGTAGTTTTAGGAAGATTGTATATCCATAGAGAAAATATAGTCTCGGTCTGTTGTAATGCTGTGTTCTGAAATACACAGCTGATTTAATCTGGCGGGAACATTTTTGAATTGTAGTTATTAGCAACTTCAAGTGTGTACATTGAAAAACCGAATATAATTCTATTTATTTGTTCATTTTCTTTATACGTGAACTTCACAATTCTTTTGGTTTTATTACTGGTTCTAGATTATAATTCTCAGTACATGAGATGGTCTTCGCGTCATTAATATCTGATCGAAAGCTCTCTAATAAGACCGTCTGATCATAAGGTCATCACCATGACGGTTCCAAAGCCCACGTACAAGCTAGTGTGACTTTTACCGGACTGCCAAATAGACCGCCAACCGAGCCCTTCTAACTCAACTTTGGGAAACAACAATGAGTTACTACTACAACTATAGTACTCCGTAACAAGAATACATTATTTGTGCTATGTTCATCTATGAAACTGTGGAGAACAAAGCAATAAGGTTCACCGACGAAACATAGAATAGTAAAACCAGTGAGTGGCTGTACAAATATAAGTATTATTACGTTGCTTGTATAATACGCAGTGTAGCTGAGTTGCTTCCTAATCAATGGACACAGCTTGTTATTTCTCCTGTTATCCTGTGCCTCATATATATATGTTGACCACTTTTCAGCTTCATACTTACTGCAGCTGTTCATATGTTCCCAGGGTTGACAAACCAAACTCTCCTTGGGCCAATATCTCTTTATACTTTTCAATTGGATCAGCTTGAATTTCGGGGAAGCGGATATGAAGACTCAATTGTTTTTTTTTTTGGTACAAAGGAGCAGCTAATGCTGCGGGGTTAGGGGTATGAGGATTTGAACCCGAGACAACCCCCAGGCAGGTTGAGTTCCTATCCACTAGGTCAACCTTGATCCTCATATGAAGACTCAATTGTAAGTACACCATTTTGCGGAAATAGATTATCCCGATTTAAGACTTATATATACACGAAGTGATATGAAATCTTGTATCTCTTATCAAACACTCTTTGCTTATGTATGTGTACATACAAAACTCAGTGAGCTTCTAGCTTTCTTACATATAACTAATTAAGGGTTTCATTAGTTGTAAACCAACTTCCAACAACAGACATTGTGTTATAAACATCGTTTAGCAAACACATTTAACTACAATACTACATTTCTAACACAATGTACGTCAAGTCTTGAGTATGATTGTCTCATCGACAACTTTCATAGAGACGATAGACCTTTACGGCCCCCGTTTATGATTCAAAGTAAACAAGCTTAGACTAATAGAGAGTTAGGGTAAATGATTAAAAGCCTTGAAACTTGAGTAGAAAATGACAATGCATAGAACAGTCCACAAGCTAAAAGGTGGGAAATTACCTGTTTATGACTTATGAGTAAGTAGATTGGGCCTTTCAACGTAACGCCAATAACATACGTTCATTTTCTTTTAGCCTTTTACTACTGTACTACTGTAACTTGGTCAAAGTCAAAACTCTTTCTTTCTCATCCCCCCTTGGTCAGTTTGCCAGCTTAACCATGCGATGTACTTAGCACAGTTATTATTACTCCAAATTATGATTGTGCTAATCATATGTTCAGTATCATTTACTTGATATCATCTTCAAATGTCGTATAAAGTGTGCAACTTTTGTTTACATTTCCGTTGTTTTAGATGGTTGTCATTCGATTTTTTTTTTTTTTTTTTTTTGAAGGTCATTTGATTTAAGTTACTCAATAAGTCGATGCATACGGTAAAAGAATCGTTTTATATGTACAAAATTTATTTTCTTAGGTCCTTGATGAAAACTCAACAACACAAGCTAAGTATACTACTGCATGAAGAGTGAAGACTACCTCCTATTCCATCTAATGTCTCGTGTTATTATGTTCTACTTTATTAAGATCTTGACAGCTCACTAATCTTATCAATACAGAAGACGAAGTTATCACATAAATGATCTAAAACATCAATAAAGCATACAACACGTAATTGAAAGAACGAGTAGAGTGAGACCGATAATCTACGCTATTGCGCAATTCTAGAGCCTTGGTACACAGTAAGAATAAAACAAGAGGAAGAAGAGGTGGTACAAAGAAACGGAGAGGAAGAGGGAGGGGAGAGGGAGGGGACAAAAGGGATGTAATTAAGGAGAGGAGAGAGATTTGAAAGAAGAGGAACATACACCTGTCAGCCCCCCTCGTGCTGTTATTTTCTCATTCCTTCTCTCTTTTTTTTAGTCTGCTCTGAAAACTGTGCTTTACATTTATTTCATTTCTCTATTATTGACATTAATAATAATTATTTATTTCATTTGTAAATGTCTAAATAGTCAAAATATTATGCTACTCTATGTTATGCATGCATGCATGCATGGGTGGGCGGATCTGAAAGATTTGATTTGATAGGATTTATTCTTATTCTAATATTCTTGTTATTTTTTTGACAGGTCAAGATTTGATCGATGTGTCACTTCTTATTCCCTTTTTCATTAGACAACCAACCCTATTTAATCAATTAATAAACTATATACTATACACAAAACATGAAATTTACATACTTTTTATATTGTAGACCTTTGTCTTGGCACTGTCCAATTTAATGCTCTAGCATTGAGTAGGCAAAATCCCACCATATGTATTTTATTTTTCATTTTGTAGTTTTTGTACATGATTTTAACTCTTATTCTCATAGCTAAGTAAACGTTTGTATAGGAGTAGAATGGTAGTAAGACTAAGAGTACAGTGGTACTACAAACAAAGCATAAATGGTGGGGGATTGATCATGCAAGGGTCAGAATCAGAGAGACATCCCGAAATAAATGCATTAGAAAGATAAGAAGATGACATTAGTTTCATGTCCAAGGGGTACTATTCTTTGTATTGGTCGATATATGCGCGAAATTGTTTCCTTTGAATCTATTAATTCATTACGATTTTTGTCTCCTTATTTCGTACGCGGTAGTTGTTTAGTAAGGTAGACAAACTTTTGACTTTTCAATCAAGTCTAATGTCCTTGATTCGCACGGATCTTTTTTTTTTAATGAACTTTTCAAATTTCAATTGATCAGCTCTAACCCTTGGTATAGCTAGCTTTACATTGACGGATTGACCTATAATCCTATATAATTGTCAAATTGTAATATTACAACTTTATAGTATGACATATAGGAACAATTTGAGGTGATATTTCAAAAAGAGTCAACTATAAGAGTGTGCTTTCAAGAAATATGATGTGTTTGCCAGGTTAGGGTTGCCATATTCTCATATCTCAACCACCTCCAACAGAAACCTAAGGGGACACAAATATATACATCAGTCCTGTCATATATGCTCCATGATGTGACAATGGACATGCTTGTATGTCAAATAATCCTTTTTTTTTTGTTGTTGTTGTTGTTGATTAAAATCATAAATCATGCAATTTAAATGATTAATGGAGTATGATACTACACTTTATTAAATCCCACATTCATATAATTCTGTCATCTGTTAGTTGCATTAGTTTAATAGACTATGTCGTTATTACATGGAAAATTAAAATTCCACGTTTGATAAGAAGTACACCTATTTCACATACAAATAGATACTCCGTACTCTGTATTAGGAGTGAGTTATTATTCTACAATCCTTACATTTATGCAAATTTTCGATATACTTATTCTGATCCATTATTTTATTTGTTACATAAATTAAAGTGAGAATATATATATAGGCTATTGAAATGTGTGAATAGCCACCTAAAACAGAATTAATAATAAGAAAGTACTAGTTGAAAATGAAAAGAGGTGAAATAGGATAAGAAGAAAAAGAACAAAGAAGAAGAAAATAAAGAGGGAAAGGAAAGGCGCATGCTCGGGGAAATGCGTCAGCTACCTGATCGATGGATGTATCAAAGAAGGAGCATTTAAAGGGGGGCAATTTGTCATCATTGCCTTCCAAGTACGTCTTCTTTATTACCATTCATTTTCTCCATTATATTTGTACACATTTCTTCGATCAATTATAGATATTTTTTAAACATAAAATCAACCACATTATAATTCCGAGAAAATAGATTAAAACCACGCATCTTCATATGAAATTAAATCTGAATATCACGATTTTATATGGAGTATATATTTCAAAGTCTGTTTTATATGTGCTAGAAATATCTAAGGTGAGATATGAATAGACGCAATACATAGCACCGGTGACAGTTTACCAACATTAATCGAACTCTAATAATTCAAATAGAATAGATGGCCATCTTGTTATAAATAATCAGTAGGTTAATATAAGGAGTATTGTCTTATTCGATTCATCAAATGAAATCAGATCGACTAGATAATAAACTTTTATGACGAAATAACGGAAACTTATAGGATTATTTAAGACGACAAAATTTCCGAATAGTATATTTATACTACTACTACATGCTTGATTTTGACTACGTCTTGATTGAATGACAAGACTGAAATCAGATAGTAGTAGTAGATCGAAGTGTTATGTCCTATAATATGGACCCCCTTAGCTTCCCACCCTTTTTCTCTCTTATTTCAACCACTCCCTCTTTAAAACCCTACTTCAACTGTTATGTGGTACGATCCTCTACACATACATCCATCTCTATTTTCTCACCCATCTTTTTCTGGTGTTATGTTGTATACTTCTACTATACAATAGCAGAATTAACAGTATTATTATGATCAGGTTTAATAATTATGATATAAAAGTGCAAAAAGGAGGGATGGTTGATTATTCATGAGTTTGTACATTGGAATTTGAATGAGAGAACAAACAGAGAGCATTGCAGTATTGAGTCTTAAATGCATTCCCCTGACACTTCCCCTAATCCTCTCTCTCCCTCTGTGCAACGGCCTGTCATGCTCTCCCCCTATTGCCAAACTTTATCAACAATCTTCTTTATTACTCCATTTCAATCCTTCTTTTTTACACTATAATAGCATGAATAATGAATCGTGTTAGTATTACTCGGACGAACTATTGTGTATCACAAAAAAACAATTCCGAGACAATAGTGTAATTTCACGAGATTAATACGATCAGATCAAAATAGTCGTTCTAAACATGCGTATAGAGATATATTTGAACATGGGTTTCAAATACGGGGTTTTGAAGCTTTGTTGTCCTTTTCTAGAAGTCAAATGTTTAATGATGCAAAAATGGGCAATATTGGATTAATTAGACCATGCCTTTAGGCATTAAAATTGCCATATCATACACTCATAGGCATTTATAATTTGGCACCATTGTAATGCAAAAAAACTTATTGGATTGCATTTAATTTTCATATCTTTGTTCTGTTCACTAATATCTCATCATCATGGCCCTGAAATCAACTAGCTAATTATAGCTAGCAGTATACATTAATGTTTAGAAAGGTATGGTCAGCTTGAATGAACAAAATAATTATTTTATGAATGCAGAAAAGCCCCCCTTTTTTATGGGGAATTTCAAGCTTGATCAGCTGCATATTTATGCATGCATGCATGGAATTGACGTAAAACAGAACATTAATTAGTTAATCTGCCTTTTCTTTGGATCAAATTTACTTCATTTATCCAATTTTTACCCGCATCAATTACACACATAACGTCTAGTTTAAGATGTTTGAAACAATGTTGTAATTAGCCGTCAGAAATCTTCATGTGTTACGGTAAGTCGGTAACATTGTCGACGTGGGGTTACCTTCCCTATTTCAATGGTCACGTGGTTAATGACTAATAATTTACGCCCCTAGTTAATTGCATACATACGAGGGAAAGCCCAATATCGCATACATACAGAAAGGAATAAAAGTGAAAGTGTGAGATATATAATTCATCCATACTGTAATTTTTGTAACCGTTATTATTAATCAATGTAATCATCAAAAACAATCTAAGCTAAGGTAGAGATCAATATGTGAGAATGTTACTCTATGGGAATAAAACAACAGTTCAGAACTACAGATCTATCAGTTTCAACTTCATGATCAAGAAATTCAAATTGCATGTGGAGAAATCGAAAGGGTCAACTGACAAGACTACGTACCAAATAGACCACATGTATTTGTTCCATAAAATATAGAATTTAGAAGTTCTTGAGAGATAATAGGTACATATATATGGCAAAAAAATTGAATGTAACATAGATGCTAGTAATATATAGGCCCAACTTTCTCTTTTGTGGTCATCCTTATATCCCTCGGTTCGATCCACATATTTCCTCTCTCAAAATGTTGCTCAAGTGACAATAACTCCCAACTTGCTTATGAACCTGTTCGTACACAAAATAAAACGAGAAGTCATATTTCCGAAAATATTAGAAACTATACATTAAGAAAACTCTTTTAATTAGTCATTTTAGTACACAAAATTATAATGTAACGGCCATCGAAACACAAGTACATATATGATGAATGATGATGTTGCGATTATAAGTATCATGTGATATATATTTTGAGTTTTGGAAGCGCGTTTTCAACTTATTAAAACATCAATGTGACTCAAAAACATTGAGAAAAAGACAGGATGGACAATGGGGGACAGAGAACTATATATTGACCAAGTGACAAATTAAAATCACAAAGGCTGAAATGTGGAAAAGGATGAGATGATAAAGTACAAGATGTCATATGTGTATGAGAAGGGTTTATATTTACGTGGTTGAGCGCATTATTTGCTGCCTAATATTAGTTGGTCAGTACAAAAAAAAGGACACTTATATATATAACATGACCTCATCATCCATAAATTATTGTGTCTTCTTCTTATACTTTGAACTCTTTCTTCTCATCATTTTGTTACACAAACCCTAATCATTTCACTCGTATCTCCAATTGAAATTCCCCGAAAGTTATACATTTGTATATTGCTAAGACCGCCCTACATACCAATCCCAATCGTATAAGTTGGATCCTAGGCGCAAAAGTTCCAATATGCCAAAATCTATATATCAATGATTTGTAGACCATTGGTGACATGAAATTCCGATGATTTCGCCGATTAGTGACTCATTGCAAGCACACAATTATAACCCACTTTACAACTGCTCAAGAAGTACTAAGCCAGTGAACTGTAATTAAAGAACTCTTCACTTAAGCATAAATGCCATGGATGTAAAAAATTAATAAATCTATAACTTGATATGCAAGTGACTGCCTTCAGATTTCAGCACAACAAAATTGACTGCAATTAATTAGCAGACTGCACATCATTTAATTTGATCAGATTTTGAAAAATACAAAATTTAATCTTAAAAATGCTTAAACATAAATACACTGGTAAAAAACAAATATTCGCATAATAAGCATGAATCAGCTACAAAATAGGAGCAACATTCCACCAAACGTAACAGTCAATATTCGATCTCCATGAGGAAAAAAAAAAAAAAAAAAAGACTGTAAAAAAGTTGAAAACTTATTTTATTATTATTATTATTATAAAAATAACGGTAATTTAATTTACCTATAGAGTAGGGTTTGTTGAAAATTCAGAAACCCTAGGAATTAAATCAAGATGGATCAATACTCCGGCGATCATCTCCTCCGGCAGCTCTAGCAGTAGGCTGTTGATGAAGCTGCCCAAGCGGCCCAATCCCCGCCGCCGCCGCCGAAACGTTCATGTTCATTGCAAGCAGCCCAGCATCATATCCATGACCCCCACCACCACCACCGGCTGCCATGTCGAACCCTCGTATATTAATCCCAACACCACCACCGTGGTGGTTGTTGTTACTAGGGAAGAATTGGTGGTGCGAGTACAAGTTATGTTGGTGTAACTCCCTCGCACCACCATTTCCTCCTCCACCACCACCACCACCACCACCGCCTCCGCCTATTCCGAGTAGGCCGATCCCGAGTGACTGGTGGTGGTGGTGGTGGTGGTTAGCGGATGCTGTTGCGGCTATACCACCAACACCACCCCCACTGGTGTTGTTGCTAGCCGCAAGAGCAGCCGCTAGAATCCCACCGCCCCCGGCACCCGACAAGGTTGCGGCGCCGGGCGGCGAGAAGGTGAGATTCTGGTACTTGGAGAGCTCGGACCGAGCGCAAGAGAGGTCAACCTGGAGCTGGCGGAGCTGGTGCTGGAGTAGCGAGATGACACCGACACAGCCGTAGACGGGGTCCCGGAGCCGCATGTCGGCCTCGTAAGCGAGGGAATTGACGGCGTCTTCGCGCTGGTGGGGGTGGAGCTCGTTGAGGAGCTTGGTGACGTTGCTTGCACCGAACACCTTGTGCACGTTAGCAAACTTCTGCGGCTGGTCCGGTGGAAAGTACGGCGCGAATACGCACTCCGGTTGACATTTCCTCCTCAAAAACTTGCACGCCGCGCACGGCGAATTTGATGTTGACGCCATTTTCTTCTCTACGTTGATCTGTTGAATCTTTCTGTTCATGCAAATATTAACAAATTCAATAATTAACAAATTGACCCAACATATATTATCACTCAAAATTTTCGTGAAACAGGCTCATATGACAAACTCGATATAACAATAATAAGATCTTATTAGTCGGAAATTAAAAAGAAAAGTCAGTCTAATAGGACGAAGGGAGTAATAATATGTATCATAATAATATGATATACAGTCATATAGACTCGTATTCGTTAGGAAAAAACTGAAGTGTGATGATGAAGAAATTAAATGAAGATCTACAAAAGTAAGAGTATACTGTACTCAGTATAATATATATGATGAAGGTTTGATATAATAGAAATGAAGGAAAGATATGGAGAAGACTTTCAAAAACAGTTGGAGAGATTTTTCTCATATTTGGAACTCCAACCTGGTGACTTGAGCAGAGAGAGCTAGAGTGATGATGATGATGATGATCAGTAACTTTTTTCAGCAGCTTTCTGAGATTTTTTCTAACTTTCTCAGCTTTGTGCTGTCAATTTTTTACTCACAAAGTCAACAATTTTTACCACTCTAGGCCCCCACTTCTTTCTTCCACAAATTTCCCAAAATTACTCACAACATACACAACTATATGCAAATTAAATAAAACTTCCTAGCTAATTTATAATATGTTATATATATAACTCACTCTATCTTGCGCAGATAATTTGCAGTCGGCTAACATAAACTAGGTTTAAGATCGAGTAGACCAGGCGAGATGGCGATTTGAGAGATGGAGAGGGAGAAGTAGAGAGTAGTGTTTGTGTGTGTGTGTGTGGGGGTGTGAATAGAGAGGTTGATGTATGTAGTAGCGTAGAGGAAGGAGGGTGTTTGGATCTCGTGTAGGGGAAAGTAAAAGGGAAGAGAGATTACACCAATTTCGAAGGAGAAAGGGCGTGTGAGAGTGTCAAACTAACGAGATCTTGCTTCAATTTCATAGAAATCAACAATTTTCATATTACTATATACTATAATCATCATCATTTCATAAGAAAAATAAATCAACTTGTTGCAAAATTATCATACAAATTCAATGTAATTGACCTGTATAAAGCTAAGAGTTTAGACTTTTTATGTAGGAAGATTATTATTATCATTATTATTAATTATTATGGTGATCTTGGGATCATCCTAAGCTCCCTCTACCATATGGTACGTGTACTATAGTAGTACAACTTATATTACTAATCTTGTGAATTAATTAATTTTTTGATTAAGATAGTTGTGTGTATAATTAAGCTAAGCTATAAGTCACACCCTTTTGACCATGGGAGTTGTCAAGTAAGTAGTAGTATTACTAGCTAGTTAGCTCCTAATTCTGATTATTCTTTCTTGGGATAATCATTGCATTTAACTTAAAAACCGACCCTTGAGAGCTTCCGGGAGAGCCTTATTACCCTCGCCGAATTTGATATGAATGGATAATTAAAAAAAATTCAAGGATACAAATTAAATAAAAAAAATTCTAATTATTAGCTAGTAGCTACCTATATTACGACTAGTACTAGCTAAGTACAAGTAGAGTATCATGATCAGTTTTCCTCGATTTATTGAGTCAAACCCTTCATTTTTTTAACTTTATTTTTCTTAATTTCCTCCTCGATTTGCAAGTTATTGAGGAAAACTATGAAGAAAAAGACCCTTCAAAAACCATATGCAAGGGGAGGACATTTTTTATGTGAGAAATCATATAATAAAAGAAATCATTTGAAGTTTAGTTAGCTTAAATCACACATAACACTCTTACTAATTAAATGTAAATAAAAAGTAAATAGACTCCTACCTTAGCTTAAGTACTAAGCTTTTTGTATGTATATGTCTTGAGTTGTTGAAGAGGAAGATACTAACTAACTAAGGCTAAGAAATGCAAAAAAAAAAAAAAAAAAAAAAAAAAAAAAGAGATAAAATTAATTAAATTAAAGAATTTCGGGATCATGCAAGTTTGAGGGCTGTGTTTGGTGCAGTAATATTGGAAGCTTCTCCATAAAAATAGCCGTAAAAAATTGTTACTCACCGGAAAAACATGAAGGAATTAACTTGAAATATAAAGATGGTGATGATGATGATGTTATTTGATGTGTGTGATAATTATTTACTTTATAGTAATAATATTGTAGTAATTAATTTTTGGAGAGAGAGGGAGTGAGAGAAAGAGAGGTGAAAATGAAGCACACCCCCAAGAGCAAAGGCTAAGGAGGCGCGGAGAAAGTGAAAATATTTATACTAGTGTTAAGTAGTGTGCATGTATGTGTGTCTGTATGTGACACTAATACTGTGTGTATGAACAGCCTAATGTTAGGGCTACTGCAGGCTCTCTGTGCTAATATAATCATGATGATGATAGATATATTCATGGGCAGCTATTTATTGGGTAGGACTGTAGGACATATACATACATTATATGGTTCGTTTACTCACTATTTAGCCTCCTAGTTGGTGTATACCGACATGACAGTCTTAATTCAAAATTGATTTACATTCGACTGATTTGAATTGTCGTGGTACATGTAATATCAGTTAATTGACCATGTAACTGACATATGTGTGGAGCATGCATTATTAAATTTTGTACGACTATTTGGGAAGATTTCGTTTTTACTGTGAGTAATAGTGATCATAAATTAAAAGACGACTATATATATAAGATCGATTATTGAATTAAGAGATAAGAGCAAGTGATATACTTTTTGTTCCATTTCAAAGCTTTGTACATGTATCATTAGTTACCAGTTACCACACACTATTATAAGATAAATAACATTGTCATAATACAATATACTTTATAAGTTGTAAAAATGTAATTGTGCGGAACACATGCATGCGAATAAGTGATGCATACAAGAACGGGTTTTGTTAACCAACGTATTCTGAAATAGAAACACACATGCATGCACTCCAATCTGAATCCTCTATTTTTCAGCAAAATGGTATAGAACTATAGAATATGTGTATGGACCGTATTCAATTAACATATCGACTAACTGCTCAATGATTTGTTTTTAACACAATAGTTGGAGGGTGAAATACTTCACCTTCCGTGGTACGTAATTGTTTGCCGGAGATTGGGGAAGGCGATCAGCCATAAGTGTTCTCTAAAAATGTGTACAATTATATATCACGGAGAAATGATATCAACAACGACTCTGTGGCCCAATGGATAAGGCGCTGGTCTACGAAACCAGAGATTCTGGGTTCGATCCCCAGCAGAGTCGTTTTTGTTTTTCATTTTTCCAGGGCCTGTGTTAGTGAGCCGATCCTTATTTGTTGGGCCGATATTATCATCTTCTTGTCATTAAACTACATCCACTAGTGGCCCATGTATCGCATAAGCATTTTTTTGCTCTACATGGATGCCAAGAGGGGAGTACAAATTTGTTTGGAGTCACGGTAACAAAGTTATCTTTTTTTTCACGGTAATAAAGTTGACGTGGTGTTATCTAATTTCGAAATGCATAATAGAAATTGAAAGATCTTTATACTAAGTATTGACAATGTTGGCTTCATAAAAATAGCACTGACAATGTTGGCTTCATAAAATGAATACTGACGATGCAAACTTAGCTTAAATAAATACAGATGAATAAAACTAAATAAAATTAAGTAAAAGAATTCACGCTCTCATAAGTCATTACCTATACTTTTAGCTGACCTAAGCTGGCTAAACCGATCTAGTAAAGCTAACTTATTTTTAACTTCAACACGACTATCACTCACGGGGGCCAGAAATTTGATAAATTTATGGTTGGGTCGGCGCCATGTATACGAAAGAGTATACAATAATGATCTAATTGTTGCATTAAATACATTCACCCGGCTCGTTTGGATTGTGGGAGTAGGGGGTGAGATGATTATAATTCCCACTTGTAAATTATTCCCATGTTTGGTGAGTGGGAATTGGATTTGGGAATAAGAGATGTGGTAATTCTATTCCCATCATTTTATTAACTAGGAAGGGTGGTACTAGGAATTTGGATAACTTTTGCTTAAAATGACACAATTGTCATCAATAAAATGAGAGATAGAGGGTTAATTATTAGAAGACAAAATTGTAAAACAAGAAGTTATAAACAATTTTCATCTTAATTCCCATTATCTTATCCCACTTTTTTTTTTTTTTTTTTTTTTTTGAGGTCATCTTCTTATCCCACTTTTATCCAAACATGGGAGTGAGATTATTTTCCCAAGTCCCACCTAATTATCCCTCCCCTATTTCCACCTCTTGTCCCCCCTAGTTCTCATCACTCAATCCAAACGACCCCTCATGGTCTAAAAGATAACGAACCATTTTAATTAGTTGGTAATATTAGTTGAGAATTTGAATAACTTGTAAAAGGTTTAAGGCCTAATCATGCCGATTTACTAATCATTAGCTTGATCCTCGTGAAAATGCATGCAATGCATAAAATGTGCAAAAATATCCCTAAAACTGTTTTTTGGGTACATATGAGCAATTGATGCTGAGTGGCGTATAAGAATTTGAACTCGACACAACCGCAAGCCAGGATGATATCACGGAGAAATAATATCAATAATGACTCTGTGGCCCAATGGATAAGGCGCTGGTCTACGAAACCAGAGATTCTGGGTTCGATCCCCAGCAGAGTCGTTTTTGTTTTTCAAATTATGACATTTTTCCAGGGCCAGGGCTTTTCAGGCTTGTGTTTATGGCCAAGTCCCGATTCGTTGGGCCAAGATTTTTATCTTCTTGTCACCAAAATACATCGACTAGTGGCCCATGAACTGCATGAGCATTTTTTCGCTTTACATGGATGTCAAGAGTCAAGAGTCAAGAGGGGAAATACAAATTTTCGGAGTCACGGTACCAAAGTTGGCGTGGTGTTATCTAATTCCGAAAGTCATAGTAGAAAGGGATGGATAGTTGTACGAAGTATTGACAATGTTGGCTTCTTAAAAAGAATATTGACAATGTAAATTTAGCTTAAATTAAATTTTTTAAAACAAAATTAAGTAAAAGATTTCACGCTCTTATTACCTATACTTTGAATTGACCTAAACCGATCTAGTAAAGCTAACTTATATTTAACTTCAACACGACTATCACTCATGAGGGTCAAAGAAATTAAGGTACGGTTGACGCCATGTAAATGAAAGAGTGTACAATAATGATGTAATTGTCGAATCAATACATTGCATGTTTAGAAAATAACAAACCATTTCAACTAGTCCATAATACTAGTTGAGAATTTGAGGAACCCTATAAGATTTAAGGCCTAATAATGCCAACTTCCTAACCCCCTTAGGTTGAACCTCATAAATTGCAATGTATATATGGGGAAAAAAAAAAAATCTAACAAAACTTGATCCTCATGAAAATGCAATGTTTATACGGAGTACTAGTATGTGGGAAACATAATCTATAATCCATTTGCTTCAAAACCACTTTTTTTTCCTCCGCTCAGAACAACTCTAAAATGACCTAAACCGATCTTATCGCTTTTCCGAATTGAACACAACCCCAACGACTTACATTATGTTTGGTTGGAGTTGAGGAACATTGGGACAACTGGACAAAGGAACACGAAGTTAACAACTTTGGTTGGTACTTTTGTCGAAGAGATGGTCTTCTAAAATTAGGGTCTTAAAACCCTTGAAAAACCCCTTTATTTGCCCCCACAAAAACCACCCAAACACCGGAGCCGGAGGAGCGAGAGAGAATGCAAGCCCAAACTTTCCGGCGAGCAGTCCGTGCACTCTCTCACTTCCCCCGCCGCCACCACCACCACCACCACCACCACTTCCTCTCCTCTCATACCACCCCAAACCTCTCCTTTCTCTCCTCCCCTTTTATTCCCAAACTACCCCTCTTCTCCACCCTCACCACCGCCTCCTTCACCACCACATGCACTAATAAGGCAATTTACGAAAATACCCTTGATCCCAAATCATGCAACAAAGATGATGTCACTGTTGGTTCTACTAACAACATTGTTGTTGATGATGATGGTGGTGGTGGTGATGGTGAGAGAGGTGGAGATTGTGGGGTGAGGGTAGTTTCGGAATTTGACACAACGAGTACTAAGTTGACTGAGACGGATGCGTATGCTGCAATTGAGCTTGCACTTGATTCTGTTGTTAAGATTTTTACTGTTGCAAGCAGTCCTAATTATTTTTTACCATGGCAGAATAAATCCCAGCGTGAAACTATGGGTTCTGGTAATTTTTTTTCATTCCTAATTATTTACTTTTGTTTGGTTTTTATTTATGAGCTTATTTTGTTGTATAATTCTGAATTGTATGGTTTTGATTGAATGATTGCTGTAAATGCTGTTATTTTGGTGCTGTATTTGATAAAAGATGGGTTCTTTGTGGGTGATTTCATTGTTAATTTGGACCGGGATAGAGGCGTAACAAGGAAGATTTTTACTAGGTTGTAGTTAGTAGTAATTGGTAATGTAGTTGTTTTGGACTTTTTATGATGAAGATAGATGCTTTGTAGTGTAATATCCGAGTCGGTTGTGTTGTGACAATGGTGGGTTGGCTTGTTAAAAATAGTTGTATATGTATTCATTTTCGTTTTTATCTTGCATTTGTGCCATCTTGTGTGAGCGGTCGCATTATTGGAGTAATTTGGAGGACTAATTTTGGGTTCTTGTGATGGAAGTAATCTCATTTGGAAAGTAAAACTAATATTGCAATTGAAATTTATGGTTGAAATGGTGGTGGTGTAATGGTGTTGTCACCCATAGGGGATAAGATGATGGAGAACCGACTAAGGTGGTATGGCCACGTGAGGAGGAGGCCTAGTGACGCGTCGGTTAGAAGAGTAGAAGGGTGGAGAAGTGATAATATTAGTAGGGGTCGGGGAATACCCAAGATGACTTGGACGAGAGTGATTAGAAGTGATATGAGCTTCCTAGGGCTTGAAGAGAGTATGGTGTTGGATAGGGCGGTGTGGCGAGACTCTATCCATGTGGAGGACTTGTTCTGACTCCTTTTGATTTCTTTGTCTGGTTTTTCCAAAACTTGTTTTAACTTGTATTCAAAGTTCATATGTTTTTTTGCAATATTTTTTAAACCTTTTTATTTATTTTTGACGACTTTCTAAACTTCCTTTGAAAGTGTTTAAATACTTCTAAAAGGTTTACAACGTTTTCGAAATTTCATGGCGTACACAAGACGGTTACTAGATGACGATTCATGTTCGCCGACACCAAATCATTTTGGGAATAAGGCTTGGTTGTTGTTGATGTTGTAATGGTGGTGTTGTTGTCAGTCTAGTCACTATTATGCGAGGAATTGTGGATTGTTGTGTTATTTGTGTAATCGTGTTTGAGCTGGGAACTTGGTTTGTGTAGCGTGGTTGGTAATGAACTTATGATGATGGCCGCGTCTGTAAAATTGAGAGCCTTGATACGCCTAATTGTGTTGAGATGAGATACTAGACGATGCTTCTAGGTGATTTGCTGAAGAGAAATGAAATTGTTTGTCCTTGTAGGTAGAAGTTTTTTTAGTTTCTATGGAGTTACTTACGTCAGTATTGTTAGTTTAATATATGATCCTTCTGCTAACAGAACTTCATTGTGGACATGATTTGGGATGCAGGGTTTGTTATTTCTGGGAGAAGGATCATCACGAATGCCCATGTGGTGGCGGATCAGACATTTGTGCTTGTGAGGAAACATGGCTCTCCTAACAAGTATAGAGCGGAAGTTCATGCTGTTGGACATGAATGTGATTTGGCTATCTTAGTTGTTGAAAGCGAAGAATTCTGGCAGGGCATGAACCATTTGGAACTTGGAGACATTCCGTTTCTGCAAGAAGCTGTGGCTGTTGTAGGATATCCTCAAGGTAATTACTATTGTGGTATATTGATGTTTTTCTTCCCCATTGGTCTGATTATGCCTTACATTAGTAAACTTAATAATTTGAGGTATTGATTAAGAGTGCACAAGTAAGCAGCATAGCATCTGTACTGTTGATTAGAATAAAAAGCTCATGAGTAAGTTGAGGCCGTAGGGTGTTAAAGGAAATCAGACGTATGTCCTTGCCACCATGGCAAGGAGGATGAGATATCAAAATACGGAGTATCATATATCTTCTGTATGACACTCCTTTTTGTAAAGTTCTTATCTTTTCTGTGAGCAATTACAATTAGATTGCATACTTGCATAACGTCTCTGCATTATTTTGCTTTTTTTTTTGTTTTCTTCCTTCCGGATCTACTGAGTAATATTTTCCGAAGACATCAAGCCTGAAGCACCATAATCTTTGGCACATTTGAATTGCGTAGCCTTTAACCTCCCCAACATTACTTCCTACATGAGCAGGCAAATAGAAAATGTGTCAATACTCAAAGAGAGATCACCCTTATAGGTTTGTGGGACCTTGGCTGAAAACACTCAAGATAGCTACAAAAGTACAAATTATTTAACAGCACCGGAGCTACCAGTCTCTGGTCATTCTCATATAACATGTATCGGACACTGAGTACTTTGCTTCTCAGGTCTTTGTTAGTGTAGGGTTTTTCGGTCATATGGAGGATAACTTTGCTTGGCCCTTGATAATGTTTGAGTTTCTTTTTCTTATTTTTTTTTTCAGGAGGGGACAATATCTCTGTTACAAAAGGAGTTGTTTCCAGAGTGGAGCCAACACAGTATGTACATGGGGCTTCTCAGCTGCTAGCAATACAAATTGATGCAGCTATTAATCCAGGAAATAGTGGTGGCCCTGCAATTATGGGAGATAAAGTTGCTGGAGTAGCATTCCAGAATCTTTCAGGTGCAGAGAATATTGGGTGAGTCTTGTGTATGTATGAACCTATGACATATGTAGGTACCGTCTAAGCCTTTGTTGTGTTCCCCTCACCAGCTCCCCTCTCCCTCTACTAAGCTGAGTTAATAGCTCCTGTTGCTCTTTGATATTTATCGTCTTTGTGGTCTCTTATCTCTTTGACTATCTATTCTACAGCTACATAATTCCGGTGCCTGTGATAAAGCATTTCATAGCTGGTGTAGATGAACGTGGTGAGTATGTAGGCTTCTGCTCATTGGGTCTCTCCTGCCAAGCAATGGAGAACGCACAGTTACGCGAGAACTTTGGTATGCATCCTGGAATGACAGGAGTACTCGTGAGTAAAATCAACCCACTATCTGAGGCACATAAGGTTCTTAAGAAAGATGATGTGATCCTTGCATTCGACGGTGTGCCTATTGCTAATGACGGGACAGGTATTTGTTTGCTTTGAGTTTCCACATTTCAGAAACATTATGTATTATGTCTGTCTCTCAGTATGCATCCCCAAAACTATTTGATTCACTTTAAGTAAATTTAAATAATAAGACTGGCTTGTTTCAGCATATTATCCAAATAATAATTGAAGGAGGAATTACGATGTCTTTTTTTTTTTGTTATGTTGCCTGACTGCCTGTTGACGTGATCTGTTGAAGGTTCTCTATCATTTTACTTAGCAGTGTCACAGAGATCATTATCTTGGTTCTTTCTGATATTCTGAATATTTACTGTAATGACAGTTCCTTTCAGGAATAGGGAGCGAATAACATTTGATCATCTGGTCTCCATGAAGAAGCCTAACGAGAAAGCTGAACTGAAGGTGTTGAGAGAAGGAAAAGAGTCTAACATAATTTTAAATGTTCAGCCTGTAAGTAAGCATAATTCTACTAGTTCTCTTATGATGTGGATGTATACAAGAAGGATAACACACACACTTGTGCTCTCTACGTCGACTCAATCAGTGAATGACTTAGTGGTGGATGTTGTCGTTGCTTATTAATGGTTCTCATGGGTATATTGTAAAGTATAGATTGTCCTTCTGTATAGATCACTACCAGAGACTCTTTTCCATTCCTTGACCTCATTCCCCCTCCCCTTCTTTCCTTTTTATGTACTTATATGTGGAGTACTCTCAGCTTGAGTTATAAGACAAACACTTAATTAATTTCTTCTAATGAACGAGACATGTCTTTTGCGATTCAGTGTTTATACAGCATGAAGGAAACTACAATACTTAAGTAATGATATGTTGCGCAGACATACGATACATGACCCACCAAGTGCTATACTGCTCCGTTTAAAGAATTACTAAAGCCTAGATAAACTTTGTTGTGTTTTTTTGTGAGAATTTTCAGTAGCTGTTGTCTCACTATGTTTTACCTATGATATATATCGCCATTAACTTTACTTCTAATCTTTTGCAGCTGCCGCCATTGGTTCCTGTCCAGCAGTTTGATAAAGTACCCAGTTACTACATATTTGCTGGTCTAGTCTTTATCCCACTTACCCAACCATTTCTCCATGAATTTGGGGAGGATTGGTATAATGCCTCACCACGTAGATTGTGCGAACGCGCACTAAGAGAGCAACCCAAGAAGGCTGGCGAACAACTAGTCATACTATCTCAGGTGCTTTTCGACTTCATCCTCTTTTGATGATACTTTCCAGTGTTATAAAAATTTGATGTTTCACGCCGTGTAGAACTCATTCTCTTGGATCAAATCACTTAGATGGAATTGGATTATGTTGAGTGCTGAATGATATTAGATGAAAGGGGAGCCTTGGCGCACCGGTAAAGGTGTTGCTTTGTGATCGATAGGTCACTGGGTCAAGTCCTGGTCAGCCTCTTGTCCAAAAAGTGACAATGGAAGGCTCTCCATCATAAAAAATTGACAACAATTGACTACTTTTGAAAACGTGGTCAAAGTTGGCCAAAACCGAAGTGTATAATCTACGTCTCTTGGCCCAAAATGTCACCGGGAAAAAAAATAGCTCTAGTGTTTTTTAGGAACGCCTAGGGATCATCTGATATGTTTTGGAGAAATATTTGGGCCAGAAACCTATGGTAAGTCCTAAATTGGCAACAAAAAGCACACTCCTGACTCAACTAGTGTCGTGTGCTAAAAGTGCTTCAATGACAACTCTAACAAAGGTACCAGCCCTCATATCCGACACTACTCCAAGGCTGTCCATCTTAAAATTTTGGCAACATTTGGTACTTCCAACAAAATAGTCAAAAGTGGCCAATAACCGAAGTATATAATCCACGGTTTTTGGCCTACATGGCCCTGGAATAAAAGCGACTCAATTATTTCAAAGCCTTTACATGTCATATTATGGGTATTAGCAAAATATTCGAGCCAAAAACTATGTAAGGTTTAAAATTAATAAAAAACACAAGCTAGCCTTTACGAGTGACGCTGTGCCGAGATTGCTTGAACAACTTCTCTATCATAGACACCGGCCCTCATATGAAATAAGTATACTCCCAAGGCTCTCCACCCTAATATATTTATAACAATTGACAACTTATGAAAACTTTTTCAAAATGGGCCAAAACTAAAGTATATAATCCACGTTTTTGGGCCTAAAATGTCACTAGAACAAAAATAGCTCTAGTGTTTTTAGGATTGCCTAGGGATCATATAATGTGTTTTGGAAAAATATTTAGGCCAGAAACCTATGGTAAGTGCCAAAATCGTCAAAAAACACATTTTAGCCTCAACTACTGTCATGTGTGAATAGTGCTTAAAGGAATTCTCTAACATAGAAACCAGCCCTTATATGCAACAAGGATACTCCAAGCCAGCCCATCATAAATTTTGAAAACGTTTGGCTAGTTTCGAAAAACATGGTCAAAATTGGCTAAAACTGAAGTGTATTATCCACGGTTTTTCGTCCAAAATGTCACGGGAATTAAAATTGGTCAAATTTTTATAGGCAGCCCTAGGGATCATATTATGTGTATTGGCCAAATATTAGGGCCAAAAGCCTATGCTAAACCTCAAATTCGGCAAAAATACACACAATAACCTCAACGAGTGACTTTCTTCCGAAATTGCTTGAAAAACCTCTCTACCAGAGACACTAGTCCTCATATCCATTAAGTTTACCTTAAGGCTTTCCATCCTAAAATTTTAATTACAATTGACGACTTTTGAAAACATGGTCAAAATTGGCCAAAATCGAAGTACATAAACCACGTTTGTTGGCCTAAAATGTCACTGGAATATAAATAGCTTTAGTGTTTCTTAGGATTGCCTAAGGATCATTTAATGTGTTTTGGAAAACTATTTACGCCAAAACCTTATGGTAAGTGCCGTCAAAAAACGCATTTTCGCCTCAACAAGTGTTGTGTGTGAAAAGTGCGTAAAGGAGTTCTCTAACATAGAAACCAGCCCTTATATACAACAACGATACTCCAAGACTACCCATCATAAATTTTGAAAACATTTGGCTAGTTTCGAAAAAATGGTCAAAACTGGCCAAAACCGAAGTGTATTATCCACGTTTTTTCGCCCAAAATGTCACGGGAATAAAAATTGCTCAAATTTTTGTAGATACCCCTAGGTATCATATTATGTGTATTGGCCAAATATTAGGGCCAAAAGCCTATGCTAAACCTCAAATTCGGCAAAAATACACACACTAGCCTCAAAGAGTGACGTTCTTCCGAAATTGCTTGAAAAACTTCTCTATCAGAGACACTAGTCCTCATATCCAATAAGTTTACTCCAAGTCTTTCCATCTTAAATTTTTTATTACAATTGACGACTTTTGAAAACGTGTTCAAAATTGGCCAAAACCGAAGTACATAATCCACGTTTGTTGGCCCAAATTGTCACTGGAATAAAAATAGCTTTAGTGTTTCTTAGGATTGCCTAAGGATCATTTAATGTGTTTTGGAAAAATATTTACGCCAAAACCTTATGGTAAGTGCCGTCAAAAAACGCATTTTAGCCTCAACTAGTGTCGTGTGTGAAAAGTGCTTAAAGGAGTTCTCTAACATAGAAACCAGCCCTTATATACAACAACGATACTCCAAGACTACCCATCATAGATTTTAAAAACATTTGGCTAGTTTCGAAAAAATGGTCCAAACTGGCCAAAACCGAAATGTATTATCCACGTTTTTTGGCCCAAAATGTCACGGGAATAAAAATTGCTCAAATTTTTGTAGATACCCCTAGGGATCATATTATGTGTATTGGCCAAATATTAGGGCCAAAAGCCTATGCTAAACCTCAAATTCGGCAAAAATACACACACTAGCCTCAACGAGTGACGTTTTGCGGAAATTGCTTGAAAAACTTCTCTATCAGAGACACTAGTCTTCATATGCAATAAGTTTACTCCAAGGCTTTCCATCCTAAAATTTTAATTACAATTGACGACTTTTGAAAACGTGGTCAAAATTAGCCAAAACCGAAGTACATAATCTACGTTTGTTGGCCCAAACCGTCACTGGAATAAAATTAGCTCTAGTGTTTCTTAGGATTGCCTAAGGATCATTTAATGTGTTTTGGAAATTTTTTTAAGTCAAAACCCTATGGTAAGTGCCAAAATCGTCAAAAAACACATTTTAGCCTCAACTAGGGTCGTATGTGAAAAGTGCTAAAATTTTGAAAACATTTGGCTAGTTTCGAAAAAATTGTCAAAACTGGCCAAAACCTAAGTGTATTATCCACGTTATTTAGCCCAAAATGTCACGGGAATAAAAATTTCTCAAATTTTTTTAGATACCCTAAGGAACATATTATGTGTATTGGCAAATGTTAGGGCCAAAATCCTATGCTAAATCTCAAATTCGGCAAAAGTGCACACACAAGCTTCAACGAGTGACGCTATACCGAAATTGCTTGAGAATCTTCTCTATCAGAGACAGTAACCCTCATATCCATTAAGTGTACTCCAAGGCTTTCCAACCTAAAATCTTAATTACAATTGATGACTTTTGAAAACGTGGTCAAAATTGACCAATTTGAAGTACATAATCCACATTTGTTGGCCCAAAATGTCACTGGAATAAAAATAGCTCTTGTGTTTCTTTGGATTGGCTAAGGATCATTTAATGTGTTTTGGAAAAATATTTACGCCAAAAACCTATGGTAAGTGCCAAAATCGTCAAAAAACACATTTTAACCTCAACTAGGGTCGTGTGTGAAAAGTGCTTAAAGTAGTTTTCTAACATAGAAACCAGCCCTTATATACACCAAGGATACTCTAAGACTACCCATCATAAATTTTGAAAACATTTGGCTAGTTTCGAAAAAATGGTTAAAAATGGCCAAGACTGAAGTGTATTATCCACGTTTTTTTGCCCAAAATGTCACGGGAATAAAAATTTCTCAAATTTTTGTAGACACCCCTAGGTATCATATTATGTGTATTGGCCTAATATTAGGGCCAAAAGTCTATGGTAAACCTCAAATTCGGCTAAAGTACACACGGTAGCGTCATTGAGTAACGCTAAGCTGAAATTGCTTGAGGAAGTTCTCTATCAGAGACACCAGCCTTCATATCCAATAAGTGCACTCCCAGGCTCAACCTTAAATCTTAACTACAGTTGATGACTTTTGAAAACGTGGTCAAAAATTTTCATAACCGAAGTACATAATCCACGTTTGTTGGCCCAAAATGTCACTGGAAAGAAAATAGCTCAGAGTATTTTTTAGGATTGACTAGGGATCATATAATGTGTTTTGGAAAAATATTTTGGACAGAAACCTATGGTAAGTGCCAAAATCGTTAAAAACACATTTTAGCCTCTAACTAGTGTCATGTGTGACAAGTGCTTGAAGGAGTTCTCTAACATAGAAACCAGCCCTTATATACAACAACGATACTCCAAGACTGCCCAACATAAATTTTGAGAACAGTTGGCTACTTCCAAATAAATGGCCAAAATTTGCCAAGAGCGAAGTGTATAATCCACGTTTTTTTTTTCGTCCAAAATGTCACGGGAATAAAAATAGTTCAAAGTTTTGTAGACACCCCTAGGGATCATATTATGGGTATTGGCCAAATAATAGGGCCAAAAGCCTATGGTAAACCTCAAATTCGGCAAAAATACACACGGTGGCCTCAATGAGTGGCGCCATGCCGAAATTGCTTGAGGAACTTCTCGACGAGATATTCCAGCCCTCATATCCAATTATGGTATTTCAAGGCTCTCCATCATAAAAAAATGATAACAATTGACTACTTCTGAAACGTGGTCAAATTTGGCAAAAACCATAGTATATAATCCACGTTTTTTTGCCCAAAATGTCACCGGAACAATAATAGCTAATGAACCTGTTTTTAACTGTCACCAAATGAACCCTTGTGCCCTTCTCTTATAGTTTTATGTTGGTAGTTTTTCAATTTAGTCAGCTACTGCTCTTTCCTGTATTGTAACTCAAAATGTACTGGCTTTTGCCGTTTCAGGTCTTGATGGATGACATAAATGCAGGATATGAGCGTCTAGCAGAATTACAGGTATGGTTTTGGTAGTGTGTTTTAGCTGGTTTTGAGCACCTGCTTGCTCACCTGCATATTTCAGGTCTTGTAAGATTTTAGATTTTTAGCTATATCTTCTGACATTTTTTGCCCTAGAACTGGCTATCACTAGTGATACTCACGAAGAGCAGAAAAGTTATATTTTAAATCACAAGAAGCGGTTTTTATGTAAGTTTGTACACAAGTACTTGTAACCCTTGGGAAATATCCATGATCAAGACCAAGAGGTGTGTTGAGCCACCAGCGTGGTTTCAGAGGCCCTTATTAGGATCACTGATCAATTGATCGGTTTTTTAGTAAATGATTGTCGAGTGATGGAGAAAGCCAGGATTCTGAGAGATACTAAAATTTCTTTTCACATTGGACCTATAGACGGTTACTGGATGACGATTCATGTTAGCCGACCCCAAATCATTTTGGGAATAAGGCTTGGTTGTTGTTGTTGTTGTTGTTGTTATTGGACCTATAGACCTAACTATTCTTTGGTTTTTGGGATATAATGGAATAAAGCAAAATGACTCATAAAACTATCTGTGCTTCTTATTTTGTGAAGTAGTAGTCAGTCGGTGCGATTCTGGAAACAATTTTTATTTTGAGTCATCCGTGCGCATCCTCCCTATGTTTCAATAGGGGTAAGGCTTGCGTGCATCCGACCCCTCCTTACCCCGCCTTATGGCAGGAACCTTTAAGACACTTGGGTAAAGATGTTGTTGTATTGGAGCTATAGACCTTTGAGGACTCGAGTATGTCAGAAGCCCAAAGCCTCTAAGCCAAGGTTTCAGGTGACCACCAAAAGTTTTAGTTGGATTGGCATAGATTTCCCAACAGAAGATTACTTCTTGTGGAAAAGCTTTAGTTACTACAGTATTTATTATTATGTTTTAACGGAAAAAGATTGGGGTCCTTGTTGCTACGTTCGTTATGAAATGGCTTGCCTTTGTGTAAGCAGTTACGTTGAGCATATTGGCCCATATTCTTTTGGATGAAGCTCTTTGAAGTTAAAAGGATGTAATTTCCCGAATGAGTAACTTGTTTATCGATGTAGTTATCTCTTTCTTAATATAGGTTTGCCTCTGTCTGAACAGTAATCTTGTTCCACAAGTAGTGGCCTACGCAATGGGTTAGATTTTTGGTTTATGGGGCATTTGACTCGACATCCTTGAGGTCTTAGCTTGGAAGGCATTATTTGCTGATTGTCGGGCAGCAGAAACGGCAAGCTGGTTTAGGTTTAGCTAGCAGCTATACTTTTCTTCGAAAAATGACTCAAAAGACTTTAAAAAACTCTTGGAAGAAAGTAAGTAAACAAAATTGTAATATCAAAAATATGATCAGAAGCCTGTATTAAAAGAGCCGCGTAATCACCAAGGAGAAATCCCAGAAGTGGTGGAGTTCTTAATCTAAGACCTTGGTTGTGTTCCTATGCAGTCAATTGCTTAGTCCTCATACATCTTATATGCCTTACACATGATATATTTCGACTTTTGCATGATTCAAAAACTGACAGAGTTCTATGATGAGCAGGTGAGAAAAGTTAATGGAGTGGAGATTCACAACCTAAAGCACTTGTGTCAGCTTGTAGAGGATTGTAATGAAAGTAACTTAAGGCTCGATCTGGATGATGATCGAGTTATTGTATTGGACTATCATAAAGCGAGGCTTGCAACATCTCGCATTTTGAAACGACATAGAATACCTTCCTCAATGTCCGGTGATCTCGTTGACAGTGGGCAGGAGGAACAGAACGTAGCTGCGACTGTATGCCAGGATTGAGTCATATTCTTCCCAATTCTGAATGCGGGTCGTTTTAATTAGTTATAGGTTTATTAGAAGGCTATTCTTCATTTTATCCCCCAAGTTATTCTTTTCTACCAGTAGAAATTAGATTTGTAGCCTCTCCCCAACTTATTAGAAAGTGTTCTTCGACATCGTATAGGCCACTTGTATAATATACGTTCTACAGGTTTAGTAATTCCTAATTCTTAGGCATTGCAAGTTCTCCGGTGAACAAATCGAGCTTCATAACTATGTGTTTCCATTTTCCGTTCAATGAGTAAATCTACTGTTCTACATTACTATACGATCCTCTGTTTTTCTAGTTTCTGTTTTTTGTTGAACATGTTGAACAGTTCAGTTCCTACATAGTTGATTGCTACTTATGAGCATTGATAAGAAATGGTAATGTGCGACACAATGATATGCCTCATGTAGATGTCAACTATCCCAATTAATGTTGGGTTCGAGATTTGGAGATTACAGCTTAAAACTTTCATAACATAGAGACCATATAGTCCCTAACTATTATAACATCCGCCTTAATTCTTTTTATTGTTGGTCGTAATATATATGAATATTAATAATTAGATCTAAACGAACCATATTTTTATAAATTGTCTTATAATGTTTTCCCTTGAAACTTCCATAATGTAATTTCTCTTAATTAAGTGTGGTTTAATTAATATACGAAGCGTTATTAATCCCAAATGACCATGTCAAGACAGTTTCTAGGAGTTTCATATCCAAGTTATCTTCCCAACCAAAAGACAAAACCAAATTTAGAAAAAAAAATGATGTTTATTTTCAGCTAATTTTGATTGGCTTTAAGACATTACAAGAAAAGCAAAGAAAACATTAGGACAAAGACTAAAATTAGAATTTTTACCAATTTAGAAATTTATAGAATTTGTTTTCCTAAGAGATTAACAATAATAAAAAAAAAAGAACCAAAATTAGTAGAAAATTTAAGGTTACCCTTAAATTGTGGGAGACTAGAGAAGAAAAATTGGTAAGCAGAACATTTGTGCATCTTACAAGGGATGTGTATAAGAAGGGAGAGCCTTATAAACAAGAATGAGCTAACAAGCCTCGAGCAGGCTCTCAATATCCCTTAAATCTAAAGGCAACCTTACAATCTAAAGTACTAATAACATTTCACCTTGAAGAAACATTTGGAGGGTCCTTTCATATCCTTTCCCTTGTTAGCTCGGATTTTATATTAAAGAGAGTATAATTATGACGGGAAAGATGAAGCTAATCACCTCCTCCTCATTGTTGTTCCCATGTCTCTTCTCCATGCTCGTTTTCGTGGCTCAGGCCGAGGATCCGTACTTGTTCTTCACATGGAATGTGAGTTATGGCACCCGCTCGCCTTTGGGTGTTCCACAACAAGTCATTCTCATCAACAATGAATTCCCTGGTCCTAACTTGAACACCACCACTAACAACAACATTGTTGTCAATGTTTTTAACAACCTCGACGAGCCATTGCTCTTCACCTGGTATGTTTCTCCTTGATCTTATAGAGGCTCTCGCTTCAAACAGGTTAAATGGTCGCATATGTATCAACATATGCATTATTTTCCCTATAGTAATATATATATAGGTCGATTTTAATTAACACGTGAATACGTGATCCCCTTTACCTTGCCATGAGCGAAAATGTAACATGTAATGCTTGTACAGGAGTGGAATCCAACAGAGGAAAAACTCATGGCAAGATGGTACACCCGGTACAATGTGCCCAATTGCACCAGGGACAAACTACACATACCATTTCCAGGTGAAGGATCAGATTGGAAGTTACTACTACTTCCCAACCACAGGGTTCCAGAAGGCAGCTGGTGGGTTCGGTGGCCTACGTGTCAACAGCCGTCTCTTGATCCCTGTCCCATTCGCTGACCCCGAGGACGACTACACTGTCCTGGTCGGAGACTGGTACGCAGACAGCCACACTGTCCTCAAAAAGCGCCTCGACGGTGGCAAATCCTTGGCTAGGCCAGATGGTGTGCTGATGAACGGTAGGCAAGGTAAGGTTGGTGACGCGAAAGAGGAGCCACTCTTCACCATGAAGCCTGGTAAGACTTACAGGTACAGGATCTGCAATGTGGGTATGAAGAACTCCATCAACTTCAGGTTCCAAGGCCACAACATGAAGTTGGTCGAGGTCGAGGGTTCCCACACCGTTCAGAACATTTACGATTCCCTTGATATTCACCTTGGACAGTGCTACTCTGTCCTTGTTACTGCTGACCAAGAGCCTAAGGACTACTACATGGTTGCCTCCTCTAGGTATATATTTCTCATATAGCGCAATTTTCATTATGGGTCATTCGTAAACAGCCTCTCTATATATACATCAGACCCCCCTTTACCTCGCATTTTGGACTAATTTAATGTGTTGGTGTGATCAGGTTCACCAAGTACCACCTCCAGGCTACAGGCATTGTCCGATATGCAGGCGGAAAGGGCGCCCCATCCACAGTCCTCCCTGAGGCACCAGTTGGCTGGGCATGGTCCTTGAACCAGTTCAGGTCATTGAGGTGGAACTTGACCGCCAGTGCGGCCAGGCCTAACCCACAGGGTTCATACCACTATGGTCAGATTAACATCACCCGAACTATCAAGTTGGTTAACACTGCTGGTACAGTCGATGGCAAGCTCCGCTATGCTATCAACGGTGCCTCCCACACCGATGTAGACACCCCATTGAAGCTTGCAGAGTACTACGGCGTGACTGACAAGCTTTTCAAGTATGATGTCATTGGTGATGAGCCACCATCAAACGTTGACACACTGGAAAAGTTCACTGTTGGACCCAATGTGCTCAACACCACTTTCAGGAACTTTGTTGAGATTATCTTTGAAAACCATGAAAAGAGCATCCAAACCTGGCACTTGGATGGATACTCCTTCTTCCCTGTCGCGTAAGCCTTACACTTTAAAATCTCAATTCTTAACGCAATTTTCATTATGGGTCATCTGAACACAGCCAGTCTTTCTGTGTTTTCAACATAGGGGGTAAGGTTGCGTACATCTGACTCTTTTTAACTCGACTAATGTGACAATGCAATGTATGTGGTGAAACAGGATCGAGGTCGGAACATGGACCCCAGAGAAGAGGAAGAACTACAATCTATTGGATGCAGTGAGCAGATACACAATCCAAGTGTACCCAAAATCATGGGCAGCAATCATGCTGACATTCGACAATGCCGGTATGTGGCACCTGAGGAATGAGTGCCTAGAGAGGTCATACTTGGGACAGCAGATGTACATCAGTGTTCTGTCTCCAGAAAGGTCACTCAGGGATGAGTACAATCTTCCTGATTACGCTCAACTCTGTGGCATTGTCAAGAGCATGCCCAAGCCACCACCTTACAGCATCTAAGACACTTAAAATTATGATGGTGATCTCTACACAAAAAATAGCATTTTTAATGTTTGTTTTGTCCTGGGTTAAAAGTTCTAAGTTGTAATTCAATTTTTTTTGCCATGTATTTGTTTGGGTAGTAGGAAAAAAAGAAGATGTCATTGGTTCAAACAACAATTTGAGAGAGGCAATCTGTTGTATCCCTAAGAGTGTTGGAATTATAATTAACATTGTATTTTAAGCAATGTTATAAATCAATAAAAACCAAAAAAATTCAAAAAAAAAAAATGTATGATGTCTTTGCATCTTTTTATCAATAAATTAATTAAATACCTTATTGTTGAAGCTTGATTAAAAAAATAAATTTGTAATGAGCTTTCAGTTTTGTTACTATGAGTAGATACTTACAAAATGGTGGCCAAAAACACACAATTGGACAACAACAACTCTCCTGTGAGCTAAAAATGACTAGATTTTTGGAGGATGTTTTAGTTGTCGTATTACAGTATGTGTTTTGAAAAAAAAAAAATATAAGAGCTAAAAGTTTATGACGGGTGGCCTAAACCGGCCAAAAACACGCACTCTACCCTTCTCGAGGGACGAAAGATAAATGAGCTTAAAAGACCCTCAAACAGAGGAATCAGCCCCTCAAAGTTGTTCAATGGAACTTCCGGGGTGTCCAGGGTAACAATCTAAGAACATTTATATACTTTGAAATTTTTTGGCCAAATAACCAATATTGGGCGGAAGGCTATAATTCATGAATTCTGGCCAAAAATTGTCCCGAAATAAAAATGGCCCAAAAATATAGGAGTATACGAGGGCCAAAATATGTGTTGCGCCAAAAAATTAGAGCAAAAAACTTAATATAAGTGACCCAAATAGGCCAAAAACTCACGTTAAACCATAACAGATTAACAGGTGATCTGATGTGAGGCGATGTGGCTCAAAAGAAACTCTAACGAGAGAATCAGCCTCTCAAATTCATCAAAGGCATTCCCATGTATGGCATCCCCGACAAGGTTTTAAGAACATTTGGATACTCGGAAAAAAATGTCAAAATAACCCAAACCCGACCTAATTCATGATGAGCCCACCAACTTCCTAGCGAAGCAAGCCTACATAGGTAGAAGATCGAAAAGAATGCCCGTGGCCCTAAGTAATCGTGGTTGTTCATTGGATTCCGGAGGAACTACTTTGTTAGGATTGGGGAGGAACTACTTTGTTTGGATTGGGGAATTGCTGTGATTCTTCCTGAATAGCCGAAATTGGGGGAAAACGTAGGTTACAATCTACAACTTTTGGCGCAAATTGGCCCCGAAACAAAATAGTTGTTCAATTTTTTTTTTTTTTTTTGAGGTTTTCTCAAATCTTTTTTCGGAATCCCTGTGAGCTGTGGGTAATATTATGGGCTGACAAAATATCAGACCCAACAGTAACTCTTCTGTGAGACCGTCTCACAGGGTGAGACGGGCCCAAAAGGATAAAAGCCCACTCCCTACTCATTTACAATAAATTAAAAAAAAATAGAAAGAGAGAGAAACGGATTATATCTTACAATTTGATGATGAACTTATCACAACTACCACTATTATATCGTAAATTTGAACTTTAATATTTTTTTTAATTTTTTTTAATTTTTTTTAATTTTTTTTTATTTTTTTAAAAAAAGTTTTACACAATTGTCTTGAAACTGCAGTTTCTCAATATGAATGTTTGAGTTAATAAGTTATAACCTTGAGTTTTGTAACTAAATCAAAGAGTTACAAACATTTATACAAATTACAAATGTTTGAGTTGTAAACTTAAAATCTTGAGTTCTTAATATAAAAGTTTAATTAAACTTACTTAAAACTTTGAGTTCTCAATATGAATGTTTGAGTTTAAATCTCTACAAATCTTTGAGTTTTAAAATTTTTTAAATCTTTGAGTTTAGAATACAAAATTCCTAGTTCTTACGGCATAAATTTGAGTTTAGAACCTTGAAATAATTATCGTCAAATCATGAATAATGGCTAGATAAATTTTTTTGAAAGATTCCGTCAAAAAGAAAAAATATTAGAAGAAGAAAATGAGAGATACTTAGGGAGGAGAGAAAGAAATAGAAAAAACTTAGGTATACGAGAACTAGAGAAGTTTGGAATGTGTGGGAAGGGTTAGTTTTCTTGTTTTGTATTTTGGGCCTTTCTTGTTATGGGCCCGTCTCACACTGTGAGACGGTCTCATACAAGAATTTGTGCAGACCCAAATAGCTATAGTACGTTTCCAAAATCAGCCAATAATATCTTGACTAAGCCGCTTTTACAAAAGCTATACTAGATATACTCGTCCTTTGAGTTTATTTTTAATTTCGGTTAAAAAGTCTCATAAAAGACTAGACCAATTTACTTGGTTAAAAAGTGACATTTTCCCATAGGTAGTAATTATTTTATTAGTTCATTATTGTTAGATCGCATTATTTGTGATTTTAAGTATTGTGTAATATAAGTTTAGTTGTAATTTATTAAAAAAACTCGTGTAGATTTTATGGGAAATGATCCTCTAGAGTTCCTTTTATGTAGAGTTGGTAGAGTTTACCAAAACAAGTAAAGAGACAAAATAAAAAGAATTCTAAGGGTCACAAATAAATTGTTAAAAAATTTATTCTTACCTTTTTAGGCAAACTCTACTTGGTAGAGTTGATTTTCAACTCTAGAGGATCTTAACACAGATTTTATAGATCCAAGTGTTCCAATAATTTACTAGAGCGATTACCAAAAGCATTATATTAATGAAAATTATATAAAAGAGAAAACAATATAAAAAAAAGGGGTTCTTCGTGCTGGCCAAAAATAATGTTATATTAATGTCAAAAGGTACATGATTTAACGTATAGCGGACTCAATGTATGAAAAATTGAATTATGATTTTTGCAAACATGAAAAAACTCGAAATTGCATGACTATTTGTTATTGTTATTTTTTTATTTTTAAATGAGACTATTTTGTTATTAGTTATGACAAAGAGTCAAAATTGTGAGACTTAAAATAGAAATAAGAAATTGGAAGGGCATGCGTAATGGTAGGAACATTGGTCAAGGAAATGCATGGAGATTTAAACGGGTGCCTTTACGGTTTGAATTGCTAGCTTGTCATTTCAACCTTCTTTCTTATAAAACATCTTCAATTTTGCCTCTCACTTTTATTTAACCTTAATCACAAAAGTCTTTTACTTTTATGCATGCCAACTTAATTAGTTGTTCATCAACAATATTCCCATAATTATACCATAAAGAAAATAGGCAACCAAACAAATTATATTTTTGTCTGAGTAGTTTACATTTTGTTTTATTTTTAGTAGAAAATGGGTGAAAGGAAAAAATTATCATCCTCCATATTAGCATTTCTAGTATGTGCAATTTTAGTGGGTGTGCAAGCTGAAGATCCATATTTGTTCTTCGAATGGCATGTTACATATGGTACATTGTCTCCTCTAGGTGTTCCTCAACAAGTTATCCTAATAAACGGGCAATTTCCGGGGCCTAACTTGAACACCACGACAAATAACAACATCGTGCTTAATGTCTTCAACAAGCTTGACGAGCCATTGTTGTTCACATGGTACATACCTTGTGTGTTTTCAAAGTTGTTTTTAAATTAGTGAATTACGTGACATGTTATGATTTTTGATCATTTGTAAACTTGTTTTTTTAAGGAATGGAATTCAACAAAGAAAGAACTCGTGGCAAGATGGTACACCGGGGACAATGTGCCCTATCCAACCAGGCACAAACTACACGTACCGTTTTCAGGTTAAGGATCAAATAGGAAGCTTCTTTTACTATCCAACCACCGGCTTCCAAAGGGCCGGTGGAGGATTTGGCGGCCTCCGTGTCAACAGCCGTCTCCTCATCCCGGTCCCCTACGCTGACCCGGAAGACGACTTCACGGTCCTAATTGGCGATTGGTACAAACAAAGTCACACGGCGTTAAGGAAGACCTTAGATGGGGGTAGGTCCTTAGGTCGTCCAGATGGTGTACTAATTAACGGAAAGCAGGGTAAAGTTGGAGATGAAAAAGAAGAGCCACTTTTTACCATGAAGCCAGGTAAAACATACAAGTATAGAATATGCAATGTTGGGTTAAAAAATTCCCTGAACTTTAGAATTCAAGGCCACAAAATGACCCTTGTGGAAGTGGAGGGATCACATACTGTTCAAAATGTTTATGACTCCCTTGACATTCATCTTGGCCAATGCTACGGTGTTCTTGTCACTGCTGACCAAGATCCTAAGGACTACTACATGGTCGCTTCCGTCAGGTAAACACGTGTTCAAATCCTAACTAAATCAGATGGTGAATTAAAAAAACGCATTTGATACACCATTTGGCGGATTTTAGACCAATAAGCTAAGTAACATTGTACTTAACTTTTGTACACCAGGTTCACCAAGTACCATCTCCAAGCAACAGGCAAAATCCGGTATACGGGAGGGAAGGGTCCGGCATCCAACGCCCTACCCGAGGCACCAACCGGGTGGGCGTGGTCTCTGAACCAATTCCGGTCCTTCAGGTGGAACCTAACCGCGAGTGCAGCTCGACCTAACCCACAAGGGTCATACCACTATGGTCAGATCAACATAACTAGGACGGTTAAGTTGGCTAACACAGCAGGAACAGTTGATGGCAAGCTTAGATATGCTATAAATGGTGTGTCACACACTGATCCAGAGACCTCATTGAAACTTGCTGAGTACTATGAAGCTCCAGAGAAGGTGTTCAAGTATGATATCATTGGTGATGAACCACCTAAAAACGTTGATCAGCTTGATAAGATTAGCATCGAACCCATTGTGCTAAACTTCACACACCGCGATTTCATTGAAATTATCTTTGAGAATCATGAGAAGAGCGTTCAATCTTGGCACTTGGCTGGTTACTCTTTCTTCCCTGTTGGGTAATCTTCAAGCATACTCAACATCATCATCATTTTATTAGTTTCCATTTCATGTTAACCAATAGGTTCATTGTGTATAGTAGTCAAATTTTGATGCCATTTGGATTAAAGAACGCGGTTTTAATGTTAAAAACAGGATCGAGGTGGGAACATGGAGCCCGGAGAAGAGGAAGAACTACAACATGTTGGATGCAGTGAGCAAGTACAACATACAAGTGTATCCAAAGTCATGGGCAGCAATTTTGTTGACATTCGACAATGTAGGAATGTGGAGCTTAAGGAACGAGTGTTCAGAGAGGGCGTACTTAGGGCAGCAACTCTACATTAGCGTTCCTACCCCGGAACGTGTTCTCCGTGATGAATACAACCTCCCCGACAACTCCATCCTATGTGGTGTTGTCAAGGACATGCCCAAACCTAAGCCTTACACCCTGTAATAAGTTTGTATCTCCGATTCTGTATTCTACTCCATATATTCTTTGTATGTTTGTTAAGATTTTCGGAGAAGATTGAACACCCTAGTACAAAGGAAGGAGACGTTTTTCGTACATAAATTCCAAGGTAGAGGAAAGGGGAGAAGATTAGAAGAATGTGAGATGGATGGAGATTCAGGGTTTGCTGGTAGAAACTAAGGCTAGCAGCAGAAATAATGAGGAATAAAAAAGAGATTAAGCGGCACATTATATTAGGTTTCGATTATCTAAATTCATATGCTAAGTAATTTGATTTGTATAAACTCCCAACAAAATGTATAGTTAGAGGTATACTATGTCTTCACCTGATTAATATTGTTTGTATTATGAAAGTTTGTAATGCAGGAATGTAACATTCTTTAGCTTATGTATGTCACCTATCTGAATGCTAGAAGTAATTTAACTTCATCTTTTATGCGACAATTATTTACTTTGTCATAGACGTGCATTTCTCTCACTTAATGCTTGTCGAGTTATCCTTCTATAATAAGGTCGTATCCACTATGAAATACCACATTTTATTAAGCAATGCTCTAACCAGAGGGGAAAAAAACATCGACAGTATAGCAAAGTGGTTGGACACGGTACTGAAGATTCTATACAGGACACTCAGACACTTCACAGAGGTTTACAGAATAGCAGTGTGCAAAAGATTGCTAGCAGATGAAAAAGAAAGAAAAAATCTTGTTTCCCTCTTACACTGATATATAAGACACGCACCTATGCCGTGTCTAAGGATTATCACATGCTACAAGCTACAGGACACTTGAAAATTTCACAGAAGTTCGCAGAATAGCAGAGTGCAAAAGACTTGCTAGTAGATGAACAAGGAAGAGACTATCTTGTTTTCCCTTTACCCTGATATATAGAAGATACCCACCTGTGTCGTGTCTGACACAGATGCCCAACACTTGCAGCAGAGTTTAAAGCATAACAGAAAAGAAAAATGATAACCAAGACATGCTCCTCGAAAACACAAATGACGAATCTATATTAAGCACATCAAGAATTAAGAATTTTATTTTCACAACAGAAAATCATTACAGCTACTGGGTAGATACAAGCTGAGTCAGTCTGAAATAACCACTGGCACTTGGGGGTGGGGGATCAGTTGAATGCTCTAAATAGACTAGACATGACGCAGAAGGGCTCCTTTGAACCCTTCTTTTGAACAAGTGAAAAAATATTCTATGTAAAATTAAACACACATATCAAATAATGAGTATGAGAGTGTACAGATAATCTACCTTAAACATACTGCCTGTTTGTGTGGTACTGGTACATCTACATAAATCCACGACAATATCAGGCCAATGGACTTTGTCTTCTCTCGACTCTTCACCCATTCCAGACCTTCAGGCTCATGACCACGAGTCCATGACCAATAAATAGCACACATTAAAGAGGAATAGGGGATGGCAGACAATTTCCCGTCTTGATCATCGACCACTTCTCAGGATTTAAACTCCTCTACTGCTGCCAACCATACTGCTGATTGCGGTTGCTCCCCATGTTTGATCCTCGTCCAGTACCTGAACCACCATAAGGACCATTTAGCTGATAATTAGGAGCACCTCCGTATCCACTGCTTCCACCACCTCGTGGACCACCAGCAGGCCCACTTGAACCATAAGGTTGGCCACGCCCCTGTTGGTAAGGGGCGTTGCCATACCCTCTATCACCACCTTGACGGTTGGAGTGACCATATCCCCCAGCGGGATTACCACTCTGTTGATATCTGTTGCCACCTCCAGACGCTCCTCGAGCTTTCCCATAGTGATGGCCAGCACCGGCAGTACTTGACTGTTGAGAACCATGCATTGGCTGGTTAGGCCCAGGCCGCATCTGACCAGACTGTTGAATGGGTGGAAGCCGAGTGTGTGGTGGCGGATGTTGAAGTTTCTGACGTTTTGCTGCCTCTTCATGCTGTCTTTGCTGCTGACGTTTCTTCTTTGTTTGGAATTCATGAGAGGCTTCATATTTCGGTAAACTGTTCCATCGGCGAATGTTTTTTTTTTTGAAAATTCGATTAGTTTACAGTCATAACATGTGAATTTCATGGTTGCAAAGATAAAAAGAAGAGACAAGGCAAAGAGACCTCTTAGGATCACAAGGCAGTGGATCAACCCAAAAGTACTCAGCATCCAGTGCATCCTTGGCTGAGATCCTCTGCATGGGCATGGAGTAATCAGCAAATGAGAATGTGAAGAAAACAAGCTAATTGATCAACTTAATTTAACAAATCAAACTCCAAAATCACAGAAATGCAGTACGTGACAGCCTAAAAACAATACTCCACAAAGAAAAGAACTCTTTGCAAGCAATAAAGTGACTGCTTTCAGATTCCCCCTCCAGGCGATGCCAACAAAAGCAACAGACAGCAGGTTGTTTTTTTCTTTTTTCTAACACATCAGATGTTTAAGAAGCTAATCTGCCAAATAATACCTGCAACGGATCTAGAGTCAGCATCCTCTCCAGCAACTCCAAAGCATGGCGATCAAAGCTGCCCAATAGGACAACTACTCGTTAATTTTACAAGAATAATGACGATCAGTTGTAAGTTAACAAGATCAAAAACTTACTGTCTGAAATACTCCCGAACACGCCTTTTAATAGGCCTGTTTGGCTTAAAGTTGTTGTACCAGGGGAGCTTTGTAACCCCTGGCCAATTTGCCTCATCTGGAGCTCCACATAATTCAAAGATCTTGTTTATTTGCTCCGGCTACAATAATGCAAGGCCCAAATTTAATAACAAATTAATAATGCCAGTGAGCTTGTGTTTAAAAGCAGAGTCCCTAGACAAATGACAGGATCGTAGTACACATAATACGAGACATAGAAAGACTATGTTCCATGTAGTACAGGTAGCTGACAGCTTGTTTGGTATCATATTGTGACGAGGTAGGAAAAGGAGGAAAAAAGTAGAGAATGGAAGAAGGCATTCCTATGCTTGATAAAGTAGAAAGGAATAGTTGGGATGAGAAGTTAGTGGACATATTTACCCTCCTGCAATAACAGACGCTCTAAAATACAGAAGCTAAAACAAGCAAAACTGTAACAGCATAGTAACCAACAATATGCTTATTAGATTGTAGCTAATGGTTTGTGGGTGACATCACGGATTTTATTGCCCTAATGGGTGAAACAAGGTAATTATAATATTATGGTGGAAAGTGCAAACCCTCGAAATATGAAAGGGCATGTCTGTGATTTCAATTGGTGAATAATTCTTCCTTCCTTTCAAATCGATCCCGATTTTGGAGGATTTGAAAGTGATAAAATTATGAAGGTGTATATCCTTTATATTTTCCTCCTTACTTTCCAGTTCCCTTAATATACAAACCCAATAGGCAATCCTCTAAGTTGCTTTTCTTTCTACCCAATTCTTGTTGTCTACCAAAGCAGCCGTAAATAAGACAAATTTTCCATTTAATCATTCTTCCCCCCATCCTGGCCCCCTTACCCCCCAACACATCCACACCGAAAAAAAGAAGACAGAGAGGATTGCCCAGAACAACAAAAGAAACTGTCTAAAGAACAGGAGATATGACAATAAGGGGAATCAAGCATTAGTTGTGCATTCACTTCCAACACATTCTACTCTACCTCATCTTTCCCAGGAAAAATTGGTTTCCCGTGGAGAAGCTCGGCAAAGATACATCCAACTGACCACATATCAACAGCAGGACCATACCTTGTGCTACCAAGAAGCAGCTCTGGAGGCCTGTTTCCCAAACATTGACCTTTAGAACATTCCTTTCAGATAAAAGTCAAAAGGACAATAACAGAACTCACGGAAGAGTAGAAAGTAAAAGAAACTTGTCACCCCAACATCTCCATTCATCAGATCGAACACATACCTATACCACAGGGTAATGACACGGTTGGTGAGATTCCCATTATGATCGTTTGAAAAGGAACGAGCAAGGCCAAAATCTGCAAGCTTTAGCATCCCCTCATTGTCTATAAGAAGGTTTGAACCTACCAATATGACAATATATATCAAAATTAGATCACATCTAAAGTCAAAGAGTGAACGGAAAACCAGAATCATTTCCTTCATTATACCTTTGATATCGCGATGAAGTACTTGGTTTACATGGCAGTAGTGAAGGCCCGTCAAAAGCTGCCTCATGTAACACTGACATTCACAAGAGCAGCGTCATTAAAGATACATAATCACTGACACAGTGACACGAATCTAGACTATAGGGATTTGAGAAGGATACTTAGACTAATCGTAGTACCTTGATCTGTGGGACAGAAAATCTCATCCCAGGACGATCAGCCAGACCAGTTAAATCATGATCCATGTACTCAAAGACCATGTAGATGCCACCTTTATATTTATTACCATCTGTGGCAAAATAGGGGATCCCATATTTCAGAAACCACAATAAGAAATGATGAAAGAAGTATCCGACATATAAGAAGCACAAAATACAGCCAAAACTTTACTCGCCTGGCCTCCCTTGCTCATCTTTTTCAGGACCTGGAAAGGAGACATGCAATAAAATTATAAGCTAGCCACATAGACTTGAAACCAATCCACAGTTCTCAGACGACTGTGTTCCAAAATCAATGTATATTACCTGGAGATGTCACGATCTCTTTTAATTTAATTACATTTTCATGATGCAGCTTCTTTAGAATCTTGATTTCACGTATGGCAGTGATTGGGAACTGCAAAACCAATTCAACAATCAATATATTCAATATGACTATTGTGTAAACGAAATAATTCCTAACTATTTTTTGTAAATATAAGCTTCAATGTTTTGCCAACCAATACTGCACAATGCTTACCCCTTCCTTCTCATTGTCCATCCTGATTTTCTTTAAAGCAACAATTTCTCCTGTTTCAATTTCTCTAGCCATATAAACCTGCCTGCAGGTAGAAAGATAAAAAAAAACAAGAGAAAACAGTGTAAGGTAATCCGCCACTATGCTTACTGGAAACATAATTACGAAGACAGAACCATTAGGCTAAGAAAATTTGATGAAGCAGCTCTGTGGCCCAAAATATACCAGAGGGCTGGAGAACTATTTCACTTGTTGGAGGGCATTTGTGTACACCAATTTTAAATGTATGCTACAAAAGTACAAAATTAGGAGGCCAACATTCTAGCCTTTTTAAGCTCTAGTACCAATTAAAGAGTACCTAGAACCAAGGCACCAAAGTTTGTGTCAAAGGACAAGGAGACCTCCGTGTTTGGCGATCCCAACTCGAATGCAGTATCATTGTAAGACTGGGGTTCTACTTAGCGCATCATTTACTTGGATAAATTACAAAGGAAAGGGCAGCACGGTGCACATTGGCGTCCCTGCAAAGCAAGGGTCCCACCACACGTATACAGGGCAAGGCTTCCCTTGTCATTATTTGGACAAGAGGCTGATCCAGCGCCAAGGCTCCCCTTCTCCGATAAATTACAAAGACAACTGAAATTCAGTTCCAGTGAACAATCCTTCCACAGTTCCACTATTGTTGGCAACATCATCACCATTCATATTCAAATCTTAGAAACAGACCCTTAAACTGATATCGTAGAAACAAAGGAATTCAACAATCAAATGGAGCTCTATCCGTTCATTCTCAACATCGCAATAGTACTTTGTAAATTTTGACTTGTTGTCATTGCCATTTCACCATATTAACAGGACAGAACAGGTGGTATCAAGTTAAGAACACAGGTCTGGTCGCTCTCAGCCAAGTTACCAAGCTCTTACTCATATACTTTTGGGTCGAACAGTAAAGGCAAATAGAAATAACAAATCTTTCAAAGTTAAGAAGTTCACCCTCAACAAGGGGACCTCTATCACAAAAAAAAATGCATAATAATAGCATAATTCCATGACGGAGCATAACATCGCATCCTATGCGAAAAATGATATAAGAAATATTTAATAGTAGGAGACCCCAAAGCATGTATGTAACACAACAGATTCCAGATTATGACCAAGACAGATAGATCTAACACAAAAATCGCAATTTCACTAGAACCCCTTCCATGCTTCAATTTCAGATAACATTTGCAACCAGGAATACCATACAAACAACCTGGCATCTTTTAAGTACACTCCTCATAGTTGTAGCTGTATACAAAAGACTCACCAAAAAACATCCGAAAACCAAACCAGATCTTAGCCTCAACAAACAAGAAACCAATACCCTCAGCTTTCTGTTTATTGACAAGCTTCTGCTAGTGAACCAGCACCTACAGAGGTAGCTAAACTAGAAAACAACCACATCGACATTGTACACTAAGCAAACCCCAACAACCTTCCAAGGAATTCTAAAGCTAAAACCCCGTAATTTTTACCCGAAATCCAAAAACCTAATTCCAATCAAAACAGGCAAAACCCATGTCACATTCCCCAAAGTTCACACCTTTCATCCTTCCTACACACATTTTACTTCATAACCATCGCGCATAACGACCAATTTAGCTACCGAAACCATAAATGTCGAATCTCCATACCCTTATCACATTATCACCCCATAAAAAGATCAAATTCAAAATTGGCAAGGTACCAAGAATTGAAATTCCCCAACATAGCACAACAACACAACCCAAATTCACCCAACATAAATTAACCGAAAGAAACCCAAAAAAAAACACAAAGAATTACCCCCAATTCCGACACCAAACCCAATTCACACACGACCCGTTAACCCGAATTTCAACCTCTGCGGACCCTAATTCTAATTTCTAGTAATAATTCTTTGAAAAGCAGCAAACAATTGCATAATTTGAGAAGTATATAGGCTAAAAATTGAAGAGAAAGAAAAAGGGGGGAAATTAGGAATTACCCATAAGTGCCTTCACCAATTTGTTCCAATTTCTGGAAACAATCAACGCTTCGAGAACCCCAAGATGGTGATTCGTGTAGATTAAGCTGCCCAGGTGCCGCACCCGCCATTGATCCTAGGGTTTCCGGCAGAAGAGAGAACTCTCTGGTTGTTGTGTTTTTGTTATAAGTTAGAACAAGGAAAGTGATGGATGGAAGAAGTAGAGTATTGTTCAAGGTTCGAACCTCCCTCCTATAAATACTTTTTCCTTATCAACAACTCTTTTCTTGTTTCTTTTCTTTTTTATTTCGAGACTCGAGATCAAAGTTCGATACTTTTGTGTACGAGTCAAAATGTGTAATTTGACACTATAACTTATCAACCCGCACTTTCGGGCTCTTAGTTTTGGTGTGGAAAGATTTTTGCTCTGAACAAGCACTTGGGATCTGTTCGAAATCTACAACCTTTTTTTTTTTTCCTAGACTCGAGATTAAAGTTCGATACTTTTTTATATAAGAGTCAAAATGTGTAATTTAACACATTAACTTATCAAGCGGCACTCTCGGATTCTTAGTTCTTTTGGTGTGGAAAGATTATGTAGACCATGGATTTCGCTGTGAACAAGCACTAGAAATCTGTTCGGTAAGATTTTGACTCGAGTTTCGTGAAAAAGTACATGTCTTTCTTTTATTCGCGACATGATTGAATAATTGAAAAGATTATCAATTCAGTTAAAAAAAATAGAATATTAGTTAATAAGTTGAGTCAATCCCAAACCCAAGACCTGAGAGGGCTGAGAGCCTGAGGCCAAGCCCTAATCATATTTTCGAAGCCGACAGCCTCGAGCACACGAGATCCAGCTCAAATCGGCGTGTTTACGCTCCTATCCACGGGTGGGTGTATAATCATACTGACGTAAAGCTCTGCCAGTGCTCGCAGCTCAATTTTTACGGTTTTTGCTATGTGGAAGTAATATAACATGAGGGGGAAACAATCTGACACAGTAGTTTCAGAGTAAAAACGTTCTATTATTCAAGATTTTCAGCGTCTGATCCACAGATAAATTTGAAATTTTATGAGATAACAAGTAATCTGAACATTTTGTACTGTCTAAAAGATTGGACTTGAAATTCACCACCTCTTCTTTATCCAATCTTAGGAGCTGCAGAAAATCTCTAATACATGGAAAGAAGGCTTCAGGGCGGAAACAGAAAGCCTTGAAAACAAGGAACAGCCCTCCCATGTCGGCTATAAACTGTATCGCTCCCTCCTCAGAAAATCGAGTACCAGTTGACATTATGCTGCGAAATATATAGTGGTCTAGACCCTCAGCTACACTGCGCCAGGTATCCAAGAAGTCTTTAGAGTTTAGATGCTTCTTGACAAGAAGAAGGTGGTTTCGCAAGTTGTCCAGAGCAACAACAAGATCACTCGAAACAAACACATCTGTTCCATTTGCCTCGTAGGAAGCTGACTGCAGATACTCGAGCTGCTGCATATCATAGAAGTAGCGGGATGACGTATTCTCAAACTGGCGGAGAATGTGTGTGATTATCTCCATGAGCCAGTTTGTCTCCATCTCAATCAAGCTCTCTATTTCTTCATCAAAGAAACGGCTACTGATAATCGCATGATCTTCACAATTGATGTCCTGCCCCTTTTCAGCAAGCATCAGCTCCAAAATGTCCACATCATCGCTCCACTCCTGCAATTTAAACTCGGAATACCTTGCAGCATTCACCAACTGACAAACTCTAACCAGGCTTTCTTCAAAATCATATGTCGGAACATCAGTGCTCGAATGCCTTGAATGTAAAACCTTGAAGAACTGCCAAAGAAACTTGGCCGGAGCAGATCTAATAAATTTTATTCGATTTGCATTGCCTGGTAAAGCCTGACACCTTTGTATCATTTCCCATGCCATGTTCAATACAAATTCTGCAACTACTGGAGCTTTATGATCCTCGTCTGCAGAAAGACTGGAACGTTCGCTTCCTCTCTCAAAACTCCGACTATTTCCAAGTTTCCTACTAGCTGACCAAGCCTTTTCTTCCTTCAGTTCAGCTTTTAGTTTATGCCGTGCATCCTTGAGCTCTATCTTGGCCCAAATATTGAGCAAATCAAGCCTATCACAGAATAGAGACAACGCTGACATACCTCTGACTTGGTCTGTGTAGGTCCCAGCCATGAATAGATGTGTTCCTGAATTTAGAAAGGATTGCATCTGTTTGTCGAATTTCACAATATGGTGAATCAGATTAAGCCAGGAAGACATGGCATCTGATCTAGTGGATTTATCTCTGTATCTAACAGCAAGAGTCGGAAACACATTTTTTGCCAAGAAGCCTGAGAGGACTTGAGTCATTGCAGATATCCAGGCTTCCTTTGCACTACAACCAACCAGTCTTGCCCTATCAATTAAAGGCTGCAAGACACCATCCACTCCTTCAGTAAAATCACGCGTAACTTTGTAAACTAGAGCAAACATGAATTCAGGCCGATCTGTCCATTTAAGCAAATGATGCTCAATCTTGGATGCTATCGGCGATACGAGCTCCTCAATAGCCCAAAGCTCTGAATTTGCTGGCTTCTTTTGACCCATCACACGACATTGTCGTTCTTCTCTCCGCGAATGAACATGTTGCAATGCACAAAGAAGAAGAAAACTTTGGGAGTAGCTCTCTTTCTTCCCTCCTTTCATTAGAACCAAAGGATTCGGGATCCCTGTCACATCCCCGTTTTGCACGCTCGCAAGTTTGGGAGGCCAACCCAGAGAAACCAAAAGACTTCGATGGTCGGCAATGACTTGAGGCCGTAGTATAGACAAAATTTTGTCCACTCTAGCATCAACGGCCGATAAGAGGCTAGTCCACTGTGGATGACCTTTCATTACACCCAGCAGAACGTCCTCAACATTGGTAATTGCTTTCACAGCCCGTTGAACATTATTCAGATTTCCATCCAAGTCCTGCATTTCCATATAAAGCATTATCTAAACTGCTGCAATTGCGAACCTTTATGTTTTCTAACATTTTCCTTTCTTATTCCTTTTAGACCACAATACATCATGATATCATCCACATATACATAAAAATACATGAAAGGACAGAGAGCAGAGCGTGGGAAGTCATTACTCCCGGGGTAGATAGGCTTTGACGAGTTCTCGAGAATATGTGTCCAGTGTGCCGATTCAGAGCAGATAACGCTGCTTCTTCAAGTTCTCCAACCAGAGCTTCCAGCTTTACCGCAGTCTCTGATGCATTAAGCTTCTTGTTATTTATGTTTCCCAACACATTCAAGAAGTTTCAGTATCAATTTTAAGCCCACGGGACAAGCATTTCTAAGTGAACTGGTGAACCCAGACATGCTACACAACCATACTAATAGATCAAAAGAGTATTTATAGGGCAACACTAAACAATGCATGCAACATTATTTTCTAACTACATCATTACAGTCACACACTTAATGACCCCATTCACAAGTCAGTATCTATCCGCAAGTCTGCACTATAGCTCAACAATTCTCACACCCACAAACGCATCACAATTAATTCACCTAACATCCAACTCATAGCAAATCCCTCAAAGAAACAACCGGAAACCCAAGGGAGAAGAGTAAAAGTTCTCAATAGGAGACCTGTAATCTAACCCAAAAGTCAGCATTCAATGACCTTGCGAACCCAAACCAAACTACTTACAACCAACATTCTACATGAACAATGTACATGGACCAAACATAGAAGATTCAAACAATAATAAAAGTATAAAACATTACAAACAAGCTACTCAGTGGCATACTAACCCCAAGGCATTGAAACGAAAGCTTGTACACACAGACTCAACCTAGACTTTCTAGAGATCATTCAAAATCATCTTCATTCCTCACAGAAGACATATTCCTGCATATTCTCACAAACCTATCCTACAAGGCTACAAACCAATAAATCAAGGTAGAACTGAGCAAACCGAAACAGACAGACTATATGGCCAATTTTGGCCAAACTTCCTCTTCTCTTTCTCAATGATATGAGAGAGTCTCAGGATTCTCTCAACTCATAATCCGAAAGAATGAGTTAAATTGGTCCTATGTATATGATCAGCCAAATTGGGGCAAACCTACCCTTTCCTTACTCAATGGTTCGAGTGTCACTTAACATTCTCTCAACTCGATCATAGTCCGAAAAAATGAGTTACTACCGCGTAAAATCAACCAATGCATTTATACATTAATCAAAATCAACATGTGTGAGAAAAACCCCCCAAAGTTTCAAAAATCACACATTTTCCAACCCAATGAATTCTTACATGAATCAAATCCAATTAGAAGCGCAAAATCATACAAACAAAGACAAAGAAGGGTCTCCTCACCCACATACCGGCGAATATTATCAATACGCCGCAACTCTATCGCAATGTAAGCCAAATCCTTGTCCACCATTTTCTCAACCTTCCTCCTCTCTCCTCTATTACCATCTGCCAACAACACAAAGATCAAAACTTTATCAAAAATTAACATCTGGGTCATATCACACAACACTTAATTCAATCCCAAAACATAAAAAGAAACAATCTTTGTTGCGTAAAGAAGAAGACAAATAACATACAGTATGAAGAAATGATGCTGGGACTCTCCAAATTGAGGGTAAAATCAGTAAGAGAAGATTTGGCGCGAATTGAGAGGGAAATAGAGGAGACTAACAAGGTGGAGAGTGTTGTATGAAGGTTATTAAGGTGGGTTTGAAGATGGGTACATTTTGAATAAACTTCCATTGATAAATCTTCAAGCTTTGATTGATTATTCAAGGAATTAGTAAACCCTGATGAGTTTATAAACCCTAATGTTTGTGTTGGGATTTCTGAGAGTTTTGGTAGGACATTCAGCTTCTTGTTTACGTTTTCCATTTTTGAAGAGATTTGAGCTTTGTTTGCCCCTTCTTTTCTTCTCTGAGAAAGAGAGAGAGAGACCTCAACCGGTGGCAGTTTTTTAAGAGGTTTGAATTGCTTACAAATTGGGTCACTGTAGTAAGAACAAAATAAGTGATGACTGGCGAGTGGAGTGCACGAACCGCGAACTATTTAATCGCGGTTCGGGTTCTAGATAATAGAGCGTACATAGAATGAGATACGATTAGAAAATAATTATAAAAAAAAAATGTTAAGGTCTAAGATAACTCGTGATTGTCAAATTTAAAAGGCGACTAGACATACTATACAGTACACCGTATGCATTACTAGCAGTAGAGCCTATGAGTCTCATTGTATAGTATGACTAATTTATAACTCGTGCGTCAACTCTTGTCGATGTATAGGCTAAGTTTGACACTATCACACTATTATATCATCATCAAACTATAGTAGCCTCACGAACAAAAACTAAATAAAAATAAATAAAAAAATAAGAGTTGACCGTGGAAAAACATTTGAGCATGATCATCATCCTCCAATGGGGTTTATAGCAATCCAATTCATAATCCAAATATCAGCATATTGATTGATATTAAGGTAAAATTCTTAATCAAATTATCAATCTTTTTTAGTGGGTTTTCTGTTTATCTTGAGTAATTAATCTTGTTTGTTAGTGATTTAATCTAATTCTCCATCTACATAGTGTAATATCTGGATATTTTGACTTGCCCTTGTGTGCGTGATTTTTGCGTGTCAATGGAGTTGGGGTTTGGTCACTATTATCGCTTGAACAGTATGTTGATGTTGGAATTGCTCTCTTAGACATTTTCACAAACATTGGGTGTGCACTGATAGGGTGGCCTTTTCATTTTTTGTGGCTCGAACTCGAGACTTTTAGTTAAGTTGGAGTATCCCGTGTCAGCTCACCTAAGTGCTCATAAGTACGGAGTCATAGACGGGAAGTGATTTTTACAATAGACTCTATGAGATCAATACCCCTCTCCTCGGAAGCGTGAGAATCACTACTCGTCATAGACTATGTGAATGTCAATGTGCTTTTACTAGTCCTGCCATTTACTTGTTGAACCAAAAAATCGATCAGCCTTTGCAATGAGATCATATACAGCTGTTTTTTCGGTAGGACTAGAGTGGGGAGTTTTCGCGGTGGGTCGTGTTTCTGTCATGAATTTATCCCTGTTAGTTACATATATGGAGTGCAATCTAGTGAAAGCCTACCAGGACTACTTACATTCATATATTCATACTTTGAGTTAGCTTGTTATGAGTATTGCTGTATTAGATAGATACTTGGATGACCCTCTCTACCAGTTGGGTGTGCATAAGGCTACATACATTTGGACCTGCCCCAAATTCTGCTCCCAATGGGATTCTTGTCGGGTTGTCGTTGTTGTCACTAGAAGTACTTGTTTGATTACGGGTTCTGTTTACTGTACATCAAAATGGAGACTTTTTGCTTATGATAATCAATGTTGCGTAGCCAATTTGTATTTCGTATTGGGTTGTGACTTCTGATTACTAGACAAGCTTGGACTGAGGATATGTTGTACATTTGTGTTGTGACTATAGCTTAGATTGATTATATGAGTTCGTTAGAGCAGCAAAAAGATCATTTTGGTTTTCAATGTCCTTTGTGCCGGCTTATGTTTTCTCCTCATGGGCCATACAGCTTGAAAGAATCCATCCGTATGTGGGTTTCTTGTGAGGGACACTCAGCCTTGACAGTAGCCGTAATTGATGTACATTGCTCACTTTCAAGTCCATTGCTTTTGCATGAATGAAAGTGTTTAGGTGTAGCTGTATAGATACAAATAAGCACTCTGTCTTGTCAATATGTAACCAATTATGTCAATAGAAATTAGAAACCTTAAAAATATCTGCTTATGCAAATTTTCTTCATTTCTCGCAAGTGCTAGATTTTGTAAATTTTTGGTGTGTAGATGGAATGTGAACCTCCAGAAAGTAGAGAAAGCAAAAGGTGTCGGGTTGGATACTCCTCGCAAGAGTGGAGCTTATGGCAATTGCTCGACTCCATCTTGCCAACAGGTGGTTTTGCGCATTCATTTGGTCTTGAGGCTGCTATTCAAGCTCGTATAGTAAACACCCCAGAAGATCTTCAAACTTTTGTGATCCATGTGTTGGAAAATTGTGGAAGCCTACTCCTCCCTTTTGTATATGCAACAACCAAATCACATGATCTCGAAACTTGGCATAGGCTTGACAAAATGTTGAATGCAATGCTGAGCAATGAAGTTGCTCGAAAGGCTTCAACTGCTCAAGGCTCAGCACTTCTAAGGATCGCAGCAGCCATGTTTACAGAACTGCCCTCTTTAAAATCCATGAGACAGGAATCTCTGCAAACTCGGACAATCTCTTTCCACCATGCTCCCATCTTTGGGCTCGTATGTGGACTTTTGGGGCTTGATCCTAGCATCTCTCAACGAGCTTACCTGTTTGTCACTCTGAGAGATGTCATTTCTGCTGCAACACGACTGAATTTGATTGGACCCCAGGCAGGAGCCATTTTACAGCATCAGGTGACTTCCACAGCTGAGGAAATCCTCGACAAGTGGAAGGATCGTGATGTCGAGGATGCATGCCAGACCGCACCCTTACTTGATACTGTACAGGCCTGCCACGGCTACCTTTTCTCCAGAATGTTCTGCTCTTAAACGACCCTTAGAATGCTGTATTTTACAGGAAAACTCACACATACTTTTCTTTTCTCCGTTTAAGTTCTACTATTTGTGGGAAATACGACACTGAAAACGCGTGTTTTTCCCTTACAGTAGTTGCAGAAATTCTGTGAAATTGTCTCTCAGTTTTTTCTTAGGCATGCTTGTGTCAGTTAGATTGTTTTGATGAATTGATGTAATCCTGAGACCCATATTGTCTACTTTGGAATTTGGATGTTGTGTAACTTTCTGTTATGTATATTGTGCTGATGCTGGGAAAACTCCTATTTAATAGTTGTTGACTTATTTTGGCAAAGTTTAATTTAACAAGCTTTCTGCAAATTGGTCTTTCAGGCCATTTACAAGACCAGATCACAGGTTCACTGGTTGTAGATCATTACATGTTGAACCATAACTACTTTAAAACATTGCAATAATTCGCATTTGAGATTCGAAATTCAGGGTTGCGAGTTGCAAATACATGTTTTCAATAATTATTTTTTAATTCCGTTGTTATTTTAGGGTGTTTTGGGGCAAAATTCAAAAATCAATACAAAGAGTGTTCTTAGGTGCTGGAATTGTGGTTGCCAATGCAACATGTTACAACCTAGAATTATCGATTGGCTATTACATACGTTTGTCCGAATTCAAATTTCAAACATCTTAACAATAATGTAATCCTGATTTATAAATATTGAATTATAGAGCTTCCTAGCTTACATCAACCACAAACACATTCTCATTTTTTATTTTACTATTTCTATTTGAAGATAATTAATTAGGAACATTTTGAGATCATAGGACCTTGCCGCACGGATTATACGTACGGATGGTATGTTTAAAAAAATGCATTTCATTTTGTCTTAATAATTTACTATTTGATCTATGCACATGGGATATTTTAAATTCATATATGTATCAGTATTAATTATTAAATTAAGATAATAATATGAATCATACCCCTAGGTAATAAATTAAAAACATATTGAACAATTACAATGTTTATAAATATGAAACTCAAGAATTTTGGATCAACATGAACTCCTAAAAAAATAATTACACTATGAATGTAAAATTATTAAATCATTTGGAGACATTGACCAATTCCCAATCTAAGACCCCATAAAAACTAAATATTTATTTCTTTATTGCCAGTTGCAAATGATGATGAATAAGCAAAGGGCAAACAAAGTACACAAAACCCAATCTGACCAAATCATATAAGCACCACAAAAAGTACCAAAAATGGGTAAAAATAAAAATAATCAAAATAATTGAAAGAACCCATTTTTAATGGTACAAAGACTGCAGAACCAACCTAAACCCCACTTCGATTTACTACTTCTACTATAAAGTACAACCCCATGTGTGAAGCTATAATTAGAACTATTACTATAAACAAATCTCTCTGAAAGCTACATTACCTTAATCAGAAAGATTAAGTCAAACCCACAGGCCACATCACATATAATAATAATATAAATAATTATTAAATAGTCCTTATAATCATCCATGGTTTTCAACCTTGATTTGAGCTTGCTCTTATGTGTCTACCATAATGTGCGCATACTCTATCATGATGTGATGGAAAATGAGAGTACAATAAAATACTGTATACAGGTTAACAAATCACGATAATCACGCAATTCTCAAAAATACATTTATGAACAACATAGTAGTATGATCATGATTCATGAGGATTAAACTTAGTCTAACGGTTATGAACCGCCTCGAATCCTCATATCTCCGCCACCACAGTATTAGCTGCGCATTTGTACTAGTACTCCTAATAATGAGATCTAATTAGTGCTTAATAAATTCAAGTGATTAAACTAGGAAAGTACGAGTAATTAATTACACTCTAATAATAATAAAAAGGAGGACTGAGTGTGGGGCCAAGATAGGGATTGTTTGGTCAGTCAGTCAAAATCAAACACTTCTCTCTCACACAAGTCACATATCATATCATATGGTATGTACTATGGTGTGGTGTGGGGTGGGATTTCATTTTTTTATATTTTGACCAAATCATCTCCTACATAAAGTACAGATTTCTTTAAACACCAAAACACTCACACTCACACTCCAAATAATATTATTATAATCATAAATTAATTAAATAAAAAAAAAGTCACATTTATTTTAGCATTTTTTCATGAGAAAAAAAAATGAAGAAGATGAAGGAAGAGAAGAGAAGCAGGCAACACTTGTAGAAGAAGCAGCTGCTTCTCTACTCTAATTCATCCCTCTCCCCCTCCCCCCCTACTTTCACTCTATTCTCGCCATCTCTTCTCCCTTTTTTTTTTAAATTTATTTTAATTAATTTTTCTCTTTTTTATTTTACTTGCGTTTTTCACTCTACTTTCAATCTTCTTCAATACTCAACCTCATTTCTTCTTCTTCTTCTTCTTCTTCTTCTTCTTCTCTCCATAGATTCCTCTCTTTTTTTCTATGTCTTCATTCTCCATTGATTACGGCTGAGTCGGAAAAATTTTGGGTCTCTTTTTATTTTATTTTATTTCATTTTTTTTTGGGTTTTTTTTTTTGAAGTTTTTTTTTTTCTGGGTGAGAATTAATCTGGATCTGATCGAGAATTTGATGTTCTGGGTAGTGATAAAATCGTGAATTAGCAAATGGGTTTGTGTCAGATTGTAGAATTCTGAGTTGAATTTTTCTGGGTTAAATCAAATAATTTTTGTTTTTTATTTTCACCTGAATTTTGTAATTCTAAATTTTGATCTGAATTTTGTTATTTTGTTGTCATTTTTTTTTTAATCTTAGAGGTTTAATTTTGATCTGACTTTTTCTAAGTTAACTCATCAGATTCACTCTCATTTTCCTCTTTGAGTTGTGAAATAATTTCGACATTTTGTTTCCTTTGATTGGATTTCATTCAATCTTCTACAAGAAGATTTGTAAAAAGCTGGTGGGGTTATTAGCTCCAAATTTTATTAAGAAATTGAGGGGGGATTTGTTGCTAGTTTATGGAAATCATTACTTGCTAATCACCATTGTAGTTCAACTGTTTCAGGTAAATTCTGCTTTAATTAATTAATCTTAATTAATTTTTAATTAATGTTGTTTCTCTCTCCTCAATTAATACAGATGATGTCTTATTAATGCATGTCTTACTTGTGGAGTATATATTACTCTATTTCTTGGCTTTCCTGAGTTTTATGTAACTTTAGAGCTTTGATCTATTTATTTAATCTTCTGCATTGTCATTTAGATTTGTTTATTCAGTTGTTTTTTGAGTTGTTTGAAATTGTTAGTACTTGAAATTGATAAAGAATTGTTGGTGTTGAATCATCATACTTTATTTTAATTATTCGTTGTCGATTTCGAAATTGAATTGTTGAGCTTGAAACTTGTTGGTGACACTTCATGAAATGGGGGTGTTGTGGAGTGGGTTGTAGAGTGACCTGATTGATCCAGAGTTCTAGAACAAATAGTGTGGTCTTGAATGCTATGTAACTATGTTAGCTTTAGTGTGATTTCGGAATGTGTTTCATAAAATATTATGACAAAGTATTGGTGTGTAAACAAATTTCATCCTGCCACTTTCAGCTGGTTTTTTCACTGTGTCCTGTCGATGCAAATGTCGTTGGCTGCAATCAGTCAATTGGTTCTGGTTCGGGTTACTGTCATTTTCCCGTATGAGCCTAGAGACGGAATTTGCCATAGCTCGTAGCTATGGCTACTTTGTGGCTGCTTGGAATAATCGTCTATGTTGATTGTTTTTTTCATCCTGTTTGTTGTATCTGTGACATTCTATTCGTAGCATGAGTGCGAGAGGGTGTTCCTCTTGGCATCGAATTAAGCATGTGAAGCTGGAGTTCATGATGTATGTGTTAGGTTTGCATGTTCTGTGAGAAGTGCTGGAAATTTTAGGTTGTTTTTGTTGGCAAAGTTAAGGCTGATTCTTGCCTAAAACTTCCGGGGTTTTTGAATTCATTTGAGTGATCCGTCTATTCTTAATGTTGTATTCGAGTGCATTGTTTAAAGCATTTGTTTACATTCTGGTAATGTGTGTCATTTCAGGTGGTGTATTGATATAATCAATATGACAACTGACGGTGAGAACAGGAAGGCTTCAAGGTGTCGGAAAAATTCCCCTGCTGCAGAAGAGGTTTCCTGTGGTGTTAACTCTCCTGGGGGAAGTCTTCTAAAGAAAGGTCCTTGGACATCAGCTGAGGATGCAATATTGGTGGAGTATGTTACAAAGCATGGGGAGGGTAATTGGAATGCTGTCCAAAAGCATTCAGGACTCTCACGCTGTGGGAAGAGCTGTCGTTTGAGATGGGCTAATCACTTACGACCAGATTTGAAGAAAGGCGCATTCACAGATGAAGAGGTTGCCCGCATCATAGAACTGCATGCAAAGATGGGAAATAAATGGGCTCGTATGGCTGCAGAGGTATTGTTGATTTAGTATTAGTCAAGTCTTGAGATTGTGTTGCAAATTACTGTGTGCTTACCATGGTCCTTTAAAACTAAAGTTGAGAATTAAATTGCTTTCAACATGTTGCTTTGCAAATTTTCTTATGAGATTATAGAGTTGCCGATATTTTCAGCGTAGAGGAGAGATGCTTTGATTTGGAAGAGGTGGACTAAGGACTATCATCTTATTACACATGGGTTATGGCTTATTTGGCATAATGCATAGCTAGTTCTTGATGTTCATTTATAAAGGTTGAGATTCCTTTATAGCATATCATAGGGGTTTGCCAATAGGCTGTTGGTGTAATCTCATCTAGTGCAGCTTTTCTTCCATCGGCTTCAGTCAGTTTAGGCCGCTGTTCTGGTAGTTACCAGTGTTCATACAACTCTCGAGCTTTTGCTTATATGGATTAACTTTTAACTATTTCTTCTTGGGTGATTCAATCATTGCCGTACTATCTGCTGTTTAAACTCCGTTGTAGCTGCCATATTCATCACTGTATTCCTGGGGTTTTGGTTACATATGAATGTCGGAATTAGAAGTCTTACTGAACCCAACCTATGCAAACTTTTGAGAAGGTAAAACTGCCTTCTCATGCAAGGGTGCTGAATCATGCCTTGACAATCATCATAATAATTGTTAATACTTGTGCTTACTAATTTGTCTGTTCTTTGTGACAGCACACATGTATCTTGTTTGCTTTTGTCTGGGTATGCTGTGAATGTGATATTTGTGACTGCAATTGTGTTATACTTGTGACTGACTTCTAGCTATTCATGCTTATGATGTGATTTCTTCGGACACGCTTCCATGCCACAGAATTCTGCACTTATCATGTTGTCGTGGAAACCTTTTGTCCTGTACCGTACGTTTCCAGAGCTTGTTCACGTTACTAATAATGTGTCTGTTTTTCATCTAACAGCTACCTGGGCGTACGGATAATGAGATCAAGAACTACTGGAATACCAGACTTAAGAAGTTGCAGCGTGCTGGATTACCCATTTATCCCCCTGACATGCATGTGCAACCATACAATGAAGATCAAAGTGACGACATGATTACAGGGGATAATAACCACTCTGATGGCTCACCAAATGCATTGAATCTTCCTGACATAGAGTTTAAACACTTGGAGCTGAACCAAGGACTTCTAAATTGTTCTCCAGCATTGCCTGATATTCCTAATCCTAGCAGTAGCCTCCTCCAGAAGAACGCGGGCACATCTCAATGCTTTGGTTACATGTTCCCTGCTATAAACCCTCACAAACGCCTTAGAGAGATGGAAACCCAGATCCGTGGTTCTGTTGCAAGCACTAGCAATTCATTTCCCACATTTGATCAGTATGACGAAGATGCATTTGGTAGACTTTCCTCTGTGCAATCTCTTTGGTCACCTTCCTACGATCCTGATCTGAACATCAACCAGACCTCCCAAGTTGACGTTCCTGGTAGCCATACCCCTTTAAATGGCAATTCTTCTTCTTCTGAGCCCAATTCAGAGGCCATGAAGCTGGAGCTCCCTTCACTCCAATACTCGGCATCTCAAGTAGGTGGTTGGGCCACACCATCGTCCCCGCTGCCTTCCCTTGAGTCTGTTGTTACCTTAATCCAATCCCCTGAGAGTGAGCACACTCAATCAAATTGCCCATCCCCTAGAAGCAGTGGGCTCTTGGAGGCCATTGTTTATGAGTCAAAGTCTCTGAAGTGTTCAAACCAGCAGACTTCCGAAGCCTCCTTCATGGCAGCAGATGGAGTTGAGTCTTCATCTCGAAATGCAAGTGAAACTAAATGGGACGCTTGTGGTGATCCTATATCACCGCTTAGTCAATCTGCGGCTTCTGTTTTCGTTGAATACACCACTGGAAGTGGTGGAAGTTCTTCAGACGAACCCCAGTCAGCTGAGACTATGCCTGGTGAGTGTCGATCTGCCTTAGTTAAGAATAAAAAAATGACCATACTTGAACAGATTTCTGACTTTGCTCGTTCTTGCAGGATCCAATATGAAGCTAGAACCACTAGACTGGACGTCAACAGAATCTGATGGAAAGAAAGATATATCATGCCCATTAGAGTACTTAAGACCAGATGCTGTACTCGACTCATTTTGGTTTGGGCATCGTATTGTACGAAGCAAGGAACAATTAATCACAGATGACGTTGGCGCCCTTCTTGGTGAAGATCTCAGCTGTGAATACAAGCAATCAGGCACCCTGCCTTCGGAATCAAACCAAAGTTTTGGTCCCGGGTCTTCTACCTGGGATAACATATCATCCACCTATCCATTCTCAAAGAATGATTGATTTGTGCCATATTTGCAGTACTCATTTCCCTGTTCTGATTCGATATTGATGCACCCTTGTTCATTGCCAAACAAGTTCACTGCAGCAATCTTTCGGCTTCATGCGTCTTGTTGTTGTATTGTTTCTGTTGATGGTGTAGGAGACCATTTTGTTGATAGGGTTGATCCTTGTTGAAATGATATATGAATCATGCATGTCGTAATTTACGACAGCGAGTAATGTCTTTCATTTTTGACATACGATCTTGAGTTGCTATATCAAGTTTTGTTCTGTAACATATCCATTTTCATAAGCAGTCTCACTATTGATCGATATATGTGGGAACACATGACTTTTTTCCATTTTAAAGGGTTGGATTCCCAACTTCTTTCGAAACAAGGTGAATAGTAGGTTCGGTATTCTTCAACCAAAAATCCAGAGTTTAGTTTCAGCTACTATAGCTATATCATTACGAAAACGAAGATTTATTCGAACTGAAGATATCGAAGTTTAAGTTTTTATTGAACTTTCGTGTCACCAATTAAGTCATCTTAATGGAGAGAATTTAGACTGTCTAGTGCAAGAACTTGAAAGGTTTAATTTGGCGTTATGGTCAAATTCTAGAGGACTACTCCATAATTTACATTGTACGACTGTACGTATGTAATATTGATTCGATTTTGCTAGTGAGATTCGGAGCATGTGATAGGCTGATAGCATATAAGTGTGCACCAAAAGCCACGAAATTAAATGGCCAATTGACCATACAGGCATATATGATACAATTTGGTCTATACAATAAAGTTGATTGTGAAATGCACCATAATTTTAAGTATTTGGTCGGGTTGACATAAGACTTATTTCAATTTGACTAGAACTCTATAAGTTTTTGTTTGCCATATATATGTTCTACATCGATCCAAATTGTGTTAAGTTCTAAAACAAGTAGACTTGGCAAAAACTGATCGAGACTCGTATATTCGAACTGAATTACTTAATCTGAAGTCCTGATCGAACATCCAAATCTTCGAGTACATACATTTTTCGGCATCCCATTAATAGAGTATAACTTTCACTCTTCTATCAAAATTTGATATTCTTTAGATTCCGTCATTTTCAATCTATATTTCATGGACTTTTATATAGTTATATCCGTTCAAATATTTTCAAAGCCGTTAAAAGTATATTGGACATTTGGACCATCTAACATCTAAATGCACATGAGATTGTGAGATTTGTCTACAAGGCTATATGAAAAATAGATTTTGGCTGTTTTGAAGTTCTAAGAAAATAGTTACTCCGAGGTTTGACTAAAATTAATGACACATTAAGTCAACTAGAGGTAAGGTATTAAATTTCACGCATGCCCATTTAGATTTGGGTGTGTGCCTAGCCCTAAAAGCTACAGGTATGAATGTATGATTGTGTATGTCCATTCAGAAGAAAGATACCCCTAGAAGACAAATTTTGCCCCCACTAGGAAGACATAATATTGATATTATGCAAATTGCATGCATGCAAAATTGCAAATGACTCTTTCGTACTAAAACTGAAGAATTAATTGGATCCATAGACCAAATTAAACCCACCAAGATCGTGTACGTTTTCTGGTCGATAATCTAGCCCTACATTCATATATGCATGATTCATTACCTTTCGGTATGAAATGAGTAAGTCTCGAGTCGGGTTTACCTTTTCGGTATGAAAAAAAAAAAGTAAATTTCAAGAAAAAAGAAATGGACAGATTAAAACACAAAGTGATAGTTTTAAAATTTATCTATGTATATTTTCTTCTTATGTGTGAGCACGAATCTTCTACGGACATAAAATCCCTATTTGGCTATTACGAAAATTTATTAGTTTAGGGTCTGTTTGGTATCGTTTTCTGTTTTCAGTTTTCTGTTTTTTGGAAAACCAAAGTCCCGTTTTTGAAAACCAGAAAAAGTGGTTTCCAGTTTTCAGTTGTCAGTTTTCATTTTCTATATGACTACTATAGAACCAAACAATTTAAAGTTAATTTTGTAACTTGTTTAACTAAACTTTTTGCGCAAAGAAACCACAAACTGAAAACGGCAGTGATACCGAACTGGCCCTTAATAATTTTGTGAATTTCCGGAGCTCCAGTTTCAATTCATTACGATTCTTTTTCTTACTTAACCAAAAGATGCCGGGAAATGTCTCAAGTAGAATAAGATTACAAAAAACGGCTGGTAGTGTGCGAAATCAATACCAGATAGTACGTATAAGGACAATGCATGATAATGCATGCACGACAACAAATCGACAAAATAACATAGCAAAACAACACGTAACCTTATTATTTATAAGATTTACTCTTTTATAAGTTTATACCGTTCATTCTCAATTATGATTCAGATACCTTCTGATACTAATAAAAAAAAATATACACGACTACAAAGCGACAAGACAGTATAACAAGACGACAACAACACAAAATGTTGGCTATAATGATTTTGTTTATTGATGAGAATGCTTTAATCTTTCATCGACATTTAAGTAAATTAAAACTCGATCAATTATCAATTTCACGAACCTTTATTATGATCTATAATATGATTCATTCATACCTTCCCATATGAAACGAACTCGGTTAGAACGATTTTAAAATTCATTTTACCTTAATAATTAAGTATAACTCAAACATCCGTCCATTGTTAGTTTCTTTTTTATTTGATTAACTTTGGCTATTCTCCATTATACACAATCCTTGATCTGACAAAGGCTGATACTAATCTCAGTTGCTTAAACAAGTAATTATAAGTAGTATACATCACGATTTACGCACAATTTGTGAAATGCTCATCATAAGATCACCTTATCTTATGGTACTAAGGTATCTACATGTAATAATGTAAAAATATGCCAAAGATGCAAATAAATCAAATCGTATCAACCCAATTACTCATGAGTTATATGATTATGAACTTACATGGTAACTTGAGATTTTATGACAAATATATATCATTTAATTTACCTCTTGCCCACATTAAATTGGCAAAGAAAATCACTTCTCTTGTGATCTCCTTGAAAATCACTTCCTATGATCTCCGTTTTCAAAACTAAAAGCCTCCAACAAGCTTCCTCTTCACACTTGTACCAAAAAAACACACCACGAAATTATCTTTGACATTTCTTTACATTAAAAAAAAATGAAGATAAGTCCTAAGTCCTGACTAGACTCAATTACTTAGAACTTGAAAATCTCACCCAATAAACCCTAGCTTTGCTTAAAAGTAAAAACGAACATAAACAACATTTGGAACAAACGCAAAAAACAATTTAAATGTTTACCAATACGATGGTTGTACCTAAAACATAGATAAAAGATCGCATTTGAAATTGCATATATGGCTCACACAAATAGGTGAAACCTAATTGAACATTAAGCTAATATGTACAATGATCCCCTTTACAATGGTCTGATATTATATATAGTTACATACATCAAATCGATCAAACTATATACAACAGACCAATTTTCTTTCAAATTGGGGTGAAAAAGAACCTAAAAAAAAGACTAAAAATACAATCAAAGAAACAGAAATGCAATTAAAACCAAGGTAATTGCTCAAAGCCAAAAAAAGAAAAAAGAAAAAAAAAACTGATCAACTAATTAAAAGCTCTCATAATAATAAATCAAAGAGATTTGATTTATTATCAATATTATGAGCCATACTTATTAGAGGTAAAATCAACAGTAACATCACCATTATCATCTTCATCCATCAAAGTTGGTACCACATTAAGATCAATTAGATCCACATTACCTCTCCGGTAACCCGTTTGACAGCTGCTCTGACCCGGCGACGTCGTAACCTCACCACCCGACGACGGGCCGAGGTAATGACACCTCTGATGGCCTCCTAGGGCCTGCCCTGATGGAAATGTCTTTTTACATATCTTGCACTTGTGCACCCCTTGTTGCACCGCCACCGCGGCCGCCACGTCCTCATCCTCATTCCCCACCACCTCAGCCTCCCCAACACCACCACCACCAATACCAACACCAACACCAACACCGCCATTTTCGGTGATTGGCACGGTATCAGCTAACCCGGACCCGTTAACCATCCGGGTCTGAACCGCGGCATGGTTGTATTTGTCTTTGTTGTGGCTTGACCTATGACCACCTAGGGCTTGATGAGTAGGGAACCTCTTCCCACATGTGTTACAAGTCCACTTGTTATTATTATTTTCTTCAAAATTATTATTAATTTCATCAAAATTATTCTCCTTAATCATCATCTTCTGATTAATCTTCCCACCGACGACTTTCTTAATCCCTTTGATTTTTGATGATGATGTTGGAGCACTAATAATAACCTTATTATTATTATCATAATTCTCCACAAACTTGACCATCTTCTTGCTCATCTCATCAACCTTAATTGCACCACCATCAACAACAAGATTATTATAATTATAATAATCATGATTACGATTAAGACTATCCTTAATCTCAGGAGGTGGTAGAGTATAATAATCCGGCAATAGCCCCAAATTCTTTAGATAATAAACCTCATCATCATCATAATTAGCCCTAATTACACTCTTCCCCTTCTTCTTAGCTCTCTCCTCCTCCTCATCAACATCCTTCTCACCTCCACCAGCACCACCAGCTTTGAGTGAGAGTAAGATTGCCGCGGCGGCCGCCTCTTCGGATAGAAGTGCGGCCGAGGGGCGGAAGCTGCTGGCTGAGGAGGAGGACCCCACCGGGGAAGTAGAGCCGGCTTGGCGGCCGCGCTTACCGGTGACATACCAAGTCCCCAACCTCCTCAGCCGAGCCTCGGCCGCGGCGGATGACTCCGTGTTTGGTGGGCCCATCCCCCGATAATTACGCTCGGGGTGGGACCTCATGTGACCGTACAAGGACTTTACCGATGGGAATTCTTTTGGACAATTTCGACACTTGAACCACACTTCTTCTTCTTCTTCTTCTTCTCCTTCTTCATTAACCTCCTCCCCTTCCACCACCGCCACCACCTCATTGTTCGTGGCTGAGCTCGGTCGCGAACGCCCATCTACGGCGGCGTCGGTGGTGGGTTTTTTGGACTTGTGGACCCTCATGTGACCTCCTAGGGCTTTCCCATTCTTAAAAACCTTGTCACAGTAAATACAGATCTTTGATCCGATACCCACCACAGCTTCTCCTTCTCCTTCTTCGTCTCCGTCGCCGTCACCGCCTTCATCTTCACCTTCTTCCTCCTCCTCCTCCACCTCTTCCTCTACCTCCTCCATATCAACATCAGCATCAGCAGCTGCTGGTGGTGGTGGAGGTGGTGGAGGTGATGGTGTTCGAGGCGGCGACGAATCTTCATCTTCAACATCTTCATCATCATCTTCTACATCTGCTCGAATCTCACCTTCTTCAAGCTCATCATCATCAACATCAACATCAACATCTTGATCAAAATCTACAACTTTTTGTTTCTTTGAAGCTGATGATGATGATGATTTGAGGAGGAATCCATGCTCATGTCCATGTAGTTTGAGCTTGATTTTTAAGCTTGTGCTAGAAGATTTCGATTTCACAAGCTTGTTGGGATTAATCACAGAAGAACCCTTTTCCATTGATAAATCAACAACAAGAAATCCAAGCTAATTAATTAAAGAAAACAAAGAAAAAAAAATTAGATCAGAGAGAATGGAGAAAGAGGAAGAGGGAGCTGAGGTAGGGTAAAAGGGTGATGAAGAAAAGAGTGGAGAGCGGCTTTTAGGATTCTTAGGCTAAGAGAGAGTATTAATATGAATATATGAATATGAATGAAAAATAATGAATGAGGAGACTATATAATATAAATTGTATGTGACAAAATAATTATAAGTGGATTATTAGTAGTGGGAGAAATTAATTAAATGTGTGTATTTATTTTAGAGAAGTGGTATGGTATAGTAATAGTATAGTGAAGAAATTAAACTAAACGTAGAAAGTAAGTGAAGAGAAATGAAATCCATGTGATATATATTTTTTTTCTAATCTAATTTTTCGAATAAAAGTAATATAATTAAAATATTGGTATTATCCCATAAGAAAAGATATTGTTTCCTTGAGAAATGAAATCAAAAATGGTATATGAATGGTGGAATGGGGTGGACGAAGACTTTGGTTTTATATTTATTAATTTTTTTTTTTTTTTGAAGTACGAGGTTATAAGGTTTTGATATGATTGGTTGAGTGAAGCTTTTATTATGGAAGTTTGTGAAGGTTTATGGGTGGATTTGCAAAGTGGTTTCAATCCATCTTGTTTTCTTTATCTCACCATTTTTATCAAAAAGGGGTGGTTTTCGAAAAACTATGAAAGTCTTATAATCGTGATAGATATTGGTTGATTAGGTTCGGAGACTGTTACGACCCGATTTGTATAGCATCTGAATTGATTTGAATTAACGTGTGTATTTTTATTTAGTTAAGGACCAGATTCATTACTTCCGAAGTGAGATGACTGTTTTTCATTTGTATCATAACGGGTGTCGTTGGGAATCCATCACTTCTTATATATTGAGAGTAATATGTAGCAAGTGAACTATAAATCAACTTAAATAATTAATAAAACTGAACTGAAATAATGACCAAATAAAAGTTCATTCTTAGAGATTGTTAAGCTTAATTCTTGGCTTGATAAGCTTGAGCTTGATGGCGAATTGGCAAGCCTAGCTACGGTAGTGGTGGCCACGCACGTACGTCAGGCCGTCGAGGTTTAATTTCTCCTTGGCCAGTGGTTGACGTCGCGTGCACAAGATGTGTATCTGTGCACCATCATGTGACCTCCTAGGGTTTTCCCGTTCGGAAAACTCTTGTTACAGGAAGGGCAAATCCGTAAATTCACCTTGGCCGGTGGTGGTGGTTGCTGCGGTGGCGGCGCATGTTCTTGTAATTCTTCCTCAATTCGAACACTAGCATCTCTAAGTTCAACAAAATCATGATCCTCTTGGTCTAATTTGAGCTTGGTTTCGAAATTAGAGTTGATTTTTGCCAAATTAAGATCGGTATCACAAGATTTCTCCATATTGATAAATGAAGAAATAAATTATGGATAGAAATGAAGGATTAATAATTAATATAAAGAGAAATTATAAAGTTGAGCTAATTGATGCATGAATGAGTCAATGAATGAGGAAGAAGAAAAGTGGTATGTGAATCGAATATGTACATGCGTGTCATGTGTTATATTATACGAAAAGAGTTGGATCAAATATGGGTTAGGGTTCGCTGCAAGCCATTCGATCGAAACATTGATTTTATGGGCCCATGGTCCACGAACCATCTGAGTGAAAATTTCGTTGAAACCGGGATGCTAAAATTTATTTAAAGTAGACCCTAAATTAAAAGATTTATTTAAAGTAGATCACATTGAAACAGATCAAATTAGAATCAATCAAATCAAATCAATTCATATCAAATAACACAATAACATCGATGAATCTTAGTGTTATTGTTGGGTTAATTCACTCAAATTCAGTTGATATATACTTTAATAATTTAGATGAGATTCAATCATACTCTTTTCAAATTACATCACATCAAAATAATAGAATGATGAGTCATATTATACTCATCATATTCATCATTCTAATTTGATAACTTGCTTAAAAATAATGCGGTATTTTCTAACTCAAACGCTAACTCTCACACGTTAACTCTTACATACATACCCCATCTGAAGTCGCGCCCCAAGATAACATTCAATTAGAAAGGTAGGAGACAAATGACATCAAGGTTAGTGTGTGGATAGTGTCATCGACCAGAACTTTAACCGACCATTTGAATTGAACCGATTTTTTTTAGTTAAGATGTAACAATCCTTATGATATTATAAGGCCGACTCAGCTTTACGGCAGACCAACCATATAAGATATAACTTAGAAATTCATTTTCTAGCTAGCTACTAGCTCTAATACTATTTTTTCTTTCTAGCTGTAAAAAAAAAAGGATTTAGATCCCCTGGAGTTATTTTTCCCTGGAGTTGGTAGAGTTTGCTACAAATGGAAAATATAAATGTAAATGTAGTTTTGAAACCAAGGAATAAATTCACATAGTAGAGTCAATTTTCCATTTTGAGTAAACTCTACCATGTAGAGTTATTTTTCAACTCCAAGTGATCTCAATCCAAAAAAAAATAGAACTAAATTGTACCCATATTGATAAGTCCCATAGTTGATAAGAACGAGAAGTTCGCCGAACATGAGCAATGATAGAAGCACTTCATTCTAATATTAAGAGAAGCTCAAAACAACTTCTAGAGTCCACATAAGGATCGGAGTGAAAATTTCGTTGAAACCGGGATGTTAAGATTTATTTAAAGTAGACCCTAAAAAAAAGGATTTTTTTAAAGTAGATGACACTGGAGCGAATCAAATTAGAATCAATCAAATCATAACATCGATGAATCTAGTGTTATTGTTAGTCTTAGGTCCTGTGCGATTCAACTTATTCAACGGTGTTTTCAAATCAGATCAGATTTATTCAAATCAAATCAAACCAGATCAGTTTTATTCAAATCAATTCAAATCAGATCAGAATTATCCGAATAACAATAAATGAATCTAGTCTATTTCTAGTTATTAATTCGTTTAGTTGCAGTTAATTTATCAATTAATTCAGTTCAGATCAAATCAAATCAAATTTATTCAAATCAAATCAAATCAGATCAGTTCAAATCAAATCAAATCAAATCAAATCAGAAAAATGCAGTCCAATCGCACAGGGCCTTAATTCACTTAAATTCAATTGATATATACTTTAATAATTTAGGTGAGATTCAATCATACTCTTCCAAATTACATCACATCAAATTAGAATGATGCATGAGTCATATTATACTCATCGTTCTAATTTGATAACTTGCTCAAACATAATGCGAGTTTTTCTAACTCCAACTAGGACTCTTACATACATACCCCATTAGAAGTCGCGCCCCAAGATATCATTTAATAAGAGACGTATGCGACAAACGACATCAAGATTAATATCGACCATAACCGATCATTCGAATTGAACCGATTACTCTTAGTTAAGAGGTAACTAGCCTTGTGTTATTGTAAGGCCAACTCAGCATTACGACAGACTAATTGTATAAGATATCACGAAGAGATTCATTTGCTAGCTATTACCTCTAATACTAAATAAAACTAAATTGTACCCATATTGATAAATCCCATAGTCGATAAGAACGAGAAGTTCGCCGACATGAGCAATAATGATAGAAGCACTTCATTCTAATATTCTGAGAAGCCCAAAATAACTTCTAGAGTCCACATAAGGAGTGACACAAATTTGGCTAATGCATCATTATACTCGTACTTACGACCTACAAGTCGTTAGCTTGTACAGCAGGTCGGGGTACACAAGATGTGAAGACTAGCTAACACACAAAACTCGTACTTACGTTAATCGAACTTAATCTAGTAGAACTTGATCGAGTACACAACAAAATGTCAAGGCTAACACACATCCAAACTCGTACTTATCAGGAGTATAAGTTACGACTTACGGAGTACAAGTTACGTGAGTCGAACTTGAACTAGTAGAACAAGGAGTCCATGTTTCACTGTTGGCTTGTTGGCCATGACCGAATCCGGGTAGAAAATAAGGGAATATCCGGACTCGAGACTAATTTTGTTTAGGGTTTTTGGGTAAAAGATATATAAAACCCCCAAAAATCTCAACTCTCTCACCTTCTCTCTCTCTCATCCGCCTCACACACTCGTCCTCTCTCTCTCTGTTCATCGATTTCCAAAGCTTCAAATCCAACATCAATGGCGGTTTTCAAGGATCTTCACACCGAATCTGGTCTCAAAACCCTTGAAGAACACCTCTCCGGCAAATCTTACGTTTCTGGGTACTTTTTTTTTTTTTAATCTCATCATTTGATTGATTAATTTGATTGAATTGGTAGTTGAATTAGTATGATTTGAGGAGTAAATTGCATAAAGTTTGCACCTTTATGTTGAATTAGTATGATTTGGGTATTAAATTGTATAAAGTTGCACCTTTATGTTGAATTAGTATGATTTGGGGATTAAATCGTATAAAGTTTGCACCTTTTATGTTGAATTAATATGATTTGGGGATTAAATTGTATAAAGTTTGTACCTTTATGTTGGATTAGTGTGATTTGGGGATTAAATTGTATAAAGTTTGCACCTTTATGTTGAATTAGTGTGATTTGGGGATTAAATTGTATAAAGTTTGCATCTTTATGTTGAATTGGTATGTTTTAGACCCATTAATTGGTGGTGGTTATGAATTTGATGATCTTTATGTTTAGCTTGTACAATATGATTATACGAATTGATTGATATACAGTTGGTCTGTTGGGTATAGAACAGTTTGATCTTTTGAGCTCAGAATTTGAATTGAATCTGTGTTTATTGTCTATTATACTGTAGATTTGAAGCATCTTGAGCTGATAGTTTTAGTTTGAATCCCCAAAACTGTGAAAAGTGTAGATTTTCTGCAATTTTTGCCGTTTGTGGGTGCCTAGTTTTATGCACTGATTGCATAAATAGGTGGTAGTAATCGATTTTCGGGGCCGTTTGGGTATATAGATTGGGGAATTTGATTGAGTTGTTTGTACACTATGCCCCGAATTTACAATAATCGATTCGATTTTTAGCTTTTGAAGCAATTTTCAAGATTGGATCTTTTTTTGTTTATGTGATTGATATCCAGGCCTGATTTTTAGCTCTAGACACTAATAGCAATGAAATGTCGGGGAGTAAATTGGTTGCAAGATGCTGTAAATTGGGGACGTGTATTTGTTCTTTCTAGTGTTGTGTCTGCTCGACTAGACTCTAAGCTTTTGATAGGGATTTTTGTTCTGGTTTCGAGGATAGAACATGTAGGTTTTAAGAATCAACAAATAACACAGGATCATTTGAACATAGTATCAAAAGATGTGCTAATTGTTGCATGTTACTTCTTCTCGCAGGGATGCGCTTACCAAGGATGATATCAAGGTCTATGGTGCAGTAGAGAAGCCTGCTGATGCTTATCCTAATGCATCCAAGTGGTACGCAAGTGTATCAGAGCAGCTATCTGCAAGGTATGTAACTGGTTGGATCTTAGTTTTCGTCATTGATCTGAACTTCCTTACATTGGCGTGCTCGAGAGAATTTTGTTTCTCAATGGTTCTGTATCTTGCTGCAGTTTCCCTGGTCAAGCTGCGGGTGTGAGGTTTTCAAGCCAAGCTTCTGCTTCTTCTGCCCCAGCTCCCGCTGTGGAGGAAAAGGTTAGCTTTTTGAATTGTTTTATACGTCCTCATCATGCTTGCATAGTCCATTGCACTTTTTCTCTGAATTTCAAGGACATAGTTAAGAGCTGGTACATTGGTGTTAATATTATACTGCTTGTGTTTTTACGATTGTGCTTGATTTTCATGTTTTAGTTTCTATATGCTTACTTACATGCTTCTTGTTTTCTCGAAAACATCCCTCTTAGAAACCTTTAGAATTTCTTTAGCGACTCACCCTAGGGTACTCTGGCCTAATGGAAGTAAAATACTAATGTGTCTAGATGTGGTAAGTGCCACGATTGTGAAATTGGTTTGGAATAAACGGTGACTTATGAGCTGCTTTCCTACCCCCCATAACTGTATCTCCAACAACAGCCAATGCGATAGGATGAGTGTCAATTGCGATCTTGGTATTAAAGTTGCAGTTATACTGTGGTCAGAGAAACTTAATTCTGCAATAGGTCGTTGTATTTTCCCCTTCATTGCATGCTTGCAAGGCTAGTGATTTTGACAATATTTTCATTAAATTTTCCAGAAGGCTGCTGCCGCCGATGATGATGATGATTTGGATCTCTTTGGCGATGAGACCGAGGAAGACCAGAAGGCTGCTGAAGCGAGAGAGGCAGCTAAAAAGAAATCTGCCAAACCTAAGCCCAGTAAGATTCCACTTTTCAACTCCACTTAATTGAACTGTGTTAGTGTTTTGTCTAATGAATTATCTGTTCGATTGTTATATACTGCATCTTGTACTGACTCTATTGACCTTTCATTTCAGTTGGAAAATCCTCCATTCTTATGGATGTGAAGCCATGGGATGACGAGACCGACATGGTCAAGTTGGAAGAGATGGTTCGCAGTATTCAGATGGAAGGCCTCACATGGGGAGCATGTAAGATTGAACTCCTCTTGCATCTTAGTCTCTGTCATCTGAATATCACCTGTGTTTTATTGTTGTTTGACCCTAACCATCCTATTGTGATATTTCTACAGCGAAATTGGTTCCCGTTGGATATGGTATCAAGAAGCTGCATATCATGATGACCATCATCGATGATCTTGTATCAGTTGACAACCTCATTGAAGACTACCTTACTGTCGAGCCAGCCAACGAATACATCCAGAGTTGTGACATCGTTGCCTTCAACAAGATCTAAGGCGACCAAATACTCAAACCTAGTGTCCAAGTCGCATAGGGCTTTGTCATGTTCTTGAGTCTTTCACTTCGGGATGCTTTATTCATCTAGAGATTTTGTTTTTCTTGTGCTGTGTCCCTTAGTTTTGTAATCGATTACTCGTGAAAGTGATATTTCGGAATGGTTTTATATCAGCATAGCTGTTCATCCAAATTTCAATGCTTTATTATCAATTCATCATCCCTGGCCCCTGATAATCAACTTAATATCTGATGGTGTCGATCCAAGAACTGCTGAGCAATCGGATTAGTTTGATTATCCAATGGTCTTTAGGTTCTTTGTTTTACGGGGGCTGGATTTCGTAGCTAATTGCGTGTTATTATTGGGTAATGGTTGCTAATCAAATGTGTTTAGTCACTAGTGAGTGAATCCTACAGTCGTCACCAACTTCATCCGATGTCAGTCTACGGTTTTTTCTTATCCCACAAGTTTGGAAGAAGTTGGATATATTATTATTAGACCAGCTCTCGATTGTAGTTTCCACCAACACATCACAATGTCGTGTTGATCATACCTCGTAAATATGAAAATACAAATTTGAATCCATCCTGGCCTCCAAGGTCATATGAAAATACGACACAATTATTGTATCTACGCATTACTAAAATCTAAAGCATTGGACACGGCATTGTGTTGCGTTTATCATTCATTTCAACAATTCTTGATCGGATCACAAACCAAATCCTCAGAAAGTTTAGACGAAGACCGGACCGAATGACTTGGAATGAACCCGAACCTAATGGTCAGGTCCGGGCTGAGTTTTGTTCTCCTCGGCTATCAGACGTGTCACGTGTCCGGCCACGTCTAAATGGGGAAAACAGCGACAACGACGTTGCCGTTAGAGTGAGTTTCGTGACAATTAACCCCAAAACAAACGAAACAAACGAAGTCACTCACGAGTTAAACGAGTCGGCTAACTCGGAAAAAAAAAAGGCATGACGCGCACACCCAGCGCAATTTAGCATAAGTTACGCCTCACATGTCAATTTATCCAGCATCATCATCATCATCATCATCCCCAATTTAATTAAAATAAAAAAAATGAAATAAAATAAAATGAAAATTCAAAGGTTCTTATCAATATATTCTAGACTTTCATCTCATCTCTCATTTTCCTCCATTTTATTCTCTTCTAACACATCAACTCTTCTCTCTCACTCTTTCTCTCTCTCTCTCTCTCTCCTCCCCACTCACACAGTTTATTTCCATGGTTGTTTCCTATTTATGGTAATCTTTTCTCTCTCCTCATTTTCATTTTTTGATGGCTACCCATTTCATATTTTTGTTAATCTGATATTGGGTCTGATCATTTTTATTGAAATTCATACAAAGTTTTAATCTTTATGTATTTTGAGCATCTGGGTCTTTTTTTTTTTTTTTTCTGGGTGTTGCTTGATATGAACAATTGAACATTTGTGATTGGATTGAATTGAATTTATTGTTGTACTTGTTGGCAATATTTTATTTATTTATTTGGATGGTTATTTGGTGTGGATGATTATTAGTGCATGCTAATTTAATTGAAATCTGGGTTTTGAAATTTTTTTAATTTTTCTAATTATAGATCTTACAGTTAATCAGAGTTTCCCAAATGGTTGTAATGTTTTTGCCTGATATGAATGATGTGATTTTTGCATGGATTAATCCTTAATTAGGCAGTTTAATCAATTGGGTTTGTGATTAAGGCCTGAATTTCCCTCAGTGATTAATGAAATGTGGAAAAGTTGCAAACTTTTTATGATATATATGTTGGTTTGTGTGATTGTGTATATGTGTCTGTTATTGGAGCTGAAACTGTGTGAATTGTTGATGCAGAATGAAATTTTGAGTAAAATTTGAGAATTTTTGTGGGAAAGTTTGGTGATAATTGAAGGGAAGAGTTGAAGGGGGAAGTATGATGTCCACTGTTGGTGGGAATTCACATTGGTGTTACCAATGTAGGCAGCCAGTTCGGCCTCGAAATCGAGGGACTGTGTGTCCTTATTGTGATGGTGGGTTTATACAAGAGTTAAATGAGTTAGGTGGTAGTGGTAGTGGTGGTGGTGGTGGTGGCGGTGGTGCTGGAAGCGGTGTTGGTAGTGTAGGGTACGGACCGTATGGGCAAAGAGAGGGTCCTGATCAGTTGTTCGGAATAATGGAAGCTTTAGACTCGTTGATGCTTCGTAGTAACCCTGAGCACAGGGTTGGATTAATGGAAGCTTTGGATGCTTTTATGGGTCAAAGGAGAAGGCATGGTATGGATGATCGGAGTCCGTGGTTGATTTTTCAAGGGCAGGTGCCTGGGAGGGTGCCTAGAAGTGGGGGGTTTGAGATGTTTTTCAATGGTAACCATCCAGGAATTCGCGGTAACAATGGAGATTTCTTTGTTGGACCTGGTCTGCAGGAGTTGATAGAGCAGCTAATGGTTGAGAGGCAGGGTCCACCTCCGGCTCCTCGTTCTGCAATCGATGGCATGCCTACAGTCAAGATAACTCGCGCCCATCTTCAGACTGATTCGCATTGCCCTGTCTGTAAAGACAGGTTTGAGTTAGGTTCTGAAGCAAGGCAGATGCCTTGCAACCATATATATCACTCTGATTGTATTGTCCCTTGGTTGGTTCAGCACAACTCATGCCCCGTCTGTCGCCAAGAAATGGGCCCTAGCCCATCTACTCGTGTCCGTAACTTGAGTACTACAAGTAGAAATGTTGTTGGCAGCAACTCAAGAAGTCGGGAAAGCAGTGATCAGAACCAAGGAAGGAGGAACCCATTCTCGTTCCTGTGGCCCTTTCGTTCATCAAACACTAGCAGCAGCAGAGAATATGTAGAGACACCAACCGCGGCAACCAGGAGCAACCCTGCTACAACTACAAGTACAACTCATGGAGAGAACCATGAAATGAACTACTCTGGTTGGCCTTTCGATTACTAGATCGATGTATGTATCTCTGTGAGCTCAATGTTTGCTTGAATGCCTGTCTTTCGTTGCGTGCCTCATGATCAAGTTGGCATCTTAATTGAACTCGGTAAATATGTTTGGTGGACCAAAATGCTGTCCTTAAGACATGGCTAGTCTTTTTTTTTTGTGTTTTGGTCCCAAGAACTACAGGTTTATGAGGGTTTTTTCTCAGTCATGATGTAGATATATGTTTCAGATACTTCTGCTGGTGCATCTTTTTTCCTGCTACTTAATTCAGTTGGTTTCATTTTGGTGCCCTTTTATTAATGTTTTAGATTTTACCATGTGATGCCCTTTGCTGCTTTATTAGTCGAGCCTTACAAGTACAGGCCTGAAGGCTGTGGTGTGAGAACTTGAGATGTCATGGCACGCTGTGATGCCATGCTGTGAGCGAGACCTGTGATGTCGAGATGTCATGGCATGACAAGGCCTTCTGTGCCGGGATGTCATGGCACGCCTGAATTTACCGCCTCTCTTCTAGGTCTGTCACCATTGTTATTACAATTTTTGAATCTCGATTTACAGTTCATTACTGGATTCCTATGAAGTGCACATGCAGTTTCAACTTTTGCTGATGGTAAAAAAGCGTACTTTGGAAGCAACATCCTAGAAACTTCGTGTGCTAACATTGCACATGAGAGATGAGACTAAAGTCATGTTTTTTTGGGGAGCTTCCACTGTGAAATCTAGAGAGTTCCTTGCACTTTCTTCTACAATAGTGCGTGCACTTTAGCTTTTCATCCCTCTTTTTTCTTCAACTATCTCTTTCGAAAGTTTCATTAATCACTAACAAATTCCGTCGTATCTTAATGATCGTAAATCTCTTTACCTCTAGGAGAATCGGTTGGTGTGAGTTCGACATTGTGTTGCACCACCCCACCATGGAAAACAAAACGTAAATAATGCTCGTACGGTGGAGGCTTAGGCACTTCTCGCCTGATTCGCAGGATGATGTAGTCCATATAGAACAGTGTTACACCAAGAACTCGTTTTAAACTCAATAATTTAACAAACATTGTACGGAGTAGCAAATATAGCATAGAGAGCTGAGTCTATTCAGGGTTTGAGAATTTACCTATTTTGTGTCGTATTCTTGTGTCGTGTCACGACCACTAATGCGAAATGTCACTGTCAAGTGTCACACAGGGCTGTAGTGTGACCAAATGCCCAATATGTACATATACTCCATTACTCCGTATGTGGTGAGTCCATGTTTTGCATGCAGCTCCATTGTACTCGGGTTCGAGGTCGAAATCGTATCGTAAACTTTTTTTACATTGGAACTTTGATGAACTTTCCATATGTTTGGCGTAGTAGTCTATATCAAAGGCTGATGAACATGCACATCAAATTTAGTTATCCAGTTACACTGAATCAGCAATGAATTAATTGTCAGAAAACAGGAGAGTGAAAAATGACAGCAATCAAATCAACCTGACAACCTAGATCATATATTATAAAGTGCTCAGAACTCAGTCATAAACTCACAACAGTCACAAGTCACTACCCACAACTTCATGGGGCACATAATAATTCCCCATAATTTACACCCACCACTTTTACTACAAATTTATGTGCACATGGAGGGCCCTGAATGATGTCTGAAACTGAGGGTCAGGGGTCGCGCTTTTCACTTGTTTCCGCGCAGAGAGTGAAGCTTTTACGTGTGGGTGAAATTGCTAAGTATTTCGGACAATATGATCCAACCTGCACCACCGATTACTAAGGAAAGAGTAAGTTTTCCCCCAGGAACCAGTGCGGGTACTTTAGGTAGCTCTGGCGAAGTTAAGTAGCGATCTGACCAGGACATTGCTGCAGGAAGAAGTCCAAACAGGACAAGCACTGCAGATTACAGAAGCAAATACACCTCAATTATTGTAAACAGAATTGTGATTAATATAGCAACTGAGAAGGGACAATACGTGTTACGAAGGTATACCTCCATATGTTCCAGCAAAATCAAGGGCTTTGAAGAAGATCTCTGGGTCTAATAGTCCAAGTACTAAGGGTGGAAGCAACGTAATCAGATATGGAAGTGGCTTGTTCTGCCCTGTGGGAAGTTTCAGCACTGCAAATAAAGTGAGCATAGATCATTCCCGGTAAGGCTACTTCATAAAGCCATGCTTTACAGAAAAAGTGCAATTATTGATTTGACGAGTATCAGCCTACTAGCAGAGTTCGTCTTCTACAGATATCATTGAGGACAAATATGACCATTGAACATCACATTTGAGCAACATGAGAGTTAGCATGTGTATCGTGCAGCGTGATACAAGTACACTTCAGAGACAGTCAGACTTTGGCTCTCTAGACAAGAAGTAGGCTTAGCTCGAATTGGTTACCAACAGATTAGGAAGAAAATATGTCTGTAAACTGGCACCTAAATATCCATGTTCGATTCTACATTCCATTTTCATTATCTTCTTTCGATCAATTTATGTCTGGAAAATCTAATTTCTATAAGCTAAGGTCTCAAATTTGTTACTCCGTATTTTAGATGGACATGCAAGATACAGGATCATCCAAATGATCAAAACCAATTCAAGAGGTCACATTCAGATTTCAGATATCAAAGGCCACATGACATATAATTCAGTGTTCAGAATGCATAAACTGAAGATATGAAGGAGAAATGCTTACAGTCAGCTAGGAAGTCGGCAAGTCCTAGAACAAACCCAATGTATGATGTTCCAATTGCGAGTAATGAAAAGGTCTCTACTATTGGCTGCAAAGGATAAATGTGGACTCAGATACAATATGTGAAATAAGTTGACATGTATATGATGCAGCGTGTTCGTGCCACCAGGAAACCAAAAAATACGAAATTGAAAATTGTTCCATTACAGACACACGCAAAAAGAGCTAAACTCACTCCGACTACAGCATTACTTGATCGCAGTTGTTGTAATGGATCAACAATCTTCCCAACATCAGAATCCAAAGTAGTGATTGTGCCGAGTATTACACCATTCCAAACTAAAAACAGCACCAGAGGAATGGCTGTCCCTAGAACAACTGCAGTCCTGCAAAAGAGGTTAGCTAATTACTACGGTCTATCCTGAAACATCAGCCACAATCATGCCACAATCATACCACAACCAACACATGTAAGTAGACAGATTAAGATCAACAGTAAGGGTTCCAAAACAAGGTCGGTGCAGCAACATAGTAACCACAGGTTTCAGTTTAGTTGAAGATTTGCATTTTGACTGAATATATGGACAGCCAATGTTGTACAAAAGAAACTATAGAGTAGAATAATTATCGAGTTGGAAGAGGTTAACAAGGCTAGATTCAAAACCGCTACAGAACCGCCATACATTCAATCAAGAGCACACTTATATGTTTTCTGCCCCAAGCTTGCATCCTTTTAATTCAGATGCACAAAAATAGACAGGGCTGATGATTAGAAATCCGCTAGTACATGATGAGTTCCAGTTTTTACCCTATTTGTCAGTTTCTTTTTTTTGAGCTGTTGTTCTAGATTAAGTGGACTTCAAGAAATATATAGAGGCAAGCACTAAGAACTAAGAAGTTACCTCACTCTTGGCAGATCGCCCTCCAGATTTGTGCAAAGAACAGGTACCACATTCTGCCCAAATTAAGGAACAACTTTGCACAATTAAACCTATACAACTAAGAAAAGCACTAGTTTCTATTCGAACAGACAGCTCATTTTACTTGGTAGACAAATGCCAGTGCCACGACAGGTATACTTGAAGGCACAGCTTCAAAATTTGCTTTCAGGAGAGCTTCCCAATGCAGGTCTCCACTCGCAACAACCTGCAGAGAACTAGATTATTTTCCAATATGGTTGTTTTAAAGCAAATTAGAAAAATGAGGCAACTTAAAGGTTGACTACAGCATGAGCAAAAAACGTGTATTTTAAGTTATGCTTCTGAATACAACACTAAACCAAGATGTCAAGAGAGGGTCATATAAGAGCAAAGGCAGAAATGAAGAGAAATATGCAGCCTTGACTTCCTAACTTAACTTCTAAAGTTCTAAGTGACTTCTCAAGAGGGTTCTTGTAACCCACTGTTTATTGGAAGGCCATGACAACTCACAAGGATGCAGAGTTAGACCTTCCACTCTGGATCTCGTTTTAAACTTACATTTTTCATAGAAAGCCTAAATCTATAATAGCACCGATGCCACCGATTTTCTTGCTTTGAGAGTCTAACTCGTGATGGATTGGTTCAGACAAGAAAAGCTTTAAATGTATAAGGGAGGGGGAAAATGATGGAAGTACTTCAAGGTATAAAGATGGAAATTTACCACCAATACTGAAAATGAGGCGATGATTCCAAGTACTAGAAGTCCATTAACTGCACCGATAAATCGCTGACTGCGAGTCATGTAGCAACAAAAAAAGAGATTGATCCTCTCAGTAAAACTTACATGCCAGCATAGGTAAGGTTATGATAAAAGCTTTAAGTGCTGGTAAGTTTGCAACATTTTCAGATGCATGCCACAAATATTATGAAGCATAAGAAGTAGTCCTTGAGTAAGGAAGATAGACTGTCATCAATTAACAAAGAAAGCCAGGACAGACATCAACTGATGGTGACTTGCACTTGCATAGACATCTTTGAGACCTATACATGAAAGAAGAGCAAAAGGGTTGGCCATACCTTCCGAAGTAGCATAATGCTCCAAAGACAAATGAAAAAAGCGCACCACTTTCCCATCTGTCAAAGAAAGATAACACAATCACTGACATACACTACTACATGCTATGCATACATTAATAAGTAGGATTTTGCAAATCGAAATGACGAACATTAACATATGCTGTATTCTTCACTGATGAGCTATGTTCATCCGAAGCACACCAATGCATGACTCTTTAAGAGTGTAATCAAGACTATTGTGATAAACAACCTACAAGTCTACCATTTTTTCCACAATGAGTCAGGACCGCATAGGCTCATTTAACATTTGAGATTAAGCATTGTCATTCAAAACTCATAGAGTATTGGATCTCCTGAATAGTCAACAGAAAGGCATTTTCCAAAGAAGCGTACGTAGATTGGTCAAAGAGGCCAGCTGTCCTAAATTAAAAGTCACCGCAATTCTATATTTCCAGGCTGTTCCTATTGCAAAAAGACCTTGCATGGACCCTGCAAGAAAATTTTGGCAGCCTGAATTTCAGCAGAACAGCAATCAGTGTTTCACAAGTCCACTGATTTTTCTTTTCAATATAATCCATGGATCAGACAAGCCAAAACTAAGAGTGGAAAGCATATTATGCACGCTGGTGGTGTGCAATTCCATGGTTCATTCAATTAATAAGTAAAGAAAATGCCAGAATCATAGCTCATACAGTGGAATACCAAGGAAGTTTGTCAGAATCTCCGAAGAACGAGCTATGTATGCAACCAGGAGCGCATAATGTATGAATATGTACGTCCAACTGCAAGAAATAAGTAAATAACACAATAGAGGACAACGATTACCTATATTAGCATCTTGAAGCGAAACGAAATGTACACTTTAGATATGAAAAGGTAAGGTTTTAATGTATTGTCAATTTCCCACGATAGTGATACAAAGACACAACGAGTGGTAATTTCAGTGATACAAACACGCTCGGTGAAGCATCTTACTCTTACCAAGTAATTTGAACTCCCACAGATCCTAATGTTCTCTTTGCCATGGAGACCTGGTAAATGTTGCCATATTGGGACATATTCACATCAGTTTAGCAGTAACAATGTGATTATGATCAACTTTGGGGGAGAATCTAAACTAGCTTTGATACAGAATAAACTCAATCGTGAAGTGAGTAACAGCTCATAGAGTGAATTACGATACCAGAGAGACGCCACCAGAACCGAGTTCACACATCGTGTTCACATTAACTTCAGCAATGAACAAGCCAGTCACAACCTGTGTTTGTTAGTTACATATCAGTTGCTATAAATGACCCACCAGACAAAAAAAGGATCCACAAAATAACAAGCATGAAGAGGCAAAAAGAGCAGTACCATGAATGCCCAACATCCAATGCAAGCCACTGCAGAGGCAAGAAATCCTGATTCTTGGGTAACAGCAGGAAGAGCCAAGATCCCTGCACCTACCTGTAAATATTTTTTGCCAAAATTGAAAATGAGTCAGCATAGAATGATCGTCTTTGTTAAGGTCTAATAACATCAATGAGCAACACCCCCGCCTTCCCCCTATGCGAGTCCACCAACTTCCCCTTGAACTGAAGGGGAATTTCAAACCAGCAACATTAAACAGCATTTATTTAACTAATGCAGTCAAACTAACCAATCCAAATTTAATGTCGATAAATAGGTAATACAGTCACACATGCACTCTCCCCGTCAGCCCTCACGTGTGAACCCACTCCTTGTGTAACGGAAAGGACATTACATCACCAGCACCGGTAGTTCAATTTCAATGCTCTTGTAGAGAACACCAAGGAATTGAGTGCATACAGCACACTGAAGCCAATTCTCATACTATTTCGTTGAACAAGATACCTCCACAACAGAGCAATGCCTTTCTACATAAGCCTAATTGATATTCCATCTCAAAACCAAATTGTGATAGACAGAGGACGCTGCACGATCCAGCAAACTTAACTTGTACCCTAACTGTACTCAAAATTCCAACGTGGGACTAACTCGCACATGCGTGTAAACTAGTAATGCCAAGAAGTGCAAGAACCATCCTCAAGTGTTCAATAACTGTCCGTCCAACAACAACAACATTACCTAGGTGTCTCAAAGGCTCCCGCCTCTCGCCTATGGCGGAGTAAAGAGTGGTCACGTGTGCGCAAGCCTTACCCTTATGTCGAAAAACAAAGAGTACATACTTTTGTAAGCCATTTTGTTCGAAAGTCCTAACCTTTGTTCCTATACATTAACAATTCTACTAAAATCTTACTTATAAAGTTACAATATGCTACACAGTAAGCTTAAAAATGACAACTTTATCCAAATTTCATGCTAAAACATACCGTAGTTCCTGCTACAAGTAAGATTGAACTGCTAAGACTACCTGCCAACATCAATAAACCAAAAATTAACAAAAATTCCAACAAAAAATGAACTTTATTTGATCCAAATTACCAAAAAAGGGGGAGATTAAATTAAAGATTAGATTATAAACCAGGTTCATGCTTCAAAGAAGCTTGATTAAGATTGGAAAACAACTTCTCAACCACAAATTCTTTAACTTCTTCTTCACGCTTTTCTTCATCAGGTGGTTTCTTCTGAGTAAATTGGCTTTTACTTTGAGAAGAAGAACATATCTTTTTGGGATTTCTGAGCTTATTAGACAAATGGGTACTTGAAATTTGGTCAATTTTATGGGAAAACAATGGTTTTATTATATTAAAATGTTGATAATTTGGAACAAAGTTTGGGAATTTGGGTTTAGAGATAGAAATACAGTTACAAATTGAAAGCATTGACATTTCTTCAGTTATAATTCAGCAAAATTTTCCCACCATGATCATCTAGTATATGGAGTGTGCTTCTCTTACAAGTTACAATAGACCCTTTGGTTTGAGTTTGCGATTTGTGAGCTCTCAAAGTAGCCACGTTATGTGCAAATTGGTGCTACTCCAAATTGTGGCTTTGGGATTTTTTTTTTTTTTTTTTTTTTTTTTTTTGAAATGGTAAGGAAAACAGGGAGAAGTAGCTCCCCAGTAAATGAACATACAAGAGACCCAAGAGACCTAAAAATGAGTACAAGATGAACAAATAAAACCTAGTCTAGTCCCGCCGCGGCAACACACGTAGCCAACCAGTGGCGGAACTTGGGGTAAAAAAAGGGGGGGGGGCAGGTTTTGAACCCAAGACCTCTAGATCATCAACAAGAAATTCTAAGGGGGCCAAACCAGTTTATTTGATACCTATTGGCAATAAAAGGTTAAGGTGTCGTTTGGATACACTCGGGAAGTCGGAATTCCCATGAGCTTGCAAATCCTAGGAATTAAGAAAGTATGGGGATTGGGGAAATTTGTTTGGATGAACAAGGGAATTCAATTACCATGGGAATTTCTACTTACCTAGCCCCCCCAAGGTAATTAAATTCCTACACTTTGGAGGAATTGGAAATGCCCGGGAATTTCCAATTCCTACACTTTATGGTAACCAAACAACTCAAGATAATTCAATTCCCAGGAAAATAAAATTCCTACAGATTTTGAGGGTATCCAAACGACACCTAATATTTCATAATTGAGGGGGGGCCAGGCCCCGGCCCACAACACCTAAGATCCGCCACTGTAGCCAACCACACTCGCGGACAAAGCGAACTTCCCGTCGACGTTAAAGTGGGGCAGCCAACCAAACTTGAACATACTCCGTTGATCAGAGTATCAAAAATGCACCTTGAACTATCAGCACGAGGAACTCGGATCCGATAAAAACTAAGAAGTAAAAACAAAGCTAACTAAGCTACCACAAAGAAAGAAAAGTTACAGAACATACAAAGAACAATCTCTCAGACGAAAATCTAAACAAACGTATATTAAAACCAAGTCCTATGATCAATATCAAAAGATCAAATTGTGGCTTTGGGATGAGCCAAGGTTGTTAGCAATACTTGGGCAAAATTGACTTATAGATAGTCGGGGTTGGCGTGATATTTCGAGTTAAACTTGATTTAGCAATTGAATTGTATCCATTAGGCCGCTACTATTCATTTCATGTCTTAATTTTTCATTTTTGACGGTTAGTGAGGTTGATGGTTAGGTACGGTATAACATCCGACCTCTTAGTTGTTGGATCATGTAATATTGGTGTCTTTTGGTGAACTTATTGTGAGTGGTATGTGTTGGTCTAATTGGCATGTTATTCATAGGGAAGGTATAAAGTTTTCGTGGCCAAATCTCACCTAACTTCGTAATCGTCTAATCGATATGTATACCTAGAGGACTTTAGAATACTCCATCTCTATGCATTTTCTAATCTAAACCAAATGTAACATCTATTTGCACAAGAACCAAAGCATAATTAAATAAATAATTGCAAACAAATTCGACTACGCTATGATTGGATTCAAAATAGATTCCATCAACTTAAACTTTTGCAACTAGACAAGGACAATCTTTCATATAAGACAATCTCATGATACCTTATTACGCGACCAATATAACTGAAATAAAACAAAAATAAGTATAAAACCGTCTCATACAAAACTCACTACGTTACAAAATAGCACGTTTTATCGACGATTTTTCTTTCTTGCCCCAAACGGACTTAATATAATTTCCCAATTCCACATTTACACTATGAGGAGCATTTCTTTTTGTGCAAGACACTCGTTGAAAAATATATAATTTTAATTTTAAAAACAAAAAAGAAAATGATATTATAAGCCGGGTTACATATACTCCCACCTTTCTTTTCTATTGCTCGGCTGTCTAAAACCCTAAACCTCCGCAAAAACAACTCTCCCTCTCTTCCAATCGCCACCCAGTAATTCTCTCTCTCTCTCTCTCTTACTTTTTATGTAGTGTATCGTTTAAGTTTTCGTATTTGATCTTGGTAACCCCTTTAATTATCGCATTTCACTTTATATTATAATCTATTGTTGGTGAAATTTATGTTAATTTTGGGTTTGAATTAGATCTTAGGGTTTGTGATTTTTGAACTAGAAGTTGTAATTAAGCTGCTGATTTGACCAATTGCCACCATTTTATGAACTGGGTTTGTGTTAATTTCGTGTTTTGTACTGGTTTTATTGGTGCCCATGTTTTAATTTTTGCTATTTTGTGATTTTGAATGTATGTTTTTTTACGGGTTTGTGAAGAAAGTTGTTGAGGGTTGTTTGATTTGTCGTTTGGATATCTTGTTGTTCAAGTTTGGTGTGTTTTGGGGATGGGTAATGGGGTTATCTCAAGGATCTCGTAGTATGCCTGTTGTAGTGTTGTTGAATTGTGGCGCTTGATTTGTTGTGCGTTGGGTTCAATTTTGTCGCTTCCGAGATCGTCGATTTGTTGTATGATATATAGCTCTTTCGAGTTTCGACCGAGGATAGGTTTGTATACAATCTATGTTAGCTGAGTGCATAGCATTTTGGTATTAAGCCGTTTGGTATTTATTTTTGATTGGAGGTGGGAAGTTTTCGCCTTTTAGGTTCTGTGGTACCGTCTTTTATGTAGCTTGATAGGCAAGAAAGAGAATTGTTGATGCTAGTAGTTACAGTTTTGTGCGATTGAAATTGCTTTAGTTGTTACTGTTTGGTTTATGATTGATGAGGTAGCAGAAATTGTTTGTATATTGTATCTGAATGTTTTTCATTTGATTGATTGGGACAGAATCTGCTGGTCAAAGAATGAATTTCCAAAATGTCAAAGTTCCCAAGGTGCCTGGTGGTGGGGCAGCCTCTGCTTTGGTGAAGCTTGGGATTGTTGGTGCTCTTGGCTTGTATGGTGCTTCTAACAGCTTGTACAATGTTGAGGGAGGGCACCGAGCCATTGTGTTCAACCGTGTGTATGGTATCAAGGACAAGGTTTGTTTCCCTTGCGCTTTGTAGTATTTGGTTGTCTGCGGAAAGTTTTCTGGCATCTATGTGCTTGCTAGCTGGTTTCCTTTCTCCGTTCTGTAAAAGTGTTATCAGTGTCCTTGAATGTCATGGCAAAGTAGGATGTTTCAAACAGCCTGTGCAATTGGATCCTGGGTTTTGCTCCATTTATGACTATTAACTTCCTGTGATTTGTTTTAGACTTGGGATTGTGCTCACAAGTACAGTACTTTATTGCTGCTAATGCTCTACCTATCTGCTAATTAAGGTCTTACTGTATCGTATTGTATTGTATTGTATCCTCTGCTAGATGCTACTTGAAGTTTTAGCTTTTCGAACAACGTATTCAGAATATTTTGTGATGTCCATATTCTTGGATTCTTGGCGGGCCTTACAACTCCTTAGCTTGCATCACTGAATCTTTCAAACTTGCAGGGGGGCAAACCGCATTTTACTTATGCCAGGTGTCTTTAGTGTTCAATTTTAGCTCAGAGATCCAGATAATAACAAAGCCCACCTTGAATTGGTGTGCCTTTGCGGCACTATGATTTGATTAAACCAGGGGATCATGTTCTGTAGACGTGTACGCATGAACTAGTACGATATTTTATGATACACGTGTCAAAGTTTGCTAAAAGTATATTATTGCAATGGGTGAAGACTGAGTGTTGAATTTAGCATTATAGTACCTGTCTTTCGAAACCATACTTTATTTATCATAATCTTTGGTGAACAGGTTTACCCTGAAGGGACACATTTCATGATCCCATGGTTTGAGAGACCGATCATTTATGATATCCGCGCCCGACCTCATCTAGTGGAGAGTAACTCTGGAAGTCGTGATCTTCAAATGGTAAGCTTTCACTTTTCTGTTAATGCCACTTGTGTCATTGCGTACCTTGACATCGTTTTGTGTTCATAAACTCCGTACTTGAGTGACAATTTATTTGTCTTCTGTGCTGTTAGTATGCAAGCTTGTCATCTGTGGTCCAAATTTTGGTAAAATATGTCTGTATGGTGGTCACATCCACAACATTTTGAACAAAAATGATCGATCTTGCTGAAAAGATAATGTATCTCCTCTGTGTCTCACCGCTAACTGAGAATATTTTCCTGGCTGCTTCTTTCAGTGCTTTAACTAAACATATTGCTTTTAACTTCTCAGCCTTTTGGATGTACGCATGTTGTCTAATTCTCTCAAAAGGGATTACGTACATTTTTTTCGATCTGATGAAGTCAATTATTATCATAACAGCTGAACTGTAGTGATAATAAGTTGGCAATTATTACGGAGTTGGTTTTGTGTGTTTTTGTTGCTGGTGTCTGATGCTTCCTTTCTTGTTGAGAAAGTCCTGATTTCGTTATTGCTCCTTGGAGTTTCCGTGGGTTGGGGTTTGAGATATATGTAAGGTTTCCAAAAGGCTTGGTGTCCACAGGTTTATGTATATAGTTTTGAGAGGATTGGGATTGCACAAGTATTCTCTGACATCTTAATATCTTATTAGTGGCTCAAAGATCAAAAGGTCTAAGATGGAGAACTAGCCTGATGTGTGTCTTTGTCCTGATTTAGTCTGCCAAATTTACTTTTTGTTATGCAGCTTATTTCTGTTCACACTCGGAATTTCTAATTTCTTATTGAGTTTTCTTTGTGTGAGGATTTCAAGACTTGCATATTAATCTGACTGCGTTTCCAATTGAATGATTGTGTGTTCCAGGTCAAAATTGGTCTTAGAGTCCTTACCCGTCCTTTGCCAAACATGCTTCCTACCGTTTATCGTTCTCTTGGTGAGAACTATAACGAAAGGGTCTTGCCTTCCATCATCCATGAAACCCTGAAAGCTGTGGTAGCTCAATACAATGCCAGTCAGCTTCTTACTCAGCGTGAGGTATGCCCTCAGTTTATTTCATTTGTCATTTATATTGATGTGCATAATTATGATTCTGGGACACGCAAGAGTATAAAGTCACATCTATGATGACTTTGTTATGTTCTTCAGTGAAGTGACTTGTATATTATTCAGTCTGTCAGTAGGGAGATAAGGAAGGTGTTGACAGAGAGGGCAGCAAACTTCCACATTGCTCTGGATGATGTTTCTATCACCATGCTTACCTTTGGTAGGGAGTTCACACAAGCAATTGAGGCTAAGCAGGTTGCTGCACAAGAAGCTGAAAGAGCCAAGTTCCTTGTCGAGAAGGCTGAGCAAGACAAGAAGAGTGCTATTATCAGAGCTCAGGTGAGAAACCATCTCTTTTTTTTCTTTCTTTTGGTATCGTAGGAGATTTCAACTAATTGAATGTCGACTTTCACATATAAAACAAAAAATCATACTGCTCCCGCCTTTGATATATTCTCACTGTATTCTGGCGGCCTAGCTATGTATGTTCTCAGTGTTTCTACATGTTGTCTTACCTGCAATGTCGTTGGTGGAAATGTCACTTTAGTTAAAGAAACTGTAAAGCAGAAAGCTAGAAGCTGATTCTTCCAAAACCAAAAGCAATACTTGTCATCCCAATTTTCGTTTGCATTTGTAATTGCTTTTAAATGTTAGCGATTAAAATTTTCAAATCATGGTCGGATTGACAGGGAGAAGCCAGGAGTGCTCAACTTATTGGTCAAGCCATTGCCAACAATCCAGCTTTTATCACTTTGAGGCAAATTGAAGCATCAAGGGAGATTGCGCACACTCTTGCAACTGCTCAAAACAAGGTACTGTTGAATTCAGATGATCTGTTGCTGAACCTCAGTGATGTAGGTGAGGCCAAACCTGCTACTCCTGGAAAGCGGTGATAACTCATGCATGATGTTGAAGTATGCGAAAGCCAGATCATAAAGCTTACTCTTGATTGGAAAATGTAGAAGATTTAGTCCTTGAGAAACATTTTGTAAAGCCTTGCCATCGACTATATCCCCTGTTAGTTTAAATGCCAAACTCTTTGTCTGAACTGATCTTTAGTTTCAGCAGTTCGGTGCTTACTAAATAAGCAACCAGCCTATGGTCACAATTCCCTGATTACTGCTCACTGTACTGTTTTCTCGGGACGAGTTGAGAGTTAATTTGTTGAGGGGTATACAATTTTTCATAGATGTTTTCTTTCGCTCTTACTTTAACTAGGTTTTCTAGTCGCTGTTTTGGATGAGTTATTCAATTTACTGAATTACTCCGTAAATCTAAAGTCGATAGAATCATAGAATCCACTCGCTGATTAGTGCCTATTTTGTTCTCCGTATGTTATGAGATAGCTAGGCTACTCTAAAAATTTACACATTACGACCTCTGGTGATAATAAATATTACTAATCGTCTTTGACAAAATTAGACTAATTTAAAGTGAACGATGAAGTACCCCAACCACGATTAACGTGATGCCAAATTCTACGACACATCTATGTAGTGAAGATTACCCCTATGTCCCCCTCCGTTTTTTTCCTGGATTATAAACGTTATCGAAATCTGGGGGAGTGAGGGAAGCATAAGACACTCGTTAAATATAGCGGGGAAAGGGGAACGAGAAGGATAAAAACAGGTAAAAGCGTACTATGAGAAACTCAGAAGCCTTTTTACTGAAGATAACCAGGAAACAGCAACATTAGAACGAACACCAGACATGAAATCCAAGCACAAAGTTCTCTCTTTTCTTTTTTTTTTTTCTGTTTTCAACTTTTATTCACCAGATTTCCCTCGCCACAACCCTACAGTGAGGGAGAAAACACAAACTGTCTAGGCAAGCTAAATAGATCTTTTCCTTCGAAAGGTGATGTCCACTCTCGAGAACTAGCAGCCGATGGATCAGCTGTTGCTGCACCACCGTCTTGTAATCCCATCAAAGGTACACCATTCCCGTTGGAAGAGGAAGGTCGCATGCCCAGGTTGACACCCATAACTGAGGCACCTGAATCGTACATATGACCGTTGCTCCTTGAGTAAGGACCCAATCCCATCCACAAACCGTTGGGCTTTGATGACATGTCCAAACTCCAGTCTATGCTGGTGTAGTCACATGAAGGCATTGAGCTACTTGCATTCCAGTCCACTGGTGAAGTCGAACCAGACGAGCAGGTGGAACCAAGCCCAGAGAAGAGCCCGAGGGATGAAGCTGCGGCCAGGGTTGGGGATGCACCCACTCTTGAAAATGAGCCATTAACCCTACTGGACACCGAGCTATCCATTGGACTACTGCCCTGCATAAATGTCTGATGCTGCTGCTGATGTTGCTGCTGATGCTGCTGCTGATGTTGCTGCTGATGTTGCTGCTGATATTGTGTAGGGTGGTAGAACTGGTTTGAAGTCAGGTTGTTTGGACTAGGGCTTCTAGTGCTCGGGATGTGAGGCAATAACCCATTTGGTTTCATCATCTCTGAACTAACAGGATACCAGTTAACAGCTGCACCTGGGGGAGATGAACTGATGCTGGTCAAAGGGGCTGCTTTGGTATTTACAGACTGGGGCCGCTGCATCATTACCACAGGTTCCCTCACTGACCCTGGCTGAAGGTTCTTAAATTCGTTGCCAATTGTAATATAACGAGAATCCACCTTTGATGGGGTTGGAGATGCCTGCAAAGGAGGAGCTAAAGAATACGACACTGAGGGGCTCGAACCTCCTCCTACTGGCCATCTCTTTTCTGCTGGTGTAGCAATTTGTTGAGATCTTCCCCACTCCAGTTTAGGCGGGACTCTTGTTACCGGTTGGACAGCTTTAGGCACTGATTTTGGAGCCAGCCCCGCCGTAACAGCAGCCTTGGTATAATTAAAATCTTTATCGTCCCTTCTCTGGGACAACAAGGACACTGAATTGGGCTTCGGTTGCAGCAGCCTCACATTGCTCTGACTAGCAGCTATAGAAACTTTACCATTACTAAAAGATGGGGGATCACCAATTTCCTCTGGCTTTGGCGGTGCTGCAGGTTGATCCTGTTTTTGTGACCTTAAGGCCTCTTCAGACTTTTCTAAATCACCTTCACAGGAAACTATTACTCTTTCAATATCCTGTTTTGGGCATTTAAACTTGATTTCCATTTCGGTGATCCGAGCAATCTCTTCAGATATATCAATCTTTAGGTTGCACCCTGTGTCAAGATTTTGATCTTTGTGTTTATCAGAATCTTCACCTCCATCAAAGAGCCATGCGACTGCTTCTTCTACGCGACCTTCATTTAATATAAGAGCCATTGTTGCCCGTTCATGAGAAAATCCCATGGAAACAAGTTGCTGAGCGAGAGCCTCCAGCTTTCTGGACATAAGATACCCATTACAGCGCTCATGCAATTCTTGGGCCCGCCTTTCCTTCTGTCGCTGATGCTTCCTTTCATTCTTCTGACGTATCTTTTCTCGCTTGTCATTGTCGGCCCCTGGTATCACCTCCTGCTTACCCGACACATTTGATTTATCTTTATTTTGCTCTTCTGATTCCACAGAGTGTGTGTCGTTGTTAGAGGCTGAATCACAATCAGCTCCACTATCTTGCGTACTCCCATGATCTTCTGACTCGTCTATGTTACGGAAGCGACCATTCCCCTGAAGCATTTGAGCCGCGGATGAAGATGAGGTATCAAGAGTATGGAATGTCCCTAGCAGTGGATTATAAGCACTAGCTGGAAGTCCACTTCCACCATTTACAACAGCAGTAGCCTTTAAAGGTGTCTTTTGCTCCTTTCCTGCTTTTTTGTCCTTGGATTTGGATTTAGAAACCGACGACATCTTGTCCTGTGAGACATGAAGTAATGGTTTCAGAAGAGAAACGAAATAAGTTGGCAAAGGGAGCAATTTCAGTGAGTAAGTTGAAGAGACAGATTAGATAATAATAATCCAAAATTACAAAACAAATATTTTCCAATGTCTTAGAATAGAGCAGTAACCTAGGGTGTTCTAGGGAAAGACACAATGTACATAAACAAAAACATCTTTATAACCAAAACGCTGAAGGATAAAAATACGAGGTGAACAAATGTTTGAAACAAAAATGTTGCTGCAAGATATAATGTTAAAATCATAGATCACAAACAGCGGCTGTTACAGCAATAAACCTATTATTCCTAAAAAGAGAAAAATGCTAGCTACAAAAATGATTAATCACTGCCAATGTTCAACATCAAGACACAAATTTATTGCTTGGCAGACAAAGTGACAAACGCTTGCCACATACAGAAATAAATACGCCACAAAAGCCTCCACAAGGAAAATACTTCCACTACCCAACATATAGAAGTGCCTAGCTCAAAGAGTGAACAACAAAGAAGGGAGCAGCGCTTCCATATCACAAGTTCCTATACCTCAGTAAATTTGGAAATTCACAGAGCGCAGCATTTTTTCTGCTTATATCAGCACAGCAAGATTTAGACAGATATCTAACGGAGAAAAGGATCCAACAATACCCAAGAATATCAAAACCCACCCTGCCTTCAGGCGTCTGTTTATGTGACAAGCTGCAGATGCTCTCATAAAATACAATCGCACACTCCCTAGTATTCTAATTTGTATAGGGCGTCTACCAGTAAATTTAAGCTTACATGGCTACATGTCAGACAGCAATCAGGTTGAATAGGACATCTTCGTGGATACGCTTCACCTTGTAGGAGTACCAAACAGGCCCAGCAGTCGAATTGATACATTTGGTCAACTATATACAATGCTCAAGACATGAAACCTCAATCACCAATTACCTCCAGCCACCAAATTTGCAAAGGGCTACTTGAATAACTATTTGTCAATAGGGACGGGCTGGGTTTCCCCAATAAAAGGGGTTCTATTAACACCTTCCACAGAAGTGCACCATAAAAGCCAGGCATCGGAAAATACCCTGGTGTACGATTTAGCAGCAGTGGAGGTCATCTAGTATTCTTTGATCAGCTATCACAAACTAAAAACGACTCCTTCACAGTTAACACACACACAAAAAAAGGGGGCTCCAATCCACTCGAAGCATCTCCGTTGGAAACCTGCATGGTAAAGTATACCATCTCGATTCCACATTCTCTTTATAACTTAGATTGCTTTCCCTCAGACATGTTCATAGTACCGACAACTTACCCAATGGTCTCAAACTCTCAACATAAAACCTTTGCTCGCAGCAAAAACACAACGAACATCTTAAACCTAAACCCAAAGGTTTATCAAGATCCCGAGACAAATCAACAGCTTGAACCACAAATTCCACAATCACGAGTCCAGACAGTAACAATTTTTCCCTTCCTTCCATTCAAACCCATCTCTCTTAGATTCTCCACCCCAATAAAGTTGCACGGTAACAAAATCGCTTAACGAACCAGATAAACTATATCATTCCACATACATACGCGCAAAATTCCGAAAAAACAACACACACGAAAGTAAACGAGCAAAATTCATCTCCCCCCCCCCCCCGCCCTACACGTTCAAGATTAATGAAATCACATTGTTAAACACGGTAATTTTCGCTTCGATTACCTACATTGACCGAATTAATCTAGTGCAAACAACCGAATTGCTCGAAAAATTACCGCCCTCTCCCCTATCCTCCCCTCCCACCCCCAATTCAATGATCACGTAACACGCCATATAAAAAACCTAACCAAACACACCTCGCCGAATTTAATCACGAAATTAATCAACCCAATTCCCCCCAAAAATCCCCAAAAATTAAGCGCGAAACCCTAACTCCCCCCAAAAACAGATCGAAAATCTTCACGAACAAGAATCCCCAAACACTCGACATACAATCACGATAACCGCCATGAAAGAAACTCAATTAAATTACCAAACAATCAAATTCAAACAACACGAAATTCAAAAAAAAGGCGCAAAATTTCTTAAAGAAAATTGAAGGAGAAGATAACGAACCTGAGGAGAGAGAAAGAGAAAGGGGAATGATTTGATTGGTATCGAAACGGTGTCGGATCGGAAGGGGGGTTAGATCAACAGAAGCTTGAAGAACACGATTGAAGAGGAGAGAGAGGGGGGATTGAAAAAAAGGGGGAAAAATTTGAGGAGAGAGAAAATGCGAGGCTGTAACTGAATCGAAATGAAAATTAGGGTTTTTGATTGACACGACGACGATAATGGGGATGAAGGACAATAAAAAAATAAAAATAAAAATTAAAATGAAACTTATATATTTATAAAAAAAAAAAAAAAAAAAAGATAAATGAAAATAATCAGTGGGGATTTTGCAGGTTAAATGTTTTGTTGGGTAGGTGACGTGGCGACTTTTATTTGTTTTTTTCGCGTTTTCTTTCTTTTTTGGGGTGTTTTTTTTTCTTTTTTTTTTCTTTTTTTTTTTCTTGTGCCGTTTCGTCGGTTTTAATAAGTTGGGTACTTTCAACTCAAAGGCGAAAGAAAGTCCAACTGCCTTTTTACAAATTCTGGTATTTTTACAGCTTCTTCTTACATGTTTCATGTGTCTTCTTGTTTTTCAGTTTTTTTTGGGTTTTGAGTCATGTGTTCGTGTTACTTACCGGTGTGTTTTGTGTGGCATTCGATGATTAAAAGCTTTTGGTTTTGATAGGTCATTTTGATCATGAAAATCGATTAAATGCTTTTGGTTTACGACTCTTCTAAAGAAATATTGTGATACTATATGCGTTTCATTAGGTTCCTTTGTGATTTGTTTGCATATGTGAGAGGTTTCGAACGAAACGTAAAAACATAAATAAATGGAGGGAGTATAATCGTGTCGTACTCTATACTTGGTTGCCTTATGTTACAGATAGCAAGATGGCAACGAATCAATCGACATTGTAACAAATGCATTTCAACTCAATAGGTAATCGGGAGGAGATGAGCACAATTTCAAGCTGAAAAACACTCTTAATCTAAGGTACTACGTTAAAATTAGACACACTTGAACAATGAAAATTTGCAAATATAACAACACCATATTTCTTAGATAAAGACAAAACTCGATGAACAAACACCACTCTCATAATCTCTAATAACCAGTGATTAGTATTACTGGATATCAAATAATGTACATAACTATTGTACAAAAACGATAGTTACAAATGGCGATTCATGTTGTCCCTAAATCATTCAGAGAATAGTGTTTCATTGTTGTGGTACTAGAATACAAATATGATGTACTATATGTTGTCATTAAGCAGCCAAGCTTGACGTAACAAGCTAACAACTAGTCAATGCTCAACCAAATTAAGCTTATTTCCCACTTCCACCCCTAAACCCATTCTAAGTTTCTAACTTAAAACTTTAATAACTATTCAATAATCAGAAAAGGGCATGTCCCTTTACGTAAGTCCACATGACTTTTCCAATTACATTTGGTTGTCGGCCCTTGTGATGCCCTAACTCCTAAGTACACAATTGCTTTCACTAGTTCATACTCAGTCCCAAAGGACCACGGAGTAGTGGAGTATTAATCTAATTCAACAAGGTTCTGTATGAGTTAACTTAAACAATGTTTTATTCAAATCAAATCACATTTATTCAAACCAGATTCATTCAAATTGTAATATCAAAGGGTTTTAAATCTTAAAACTATCAATGAATTTGGTCTATTTGTTGCTATTAATTCACCCTAATTCAGTTAAGTTTTCTAGATATGATGAGAATTCATTTTATCAAATCAAATCATATAAAAACAAGAAAAAAAAAATGAAGTTGATCATACATGGATCAAGTTAAATTAAATTAGATCCATACGGCGTGGGAGCCTAACCTATACTAGTATATTAATTCCCAAGAAGAGGCTAAATGCATCGTAAACTCATCGGAAATCCAAAATATCAGAGTGAGAAACTCATTATAATATCCAATAATCTGTAACTTCGATTATTGTTCTCGCACCATCGTTACAAACCCGTAGACCACACTACAATCACCGATAAACTAAAATCGTTTACGGTCATCAATCGTCTACAATCAATTTCATATTGTTTTGGCTTTTCGGCATATTGGTAACCCGTTGCACGCACAACGTATATATAACAAACACGAAAATAGAATTGGAAACCAAACCAAACACTGATTAAAACTCATTTCTTCAACACACTTGACTCGTTCGAACCTTCTCCCCCCTTTTTTCTCTCTCTCCGAATCCTTCGCTACAAGGTTCTTCCATTTTCTCTCTCTCCTTCAATTTTATGTTGATCTCGATTAATCGTCATTTTTGTTCTTAATCGTAATTATAATTGCATATTACCGATTGATTTCGCTTGTAATCTCCCTGATCTATGCATTTTTCAATTTTATATTTACTTGACCGCGATTTTTAATTTAATATGAACTTTTTAGGTTAATTTTTTTTTTGTTTTGTTTATTTTTGGCTGATTTTGAGTGATTTTTTTTGGTGTATAGATTGATTAATGTCGTTCTTCAGAGGAATTTCCGCTCTCTCGAAATTGCGATCTCGCGCTGTAAGTATTCATTATTAATATCTGTATTTACAGTTTGTATTTTTTTTTTGTTTTTCGATGCACTGTGAGCTTAATTATGCTTGTATATGATCGATGTCGGTTTTCGATGTATCGCTGTCGTAGATGATTGTGTTTTTGACTAGTGATTTGTGAAGGTTATCTGTTTTTAATTTTGGAGGAACTTGCTCACTAGGTTTTGAAATAGGATCATGATAGATGAAATGAAGAGAAGAAAAAGTAAATCTCTTGTTATAAGTCGTCTTATTAGTCGAAAACACGGGAAAAGTATGAAATTTGTCTGTCTCGTTTCGAATTTTGATTTCACTTAAAAATGTGATGATACTTTTGCTGCAGTTTTTGGGAGTAGAATGTCATTTCGTGTCTCGTACAATGTTTTCGTTATGTTAGTATAAGGTTCACCATTTGTGTAGGTTTTGTCATTTTCCGGCTTTCTGCCCGAGTCATTACCTAAGAGCTAGCAATGATGCTTGACTGCTCGTCATAAATCATATTCATTGGTTTAACCGTTGAATTTCATAACCGTTAGAATTCTTTTTCCTTTTTTTTTTTTTTTTTTTTTTGCCTCGGATTGGGGCTGGCTGGTTCCTCCCCTTCCAATGGAGGGAGGTTGAGCTGTTTCCGGAAAAATGTTATTTTAGTTGATCTGGTCACACAATCATGGAAGTTGTTTGTAGAAGTCACACATTTTCTCCCCTTTCCCAGCTGCAGACTTGGGGGATTATTACGCGCAGAAAATGCTTATGTGGTGATCATACCCCTGTATCACCATCGGTGTTGTTGGGTGAAACAGAACACTATGTCGAGAGATTGATGGGCTGAAGTAGTTGTAAACTAAATTTATGTTAGGCTGTTAGTGACTCATGAATTATGGAGTCAACGTAGGTACTTTGTTTCTGGATGTGGAAACTGCTACTTAAGTACTTTATGATTGAGAAAATGGATTTTTAGATCAATTTTGTCGTATATTTTTATCTCATTATCTCATCTCTCAGTGTACTGTAATCTTTCCAGTCAGTTTATTGTGTTTAAATTTATTTTGAATTCGCAGGGTCAGCAATCATGTCTAAGCAATTCTGTGAGATGGATCCAGATGCAAAGTTCCTCTAACCTTGTAATTCTTTTTCTCTTTTCCTCTCCGTGTCGCCACTTGCCATGTTGAATATTTTTGCCATGTTAATGCTTACTGCTTAAAATACCTTTTGTTGTGGTAGGACCTTCGCTCAGAGTTGCAAGAATTGATCCCTGAACAGCAGGTTTGTCCGCTAATAATAGCTCTTTCATTAGTTTTATTTTCCATTTCTCAAGCCTTCATTTTATTTTCACTGAACTCCGTTTTTTCTTTGGAGATGCAAGTTTATGCTGTCAGATGGTTTGATGTTTGAAGTCCAGGAGCTCTAGAGTTCCTTGGATTTGTGAACGATCACCTTTGTTTTTGGGGAAATTAAATGCATTTCTACCTGCAATTGTTTCGTGATAATTGATAAGGTTGATTACATTTCTCATCATTCTCTCTCTCTGTCTTTGTAGGAACGCTTGAAGAAGATAAAGAAAGACCATGGAAGCGTTCAGCTAGGAAATATTAATGTGGACATGGTATCATCTATCTCGAAGTCCATAATGTTCATTTCTTTGAGGTTACACAATGAAACTTTTTAGGAGTGATATGTAATCCGATAAACTGCTTTCCTGAGTTTGCTGTTCAATATAAATAGGTGCTGGGTGGAATGAGAGGAATGGTAGGTCTGCTGTGGGAAACTTCTTTACTTGACCCAGAAGAGGTACAGTATTTCTCTTGTCATCCTCTAAGAATTAATTGACGACAAATTCTCTCCAGTTGGTTGAGAATAATTTGATGTAAAAGTAGTTTCTTTTGTTAGTGATGATGTTACATGTTCATATTCAGGGTATTCGGTTTAGGGGTTTGTCTATCCCTGAGTGCCAGAAACTCTTACCTGCTGCCAAGCCAGGTGGAGAGCCGTTGCCTGAAGGACTTCTTTGGCTACTTTTGACTGGAAAAGTATGTATCTCTTGACTCATTCAGTGATGTATGTTTCCAGATACAGTAATCTGAAGCTGTTTGTGTTTATGATATAATCCGAAAATTGGGCTGAGCAGTTTCTGTTTTGCCTAAATGCTTGTATGTTTACGAGTTGGCACCTAAGTCTGACATGAGGCAGATGTCATCTTTTTGTGTCTGATGTTACCTGCTATTTTCTTTTTTGTTAACCTTTTTTTTGTCTACTTTATATTGGGTTCAATACTTTAGGTACCGAGCAAAGAACAAGTGGATGCACTATCAGCAGATTTGCGGAGCCGTGCTTCTGTGCCAGGTTTTTGGCTTATAACTTGACTCAATGAAATGTATTTTGTGGCTCTACATTGAAATAATGAAATGTGGACTTATTTAGATCAAATGAAACTTTACTACTAGTAACTTAATGATTAGCGTTCTATTTCTCCCTGCAGACCATGTCTACAAAACTATTGATGCTCTGCCTGTTACGTCTCATCCAATGACTCAGTTTGCCACTGGTGTTATGGCCCTTCAGGTTAAGATGCCGATTCCTTAAAGTTTTTTCTCCTTTGTGGCATAGATGCACATTGCATACTGATAGTCTGAGTACTGATCTACTTGGTTGATCTTACTTATACTAAAGGACATACTATGATTTTGGCAATCCTGGTTGACTGTGCTCCCTCTCCACTAAATATTAGTACATTTGATTTCATGGAGGCCTCTAAGTAGTGACCTCTAGGTCATCTGTTTTGTTGTTGAACCTGCTCTTGCATGCTTGGCGAGACATTGCATTTCCTTTCTCAGGTGGTGCTCCCTCTCCACTAGAAATTTGTACATTTGGTTCCATGGAGGCCTCCAAACTATGACCTCTTGCAGCTGCATTTATAGTTTATGCTAACATTAGGACCAAATTCATTAGATTTGAACTGAATAAATTATTCTTTAAGTTGGATCATACAGAGCCTAAGACATTGTATTTTCTTTCCCAGGTTGAAAGTGAATTTCAGAAGGCGTATGAGAAGGGAATTCATAAATCAAAGTATAATTCCCTTTCTCTCATGATTGCTTTATACTCCCTTGTAGTTTTCTCCTGTCTCCTGAGTTCGACTATTGATGTAGGTTTTGGGAGCCAACCTATGAGGACTGCCTTAGTCTGATTGCTAAACTTCCTGTCGTTGCTGCTTACATTTACCGAAGGTCAGTAGAATTTCTATTTCACAGCAGTATGTAGTTAGACTAGGATTCCATTTACCAATAAGTTTTGCGTGGAGCTTTCTTAAATTATGCTATGATATATTCTTTGGTGGGCCCTAGTAGTCGAATAAAGAAAGCAATGTACTAATGATAATGATCCGTAAACCCACTTTTGTGTGTTTCAACTTGATTCATGCTCTTTCTTTTGTCTGACATCAGTGCCATGACTGCCATCTATATCACCTTTCATGATCTTCTGTGGCATTAAAAACGGTTCCTTTGAATCTTTTTGCTGGTTAAGTATTACTCCGTACCAAATAGTGGTTTTGATACAGCGAAACTGTTTTCTTGGGCTGGTTTACACTTACTGTGAATTTCAATTATCATTGTAGCTTTTGTTTGTTTGATGGTATTGATTGCTTTTTAGGGATCTTTAATTTGGCATTTTTTCTCACTGAAGGATCTACAAGAATGGACAAACTATACCGTTGGATGACTCCCTCGACTACGGTGCTAATTTTGCACGTATGTTGGGATTTGATAGCCCTGAGATGCTTGAGCTGATGCGACTGTATATCACAATTCACACGTAAGCATTGGTTTAGTTTGTCTTTTGTAATATCCTCCCCCGCCCTAAGGTTGCTGTCCGGTTGGAGTTAAATGCCTTTTTTCTATCATTTGCAGTGATCACGAGGGTGGAAATGTCAGCGCTCATACTGGCCATCTGGTAACGTGTCTGTTTGGCCATCCCTTGCGTCTAGAATAGCCTTCTCTTGAGCGAGCTCTTGTTTACGAAAATAGCAGTAAAATAGGCATTTTTTTTGCTGCAAGTGCTAAATTGAGCTGTTTTGACCAAATGTAGGTGGGTAGCGCACTTTCAGACCCTTACCTCTCGTTTGCAGCTGCACTGAACGGTTTGGCAGGCCCACTTCACGGATTAGCCAACCAGGTATTGTCTCGTTCTGCAACAGCCGCCAAGGGCACAGCTCTTGGCCTACTACTTGGCATTTGCTAGTCGTACTCTTGTATACTTCATGTTGAACAGTGGAAACGTTTCCTTGTAAATTATCTTGGTTTTGATTTGTTGAAGTTGTGTCGAAAAATTCTCTACTAGAAATGCTGTAATCTGTTCCCTTGTTTCATTTTCTTAGTCACCAAGCCTTATGTGGCTAGCATAATTGTGTTGTGGATTTCATGTTTATCACTTTGCTGTGTCAGGAAGTCTTGTTGTGGATCAAGTCAGTTGTTGCAGAGTGCGGCGAGAATATCTCAACTGAGCAATTAAAGGATTATGTCTGGAAGACATTGAACAGTGGCAAGGTGAGCCAATATTTTGCTTGATAAATGTAGTTGGGATTATACTATGTTTAAATGATTACTTCTATTGACAACTTGCTTCTGTATGTGTTCATAGGACGATATGATGTTCGTATATAATTAGTATCTAATTTGTTTTTTCTATTGCCCTTGGTTCCCCTTCCTCGCCATCCCCAACCCAAGTAATTGCATATGTTCTTTCACTTTCCTAACTCCCGGAAAAACGAAACTCACTTTCTAATCTGAAACTTTTGTTCATGCTAACGGCTGCCAAATTGTAGGTTGTTCCTGGATTTGGCCACGGAGTTTTGCGTAAGACAGATCCAAGGTACACTTGCCAGAGGGAATTTGCACTGAAGCACATGCCTGATGACCCTCTATTCCAACTGGTATGAGATGAAGCCTGTTGTCTAAGTTCTCATTTATGTCTGGTGTCCTTTTTTGGTTTCTCAGCCAGCTTTTGTTTCTGCAGGTCTCGAAGCTCTACCAAGTGGTGCCTCCCGTTCTGACAGAACTGGGAAAGGTACTGTTTTGCACTTTTGCTATCCTCCCCCTTCTCCTGTTCCTGAAATAAAAAATGATTTGGAGGGTAGTTGAAATCTCTTTGGAAATTTATCTGTGTGCCCGATGCAAGATTTTGGTGGGGTTTGTGCTATTCATAAAAAGCCTTTTTAGATACCATAGTCCATATGGTATAGTATTATCTTCTTCTTGACATCTGGGGTTATTGCAGGTAAAGAACCCATGGCCAAATGTTGACGCCCACAGCGGAGTTTTGTTGAACCATTATGGTTTGACCGAAGCAAGGTGCTTCTAATTTCCTTGTACTTTATTCATCTATCTATGAAATTTTAAATGTGTGGTAGTTCATGGACTTGGATATTTTTCCCCTGCAGGTATTACACTGTTCTGTTTGGAGTGTCAAGGAGCATCGGAATTTGCTCTCAGGTTCGATATACTGCTCTCTGCCTTTTAAGTTTACACTCTGTACTTATCCAAATTCATCACAACTCATATTATTGGTATTACCATTTCCAGCTTATATGGGACCGAGCTCTTGGGTTGCCTCTGGAGAGACCGAAGAGTGTGACAATGGAATGGCTTGAGAAGCGCTGCAAGTCAGCAGCAGCTTAATACTCAGATTCGAACACATGATGAACACGTAGATAGGTTTAAGGAAGAAAGCTCGCGTGTACATTTCTTCTCATTGTTAAGGGCTGCTTGCCCTAATTGTTAAATAAGGTAGGCTCGATGGACTAAAACCCGAGGGAAGCTGGGAAGAGTTTTGACCTCTATTTTTTCGCTCTTGCCTATTTCCCATTTGATAGAGTTTTGTAATTTATTTTCCATCGTTGATTTGAGCTTTTTTCTACTCAAAGTTCGGCATACCCTTGTAAGAAGTAACTAAGAAGCGGTACTTTTTATCTGAATATAATAAAGTCCGAGAGGGTTTTGAGGTTAATAACCCTCGACATGTTTCTGAATGTACTCGACCAAGCAAGAAGGCCTAGGTTACAAATGTGATCTCACATTGGCATGTACTCTTATGTTCAAGATCGGGCGATTTTGAAGAGCTTTTGAGTTTCATTCGAGTTTGGTGAAAACAAGGTTGAGGTAGCCCATGCCCAAGCTATCGACTCCTGGATGAATCTAGCCTTGTAAGGATATGGTAAATTTTTTATGCATGTAATTCTTTCGAAACTTTTTAAGCAACGACTACATTGACGTGTTTTCGAAATTTTTCCATAACTCTCCCTGACCCCAAGTAAGTGGGTAAACTTCTTTCCTTTTTAGGTAAGTGGGTAAGTTGCTTCCAATTCAAGTTACATTTTTGTCCTATTTCGGTCAGGATTAGGAAGAAAAAAGTAAATAAAAACAGAGAAAATTACCGTTGACCAGTAATTTTCCAACTGGTGACTTGTGAGGCGGTGGAATTCTGTGGTAAAATAAAAGTCTACAGAACTCGGGAAAACTCGCGCCTCTTCGTATTAATTTTAAGCGTGAAAAAAGAGAAAAATACAGAGCTCTTCTCGCCGTTTCTACACCTTTTGCGGCGCAGTTTCGTAGGGTTTTGTTGTTCCTTGACGTTTACGCCTCAAGTGATGAAGAGGAAACTCGATACTCGCTTTCCTGCTGTATGTCTCTTTCTTTCTTCCCTCAATTAGTAATTTAGTTGTTGTTGATGCTTGATTCTCTGTATGATTTATTTATTTCCTATGTTTTGAGTTTATGTGAGTTTATTTAGTTCTCGTATGGAGGAGTATAAAAATCGACTTTTGTTAGTCCGTTTGATTACGTCTATGTTATGGTTATTCGACGATGATCGTAATTCGTAAGCACAAGCGTAGGAGATAGATTTTACGGAGTAATTTTTTAGACATGGTTGAAATTTGTGACTTTGAGAACTTCGGCTAATTTACCCGGTTTGTTCTTTTGGATTGTTAACGTTTGGTCTAAATATATACGTTCACAAGGTTCACTTTTGGATTATGTTTCAATTGTTAAAGTTTGGTTTGATTATGTAAGAGGAATTCAAACCACAACGTTAACAATTCTATGGGAACGGAGGGAGTAGTGTTTCTATTCGAAAAAGATTGGTTCTTTTGTGTTGTTATTAAGCATTACACTACACTCGATACTTCATCTTGTGTATTGCACAATTTTGGCGGATTTTGCGATTTCGATGGTTATAGTTTTGCTAACTGGATGTCTGATCTGTGTATTCTAACAGGCTAGAATTAAGAAGATTATGCAGTCTGATGACGATGTTGGAAAGATTGCCATGGCTGTTCCACTACTAGTCTGTAAGTCTCGACTCTTATCATATACATATATCATTATAAACGTAGTTTTGTTAATTTCCAACACTTTTTATAACAGTTAGTTATGTTGGAAACTTGGAACTGATATTCGATTTCTTGTGCAGCTAAAGCTCTGGAGTTATTTCTACAAGATCTCTGTGATCGTACTTATCAAATGACCTCGACTCGAGGAGTAAAGACTGTGACTTCATTGCATCTGTAAGTGCATCAGCTGTTTCCTTAACATGCCTGATTTTGGAAAAGCAAGTTTGGTATGTCTAATAGTGCTTCAGTGGTTTTTCCTGTAATTCTGATTTCTTTTTGTACTTGCAGGAAACAATGCGTACAGAGCTTTAATGTCTTTGATTTTCTGAGAGATACTGTAAGTAGAGTTCCTGACCCGAGTGACTCAGCTCCTGGGAGTGAAGATCGACCTGCTGCAAAGAAAAGGTTTGTAAACTACCCCTCCTGCCCTCCATTTATCCGATTGTACAGTTCTATAACGCGTATGTCTAAACTTTGCTGATACCAATCTTGTTGTTGACAGAAAACTTGCTGATGTCGGAGATGAGAAGGCCTGCAGCAATGAATCCAGAACGAAAACAGTATGTCACTTAATAATCCTTTGATTTCTTCATATGTGGTGAACTTAGGATTAAGATTTGTAGGATTAGTTTACTCTACTCTGATCATGTTTCGGCTTGGCAGTTCTCGAAAGAGGAGTCTTCTACTGTCAATGACATTTTTTGAGGACTTTTTAATGATTTTTAGATATCATTGTCAATTATAAACTGTGTTTTCTGATGACGAAAATATGATGTTTTCCAGCATGATACTGCCAATGGTGATACAAAAGCACGAGGAAGAGGAAGAGGAAGAGGTCGTGGACGAGGAGGCAGTCGAACAATTGAGACTGACAGGTTCGAAGATGATCTAGACATCAACGACCTGCTAACATTAGAACAAGATGCCGAAACTGAGCCTGTGGACAGCAAAGCCAATACTGTAACTACCAAAAATACGCAAGCATCAGTCCGAAACTTTGATCTCAATTTAGACTTGGAGGAGAATGGTGATTTTGACTCGGTTCCAGCTGTGGATAGCAATGACACAGCAGAGGGTACTGTTAAAGAAACTGTAGACGACGAACCTCCTAGTTGGTCTTGTGGTGTAATGGAGACTCTACCAATTGATCCTATGATTTTCGGGACCTTGAATCATCGAATGGAGGATTTCAATGATGAAGAAAACTACGACGTAGAGGATTAAGTTAGCCTGTACCAAGTACAGTATATAGTATTTGAAGATAGGAATGTTAATTCTGGTTTCCTGTTAGTCTGAATTAGACCTGTATATCTGAGTAGGTCTCTTAATTACTTAGCACAGGAAGATTTTAGATAACACCGTAGCAATCCTCTTTCTATTTTTCTCGATTAAGATTTCAGTAATTGTACAGTGAGACCGTCTCATCGTATGAGACCAATTAATGAGTTACTTTTGAAAAAGTAATAGTTACTTTTGAAATGTGTGAGAGCTCTCATTGTATTAATTTCATAACATTTAGTTCATTACTAAAGAATTTGTATAATTTTCAAACAATTTGTATAGTTTTGTAGTAATTACAAGTAAAAATGCGAGAAATAACAATTGAAATACAGTGTATGGAGTACAATGGAATGACATTAAGAAAACGGGAATAAAGCCCTCTATGATTAAAATTCGACGAGATCCCGTCAGAAAGTTTCATTTGAATCATACGGGGCCTAACATATACTATATGGACAATATGGATTGAAAGTCGTCATCGACAAGATTAAACACTGCTTTCATCTTCAAGGGTATTTCCTAGGTTTTTGAAGTCTTCCAATTCCTTGAAGTTCATCCATGCTTTAACCCAAATCTTGGCTTCATAATAAGTAACGACGTCGTCGTCCCCTGGACTGGCTGTTTCCACGGTGATGTAGTACATTGTCCCGGCAACTACCTGCTCTTTTACTTTCACCACCTTTCGGAACTCTACCATCGCATTCTATAAAATTATATCATCGTTTAAATACGTTAGACAAAACGTTAAGATTCCATAAAAAAAAAACAGAGGAATGATCAAATTTGAGACAAAAATGTAACTAAGGGCATGACTGCTAACTTCATAAATCGTCTTTTGGAAAAGATTAAATAATTTCTTGAGAAGTTATGTGTTCTCGACAATATAACAACAAAATCTAGCTAGGATATATACGAAACTGGTCGTTAAATATCGTTTTTCTTATCTTGGCATGGTGATGCCATGACAAAGCTACCTTTGATTATTAACGTAAATTGAATCACATATTAACAATCCAAAAGAACGAAAGAATCGAGTACAGCCATTAGGGGGTAGAGGGGTTTATTAATAAGTACCTCTTTCTTGTTGTGTTCATCAATAGCAAACTTGGCTAGCTCATCGAATTCCAAGCTGTTTTCTGAACCAATATTGATCTCTGTAATACCTCCTGTCATTGCCATTTCTATTTGCTCTTTCTGATCTTACTCTTTTGCACGTTGTTTTGGTTGCTGTTTGCTTGATTATTATTCCACTACTAATGCTAATCCTATACTCCCGAGTTATATAGACGAGACTTCGAATATTTTCTATAGTATTAAAAATCCACCAGTCAAAATCGGTGGATTATTTTACGTGTATAATTTGCATCAAATTAAAGACCAGAGGCGGCAAGTCGTAACGTTATCTCCCAGTGACATTTGACTTCGAGCCACGGTTTACGTGTGGTATCAGATGGTACAAAAGTATTATTCTTCTTATTAATTTTCTAATTTATAAAATGCTCATGAATCGACAAAAAAAAAAAACACTTGAAATTTGTGGATAATGATAACCACGAGATCCGCAACAAACCTGACTCAGCTCGATCTATTTAATGATGGCCCGATAAAATTTTTTTATACCTGATATGAAATTGACCTTCTATAACACATCCCGACTGACTGAATTATTCTGATTTGGTTCAACCCTACTCAGAATCGACATGATTACATAAAACACGGCGTAATACCTCTATATATTATATATTGATACCTCTATTATCATTAATCCACTAGTTATTAAGATTCTAAACAACCAAGCAAAGCTACAAAATGCATGCAACGAATGTAGCAAGTATGTACGTAGCGTCATTAGCACAGTCAAGGTCGTTTATTGACAAGCGTATGATGTAAATTTGGTGAATCGTAGGTATGGAAACTTCGTAAAGAATTCAATCAAGGCTGCCAAGATTGGCAAAATATACGTTTCTTATGGAAAGTGGATCGTCTCTACTCCCTAGTCTATAGTGACTAGTGGGAGTTACATATTTGTAGTGTTGCTGATTATTGCTGGATCACAATGGTTATCCACTCATTTTACTATCTTCTTAAGTTTAACATCGCTTACACTCTCTCCGTTCTTTTGGGTTATTATGTTTTTTCGTTTAAATGTGTTGTAGTATTTCAAACAAAACGTGTAAATTAATCTGAAATGATTAGATTTTTCAACCAAAAGTCTAAACTTAGTTTTATACTCTAATACGCTTCCCTTACACATACTTAATGCTTGATTGTCCACATACCATGAACTTGAGATCTAAGAACATGAAACTCTTATAGACCGATACCATATAAATCGAGTGATCAAGGATCCTACAATTTTGTGGAAAATTGTCAACAAATGAACGGGATAAGAATTCAACGAGACCTACGGTAGAAGCAATAACAAGAAAAAATGTCATAAATTCAACGAGATCACAATTCCATATGTTATCTCACCTCGTGTTTGATTCGTGTCGTATTATCGTGTCGTGTCAACTCATATACTTTGTAATAATTCGGATCATCAGATATCATGGGCCTATGAATGTCTATATAACGGGCCTAAATATTTTGGTAAAACTAAAAATTCAAGGCCCAGCCCAATAACTTATGTACATAAAACTAGACCGGGGAGCGGTTTTCTGTTCATCGTATTGAGGAAGTTTCCAGAAAAAATTCAAAATTCAAAAATCAGGAGAGAAAATGGCGACACCAAGAGTAGACATGAAGGGATTTTACAAGCAGCAGAAGAAGGGCAGTTCCGGTATTTCCAAACCTCAGTCTAAGGGACGCGTAACCAGGAAGACACCACCTTCTCACTCCGCTTCCTTTGGATCCGACGTCGTTCAATCTCCTGCTCTCGTCGGCCGCCATGGCGCTCTCGACCTTCATCGTATGAAATTACTTCTTCCTCACTCCTCTTTTTTTTTTTTTTTTTTCCTTATTATTTTGTATTTATTTCGTAATTATATCATATTTTATGTGATTTTTGTTGATTTTGATATAATTGGAATTGTATTGACGAATTCTAGGGTTTTCAATTGATTTGATTGATTTTATCATGGAATTTTGCGGAAATTGGAGTTTGAATTGTTTATGATAGTGAATATTGGGATTAAATTATTCGTTAATTCGGCGAGATTATTATGAATTTAGGATTACTGAAGTATTAGTGAGAATTTCTGGTGGTGAATGTTGCAATCAAATTTTTTGTTCGTAATCGTTAATTTGTCAGTCGATTACTAAATTTTGATAATTTAGGGTTCGTAATTCGTATGAATTGTTACAGTTACGCAATTAGTCGAGTCGCTTTTGTGGTGGTTGATGTTTAGATTAAGTTAGTGGTCTTAATTTCTCGGAATTATTACTGTCATACTCGATTATTGGTCGCTTGTTGAGGTTACGCTTTTATGCGATTGCGTTATGTTGATGGAAATCGAAGCGAAATTCTGTAATTGTCGATTGCCTGTTCGTGTGAATAGCATTCTTTATAGTTTCTCGGTTTTATGATGGTTTTTTTTTATGGCATTGTGATTTATTATTTGAACAATGATTTGGTGACAGAGGATTATGATGCAAATGAGGAGGTGTTGATGCAGTTTGACTTGAATTTGGCGTATGGACCGTGCATTGGCATGCCTCGACTTGATCGGTGGAATCGTGCACATAAATTGGGAATGAATCCTCCTAAAGAGGTTGAGACTCTGTTGAAGTCAGGCAAGGTTCAAACTGGAAGCTTGTGGGATGGTCGGGTTTAGACTGTTTGCTGTCGTCTGGAGCCACATTTTGGGCTTGGAATTTGGCCTAAAGGTTAGGTGTTCTTGCTTCCGGCTTTTTTACTTTTATAAGTTGTTTCTTATCACTTCTTCGGTGATATGGTATCTATTATAATAGTTTATGTAATGATCTTTTGTTATGATCGTGTACTCGTTGAATACATTTCGGCTGTAATGTTAAATAACTGCGTTTGGAAACTAAGCTTAATGTAGCTAACTTGGCTTTTCCCTACTTGTGATTGAGGTTGGTTGTGGTCTTCTATTACGATTCGTCTTCTCAGCCTCTAGGGCTTGCTCAGTTGTGGTAGTTGATTTTTTTGAAGCCTCTTGTATGTTTATGTGATGCCTTGAATCCTCAAGTATATTGAGAGTCTAGTGGTCTCATTGATTTGTGCTGGTGACACATAGATTCTGGTAGTTGCTCAGTTTAAAGAATGAAAATAATTCAGAAGCTCAATTAGAACATGAAAAAAGGTTCTGCAGTTAATGATGGGGCGTAGTTTAAAAAAAAAAAACAATTACTTTTACCAAATTGTAGATTTGTCTATGCTTTTATCTCTGTTAGCCTATTTAATTTTGCATCTTAAAAGAGATCATGTTGTTATACGAGTCCTGCAGTATTACTTCGCTTTCTTTAATACTAACCTCCTACCCTTAGAGTTCTCCCCGTTTTGTTTGCGGTTTTTTGGTTGGCTAGAGTTACTACAGGACTGAACATTTCTTTCTTCATCCCCTTTCCCACTCCCATTTCTTTCTTCATTCCCTTTCCCACTCCCATTTCTTTCTTCATTCCCTTTCCCACTCCTTGTCCCCCTTCCTCTCAATTTCATTTTTATTCTTCTGCGGCTTCCCATTTTGATGAAGATCACCAATTGTTCCTCAACTCTGTTAAAGATCAGTGTAAATTAAGGCTTTCATAATGTTGATCCTCTTTCTATCTTCCACCATATGGTTGCGCTTCGACCTCGTCCTATTATTGATTTCAATATGCTTTTTACCGCTATGTCTAAGATTAAACCCCATCCCCCTTTTACCACCGTAATTACTCTCCTTAATCAACTTGAGCTCTCCGGTCTCCGCCCTGATTGGCATTCCCTTGGCATTCTGGCCAATTGTTACTGCTGCTTAGGCCGTCTCGACTTCGGATTCTCTCTTCTCGGCAAGCACTTTAACTTGGTTATCAGCCTAATATTATCACCTTCAATACCTTAATTAACGGCTTCAATCACACTGACAAGTTACCCTAGACTTCGAAATTGTTGGATAAAATCGTCAAGCTTGGGTTACGACCATCTCTTGTTACTTACGGTGCAATGGTTAAAGGTCTGTGCCGCACTGGCAAGTGGCAACAATGCCGGTGCTCTCAATTTGCTTAGGAGTATGGAGTCTAGAGGCGCTTGTAAGCCTGATCTTGTGATATACAGCACAATCATTGACAGCCTTTGTAAAGACCGGTTGTTACATCAGGCCCTCTGTCTCTTCGAGGAGACAAAAACCAAGGGCATCTCTCCTACTGTCGTAGCAGAGTCACCAAATGATACGTCTGACAAATAATAATGCACGTTTGTTAAACTTTGAAATTTTCGATTTGAAAAGTAAATTCAAATTATGCAAGTAACATGTCAAGTACACTTCAACCGAAAGATACCATTTTTTTAGGTACTGGGTGACAAAATAATACTGTGTCCAAGAAGAGGCCCAGGTTGTTGTGCACATTTTATAAGTACTGGACAACTGGGACTATCACTATAAACCACCACATTATATTCTGGAAAACAATACCCTTCATCCTAAATTTCTAAAGAGCAAATCATTATGGAACCCCCAACTTTAGCATTACAGAAAACCGAGGATGAAGATTTCGAAACGAAAATCGCATCCTGGCCAACTGAGAAAGGCTGGGTGGGTGACATTTTATACCAATATCAAGGATTCTGGTTCGAAAGACCGTTCCTTGATGGTGTCATCAATGCCCAGAAAACTTTTGAACCCCTACCCAACGATTTCATACTAGCGTCATTTCCGAAAGCTGGCAGCACATGGTTTGCTGCCCTTCTTTATACAACCATGAATCGAGCTCGTTTCGATTTTTCTAACCATCCTCTGCTCAAGAGTACTCCCCAAGATGTTTTGCGTTGGATGGAGTTTCATGATAAAGGCTTGAATAAAAAGGCGAGCATGTCACCTCTGGTGAAAACACACATCCCTTACAGCTTGTTGCCTAACACTATCAAATGTGGTTCTATATGCCCTATTATATATGTGTGTCGCAATCCTTTGGACGTGTTTGTTTCACTTTGGTTCTTTGCTAATAAGTTGAGGTGTGATGAATTATCGCCTTTGAGGCTAGATGAGATGCACGATTTGTTCTGCAGAGGTAGAGCACACTATGGATGCTATTGGGATCATGTCTTGGAATACTGGAAAGCTAGCATAGAAAGACCTAACCACGTTCTGTTTTTGAGGTATGAAGATATGAAAACCCAACCTATCTCCCTTATGAAGAAGCTGGCTAGCTTTGTTGGCCGCCCCTTCTTGATCGAGGAGGAACAAGACGGGGTGATTGAAAAATTGTCGATTTTTGTAGCTTTGAGAGTTTGGCGAGCTTTGAAGTTAATCAAGATGTCACCATTAGAGGCCGTATTACTGGGTTGAAATCTACAAACAAGGGATTTTTCAGGAAAGGCAAGGTTGGGGATCATAAGAATTTCCTTACCGATGAAATGATTCAACAATTTAAGGAAATAACTCGTACAAAACTTAAAGATACGGGACTAGACGTGTTTGCATGATAACACGAATATAGAATGGGGGGTTACGTGTTTGGATGACAACACGAATATCTTCTATCGATCTCTATATCATATTGATATCTATGTATCCCAATCTTGGGATTTAGATTTGCATCAACCTGAAATAAGGATTTGAGATCCCATTGTTTTTTTTTTTTTACTTTTTGAACCTTGTAAGTTGTAAGCAGTAAGCAATCGTGAGTTTAGCTTTGATATGTCTCCTTTGTCCTATTGTTTTTGAGATTCCGCTCATCTCAACGAATCTGCGTCTTTCTTAACCACGCCTGACCACCATTTACAAGCTAAGGATTTTCTCATTGTTTAACCGTACTGGTTCGGTATCCCGTTAAGCTGATAGGTAGCTCGAAGTGAACATCCGATCACTGTCTTGTTGTGCACAATAAGAATAATCACAATGATTTGAAATGTTATTTAATCATTTTTAAATTTGTCATTTGAGAATGTGGTATAAATTACATATCGTTTGTTTGGGAAATAAGAATTTGCGAATGAGGGTGTTCAACCGTTCAGGGGTGGTAATTGATTTACACATGAAATAATTTCTTTCAAATTTGTATATACGGGACACATGTCCAAGTTCTCAAATTTTTAGGATTGCCGAATATGCGATTTGTGTAAATTTGGATTTGTGAATGAAATCTCCTTTCCTAAACGTACTTTTCTTTCTGTGTATACACAATATTGTTCTTACCGAGACGAAATTTAATGGTGTAGGGTTAGATGTGTTTGCATGATACACGATCTACCTTATCGGCACTTAAAATGTACGTATTTTTTTTATTATTCGTATGCGAGTTCAATCTGAAGATTCTGAACCATAGGCAAAATACCAAAAAGATATTAATGGAGTAGGAGTGTAGGACAAACCCCCACTAGAATTTGAAAGTGGCATCTGCAATTAGTGTTGTTTTTTTTTTAACCGTTGGAATGGAAATTGGTCCTTATCAATTTCCGACGAGGATGGAAATTGGCTGTCAAAAGTTTTTGACCTTAATGGACGACAAGAATAACCCAAAAACCCGACTTAAAAGGATGAATCTAACCTTGACATGGATATTGTTCACATAGGAGTATCTAATATTGCGGTGTTAAGGATACGGGGATTTGAACTCGTACCAACCCCCGAGCAGATTAATCTCCAAATCACGAGGCTATTGTTAATCTTCGACATTGATATTGTTGGACTGATGTCAGGCTTCACTTTCCCGGTGCCCTTAATTACAACAAGGTAAGGACTTAAGGTAATAAGTTCGGCTGTGCAATGTTCAGATGATGTACAAAAATGTACTCCCCAGTCCCCTCCATACGAAATTACTGTTCTTGAGCTTTTAAGGCACGTGTTTTAAAAGTGCCGTACTATTTAGTTCATTTAATGCTTGGATTTATGTCTGTCCATTATTTATGTGATGGGGAACCCCAGTGCATGGTGTAGGGTAGTACTATTAGTGGGTGCCAAATTACGCTGTGGACTGTAGTCTAGGGACAAAAATGTACTTTCACCTTATCCTTTTGTCAGCGAATCAGGTGCTGATAGCCTGACAGTTAGCTTATCCACCTGCCTGAGTGCTTGGTGCCTGTTATTATAGCACACTGTACATTCGGGGTTTATAAGTGTGACAGTGTGAAGTGTGAAGTGTGAAGTGTGAAGTACAATTACCACATTATTTTCTGGAAAACAATACTCTTCACCCCAAATTCTTATAATATGGTACCTACTCTAGCATTAGGAAAACTTCAGGATGGAGATTTCCAAACGAAAATAGCATCCTTACCAACTGAGAAAGGCTGGCTGCGTGACATCATATATCAATATCAAGGATTCTGGTTCGACAGACCGTTCCTTGATGGTGTCCTCCATGCTCAGGAAACCTTCGAACCCCGACCTAACGATGTCGTACTAGCCACATTTCCGAAAGCTGGTTCCACATGGTTTGCTGCCCTTCTTTATACAACCTTGAATCGAGCTCGTTTCGATTTCTCGAACCATCCTCTGCTCAAGAATTCTCCCGTAGATGTTCTGCGTTGGTTGGAGTTTCATGACAGTGACAGTGGTTCGAGTTCAGAGGCGAGAATGTCACCTTTGGTTAAAACCCACATCCCTTACAGCTTGTTGCCTAACACTGTCAAATGTGGTTTTTCTATGTGCCCTGTTGTGTATGTTTGTCGAAGTCCGTTGGACGTGTTTGTGTCACTGTGGAACTTCGTTAATAAGCTAAGGGGTGATGAATTGTCGCCTTTGAGGTTAGATGAGAGGTTCGATCTGTTCTGCAGAGGTATAGCACCCTTTGGGTCGTATTGGGATCATGTGCTCGAATACTGGAAAGCGAGCATAGAACGACCTGACCGCGTCATGTTTGTAAGGTACGAAGATATGAAAACCGAACCTATTTCCCTTATGAGGAAGATGGCTAGCTTTGTTGGCTGCCCCTTCTCAATCGAGGAGGAACACGATGGTGTGATTGAAAAGATTATCGAGTTTTGTAGCTTTGAGAGTTTGGCGAGCTTTCAAGTTAATCAGGATGTCACCAAGAGGGAGCGTTTTGTTGGGTTGAATTCTACAAACAAGGCATTTTTTAGGAAAGGCAGGGTTGGGGATTACAAGAATTTCCTTACCGATGAAATGATTAAAAAACTTAAGGAGGTAACCGATACGAAGTTTAAAGATACGGGTCTAGACGTATTTGCATGATAAGATTGATAACACGATTATATTTATTTCTATATCTATGTATCTCAATCTTGGGAACTAGTATTGCGTCAACCTAGAATAAGGATCTGATGAGATCCCATGGTTTTTTTTTCTTCTTCTTGGGAATTAGTATTGGAAATATTTACCTTCAGTAAATCCTTTAGTTTTATCTACTGATGAAAAGGTTCATTATATTGAGCTAGGATACATGTTTGTTTGAACTTACGATTTGTCAAGTAGACTTGCAATTAACGCGAGCAACCTTTTTCTTGAATGAACCATCTTAAATACAGTGACTTGTTTTAGACTTGTTTGTTTCACTGACCAATATGTAGAGTAGCAGCAAATTTGAGTATTATGTATTTTATTTTATTTATATATTTTAAGATTAACCATGTTGAGTACTTGAGCACGTGAGTTCATGTGATTAGCTTAAATGACCAATAATATATTTGCTCAAATCCCTGTATAATAATAGGACAATCTGGGTTTAACAATGTGAACTCCCCCAATTCTTTTCTGGAATAAGTTCCCTTCACTCCCAATTTCTAAAGAGAAAAGCATATTATGCATGGCACCCTCAACATTAGCATTAGAGAAAATTCAGGATGAAGATTTCGAATCGAAAATCGCATCCTGGCCAACTGAGAAAGGCTGGATTGGTGACATCTTATACCAATATCAAGGATTCTGGTTCGACAGACCATTCCTTGATGGTGTCATCCATGCTCAGGAAACCTTCGAACTCCGACCCAACGATATCGTACTAGCCACATTTCCGAAAGCTGGCTCCACATGGTTTGCTGCCCTTCTTTATACAACCATGAATCGAGCTCGTTTCGATTTCTCTAACCATCCTTTGCTCAGAAATACTCCCCAAGATGCTTTGCGCTGGATGGAGTTTCTTGACCGAGATAGTGGCTCGAGTTCAGAGGTGTGAGTATATCACCTTTGGTAAAAACACACATCCCTTACAGCTTGTTGCCTGATTCTATCAAATGTGGTTTTTCTGATGTGTGCCTTGTTATATATGTGTGTCGCAATCCTTTGGACGTGTTTGTTTCACTGTGGAACTTCGCTAATAAGCTAAGGGGTGATGAAATGTCCCCTTTGGGGTTAGATGAGATGTTCGATTTGTTCTGCAGAGGTAGAGCACACTATGGATGTTATTGGGATCATGTGCTAGAATACTGGAAGGCGAGCTTAGAAAGACCTAACCAAGTGCTCTTCGTAAGGTATGAAGATATGAAAACCCAACCTATCTCCCTTATGAAGAAGGTGGCTAGCTTTGTTGGCTGTCCCTTCTCGATTGAGGACGAACAAGGTGGTGTGATTGATAAGATTGTCGAGTTTTGTAGCTTTGAGAGCTTGGCAAGCTTTCAAGTTAATCAAGATGATAGTAAGAGAGAAGTCTTTTATGGGTTGGATGTTAAAAACAAAGCATTTTTTAGGAAAGGCAAGGTTGGGGATCACCAAAATTTCCTTACCACTGAAATGATTCATCAAGTTTGGAAATAACTCATACTAAGTTTAAAGATACGGGGCTATACGTGTTTGCTTGATCACACGAATGTCTTATCGTAAATTCGTTATTGATATCTTCATATCATTATGTATCCTGATCTTGGGAATTACTGATACATAGGTTGTGAAATAGGGATCTATCCCATCATTTCTTTTCCTTTAGATCCCTGAGCGTAGCTTTTCATTGATTATGAACCAAAAGGCTTGTATGTCACTTTAATTCGGTTACATTTCTCTCTCTTGTTCGATCTATTATTGCTCCTAAACTCTGCTCTTTTAATGTGCATTTGTGCATACACCATAGGACGATCAATGTTTTAAAAACCGGACCGGGCCGGCCGGTTGAACTGGGAATGGTTAGTGGTCCGGTCCGATTAGCCCCCATGGTCAAAGCCGGTTGAACCGGGCCAAACCAACGGTTAAAGTGCAAAAACCGGTTGTGAACGGGTGGGAACCGGCCGGTTCAACCCGAATTTGACTGGTTTCAACAATTTTGAAATATATTTTATATTTTTTTTAATCATGATGTCATCCGGTTTTTTTGACCCATCGAACCCTTGAGACGATTGATTTGATGTCCGGTCCGGTTTGTAAAACATTGAGGACAATTCAAGCTTTTATTGCCGAACACCTTGCACATGGAGCATCGCCCAGCCCACAAAGCTCGGCATTGTTCTTTAGATCCCTGTTCTCGGTCTCAAATATTGTTGTCATTTAAGGGCATTAAAGTAATTTGCTTTACAAAAGTTCAATATACAGCTCCTTATCTCCTTTTTATCCTTCAGTTGTGCTGAATGCTGATAGCCTTATCGTCCTTCCTAGTGCACATTATCACTAAGAACAGTACCAATTATCCTATTTTCCAAAATGGCAACCCCAACTCTAGCGTTAGAGAAGCTTCAGGATGAAGATTTCGTAACCAAAATTGCATCCTGGCCAACTGAGAAAGGCTGGGTTGGTGACATCTTATACCAATATCAAGGATTCTGGTTCGAAAGACCGTTCCTTGATGGTGTCCTCCATGCTCAGGAAACTTTCGAACCCCGACCCAACGATGTCATACTAGCCACATTTCCGAAAGCTGGTTCCACATGGTTTGCTGCCCTACTTTTTACAACCTTGAACCGAGCTCGTTTCGATTTCTCGAACCATCCTCTGCTCAAGAATACTCCCCTCGATGTTTTGCGTTGGTTGGAGTTTTATGACCGTGACAGTGGTTCGAGTTCAGAGGCGAATTCGTCACCTTTGGTTAAAACCCACATCCCTTACAGCTTGTTGCCTAACACTGTCAAATGTGGTTTTTCTATGTGCCCTGTTGTGTATGTTTGTCGAAGTCCGTTGGACGTGTTTGTGTCACTGTGGAACTTCGTTAATAAGCTAAGGGGTGATGAATTGTCGCCCCCGAGGTTAGATGAGAGGTTCGATCTGTTCTGCAGAGGTATAGCACCCTTTGGGTCGTATTGGGATCATGTGCTCGAATATTGGAAAGCTAGCTTAGAACAACCTGACCGAGTCATGTTTGTAAGGTACGAAGATATGAAAACAGAACCTATTTCCCTAACGAAGAAGATGGCTAGCTTTGTTGGATGCCCCTTCTCGATGGAGGAGGAACAAGATGGTGTGATTGACAAGATTGTTGAGTTTTGTAGTTTTGAGAGTTTGGCGAGCTTTCAAGTTAATCAGGATGTCACAAAGAGGGAGCGCTTTGTTGGGTTGAATTCTACAAACAAGGCATTTTTTAGGAAAGGTAGGGTTGGGGATTACAAGAATTTCCTTACCGATGAAATGATTCAAAAACTTAAGGAGGTAACCTATACGAAGTTTAAGGATACGGGTCTAGACGTGTTAGCATGATAACACCGATTATCTTTTATGCGTGTTTTATGTTTGTCGTCATCTATTTTTAGGACTTCTATTTGTGATGAATAATCAACTGTTAACATTTCTTTATCAATTCGTAGTGTCACCAAATCGTGATTTTGGTGACCAGTTCCGGCCTCCTAGCTTGTAAAAGGTCATGGTGCAGAAATATGACATCTGTGAATTTTTTATTTTTTTAATTTTTTTATTTTAGTAAATAAAAGTTTAGTGGATTCGTATGTTTAACATAAAAAAAAAACATTTGACTCTATCCTTTAAAAAAAACAAACATATGTGACTCTAGTACTCTACCTGCTGACTTCGTCAAAGACGTACCCATAAGGTCATATATATGGCACATAGAGCTCAATAGCTATTCTCACCTTCGTTTCCTTCTATCAGCTAGCAAATGGTCATTTACCTCCCTGGTGCACTATAGGGTTCGGATCGGAATCAAGAATAGAGTTAAGCGTTAGAGTGTGTTAAACCACGATCGGGCCTAGGCCGCACCCGCTAGGAGGAGAGAGAGTCCACGACATAAACCGAAGGAGGTTCCAACCTAAAACCAATTGGCAATAGGTGGAGTAACTCCTTGGTTTATATACATATCAACTCTCTCCTCTTTTTCCAATGTGGGACACTCACAGGTGGAGCTCACTTTAACAGAGTGTAGATTGAGTCATGTCACTTCGGAACTTGATCCTTGAGGGGTTGTTTGGATTGAGGGAATAGAATGTGGGATGGGATTATTATTCCCAACAATTCAAAATCCCATGTTTAGTAAATGGGAATAAGGAGTGGGAATTGGATAAGAGGGAATAATAATCCCTCCAATCTAATACCTAGGGGGGGCAAGTATTAGACTTGGGAATTCATTAATTAGATAAAAAGACTTAAATGCCCTCCTTAAAAAATTGTATAAAGTTGTATTAATACTTAGATGGGGGTATATTAGTAAACTTTATACATATCCTCATTCTCATCCCATCTATTCCCAATTAATCCAAACAAGGGAATTCTACTATCTCACCTAATTCCCTACCATCAATTCCCACCTCTAATCCCACCCTCTAATCCCTCAATTCCCATCCCTCAATCCAAACGAGCCGTGAGATCTTATATCTAGTTGAATTGTAGAACATCGATCTCTCGGTAACTTATTGCACGATTGTGTCACAGGAGACGTGGTTGCGTCATCTGCTAGAAAAGAACCACATTAAATATAATTAAACAATGTTTATGTAACATTCAAGTAACGTAGTAAGAATCAAAGAATTATCTCGGAGTTGACTTTTCTTATAGAAGTTGATTAAATGGTAAAACCCCAGCTAAAACAAGTTGGAAAAGTTAGGAAGTAGTTAGGACTTGGGATTTGAAAGACTTCCAAAAATTGTTATAATCAGCAGTCCTAACTCATAATACTTAACCTCATAAGCATTTTTGTAAACTTTTTAGCTAGATGTCCTTGTCGAAGAGTTGACATTCTGAAGATTTTAATTTGTACCACCGTATACGTATAAGAATACGAATACCCACAATATCATGCCTGATTATTATTGATAATAAGATGTGTATTTATACTACACAATAACTTGGAGAATACTCAAGGATTTCCTAGATCTAGAATATTTTATAGTCTAGAATATTCCAAATTACAACCTAAATAATATCTATTATATTATTGACTATTACACCCCCGCAGTCGTAGCGCGGTATGTTAAGGACGCTTCGACTGGATCCAATAGTCGTAGACGCTTCAGCAGGAGTTGGTAGGTGACGACACGTTGGCAGGAGTCAATAGGGAAGATGATTCGACCTGAGCCATTGGGTGAAGACAATGCAGCAAAGCACGACAAGAGTTCAACAAGGATCCAAGGTTGCAGTAAGACGTCGCACAAAGAGGAGAGACCTCAGCACAAGGACCAGCAGACGGACCAGCAACGGAACAATCACACGAGTCGCGAGAAGGAGGGCGAATCCTCGTGAGAAAGGGGTGGCGAGTCGCGAGAAAGAGAGTGCGAGTCGCGAGAAAGAGAGTGCGAGTCGCGACGCCCCGCTGGTGCTGAGAGGTTGAGGACGCTAGCGAACCAGGTAGAGAGGTCATACCATTACGGGGACCATAGTGGGTGAACCACACAGATAGATGGGAAGAAGAGGAGAAGTCAAACTGGCGAACCAGGACCAAAGTGGACTAACCACGGAGGACGAGAGGAGGAGAAGAGGGATAGACAGAAGAAAAAGAATCCACCATGAAGGATACAAGCTTGTTGTCATAGCTATAAGCCGATGTCAAATCACGACTCCATCGAAATCATCAACTTTTGTTTTTGCGAGTAATAAAAATCTAACCTAATATGTGTGGGGCTAACATAAAAAGGAAAGGAGAAGGCTGGAGTATGGCCAGCCGGAGATGGGAGAGGTGAAAGCCATCTCCGGCCGAAAACGAACGCACAAAAGAAGAGCAAGAGTTAGGGCAGCGGAAGAAAACCTAACTAGCTGATACCATATAAGAATACGAATACCCACACAATATAATGTTTGTCTATTATTGATAATAAGATGTGTATTTATACTACACTATGACTTGGAGAATACTCCAGCGTTTCCTAAATCTAGAATATTCTATAGTCTAGAATATTCCAAATTACAACCTCAATAATATCTATTATATTATTAACTATTAATCTAATACTATATATTAAAACCTGAAACCAAGTCTTTCCTACGATGACACTTGGCATACATTAATTGGATAGAACATAAAAATAGTATTAAAATACAATTATCGGTTAAGATATGGTAATAAATAATCATACATTAATTGGATAGAACATAAAAGTAGCATTAAATACAATTATCGGTTAGAATATGGTATATTATTAGCTAATTTATGGAAATTAATCATTATGCTAATTTATTAGAGCAAAGATAAGGCAACATTTTTTTATAAAACATGTATAAACAATATAAATATATAGCCCGGGCGTGGCACGGGCATGCAAACTAGTACGTACTTTAAATCTTAAAAGTAAACGTTATGAGAGTACTTTTTTTCTTGAAAAGTGATCACAGCTCGCTCTATACGAAATCATGCATAACTTATTAGGTAATTAGGGTATCACGTAAATTTGCCGTTTAGTATATCCAAATAACTTCACTCTTCGTAGAGCTCCTCTCCTTTGTTTCATTGTGTCAGTGGGTGGACGCGTCATCCACCTTCCTGATGCACTATATAAGTAAGCATTGGATAATCGTTGGATCTTCACAATGAACTAGTATTATTTACTTGAACACAATTCCCTTCATCCTAAAGTGCATAGCAATATGGCACTGGCACCTCCAACTGTAGCATTAGGGAAGTTTGAGGATGAAGATTTCGAAACAAAAATCGCATCCTGGCCAACTGAGAAAGGCTGTATACGTGACATCTTATACCAATATCAAGGATTCTGGTTCGAAAGACCGTACCTTGATGGTGTCATCCATGCTCAGGAAACCTTCGAACCTCGACCCGACAATGTCATACTAGCCACATTTCCGAAAGCTGGCACCACATGGTTTGCTGCCCTTCTTTATACAACAATGAATCGAGCTCGTTTTGATTTCTCGGACCATCCTCTGCTAAGGAATACTCCCCTAGATGCTTTGCGCTGGATGGAGTTTCATGACAAGGATATGGGCTCGAGTTCAGAGTTAAGTATGTCACCTCTGGTAAAAACCCACACTCCTTACAGCTTGTTGCCTAACACTATCAAATGTGCTTCTTCTGTTGTGTGCCCTATTATATATGTGTGTCGCAATCCTTTGGACGTGTTTGTTTCACTGTGGAACTTCGTTAATAAGCTAAGGGATGATGAACTGTCGCCTTTGAGGTTAGATAAGTTTTTCAATTTGTTCTGCAGAGGTAGAGTAACTTATGGATGCTATTGGGATCATGTGCTCGAATACTGGAAAGCTAGCTTAGAAAGACCTGACCAAGTCCTCTTCTTAAGGTACGAGGAAATGAAAACCCAACCTATCACCCTGATGAAGAAGCTGGCTAGCTTTGTTGGCTGTCCCTTCTCGATGGAGGAGGAACAAAATGGTGTGATTGAAAAAATTGTCGATTTTTGTAGCTTTGAGAGTTTGGCTAGCTTTGAAGTTAATCAGGATGTCACCAAGAGAGTCCGTTATCTTGGGTTGGCAAACAAGGCATTATTCAGGAAAGGCGGGGTTGGTGATCACAAAAATTTCCTTACTGATGACAGGATTCAGCAAATTAAGGAAATATCTCATGCAAAGTTTAAAGATACCGGACTAGACGTGTTTGCATGATAACACAATCATCTATCGTGTGTTTTATGTCTGGCGTCGTCTATATATAATTACTACCAATTATATATGTAATGAATAATAAGTGATTTACCCTTTCTCGGTTAATCCGTAATGTCACCATGTCATCATGATTATCGAGACCATTTCCGGTTCCTAGCTTGTAAAACGTTAAGGTGCAGAAATGCATCTAGCTTGCTGTTAAATAAATTGACCTTTGGTGTATGATGTGTCCATACGAAATAATATTCAACATAGGGTTAAGACGTATGACCCTGCATATGTCTCACCCTTAAAACCTTGTTTGATAGGACCATGTCCATCTTTGTGATTCGATCTGATTCGATTTGAATGATGCAACGGATGGGATTTGGTTAGATTTGAATAAATTTGGATTAATCTAATCTGAATTTTGTTGGGATTTTATCTTAATTTCGACGAATTAGTACCAAGAAATGAACTAAATTCATTGATCATTATTTGAATCATTCTAATTTCATCTCATTTGTTTTGAATGAGTCCATGATCTGAATACATCATTTATGAAGTTGTATCAAATAGGATGTACTCTATTTATCTTAGCTTGTCTATAAGTTGAAGTACTCGTATAGTCTTGTTTTTGTAAATTAAAGCTTTTGTCGATTTGGAGCATTACTTATGATTGACTCGGAAATTTTGGGATTACATTCATTTCTGAGATCGACATCTTAGGACCCCTTTTGAATTTACAATTTGTCAGGTACTAGGTACATTTGATAAATACAAGCAACCTTAGCTTGTTTATGAAGAAACAGTTGTTTATCAAGTACTACATTTGACAAATATTTGCAATCTTGTTTATGAAGAAACACTACTGTCAGTATCATTTTAAATAACGACTTTGATTGACTTCCTAAAAATTAAGGACTTTGTTAGTATATATAACAATGGAGGATTAGAGATTATCATCATGATTCATGAATTATTCCAGCTTCACCCAAATTCCCAATACCGAAACAATATACATGGCACCCCCAACTCAAGCACTAGGGAAGCTTCAGGATGAAGATTTCGAAACCAAAATCGCATCCTGGCCAACTGAGAAAGGCTGGCTGCGTGACATGTTATACCAATATCAAGGATTTTGGTTCGAAAGACCGTTTCTTGATGGTGTCATCCATGCTCAGGACACCTTCAAACCTGAACCCAACGATGTCATCTTAGCCACTTCCCCAAAATGTGGCACCACATGGTCTGGTGCCCTTCTTTACACAACCATGAATCGAGCTCGTTTCGATTTCTCCGACCATCCCTTTCTTAGGAACTCTCCACAAGATGCTTTACGCTGGATGGAGTTTCTTGACCAAGGAAGCGGGTCGAGTTCAGAGCTTAGTATGTCACCTTTGGTAAAAACCCACACCCCTTACACCTTGTTGCCTAACACTGTCAAATGTGCTTCTTCTTCTGTGTGCCCTGTTATATATGTGTGTCGTAATCCTCTGGATGTGTTTGTTTCTATGTAGAAGTTTGGTAATGAGTTGAAGCGTAATTATCACGCTTTGCCCTTGGGGTTAGATGTGGCATTCGATTCGTTCTGCAAAGGTACAGTATGCTATGGGTCGTATTGGGATCATGTGCTAGGGTATTGGAAAGCTAGCTTAGAAAGACCTGATCGAGTCCTGTTTGTTAGGTATGAGGATATGAAAACCCAACCTATTAACATTTTGAAGAAGTTGGCTAGCTTTGTTGGGTGCCCCTTCTCGATCGAGGAGGAACAAAATGGTGTGATTGAAAAAATCGTCGATTTTTGTAGCTTTGAGAGCTTGGCAAGCTTTCAAGTCAATCAAATTGACAATGAGAGACATGATTATTATGTGTTACAAGGTGTTTCAAACAAATCATTTTTCAGGAAAGGAAAAGTCGGGGATCACAAAAATTTCCTTACTGATGAAATGGTTCAACACCTTAAGGAAATAACTTACGCGAAATTTCAAGATGCGGGACTAGACGTGTTTGCATGATATATAGTGTCGCACAATTGTCCTTGCTATATTCATGTCTATGGTCGTGTTTATCTATGTCGATGTCTATATACCAATAACAACGGAACATGTATGTATCCTGTTTATTCATATTTTATTATATACATGTTTATAGTTTGACAAGTTCTAGTGTGCTCGACAAGTAACGCAAAGCACCATACTATATCATTTTTAAATAACTTGATTAATAATTTTTTCTAAAAGGAAAAAATTATCAAATTATATTAGATATAGTTTGTACAATGTATATATAGGCATAAAAGATTAAATAAATGTATTTAACCATTTTTTTCTAATTTTTTTGGTTATTTACAATATAATTTATAAATATACATGAATAAAAATAATAGATGGTGTAGATTGATTTTTAACATTATGAATAGTTGAGATGATGACTCTTATGATACTTTGTGTTACTTGTTATAGTTTCCTTTCATTGTTGTTTTTAGACAACAATTGCAGTTAATAAAATCAAAGTTTTAATTCTCTGATTCAGGACCTTGTAATTAAGTAGCTCAAATATTCTTGCGTTGATTTCAAAAATAAGGAAGATAACATACCTAGAAAGTTTGTCATAACAATAATCAACAAATTTCATCCGAAATGCGAAAAATAGACTAATTGTACGAAGATAGAGTGAGATCAGATATATATAGATCTTTTATTACAAACATAATAATCATCATATCGATCAGAGGGGTCATATTATAGGCAATATACAATAGGTATGTGTTTTATTAGTTCCCTCGTGAGTCTTGATCGATACTTCTAAAGGTGGCCGGTAACTTAAACCCTTTAACCGGCTAATTATCTCACGTCTATCTTTACCTAAAGAGACGTATGATCGACTGTGAAGGATATGAGAATAGTCGCTCTCTTTGTGCTAGGCGAAGTTTGCACTAGCGACTCCCATGGTGAATGTACCGCTATTGTCACGAATTCGAGCTCGAGCACTACTTGATGTGGAGTCGTTCTTGGCGGAACTTTCATCACTCGACTTATCCAACTTACAGAGAGCTGCACTGTCCCAACCGTCGTAGAGGATTTGAGACAATGGCCCGCACTCCACGAGCACCTAATTAAAACAAGTACGAAGACTTTTACAACTGAGAAAGACATACGCCTACAACAGAAATGTTGACAAATACTCTATCTATTCCCTTTCATTTCTAACATTTAACGTTTCATTTTTTCGCACATATCTAAACAAGAATATCGGCGGGTATTAAGCACATATTTATGTTGCTCGAACTTAGCAACAAGTGTCCGGTGGGGATACATTTCCAAGAGTCAGACTCGGCCAAGTTTTAGTGAAATTTCCATTATTTTAGCCTACAATGAAGTATCTGAGTGACCTACTTATGTCCAATTGTCTAAGTGTCCGACTAAGATAGTGACGAAAAATTGGAGTAATAATATAGGCCTCCATTCCATCCCACGATTTAATAAGCTTAATATGAAAATCAAAACGTAGACAATTATATACATACCCGCATAGGGCTGTAGGACCAAGCTAAGAGGTAACCAACGGGGTTGCTGCTAGCACCCGGATCTTCCCCATAAATGACTGCACACTTGGATCCACGGTGTGCGAATTGACATCTTTGCCCTCCAGCAACAGACCCAGCAGGCTTGTCTATGAAGTCCCCAGGCCAACTTTTGGTTGCCTTTAACTTTATGGTTTGCCCCCGATTATTGACGAAGACCACAAACACCACGGCCATAATTTTGCACCCGTATATATATAGCCTTCTCAACCTAGTAAAATTCCATTTCATTTAATGTTATTATTAATTACGCTATATTATTAATTTATCGAATGTTCAAATCAATCGTAAAGTAATGCAATGAGAGTATGAGACAAATTGAATTAATTGAACGAGTGATCATATTTAACCATTTGCGAAATAAAAAGAGAAAGGAAAATGGTATTTTACTGACTCAGTTTTAATGGGGAAAAATTGATAACATTTGACGTTAATGAGAGAGCGAGGGTCAAGAGAATACCTTGAGATTATTGACCAAATGCTTGACCAATGCTAAAAAGTTATAGAAAGCTTGCAAATGCTACACTTGGATTAATATTTATAGCTTTATATGAATTGAGTTGGTTTTACAATACAATAAGATATTGTGGGACGACAAGGTAAGATATATTACGCAAATGCAAAATTTTTAATACGACTCGTTTCATTAATAATAGATTCCTCTTTGGCGTTGTTGATTAGATCATTTGGAGTGGGAGAACTAGAAAAAGCTAAGGGAGAAAAAGATGAACATGATAAGGATTCGAATACTATATATGCTTATTAATTACGGAATATATGTTGAAATGTTGAATTACCCCGCAAGATTCTATATATGGTAAATCTTAGCTTACAAGAATTTATGCCCCTTGCACAGAAAACACATTCACAAACAACAGTCAGAAAAGAGATACAGAGTATATATCTCTCGTGTCCGTGTTCGAAATGATAGAGATACAATGTGCGGAACAGAGCGAGAAATGATATACATTCACTTAGTGTTTATAGAACCGATGCATCACCAATCAAATTGTGTAACGTTACTATATTTTAGTTTTAAACTCAAAGTAAAAATTCAAAGGAATATTTCTTTAATTGGAGACACAATATTATTATCAAGCTCCCACCTCATCTAATACTATCTAATCTAATACTATCTATTAAAACCTGAAACCAAGTCTTTCCTACGATAACACTTGGCATACATTAATTGGATAGAACATAAAAATAGTATTAAAATACAATTATCGGTTAAGATATGGTAATAAATAATCATACATTAATTGGATAGAACATAAAAATAGCATTAAATATGATTATCGGTTAGAATATGGTATATTATTAGGTAATTTATGGAAATTAATCATGGTAATTTATTAGAGCAAAGATAAGGCAACATTTTTTTATAAAACATGTATACACAATATAAATATATAGTCCGGGCGTGGCACGGGCATGCAAACTAGTACTATATATTAAAACCTGAAACCAAGTCTTTCCTACGACGACACTTGACATACATTAATTGGATATAACATAAAAATAGTATTAAAATACAATTATCGGTTAAGATATGGTAATAAATAATCATACATTAATTGGATAGAACATAAAAATAGCATTAAATACAATTATCGGTTAGAATATGGTATATTATTAGGTAATTTATGGAAATTAATCATGGTAATTTATTAGAGCAAAGATCAGGCAACATTTTTTTATAAAACATGTATACATAATATAAATATATAGCCCGGGCGTGGCACGGGCATGCAAACGGGCTATATATTTATATTATGTATACATGTTTTATAAAAAAATGTTGCCCGATCTTTGCTCTAATAAATTACCATGATTAATTTCCATAAATTACCTAATAATATACCATATTCTAACCGATAATTGTATTTAATGCTATTTTTATGTTCTATCCAATTAATGTATGATTATTTATTACCATATCTTAACCGATAATTGTATTTTAATACTATTTTTATGTTCTATCCAATTAATGTATGCCAAGTGTCGTCGTAGGAAAGACTTGGTTTCAGGTTTTAATATATAGTATTAGATTAGATAACTAGACATCGTGTACAACTGAGGTCGTCTTTATAGTCAATTATCATAGTAATTAATAGTGTATACATCACTATTGTACGTATTTTCTTTGACGGAAACCGAATTAATATACTTAGTTCGTCGTGGTATAAAAACGTTTATTCTTTCATTAACTTGTTCAAGTGACACATTATTCCGTGCATTGCACTATGCATATGCCATGGTTTTAATTAAACTTGTACATACGTCCATATATGTATACATCATATATAGGAGCTCCTTAGAAAAGATTGAGGGTGGTAGCAACCAGAGCCACCTTGTCGCTGTCGTTTCCAATTCGGCCGACGAGCATGGCACCGGACTCTACGTCCAAGTCTTGACTGTAGTCCCCAGACTGATCCAGCTCTCTTTCAACTTCATTCCAATCCACGTTCTGCACCAGCTTCTCTCGTGTCCCACCTTTCACATACACCTGCATTCGTATTCAATTAGATAGTGACTCTACTAACTTTTGAATATACATAGTCCCTCCGATTTTTTATTCGGTAACGTTTTATTTGAATATATGAGGATAATCATTCGAAAAGTGTACAACCTAATCAAAAACTACTAACAAACAATATATATAATACCGATATACGTACCCGGTTGGGTTCATTGGGATTATTAGGCTTAGACCAAGCCAAGAGCCATGCAGCAGAGCGAGGGTTCTCTGGAAGGAGACCGTAGATGACCGCACCCTTAGAGCCCTTGTGAACAATCGTTGCGCCATCACCGGAGTTGATAAACTCCGGGATCCTTGTCATGAAGTTTCCGGTCCAGCTGTGGCTTATGTAGTACCTGGTTTGGTATCCGTGACCACTCCTTATCTCGCACACTGCCATGGCCGATATTTGGTCGTCGGTCGACATTGTTATTGCACTAGAAATCTCATTCTTCTGCATGTTTTTCTTTGCATCTTTCATTACATCGTCAAGTTTTGCCTTCTCCTTCTCGAATGCTTGGTCCACATTCTTGTTAACTTGTTGCGCCGAGGACGACATTTTGATACCTCTACAACTTTATAATAAAAATTCAGTAATGATTTTATAAAAAATATAATATAGCTATTTCGACAAAGAATTTTGTCGAATAGACCCTTAAATATTAATTAGGACTTCATCTACGTTAATTGGCTTATATTTAGAGGTTAGTTAGTATAATAGTATGTATAAAAATCATCGATCATGACGCAATATGTATATATTCCGTAGTATATAGTTATAAACTAACTAGCTTAATAACAATAATGTTACTGGAAAATAAAGAATATAAATTAATCTCTATAGATTTATTAGGATATGTAATATTTAAGGAGGCAAAAACTAAAAGTGGAAACTAAAGTGTACCTTAGTTTGAATATGATCAATGGTAATACTTGTGTGCAAGGTTCAAGTTTGCTTTGCATGCATGGACTATTAGGGAATAATGACCATATATTATAATTATGGTATAGAATAATATTGTTAGGAACATATTTTATATTTATGTAAACAATATTATTCTTAGTATAATCAAGACCTAGGGTTTACACTATGTTATGTACGTGATCTACTATATAACATATAAGAAAGAGGCCAATACTATTCTATACCATAATTATAATATATGGTCATTATTCCCTAATATGGACAATAACCTTGGGTGCCATATATTGCTATTTATAGATGCATGGTGATTTTTTTTTAATAAGCACGCACAAGTGTTATTGTGTGTGATTCCCCTTCATTTACTACGCATTATAGGTATGATTTTGATATATTTGTGACAGCTTGTAGATTTATAATTAAATTGTTAAAAACGTTAAAAAAAAATTAAATCGTTTATGCAACAGTTGAAGATGACTTGTGTTTAGAACAAAGCCACGCATCATAGAAGTGAATATCTTGATTAACTTGCGCTGTTAGAATAATATTGAGTGAGTGGAAGAACAAAAAAAATAAAGAGAGAATAATAATTCTATGGACCTATGGTGGATGTATGCTGATAAGGATTCGTAATTTCGTATACTATACAATATAGATGAAATTACGTCAATTCTTTAATTTATCGCATCAACTATCTATCAATAGATCAAGAGACAAATTACTAACCTAGTCATGCATTTATGTTAAATCGTATAGCATGCATTTTCAACTCTACTACAAATACGCATGTGGTTGTAAATATAATTTGCGCGCACTGCCTAAAGTTAGTAGAGTATACAAGAATGATCTGAATCACTTGTTTAACTTTTCTTTTCATGGACTTATGAGAATTTATGCTCCTTGGACGAAAAACACATCCATCCATCAACAATAAATCTTTGAAAAAAGACATTATGCATTCGTACGTTGTTAGATATAATATTAAACAACAAATGCATAGGTATAATCCGTGTTCGATAGCGACATGTATGGTATCGTTGTATATAGCTATATATCAAGTTGTTATTGGAGGGAGGATTATCAATGTCGTCTCAAATAATCTCGGTAGTAATTTGAAATTGGAATATATAGTTAAAGTCATTTGAGTAAATTTGGATGCTCTATTTGTAAATTTCTTTGTCCGTATAGGCTCATGGAAGATAACTTATACTAACCGATAATATTCATAGTAATTATATTATAATATTATCGCGCGCATATATATTATTGGTTAAAATATTTTGCTAATAATTTTTTTTATCACTACTTAGCATCTAGTACATACCACGCTAGCTATATATGAGTCCTATAAATACTAGTCTGAGGTTTTTGGCCAATTTTAAGATAAAGTGTAGTGTTTCCGAGCTTCTTAACATTCATTAATCTCTAAGGTATTAGTTCTCTGACCTCTCTCAGCAAATCATACGCGTCAAATGTTGTCATTTTTCCGGTCTTTACGAAGAAGTAATTAAGATAATAATAATCATATTGTCTTCTTTTTCACGAAATAAATAATTTGTTATATACATACTCCGTATATAATATAATGAATGAGTGATATAGCATAGCTGTTGGTAGATTGATTTTGATCATGAATATACACTGTATGATATAACGTGATTTGATCGATTAATTTTTTTTTTTTTGTCGAGGACATAAGAACAAAAAGTTGATTGTACATGAAAGTAAAAATGAAAATGAATTTTGCGTTTTCTTTACCAAATACTAGTATTGTTTAAACATAACGTCATCTATAGGTAGATAACAACTCGACTTAGTTAAATTAAATCCTCACCATGATATATATTGTATCCATTTTTTTTTTTTTTACAATGTTATTGGTTGATTGTGTATCTAGCTAAGAGCAAATTCGTATACACAATGGCTTCACCACAAGAGAGCGACAAGGAGAAAGCGGAGGTGGTGGCAAACAACGGCGACGCCGCCAAGGCGGAAAGCGCGAGCATGGCGTATATCGTGTTGCAAAATCGGCGTGGGAAAACCATCAAGTTATACACAACCAAGACTTGGAAAGGGAGTTTCCATGACATACCTGCTGATTTCATAGATAGTCGACAAATTAAAAGAATCAATTTTCACACCGTGGGTCTCAGGGTGCAGTCATCTACGGTGAAGATCAGGGTGCTAATACCAACCCTGCTGCTTATCTCGTGGCTTGGAGTGTTGACCAATATTCAGTCAATAAAATGAGGGTATGTTTTTATTACATGTATATTATAATATCCGCAAAATTACACATGGGTATGACTTATGAGCCATACCCGTAACGGTGAGTCGGGGGAGGGAGAGACGGAGGTCCACTTTATAAGTTCAACGAGGTTCTATCATTAAAATCAGTCTGTTGATAACTCTTTAATTTTTCACTGTGGGAAAAGTCACATGTGAAAGAGAATAAATTTATCAAACCTATTCCTTAAAAATGTCAAAAGCACTTCTAACACTTTGGGCTAAATTTGTTTGAAGGTGTACGCGGAGTGTGGACCGCTGTCTCAAGTCTACTACGATGGTTGGGAAAGTGAAGCTCTCACTCACCTTAAGAAGGCGGGTCGTAAAAAAACCGACAAAAACGACGCGACATCAAGCAGTGTTGAAGCTGTAATTCGGGACGACAGCGGCTCATTCACTCTAGGTGCCGTTACAACGTTTGTTACCTAATAACATTAACGAGAGCGATTATTTCCATACGCCTCATATACAAGAGGGATCGATTACTAGCCTTCTAGAGCTAAACTACACGTTTTATTACTACGAAGTAAAATATATATAAGTTATGATGCATATATATGCTGATATGCATTATCCTCCTACCTAATCTAAAGCTTTGTATTTTTATGATGGTATCGTACTAAGTTATGATCAAATAGTGACCTTCGATGATTATGTTTGAAATAAAGATACATAGATATGCCTCTCTCTCTATATCGTTGAACTAATAATCTATTTTCGCACTTATAATAAAAGAGTCTCTCTATTTCCATGAATTATTGAACGACTTTATTTTCTACATGTCGAAGTGAGGGATCTTATTGAAGTTCAGGCCTAAGCAAATGCCGCACCTCAATTGAAGTTATGTGATGTGGATCTTATTGCAATTGAGATCATGTCATCATGTGTACTACATACTCCTAATTCACCGTTTTATTCCTTTTTCTAATTTGGATAGGTTTAAAATTATCTTCTCATTTCTTTAATTGTATGTTATATGTGGTCATTGTAATTTGTGACCTCGCATTTTGAGAAGAATATTTGATTTGATCGACCTTATAAAATTACACAATTACGACGTATAATATTGGACCATGCATCTGATTCTATGCACTAGTAAATACCAAATAGTAATTCATAATGCCTATATCCTCGGATGAAAAATACTACTACGGAGTACAAGAATTACTAGACTTAGCTTTTACTGAGTACTTTAATTTTTCTTATCATGTGGCTTGCTGGTCACAAGTCACAACGAACAACTTGAGAAGAATTTATGCTCCTTTGCACAAAAAACACGTTGTCCGGCCCAAATATGAGGCCTATAAATACCAATCCGAGGTTGCCGGTCTATTCAAACCAAAGTGTAGCGTTTCAGAGCTTTCTAACATTATTGTTCAGTCTCAAGGTATCCTCTGATTTTTTCTCATAAATGTTAAATGTTGTCGATTTCCCTGTACTTATGAAGACGATAATGCTAAAGCTAAGGTTTATAGCGTAGACACACTTAAATAGTACGTCTGATCTACCATACATACACTAGTAAAATTTCGTTAGAAGTACTAAAACTAATTTGCATGAAGAATAATGATAGTAAAATTTGGTTAGTGTATGGAGTAAAATTAATGTTAAAAGTAGACAGTTAGTGTTCATAAACTACGTCGGTACCTGATATTGAAATTATATTTCTCTGTTTAGCTAATAAGCTAAGGGTGCATACGTATATACAATGGCTCCAAGACAAGTGAGTGACGAGGAGAAAGCGGAGGTGGAGGCGATGATGGAGGTGGCCAAGACCCGCACCGTGGACGTCAAAAGCAACGACCCGGTGGTGTATGTCATCTTGGTCAATCGTCGCGGCCGGACCATCAAGTTAGACGCAACCAAAAGTTGGACTGGGGACTTCATAGACAAACCTGCTGGGTCCATCGGTGGAGGGCAGAAGTGTCAATTTTCACACCGTGGGTCCAAGGGTGCGGTCATCTGGTGAAGATGGTGCTACCAACCCGGCTGGATATCTCGTGGCTTGGTCCATCTCCGAGAACTCTCGTGAACCTATGAGGGTATGTATATGTATTTCACACCCTATATAACAATGTTGCATTTACGAGTGTCCAACTCGAAACCTCTAATTAAAACTGTTTGAGGTGATTTTTTTTTTTTTTTGAAGTCGGGATGGGGTTATACTGCTATATACTTACTATACTAGTATGTGTTAGGTGCGTGGTAATGAAGAGTTGTTTGTCGCCCTTAATTATTGTATTTCACATTTTCACTTACGCGAGAAATTGAAATTTTGCCCTAATTTTGTTTGAAGGTGTACGTGGAGTGCGGACCACTGTCTCAAATCTATCACGGTGGTTGGGAAAATGCAGCGCTCAATAAAATTAATGCTGCAAGTGATGAAAGTTCCTCCAAAGACGATGGCACATCAAGTAGTGCTCATGCCTCATGCTAATATTCAGGACAAGAGTGGTGCATTCGTTATGGGTGTCGCTAGTGTCTACGTCGCCTAATGTAAAGAGCGACTATTTTCATATCCTTAAGAGCTGATCAATGTGAACGAACGTTTTTTTTTTTTCATGACCTCTGATAGTTTTACAATACTTTTGGGGGATAGAATTAAAGACGTAGAATCAGCCCTTTAAGGCATATGAACACCTACTTATATTAAATCGATCGTGATCGAGAGAAAAATAAGAAATGAACATGCATGCTAGTATGCTGCTATTGCCTATTGTATAGGCTTGTATTATCGTAACTTTTGATCAAATAATTAATGATCCTTTGCTTGAATTATTTGAGGACATTTGTATAAAAAGATTTAATTTGAAGTCACATGAACCTACTCGATCTCATTTACATGCATTAAGGGCACTCCAAAGTCATCCATAGGAGAAAAATATTTGGCTACTTCCAAAATAGTGATAAAAAAATAAATAAATAAATAAGGTTCATTATACATGATGTTGACCCAAAAAAATGGTTCTAAAACAAAAATGACTCGAATTCCCCTAAATTATTGTAGGACAATGATAGAGGTCTACAGTGTGACACTTAAAAGTGTCTACAATCAGCATTAATTTTACTGCACTAACAAAATTTTACTACTAACACAAATAATTTTACTGCATAACTTTTTCATCACAAATTAATGTTACTACTTGAAACTCAATTTTACTACTATTGACTTAATTTTACATTGTAGACAACATTTTTGTGTCTACACTGTAGACCTTTAGTAAATTCCACTATTGTATATGTAGCCAAGTCTTGACAGCTCCCCCTTCCCCAACATAGCTGATAGCTCCTCTAAATTTGTACCATACGTACACAAAATTCCATATATGTTATTTTCCAAATTCGCAATGCTCATGTTCCTCGTGTGAGAAATACTAGTTACTAGATAGAGTCACTCGTCCTAGCTTTATTCTTTTCGTGTGGCCCGGTGACAATGGACGACTTGACAATAACTTACGCTATTTGCACCAAAAACACGTTCTATAACAACAAATTCGAAAATTAAATGTAAGGAACCTACATACATCGACTACATGTACATACCTAGTAGCTAGGCTAGTGCACCTCGCGATCTTATGGGGCCTATATAACTATGCATTTCTGCGGCAATAATTCTCGGATTTGGTAGAATGAAAAGATATATACGTAATAACTAGCTTATGTTATATTGAGGAGACCACGTCGACAATGACGGTAAAATTAGACTCTGATCTAATAGTAAATCTCATCTACATCAAAATGTTACTCGTAGTAGTAACATTGGGAGAAATAGATTATTATATATTTTGGGCTACGATAGTGTATATATCAAAATTGGTATTACAGAAATCAAAAATACTAGGAGTCTATATGTAGACAAGTGAAAAAAGTGTCTACGGCTAACAGGGGCGGAGCTAGGATTTTCGGGGAGGGGGTTCGAAATTTTTTTTTTTTTTTGTCATTTTCAAAAAATCCATTTAAAAACGGATTTTTGAGGCTGTATTTAAACAATAGCGTAATAATTTTCGTAGTTTATATTATAAAGACATACCTTTTCCTCGATCATATAAAGACCTAGTTTTTTGCCTCGATCATAACTATAGTCATTTAAACATTTTTAGGCTAGACCGAAAATTGAACTAATACTCATAACAATGCCCAAAAAAGAAGAATGTATTGTAATTTATAGAATAAAATCATAGGAGTATCTTGTAATTTTTTTTGTCTGTTGTTTTAATAATGTTCAAATCTTGTAGGGGCATAAATCATATATTAGTAAATTTAAGAAATAGGTAAGCAAAAACAAAAAGGCAAAGAGGGAAAAAAAAAACAAAATAAATAAGCACCATAGCAGGATTTGAACCCAGGTGGAAGGGTGGGAATTTAGAAATTCTCATAAGTTTCCGCTGGGCCAACTCACAAGTTATGCATACATTGTACTTCATTTTAGTTTTGTACTCTGGTTTAAGGGGGTTCATTTGAACCTCTTGAACCCCCCCTCCCTCCGCCCCTGACGGCTAATTTGTAGTAAAAATAATTAAAGGTGCAGTAACTTTTGTTGAGATATTTGACAAATGATGGATTATAAGGAAAGAGAGACAATCAAGGGTCATTGATTTTGGAAATTAATCAATGCAAATTTCTTTCTATAGATGGATTCGTAACAATGTTGATTTTACTACCAATGTCATAAATTTACTGCAAATATGTTAAATTTACTACACAACCATATATTTTACTGCATGCCATCTTTAATATACTATACTTGTTTATGCTATAGACAATTTTGCTATTGTCTACATATAGACCCCTAGGATCTACAGAAATTGTTGTGACAAATAAATGGTAGATATTTCGCCTGTCTATTTCGTTGCTTGTGAATTATGATTGAGAAGCTTGGCTTTAAGAATATACGAAGCATTATTTGATAATGTATTGTATCGATGTGTCATGTGACTATGATATATATGATGGACCATATATTCCGTATGCACTATTTTTCTTAGCTCGTGTGTAAATTAGAGTACTCGTATTAGTCGTATACCACAAGAATCACTTGTCTTAGCTTTCCTTTTCATGTCGTGACCTGGTGACACAACGGACACTTGAATTATTGTGACAATAATTTTCCGCTCTTTGCTCCAAATACTCGTTCGTGCGTTGTACTGTACAATGTAGTTGTTAATTACATTGATCTCACAAGGGTATTAGTGTACGTGTTACTTCTCTTGCGCTTAATTATACTCCTTCCGTTTTTGTATGTTTTCTACACTTTTATTTCGATTTACATATGATGACTCTTAAGTCTTCGTTTACTTATCCTCGCCACTTATAATTAGTAATAACGGTAATAGCCAGTGCTCCATTTCGTGGCTCTACTCCGTATGTATATATAAAATAATGTACGTATAGTCTTTTTCTTGTATGCATACGGACCACTCATTGACACATATCTACTACCTATGAGGCCTATAAATAGTTAGATATTAATCCGATAATGTTGCCGGTCTGTTCAAAGCAAAGTGAAGCGCTTCCGAGCTTTCCAACATTGTTCAAACATCAATCTCAAGCTAAGGTATTCTCTAAAAGTTTTTTTCATAAAAGTCTAATGTCACCATTTTTAATTTCTATTCTTTAAAATATAAATGGTACTCCATATATAGTTCACGGTGAATCGAACTAGTAAGATAACAAGATTTTATCAATTAGCCTTTTAGAGTCAAGTAATAACGCGTTCTTAAGTTTCCGTCTACTCAAATTATTTACGTTTGATTTGATTTCCTCGTCAGACATATTCAAGCCAAACTTAACGATTTTCATTCGTAGATTACGTACGTTCCGTATAACTACAATGGCTTCAAGGGAAGAGAGCAACGAAGAGAAAGCAGAGGCGGAGGCGATGTTGGAGGTTGCAAAGAGCCATGTAGTCGTCGACACCGTCAAAAGTAACGACCCCGTGGTGTTTGTCATGTTGGGCAACCGTCGCGGGCGGATCATCAAATTGACCGCAACCAAAAGTTGGACCGCGGATTTCATAGAGAAGCCTGCTGGGTCTATCAATGCTGGACAACAGTCCATATTTTCACACCGTGGCTCCAAAGGTGCGGTTATCTATGCTGAAGAGGGTGCAACCAATCCGGCTGGATATCTCGTGGCTTGGGCCGCCTCCAATAGGGCCATTATGAGGGTACGTATGTGTATATATGAGTATATATATCGCATATTCACAATTTGTTTTGCTGTTTTGACTAGCCATGTTGGGAGCTAAAGTTATACTAGACAAATCGTTCCATGACTTGTTGGAAAAATCGATCAACACATGTAGTATTCTACATTGCTTTTTACTGATTTGAAAGCAAACAGGTCGTTTATTTGGTCTAGAAGTAGCTCGATCTCAACGTGACCAGTAAAAATATCGCAATATAAAATGAGGAGATGTCTTTGGATAGGATGGAGTAATAATCTATGTATGGAGTATATAACAATGATGGATCTTAAGAATCGAGGAGATCAGACCTCTAGTTAAACTTTCCGGGTTAAAAGTTATTATCGATGGGTTATTGGCTTATTGCCATACAATACATTATATTGCTAAGTAAATTATTATGTTGAGCAAAATTTTAATTTACCTAGCTTTAAATTGTTTGGATGAAGGTGTACGTGGACTGCGGACCATTGTCTCAAATCTATTACAGTGGTTGGGAAAATGCTGCGCTCGCTAAGATTGATGCTGCGGGTCGTCAAAGTTCCGCCAAAGACGACGGCACATCAAGTGCTGCTCAGGCTACTATTCGGGACGAGAGCGGTACATTCATAATGGGTGTAGCCAGGGTGCAAGTTGAGTAATGCAAAGTGAGCGACTATTTTCATACCCTTGTGGAGTAGCATGCTACTACCTATTATTGTAAAGCCTTGTACTTGTATCTTGGAAGTTATTATCAAATAATGAGGCTTGATGATCAAGTTTTCAATAAAAAGATGTATGTATATCTTATGGTTTCATACATGGGCCGAGTTTAATTTCAAAATATACTCACTCTGTAACATTTGATGGTCGAATCTCCCCTCCAATCAATATATCTTCCCCCAATCCGCCCCCATCAAACAGGGATGTCCGACTTCACCGTGGGAACAGTAATTTGTCTAAAATTGCACTGTTCAGCATACCACAGATTCAGATAGTGTAGCAATGTACGTAGCTCAATTTGAAATAACAATAATGCTTCTTAAATCATACAAGCCTCAAACCTTTCTCTACAGGAAACTCCAAACATTAGTAACTTCCAAACGCTATATGAGGGAAAGGTGAATGAGAAGCCAAATGGAGATTTTTTTTTTTGATGGGGCCAAATAGAGATAAGATATAGGTAACATTTCTCGCCACATTGCAAATAAACCCTTCCACGCATGACTGTATCATGCGCGAGACCCAGCCATATGTGGAAGGGACGAAGGGTTGATTTGCATCGCGTGGATGATGGCCATACAAGATATGGTGGATTTATTTATTTGTTTTGAAGTTGATATGGTGAACTTGTGGTAGTAAGGAATTAGGATTCCCGATCAATTTCCGCGAGAGCGAGAACACCCTCCAAACGATTGTTTACAAAAAAAACCCGGGGGAGAGGTCTATTCATCCATATTGGTAATGCCTATATCCATACTACAAGACGGACTCACTTGTCTTGACTTCTCATGTCATGTGGCCCGGTGACAACGGACTACAATTTGCACAAAAAACATGTTCACCAGTGACAACAAATTGGAAGAAAAAAAATAAAAAAAAAATTGGAAGAAAATATATTATGCGTCCGTACGTTATTACCCATGAATCCATGATAGACAGTTAGACACTCACGAGGTCTTGCGCTTCTACGCATCCACAGTCCACACATATATATACTTTGTAGGGAGTACATCGTATATGAGCCGGGCCTATAAATACTAATCCGAGGTTGCCGGTTAGATCAAAGCAAAGTGTAGCATTTCCGAGCTTCCTAATATTCTTCAATTATCTCAAGGTAATCTCTACACCTCTCTAATCGACGTAAAATGTTGTCATTTTTTCTGTTCTCTTAAATGACTTAGCACTTAAGAGATCGAGTATACATCATTACTAGCCTCTTCGTCACGAAATACACGAGAGTGAAAATAACTCCCCCCCCCCACCATCAAACAATTGATGTTCACCTCAACAATAATTTGTCTCGATCTACATACCCAGATTGTGTAGCTCCATTTGTTTTCTTCAGAAAACCAACAGAGAAAGAGGGAGTTTTTATTTCACAAGCCTCAAGTCATACAGGAAACTCCAACACATGAGTAACTTAAAAATGACGTAATTTAACCAATCACCTGGCTAAATGTCCACACGTAAAGGGAAAGGTGTTTTAATACTACAGCTTGTATTCAAACTGTTCTCTGTCGTGTACATACTCCGAAACTGAGAGTTATATATGATGCATATGGTCAGAAGACCTGAAAGGAGCAAAGTTCAAATGAGAAGACAGGAAAGATCTGGACGAGTTCATAAGGTTAAACAGAATGTATATCAACTAGATCAAAGTAGCTGGGCCAACAAAATCGCAATTTAAAGCAAGCCAAGAGACATATTCAGTACTCTGAAGGAAGGAAAGGCCAGAGCTAGGTAATGTGTCAGTTCTGCAACAGAGAAATTGTAAAGGACTAAAAACGTAAAGGTATACTCCGTATAAGTTCTTTTGGTAACTCAAAGTGTTGCTGGATGATGATACCAGGGGAAGGGGAATGAGAAGCCACATAAACATATAGAAAAATATGTAATTGTGCATTGACAATTGAGAAGATGGCATCCAAAAAAACTGTGTGAAGGAGTGAAGTGAACAGATTTTTCACTTTCGTACAAAAAGGGGCATATAGTCGGAGTATAATACAGTGATGATTCTTAGGAAGTTGGTGATGCATCTCAAAGTGACGCCACATCCATGGATTAAGGTAAAAGCTGAAAGTCTCACCAAAATGGTGTATATACGCAACTAATTGGATACTTTTGAGCGCGCCTAACTTATATAGTTATGGCTTCTGTGACCCTTTCTATATAGCATTAAAAAACCTTCTGTACTCTGAAGGCCAAATTAGAACACTATACCCTTGTACAAACATGCATATTTTACCAACAAGATTGAATTGGCACATCCGCAATCACACTTTCAATCACAGACAAATATCTAGCTAGAAGCTTCAGATTGGAATTATTGGTACTAGTCTTGTGAAAATTCTTACCTAGAAGCTGAAACCTACTATGCAGAGGCATCAGACAGACTTGAATTCCTGCACTTCCTTGAAATCCATCCATGGCTTGACCCATACTTTTGCTTCATAAGTCTTCGTCTCACCACCATCATTCGCCTCAAGAGTAATATAGTAGATAGTACCAGCAACCACTTGCTCCTTTGTATTCACAACTCTTTGAAATTCCAGCAAAGCATTCTGCCACAAGAATGCACCACTCATTACTATGCTCATAACCCATTCAAAATCAGACAACTCTTAAATTCTAAACAACCACCATCGCAAATCTATAGTACTAACAAGTACCAACCAAACAACCCTTCTTGGTGAAGAAACCCATTAAATTTATACAGATGCAGGGACAAAGATGCACACCGCCAAACGCCTGAAATTTTTTGGATCCTCTCTATTGCCTACAAGACATATACAGGTCTATCTTTCTCCTCTGACCAATTACTGATACGGTAATTTTAAACACCATTTTGGCTTTACACCTAAATCGAGGAAATGAACCTCTCCAATCCCTACAAGAAACGGAGAGCACTCAAACTCACGCCACACCACACACATACAAGCACAAGTGAACACCCTTGATCCTAGGCATGGCATTACACTTAGGAAATGCACGATTAATTTTCGCCAAAATTCCTCTTTTTCTTTACACTATGAACACCCTTGATCCTAGTCATGACATTAGAATTAGGAAATGCGCCATCACTTTCCGCAAAATTCCTCTTTACCTTTACCCTCCAGGCTTAATTCCCATTAAAGAGGTAAACTTTACTAAATGCCCAATATTATTCCAGTATGAACTCGATATCGGAATCTCTCATTGGCTGCCTAAGAGATAAAATTCCTTGTGTTTTCCAGGTTCGAATCCCCATATCCCCACCCCCGCAGCATTAGCTACTCCTATTACCTAAAGAAATTAAATTTCTTGTGTTTTTTGGTGTATTATGCAAAAAAGATCACAACTTTACCAATTTCAACATCATATAACTTCATCAAACTGTCCCTAATACAAAAGACCTTTCAAATTCTGTACCAGTTCATCATCTTAATTCGATTAAAATAATCCCCAAATCAATAGTACAATATAGACAAAAACAAAAGAGACCCACCAAAAATCAAATGCAGAAATTCATCAAAACATACCAAAATAATCATCAAACAAACAGCAAAGAAATTAGTGAACAAAATTGAACAAATCTTCAAAATTGGATTAGTAGTATACTACAAGTTTCTTGCATTGCAATCCAACACATTGGGTAAAAAAAAAGAGATTGGAGAAGATGGAGAAAAATCAAACCTCTTTGGAGTTGTGATGATCAACAGCAAACTTAGCAAGACTATCAATTTCCAAACTGTTGGCTGATGATCCTCCGCTCTCTTTGATGCCTCCCAACATTTTTTCTCTTCTTCGTTACTCGACTTTTTTGAGCAATAGTAATTATTTTATTTTTTTGCTGAAAAAATCTTCCTTTCTATAAGTAGTGGTGTATGTAAGTGGAGACAAGAATAAGAATATCGAATGATCCGTTGATAATTTGGGATAAAGAAAGGCCAGCACTAATGCGAGAGCATATATGATATATATCGTGTAGGGATCCTCTAGAGTTGAAAATGAACTCTATTTGGTAGATTTTACCTAAAAAGGTAAGAATAAATTATTTAACATTTTTATTTATGTCTTTTTAAATTCTTTCATTTTGTCTTATTACCACTTTTGGTAAACTCTACAAACTCCACCAAGAAAAAACTCTAGAGGATCCTAATCCGATATATATCAACTACTCCACGCCCCTATGTCTCAGGCACGGTGTGTATCACACGTGAGCTCATATATGGGCATATAAGCGTGAAATAGTTGAGTCATGTTCTGGTAATATTAAATTGTTGATATCCTAAATAAAAGATTCAGTTGAGAATTGATCCTTGTTTTTATTTATGAGCCATTTTGAGCTAAAAATCGTGGATTATAACCTTCGTTTTTGTTCAATTTTGTCTATTACGAGTTGTGACCAGTTTTGTGCGAATATGTGAATGTTTGTCAAAAACTTTTTCTGAATCCCACCAAGAGTCTTGCTAAAATTTGGAGTTATTTTTATGCAACAACCATTTTGAACCAAAACCGTGAATTATAACCTTCACTTTTTTTGAAAAAAATATACGTCCATTTGTCCACTATTCTCAAAGAGTTCAAATCCTCTCAAAACACTCCTATAGACGCATTTGTAAGTGCACTTGGTAATTTAAGGTGCGCATCTCCATTTGCACACCTTCAATTTTAGGCAAAAACAACATGGATTATAGTCTTCGGTATTTGTGAATTTTGGCCTCTTCTTTTTCAAGTATTCAAATTTTCTCGAAACAATTACGTGGGTACCTCTCAAACTTCTTGATGTATTTAAAGTGTTGTTCTCTCGTTTACATACATTTAGATCAAACAAAAATAAAGATTAAATCAAGTCAAATCGTGCCAAATCCCACAACTTTCCATGGATTCAGACTAATTCATTTCCGCAATTCCGGTAAATTAAAATATCATATCATATCAGACGAAAGAAAATCAAATCAGATCAAAACAGATCGAATCAGAAACATTTTGTTATATTATAGAAGGACAAGAAAGTAAAAGGAACATTCGCCTCTAAAAAAGAGAAAAAAAACACAAAGAAAACGCCGGAGATCCGAAAATAGACAGTCAACGGCGGTCAAAATAGAATGAGCGACGACGAAAGAGGAGGAGAGAGAAAACAAGAAGAAAAAACAACAAGAACAAGAATGGAGGAATCCGATGAAAATCCACCATCACCTTCTTCAAACAATGTATCTTCAAGTTTACGCAACCTGACTTGTCTCTACTCCAACTACGTCTGGTCTCAATTCTCCAATTTAATCCCAATTTCATCCGATTCTAATTTCCTCGCTAAAATCTCGAGTTTTTGCCGGCAATTTGGGCGCGCTAGGTCTCGCCGTCGCAAGCCATGTCTTCCTCTCCCTCTTCCTTCCAAATCACTCCACTCTTCTCTGTAATTAATCTCCCTCTCTCTCTCTCCTTTTTTTTTTGTTTTAATTAATTCTAATTAATTTTAATTAACTGTCAATTTTGAGCTGCTAATTTCGTAATTTTGACTGGAAATTTGTGATATTTAATTGTTTATATGCTGCTGTTTAATTTGCATTTTTGTTGATGATTTGGTTGCAAACTTGCAATGCAATGTTGTTGTAGTTCGACAGAGATTTTAGCATTGTTATATATGAATTTGATGATTGATGAGACCACAAGTTTAGGTGGATTAGATACGATTGTCGATTGTCGTTGTTTTGTTGCGGTTTTTGTGTATATTGAGGGATTAATGGTGGAAAATTAGTGAGGTTCGGCGTCGAAGATGGAATTGTGGAAGGTTTAATATGTACACGTTTGGGTGAGATTTTGAGGTTAAGAAGTTTCCTTTCAGGTCACTGTTTTGTTGTAAATTCGCGATTGTTCAGTCTGTCTAAGCGTATTATTTGAAGTATGTTAGAGTGTGCGATTTTATATGTTAGTCATGTGAGATTGTGGTTTGGGATCGAGAGAGTTGTTGTGTTGGTGTAGTTTGTTTGGTGCTTTGAATCAGAGTATCGTTGGTATACACGTGATTTTTTGTGCAAGAAGCTGACAAGTTCATAGCTATTAGCGATTTAACGACCAACGATCTTTTTGTTTGAAGCTATGTTAATGTCTTGATCTTCAGTTGTTTTGAGGATGTAATTTCAATGAGCGATCTTTGAGCTGGAAGAATTCGCCTTTTATAAAAATTGAGAAGCTTACACTTTTGCATTTGAGATTGATGCCTTCATGTGAATCTCACAGTATATGACTAAGGGTTTTGTTTGTGTAACGCAGGATTATGACAGAAGCATCCAGGATTTTTGATGTCTTGGAGGATATATTGGAGCATTTGTTCTCAAATGTGCACTATGTTCAGAAGAATTTGCAATATTGGCAGATTAAAGAGGAGGTTGGTACCCGACTTTGTGGATGTGGCTTGTGACATGTCAACGAGGTGTTCTTAACATTTGTTCCTCACTAGAGTAATTATGATACTGTATTTTAAGTTCCAACAACCAGTGTTCTTGATGCAGGGATCAAATGCTCAGAAAGCATACTTTATGCTTTTCGAAAGAGGACCACGAGCTTTACTTGGTGAAAGTGTTGATCTTGTGCGGAATTTCATTGCTGAAGATTCCTCATTTCAGATTCTTTGCCACACTGCCTCAGATTTCATAGCTGAGAGAGTTATTGTGTTGGATAGCTTGAAGTGTATGCTTGCCAAGTTTTTGGCGCAGGTTTGTGCACCCATGTCAACTCTTGTCTATTTCAACTAGTGTGCTTATAAAATGTTTGGGGTCAGTGAAAAGCTTGTTTACAGACCTGTGAGCCTGACGTCTTCCAAGCTATAAACCTCTAACCACACTTTACATCCTCTCTCATGACACTCTTCAGTGTTGACACGTCTCACCAATTCAAAGAAGAGGCATCACAAATATCACCTCCGCCACCATCGATTTTAAGTTTCACTGACTAGTGTCATTTGTAACAAGCATTCTGGTCGTTTCGTTGCTTTAAAGTTATAGAGGTGAAAATCTCATATTCATGGAAAAAAATAAAAAAACTTTTGTTTTCCTAATTACCTACTAGAGGCTATGACACCACACGAAAGAGCTTTCCATATTTTTTCTGAGGTACTGTATATCTCATTAACCAACCATGTGGAAGCATTCATTTGTTTCATTTTAGAAAGATTTGATTATGTAACAATTTCAAGTTGCGGGTGTTTTTACTTGTATACACTCACACACACTCGCACACATGCATACACACACACTCTAATTATTTTCCCGAGCTGAGGCCTTGCATTTCTTACTTTTTGATGTTTTGGTCAATGAACATTTATTATGGCTTTTCGTCTAGGTGTATATGAAAATTGATAGACAAGGGGAAGACCTGATGTCTGATCCTCGGAAATCCTTGCCATCATTATTGGTGTTTATTGATGGCTTATTTTCAGATCTTGAGGCATCAATTGCTAGATTACCTGGTGCTACGTCCCAGGTAACGATCTGAGAACTTATCTATGAAGTTTCCGGCTCCGAGTGTGCTGGCTATACTATAAATTGCAGTTGCGAAATTTTTCTTATATTCTTATGTTGATATGTTTAGATGGATTCTCCAGCGGGGGGTAGTGATTCACTTTCTCTGGTGTTCCACAAAATCACTGAAGTTGGGAGTGAAGTTCCCCAATGGACAGATGATGAAATTCGAAATGCTATAGCTTTGATCTATCAAAACCTCCAGAAACTAGACTCATATCTATCTGACATTGTAAGTTTATTTGCATGCCCATCTTTATAACTTGCTCATGCTATTTCTGTTGTGTTCTGATTTGTTATCACGTCTAGTTGTGGTACTTCAGAATTTAAGTTTAGGAGATGCAATTTGATACGTCTTGGTACTGAATTATAAAAGCAGAACCTTCAGATGTTCAACATTTTTGGACTGAACTAATGAACTAGTAGTGGTTGGATTTTCCTCCTGAATCATTGAGTAATCAAGAATCTGTACAGTCATCATAATACCTAACTATAATATATGTAAGCTTTGACCTAATCTGTTGGCTTAATTATACGTTGTTTTACTGTCCAGAATCAGGATCACAGACCTTGAAAAGAAAGGTCCTTTGTGTCTCCGTCTGAAGGAGATGATCTTAGAAGACTACATTCAAGCACTTTATATTTATATGCTATGATCTGTATTCTCAAATTCATTGTTACTGTTTATGATAACCAATCCAAATATTTATAGAATGAGGTTCTGTTGCTTAAAAACACTATTTAACCTTACAGCCAGGACCTGCTTAGCAGATGATGTAATTAGTAGATTTCTCAGTTTCAAAGTCATTCAGTTGGTGTTTGCATGTTATTGTTGCCAGTCTTTAGCCATGAAAAATGATGTATAAGAAAATTAGTTCTACAACTTGCTTTCCCCCTTTCGGTGAAGTATAGTTCTGTTTTGTATCTTTAAATTTGGTTGTCAATTTTATTTACTTGCCATTGTCAAAGCTAAATAAGCACATGTTTGAAGCTATGTTATAACTGCACCTTGACAATTTGTTCTCCTCTTTCAGGTTGGGAAGCATCGCAAGCCCAGGAAGCTGACTCGGTACTGGGTTCGTTATACATGTGGTGCGATTGGCCTTTCTGTATGTTCGTTGTGGCTTGTGCGTCATAGTAGATTGGTTGGAAGTCCTGACATCGATAATTGGATTCGTGAAGCAAAAGAGTCGACAAGTAGTTTCTGGACTGAACATGTGGAGCGACCGGTATGGTTCTGATTGTTTTCATATCTTCAGTTACATTTTGCTTTTTTGCATTTTTTACTAGACATGACATTTTCTAACTGATGTATGTGGTACAATGAGTCTGTGCTTCGACATGTAATACAACTGCTACAATGTACTAATTCATAAACAAAAGGCTCTTTCTCATGTGCATCTCTCCGGGTTTCTGGATGGTAGGCGTAAATACATGATTTCCCTGTACGTGTATATTGCTGGGGAGCTCGTACTTGGGCTAAGTGGATTACAAGTTTCATGATTTGAATATTGGAGATTGCTTGTTGTAGAATATAATTGCGCAGTTCTCTATGGTTACTTTGGTTAAGTGTATTACATTTTTGTACTCCTAGTGCAGTTTAAGGCATATGGGCGCACCCGTATGTTGTCTCAAAATTATTAAAGATTGAACACTTACTGATTTATTGTTGGTATGGTTGATAGTGAGGACAATGATGATTCTGTAGTATCTTAAGGATTTCCACCTTTCATATTTAACACAAACTTTAACCTTTGTGTATTTATCTCGTCATAGACCCTTCTATTGATTTGACTCATCACCTGCTTGTGTTTCAGAGGGATTCTGTGTTTTTAATTACCACCTTTACATTTATCAGCTTATGTCGATTAGGGATGAACTTTTCGATACATTTAGAAAGAGGCACAAAGGGGTGATGGAGGCAGAAGAAGTGCAGCTCACTTCCAACTCTCTTCGCAGGTTATAACGATTTTTGTCTCAAGCTCAATGGTTTTACTTAGCCTGTGTGCGTGTCATTGGTCTCTTTCTTTTTAATGAGATCGGGGGGAGGGGGCCATCTACAGTTATTGCTTAACTATTGAACATTTCAGCAGACAATTTACAGAATGCTTATTTTTGTGAACAGAATGCTTCTGGCTTTCTGTGAGCAGACAAATGGCCAAAAGCTCCCAGAGGATGCCTCAGATCAGAAACTGCTTGAAATAGTTATGGAAAGGTGCGTTTTTGTAATGTTTAGTGTTAACTGTTTGGACATCATGCTTCTGAATTGCATCAATAAGACCAGTGATCTAGATAACCATGACTCATTAGTCTTTGAATGTTTTTTGCGACTCGCTGAAATGAGCATCTTATAGTGCTAGATAGATTCATGTACCCTGAGAGCCGAATTACAATGCTATTGCAATTTAGCATCGATAGCTTGCAGTGGAGGCCGGATGAATCTGTCTTCTGTTGAAAGAAAAAAGTTTGGAAGGCTGGGGACGATCTGGTTTTTTGTTAGCAGACCCAAATCATTTTGGGATTAAGGCTTTGTTGTTGATTGGGGGAGGGGAGGGGGGGTCATGATATTACTTTGTTTGTAGTGAATTGGAATGCAGAGTTTAAGTGGAATCAATTAGCTGTAGTAATTTGATTGCAAACTAATTGGTAGTCTTCATACCTATTCTAAATGAAGCTAGAGGGGCAGAGTGGTTGTTTTCAATGGTTTGAGCTAATAGCCTTCGGTAGTTCCTTTTACTGTCTGACATTGATAGTTTAATTATTTTCTTCGTGGTTTCTTTATTAGTTTTTGACATGTCACTTTACTCCATCAGAATCATGATTTATAGTTCATATTCATTGCCAGATATGAGAAGGAGCTAATGCATCCCATCAGAAGTTCTGTTTTCGGTGGAGAGCTTCCTCGTGCAATGCTTATCCAGGCAATACACTTTGTTTCTTATTTTTTTGAGCGACGTAGATCTATATGTTCTTTATTTTTGATATCATATGAAAACTAACCCTGCTACCTTGCAGGTTCAAAAGCTGAAATTGGATATAGAGACGTGAGTCAAATTAGTTTTTTTTTTTTTTTTTTTTAATTTGATTGTATGATTTATTCCAAGGGGAGGTTTTTGAGTTTCTCTCTGTTTGTTGTTTGATCAGGGCAATGCTTGAACTCGACCAGATTCTGAAGGCCAATGAAATCAACTTTGCCGTTTTAGCTGCTTTGCCGGCTTTCATCTTTATCGTCCTTTCTATCATGTTTGTACGTTCGTCGATAAAACAGGTATAGCTCAGCTTGCATGTGTCCACTTATGAGTTATGACCAGAATGCTCCTTACCTTATTAGGAAAATGGCTCAAAAGATTATCCGCGCTTCTTGTATTGTGAAGTAGCAGTCAGTTGGTGCGATTCTCAAAGCAATCTTTATTATGGGTCCTCCGTGCACAGTCTCTCTATGTTTCAATGTAGGGGTAAGGCTTGTGTACATCTGACCCCCCCCCCCACCCCGCTTTACCTAAGATAAACAGCCTGCCTAGTCCGGAAGGCGAAAGTGCTAACCCAATTGAGAGCCATAGCGGGAGCCTTTGAGCTGCTGGGGTAATGATGTTGTTGTTTTTGTTGTAGAGTTTTCCTACTTTACTCGCTGACTGCCTTATGGTTAGCTGATATTTTAACTAAAACCAGGCAACCTGTTTTCTCTTCAAGTAAAAATCCTGTTTTAAATTTCAATTATTCCATTGATTATTTCTGTGCCCGTTTTCATTATGCGATTCTAAATATTTTATCATGTTAAAAGATTCTGATCATCCTGATCTCCCCGGCCGCCATGGCGCCACCTCTCCCCTGCCTGCAAGTGGGCATTTATAAGGCACTTGCTTTTTGGTACTTGAAGACATGTGGGTGGAAATGGTGGTTTGCATGTCTTTAAAAGGCAGTTGGGCTGCACTTCTCTGGGGTTTTGACTTTTGAGCATTTGCTGAAATGCTTATTGAGGTGGTGTCTAGACCTCGGTGAATAGAACTTTGTGTATATAAGTTTTATACTTAATAGAATTTCGGCACTAGTATTTTTGGTTTGAAACAACTTTTCAGGATGAGGCTTAGGTTATTAGGTTTGTTGTGACATTGTGCCACTCATATCTGATCACATAGAGGGCATGACTGTCCACGAGAATGTGAAAGCATAAGAAAAATGTTGCTTTATGAGGTCAAAGGTGAAACTTTTTTGCTTATCGTCTACATCTACATTGGAAAATGCTAGGACAAGGGAGCAGAAGGAAAGGGCAGAATTGCTCGTCGTCAGAGGAGGTTGCTCGTCGTGGAGATAGAGAAAATGATTATGCAATATCAATCTTGTGTGGATCTGAGACAGGTAACAAGCAGACTTTATGTGTAGATAATTCAAAATCAGACAGATACTTTCATTTTAAGTTATGAAGCTCTTTGCATTTCTGTAATTCAAACCTTGAGAAGATCTAGCGTTGTCTATGAAGCTGTGTGCCTGTATGACTGTTTCGTACGTCTGTGTAAAGTATCTTGGTTTGCTGCTACCTCCCGTTTCAAGTAAGATATGAGATGTAGAAATGCGTTTGGCAAACTCAATGTTGGAATTGAGGATGTCGATTTCAGACATTAACATATATACATATGAAACTGAAAAAGTAGCAGAGATTAATCTCCCATAAAAAAATTTGCCGGAAAGAAGTAGCACATTGAAAAAAATATTGAGAATGCTTGTGGCATTGATGATATGACTGGAGTTAAACCGTCCATTGCCTGGCATTAAGTGTCTGAAGTTGGGGATTTTGTTCTCATATATGATGTATGACATGGGAGTTCTTTCCAGTAATAATAAATTGGTAGCAAACAACTAAACACGAAACAGCTCTAGATAGCAGTTTGAAGCATATACTTCTCTGTCTTCTATTCAATTTCTGTGTCATGATTAGAAGTTCGTCGACCTCTGTCAACTGTTATATTTCTTCACTCAATTGTTTCATCTGTGTATAAGCTGTATGCAAATTGATGGCTGTTCGTGTACTGCTGTATGTAGTATTTGAAAATTGCTTTTCTATGTGGTCTCTGAGATGGCAAATGGTGATATACTGATATGTTTCCGTTGGAGTCAATTTTGCTGATCATAATTAACATTGATCCTGTAGTAGCTTCAAAAAAGTTTTACGGTCCTCCAACAGTCCAACCCTATCTCCTCCACGGAGAATTGAACCGGGCTCTGAACTAGTATCTAGTCAGGCTCATGTCTTTTACAGCCTGTATCATGCTTCAAGAAACCTTCTTTGTTTGCCGTTCTGGTGCTCAATTATTATTTTTCTCTAAAAAGCAAACATCCATACTTGAGAGTTTCAGTTGAACGCCGAATTTTGAGTCAGATTTCCTGCATTTGCAAATATTAAATCAGTGTTTTTGCCTTTCACTTTTAGGGAGGAAGAAACCTGATTATAAATTCTCTGTTCGCAGGTAGATGACGCTCGATGCTGCTTTGGTTTGGTGTTGTATACTCTAGATCGTCTGTATCGTGCAGTCGAGAAACACGCAAAAACAACTGGGGAATGGTCATGGTTAGTTCTTTGAACCTGTTAATAAGAACCCCAATTTGATCATTTCACTGTACCTGAGAAGCTAATGTATTTAAAACAATTTTGCAGCCTCAAACAGGATATTATCGATTTGGCAAAGCCAGAGCTCCAAACTACGCACAAGCTGATCCTTACTTCACGCATGGAACGAGTTTACGATTGCTTGCTTCCTTCGCCTAATCAATAGAAGATTCTGATTTCAGCCACCTTTTCAGTTTTCTGTTACGCTCTCTCCTTGATCAGGCCGCATCAGAGGTTTATTGGAGAAGGATGTGGGTATTTTGGTTGGAGGTTCCAAAACTGAGATCGATTTCGATTTTGACTAATTATTGTTCATGGTCTCGAGTCGAGTCAATTCTAGTACACTCTGAGAAATCACTTTATACAGTAGAAGTCGATTTTCCGTTTCGAAATGTTTTGTACGGAGTAGTTTGTACTACATAATTAAATCCAAGATGGTATGGGGAAATTTCCCGGTTTAGGTACATGAGGTTGACTGGTTGAGGCATTTTTTTTTTCATCGATTTATTCTTGTGATCTCGATCCTTTGATTTTTTTTTTTTAAACAACAATGAAATAGTTATTTTATTTAAGATAAAAGACGGGAGAGTACATATTTTGCAAAGAGAGATCGGACTAGCACGACTAGGAAGACATACTACAAACGGACAGCGGGAATGAAAAGCGTTTAAGCACGGGTTGTTCCTTTGGTAATACACTGTGGTTTTCGAAAAAATTTAAACTTAGACGGAAAACATAGCCTCGTTCGAGTAAAAATTATCTCTCCTTTACCAAGAAAATAATTTTCAGCTCTAGTGGTAGTGACCGTGACCGAATGCTCATTATTGGAAGAGTAGTTGAGAATAATCGGCACCCTTCAAATCAAGTAAGATATATCATCTAATCATATAGGTCTAAAATAGAAAGAAAGAGAAAAAAACAATTTATTATAAAACTAATAATCATCATTTCTAGGGGAGAAAGTAGTGAACATATCGCCCAAGGGCGAAATTTCACTCGTGGGATCGATTATGGAAGTATTCGGATCGAAAATCGAGTCCTGTGGTAGTTGCTGCAACCTCGGATCAAACGAACTATCTTGTGGAAATTGCTGGTACTGTTGCTCGACTGTTGAGTTAGAGACCGAACCCATATAGTACGGTCGATCAATGTTGTTCATCATCGTAGGTGGTGGTGGTTGTTGTTGCGGTTGTGGTGGTTGTTGTTGCGCGAACATTTGAGGTGGTGGGTGTGGTGGTTGTTGTTGCGCGATCATTTGAGGTGGTGGGTGTGGTGGTTGTTGTTGCGTGATCATTTGAGGTGGTGTATAACTAACTGATGACTGAGGATAACTCCAATTACTAGTACTAGTAATACAAGGCTGTTGTGGTTGGTAGAAATTCGTCCCCAACATCATACCTCGTGACATGTTGCTCGAGCCTAATATAGTCCGACGATCATATAGAGCAGCCAACGATGATGACGGTCCCGTCCTACCGGGTAGATAAGAAGGGCGGTACTGGTAGTTGTTGTTGTTGCCAATGAGATGAATGTTGCTACGATTGTGGTTCAAGTTGTCGACGTTATTAGACTTTTTCTTGATATTTTTCCGGTGTTTTTGTAAGTGGCTAGCAACTTTTTCTCGTGTTAAACCCGGTACACCCATCAACTCGAGTATCTTCTTAGGCACAGCTGACTCGATCCCTCCTAGTCTCTCGACCGCGTCTAGGAACTTCTCATGGAGATTCTTCGCCCACTTAATCCTTTCGCGTTTGACACCACCCGAGTTATTGTTGGTATCATCGTCACTACCACCATTCTCGTCCTCTCCCAACACATTCTTCTTCCTACCACTACCACCACTTTTCTTCGGAATATTGGCCGCGATTGCCCCTTGATTATCCCCTCCTCGAATCTCCTCATTGTTTGTTGCATCCTTATCTACAATCGGATCCTCGCTCCTCCTAATAACTAGCTCACCACTACCTCGAGTCTCCTCCTTAAGATCATCATCTCGAATCTCCTTCACCAACAAACGTGTGGGACTAGCGTGTTTTTTACGATACACGTGCTTCCAAAGGGTCTTGACATTCTCGGATCGAACAGGCTTAATCAAGTAATCCACAGCTTCATGTTCGATACGCTTCATGATGATCGCAGTGCTGTCGTCCGCAGATATCATAATCACCGGAATATCTAATTTATTCCCGAGTTTGAGCAGCTCAAATCCCTCCATTTCGTCAACATAAACATTCGTTAATACGATGTCGAACTTGTCCGCATTTTGGTTCAGCACTTCTAAAGCTTCTGTTTTGTTCCCTAGAGAAGTGACTGCAAAGATCACAAGCAAAGAATTTATATAGCACACATAAAATGAGGCATAATTATAAGATCACACAAGAGTTTAATTAGCACACCGAATGAGACATAATAAGATCACACAAGAATTTAATTAGCGTACATAGAATGAGACATAAGATTACGAAGAATTTAATCAGTACACATCAGTCGAAACATAAGATATGCCGAATATTTCATAAAATGATTCATCGAAGTGGTCTTACTCCGTACTACAGCTCCCCCACCTTATTTCATTTCTCCTCACCAGCAAAATACGTAATCAAACAAATTTCACTTCAACAATCAAAAATCAGGCCTTTTTTGACGCGAAGGAGGGCGAACTCAGCCATACAGGGCAAGCTAAGTGTTGAATCTTGGTGTGGGTATTTCTCGGATTTTGTCGAATTGTGGTGGATTTGGTGGTGGTGGTGCGGCGGCCATTGTTGGGGCTTTGGGTTGTGCCGGGGAAATGGAATCAAATGGTGCTTAAATAGTACACAAAAAATAATCAACGTGAATCAACATAAACTTATCAACCTAAAGATAATCGACGTATTATTATGTTGTTACTATTGAATAATCAACGTAAAAATAATCCTCATTTTTGTGCTTGTAACAAAAAAAATCGACGTATTATTATGTTATTACTATTGAATTTGAGACTTTTAGCAACTCGATCAATCGTAGAAAAACGTCCTACTTCTCTATCATGCATTCATAATAATCAAGAATAACACACATACATACATTAACATTGTTCGGTACATATAGAACGGCAAAACCCTACACTCCTAAAGGGGTGCGATTTCGAGACATGAGAAATCAAAAGGAGATAGCATAGATTACGAACTAACCTTGGTATTGGTACTTCTCGAGCAAAGCAGTGAGAAGCTTGAGGCAAACAGCATTGTCGTCAACAGCAAGAACTCTGAGGCCCTCTGGGGTAAAATCGAAATTGTTACCGCACCCACTATTCATGTTTTCACCATTATTGTTACTAAATTCCGTGATTGTCATGCATCCCTCCATTTTTACTGCATAATTCAAGCCCACGTCAATGAACAAAGGGGTAAAAATTAAAATGCTATCATTTCTTCATTAATTAAGCGAAAACCATAGATAATAATGTAGTAACACTCTAACATTATACTAGTAAGTAAATTATTATAAGTATCCAGAGAACTTACGTTTGTGACAATATTGTTATCTTGTTGAACAAAATATAATCGAATTATCAAGACAAGGAGATATTTATTTACTAGCATTTGTAATAGGGTTTTGACTTTTGAGAAAGAAAGCAGATTTCCTCTTTTTTCCATTTTTTAATTTTTAAAATAGTTAATTATGTAATGTTTACTATAAGTTTTGATTAGTAAAAAGAATATTTATAATTAAGGAAGTGGTTTAATAATTTTAGATCATTTTCTCAAGGTAAGTTAAGATTCTTGTGATTGGAATATTGATAGTTTTGGAAATAAAAATCGGAATCTTCTAAAATACTTTTCTTTACTGCAAAGTTGTTAATTACCCTTGAAGATTCTTGTATCAAAAATTTACCTTAGCTCCGTTGTTGACTACATAAATCGGTAAAATGTAAGCTTAATTACCAACAACGCTTAATGGTTAATTGTGAAAAATAGATAAAAAAAAAAAATGTAAGTGTTCATGCATTTTATGGAAATGTCAAAGGTATAATAAACATTTGCTTTTTTGGGGGTCAACCAAAATCATTAATAATTTATCTTCACAAATACGGTTGATTGTTTTCAGACTGATTTACGAGTATAGTGTTAGTCTAGCGTTGTTGTTCAAGTAACTTGTAGGTTACAAACTCAAGTCAAGCTTACATGACATGAGGTTTGCTCATAGGGATATTTACTTCCTTGATTGATAGGTATGACCCGATAAAGTCTCGTTTTAACTCGAGTTTTTATCAACTTATTTGATAGAAGAGATTCAATCGATTGAGACGGAAGTTAGTACGTTTAAATGTTAGCCACTCTAAACTGATCGAAGGCAATAATAAAAAAAAAAGTCTCGAGTGCGACTGTGATCAGATAGGGTGTCTCGAGTGCAATTTTCGAGTGCAATGATAGAAATTTGACTTGTTTCAAAGCCAAGCACTAGAATCCTCTCCCGAAGGTACAAGTTGTTTAATGTTTATTTTCAAAGAAAATGAGATACGGAGTACTTTGTTGAAGTGAATGGGCAGAGCATATTTCCTGAACAATATCCAAAGGGGCTTCTTCATTTCATCATGCACAGAAAACATACCGTATATGGCAAGCAAATGCAGGTACAGGTCGGGATCAATAAACGAAACAAAATCGACATGGGAACGATGTGATTTTCTAATTACACAAACAAAATCCATACAAACTGGCTATCCTATTGCCTCTCCAAGAAAAAATTCAGGTCGTAAGTTCCTGAACGAAGAGAAGCATCCGAAAAGTTCATGTTGAAACAACCTTGTTCTTTGCCAAGGACTCCCCTTTGTATTCACTGCCAGCAGTGACAACATATCCAGCCCCAACCTGTTGAACCAACAGAGTATAAAATACTAACAATTGAAAAACTTCGAAACTGAAATGCATAAAATACGAGAACTATCACTGCCTCGAAAATAAAGGATAGATAATGGGGGGGAAGTAGCCAATGTGAACGGAGTGCCTTACTTGACAGTCTTTCAATACTGCACGATCTTGAAGTTGTACGTTGCTACAAATAACAGAACCTTGGATAGAACAGCCATCTCCAATTGTTACGTGATCCATAACCACGGAGTTTACAATCTACATCGTCAAAGGAACACAGTAAAAATCCATATCAAGAGTCGTGAAAGAGGCCATACAATTTGCTTGAAAGGAAACAAAAAAAGGTGATGTTTTTGGCACTTCAATAGTTCAATCTTCACCCCCACTTTCCCAAGGCCTTTGGGAATGCAATTAGCAAGAGAAGGTATATTATAAGACTGATGAGTTTGCTTGCGTACCTTTACATTAGAACCAATTCTACTATGCCGACCAATGACCGACCGTTTTACACTGCATTTGTCACTCATTTGTGAGCCTTCTCCGAGCATACACTGTGGCCCCACCTAAGTCCAGGTAAATAACCATATGAATAAATTAATCCTCAATATAAGACTTCAAGCAGGTCTTATCGTATGAAGTAGAATTGGTGATGGGAGTATTTAACCCAATAAGATACAGAACCAAAGAAAACCAGATTAAATGTAAGAGATGTCACTCACTGTAGTCTTCGATCCAATCTGCGCTGAAGGGTGAATAATGTTGTTTTGAGGAGAGAACGAGTAACCTGACAGATGGCTAGCCTCTCCAATGACCTGAAATTACAAAAATATTAAGATAATAATATACATCACCAAACACATAGTAATGCAATATCATGAGAAACATGGACCAATATTTTGCAGTTCTCGTCTTATAAAGACTCACATCACGGTTGACATCACTATAAGCTTGAATGGAGTTCAGGCGGACACAGTATTTGTCCTTGCTAGCAATGTAAACACAGCATTTGTGGGTCTTTTTAGGACTGCCAGTAGATCCATTAGGGCCTAACGCGTAGAGCTCGTGAAAGCTTGGGGTAGAAGCGTTAGCCAAGAGCTGAGAGAGCATTACTTGGTTCCTTTGAGATGGATTTATCTCATTCCCATTTTCTTCTGGTGGTGATACTGAATTTGCCATAACTCCTGATCTCTATAATTCATTACCAAGTACGGTTATTAGAAATCTTCTCCGGCTTGAATACAAGCAATAGAAACTCATGCCAGATACTACTCACCAGCTGAGTCCGCACAAGGTAGGGCAAAACATCGTGCTCCAAACTCCGAAATTTCTCTTTCTGATCAAGATCCTCATCAAGAACTTCTTGAAGAGCAGACCTTCAAAGAACATAGATGTCAAGATTACGTACATGCACATCGGAAGGAACGAAGAGAAACCTAAACATCAGTACAACAACAACATTACCCAGTATCTTAAAGGCACCCACCATAAGGTGGTTTAAGGGAAGGGAGGGGAGGGTGCGGGTCGGATGTATGTAAGCGTTACCCCTATGTTGAATACATAGAGAGGCTGCTTACTGATAACCCATGATGAAAATTGCTTTCGAGAATCGCACCAACCGACTGGTACTTCACAATACAAGGATCACAGACTGATTTGTGAGCCATGTTGCTTTATTTTTAATTTGAAGGGGTAAAAGAACATAAGTACATGACCCAGAAGAAAGCAAAGTTCGGTGCCACCAACCTCTTAAATGCATATAAGTGGGCATCCATAAGATCAGTCCGGATATCCATCTACACCAGTAAAGAAAGGAATAAATTGTTAACTACAGATGTCCAAGGTTGAATGAAGCCATAACTTAAAATCACCATATGAACTACCAAAGGGAGACAAGAGACAAACATGAGGCCTGACCCAAAGAAATTAAAAGGAATACCTGTCCCACTGCTCGTAGAATGCTCTTCTGAACTCGTAAATCTTTCTTAACCTCAGTGCCTAGAAAAGACATGCACCAACAATAAGTTAATACGGATACAGAAACTCTGTCGCATTGAGCATAAAATTCAGATAAGCAGACATCTGAAACAGAACCTGCTGCTATATGCAGGAGAAACTGTTTTGTAACATCAAGCCCTACAATATTACAATGTGCTGGCTTCTTTGCTTTATCCTTTCCACTTGAGGATCCAGAGTCTGTAGGTCCACTAACAGGCGTGGAGCAAAGCATAGCTGTCACTACAGCATCATGTCGTCTATGGGCAGCTGCAACAGCCCCAGGAGGTACATCACAGACAAGGTCGCCACTGACTACCTTAAGAAACAGACATTGTAGACGAAAGAATAATCAGCAAGCAGCTTTGAAATTCCTACTCATGTCAAAACTTGTACGAACCCCAAATCATTTTGGGAATAAGGCTTGGTTGTTGTTGTTGTTGTCAAAACTTGTACGAAATAACTATTTCATTTGGAGTCCTACAGCAGTTATATTTCTTATAGATAGAGAATTGCAAATGCACCAAGAGATGCATACCAAAATGTCACTAGCCGTCAAGCGGTGCGAGATTGCACGGAGAGCTCCAGCAGTTCCTTTGTCCTCTGGGACTGCAACAACCTGAATTAGACCAAAGAACTACATGGTCAATCTCCAAAGATTTGTTTGGGCAGCGAAGCTGAAGACCAAAGAACTACATGGTCAATCTCTACAGATTTGTTTGGGCAGCGAAGCTGAATAGTTATTATGACAAGAAGAAGATATACCCTAAAAAGAAGGTTTACCTTTCTTCACTATCCTCTGTACCCAACTGTTACACCTAATTAGAACATATCTCTTACACCCGTCTTGAAGAACTTTGGACAAAACCGAAGGCCCCGGAACCAAAACTATTCAAATTTTTGGACAAGCCCCTAAGAACGTGCTCCAAAATTTGGCAAAAAACGCACATCAACCTCATCAGGTGGACGTGTGAGGTATAGGGTTAAGGACCTTCGCAAGATGGGAACGGGCCCTCATATTAAACAAGGGATTCAAAGACAGTCCCTGATTAAGTTTCAAGAATATTTGGCTACTCTAAAAAAAGTGGTCAAAATTGGCAAAAAAATCAAAGTGTTATAATCCACGGTTTTTGCCCAATAATGGAACTAAAACAAAAATAACTCAACTTTTGTTTCAACTCCTAAGGGTCAAATTCTGTGTTGTGGCGATATATATTGGAGCTAAAACCTATGATAAGTTGCCAAAATCAGCCAAAACACACTTGAGCTTAGCAAGTACGAAAGGTGGAGGCGCTTCAAAGACCTCCAAACGCAAACCAGCCCCTCAACTACATAAAGGGCACTCCTCGAGCGTCTAAGGTTATGTTTCGAAAATATTCAGATACTTTTGAAACACATAGCCAACATGGCCAAAGTTGGGACAAAACCGAAGTCTACAAATCCACAGTTTGTTAGCCAAGATGGCCCCGAAAATAAAACGGCTCAAATTTTTGTAGAAGCCTCTAGGGCTAATATTGTGGGTTTTCTCATAATATTAGACTCAAACACCTATGCAAGGTTCCCAAAATTGGCAAAAGACGCACATTAACTTCATCGGGTGATGCATGATGAGTGGATTAAAGAACTACTCAAAGAGAGATCTGACTCTCATATCAGATTAGGGAACTCAGAATTAGTCTCTAGTAAGGTTTAGAGAACATTTCGCTACTTAAAAAAAACTGGTCAAATTTGGCCAAAAACCCAAGTATATAACCCACGATTTTTGCCTCAAAATGGCACTTGAACAAAAATGACTAGAATTTTCGTAGTAACTCCTAAGGGTCACATTATGTGTAGCGGCCATATGTTAGAGCTATAAACCTATGATAGGTCACCAAAAACACACTCTAGGGTTAGTGGGTGACAGAAGATAAAGGGGCTTGAAAGACCTCCAAACGGCAAAGTTGGCCCCTCAAATGCATCAAGGGCAGTCCCGGGGTGTTTACGATTATGCTTTGATAATATTTAGATACTTTGAAAAAAGTAGCCAACATGGCCAAAGCTGGATCAAACCACAGGCCTCTAATATATATCCATGGTTTTTAGCTAAAAAGGACCCCGAAACCAAAATGACTGATGTTTAATTGTATTTATAGAAGCCCTTAGGGGTAATATTGTGGGTTTCCTCAAAATATGAGACTATAACACCTACGGTACGTTCCCGAAATAAGCAAAAGTCGTATGTTAGACTTAGGGTGACTTGTGACAAATGGGGGGTTAAGAACAAATCAAAGAGCGAACGGGGCCTCATATCAAATAAAGGGAATTGAAAGACAGTCCTTGGTAAATTTTCCGAACATTTCGCTACTTTTAAAGAAGTGGTCAAAATCTGGCAAAAACCAAAGTATATAAACCACAATTTTTGCCCAAAAATTGAAGTGGAACAAAATTGACTTAAATTTTTATAGCAACTCTGAAGGGTCACATTATGTGTTGTGGAGATATATTAGAGCTAAAACCTATGATAAGTCGCCCAAATCAACCAAAAACACACTCTGGGCTAAGAGAGCGACAGGAGGTGGAGGGACATCATAGACCTCCAAACGAGAAAACCGGCCCCTCAAATTGATCGTGGGCACTCCCATTTTGTTTATGGTTATGTTTCAAGAATATTTAGATGCTTTGGAAAAAAATACCCAACATGGCCAAAGTTGGACAAATCCGAAGGCTATAATCCACGTTTTTTTGCCGCAAATGGCCCCGGAACCAAAATGGCTTAAATTTTTACGGAATCCCCAAGGGGTAATATTATGGGTTTTCTCAAAATATTAGACTCAAAAACCTATGGTAGGTTCTCAAAAGTGGCAAAAAAAACACATGTTAGCTTCATCAATTCATGTGTAACGTGTAGGGTTGAAGAACTAGTCAAAGAGGGAACTGGCCCTTATAAAACAAGGGAACTGAAAGGCAATCCCTGGTAAAGTTTTGTGAATATTTGGCTACTTTATAAAAAGTAGTCAAAATTGGCCAAAACCAAAGGATATAATCCATGGTGTTGCCCCAAATTGGTCCTGTAACAAAAATGACTCCAATTTTGGTTGTAGCTCCTAAGAGTTACATTATGTATTGTGACAATATATTAGAGCTAAAAACCTATGATAAGTGACCCAACAGCCAAAAACACACACTAGCATGAGCGGGTGACGGGAGGTGGAGGAAATTAAAAGACCTTTCAAAAGAACCGGCCCTCAAATTCATCGAGTGCACTCCGAGGGTGCCCACGGTTATGTTTTAAGAATAGTCAGATACATTTAAAAAAACTACCCAAGATGACCGAAGTTGAACAAAACTGAAGACTATAATTCAAGAATTTTGGCCCCACAAGGCCCACGAACCAAGATGGCACAAAATTTTGTAGAAGCCCCTAGGGGTAATAGAATCGGTTTTCTCAAAACATTACACTCAGAAACCTATTGAATGTTCCAAAAATGGGCAAAAAATGCACGTTACCTCCATCGGGTGACGCATGACAAATGAGATTAAAAACTACTTAAAGAGAGAATTTAAAGGCTATCCCGGTAATGTTTTGAGAAACTTTAGCTACTTACAAAAATCCAAAAACAAAAACAAAAACACTTTCCCATTCTCTATTCTACTGTTTGTTAATCCTCTACTTTTTGCAAATTTTCTTCCATAGTTCTACTACAACCACTTTACATTCTTTCATAATTTTTTTTATTGCTATACAAAAGGCCCATGGGGTATATGAGCTGGAGCGAAGGATTAGTTGCCAATGCCAAACATCAAATAATTTCTCTAGATATTGAAACTGGCAGGCAATTCTAGGAAGTCGAACCTGTTTCTAGAAACTTGGGCACGGAACCGAAATTACATAGTATAAACTACGACTTGATAGAGTACCAAAAAACTTATATACTTGTCCAAGAAATTACCAAACTGGATTTGGGGTTTCATATACGATTTGCCTTTTCTATACTGAATTGGACATCCTATCATTCTTAATTGACAGTTGACACCTACCCTTCACTATTAGCTCGGATCTTTGCTATTTCTTCCATAACCCCTCCCCCCCAACAGGGCACAGCCAAGGGTGGGTTGGAGGCCATGGCATAGTCTTATGTATGGAGAAGGAGACATTACCAATGTATGATCATGTCCTTACAGAAATCAATGAAACCAGTAACTTAAACCACCATCAGATCTTTATCTCACACTTTTAACAACGGGTCAGCAAGTCGAACAAATAACTTCGCTTTTCCAGCTGAGTATGATTAATTCATCTAAATTCTAAGCATTACATTTTTATACTACCCCCACCCCCACCCTCCCTTCTTAAAGACAGGCTTTTTATCTAAAGCAACAAAAGAAACCGACGCAACAATTCGAAACAACCTCTCTATGCAGGAGAACGGTAGCAAACAACTCCCCCCACCACATCCCCCCTACCCTTCTTATAAGAAACCCATTGCTAATGATGTCATTGATACACAAAGAAACAACACCAACAACAACATACAAAGAAGTTAAGAAACAAACAACAAAGAAGAGAAATCACCTCGACTCGAAGACGATCAACATAAGCGCTCGATACCCATCCACCCACTTTAACAGCAGCAGCTTCACCCCCAACCACCTAACCAGCAAAAACCCATTTCATTCCAAATCATCACAATCATATCATACAACCAAATGCAACACATCAACAATAATCACAGTAAATAAATAAATTAAACCAAGTAAAAAGACAGTAAAACAAAGAATTAATTACCACAATGATGTCTTTAAGATTGCTGTGCTCCAAAAGGTCCAAAACATAAGACAAAACTGGGCGATTAGCAACTGGGAGCAATGCTTTTGGTACTTCCTGCAATTCAATTCAATTATTTTTTAATAAAGATTGAAACTTTATGAAATTAACACACAAACAATCATGTTTATGATCAAATTATAAGATGGGTATTCTATAAAATTGGGCAAAATTATAAAAAGAGGAGTAAAAAAGAAGCTACCTTTGAGACAAGAGGTACGAGGTTTTTGGAAGTGCCACCTGCTAACACTACCACCTGAAAATCCATGTTTCTTTTTTTGATTTAATTTGGTTTTCTGGGAAATTTTAGGGGAGGAGAGAGAAAAAAAAAAAAAGAGGGTTTTTCAGAGGTTTTCTTCAAACGTGAAGAAGAAGAAGAAGAAAACAGTGTCAATTTTTTCGATTTTTTCTCATTTTTTGGGGGTCGTTTGGATAATTCCTATAGGAAATAGATTATCTCGGGAAATGAATTCCTATGGTAAATTCACGGGAATTCGCCTTACAACGTTTGGATAACATCTAGGAATTTAGAATTCCTTGGAATTAATTTCCCACAACTTGTTTGGTTACCATACACAATTCCTTTGCTTAATTATTAAAATGACTAACTTACCCTCTATTAATGTAGCTAAATAAACATAAAATAAGTTATTAAAGGGTAAAGTAGTAATTGCATATTTTTTACACCATAGGAATTGTGAATGACCATGGGGGGCTAGGTAATTGAATTCCTATGCTTCATAGGAATTAGAAATTACCAAGGAATTTCCGATTCCCCCACTTCTTCAAAAATGGGTTATCCAAACAACCCTACAAAAACCCAATTCCCAGGAAAATGAAATTCCTATGGTTTTTGAGGGTATCCAAACGACCCCTTTGTCGAGGTTTTTTTTGGGCAGCTGAATCTTTGATCCCAAAAAAATGAGATTATAGTGTGATTAAATGGTAATTAGTGAGAAATTATGATAGTTAATAACAAGAGAGGGGGTTGTAGCTCAAATGGTAGAGCGCTCGCTTTGCATGCGAGAGGTACAGGGTTCGATCCCCTGCAGCTCCATTTTTTGTTTGTTCGATAATACTTTGGTGTATTCGAGGTAGAAAGGTATTATCGTCACGTCCTTTTTTACGGTTTTAACATGAGTCCATCTTACAACCCAAAAAGCTTAAAACTAGTGAGTGAGGTGGGAACCTTATAAACCAATGTCGCTAGCTATTGTTGAAATGACCTCATAACTATGGCTCTACGAAAGAAAGGTGTTCTCCTTTTGTTGACATCGAGGCATTGACTCCCGGAATGGGAGAGAGAGCTCTCGTTGAGACTTGTTCTTATGTCATAGGGAAGTTAAAGCATTATTGTGACTTTACCATGACATAGGTTTAGGCCAAAGTAACAAAAAAAATGGATAGACTGCCTTGTGCCAAAAGAACGCGGTAATGTGAGTAGTCTAAAGAACCAATTCATAGCCAATTGGAGCGTTATTAGTAATGATGTCTTACTACATTTACTAGATTAGTATAGTAGTTTGCAAGAAAAAGATGCCCGATAACTTGGACGCTAAACCCTTCTCGAAATACTTAACGCTATTGAAGATCAACTAGGCAAGATCAATTTTGTTAAATTGAAATTGAAACTATACTAAAATTATTGTTTTCAAAGTTAAGATAACATCCACGGAGTACTTTATGCTCCATGTATTCACTTTGTACTTCTCCTTTCTAGTTAGGGTTGGCTCACAATGATTTTGATTTGCGACCCCATAATTTTTACACGCATTTATTTTCTATCAAATCTAATTGTTTGTCATAAAACCGTAGAAAGCGAAATATTTCAAAACGTACAAAAATTGAAGGGGTAGTAGTTATTAGCCTCCAAAATACAATCATCCAAGGAGTCAAGGGCGATAGGACACTTTACATTTATCAACACCAAAAAAAAAAGGACCAAATTCCAACCCCTTTGGCTTTCACCTAAGATCCTACCAAATTGAGGTTCACATGTCCAATTTTCCTGTCCAATTTTCCAATCCTCAAGATTCCACACATGACACATCCCATGAATCCAACCAACAACTTGTTTCTTTTGCTTCACTCAATTTTAGCTTTTTGACAACCAACACCACCCTTTTTTCACAAGCAATGGCTATTCTTCAATCTTTAACCATCATAACACACAACACATTTTCTTACATTTTCTACAATGTACTCAATTATGATGCACCCAAAGTTGCCCAACCTCTACATTGAGTATTGACCATCCCCTTGTCCCTCATCTTTAATCAACATAACAATAACCGAGAACTCTACACCGAACAAATCAAATATAGACGTGTTTTGAATACACGTTATACTAGTGATAAGGCAGTTTTGTAGGATGGTCGAGTTAGATTCGCTTTTGAACATAATAATGAAATGAATAATCAAATATTACTACGCAATTAGTAGAGTCTAAAACAAGACATTATTATCGAACAAATCTTAGTAGAAATTGTTGCAAGCTAGGATTCAACACAAACACAAGCTGCCCTTTGCACAAATTCAGGCAAATCAGGGCCTCTACTCCACTCCTCAGTTACACAATCAAAGATCAAGACAAGCCCACCTTTGTAGCCTCTCACATTTCTCCCACTCCTCCTTAACAAATCATCAATGCACCCTATCACTTGTATCAACACCACCTTATCCTCCACCCCAACACAACTAAACTTCACCGTCCCGTCGAGCCGGACTTGCCCCGGCAACGGTGGGCTCCTCATCCTACACCACTCCCCGAACACGCCACCACCACCGCCACCCTTCCTCTTTGCGTAAAACCGCCAAAACGATAACTCCACCGTGTGGCTAGCCAACACGTACACGTGCCCATTCGCCCCGCACGCCGCCACCACACACCCACCACCCGGCACGGCTCTACTCCTCACCCACCCACGCGCAGCCACATCATACAAGTCCATCGAGCTAGCATATACACGCGCCTCCGCACCGGATACAGCAGCGCGTGTGTCCGACGTGCCACCAATTTTCAACCCGCCGATCACGTAAAACACGCCTTCAACACCGACACCAATGCAACCATACCTCTTCCTCGGCGCGTCAGATACCACGCGCCACTCATTCACGTCAGGGTCATACTCCTCCAACGCTGAAGCACGTGCTGACCCACCAGCCACGTAGATTTTACCATTTACCGCGGCAACAGCAAACCGTTTCCTCGGAAATAGCGGTCCAGACCGGGACTTAAATGAACCGGTCCAAGGATCAAATAAAAAACAACTAAACCGGCTGATGACATACACCTTCCTCCCAACCGCAGTGAGCCGCGCGTGGGAAACATCAACCGAAATGTCAGGCAACGAAACGGCATCGTTTCCGGAAAAGGACCAATAATCGTCAACGAAAAGGCGTATACTACAAAACGACGTCGTATCACCACCAAGAGAAAATGCGAACAGCGTAGGGTGGATGAGGCCGTGCCCACGGCGGAGGAATGAGAACGACGGCGAGTCGAGGAGGTGGTTCCACCGCCGGCATACGGCGGAGACGGTGGGAAGAGAAGTAAGTGGGACCCGCGCGAGGATTTCGCATAAGATGTCATCCGGGAGACAAGAAACAGACGTCTTGAAAGCGGCCGAATAATGATGCTTGGGTTTGGCGATAATGGGGTTGGGGTAGATGTAAGAATGAGAAGGCGTGTTTGGATTAGGACAACAAGATTTCATAAGTCGGGAGAAATGGCGTGAGTTGCAGTTCTCTCGCTCTCGAACTCGAACAACTCCCGCCATTTCTCCTCTCACAGTCATCCTCTCTCTTGCTCTCCCCCCCTGAGAAGAAATAATTAGAGAGCGAGAAGGGGTGTGGAGAGGAAGAGAGAGTGACTGTGTATTATAAGGAGTAGGACATTTTATTTATTTAATTTGAGAGGTGTGATTTATAAGGTGGGGGAAAATGAGAAGGAGAGGAGAGAGGAGAGAGGGAAAATGGGAAAGGTAGGAAATCAAAGTAGGCATTGGATTCGACGGTTCAACCAAAGATGGCAACCAAAAAGATGTACTCATACTCACTCTTAATTATTCCCAATGTGCATGCTATGCTACCATTGCTAGGTTGTGGTTTGTGAACCTCTACATATAAAATAAAACAGTTAGTCAAGTGAATCGGATTTGGATGTAACCAGAGTCGTCGAGTTTAGAGAAGTTAAATTGCCGCCCGTTTTTAGCCCCTTCCACGGCATGTTAATAGAGTATCCATGCACCACCATATACTAAATGAAATGATACGGAGTATCAAATTCATTCAAATCAAATCAGTTGAAATCATTGAAGTCAAATAAACCCATTTAGTTATCCAAATAATAATCAATGAATCTGGAGCATTTGTTGTTATAGATTGTTTACTTTTAGTTAGTTTTCAACAAATTCAGATCAAATCAGATTCATTCAAGTAATAACAGATCATGGGATTGCATTTTTATGAAATGGGGCCTTAATGAGGGGTGAGTATTACAAAAATTTAGTACTAATATCTAAAAATATCATCCAGACCCTAAATATGTACAAATATTTCACAAGGCCACAAACAGACATTTTTCATTCGTCGGTATCCATATTTAGGCGTTCATTATTGCACTCATTTAGTCACTTACACTCTGATTAGTGAAAACATGACTTGGACATATGAAATAGCGAAAGAGATAGTAATAGAGTCATTTTGTATAGAGCCTAATAATAATGAAATAAATGTCAAGAAGTACTCAATAATCCATGATGTTTGATGTAGATAGATCGAGAAATTAAGAAATGATGCACTTGGAGTCTTGGTAACTTGTCAATTTAGAATTGATCCCAAAGATTAAGGGATAAACCAATGGGAGAATAATCCAAGGAGTCTTTATTAGATGAGTTTTTGTTGACTGTCTTGGTAACATACTATCATATATAGTAACATACTAACATGTATGGTTGCATTTGTTTAATAAAACAAATCTCAACTCCTAATGAGTGTGGAGTAAGTAATTATAAGGGTGTGAAACTAGGATTAGCCGATTAGTTTTACTTCCAAAATTCAATCTATATATTTTAATCTCACTTAGGCCCTGTTTGATATGACTTATTCGCAGTAGTATTCAGATCAGTTCAGAATCATACAGATCAGATCAGATCAGTTCAGAATCATTCAGATCAGATTAGATCAGTTCAGAATCATTCAGATCAGATCAGATCAGTTCAGATCAGATGAAATTTTTATCAATGTATTGGGCCCATAACTGATGCTAATTCGTTGAAATTCAATCAAAATTTCAACACATTCAGATCAGATCAGATCAGTTTAGAATCATTCAGATCAGATCAGTTCAGATCAGAATCATTCAGATCAGATCAGAATCATTCAGATCAGTTCAGATCAGTTCAGAAAGATGCAGTCCTATCAAACGGGGCCTTAATCTAAACTTAATTAGGACACTCATCGAAATGTTTATTGTGCCTTCTGCGGTTCTACCCAAATGAAATTCATATTATTTGTATATTGTTTTTTTTGAAGTAAAGTTGTATTTGTATATTATGTATTCACGTCTTTTATTCGTGAAATACAAACCAAAAAGCTACTAATATTTAAGTTAGTTCATAATTGTTAAGTATAAAACATGATTGTTGGAAACTTGCAATAGAGTTTATTAAGTAATGAAAATGATACAAGTAGTTCGAGGAAGAGGCCAAGGATACTTCCATTTCTTTCATCCGTTTAACGTTTACTCAAAATTCTAACATATTCAACCAATCGTCAACAAATGAAAAGTAATAACATTAGACTAAAATTTACTAATTAAGTCAAAGTAAATAATAGTAACAAAGTTAGTATATAATGAGCCACTGAATCCAATACTCGAGTAGTGGAGTGGAGCTACTTTGCGTGAAAAGGCAGCAAAGAAAAAGCGTGGGAAGTCGAAAGCAATTGCAGTACAAGTACGTTTTACTAACTTTTAACCAATTTAGTTCAAGCTGCATGCATGACTGCATCATTTCGATAATCTTTATGAAAGGGTGTCTCAAGAAGCTAATGTTCGACGTTTTAGTTTGGAGGCAAGTATTGCTCGATTCAAACGACAATGAGGATAGATGATTAGTCGGCGTCCACGACTTGATCGATTTAATTTATCAATTTTAGATACATATCAAGTACAGGCCAGGGTCGTAGGAGACATCATAGGAGGACACATCATAGAAAAATTACACAATGTACTCCGTACATCGATAAGTCCAAAGATTCACCACACGAAGTAAATACTATATGCTCAAATTTGGCATAATGAATGATTGCGCTTTCAAATTAAACAGTTCAAATTCAATTGTAAATGACGAAAACTATTAAAATATCACGCATTTAAATGGATTCACTAAATTTTTTGTCTAATTTAAAATAAATTTCACAATAGGACTTTAGGAGTACTAAATATTTGAAAAATGAAAATCAATAAACCTGATAATGTGTAGGAAAGCACATGAAACTAGATGATGGTCAATCACCATAAAGCTAAGGCATGTGAGACTTCATGTTATGTTGACAAGAACACAATAAAGTCTTGGACTTCTAGTATACTCTGTATAATAAATTTTTATACGTAATATATTGTTCACCTTCAAAATATCTAAACATCGTATCGACTATGCCAATAAATCACCATATTACCCTACAAGTCATGTTTTTAAACACATTTTAGTTTGTCCCGACTTATGTTATCCTCTTACTATTTTTGTCTTTAAATTACCCTCAATATCACTTTAAAAAAATTAAAATTGATTTCCAGTTGATCATACTTTATTTGCAAAATCATCAACCGTTTTTTTTTTCCGATAATAGAATGATAATATGAATTCAAAAAGTGTTGAACGTCTGCTGTGGATTAAGACTGGCTTTCAAATTAGGTTCCGAATTAGTGGATGTTGCTATATCACGTTTTTCTAATTTATTCAATTGACGGATAATAGAAACTTAGAAAGTAATCAAAATCTATATATATCATTCTAAAAAAAATCCTAATTTATTATTTTGACAAAAAAAGGGAAACACTAACTTAGTAACTTCAGCTTACAACACACACAGTAGAACAAAATTTTGAAACGTATTCCAAAAAAGAGTAAAAAAAAAAACAAGAAAAGAGAGAACCAAAATAGAAAAACCAACGGTAACTTTTCACCCACAAAACTTCTCAAGAACTGAACTTTCTCAACCGTTTGATCATAGAACCAAACCCATCCAACGGCTATGATTCAAAATAAGCAAAGATTACCGTTAGGAGCGTTTTTCTCCCTCCTCTTTCCCCACAAAAAGCAGAAAACACTCAGCTTTCTCATTCATAATTCATATCATCAAAATTCAATCTTTCTCCTTATTTCTTCATCGAAAGAGCGTATGATTTCGATAACTTTATCGCGAAAAAATAAATAAAAAGAGAGAGAAAAACCAAGAATTTTGTTTTACCAAGGTTTTTTGTTTGACAGTAGAAGTGGCTTATTGGGAAAGTTGTGAAGAAGGTGAGACGGGCAACAACAGCCGTCTCAAATCGTTTATTTCCTCGATCTTTTCGAGTATCGGTGGCGTGTTCGGGCAACAGCAAGAGATGGATTTGAGAGTTGATATCCCTCCTCCTCATCATCATCATCATCATCATCACCCCATCATCATCAAACCTGCTGGTTTGTTCCCAATTTCACTCTTCTTGTTTTTTTGAATTTTGTAATTAATTTTGTTTTTGGGTATTTTAATTTTGCTTAGAATATTTTGAATCTTAATTATTCCCCAATATAAATTAACTGCCTTTTTTTGTGGGATTTTTGAAATTGCACTGATTTATGTGTTTGTGCTAGAAAGATCAAATCTTTTTCTGTTTTTATGATGTTTTGTTGGAATTAGGAGTGATTTTGATCAATTTTCGGCTCGTAAAGCCGAGTTTTGATCAATTAGAACTTGAGAAGAGGAAATAAGTTGTAGTACTGGTACCTGAATTTTGGGACATATTTTTGAATTGTGATTTGTGAGAGTTAATTTCTGTAATTTTAATTGGGTTTTCAGAAGACGTAAAGCAGAAGAAAGAAGGGGGAAATCGTAGAGCCCTTCAAGAAATTGGGAATTTGGTGAACTTTCAGAATGTACCCATTATCAAGTAATTTCTAAACCCTCAATTTTTTCCATGTAAAAAAAAAAGTGTTTTTACTGAGTAAAGTTAGTTTGATTTGGTATTGTATTAACTTGTTTCAGAAGTTTGAATGGGTTGTCACTGGCAAATGATCAAGGAGCAGCTAACAAGAAAAAGGAGAAGGTATACGAAAAAATCGAAAATTCTGTTGAACAATTTGTAATTTTTGTAGAATTTGGTGAATGTGTACTTATATGGTGAAGGAATTGCAGAACAAGGTTAAAGTTAAGCCAGAACCTGAAACAATCATTATAATAAGCTCGGACGAGGAAGAAGCCGAGGATGAGAAGTTGAACAAGAAGAAAAGGAACCTGAGTGCAAATAGAAGCTCTAGGAAGAAGAAAGTTCACAGTCTTACTTATGTCCTCACTGCGCGCAGCAAGGTGATCATCTAACAATGGATTAAAGTGTTAAGAGTGCAGTGGTTGTGAATGTGATGTCTGTCAATATTTGTGCTGAAATTGTGTACTTTTGACAGATGGCTTGTGGACTAGGAATCAAGCCGAAAGATCAGATAGTGAACATTGATGAAGGAGACAGTAATAATGAACTAGCTGTGTCTGAGTATGTAGAGGACATCTACAAGTTTTACAAGGTTGTTGAGGATGAGAATCGTGTGTGCAATTACATGCCGTGGCAGTCCAACATCAATGAAAAGATGAGGATGATCCTAATGGATTGGCTGGTTGAGGTTCATAACAAGTTTGAGCTGATGCCTGAAACCCTATACCTGACAATTGATGTTGTGGACCGGTACCTTTCGAGGAAGGTTGTGTCTAGGAAGGACCTTCAACTGATTGGTATTAGCTCAATGCTCTTGGCCTGCAAATATGAAGAAATTTGGGCACCTGAGGTACACACCACCCCTCATCTGACTGATCTGTCACAGTAATTAGGTTGTATACTTGTATATGCAGTTGAAAGGAATGTATGCTGATGTTAGTTGATGATTTTACTCGCAGGTGAGCGACTTCATTTGTATATCTGATAATGCATACACCAGAGAACAGATACTTGCCATGGAGAAAGAAATTCTCGGAAAGCTGGAGTGGAATCTAACAGTTGCTACACCATATGTGTTCCTGGTTAGGTTCATTAAAGCAACTGTTCCTGCTGACAAGGAGGTATACATTAAACAACTGTCTATGTTCTTTTTATTAATTGTTACAGCAAGAAGAAAGTATTAGTCTTTGGATGTAATGTGTGTGAATTTTACTGTGTTTTTATTTTTGGCTGTAGATGGAGAACATGGCATTTTACCTTGCAGAAACTGGTCTGCTGCAATATCAGATGGTCGTGTCATTCTGTCCATCGCTGATTGCTGCTGCAGCAGTGTATGCAGCCACCCACAATTTGAGCAGATCTCCGGTTTGGACTGAAACCCTGAAGCACTACACAGGCTACTCTGAGGAAGAGCTCAAGGAATGTGCAAAAATGTTGATTAAACACCAAGTGTCTACCAAAGAAAGTAGACTAAAAGGAGTTCAGAAGAAGTTCTCAAGTACTGTCAGAGGCGCTGTTGCCCTTCTACCACCTTCCAAATTCTAAACAGCCAGTGAAGATTGCAAGTTTTTAAAGCATCATTTTGTATAATATAGTGTTCTCTTGTAATGTCTAGCTGTCTTCTGCTAGACACATTACATGTTTCTATGTCGGCATAAGGGAGAGATCATGGTACATCATGATCGTGTTTGCAAATTAGTGGTTTTGTTGCTTCAGTAGTTTGAAGATCTCGAATGGTTTCTCTGAACTGTAAACCAAATTCAGCTATGAAGTTTCTCATATTTATGCTACACATTCTCATTCTGGTTTGTTGCACTTTGTACACCCCCTCGTATTTGTTTCCAATATAAGCCTTCTTAACAATGAGTTGATAAAAAAGCTCTACAAAAGAAAAAAAAATGCTTGATGTAAAAAGTGCAGTTCCAATTTGAAGGGCAAAACAATGCAGGAAGCCAGGAACACACCTTTAATTTTTCCGGCTATGAAATCTGGTTAGAACGTCTTTTCCTAAATTAGAACGTCTTCTTTTCCTAAATACGAACGTCTTCAAATAAATTTAGGAAAGTTATTTCAGGTAGTTTAGGAGGTATTTTAGTAAGGATTCTTAAACTAAGTCCTACTTAGTAAAGGTTTAGTGTACCTCAAGCCTGTCTATATATCTGACAATTTGTTGTACCGAAATTGTGCACATTAGCCAGATGGCCTGTCAACTGGAAACTAAGCCGGAAGATCAGGTTGAGATCATTGATCCTGCCGTACTGGAAACTAAGCCGGAAGATCAGGTAGAGATCGTTGATGCTGCTGAACTGGAAACTAAGCCAAAAGATCAGGTAGAGATCATTGATGCAGCAGAGGCTAACAAAGAACAACCCGTGGATGAGTTAGTAGAGGAACTCTACAAGTGTTACAAGGTTGCTGAGGATGCAAATCATGTGTGCGATTACATGCAATGGCAATCTGAACTCGATTGGATGACGAGGTTGAAGCTGGTTGATTGGCTGGTTACAATTCACGACAGGTACAACCTGTTGCCTGAAACCCTGTACCTGGCTATTGATGTTATGGACCGGTATCTTTCAAAGAAGGTTGTGTCTGCGAAGGATTTTCCACTAGTTGGTATGAGCTCACTGCTCGTGGCCTGCAAATATGAAGAAGTTGAATATATTGCGGTATTCCTTCTGTTTAATTTTCCGACTGAGCTAACGCAATTAAGACATGTTTGCTGATTTACTGATGAATTTAATCACAGGTGAGTTCTATGCAAAAGCGATGTGAGAATGCATTCACCGAAGAAGAATTCTGTGCCATGGAGATGAATATTCTGCTAGAGCTAGAGTGGAATCTCAGAGTTGCAACTCCATATGTCTTCCTAGTTAAACTCATCAAAGCTGCTTTTCCTGCTGACAAGGAGGTAATAACTCACACACAGGTCTCATTCCGGTTGAGTATTGTCAAACTACCTGGTCATAAATTAAAGTTTTGATTTCTAGTAACTTGACTCGGTTATGGAGTCTAAATTTGTGATCACTTGTAGTCGGGTTTTTATACAGACGTGCCTGATCAGTTTTTCAGGCTACGGCCATTTATGCACTGAAACTCCATGGGTCACGTCGTGTTAGATAATAGTTTGGAAAGATCTTTTTCAGCTTTTGAGAAATCTGATCATTACCAATGCCTGTACTTTGTATCATTGCATGCACTTCAGAACGAAAAACACTAAGAACTGACTCAAATGTAATGTGTGCCAATTTTCTGGATGTAGATGGAGAACATGGCCTTTTACCTGGCAGAAGTTGCGCTACTGGTGTATCATGTAGTGGTATCGTACAGTCCATCCCTGATTGCTGCTGCAGCTGTGTACGCGGCCAGCCACAATTTGGACAGAACTCCTCGTTGGACTGACACCCTCATGCAGTACACAGGCTACTCTGAGGAAGAGCTTAAGGAATGTGCAAAGTCTTTGATTAAATTTCAGAAGTCTACAACCAATGACAGTGGTGCAGCAGGATATCGCCTTCGGGAAAAGTTCTCACGTACTGACAGAGGCGCTGTCGCTCTTCTACCTCCTCCTGCCAAAGCTCTGGAGACTTTCAGCATCCCTTCGTAGGATATAGTGTATTCTTGTAATCAAGCTGATTCTGAGTCTTTTGGCTCATTTGTTCTTTGCTCTTTTTGCTGTACATAAAAATCCATCCCCCTTCATAACTGTATTCTACAGTATTGCAGTTGCAGATGTTTCTGGTTAAGCCAGCCGATAATAGCTCAACAAAGTTCGAAGAGATACTTGCAAACAGTTGGTGCTCGAATAAGCTTGCCCAAATTGATTTCAAAATTTGAAATTTATTGCTCAATATCAATAGAAGTTTACAGCTTAGTTTATTGCTCAAAATTTTCACTGCCAGCAGAAAAAGCTGTTTTGAAGACAACTATATGAGTAAAATCAATACAAGTTCCGATTACTACTGTATGTATTGCCACTAATGATGCTCCTTTCTGTCTACATCCACGTATCGGTTCTTTACATCCGCTGTCACCCCGTCTATAACACCATCAACTTTGACCTTGGAAACGCAACAAGCCTTCTTTCCGCTGTCTGACTCCTTTGTCACTGCTGCTGTCTTGTCATCCACCCTAACCTTGGAACCACAACAACCCTTCTTTCCGCTCTCTGACTTCTTTGCCACTATCTCATCATCCACCCTAACCTTGGAACCACAACAACCCTTTTTCACATGACTTTCTTTACCAAGGTCAGATTTCCTCTCTAAGAACTCGGAGTTCTCCTTCCAAACCTCACCATTGGCATAAACCTCTTTCTTCCAAATTGGAACCGATGCCTTCAATTCATCAATCAGATACTTGCAAGCATCCAATGCATCAACACGATGAACAGATGATATTGCAACGAAGACACTAGTTTCACCAACAGGAACACGCCCAAGCTGGTGGGCAATAGCAATTAAGTTCAAATTCCACATCTCTCGAGCTGCAGAACATATAGATTTAAGGCATCGGATTGCCATAGGAACATAAGCTTCATACCTCAGCTCCACAACTGTTTTCCCATCAAAGGTATCACGTGTAGTGCCAGCAAAAGTCGCAATGGCACCACATTTGGGGGCACGAACAAAATTGATGTACTTAACTATGTCAAGAGGATCGCTCTCTTCCAGAATCTCAATCAGAGTGTCCTCTTCAGCCATTCAGAACACCCAATTTTATACTCCTAACCCTAAGTCGAAAATTTTACCATATATGATATATGGCAAATAACCTTCAAGTTTTCGCCAAAATAACCTTCACCACAGGGTCTAACCTCGAAAATTCACCCTGAAAAGCCGGATCACATCAAAGTTCAAAGGTCATAACTCATACCCATATCAACATCAATTGAAACTGATTCATACTTCATCTCCAAAGTTATTAATTCGCGGCGTAAACATCACTTAAACACTACCAAAATCTACAAAAATTGGCACTGCTATGATGCTTATGAATGACGATTCATTTGAAAAAAGTGGTCCAACCTAACAATCAACTCAACTCAAACATTCAACCCAACTCTTAACTTAATAAGCGTATTCAACAAGCTCAAATCACATCAAATTCAAGTGTTGTGAAACTAAATATCTGGCCAATTGTGTTCATCTTCTCATTCACAACAAACCCACAAAAAAAAAAATCACATTTACAATCTCAAAAACAAATTGGAATCATTGTAATTTTAATTGGATTGAAACCCAGAAAGAAAGAATCAGAAAGATTGAAACTTTTTACCATAAATCATCATGGGCGTAGTAAATAAGCAACTGTAAAAAGATGGCACATTTTTATTACAGTAGAAACAAGAGAGAGAGAGAGAGAGAGATACCTGGAGAAGAGGATGACTGTTGTGTTGCAGAGAGTCAAACAGCATCTGTTCTTGCTCTCCACGAGTACAGATACAAACAAAAACAGGAAAAAACGTACTAAGTTTTACATGAGACGATCTCACGGACTTACGAAAAAATTTACTCTCTTTTTCACTGTAGAAGTTGAAATAGGCCATTTTTCTCACTTTGAACGTGATAGAGAAATGAGAATACAAGTCCGATATTATTATTGTACGAGACAAACCCTACAATTGCTACTTTACACTACGATAGGGATCCGACTAGGTGAATTTTATCATATTTTAGAAGTCGACAGTGATATACGAAGTAGATTCTTTGCGTTCGAGTATATAGTCTTTGATAGAGTAGAACCACAGATTTTGTTGGAAAGCGCGCTTGTGATTAACTATGCTTAGCTCAACAACAGTCCACTGTTTGCAAAACTAAAAATCAAAGGACACAGTTACAAACAAATCAACTCTCATTCTATTAGTATACTGGTATACTCCGTACTCTATTACACAACAACAAACCACTCACAAGTGAGCAAATCAATACATCAATCAGTGTCTGCCTGCCTTAATGTTTTTGCAGGGACGGTCGAGATCGCACACTGAACGACATGCTCGTAAGAATACAACTCAGGGACTACAATACAACAAGCTAGTAGAAAGGCAAACGGAAAAAAAGAAGATGCCTCTGGTTAGGACGGAGAATCATGGGGTTGCTGGTCGCACAAGCTGTATCACGGAAACTCAACACGCTAATATCGTAGCCACTCCTAGAACCTTTGTATTAGTACAGCCTAATATACAAGGTACATCCGATAATTACACATAGCTGAAAGATCAGAGCGTCAACATGTCCCTCAAGGCGTTCTGTCACCAGGACCAGCAAGCATAATCTGCCAATTTCAAGCACGCATAAAAGAAAAAACTAGTTGGTAAGTTCCGAAGTTGCAACACATCACGAGCTCATAATTGAATGCTGCTCTTATAAAGTTCAGTGGAACTTACATTACAGTCGAAAGCAAATCTCCTCGCAAGTAAAATAGCAGCATTCCTATCCCTTCCTGATTCAAATGCTGCAATGAAGCTCGATCCTGGCTTTACTTGCCAATATATAGCCTGGGCTGCAGCATTTCCACCACCTCTGACCCCACAAAGCTGAAGATTTGGAGATAAAAACAGAATTTAACTTCCGTTACTTTGGCAAAGAAAAGAAAGATGTTGTCAGGCCGCAAGGATGATTCAATAAGTACAGCAGATCAATCGTTTGCTTCTGTCAATTTCACGACGTAAGATTTATATGAAGAAGCTATACTCTCTGATATGTAAAACCTAAGAGAGCAATAATAAAGGTCAAGTGCTCTATTTTTTCGTTCTATAATTCTCTAATCATTTTTTTATCAATACTCCAAAGTCAGTAGGCGAACCAATTTCCAGTAAGATTTGGCCATCAGTTTTTTTGGCTGATTTTTCTAGATAATTTAATACATATTTTTACTTTATGTCAACACACCTGCATTACTGAGGAATAGTACTCCTTTGCCACAGTTGTCTTCCCCTTGCAAAGCTTCATCCTCATCTTTCCGACATGGAGAACATGGATCGATTGTGATTGTTGATCTACTCCATTCATTTGGGTGACAACTACCTGCAGAATGCAAGATCCAAGTTAACTGAACAGCAGTCTCAACGGAGTCATGTTCCCCCCACTACTAGCAACTTAGCAAGTCACCAACCCACCCACCCTCACCCAAAAAAAGAAAAAAATGGATCACATCCCCGACCTTTAATGAAATTAGAGGAAAAAAGTGGTGGCATGAACCACCAATTTCATACGGATACCAGTAACTTACATTAAATTCAGTATCATGCCTGTGTACAAGAGCCTCAACGTAGCTTCCCAAACCTGGTGCTGTTGTACCCACCCAAAAAAAATCCGCAATTCAGGGACAGGCTTATTTACTGCTAAAACTTGGTCAGGATAAGTATAATGAACAAACCTGGATCAATAGGACCAGTGGTGGACACAGTAGCATTCTGGCCATCGTGAATGATGTCTGCCCTTAAGAATCGTCCAACATCAAAAGGCTCTGGAGCATAAGCCAGTTTAGTGGCCCCTAACACAATGTAAAGAAATTGTTAGATGAAAGGTATTCAGTCACAGGATAAGGAAATGTAGACATCTTGTCCAACAAAGAAGTTCTGATCACAAGTGAAATTTAAATGCGAAAATGTAAGAACTTCGGCTTCATGGCTACATATCATATTAAAATTTAAAAGGATAACTATTAGCTTCTTGAATCGGGCGTTCATAATATCAAATCCAACCAAATTTCACCTTACAGCCACATGGCGCCCATTTACCCCAAACCCAATACACAACTAGAGAAAGAAAGCCATCAAATACGAGAACAAGAAGTAACTTTCATTTTAGCAGCAACAAAGCACACACAATGAGAATTCTTTGACAAAGTTATGTCACATACTATGTCATAACTCTCGTCTAACTTATCCTTATAAAAATATAAAGGATCAAATTGATCAAATTTGCACATTGAAGGTCAACACAGTTATACCTGAAATAGGTTCCATTTTGTCACTATCAGATGCCACACGGTACCACTGGATTGAGCACTCGGAGAGATCTGCAGCCTCATCAGAACATTTGTGGACCATCAAACAAGAACCTAATATTTCTTGGCCATCCATTTCATATGAACTGGAGAACCCATTATCATTCGTTTTATTCATAGCCAACTGCAAGAAGTAGAATATTCGAAGGAGATTAATAGCTACACTGGAACTCAGAGGAAGAAATCTTATTGGAAATTAGGTATCCTGATTCCTGATTCCTGAACATAGCCAATTGTGCCATTGGTTAAACCAATTACTTTTACAATCTACTTCAGTAATTTGTCTTTCAATCAATTAGGGGTAGGGGAGGAAATCCAGTTCAGGCTTCAAGGAATGACACAAAGCTTTTCCTTCCTACACTCCATTACACCGCTCTCCTACAGCTTTATTGCTACAAAGGTTCAGAATCTTCTTTTTTTACCACTTAGGATTGTTCCACATAAAGGTGTGCCCCCCATTGAAGCAAAAGTTTTTAACAACTATCATAGCCACTATCGACTACTCCCTCCTACCCACTTTTATTTTCCCCTTTCGAAAACTGTTTTTGAGTAGCCATGTTCGTAGCTACTTCTAGACCAAATGAAATACCCGTTTACCATAAAATCAAATAGGCTTGGTAGAATGCACTGTAGAATAGAATATGTACTAATTTTTTCAACAAGTGAACAATTCATTTGGTCTAAAAGTAGTTGCGAACATGGCTACTCGAAAACAGTTTTTGAAAAGGGAAAATAATAGTGGGTAGGAGTAGTATATTGCAAAAACAAACCTCGGGAATGCAACAAATATCTCAAATCCTTAAGATCTCAGTCTTTCACATACACAGTTTTTGAAGCTGTGTCAATGACTTTATTGCCTATGACTCCAACTCTATACCAGAGTAGTTACAAAAACAAATATAAAACCCCCACATCCAGAAGTAAACACATGTGAAGTACATCATAGGAAGTTAGAAACTAGAAGCTTAAAGGTACTACATAGTACATCCTATGTGCATAGTGGTAGGGAGTAACAATCAAGAGAAGAGGATTGCAATACCTCCTTTTGTAGTTGTACAGAATGCTTAGATTTCTCCACGAGCTGAACCCTTAATGCTCGAAGTTCAAATTCCATATCCATAACCTGCATGGAAAAAGCTGGTTTAAGGTACTGCTCCACAATATTCCATTAAGGACAATCTGATCACTGATGAAAAGTGGCAATATGTTACATTCAATATGGGATTTGTCCATCATGCACCCAGACAATTTCAATCGAAAATTTAACAGAACTGTCAGCAGAAGTCGAGTATCTATGCTACTTCAAAAGTACTGTACAACCTAAACAGGAGAAATAGTTACCTTGCTAGGTTGATGCAACATTTTGATGCGTCTAGCCTCTTGGACCTCCTTCATTAATTCTTCGTAATCCTGATCATAAATAAAGTCATATTAAAAAGGAGAAGCCTCTGATCTGCAAAGTAGCATCCCAGAGATACAAGGGAAAAAAGGCAGTTGAACTGGATTGAAAAGCACGGTAGTTATGACTTATGAGCCTTATGGCCAAGAAACACATTCATTATAAATGGTCAGTCGATAATTGATTTCTGGATCGCACATTCCACTATGGCATACATGGACAGATGGACTATGTCAACCTACGAGAAATGGTAAGCAGCAATTACTCAGACAAAGGAAAGAAGAGAATCCATCTAGATTTCAAATAGAAGATAAGTGAACTCTTTATTATGTGGTACCCAACCCATCCACCTCCTCTTCCAACATTTGAGGGAGAAAAGGCAGATTCACACCTGATTTCCTGAAGCTTTGGACATTTGTTCGTGTTCCTGTATGGCTTCTTCAACACGCTGAACTGCTGCCCTAGCGTTCTCAATTTCAGCACGGGCAATAGACCGCTCCTCCTCAACAAGCTTCTTTGCGTCTTCAGAAGCCTAGTAGACAAGCAGAATAGTGACTAAAATGAAGGCCTAGCAAGAATTTTTTTTTTTTTTTTTTTTTTTTTTATCCTCATTCCTCAGCATACCTGCTTCAAAAAATTGGCTAGCCTTTTTACTTCTTCCTTTTCGTGAAGCAACTCTCCTTCCCTTTTCGCTAACTGGACAGCTAAAGCTTCAACCTGAGTAAAGTTAAAAGGTTCAGCTGACTAAACTTCTAGATGCTTTTAAAAATCTACGACACCCTATCTTTTTACTCTAGAAGTAGTAAGACGAGATACTAGTTTCTTAAATGCCATGGCGAGTTTGGGCATTTCTCTGCTTTCAGCACACCCTCAACCACCCTTAATTATGTACAGAACAATAAAACCACACACGAATGACAAAGCACAAACACACAAGTTCAAATTCCTCCACCTCATATCAATTAGTTTCACAAACTGGCTGGTCATCAGACAAAAAGTTGACTCAGTGTTTGATAATTGATAACCCTTACATCACAAATAAGTATAATTTAAACAGAAATGCATTTAGATGCTCAATCAAACCCCTCTTTGCAATTTGCACAATTCCAAGTATTTAGTTCGCGTAAATAGACTATTGCGTCATATGGAATTTTCTTATTGCACAAACACATGAGGATCCTGCTTTTCTAAACGTAACGACAACATGTTACCCAAATTTTTAGAATAGAAGACAGGAGAAACTCAATAAAACTAACCATAGACACTGCTTCATCCACATCATCCTTGTTTTTACCAGTAACACGACCCCGTAAGGCTTCCAAGGCATCTCTAAGCTTCCTCAGAAGCACATGCTTTTCCAATGAAGCCGCTTCCTTCAGTTTGTCCTGTATATGAAGAGCATATAAGGACCAAACGAGATGTTACAAGAGAAATTCAAATATTTAATCAAAGCCTCTGCCTGTAACTTTGATCTCAGTTCTGGATATCTATAAAGCTCAAATTTTAAGCTCGCAAGTTCATCTATAGTGGCTACATCAACAGCATCTTCCATAGTTCGGTTCAATAGGTCCGCACACAGAAATTCAAAAACATTTGTAGTCTAGTCTTATCCGAAAGGTCTGTGAACTGAACTTAGAACAGAAATGACAATGAAGATTAAAAGAAATGGCACACCTCGACTGACAACTTAGCAGCGGCAGCTAGTCCTTTCTCAAACTTATGTGCAAGATCACGAACTGACAAGCGCTTCTGTTGATCAAGCAACATCGCAGTCTCCCTAGCAACAATTTCCTTCATCGAAAAAGTCTTTTGATTATCCTTCAACTCCAACACCTGATTATCAGACCCTATCTTATAATTAGGAAATCGGGTTGACAGAAATGTCACATCAGCCGAAACAGCTGGTATATTCTCCTTCTGCATTGTCGCAAAATCGCGAGTCAACCTCGTCATCGTGTCAGCTCTCTCACCCCAATCCTGCAGCCCCAATTCATGAGAGAGTGCAACATTAAGTACCACCATTTTAAAGCATCCCAACAAACCAATCATTATGACTGCCAAATCAACGACTTAAGTCTGATTTTTATAAGGACTCCTCACCCAAATTCCCTCACAATGTGGGTCAGTCTTCACCAAACTCAATTTAACCCCTAATAAGTGACACAAACACACCCTTTTCCTCATACATTCAGAAGCAAAATTAATCCAATATACAACACAATAACATGAATTTCACCCAGCAAATTCACCAAAGTTTACAACTTTGAGTAAAGTTTAAGCTAAACAACATCTGAAACTAATTTCCACAACCCTATAAGAAGAAATTCATAACATGTTACAAAAAAACAAGCAAATTAACCCAAAAAACTTGTACATTTCACAATTAAATTCTCTAATTTAACATGAATTACTAAGAAAACCCAGCACAAAACTCTAATTAACCAACTTTAGCTCAAAAAATAAACAGAAAAAAATCAAAACAAAAGTCAAAAAAAGTGAGTGAACAGGAAAATTCGGACTTACAGATCATGAGAGAGTGAATTAAGCCAAACAAAAATGTGGGTTTTTCTGGGATTTTTGTGTTGTGTAACAAAAAAACGATAACTTTTTACAGGGAGATGATCCTCAGAAAATTCTTTCGGTGGGAGATGAGGAGAGAGAGAGAGAAATGAGGACCAGCAAAGTTTGAAGAGGAGAGAGAAAGAGTGTCTGAAAATGACTGCTTTTTGAAAAAAAGGGAGTACGAAAAGGAAAGCAATGCTCTTGCCTCTTTCTTGTTTAGTGTTTTCTTGCAATCTTTGATTTGTTTGCAAAAAAATAAAAACACAGTATTTTGATTTTGATTGACGGATTTTGTCTCCAAATTCAAAATTATGTTTTGATGTAATCATATGTAGCTGAGTATTTTAATCTTCATGTCTTTATCCAATCCACCTACTCTGCCCCGATGAGTAGCGTACTCTACAGATAGATTATACTAATATGATAGTATTGTACTACGATGAAAACTCTTTCTTATGGTTAACTCGTGTACTCAAACTTAATAGGTTCGCGAGTAAAGTTGATTGGACAAAAAATGGGTCGACAAACCTTTGATCTAATGTTTAACATTCAAGCTAAAGTTGAGCTAATATTTTTCCTTATCAATTGGACATACTATCTCGAACTTTTGATCCAACATTGAGCAATTTAATCTCGAGCAGACATTAAAGATCGAACGTGAATGGAGTAAGGCTAAGACTCCACTCTTTGTCACCCGAGAAACTTGTTAAATGATTGGTGGTGTATTCCGTATTTCCGTATCACTTTCAAACCACCAAAGGTTAAAAGTTCGATACTCATATGTTCCGACGTAAAACCCAAATCTTCCTTTCACTCATCCCTACTTTCCCACACTTCAACGTAGAACGCTAGTAAGACTACGACTCGACTCTTTAAACTCGTCAAGTAACTAGTACTTTCAACATTTTAAAGACACGAATGTTATAAGTTCGATTCTTATCTGATCTGTTCCAATGTAAAACCCAAAAATGTTCCCAATCACTCTTTGAGATCCCATCACTACATTCCCACACTACTCTCCTATGTCTCACTTGTTCATCAACAATGGCGCCACCACCATTCAAGAAACACTACCTCACACTTCTCCCTATCTTCCTCTTCACGCTATTCATCTTCTCTCACTACTCTCTCTCTCCACCATCACTTTCTCTCTCCACCGCCACAACCACCACCACTACCAACCTCCCCTCCCCTCAAAAATTCACCTTCACCATCAAAGTCCTAGCCTATGATCGCCTTCCTTCTCTCACACGCTGCCTCAACTCTCTCTCCGCCGCGAAATACTCCGGCGACACCGTCCACCTCCACATATACATCGACCACTTTGTCAATTCTTCCGATGTGGGACAAAAGTTGGAAACTTCTCGGAGAATACTCGGGTTTGTTGATGGGTTTGAGTGGAAACATGGGCTCAAGTTGGTACATTATAGGACTGTGAATGTGGGCCTGCAGGCCCAGTGGTTGGAGGCCTGGTGGCCCGAATCTGATGATGAGTTTGTGTTTGTTGTTGAAGATGATCTTGAGGTTTCTCCTCTTTATTATAAGTTTTTGAAGAAATTGATTTTGGAGTATTATTATAATCAGTCCAATTTTAGTCCTTGGGTTTTTGGTGCTTCTCTTCAGCGTCCAAGGTTTGTACCAGGTACCCCTCTATTTTAATTTCATTTTTTTTTGTTTTTTTGATTGATATTATTATTTTTAAGGCATAAAAATTAGTTTGGTAGTGAAAATGTAGGTGGTAGTTTGATTATTTGGAATATATTGATGTAATAATGTTTGTTAATTCATGATTAGATTTGTTAAATGTGAGAAAGTTGTGTTCTTGGTTGGTATGTCAAGTTTCCTTGGTGAGTATGGTGATTTGATGGGTTTGGTGTGAAGAACTTTGACGTTTGCGGCGATTAGTGAGTGAAGGAATGGAGTTTAGTGGGAAAGGATTTGGATAGTGTGTTTACTTTTGCTCATTTGGTGGAGAAGGAATTAGGGTGTGAACTTGCAAAGTGTTTGAATGTACTTATGATCATTTAGTTATGTAATTGATGGGGTTTGGTGTGAGGAACTTTGATGTTTGCAGTGATTAGTGAGTGAGGGAAAGGAGTTTAGGGGGAAAGGAGTTGTGGTATTGGGGTGGTGGGTTTAGTTTTGCTCATTTGATGAGAAATGGGTTGAGATGTGAACTTTGTTAGTGTTTGAATGTATTTGATGATAATTTCGGGACCCATTTTATAATGAATGAAATGGGTTGATTTCGTTGGTGTATTTGGTTTGTTTGATAGGGGAGACTTTGTTGGTAGTTTCATTGACGAGATAGGGTGTGATATGTATGAGGCATATGTACTATGTAGTTGTGGTGTTTATAGAATGAAATTGAGCTTCTTTGGATAGTTTGTTCGTTTGCTTCATGTGATTATTGAATGAGAGAGGAAGTTAGCTTGCTTGGGGTATATGCTTTGGTTTGCCTTTTTGTGAGAGAAGTTGTTGAGGATGTGAGCTTCGAAAATACGATTTCTAAACCCAATTCTGTCGTGGCCTTGTGGGGGTTCTATGTCTGTCATGAAGTCCCGTTACAAGAAGGGAACTATTGGTTCTTAAAGGTATATGAAGTCTGTGTTTATTACCTTTAGAAAGATTATTCAAATTCTTATGAAGTTGGCTTCTTTTGGGTAGTACTTTGGTGTAAAGTGTGGTGTTATGGTAGTTGAGGAAAAAAATTCTAAATTGGTTTAGTGAGAGCTCATTAGCGTGCATATGGTGAAATCCTAGAAAGCATAATTAGTTGATATTATGGACCTTTGGTGAGATTTGTAAGTGAACTTAGAAGTCTCCTGCAAATCAGAAGGTTGATTAAGTAGTCCTTAATGCCTGAATTGGCTGCTATTTTCAATGTTTGTGCTGTTGATGTTTACGGAAAGGGGGTGGGCTTGTACGCTGGAAGATTACTTTTGCATTTGCTTAGTTAAATGGGATTCTCCACGTCAAAAAAAAAAAAAAAAAAAAAAAAAAAAGAAGAAGAAGAAGAAGAAGAAGAAGAAGACGAAACCATTAAGTTAAGCTTTTGTTGAGGTTTGTTAAGTTTTAATAGATGAATCATACTGATGGATGAGGAACTTTTAGTAGTTGTAGATGTCCTGTGATAGAATTCTAGTTTTTACAGGAAGGGAAGTAGTTGACTGTGAATTGATGCATATTTTTTTTCATTTCGTTGGAGTAGGTTGTCGAGATTCAAGAAGATAAAGTAGTTCTTTGGCTAGTCTGTTGACCTCCACTAGATGATGAGTGTTGAGGATGGAGCATTAAATTGGTATTTATTGTCTGAGCTTAGTGAAATCATTAAGGTGTAAACATAATGACATCCTTAGCGACAGGATGAATTGCTTTTGTGAAGGTTATCAGTATTTGGGAGGAGGACAAGTATTACCATTTGATATATCAGAAGGGTGATTTAAGAGGTTCTTGAGGTTGCTCGGGTTTTTGTACATACTAACATGTGAAAAGCTGCATCTTCCTTTCTCTTTGGGGGGTTAGGTGTGGATCTGTTTGGAAAGTGTTGTTGGCATACAGTTATTTCTTATAAACAATGGGGAGTCAGTGAGAGGCAGTGTTGAAAGATTACTTCTGCATCTGTTTCTTAGTTAAATGGGAGTACCTGTCTCCAAGAAAACAAAATGTGATCTAGACACTACGGTGATTGATGAGGAAATTTTAGTAGCTGTTGATTTCCACTGTCCAGTGATAGAAGTCTAGTTTCTTCAGGTGGTTTGCATCACAGCTTGTGAGTGAGAAAAAGTGCTTATTTTTTAATATTCGTGATGAGGAAGTGGTGTCTTTTAGACGTTAGTTTGTAAAGTCTTGGAAGATTTTACTTGATTCCTGATTTCATAACGCATCTATATCATCAACTACTGTCCCTGATCCTGTCAAAAAGGGGGGGGGGGAGTGTGCTGTCCCTGATCATGAAGCTTTAACAGGAAGGGAGAAAGGGAAGTAGTTGGCTTAAATTGATGCGTTCATTTCGTTCCATTAGGTTGTCAATATTCAAGAATCAAGAAGATAAAGTTAATTCTTTGGCTAGTTTGTGGACCTGCATTAGATGATGAATGTTGAGGATAAAGTATTAATCATTCAATTGGTATTTATTGTCTCTGTTGAGTGCAAGTGTTCATTAAGCTCTGCACACAATGGCATCCTTAGAAACAGAATGAATTGGCTTTGTGAAGGCTATCAATATATGGAATGAGGGCAAGATTAAGCATTTGGTAAATGAGAAAGATTAGGCTCTTAAAAAAATCCCTACTTTGCTTCTGTATCTAATATGTAATGCCTGAATTGACCAACAACAACAACCAACCCTTATTTCCAAAATGCCTAAATTGACTGCGTTTTTCGTTTTTTTTTTTTTTTTTTTTTTGTATTTTGTAATTTGTAAGGGGGTGATTACATGTAGGAGAGACAGCCTCATTATGATGTTGGTCATGAAGAAAAACTAGCTTATTTTGGTACGAGTAGTTGTGTAGCATGTCTTTTTGATAAGGAATTAGTTGCAGATGTCGCCTTTTAAGTTTTTAAAAGATTTTGCGTTACCCGCATGACAAAATTCATCTTGCCATTGGGTTCTGGGTAATGTTGTTGTCTTCTCTCCCCTGCTTGCCTGGCCACCCCCTCCCTCCACTCTGCCTGGAAAAGATGCTCGATTGTGTTTCTCTGTTAGCATGTTTCTGGGAATCACCTAAGTTTAAGATTCATAGTAATGTTCACTGCTTCTTGTCATAACAGGCAAACATGGAAACAAAATGAACTTGGATAGTGAATCTAGTCTCTTCCTCTACCAATTGGTGGGAACCTGGGGTCAGCTTCTCTTTCCGAGACCATGGAAGGAGTTTCGCCTTTGGTATGATGATCATAAAGCAAGGGGCATTAAGCCATTTCTTGAGGGAATGGTAATTTCCGAGTTTCCTTCACCCACCTGCAACTTATTACTGATAAGACCTGGATCTGAACTCATACTGGCCTGTGATCTTTTGGCAGGTGACAAATGGCTGGTACAAAAAGATGGGGGAGAGGATATGGACCCCATGGTTCATCAAGTTTATTCATTCACAGGGCTATTTTAACATCTATACAAATTTTCCTGATGAAAGGGCTCTTAGTGTCTCTCACAGGGATGCTGGTGTAAATTATGGGAAAACGGCAGGACCAGATTCGCAACTTGTGGGTGAAAATTCCAAAGATATTGATCTTTTAAAGATGCCGCCTTTGAGTAGTATGCAGTGGTATGATTTCTGCTTCAGAAAGCTACTTCCCGGAAGAGTTGCAAAGGAGCTTGATGAAGTTGGCCAGATCCTTCACACCACTGAACATCAAAAGCGTATTGTGCTGGTCAGTGTACTGGAAGCTTCAGAGAAGACCATCAGGAATTTGATATGCCACTTTGAGAGGCTTAATATTTGGAACCACATTTTTATGGTCCCTCATTCAAAATCAGATTTGCTGCTGGAACTCACGAGAAGGGGACATCCTGTGATTGACACAGCAGCAGTCTATAACAGCATCACACGAAGTAAGAAATCCATTCCTGAACTCAGTAGGGATATAGTGGTACAAGCGTATGTAATCAAAAAATGTCTGGAGTCTGGTGTTGACGCATGGGTGATCCCTGGCAACATGCTTCCACTGACCAGCGACCCACTTCTCCACTCCAGTGATTCCACTGTCGACTTCTACGTTGGCAAAGGCTCCAGGCAGTTTCTTGCTAAGAGTTCCTCCTCTTCTCGCAGACTTTGGGGTGAAAGTTTCGTGTCGAAACTTGCCGATACAGTGGACTCTCTAGCTGATCATGCTAGCAGAGATTTTATTGACACTGTTGAAAAGTTCTCAGGAAAACAAGGTATTAGATTAAAGGTTGTCGATGAATCAGGCTTCACTGTAAAACTCGAGTCAGCCAGCATAAACCAGTCATCAGTATCGAGTGATAAAAAGTTGATTTCCTGGTCACCTGCAAGTGACACTGATCTAGTACAAGAGTGTCTTGAAAGACTCGGAATGTGGATCATCAATGACGATGCTTCTTGCAAAGCCGTGGTCTGTCACTCATCATGACACCTCCAGTCACTGTAAATCTTCTCTTCCTTTTCTTTCAGCGGCTTTTTTTTTTTGTAGTTAGCGTAGCGAGGTGAGTGCTCTGTATGTAATCTGTGTTCAGTCTCATATTTTTTATTTACATTAACATATGTTCATACTTCACGAAATTGGATCGAAAATAGGAATTTTGCACTTGAAAGCTTTAACATGTCTCCTACGTGTATCTCATGTGTATCAGTCAATATTTCTCTTAATGAGGTGACGTTCCTTGTGAATCTGTGATTCTACCAATTTCTTGGCACTCAATTTTCTATAATAGTGGAATTTTTTTTTGAAAGAGTAGTTTTTCCTACCAGTAACAGTATAGACATGTTGTGTCGATTTCCTGTACCGGGGACATTGTTTGGGGAAAGGCATTAATTTGGAGAAATGCAGATGGTGATGTGAAATCGAAATCAACATTTTCCGTTCTGTTCTGGAAGTGCAGAAGAACTGTTGGTAAGTCCAAGGGGAAAGGGAGAGTGGGTTTGATTAAGATAACGAGAATGGTGGATGGAGTTTTAAGCAACTGGTCACTGGTGTCTTGATACGCAGCAAGGCCAGTGACGACTGATGACAGTCGTCTTAACCAGGGACGTTCGTCCTCAGACAATAATCAGAGTTCCTGAGTACTGTAATGTCATGACTCAAGTCACTCAACACTCCTGAACAGCTGAAGCTGCTGTAATCTGAACTATAGGAGTATACATATTACATAATACAATGTATATATATGTGTGGAGCGAAAAATGTTGCGTCTTAAACAATTTAACAAATCAAATTAATAAGAACAAAAACCCCACCAATCAAACTGACCAAAAAACTCTCCCTAATCTGCAAAAAGTTAGCTGCATTCGACTTCTTAGTGTCATCACCTTCATCACTACTACTACTATCTTCCGGAACGTCTTTAGGATGGTTGAAATCAGTCGATATGACGGTATCCGGAGCAGCTTGGTCGTCAACCTGGCCGGGGCTGGGGGCGGAATTGGCCGCAGACGTAGGGCCTGAGGCAAAGTCGGGGTTGTTCTTTAGGCTTGCAGGCAAACCTTGACCATGAGTCACCTTGATGCTAAATTTTTGACCGTTGATGCATTGCTCGCCTTCATAGTCTCCTGAAAAGAAGTACGTCGCGCCTTCTTTCATTAGTGGCACGGCCACCGTTATGGCTCGAATGGTTGCATTAGGGTCTATGCTTGACCATTGCACGTTGTCGTCGCCTTGACCGTCGCATGAATCGTAGGTGGTGGCGTTGTACGTTTGGATAACGGTGTGGTTGCTATCGGTGTTGAAAACTGCACATACACCACAAGACAACAAGGATATTAAAATCACTATTTGCACTCTAAAAAGAGTACTCGAACAATTCTCTACACAAGCCGCTTCAGATGCTAATTGGACGAATGTTAGGTGAGGCACAATGTATCAACATTATTATTCGGGTTTTATTCCAAACCATACCATTTTCGAACTATACATACGTACATAGCGCATCACCAATCATATCATGATTAATTGCTTCTCCCAAGTAGTTGAATGGTTGAAATATTTATATCTAGAAAGCAAGAATAATAATTTGATTCACATGTTAGTGTAACACTTGCATAGTGTAGTATCGTGACTAGTGGACTTTTTTCTTGCTCTTAGACAGGTAACACATAGAACATGCAATGTTGCTAAGAGGGCAAGTTACTTTTGCCTTTAATATGTTGCCTTATACTCAAGCTACACCAAAAAGTGCAATTTTTTAGCTGTGACTTGTGATTATTACCAAAACAACTAATAGTTTAATCTCACATTATTCCTGAAAATGGGTTTTGAATCTTTTGATATGATCACATAATCATACAACTCCAAAATGTACCACTAGATGACTATAATTCACTACAAAAAAGGAACTCGTTTAAATACGAAACAGAAAACGAACCATTATTACATGATCGCCTAATGGTTAAAAACTTAAAATAGTGGGAAAAGGATTCGATGATCTTACAATGACCTTGAAATTCTTCTCCCCCTCACTAGCATTGTACATTTGTATAATTGTATATGCCTATTTAGTTCAGATTCAAAAATTTTAACAGGTCTATGTAGTAAATTTGTACTTAGAAGTTTACGACTTTTCGATATCCTAAACAGACACAGTAAAAAAAAAAAAAAAAAAAAAAAGTAATGAAGAATCATGATGGTTAAAAACAGAGAAGAAACAGAGGAGATGGGAACAGAAGAAGAAGAAGAAGAAACTTACTGAGGAAGTCACCCAAAGAGAAAGATTTGGAAGAAACCCATTTCTGATAATCAACAGTAGGCTTAGCTAGCTTATCATACCACCCCAAAGAATCACCAACTGTGTAGTTCTTGTATGCTTCAACTTTTTCAACATTTCCCACCAAAAAACTCATCAAAACCATATAAAAACACACTTTCATCATCATATTCATATTTGGACTATGATCTTGCCTTTTTAATCTATGCTCCATTTTTATTTTATTTTTTGATTTTTTGGGGTGCTTTTTTCAGGAGTTTTCTTTGCTAAAATGATGATGGTGCTTAGATATTTATAAGAGTTAAGATAAGAATAATTTGCTTTTTTTTTTCTTTTAATTTTTTTCCACCTTTTCCAAGAATAAAGTCTCTATGGAATGCCCTTGAGTAATCCTTAAAATTACCATTATGGGTCACTCACTGAGTGGCACGTACAAGAGTATTTTGTTCTTCTACCATGTGACTTAGGTTCCAACTAAGTATAATCCATAATTGGTTAATAATTATACTGAATTATGACTGAAATGTGGATGAGTAAGGTCGATCTCTAATAGAGTTGGTAAACATGTTCGTCTTTAGTAACGTGTTATTTTTAAAGAGTTGTATGTATCCATTTTTAAAAAGACTTATACGGCGTATACTATATCAGATGTATAACGTTAATGTGTCGTTTGAGAGCCGTTTTTACATTCAAATGTGACCCTAATGAAGAGACTTTACTTCTATGAGACAATAGATAATAATCCAAATTTTTAAGTTGGTGTTTGTTGATTAGAGAAACAGGGCATTATTACATAAGGGGGAGCTGGCAACAGAGACATTGATGGGTTCAGGTTACTGTTTCCAATCATTGAAGAATGAAGTTAAAAGGGAGCAGTTGGCTCATGTGTACAGCCTACCCATATTCCTCTACTGTACTCTATTTGTACAGTATATCCTCCTAATCATGACCAAAAAATGATTAATTTTGAACTTTGATTAATTATAAATGATCAAGTAGTAGATCGCAAACAAATGCCTTTAGATATACGTGTCCATTCATAAAATCGTACTAGTTGTTAGTGTTATGAGATGTCGCGTAGATTGTATTTGTTTTCCGGCTCAAGCTTGGACTCGTGTAGGGTGTAATGCTCGTTATCTTATCGACCATACACAAGGCTCAAGCTCGGCTTGCAATGTAGTGACGGTAGTTATTGGTCGAAAATCGATAGCGGGATTTTAATTGGTTATAAACGCTCTCAAGATGTCACATATGATGTTCTGTAGTAGATAAAACGGCAAATTCTCGTGGTGCCCCCAAACTATGTCAGAATGCTCATGGTGCCCCTAACTTTGAAACTTGTACACTGCGGTGCCCCCGAACTATGCACCTATAGGCACGTGGTGCCCCTAACCCCCCATATTTCCTAACGGTGTTAGTTTTTGGATGTTAAATAATAATGTGAAATATAATTAGTGAAATTAATTAAACAAAATTGTAACTAATACACAAATAAGTAAATAAATAAATGAAAAAAAAAAAATTATCTCTCATGTTTTTCCAGCAACCCCCCATCCATCGGCCAACCCTCCCCGCCGCCCCCAACCCCACCGTCGACCACCCCAATCGCCTCCACTCCTCCAACCTTCACCACCAATGGGCCGCTCATGGCGGCGCGAACTCTGTACAACCCGCCAATGGGGCCGTCGTGCATCACAACCACCCCAAAAACCCCTCCACTTAATTTTTTCTTTCTCGCTACCGAGGCGGCGCGAGCCCAATGTAACCCGCCATCGGGGCTGGGTATTGTGGGCGACCAACAAGAGTGGGTCGCGGCTATTGGGGGAGGGGGGGTCTTTTCGGGGTGGATGTTCAAAGTTGAGGAGAGAGAAATTTAGTTTAAGGGGCTTTTTTGGGTGGTTGTGATTCACGATGAACCCGATGAGGGGTGTTTCTAGGTTTGCGCCACCATGGGCGGCCCATTGGTGGTGATGGTGGGAGGAGTGGGGGCGGTTGGGGTGGTCGAAGGTGGGGTTGGGGGCGGCAGTGAGGGAGGGCCGATGAGTCGGGGGTTGCTGGAAAAAAAGAGAGAAATTTTTTTTTCAATATAATTTTTTCATTTATTTATTTGTTTATTAGCTACAATTGTTTTTATGTAATTTCACTAATGATATTCCAAATAATCGTTTAACATTCAAAAACTAACACCGTTAGGAAATATGGGGGGTTAGGGGCACCACGTGCGTATAGGTGCATAGTTCAGGGGCACCGCAGTGTATAAGTTTCAAAGTCAGGGGCACCATGAGCATTCTGACATAGTTCGGGGGCACCACAAGAATTTGCCGTAGATAAAATGCAGCTTAATAGCAGCTAGCATCCAACCGTGGGTTCTGATGTCTCCTTCAACTATACTCTATGACAATGATTATGAGGTTGAAATGTACTTTTCACAAATTAACACAGTAATTTAAAAAGGTTAGTGGCCCTTAACGAATCATTTACATTGGTTAATTTGTGAAAACATATCTTCCTTATCACACGTATTTATCACTTTAATTCCTCCTTTGCCGACATTCATCAGAATGCACGCAGTAGGACTTAGAGAAGATCACATACTAGGGTGATTGTCTCCACGGCTTGTTTGTTTGTTTGTATTTACTTGAATCGGAACCTAGTTGATGACCTTAACGTATCAAGTTCGACTCTTATTATTAGTCTAGTTTGAATTAAAAGGGCGCTTTGATCAACTTACAACAACGACAAGTATTCGAGATTTTCATCCACATCAGGAATGTAAAGTTAAGACTTAAGAGCTCGCCCTCGAAGAACCGAAAACTAATCTTTTGTATCATGATTAAACAAGTGTAAAACCGAGTCACTATCGTAAAGAGCTTATACCAAAAAGAAAAATGATATTATAAGCGTATAAGCTAAGAAGGGTGCGCAGATTGCTGAAATAAATGGTACAATTTTGATAGAAGTGAAATAAAACTGAGAACGTCGGTGGTCGTATCAGAGAAGACTAAACCTTATCATTATCAGGTCTGACAACGCTAATTTTAATGATATCCCAAGTCTTTGGGTCACTTGCCTCTGCCAACTCAATGCACGTGCTTTGCAAAGCTTCTACTGCACTTTCGATAATCATCGATCAGACTTACTTCCACGCACCACTATAAATCTATAATAGAACGTTACTCCTTCCGTTTCTTTAAATTCTTGACTACCTTAAAATCGAATAAAAAAATATCGATAACACACATTTAAAATCTGGAATTGCCTTGCTAAAATGTATGGTGTATTGACATATTCATAGTCTTCCTCACTTGATAAAATACGTTAACCTCATTGCGCAATTTATTAGATCTGGTATATAAAGTATCATAGTCCAAAAATGAGAGACATGTGAATTCCTTGACTTTCATCCCCACAAAGATGTAACAAATTGATGTAAAATAACGTTTGGGTAAGCAATTGGAGTACACAACTTCACCAAGTAAAGGCGTGAAAATAACGTTTGTACGCATGATATGCATCTCACACACTTGCGACTTGCCCAAGCATGATATATTGTAATCAAATGTAGCAAGTACCACGTGAATGGTCTACTCTTTAACAGCATAGGCATGTGCAATGAAGAAGACATAAACTTAAAGTCTAAAACAAGCCACCCATTGGAAGGTGGCTCAAGAAAGACGCAATCAATTGATTCCAAATAATCTTGTACGAGACTACGATCTAAGATGATACTCCGATAGAATCGACAATACTTGACACGACACGATAAGTCTTTGCTAATCCAGACTCAAGAAAGCCAAGGCCGATATGAACACGATCAGAACATTTTACGGCTACTACCATAGTACCATGCCAATGTAAGGCGACATTCATCTCAGTGCGAATAAACTGGAAAACGTTAGCTAAGAAATCCGAGTACAAAATATTGGCAATAGAATAAGAGGAGTTGAGAGAAGTCTCATAGAATACAGCGACACTAGTCACACTACTACATTAACTAAGAACTCTCGCTAGAATGGAAAACAGGGCACTTTTCCAGATTTCAGTACAACATACTGGTCTGCCTGTACCGTACCATTCGCCGATCCTCAGGAGTCGATACACCACTGGAAACATGCAAAACTCTCGCTCAGGGTTATTACTGCTGGTACTCCTCCATTCCTTCCTCCTCATCGTCATACTCGAGTTCCTCATCTGCAGTAGCATCCTGGTATTGCTGGTACTCTGACACGAGATCGTTCATGTTGCTCTCAGCCTCAGTGAATTCCATCTCATCCATACCTTCACCAGTGTACCAATGCAAGAAAGCCTTCCTCCTGAACATAGCAGTGAACTGCTCACTGACACGCCTGAACATCTCCTGAATGGAAGTCGAGTTACCAATGAAAGTCGAAGCCATGGACAGGCCAATTGGGGGAATGTCGCAGACGCTGGACTTGACATTGTTGGGGATCCACTCAACAAAGTAGGAAGAGTTCTTGTTCTGTACATTGATCATTTGCTCATCCACTTCCTTGGTGCTCATCTTACCTCTGAACATGGCAGAGGCAGTGAGGTAACGACCATGACGAGGGTCAGCAGCACACATCATGTTCTTTGCATCCCACATCTGCTGGGTAAGCTCTGGGACTGTGAGGGCACGGTACTGCTGGGAGCCACGAGAGGTAAGGGGAGCAAATCCGACCATGAAAAAGTGAAGACGAGGGAATGGAATGAGATTCACTGCAAGCTTGCGGAGATCAGAGTTCAGCTGACCAGGGAACCTCAGGCAGCAGGTCACACCACTCATAGTAGCAGAGATCAGATGGTTCAAATCACCAACTGCCAAAATAAACATTAATGTCAGTCATATGCCCTGACAATGGATAACAGGCACAAGAAAACAAGATGTATGGCACCAACAATCCTAGAAAACAAGACCATCGTAAACATCAGAAGTTTTTTTTCCCACCAAATGATTTATAGAACAGTAGACACAGGGCGAGAGGGTTACATGTATTACCAAGTTCATCACAGGATAGGACAATAACTACTAGGCCTTGACGTTCTCAACTTAAAATTTTCAAAAGTTGAAAGCAAACCCCCGCTACTTCAAGTTCTTAAGATTTATCGGTTTTCAAGCAAAGCCAGTACAATGCAAAGCATAAGCCAGACATCCAGCAGAAAATGCAAATTAGAGGAGACTCAAAATCGGGAAAAAAAAAAAAAAGAGATTCAAATTTAGAATGGTAGATTATTGTTAAAATGTTTAACACACACTTGACAAATTTAGAAATGTTTGGAAACTCTTTGAAGGATTGGAAGCTCTTCCACTAGCCACAATTGTTCAGAATAAAACAGACATAATAGACGACAATGGCAGGGCTGCTAAACCAAAAACAAAGATCGCTAAAATGAAATTGCAGCATAGCAGTAGCATAAGCATAACAGTGCTCTCAAAAAAAAAAAAGCATAAGCATAACAGTAAATCATATGAGATTGACAGGTAAAAGTATACTCACAGCTAGGAGTAGTCAATTTAAGAGTCCTGAAGCAAATGTCATAGAGAGCTTCGTTGTCGAGAACCATACACTCATCAGCATTCTCAACAAGCTGATGAACAGAGAGGGTAGCATTGTAGGGCTCAACAACTGTGTCAGAAACCTTAGGTGATGGGAAGACTGAGAAAGTAAGCATCATTCGATCAGGATACTCCTCCCTAATCTTCGAAATGAGGAGAGTTCCCATTCCAGAACCAGTCCCACCTCCAAGAGAGTGGCATACTTGGAAGCCTGCACAGCAACAACTAATAAGCTAAACTGCAATAATAGCGCATCTTAAAACAACCAAATTACTCCAGTAAAAGAACATCTCAAGGTGGCAGGGTCAGGTAGATGTACCTTGAAGACAGTCACAATTCTCGGCCTCCTTCCTGACAACATCAAGAACAGAATCTATGAGTTCAGCCCCCTCAGTGTAATGCCCCTTAGCCCAATTGTTTCCAGCACCAGACTGTCCAAACACAAAGTTATCAGGGCGAAAGATCTGCCCATATGGACCAGTCCTCACACTGTCCATGGTACCAGGCTCAAGATCCATGAGCACTGCACGAGGGACAAATCGTCCACAAGAAGCCTCATTGTAGTACACATTGACCCTCTCGAGCTGTAGATCAGAGGTCCCGCTGTACTTTCCAGTAGGGTCAATGCCATGCTCAGCACAAACAACCTCCCAGAACTTGGAACCGATTTGGTTACCACACTGTCCACCCTGAATGTGAAGGATTTCTCTCATCTTGAACCTGCAGCAAATGAAGCCAAATCAGAAATCGTCACACACACGCACAACAATCATACTGCTCTAAATATATCGACTACTGATCAACAACAAAATACATTTAACATCGAGCATCTATCCACGTTTCTAAATCACGCCTTCAATCAAACATACTCGTACCATAAAAAACTAAACTAGCCCAAACCTATCCACATTACTAAAAAACTTACACACTCCATGATACTCCAATGCTCTACTACCCTAACCAACGCCTGTATCAGACACGGTACTCGATCCTACACTACCGATTTTCCAGTTAATTATTCGTTCTGTTAAACCATCAGATCAGTACTCCTATCGTTTAATCCCTCAAAACACACACGAATCGATTAATCACAAATCAATCAACCACAACTCACTCTCACTCCAACAAAGCTCATTTATCACACATCAGTGGCGTAATCTACAAGTTCAACAACGCCGTCGACAAATCAAACGCAACATACTCCGGATTTATCAATCCTCAATAGCTTCACACTCACATTTCGCCAGATCAACAAATCTTACTATTTTTAAAAAAAAAAAAAACAATTACAGCAACAAATCTCCATCTATTAAATCAAACATTTCCCCAAAAATCATCAATCATACAATAATATCTTCATTCTAATCGAAAAAAACCTAATCGATCTAAACTTCATCAACACGATACAAGCAAAAAAAATCGAAGCATCATCATTTGCAGTAATCTCAAACAAATCTAATCAAAATATTCACACATTTATATATAAAATAAATCGATCTACAACTCAAATTCGCCGATATAAATTAAAATCACAACTACAAAAATCAACATTTTTCAAACAAAAATCAAACAGCAGAAAATAAAATTCAAAATGCGGAAAATAAAATTACAGAAATAGTAAGAAGGAATACTTACAGAAAACGAACGGAATGTCACAGGAGATTAGAAGAGGAGAGAAAGCTTCTGAGAGAAGATACAAAGCAGGAGAGAGAAAGAGAGAGTGGAGTTTGAGGGGGGAAAATATGAACCCTAGCAATGGTTAAATAAGAGGAAAATGCAGTGATAAAAAGATTATAAAATTAATAAAAATTGGAATTATTGGGGAGGTAGATCCGACGGTCAGGAATGTTTCCCTCCTTTTTCAGAGATGAGCCGTTAGATGTGGGTTGATTATTTGATTGGACGGCTAGGATTTAGGGAGAGATTGTTTTTAAAATATTTGTGTGGGCGGGACCCGCTGAACTGGGTGTCTTTTCAAAAATTGAAATTTTGGGGGTGAAATTACGAAAGTGGGGCTCTGTAGAGAGTGATGTGGGTTTTTATTATGTGACTAGCTTGACAGTTACGTTTCTGCGGAAGTTGGGGGTCAGGGAGAAGTGAGTTGGAAGCACTGTATTTTTTTTTTTTGTAATTCTCCGTAGTGGTATACGTTAATGTTTGAAAAATAGTACCTACATTTCATTTTCACTTGAAATATTCAGAATCATTTTTTAAAAAAAATGAGTAAAAAAAACTGAAATCGAGTATTCAATATTTTGAGTTGGAATCGGTATTTGTTTCACCGTCACTTTCTGTCGAAAAAACTAAACTGGTTGAGTATATACTTATATTTTGGTTTAATTGGGACATCTTTTTGTAAAGTAGTCTTATGTCTTCAAAATTTTGCCATGAATAGTGTTTGATTGGCATTATTTCCAGTTTTGCTCACATCCGATGTACGAGATCCGGCTTCTTGTTTGGTGACACATAACGATATGTAATTAGCACGAACTTTTTGCCAAATTTGAGACTAAACATAAGTCCATAAGACTTTTGCTCTATGTAGAGGCTTCATTTTGATTGCGGGATTGATTTGTGTCAAACACCGTGGATTCCTTTAATTTATCTACTTTTAGGCCCTGTGCGATTGGACTGCATTTTTCTGATCTGATTTGATTTGATTTGATTTGAACTGATCTGATTTGATTTGATTTGAATAAATTTGATTTGATTTGATCTGAACTGAATCAACTGATAAATTAACTGCAACTAGACGAATTAATAACTAAAAATAGACTACATTCATTGATTGTTATTTGGATAATTCTGATCTGATTTGATTTGATTTGAATAAAGCTGATCTGATTTGATTTGATTTGAATAAATCTGATCTGATTTGAAAACACCGTTGAATAAGTTGAATCGCACAGGGCCTTAGTCATGGTGGACACTTTTTTCACGATATGTACATATTTCTAATACATTATCGTAAACATCTTGAAAATGCCCTTGGTGAATTTGAGGGCTATTTCTCCACTTTTGGTGTTTTTTTTTCGCCCCTCTGCCTCTCGTAACCCATTAATTTCACCCCTTTTTTTGCTGATTTGGGGCACCCATAGGTTTTTAGCTTTGCCATAATGCATAATATGATCCATAAAAGCTTTATCTAAAAATTGAGTCATTTTTTGTTATAGTTTCGTTTTGGGTCAAGTTTGACAACCTTTTTTAGAAAAAAAAAATGAACAGATGTTTTCAAAACTTGACCAATGATAGACTTTGGGTACTTTTATTTTATATACGCTGATCAATTCCTCAGCTTGAATGGGTATTTAAGTTCCTGACTTCCCTCGACACTCATCGCCCAATAAGGCTAGGGTAATTTTTTCTTTACTAATCTTTAAAACATAAGGTTTAGTTTCATTCCGATAAAACCATAATATTACAAAAGTTTGAGTTATTTTTGCTCTCGAGACTATTTTGACTCAAAACCGTGAAATATAGCATTCAATTTGTCACCCACTATTTCAAGTATATGGATTGTCTTAAAACATTGTCGTAAATACCACACTATATAATATGAGTGACTCTATTAACTACTCGTACTATAATTTAAGCTATTTTGTTCAAATGATTTTGGACTAAATACAATGGGTTGTGTATATCTCGGTTTGAGCCAAAATGTTCTAACAGGGACATTTTTATACTATTATTTATCGACACTATGAGACTTAGGTTTAGGTACGGACCTTAAACATACAAGAACTTTAGAACCATAGTCTTGACGGTTCATTTACTCATATCTACTCATGGTCTAGAGAACAAACACTAGAAATAGATACGTCTTCGTTTTTGTGTATTGGGTTACATGGATTTGGGTTGTGTAGATCCGGTACTTACCCCAAACCCGCTTTTTGGGCACCGCCGGATTTATATGCTCATTCTTGTAGTCCTATGTCATTAGGAAATATGTGATTTCACTTTGTATCTTAGTTATGATTTTGCGGGCCGAGATGTTTTTGTTCTTTTTTGTGGGAGGTTTGGATGGGTCTTGGTGGTTCACGGAGTTGTGCCCTTTAAAACCGGGGTTGCGGATCCATAATTCTCATCCCAAATGCCCACTGGTTATTGGACCGATCTCGGCTTTGAATGTGTTTTTTTTTTCTTTTCTTCTCCCCCTCTGTACGACAGTTAGGGTTAGCACTTTTATCCCCTGGCAGTAGGGACCTAGTGCCATTTTGCTTCTTTTACCATAAAAAAAAAAAAAAAAAAACATCCCCAAACCACCTTTATTTAATCTCTCTTTTCCCCTTCCCCCACCAAGCCGCGGCCCCAAAACCACCGCAATCGAACAACATTAACCCAATTCTCCTCATCGGCCTCTCTTCTTCACGCAACCACAGCTCCACCGCCCCTTCCCCAGGTCGCCGCCTACTACTCCATAACGACGTCTGCGCCCGTTTGACGTCCAATAATGTCGCATATTCAGCTTTCTTTGAGTTGCATATTGGTGGTCCTACAGGGGCTGTTTATTGACGCAGTCAGACCCATCTTTTTAATTGGCAACCAATTTTGGGCATTTTTTTTCTTCTGGTTCACTAGTATATGAACCATGTATCATTAGTGTGAAACAGAGGCTTAACCTGCACCTTCTTCTTTAACTCTGCCACATCAGACCGTGGATTGTAACTAAATGAGTTCCCCTAGAAGTTAGTTATGCTGAGCTGGAGGCAGTTACAGGGTAATGATAAGGTGTGAGAAGGTGTATGTTTGCTACGGTATGGATCACAATTTGTATATAAGAGATCCATTGTAACTCTTTCTAATTATCAATAATACAACAATATTTCTATTTTTCTTAATTTCAAAAAATATTTCTTTTTTTTGTTTGTGTTCTCCATCTCCAACTTTCTTTTTTCCCTGACGCAACAACTCAGTTTCACATGGTATTGAACCAAAAAATGGTCCAAATTCCACAAATTTTACCTCATTTCATTCGTAATTCTTCATATAATCACAATCACTCATTTTTTTACGAAATCATCGCTGATTTCGTCAAAACTTCCACTAAAAATCAACTGATTTTCATGTCTATTTCTCTCTCAATTTTCCGCCTCTGTTCTCGTTAACTTCAAGGGTTTTCAACTTCAAGATTCCTATCAAAATCACGGTGTCCTGTGTGAGAAGTTTGGGTATCTTCTTGATTACTATTCTTTTCATTTCTCAACTGATTTTCGTGTCTTTTTCTCTCGAAATATTCCCTCTGTTCTCGTTCACTTCAGGAGATTTTGACTTGAAGATTCCTGTCAAAATCACGGTTTCCCGTGTGAGAAGATTTTGTATCTTCTTGATTACTTTTTCTTGGTCGATTTATTCAAGTGGCAATTAGTACGGTGATTGAGTGATTATGGACAAGGGGAAGAGAAAACTGACTCGTGAAGAAGAGGAGAGGCAGAATGAGGAAGAAGAAGAGAGAAGATAAAACTTGCGGTTTACCATGATGATTGAATACCAAGAATCTGAAGGAGAAGGAAGATTGTTGGTAATAGAAGGGGAAGAAGAGATGAGGAGGTTGACATTGGCGAGAAGTGGATGAGAGGAGGACAATGATAAGAGTAGAGTATAACGAAGTTAAGAAATTGACCGAGTAATAAAAGGTAAAACAACAATGGAAGTATGATGATTGGAGGAAATGGCAACGTCAGTTGGATAAGACTAAACCTTCAATAAGAAGGAAGATAAAATAGTAGAAGGTCAATTTAAAACAACGTCTTTTAAAGACGAGGGAAAAAAAGGAGAAGGAAAAGGAACTTTACAAGATGAAGGAGTTGGAGTGGCTTTATAATTCGAGGGAGAAAGATGAAGTAAGAAGAAGAGATGAGGAAGACATGAGGAAAAAAAGTGGAAAACATAACAATTGAGGGTTTGAAGATGCTACTAAAGTTTGCAATCGTCAGGTTTGGAGGAGTTCTTCTCGATATGGTTGAGATGAAGGGAGATTTTGGTGCTTAGATTTTGTTATTTCGATTAATCATCAATTGCTAAAGCACAACATTATTGGTAGATAACATACAACGATGTAATGATAGTCGCGTAGCTCTAAATGGATTCAACTAAGCCATTTACCCAATGTTTGTATTACCAATGATTTGAAAATCGACCCAGATATCGATCAAATCGCCTCTAAAGTCCGATAGTTCAAAGGGTTCAACCGGGCAGGAGAACCGGATGACATCTTATAGTCATATTATAATGTTGTTTTTATTTTGCAAATTGAAGTTTTCAATATTATAATATAAAAACTAAAAAGTAACCCTAAAAAAAAAGTAACCTCCTGATGTTATCGTCCACTACTTCCGAATATCTAAACATACCAATCATCCATCTCTCTTCCGCCATTTATACAATATTTTTTTTCCTGACCATATGATCTATACTCATCATTATCATTCATTGTCATATCCATGATTTAATCATCATTACTATTTTGCATGATATAATGTTTTATTTGATTGATTTCAAATTGTTTTAAATGACAAATAGATGGTAAGGAACTTTGGGAACAAACAAATGAGAGGTGAAGATGATAGAGAATTGTTGATTGATATATACCGACAACAGTGGTGATCTAGTTTTCCCAAAACCGGGCAATAATAAACATATAAGACCCTGTATGATAGGACTTGAATATTCAGATCAGATCATAATTATTAAATTCAGATCACAAGTATTTATATTAAATTTGGTCAGATCAGAGACTTTCAAATCAGATCATAGATATTCAAATCAGATCAGATTTAAAAAATTTGATCATATCATAATTAACACTATTCTCGAATTTTATTCAGATCAAAGCATAGCCATTCAAATCAGATTAGACTCGTTCTAATTAAATTTCATCAGATAAGAGCCAATAAAATCAGACCAGATTCATTAAAATCAAATCAAATCAAATTAGAAAGATGCAGTCCTATCATACAGGGCCTAACATGTCTCAGATATTTATTTCATCATTTGTTAATGTAAACCGGTTTTGGTTCCCGTTTTTCTTGCCGGTTTCCCAGGGATTTTAGCGTCTGATTGGCCCGCCAGATTGTCAAGTATTTGGTTATTTCAGTTGAACCCGCATGTCCGGTTCAATTATAAAACATTGTTTATCACTCTCTCCATTCACTTCATCCGTCTGATTGCATTGTTCTATTTTTTACTTTAATATCCTTATATCAAATGATCTCAGCCTTTAATACTCATATGCAACGTAAGTCGTAAGAAATGGAGGGAATGTGGAGCAGACTGAGACCCTATGCGATTTAACTTATTTAACACTGTTTTCAAATCAGGTCAGATTTATTCAAATCAAATCAAATGAAATCAGTTTTATTCAAATCAAATGAAATCTGATCAGAATTATCCAAATAAAAAACAATAAATCCAGTCTATTTCTAGTTATTAATTCGTCTGATTGTAGTTAATTTATCAACTAATTCAGTTCAGTTCAAATCAAATCAAGTTTATTCAAATCAGATCCAAATCAGATCAGTTCAATTCAATTCAAATCAAATCACATCAGAAAAATGCAGTCCAATCGCACAGGGCTAAGAAATGGCGATTCGCTCGTCCTGTTTTTTCCCATTTTATATCCCCCTATTGTATTAAACTAAGGTTTGAATTTTCGTGTGTTAATTATGAACAAATTTGCTATTTAAGCATCGATAAATGTTGTTCCTCATTGTTTTACTGTTGTCCGATCCATTTATATTGTTCCTATGTGTCTTCTGGTTTACTCCTCTACTTCTCTCATTCTCATGGTTCTCTGCATCATGACATAGATATTACTGTGGGTGGTAGAATTATGCTATTATGAAACAACCCGGAGGAATCTATGTCGATTTTCGCTCTATTGTTAGACAAGTAAGTTGTAGTTTCAGCCTAACTGAATGTTTGCAATTTCAATTTATTTGGTTTCATTGGCCTAGTTACAGTTGTATACTATGTGGTACTATAAAAGGTATGGAAATTTTTAAAAAGCATCAACTCTCGGTCCTTCACATTTGATCACTTGAGCCTCTAAAAGCTGAACCAGACATGTTCGGAAAAACCCAGAATTAATCGACTTCTAGTCCTCGTAAAAAATCTGACTTTTTAGTGGTATGATGATCGGTGTTCAATATATATGTTGATCGTGTTTTAGCCTCTTTTTTTTGGTACGAAGGAGCAGCTAATGCTGCGGGGGTGGGGTATGAGGATTTGAATCCGAAACAACCCGCCAGACAGGTTGAGTTCCTATCCACTAGGCCAAACTTAATCCTCTTTAGCCTTTAATGCTTGTTGATTTAGCATGAATTGTCAAGGACTTCGTGAATGTTGAATATATAATAGTTTGATATGTGAGCAATTTTAACAAAACGTTAACAAATGAAAGGCACACATGCACAGAGAAAGTATTTGTCTAATGGTTCAACGGAACGTGGTCTCGGAGTTAGCTAGCTAGCTAGGTTCGTTTAGGCCCTGTATGATAGGACTGCATCTTTCTGATTTGATTTGATTTGATTTTAATGAATCTGATCTGATTTTATTGACTCTGATCAGATGAAATCTGATTTGAATGACTCTGATCTGATCTGAATAAAATTCGGGATTAGTGTTAATTATGCTATGGTCAAATTAGTTAAATCTGATCTGATTTGAATGCCTCTGATCTGATTTGAAAGTCTTTGATCTGACCAAATTTGATTTGAATACTTCTGATCTGAATTTAATAAATATGATCTGATCTGAATATTCCGTTTATTAAGTCCTATCATACAGGGCCTTAATCGTTTATATGTCGGGTTAGACCTGTATGATAGGACTTAATAAACATAATATTCAGATCAGATCATATTTATTAAATTCAGATCAGAAGTATTCAAATTAAATTTGGTCAGATCAAGGACTTCCAAATCAGATCACAGACATTCAAATCAGATCATATTTAAGAAATTTGATCATATCATAATCTAATACTATATATTAAAACCTGAAACCAAGTCTTTCCTAGGACGACACTTGGCATACATTAATTGGATAGAACATAAAAATAGCATTAAATACAATTATCGGTTAGGATATGGTAATAAATTATCATACATTAATTGGATAGAACATAAAAATAGCATTAAATACATTTATCGGTTATGATATGGTAATAAATTATTATAGAGTAGTATAGTAGTACCTAATTTATGTAATATAATCATTATGGTAATTATTTATTAGAACAAAAAAAAGGCAACATATAAAACGAGTATAAACAATATAAATACATAGCCCGGGCGTGGCACGGGCATGCAAACTAGTATTAATCTACACCTATAAAATTTAGTTTAAATTGAATAAGAAAAAAAAAGTGTAATGTAATCGGGCCGCCCGTGCAATTTTACACGGGTAAAAACCTAGTTAACACTATTTTCGAATTTTATTCAGATCAAATCATAATCATTCAAATCAGATCAGACTCGTTTAATTTAAATTTCATCAGATATAGGCCAATAAAATCAGATCAGATTCATTAAAATCAAATCAAATCAAATCAGAAATAAAGATGCAGTCTATCATACATGGACTTAATAAACGGAATATTCAGATCAGATCATATTTATTAAATTCAGATCAGAAGTATTCAAATCAAATTTGGTCAGATCAGAGTCTTTCAAATCAGATCATAGACATTCAAATCGGATCAGATTTAAGAAATTTGATCATATCATAATTAACACTAATCTCGAATTTAATTCAGATCAGATCAGAGCCATTCAAATCAGATCAGAGTCATTCAAATAAAATTTCATCAGATAAGAGCCAATAAAATCAGATCAGATTCATTAAAATCAAATCAAATCAAATCAAAAAGATACAGTCCTATCATACGGGGCCTTAGTTTGAAGGCTTATGGTTTTAATTCTTGGCCCCAAAAACGTTACGAAATCCTAACTATTCTCTCCTCGGCAAAGAAATCAACGGGGACTCATCACGAGACATAAGAAATGCTCAAACTTTAAAACTTGTTCCACAAGCTTTATTTTTCTTCCCCACCAACCGAAATGAACCAAAAAAATTAGACGGATTTTTCTTCACGTTGTTGTGTACCAAAATACTTCATATATGTGTTTTCCGTGAAGAAAAGGTTGGATAACCTATATTCAAGTTAGGGTTGGTTTTTGAGTATATGTCGACGACGATCGACATGCACCGCCGGACAATCTCATAAATCCAGGTTCCTCTCGAATTCCTCTTTTCCCCCATATGACGAATAATTTAGGGTTTGACGAGCAAATTAAAGTTTGTAATTAAGCACACGTACGTCTCGGTCTTTCGTGACTTGTTTTTGTTCCTATCGCAATTGTTAATTATTCGATCCCAAATAATTTTGGGACTAATATTTTTTTCGTTCTTTAGGTTTGATATTGTTGTTTTTGTTGTTGTTGTTGGTGGTGATCGAAATCGTTCGTTGTTTGTTCGTGTTTGAAGTTCCATTTCTTTTGTAGGTCGACAAAGATTTAATTTTATGCGTAACTAGTCATTTAATTTGTTTCATCTCCATCCAATTTTATTCATCACAGATCGAGTAGTATTACTTGTTGTATTAGATGGACGTTTTCGGTAGAGATCGATCATGCATCTGATCGAAGAAACAAATGAATTTCGAGCTCGTCACGAATAAGGTGCATTAGGTTGCTGATGAGTGTGATGACTAAGCTGTTGTAGATGTGAATGTTACACTACTGATGATGGTGAAGTTATAGCTTAATTGGAATCATGGCATGTCTTTTGAGCCTTGTTTCGTGGGATTTACCTTTCGGTAGTGTTGTTCTTAAGATCGATTTTTACCCCCTTTTGATAATTGAGCTTGTCTATGATTTAATTTGTAGTAAACGAAGGTATAAAGGAAAGGTACTTATGACAAGCAAGGTCGTTTCTGAACCCACAACGAAGCTTAAAGAACATTTCGAAGATGAAGACAACGACTCTAGTGAAAGAATAGACGATGAATTTGATGAAGATGAAGATTGTGATATAGACGACAACTCTGATGAAAGAATAGACGAAGACGACTTTGATGATGACGTCAACCCTGATGAAACAATAGAAGAAGACGACTACTATAATGAGATTAACGACCTTGATGAAAGAATAGATGAGATATATAGGTAACGCTACGCGTTGGTGAACTTTTTATTAATCATTATTACATCTATTCTTGGATTTTGTTTAGTTTCTCGACAATCTGATTATTTACTTGGCTTTATATTCTTGTTCTAGGCAGAATGAGAATTTTGAAAGAGCTTCACGTAGATATGCAAACACTGCCATAGATTATTACAATTTCAAGGTTTGTTTTCTACTCGTATAATTAACTTAATTACAATTTTCGGTTTCTTGGACACTTTATCTTATACCATTAACTTATTGGGTGTTGCCGTGAATTAATTCACAGCGGGGTAACAATGATTATGAGGTTGTGAAGCTTGGTTCTGTTGGGGCAACATCTGTGGGACGCGATGTCATAATCCATACCAACTTCAAGGCTAAGCGCAAAGATGATCCTGATGCTCCACTCGAAATGTTCTTTGCCCAACTTAAGCTACTTGGCAGGGCTGACTATGTGCTAACTCAAAGAATGATTGTTGAAGATTGCACAAATCTGGGGCCTTGTAAAGAACTACCTGGTACATAACTCCTCATCTTATTTTTTTTCCACTGATGTCTCTACTACGCCAAAGAAGCTGGAAGTTGGAATGGTTTGGCATATTGAATGAGAAACCTGATGCCTTATCAATTAGCTTGCTACTTAATTCTTTAATGCTTAGTGATAGGGCAGAAATAATTCTTGCTGATGACAAATTTTGTGGCAAATCTCGTCAATTATAAAAATTCGAGGTTGAATTGAACCGGTTCAATCGAAGACTTTGAAGTCTATTATATATGGTTATCATGCCCTAGGTTTGGAGTGTCGTCATGGACATTAGCTTAATTATAGTGGCTAGTCTAGAAAAAGACCTAAAAGAAAATGGCAATATAAGTTGCTACCGTACGTACGGCAAATTTAATTTGTAAATCTGAAGGGGGGAAACTAACATAAGCTGGGTTATTTCGCAGATGAACCACATAATGCTCGCTGCAACTTTTGTTCGGGTTTGGTTTATCACCCTAAAGGGTTGAAGATTTGGCGAAAGAAACCCAAGCCCATCGAGGTATAGGAGTTTGGATCGCCGGAGTTATAGATCAGAGTTTCAAGATTAAGCTACATTCATGCATGTAGCATTATGGTGTTTAAGTTTCTAATTAAGATACCCTTGATAACAACTAACAAGTACGGTATAGTTATGAAACAAGTCTGCGTAGTACTTGAAATTGTTTTTGTTTGATTTGCAAATGTTAATGTTAGCCGACCCGAAATCATTCTTTTTTTTTTTTTTTTCGAAACGGGTAGCATAGATAATCATAAACTAATCAGAGTACAAGCGTCGTGAGGTTACAGAGCCATAATCAAAGGCTACTTACACCCCCCGGGTCAATGTCCTCCCCTAGGTTGAACCGGGGAACAAAAGTATCATTTTCATCAAAATACATTTGAATAGTAAGGGGAGGGGTTACAAGGTGCCGAAAATCAATACAATCCAAATTCATCCTAGCCTCACGGGCTATCAAATCAGCAGCTCGAACCCACTTTCTCGGGATGTAGAGGGTCTTCTTTACTATTCCATCCTCGATGAACACCCTGCACATGTTATAAAGGTTGATGAAGCGATCTTTAACAATTTCGCCACTTTGAATACCCAAGGTAACATATTTGCAATCACTAAGCAATGTGACATCCCGCCAATTATTGTCCTTGCACCATTGGGCAGCCGCTAGAATGCCCAGGACCTCCGCATGAGGGGCGTCCATAGCAGAAATCGTAGTAGCAAAGCCGGCTGCCCATGAGCCATCCGGATGGAGGAGTAACCCTCCCACACCTGCAAAATCAGCACTAGGAGCAAAAGAAGCATCGACAATAAGGGTGAAATGAGGTTGGGGAAAAACCAGGGGTTCCGGGGTGAAGGTATGACCATGGCGGGTGAGGGTTTCTTGGTTAAGACCAAGGGTGGGGGAAGAAAAGTTTGAGATTTGTTGCTGAACAGTGTGAATAAGGGTGGGGACAGGGGTGTTTTTTGTGTCAAAAATCCAAAGGTTCCTACGCTTCCAGATAGCCCAAAGAACAAAAGAAAAGGTGGTACTCCAAGCACAATTCTTAACAATATTAGAGCGAAACCAATCAGCAAGATCCATAGAAAAGAAAGGTGGAGGGACATTAAATGCAATCCAAATCTCATGGGCTCGGGGACAATCCCTAAGGACATGAAGGGCGTCCTCAGTAGTAGTAGGACAAAAGGGGCAAAAAGTCCGCAACCCATACCCCTGCGAGAGAGAGTGGCCTTGGTGGGGAGACGATCCCAGATGGCAAGCCACATAAAGAATCGGATCCGAGGGAGGGTGTGGAGGGACCAAACACAAGACCAAATGTCCTCTTTACTACTAAGGGGATGACAAGAATCCCATAAATCATTATAAACAAAAGAGGTGTCAAAGAAAGTGTGGAGGGAAGTGCGGCAACATAATGTATCTTCCCCCGAGGTCGGTAAAGACATGTGAGAAAGTCTATGAACGATAGGTGCCGGCAAAAAACAACTAAAATCATCTAAATGGGAGAGGCCATCGGCAACTGTAAGAGTAGAGTCGGAGGGGGAAAGAGGACCAACAAGGTGGTGCCGGAGGGGGCCATCAAGGCCCCAAGTGTCAAGCCAAAAGCGTGCAACGTCGCCCTTACCAAGGGCCCAGCAACTGTGCCGACAAAACAGATCCCAACCGTGCTTTAGGCCATTCCAAATGTGGGATCCTTTGCCAAAAGCGGTGGGTTGATCTTTATTGGCACAATACTTTTGGTGAAGGAAACGGGTGGAGAGGTTAGACTTGGCATCGAGTTGCCAGCAAAGCTTCATCATGAAAACGTGGTTCATGAGTTTGCTTGACCGAAACCCAAGGCCTCCTCTATCCTTAGGGCCACACAGCTTGTCCCACGCGATCAAGTGGAGACCACGGCTGCCGGGCTTGTCACCCCAGAAGAATTTAGCACAGATGGAATCAAGAGAGGTTAGAGCATAAGAGGGAAAAGCAATGGCCTGCATGTTGTACCATGGGATAGTAGAGAGGGTGGTCTGGATGAGGATAGCTCTCCCGGCTTTAGAGAGGGTGTTGGTTTTCCAGGTTGAGAGTTTATTTTTAACTTTGGCAATGATTTTCAAAAAGTGGTCCTTACTAGGTCTTTTGGCCGAGAGAGGAAAACCTAGGTAAGTACCAAGGTCGGGGCTAGCTTGGATACCAAGGGTATTCTGAAGATTAGCTAGGTCCACGTCAGAAGTGTTTTTTGAAACATGGAGTTTGCTTTTGGAAGTGTTCATCCGCTGGCCAGAATGGGAGAAGAAAGTGTTTAAAGTAGCAAGGGCACAATCTAAGGTCTGGGCGGAGGTGTCACCGAAGATGATTAGGTCATCGGCGAAGAAGAGGTGGGAGATAGTCAGGTCACTCCTCGGAAGCCGAAATGGCTTCCAATCACCTGAGTCACACGCCTCGTGGATATTGCGGGAGAGAACCTCCATACAGATTATGAAAAGGTACGGGGAAAGAGGGTCACCCTGACGAATGCCTCTAGAAGGTGAAAAAGGAGGAGTGAGACGCCCATTGATTTTGATGCTAAGGCGCGAAGTGGTGAGGCAAGTCTCAATGAGCCGAATGGAAGGCTCATCCATCCCAAAGACCCGGAGGCTGTGGAAGATGAAACTCCATTCAATTCTATCAAAAGCTTTCTCAAGGTCAATTTTGAGAGCAAACCAACCCCTCTTCCCTCTTCTTTTCCGCATGGAATGAAGGATTTCAGAGGCAATGGTGTAATTGACCATGGTGCCTCGCCCAGGGAGGAAACTATTTTGGTTAGGGGAAATGAAGTCATTAAGAAGAGGTCGGATTCTATTGACAAGGATTTTGGTGATAATTTTATAACTGTTATTACACAAACTTATGGGTCGATAATGTTTAATAGAGAGGGGGTTGTCACATTTAGGAACGAGACAGATAGAAGTCTCATTGACATCCGGGGCTAGACAACCACTTTCAAAGAAAGAGTGGATAAGGAGAACAAGGTCCTCCTTGATGGTATCCCAGTGGTGGTGATAGAAAAACATGTGGTAGCCGTCCGGGCCCGGAGCCTTGTGAGGCGCAAGGCCAAAAACAGCCTCACCAATCTCCTCAAGGGAGGGGAGGGAAGAGATGTGAACACAACTGGACTCTGGAGAAGGGGGATCAGGAGGGGTCACAAGGGGGTCAGAGGCAAAGAGATTCTGGAAATAATCCAGAATGTGGGTCTGAAGAGCATGCGGGTCAGTAATGGTCTCACCAACCTCAGTGTTCAAAGAAACCAAGTTATTTTTGAACCTCCTGATAGTCACAGATTTATGGAAGAAAGAGGTGTTTCTGTCCCCATGAAGGTACCAATTGGCTTTAGAGCGAAGGTGCCAGAAAAGTTCTTCTTTAGCAAGAACGATGGTGAGGTCGGCATTCAGTTTCGTTTCTAAGTCAAGAAGAAAGGTGCTGGGTTGGGGGTTGTTGTTGTGGGCACGACTAATACCATTAAGTCTATTAACAATGGTCTGCTTATCTTTGACAAAATTGGTAATGTTGTTGCGAACCCAGTTCTTGATGGTGTGGGACAAAGAGGTGAGTTTTGGGCTCCAATCATCCGACAAAAGGTTCCACTCATATCTAATCATGTCATCGAATCCGGGCTCAAAGTACCACCAAGACTCAAGTTTAAAGGTAGTGGAGGTAGGGGTAGAGGGGGTTATGGAGAACGGCTCAGTATCAAGAAGGATAGGGTTATGGTCGGAGTTTAATTTTGTGAGGTGAGTAACATGGGTGTTGGGGTGGCAGTGAAGCCAATTCAAGTTAATCCAAGCCCGATCAAGACGCTCCCAAATGGGAGTGTAACGACTATTATTGTGCCAAGTGAATTTAGTTCCCGAAAAACCAGCATCTATAAGACCACAGGAATCCATAACATCAACAAAAGCATTCACCCGGTTCATTTTAACACTCCTACCTCCTAACTTCTCAAAAGGGTGGGTAACTTGATTAAAATCGCCAATTGCAAGCCAGGGGGTAGTGACATCAGTAGCTAATTCTGAAAATTGCGACCAAAGTTCCAAACGACCTTTATGCTTTGGACTAGCATAAATAGCAGTGTATTTGTTGTTGGTATCGATATTGTTTGGTTCACTTTTTTGGACGACCCGACCTCTGCTACTACCTAAGTCGATGGTTTGAACTCCAATTTTATTAATTCCATTTTTCTTGTATACTGTATAAGCGAAGTTTTCTTTTGTTTGTGGGCTCTTATATTGCAATTTGCCTACTTATTTGATTCCCTAAGCACACTCACAGTCCTTATCGATTGGAATCGAGATGGGATGACATCCACAGCTCCACTGCCAAGTCTATGGTTTCGAGTTTCAACTTCGTGTTTATACGTATATTATTGATAGAAAAAAACTATACTCTTTTTCGTTTGTGATTTATATGTTGCAATCGCGTAGTTATTTGATTCCGTTAGCTTAATGACAGTTGTAAATGTGTGAAATAAACTCGACCAAATCTTCACCACTACAGCAGCGTTACCGGCCTGTTACGTCTTATATCTTCTTTTATCTCACAGTTGGGGATTCCTCTGTAATGTTTAGTTGTGGCAGTTAAATTTGTGGTGATGGGCTACTGGACACTCCTTGAGCGTTTTTTTTTTTCTGAATAATTTCTTTTGTAAATGAAGGTCTGAAGGACAGGTATATGGGGCAGTCGAGGTTTCCGAATCCGCAATGGAGAAGAAAGATCTTGAACGTGGAAACTACCGTGAAAAACAACTAGATGAGATATATAGGTAAATGCTAGGCGTTGGCCGGGTCGGGGCACTTTTTATTACTATTCTTGACTTTTGTTCTTCTCGACATTCTGATTACTTGGCTTTATGCTTGTTCTAGACAGAATCCAGATTTCGAAGAATCTTCACGTACATATGCAATCACTGCCTTAGCTTCGTACAATTTTAAGGTCTGTTTTCTTCTCGGAATAGTTCCACAGCAACTTAATCGTCTAATTTTCGTTACATTCAAATTCGCTCCATCTATGACTAACCGTGCTGCCTTTATTCATTGATTATTCTCAGGGTAACAATAATCATGAGGTTGTGAAGCTTGGTCCTGTTGGGGCAATTGTGCACGGATATGATGTCATAGTCCACACCAACTTCAGAGCTAAGCGCAAAGATGATCCTGATGCTCCTGTCGAAATGTTCTTCGCCCAATTGCGGCTTCTTGGTGGCAAGGGAGATCGCCTCAGTGACAGAATGGCTGTTGAAAATTGCACTAATTTGGGGCCATATAAGGACCTACCTGGCATACGTGACTCCTCATTATTTCTCTTTCACTTATATGCGTCTACTAGACTACTACGCCAACAGAACAACGTCATTTTACGAGCAAGTGCTGGGACTTGCAGCTAATTGTAATTGGGTTGCTAATTTGCTAATCATCATATGCATAAATGCGTAATCAATGGGATACAATTTCTTTTAACTGTCCAAATTTAACTAGTCGATTATAATTAAGGTGTGCGTGAGCTTGTACATATGAAGGAAAAGAATAATGTAAGTAAACCTGTTATATTTTGCAGATAAACCACATAATGGCAGTTGCGGCTTCTGTCACGGTATGAATCACCACCCTGTAGGGCTAAGACGATGAAGGATATCCACCAAACCCTGTGTTTACCAGCTACAGACTGCATTCTGATGATCTACTATTCTTAGATATAGTGTGGTGTGTTTATGCTTGAAATTGTGTTTTCGGACTTGTGTTGCATCACCTTTGGTTTCTGGTGATACATTGTACAATGTAAATCATGTCGTTTATATATGACACCAAAATTGGATGATAAGTTTGCCGTTTCTTAACCCGAAGAACAAGAACTCACAATAGCACGTTTAGCGTACATAGGTTATTTTCTCGTTTTAATCCTTTTTTGAATTTGTTTTGCTAATGATTAGAATTCTAAGGTTTGTATATTATTTGTATTCAAGTACAAGAGACCATATGTAATTGATCAAAATTTGTGACATTTCTTGTAACAAATTTGCGTTCTGCATTTAAATGCCAATGTTCTCGTTATGCTGCCGCACACAAATTGGAAGCCCTGAAAAAGATGCACATAAATTGGAAGCCCTGAAAAAGATTAAGTTCTTGTCATTCGATTTGTTTCAGCTCCATTTCTATTTATTCATCTATGAGACTATGGTCAATCTAAATCGGTCTAGCTAGTGACAAAGATCATACGAAGATCCAAATTAAGTTACTCGCTAAGCAAATATTGAGAATTCTAGCCCTTAACATATGGTATTTGAATGGACGACTCGAAAACAAGTTGGCAACATTTCATATTATATATGACCCTGTTGCTAAATTAATTTTTTTTGGTACAAAGGAGCAGTTAATGCTGCGGGGGTGGGGGTATGAGGATTTGAACCCGGGACATCCCCCAGACAGGTTGAGTTCCTAACCATTAGGCCAATCTTAATCCTCCCCATGTTGCTAAATTATGGTGCTTATCTCTTTTGCTTCTTTTTTTCCTAGTGTACTTCGAAAAATATAGATAAGTTTCGGTCTAGACCAACTTTCAATCCTGACACCGCTACTGGGAGTTGGGTAGGTGGATTGGGTGGGGGCAGGAGAAAATGTATTTTATTTCGTTGTTTTACTTAAATACCCTTTGACCAGATAATCTCAGCCTTTTAATTCTTTAGATCGGGGAGACGAGTAGTATTTGTGGGGCGACAAGTAGAATGGATTGGATAGAGAGAGAGATTACGAGAAGACACGATGGGATCATCCAAATCGCCGGCGGTAACGGCCGTCAAATATTCCGTTCGAGGTCTGCTCACGAAGCTCTCATGAAATCCAGGTTTTGTCCCTTTTTAATAATAATAATAATCTAGGGTTTCAATTTTGTCACTTATTTAATTTCCCCCTTTTAAACGAATTGTTAATTATTAATTCTTCCTACTATGGTTGCAAACATTGTACGTGTGTTTATCTGAATTATTTTTCCTTGTAAATGAAGAAGCTCTGAAGGAAAGGTGTGTTCGACAAGCAAGCTTAAGGTTTCGAAACCCGTAGAGACGAGAGAAGATGATCTTGAAGAAGAATACAACCGTGATGATGCCTTGATTGAGTTCTGTAGCCTGTAGGTACGTAATAATTACGCTATGTGTTATATGTTCTTTACGGCATTCTGGTTAATGACTTGGGTTTATGCATGCCGCTTGTTCTAGCCGGAATCCGAGTTTCGTAGAAAAAGCACGCAGATATGCATACACTGCCCTTTCCTCCTACAATTTTAAGGTTAAGTCCTACATACTACTGCAATGCAAACTAATATCAAGTTTTTGTTACACTCAAATTAATTAGCCTGAATTTATTTTCAGGGTAACAACAATTATGAGCTTGTGAAGGTTGGGTTTTTTACGGCACGTGTTTCGGAACATGATGTTATCGTCCACAACAATTTCAAGGCTAAGCGCAAAGATGATCCTGATGCTCCTGTTGAATGGTTCTTCACCCAATTGCGGCTTCTTCGTGGTAAAGACGATATCATCAGTGATCGGATGGCTGTTGACAATTGCACTAATTTGGGGCAAGACAAGGACTTAACTGGTACGTACGGTCGTACATGACTTTTCTTTATTTCTCTTTCGCTTAATTATTCGTCTACTACAAGAAAAATGCTGGGACTTGCAACTAATTTGTTGATTCATTTTGCGGTTAATGGGATACAATTATTATTATCCAGAAAGACAAATTTGATTAATAAGTTGATTTTAGGATGCGTGAGATTGTTGTAAATTTATATCAAGAAGTATAATGTAAACTTTGTTATAATTTGCAGATGACCGATATAATGCACATTGTGGCGTTTGTGATGGTATGGTATATCACCCTAAAGCTATAGACGACTGAGGATTTCTCGAAGGAAACCGAAGAAACCCCGCGTTTAGAAGCTGGCGTGCATGGAGTGGCCTGAATTGTACCAATCTTATCATTAGTGAATTAGTGTGATGGTTACGTTGTTATGAGACAAGTCTGTAATGCCAACAGAAAAAAAGGTCATTTTACGAGCAGGTGCTAATCATAATGCGTAATCAATGGGATACAAATTCTTTCTAGTCTCCAAACTTAACTAGTCGATTATAATTAAGGTGTGTATGGTGTGGATGAGTACGCCTTTCTTTGCTAAAAAAAACCCGACTATAAAGTTTTATGGATTCGCTACTCAATCAATTGATGATTGATAGTGTTTGAATAGCAAATTGTGTTGTTATGACATGATGTTGATCGGTGAATTCAGGTGTTAATTTGATTTTTTAAGCTTCAATTTTATTTACTCTGCTATGTGGTCTACCTAAATCTCCCCCAATTGTTACCTTAGATCTCTCTAGGCTAGAAATCATGTTACACGAGAGTAGTACGTCTTTTCGACTTTTGTTAGAGATCGATATCAAGTCTTTACAATTGAATTATTTAGTCTCGCACTCTCAAAGAAAACAATTGACAAAATGACATATATATAGCACTCGACTGCTGTATTTGTGTAACAAAATTGGGGAGGCTCTCTTGATATCCAGGTTTGTCCCTTTTTATAATTATAACTAATATTCTAGGGTTTCAATTTTGTCAATTGTTTAATTTCCCCCCCTTTTAAACGATTGTTATTCTTCCTACTATGGTTGTAAATGAAGAAATTCGGAAGGAAAGGTGTGTTCCACAAGCAAGGTTTCGAAACCCGCAGAGAAGAGAGAAGATGATCTTGAAGAAGAATACAACTCTGATAAAGACCTCGATAATTTGTGTAGGTACGTAATTATTACGCTAGAGTAATTCTATGGTGATACCGTCAATCAATAATTACTTTTGATAAATCCAACATGTTACCTTTGAAATAGGTTGGCTTTGAAAAGTAACACTTACTTTTGAAATGTTTGAGAGGTCTTATCGTATGAGACCGTCTCACGGTAGAATTTGTGATCACGGCATTACGCTATTGTGTTATGGGGCAGGAACTTGTTACTATTTTTTTGTTTTTGTTCTTTCCGACATTCTGATTACTTGGGTTTATGCTTGTTCTAGGCGGAGTCGGAGTTTCGAAGAAGTTGCACGCAGATATGCATACACTGCCCTTTCCTCCTACAATTTTAAGGTTAATACTACTGCAATGCAACTTATTCGTTGTCAAGTTTTTGTTACGCTGAAATTAATTAGCCTGAATATATTCTCAGGGTAACAACAATTATGAGCTTGTGAAGGTTGGTTTTTTTTACGGCAATTGTTTCTGACAATGGTGTCCTAGTCCACAACAACTTCAAGGCTAAGCGCAAAGATGATCCTGATGCTCCTGTTGAACGGTTCTTCACCCAATTGCGGCTTCTTCGTGGTAAAAACGATACGATCAGTGATCGGATAGCTGTTGAGAATTGCACTAATTTGGGGAGACAAGGACTTACCTGGTACGTACGTACCTCTTTCGCTTAATTATTCGTCTACTACAAGAAAAATGCTGGGACTTGGAACTTATTTGTTGATTCATTTTGTTATAATTTGCAGATAAACCATATAATGCCCGTTGCCGCTTCTGTCATGGTATGTTATATCACCCTAAAGGATTGAGGATTTCTCGGAGGAAACCCAAGAAACCCCGCGTTTAGCAGCTGGCATGGAGTGGCCTGAATTGTACTAATCTTAGTGTGATGGTTACGTTGTTATGAGACAAGTCTGTATTGCCTGAAAACATGTTTTGTGTTTGGAGATTCATGTTGCATCACTTCTGTTTTAATTTACATTCAAAATGAATGATACGACTTTGCCGTTTCTCAATTCAAATAACTCCGAATAGCAAACTTTTGCAAACTGCATACATAAGGATTTCCTTGTCTTGATCGATTTTTAGGTTAGTTTGCCACTAATTAGTAGCGTATGGAAAAAATGGCCACTGAATTTCTTAATAACGAGTGTCGGGTCGCTAATGATCGATGAATTACGGATTTACGGTGTTTAAACTCATTGATCGTGTTTGAGCTGGAGTTAATGCTCTAAAAGTCGAATGTCATTGTTGTTTGAATATGTCATATGTGAGTAATTCTAATCAAACACATTAACAAATGAAAATCACAAGAGAAATAGTATTGGTCTAATGGTTCGACGTGGCTTAGGAGATGAATTGTCGCGTGTAATTAAATTGTGAACAAATTTGTTAGTTAAGCATCGAGTCTCAGACTTTGATGCTTTATTTTTCAAACAACTGTTGTTCTTCATTGTTCTACTACTGTTGTCCATTTATATTACTCCTCTGCCTCATGACAGAGGAATTTATGTCGATTTCGCTCTATTGTCCGATAAGTAAGCTGTGATTATTTCAGCCTAATTATGCCTTAGCCCTGAATCAATGATTTTCAAGGTAACAAAAATTATGAGCTTGTGAAGCTTGGTTTTGTTTCGGCGGTTTCTGAGGGCCGTGTGATCATCCATACCAATTTAGGCGACTTGGCAGGCCTGACTATGTCGTAACATCAAGAATGGCTGTCGAAAATTGCATGAATTTGGGACCATAAAAAGAACTACATGGTAAATGACTCTTCATTTTATCTCTCAGTCCAAATTTAATTTGTTGTTGTTGTTGTTGTGGTACAAAGTCTCGAACACCGGACCTATAGTTAAAGGTAAAAGACTTTTATGTTGTATGCATAAAGAAAATGATCTTCTTAATTAAGCTCGTAATTGTGCAGATAAATCATATAATGGACGTTGCGGTTTTTGTCACGGTTCAGTTCACCAGCCTTTACTAGCCGGAGTCATGCACCGAGGAGATTGATGCTAAGGTTTTTTTTTTAAGTAGAGATGGGAGCAATAATCAAGTATTTCTTGATTATAAAGGATTTTTTTTTCGAAATAGGGCTAAAAAAAATATGTTAAACGATATGGGTTGAAATTAAACTTGTTAACACTTATGGGGTGCACGTCACCCCATATGATAAACCGCCAGTGGTAATGGCGGTTCTAGGTATGCCAAACAGTGCCAATATGGCTGAAGGAGGATGCCATTGATCGCCTAAAACCGCCAGTGGGAATGGCGGTTTCACAAAAGAGAAACCGCCAGTCCCACTGGCGGTTTTATATTTTTTTTTTTTTATGAAATTGTGACAGCACGACATTGGCCATAACTTTCCGACCACAACTCCTATGAAGCTGTAATTTATGTCATTGGAAAGCTTAAATCTTGAACTTCAATTTGAACATAAATTTAGCCCTATTCCGATATCTGTAGCTGGAGATATTCTTCGCGTCTACATTAGCTTCACATTGAAGCTAGTTTGGGCTAAATCCGCTCGATTTATCTTCTTTTATAAGTACTAGTTTGCATGCCCGTGCCACGCCCGGGTTATGTATTTATATTGTTTATACTCGTTTTATATGTTGCCTTATCTTTGTTCTAATAAATTACCATAATGTTATTTTCCATAGATTAGCTAATACTATACTACTCTATAATAATTTATTACCATATCATAACCGATAATAGTATTTAATGCTATTTCTATGTTCTATCCAATTAATGTATAATAATTTATTACCATTTCCTAACCGACAATTGTATTTAATGCTATTTTTATGTTTAATCCAATTAATGTATGCCAAGTGTCGTCCTAGGAAAGACTTGGTTTCAGGTTTTAATATATAGTATTAGATTTGGTGTTTTTTGATCAGTTTTTGGTCAAATTCATATCTTCTTGCAGAAGTTTCCTTGAGTATAGCTATTGTTTGGTGATATTTTGAATTCAGAAGAATTTTCTGGTTGATTCTCTGTAATCTGGACATTTTGAACTTGAGGAATTGGAGTTGTTGAAACCTGATTTCGAAAGTTTGTGGATTTCTACTGTGGTTGATTGGAATTTTGTTGTGGTTTGGTGCGATTGTCATCTTTGATCAAGGAACTCAGTTTCTTGAAATTTCTTGGATTTGATAAGTTCGGGCTAAACTGCGGTTGCCTTTTTCTGTTGTGCTTCTAACGATGGCGGAACATCGACCCGGTAAAGCTCCCATGAGTATAGAAGAAGAGGAGGAAGAGAGAGTTGAAGAAGAGAAAAGGAGGACGGAACGTAGGAGGAGATTTTTTGAACAAGTGGAAGGAGAAGAATGGAGAAAGAAGGAGTTTAATAAAGAGAAGAGGAATAATAAAGACGAAGAAAGATTGATGAAATCACTTGAAAGGAGTGACGTGAGAAAATTGATGAAGAAAGAAAAATCTGAATGTTGGGAAAAAGAAGAAGTAGAAAGGATGAAGTTGGAAGATAGAAGAAAGTGTATGGAGGAGAATGAGAATAAAGGTGATGATGAACCTAAGACAATCGCTGAAGTCGGTGGTAGTAGTAGGAGGGTAGTGGAGGAAGAAGATGAAAGAGAGAGTGAAAAAGTTGATCGAGTTATATCGACGACGAGAATGTGAATGGTTGTATGCCGTAAGAGAGGAATATGAGAAAAGGAGAAAAAGAGAGGAGGAGTTGAGAAAGGTGTATGAGGATATGAAGAGGTTTAGATATGCGGTGGAGGAAAATCGACGTCGTCGATTTTCAGGAGATGGAATGCTGTTGTGGGAGGAACATATGAGGAGGAGTAGGTGGGAGGAGATTGAGAGGAGATTGTGCAGATAAATAATATAATGGACGTTGCGGTTTCTGTGACGGTTCAGTTCACCACCCTAAAGGCTTGAGGATTAAGCAATAGAGTTGGGTTGCTGGAGTGAGCTATGGAGATCTGTCGTCTTGCCTTTACTAGCCGGAGTCATACACCGAGGAGATTGATGCATGTGGTTGCTTTTTTTAGGAGATTGATGCTTGTGGTTGCACTTTTTAGGAACATCGACCTGATAAATGTCCTATGAGTTTAGAAGAAGAGGAGAAAGAGAGAGATGGAGAAGAGAAAAAGATGAAAGAATGTAGGAGGAGATTTTTTGAAGAAGTGGAAGAAGAAGATTGGAGAAAGAATGAGTTTTATAAAGAGAACATGAATAATAAGGATAAAAAAGTTTGATGAAATCAGTGGAAATGAGTGATAAGAAAAAATTGATGAAAGAAGAAAAATCTAAATGTTGGGAAAAAAAAAAAAGTAGAAAAAATCAAGTTGGAAGATAGGAGAAAATGTATTGAAGGGAATAAGAAGAAATGTGATGATGAACCTAAGACTATAGTTGAAATCGGTGGTAGTAGTAGGAGGGTAGTGGAGGAAAAAGATGAAAGGGAGACAGTGAAAAGCTTGATTGAGCTATATCGACGAAGAGAATGTGAATGGTTGTATGTCGTAAGAGAGGAAGATGAGAAAATGAGAAGAAGAGAGAAGGAGTTGAGAAAGCTGTATGAGGATAAGAAGAGATGATGAGGAGCAGGTGAGAGGAAATTGAGATGAGGTTGTTGCTGGTTGAGATGAGGAGAAGAGTCGATGCGTTAACTGAGAGAGATAGAATTGCTTTCGATGTACAAAACAACATTTGACCAAATTACCCTCGTAACCAACTTATTATTTTGTTATAATAATTCTGCTAGAGGCACTTGTTTCTAACTACCAATGCTTTGAATGATAGTAGCGTAGCTCTAAATGGATTCAACTAAGTCATTTACCCAACGTTTGTATTACCAATGCTTTGAAAATCGACTCGGATATCGATCAGGTCGTCTCAAAGGTTTTATAGTTCAAGGGATTCAACCGGGCTGGAAAACTGGATGACATCATATCTATCTGATATATATTATAAAAGTCGAGTACAACCATTCATTGATGGACATTTGTCACGATCCTATTGGATGAGAATAAATAAATATTATTAGTTATTAGGATATGCAAAAATACTATATAAATTATTAAAATATTGATAAGGAAATTAATAAACATTATAAATATTATAATTTGTTGAAATGTTAAATAATTTTAGTTCCGATAAGAGATGGGAAAATTTAAAAGTCGATTAAAATTGATAAAGAGTATAAAATATTAAATTTTGAAACACTCTAATAAAAATGATTTTCAATCTATACAAAGTATATGATTCTCTTCATATATGTTAACTATGATCACAATATATGTGACACAGTTTCATTTTGCAACACATCTTAATATTTTACAAAAAAAACATATGCAAAGTGAATGTGCAAATCCTTGAGAATTGAAAAAATTAAAAGTCTTAAAGTGAATTATTATTAGTTAAAGAAATGATTATAAAGTTATCTGGTTACTAATTTTGTCAATTTGGCTCTAAGTGTTGAAAGAGTTCTATTTCCAATTATTCAACTAGATTAATCAATGTGTTTAGGATATGTAATAGTGAAGAAAATATGTCTGTACAAATAGTAATAGGTTCATGAATAGGCCGGGTAGACATTATATTGTTATGTAGCATTGGTTCATGAATTTGTTTGTACAATCTTTTTTTTTTTTTTGACTTCTTGACTAATATAGTTTCATAATTTTTATTCTTTTATAAGAATCGGAATCAAGTTTGGGTTGGACATTATTGTGTTATGTAATATTGGTTCATGAATAACGTTGGGTTGAACCACGAAGTAACACCCCCCCACTCGGAGAGCCTAATTTCAGCCCATGAATAAATCCCGTCGGTGTGTGTGACACCATACTTGGACGAACTTGAGTAGAAAACAACTGACCGATGTGGTGGAGTATAGTGGCCGGAGTTTGTTCTTCAAATTGTAGATCAATTTTTGGGATGTTCGTTTTTGTTTTTTAATTAATTTAGATGAATTTTAATTGAATCATGCATGTATATGGATTCCTTTGAGGGAAATGTTGGGATTTTTGATTTGCTAAAATCTAGGTGATGAGAGTTGAGATTGAGTTTGGATGGTATGATTAAATTTTGATGAGAGAAAAATGGAGTGTTGGGTGTGGGCGTGAATGATTGAGTGAGATTGAGATCCCCCCCCTCCCCCCCTTCGATGCTACGTAGTAGCAGAATAAGGGATGGGACAAGGAGTGGGACAAGTGGGTAGGGTCAGGTGATCTAGACTGGAGAGAATGAGAGAACAACGCTACTTGAGAGGGTGAGTGAGTGAGTGAAAGATCATAATCAAACTAACGACCGTTAAAAGTATACCCTTATCAAAAAAAAAAACCCCAATCCCCATTTCATAAAACTTAAAACATTAGACCCCTCATATAGTTAACTCTATTGATAAAGTACACAGAAGTGCGAGATCTATGGACACATGCGTGATAACGATGACACACTATAAGCACATACTAGACAAATTGGGATAAAAAAAGAGCTAAGAATAATAGAAAAAATGAGATAAGAGAATAATAAAAGTATGTCAAGGCTATGTAGGGATAAATGATACCAATGACACACTATAAGCACACATTAGACAAATCAGGAGAGGATCAAGGTTGGCCTAGTGGATAGGAACTCAACCTGCGTGGGGGTTGTCCCGGGTTCAAATCCTCATACCCCCACCCCCCGCAGCATTAGCTGCTCCTTTGTACAAAAAAAAAAAAAACATTAGACAAATCAGGACAGAAAAATAAAGATAAGAAGAAGAGAAAATTTGAGATAAAAGAGTAATAAAAGAATGTCAAGACAACTTATTGTAAATGAAATATTTGCATTCATTTGTATTCTCATCGTTTCACAAGTAGTGATAATGAACAAAGGAGAGAAGAACTTAAATTCAAAACACCTTTGATTGCCTTTTTCCTTCAAAAACAATGGTTTAATTACCTTTTTTTTCAAACCGATTGTCTAAATGTGTGTAGTAGTATTTTGACAAAAATAAATATATGAAAAAGGGAGCCCGTGCGCGACACGGGCACACAAACTAGTAGTCATATTATAATTTTGTTTTTCCTTTAATTTGTAAATTGAAGTTTCCAATATTATAATATAAAAACTAAAAAGTAACCCTAAAAATAAACAAAAAAAAGTAATTCCTATCGGATGTTATCGCCCACAACTCCCGAATATCTAAACATACAAGTCATCCATCTATTTTCCGCCATTAATACAATATTTTTCTTTGTTCATGACTATATGATCCATACAACTCACGTTTGACCATATATGACCCTTACAGTTAGCTGGGAAAGGATTGGATCTTTGGGATAAGAACAAAAAGTTTCAAAACCAAACACACTAGTCATATTTTAGCCTCACATAAACAAATAAGTAAGAGAAGTCATATTTCATTATTTCCCTTATTAATATTTCCTTGATATGAGTTTGAGAGCTCTAATTAATGAGAGTGTCTCACGTCGACTTGTAGATTGTAATATGTATCAATTGAATTTAGGGTGTTCAATTTTGAATGTCTACAAATATAAGCGCACGTCAACTTTAAGACACACGAGTTTTGAATATCTAAATACAAATTACCTTTCTTGTAAAAACAATTTTGGCAATTTGAAACATTTTGTGTCTCAAAATTTTGAACGATTGAATATGCACGAATTTGTCTACTACTATCTATATGCCAGGACTCCGAATTAATAGGTGAGAAAAGGTGGTCTTCGAATAAAACAAAATATGAAGAAACTGATAAGAGACAAAAAAGGCAAAGTGTTTGGAATCAGATGAATTAAAAGGGATGAGATTAGATCATTTGCGTAAAATCGAGGAGAAAAATAAGAAGAAAAGAGATGATGTGAAGAGTGTTGTTGAGAAAGAAAAATCTAGTAGGAGTAGGGGGATGAGAAAGAAAAAAGAAGGAGATTGAAAAGACTATTGGTTCATTATAGAGAGAGAAATGTAGAGTGGTTGTTCGAGGCAAGGGAACGGAATGTGAGGTTGAGAAGAGAAGAGGAGGAAAACATGTAATTTTATGAAGATAAGGTGAGAATAAGATGTTTTATGGAAGAAAGGCGAAGATATTTTGATCCTGTTGACAATCTCGAAGTCGACGCGTGGTGGGAGGAGATGAAGAGGAGAAGAAAGTCAGTTGGAAATGTGTAGTTGTTGTTCGAGCAAATGGAATGAGATAAAAAGTTGAGAATAGAAGAGGAATGAGAAGGAGATGATGATTGGAGGAAATGATAACGTCAGTTGGATACAACGATGTAATGACAGTCGCGTAGCTCTAAATGGATTCAACTAAGCCATTTACTCAACGTTTGTAGTACCAATGATTTTAAAATCGATCCGGATATCGATCAAATCGCCTCTAAGGTCCGATAGTTCAAGGGGTTCAACCGGGCTAGGAAAACCGGATGACGTCATATAGTCATATTATAATTTTGTTTTTATTTTGTAAATTGAAGTTTTCGATATTATAATATAAAAACTAAAAAGTAGCCCTAAAAAAAAAAACAACATTTAGTCTTACCATATGTTATCGCCCACAACTCCCGAATATCTAAACATACAAATCATCCATATCTTTTCCGCCATTTATACAATTTTTTTCTTAATGACCATATGATCCATACTCATCATCATTCATTGTCATACCCATGATTTTATCACCATTACTATTTTTGCATGATATAATCTTTTATTTGATTGATTTCAAATTGTTTTAAATGACAAATAGATGGCGATGAACTTTGAGATCAAACAAATAAGAGATGAAGATAGAGAATGGTTGAAATTGATATATACCAACAATAGTGGTGGTCTATTTTCCACAAAAACGGGTAATAATAAACACCGTGACATGTTTCAAATATTTATTTTACCATTCGTTAATGTAAACCGGGGTTTTGTCCCGTTTTTCTTGCCGATTTCCCAAGGATTTTAGCGTCAAAAACTCGATTAAATCGATTGAACTCGGTTCAATTTTAAAACATTGTTTATCACTCTTTATTCGATTCATGGTTTCTCAGTGAATTGAAATAATAAACTTATATGGATATGATAAGGTTTGTCTGAAAAGAAAAAAAAAAAAAACCATCTGACCTTTTCCTTGCATGCTATTGATCTTGCCATTAAGTTGGGATGAGCAAGTGATTACGTAACGACGTAAAAATATACAAATCCTCAAAGTCAACAGAAGCTATGTTGCAAAGTATGGTGGTTAGGTGTTACAGATGGTATCAGATGGGCAGGGACGAAGGCAGGATGGAAAGTCGAGGGGGGCTCAAGTTAAAGATATACTAGTATTCCGTATATGACATTGAAAAAACTCAAAAATTATAATAATATGAGATATGACCAATTAAAGTGTAGTATATTTATTATTACTTAAACACGATTTGGAGAGGAGGAAAAAAAAACAAAGCTAACTAGACTGTATAGAGGAAAAGTAAATTGAAAAAAGAAATAAAGAGGAAAAATGAGGTAAAAGGGGGAGAAAGTGCGCTTGAGGGGGATCGAACCCCAGCCATCTTAGTTGAAGTTAGATCAGAAAACCACTATGGCAATCTGTTTTTATGTGATTCTTCCTGCACTGTAAACTATATATTTCTGAGACTGAGGGGGGCTCGGGCCCCTGTAGGCCCTGCCTAAGCTCCGTCCCTGCAGATGGGTGATGGGTGCTTGGGCAGGACCTGGACAAATTGCCTAGCGGGGGTTGATCATGGGGCTTATGCCTATATGATTTGTTTGGTTTAGGCTATGACGTTGAGTTATTTAAATGGGGGATTTTGTAACTCCTCAAGATCGTTATATGGAATGGTTTGTTGGAGCTATGGATATCTGTCCTGCCTTTACTAGCCGGAGTCATGCACCAAGGAAATTGATGTCTGTGGCTGCACTTTTTAGGAGTATACGAGTAGGCAAATTATTAGGTACCCCTGGGGTACCTAAAGCTATGTACCTTCCGGTTTACTGTTCACGCATGAACAGTAACGAGCGAAAATAATGAGGGTTGGGAAATAATGAGTGTAAATTGAGAAGTTATGACTGAAAATTGAGAAATAATGAGTGAAAATTGGAAAATAATATGTGAAAATTGAGAAATAATGAGCGAAAATTGGTTAACAATGACTGAAAATAAATAATGACTCTAAAGTGGTATATAGTAATGTGTGAAAATTGAGATATAATGAGTGAAAATTAAACAATAATAATGAATGGAAATAAATAATAACTATAAAGTGGTACATAATTAGTGAAAATTGGGAATAATGAGTGAAAATAAATAATGAATATAAAGGGTTATATAATGAGTGAAATTCTGAAAATTAATGAGTGAAAATTGAGAAATAATGAGTGAAAATATATGATGACTACAAAACGGTATATAATGAGTGAAAATTGAACCGGGGGTACGTAGAACTGGTACCATATACCGATTGATACGAGTGTATTAAGGGCGGCCGCGAAGACGACGGATAAAGCACCAGATGAGACGTACCCATAGATCTAGCCGATTGGGTCTAGTCCTATTCGACCCAACCTAGGTGGGCTTTCCGCTTTTTTACTCAACGGGCTTTCGCGGTAGCCCGGATCACCAGCTAAGGCCCCTAAATGACCGCTTAGTTAACGTCCTTCTCAGATGGTTAGAATTTTATTCAAATTCCACAAATGTTCCCCGGCTAAAAAGCACTAGAAACTCGACTAATTATGGAAATTCACTCATTATTCTGAGCGTAAACTAACTACTACACTATTAGTTTTTATTTATTGGTACAAACTACTACACTATTAGTAGTATGGTGTGGATGAGTACGCTTTTCTTTGCTAAAAAAAAAAATTAAAATCGAGTTTTACGATATTGTTACTCAATCAAGATGATTGATTGTGTTGAACATACTTTATCATCGAGTCCGTAACAGTGGACTAAGAAGTACTTGTATTGTGTTGTTTTCGAATTGAAAGTCGTCTCTTGATCATTGGAGTAGAATTTTCATTGTCTCTGATTAATTATGATTTGGGGAGGATGATCGTCCAAAATGTTTAACCGAACCGCAATGATCAAAGTATCAAACAACTTGGTTCATCAAATTAAAGCGTATGCAACGCTAATCCTCAATAATTACCAAATCCACCCATCATCGCAAAAGATCATTTACAACGCGTGAGCGGCTATACCAAGGAGCAAATTTGTTCGGATGTCATCGGTTGACTGCTTTTTTTTTTTTTTGGTTACAACTGCTTATTGGTAAGGCGGGGCGTCCTTGGCTTAGTCTTGAACCTTGCTTTCTCAATAGTAAAAGCGCCTTTTTGACACCAAATGAAACAATAAAGAGAGGTCCCGACTCCTCGAGATTAGATCAAAAAGTCACTAACCCAAAACTTGGAATTTTACTTGACTTGAGCAAGGGGGTAGCAAGAGATTAAAACCGTAAAAACTCGGAATTTTTTTTTTTGTCAATTTCTCACTGCGAAGCAAAAAGAAAAAAAAAACACAAAAAAGAAAAGCAAAGCTGAAGAAGCGAAAATCAATGGCGGACTCATCGTTGACGTCACCGTCGACGTCATGGGCGGCGGTGGCGGGAATGTCGGACAAAGAGAGAGAAGATATGTTGGTGAAGATGCTCACCAGCTTAGCTTTCTGCGACGATTCCAAGCTCCAAAACTTGCTCTTCACGCTTCTTCCTCGCGCTATCGCTTCTCTCGCCACTCAATCCCCTGCTATTCGCAACAAGGTCAATTCTCCCCCCCTCTCTCTCTCTCTTCGATTTCGCTTTTCATTTCGCAATTGATTCGATTTTTTTTCGCAATTTTGATGAAATTAGGGCTTTGAAATTGTTGAATACGTTGATATCTTCGAAGTTAGGATGTGTTGGATTGTTGTTTGAACTGCTGATTGTGTTGTTATAGCATGATTTTGATCGGCGAATGTTAGAATTTTAGTTGTTGATTGTGCTGGTGATACTAAGTAGAATTTGCGGTGTAGAGTATATCGGCTGGTGAAATGAGTAGTTATTGAATGTTTTCGATTGCTTCGGATCATTTACTGATTCGTTATATAGTTAAAAGGCGATTGAATTTCGCAATTTTGAGTGTATGTGACGATTTCCAGGGTTTCCGATTGTTGATCGTGTTTGAGCTGCAGTTAAACCGTAGTGATTTAAACGAGTATTTGAGTTTTGTTTTTGGTGACGCTTTAGAATTTGAGAACATAAAGCAATTTTGCGCACCAGTCGCCTGCGATGCCATAGAAAGACATCACGATCCCTTGTGGAAAAAAAAGAATTTGCTGTGGGGGAACTAAAGATATAAAATTCCGACCAAGATAGCTCGAAATTCCAACCAATACAAATCCTAATGAACCTAACAAAAGGATAAAGGCCTCTAGTTGTTGATATAGAAGCAACTATAGGGGTTCTTTAGTGGCAGTGTGGTAGTGTAATTTACTAAAGTTAGAAAAGAGCGGAAAAGAATACAAGTTCATTGCAAGTGACAATTACGGAGACACACAAGGCAAGGAAAAATGAGGGGGGGGGGAGGGGAAATGAAAGAACCTTAACAAGACATATAAAACGCACCCATTGTTATCGATATCAAACATCTTGAAGGCCACTGAAAAGCTTGATTCTGGAATGCTTAATGACGTAACAAAGAAGATGTACCTGTGACAGCAAATATTATACATCTCTTAAAGTTTTTTTTTTTTTAAAAAAATCAACTGAAACTTAAGATTGTGGATCGGGTTTGAGCTGCAGATTGTGCTGTTTTAGCAAATGCTTGTTTATCTAGCATGATAGGCCATTGTTAAACTGTAGTGATTGAGTTTTGCCTTGTGACGCTTTAGAATTTGTAAATATAGAGCAGTTTTGCGCACCATTTGCCTCTAGGTGTCGAAATAGGAGCAACTATAGTGGCACTGTGGTACAGCAGTTTACTTGATAGCTCCTCTCAAAAAAAAAAAATCATGTATCTTTTTTTTTTTTTTTTTTTTGAAATAGCTGAAGTTCTAGCTATGTGAGAGTGCATAAATGATAGAGGCCAAGAGCCGGGGTGTAATTTGTTTATGATATATCTGTTATTTGTATTGAACAGGTCCTTGAAATATTGAGCCATGTAAACAAGCGAGTGAAACATGAACTAGGAATTGGCTTGCCACTGATGGAGCTATGGAGTTTGTACACAGAAGCTACAGCCGCTCCTATGGTCCGAAACTTTTGCATCATGTACATTGAGATGGCATTTGAGCGCTCGCGCATAGAGGTTTGAATTTGATTTTAATACTCCTTAGGTGATATTTCAATTGGAACTTTTACAGGACGACATTGCCTGCAAATCTTAAGCTTAATTAATACGGTTCTTGTACAGGATAAGAAAACTTTGGTTCCTGATCTCTTGGCAAACATTTCAAAGCTGCCTTCTCAGCATCAAGCTATAGTGTTAAGAATATCATTGAAGGTATGCTTGAACATTTTGTTATGATATAAACTGTTACCCTAGAGGCAAAATTTCAATAATTACCGTGTTTGACCTGTACAGTATCTTTTTCTGTTGCTCCCACCATACTTAAGATGTAGCTCTCAGGATGCCTAATTATATAGATAATGCTGGTTTTAGGTAATTGGTGAAGCCCATTCACATAAAGTTGACGATGACATTGCTGCGAAGTACAGAGTGATGAAAGATTCTCACGACTGTGAAATTTTTGTTGAATTTTGCCTCCATAGCATTTTGTACCAACCATCATCTCAAAGGTGTGTTTCTAGCAGTCTTAGAGCTAATTCAGTTGTTCACTATTGTTTCTTCTTGTTCTTATTTTGGTTCCTTGTTCATTTCTCCCACTCACTGTAATTGCTGCTACATCCACATTCATATTACTACCTTTTTCAATATTATCAGTGGAGCATGTCCAGCTGGTCTTTCAATTGCTCAGACGGAACGTGTCACTGGAAAACAACCGATAAAGATTGATAGTCTCTTGAATCAGAAGGTGAGATCATTTTGAGAATTTATTCTATAGTCTATCCAATATACTTTTATGTCCTTCTATGACAGCACATTATTTTTTTCCTTACTATCTTGTTTCGAAAATATATCATAGTGAAGTAGCATTAGAGGACAAGGAGGCTCTCAGCAAATTGATATTAAAAGTTGGAAGATGATTAGTACTAAACTATTTTATCCTTAGCAATTTGTGCATCTTTTAGTGCTTTTTAACTTAGTCTTTCTTGTTTCCTGTAGTTGGGGATATTGAATATCATTGACTCCATGGACCTTCCAGCTGAGATGGTTTATTCCATATATCTAGCTGCCTGTGCAGATAGGTAATCTTACTGCCCAATTATGCTTTCAGCTTGTGGTTTTGGGTCCCTCTGGTAATGCTGCTTCTTTGTGTGAAGAGGCCTACATTCTGATAAGTTTTGATGGTGAATATATGCAAGTCAAGAGCCTGTTTCCAAGAGAGGAGAGGACCTCTTAAAGAAGAAAGGTTCTGTTGCTGATCTAGATAATCAAGCTCTTATCACGAAGTTGTTAGTACTTTTTAATGGTAAAATGATTAATTTTATCTTCTTTCTTTTTCACCTTCTGAGCATGCATATCAGGCTCTGTTTACTGGTGTTTCACTTTAGCTCTATGAATGCTTTTCCCAGTTGTAACTTCTAGTTTTTACCAGACCTTTTGAGTCTTCAAATTGCAGCATTTTTTGATTGGATTCCTCAAATGGAATTGATTTTAATGTGAGTAGGACTAGTAGGTCACCCTCTCTGTTTCTTTTCATTATATCCTGTTGGTTGGAAGTATTTTAAACCTTCTTGTTAAGAAAAAAATATTTATATAAAGGAGCTGTAGAATTATGTGCACAATAGCATGCGTTTTCTTTCTTTGTAAGGAGCATTAACCAGATATGCTCTGTTGCTACCTTGTGGTGCATGGGTGTACTTTATAGTTTCATTTTTGAGAAGTTGTAACTAAAATATTTTTATTACTTTGACCACTCTCTCTTGTCTCACAGGAAGCACGGCTACTGATAGTGTTGCTGAAGAACATAAAGTTGTACCTGTAAATTACTCCTTGAAGGGCAGGCTGATATCTGTTTTCTGTCGGTCCATCACTGCTGCAAATTGTTTCCCTTCTACTCTTCAGTGCATCTTTGCCTGTATATATGGTACAATTTTAAACTTCCTGTGTTTTATTAGATTTAAGATTTGCTGTAAAGCAGTTGTCCTTTTTTCTTTGGGAATGGATTTTATAGTTGGTCTTTGATATGTTGGTTCTGAATCTAAAAGTTTGCATGCTCCAAATGATCTAGGATGACATATAAACATATTAGAGCTACACTGATATAAGTGCGTTACAGCTTGGTTGATAAAACGGAGGACTAAAATGGTTGCTCTCATGATTCTTAAATATGATGAAGAGTAATTGAAGACTGACACAATGCTGTAAAATATCCATCATGGACATTTTGCTAAATTCTCCAGCTTTTTCCAATGTCCTTTGTGCTTCTGGAGTCAACCTGGGAAGAATTTGTGTTGGTTCTACTTCTGATTTCTGTTGTCTCTTCCATGAAGCAATGCAATAATTGGTGTTTTTTGCCGTTACAGGAAGTGGCACAGCACCAAGGTTGAAACAGTCTGGAATGGAGTTCGCCTTCTGGGTTCTTAAACATGTGAGGGATATTTGCTTGTAGCTTTTCACTTGAATGCTTAATCACTTGTCACCGTTGCTTGTATCATCACACTCTGAAAGCTTATTTCAACTTTCTGATATCTATAACGTCTCCTGATTTTTCAATCTTTGAGATGGATGCATCCAGAGACGTGGTAGTTATTTTTTGCACCTTTCTGAATGTGTTTATACTCAGTAATATAATTGCTTTACTGGTTCAGATTTGTTTATATTTTTGTTGCAAATACTTTGTCTTCTACTTGATAAATCGTAGCAAAGGAAAATACTTTTTACATAATAACTGTGATGAGAGGAAGTTTAGTAAAAAACAAATGCATAGGAAAGTAATTGTGCGGGATTGGATTCCATCCTCAAAATGACTTCTATAGTTCTATCATATGTGTGATCAAAATCGTTGATGATGAAGCTGGGTGTTACTCTTGTGTAGTAGAAGGTTGGGTTACTAGGCTCTGACTGATGGGCTTGCCTATCAGATGGTGAGAGCTTGCTGACTTGGTTGTGATTTTATCATACAATATGATGTTTGGGAGACTTGACATGATTTTATTAATTATAAACTTTCGACTCCCTAACATTTCTTGGACTAGTCAAGTGATCTGTCAGTGACAGTGATTTCAGTTGTTTGCCTGTGGGCCTTTTTCTTGGTCATTCCCTGCTTAGTGGACTACAATAACTAGTGAACCTATGATTTCACTTTTGTGCTCTATGGAAGGGGTTTGTCACTTGTATATCCTGGAGGCCAATGACTGAATTTGATTGTAGCATGTCATGATCTTTTTACTATCCTCTCTTTGTCCAGGCAAGAATGGATCAGCTTAAGCTAATGGGCCCACTTATTTTAAATGGAATTCTGAAATCTCTTGAAGGAACAAACTATCAAGACGCAGGTATACTCTGAAATTTCATGGTTGAACACTTGTACCAAATTACTATATTTAAGAAGCTTGCTAATTTTTCTTACGTCTTGACTATGCTTGGGGGAGGGTTGTTTCTCTTGCTTCTTTTTAGGCTAAGGTAGCAGTTATCTATAAAGGAAGAATTGGCTTTTTGCTTACTAGTATAAACCCATGAAGACACCTTGTCCTTATTTGTTTTGTTTTTTTATGAACAATTTTTTTTTTTTTTTTTTTTAATTTATTTGAAGAAACTTCCTAGTATTTTATGCTCAATTTTGTGTTCGATGGAGGGGAGCTTGTTGAATTGATTGGCACCATTTGTTTGCTCAGATGCTATATCTAGAGAGACTAAGACATTTGCTTATCAAGCAATTGGAACTCTTGCTCAGCGCATGCCTCAGCTTTTCAGGTAATTTAAGAGGGCTATCCCAATGCAGCCATGCCTGAGTTGGCTTCGCTCCTTTTTAGCGATTTCTTCTTCTTTTATTTTTAAAGTTTCTTCTACTTTTATGCTTCCACAGGGATAAGATAGACATGGCAGTACGCCTATTTGACGCTTTGAAGTCAGAGTCTCAGTTTCTTCGATTGGTTATTCAAGAGTCTACGAGTTCTGTTGCCACTGCCTATAAGGTAATACATACCGACTATTTTACTTGCGAGACTGTAATTAACTGTAACCCCACTGCTGTAAACTGGCTCCATGATTGTTCTTCTGAATAGAGTCTGTTGAAGTCTGTTCATGGGGATTACTAGCAGCATAATTTACAGTCTTCTGCTTTAAGTTGACAGGCAGTAGGGCTTAAGGCTACATTGTGTTGCACTGTTGCTTCTAATAGTTATACTTTGAATAGTTATATCGGTAACATTTCTGTGTATTGGGAATCTGCTGCTTTAGTAGCTGTTTCATAAATATGATGGTTTCTTTACTGGTGAAGACTTGCATTTTGTAAAATAAGTAGTTGAGGTAGGGGAGATAGCGGATCATCATGGGCATATTGCGACAAATTGTTAAACTTTTCTCTGAACATAAAGTGATTAAAATGCAAAAAGAGTATTTACTGACAATAACTATATAACATTTGACTCCCCCCCCCCTCCCTTTTGTGTGGTTACATTTCTGAACATAGTCTAAGATCTTAATTAGCTCTCTTTTGTATATGAGCGTCACAGCCGTTGGTGTCTTTTTGTATATGAGGGTCACCCCGTTGATGTCCTCTTGAATATAATGATAACCTAACTTGTTGGGAAAAAAAAACTATGAAACATCATCTCCAAACTGTGAAACCTTTGTTAGCTTACAACAGTATGGTTAAGACTTGAGGAGGTTAGACTATTACTCATTTGTCATGAATGGCAATCGTCACATTCTTGTTTAACACATCTGGTGTTTTGGAGGGAGGGTTTTGCCAAAGTTGATAATGAGATACATCCGTATTCCCCGATTTGAGTGCTCCCTAACATTTTATCTAGATTGTATCTGGATTCTGGACTAGTGCTTTCAAAGTCCCCCACTCGGTATTATGTTTGGTTTACTTTGTTGGTGAAGACACTAATGGATCTGGTTGGAGTCGTATACTACATGTTTTGAGAATTATATCCAGTTTTCGTTCTCGTACTCACATGTGAACTTATCTTTGTTTCATTTCTGCATCAGGGAGCTCCTTCAAATGTTCTTAAAGATTTGGAGCAGCTGTTGCTTGTTAATTCACAAGTGGTAGGTTAATGTTTTTTAAAATCTTTTTGCTTTTACCAAACTGAAGTTGGTTTGCCACCCTGACCTTTTTGCATTTATTTTTCCTCAATTGAATATTCTGTGTTTCATGTATGCTGGCTAGGACAAAAGTGAGGTGCGGTTTTCTGCTGTGAGGTGGGCAACATCTTTGTTTGATGCGCAGCACTGTCCTAGCCGTCTTTTATGCATGGTTGCAGCTGCAGATCCAAAGTTGGACATAAGGTAGCCTTAAGCTGTGTTACCAGTCCTTGATATTGTTTTCACTGTCTATTGTTAATATATACCTTCTTGATATGATGTGATGATGTGCATGCCAGCTTACATTGTTAGTTTTTATTCCAGCTTCACTTGTATGATGATTTTCTCTGACTTGCCAACTCAGGGGCCATCTTCATGGCCCAATATAGTCCTGAATTCTTCCTTGTGACACAGTCAAACTGTTCCAACCATTAGCTGATTTTACTGTCGGAGCATCTTTATAATTGTTTTGGTCCGAATTTGTGAAAATACGACTTTGCAAAAACTCATACTTCAGTCCAAATCATTATTTTCGGCAGTGTTCTTTCATGGGCAGGCAACCTTGCCTCTGAGCCACTAATGAATAACATAAATGTTTCAGAGACAATTTTCTACAATATCCCCCCCCCCCAATTTTATTAACTTGGAAAAAAAAACTTGTTAGACGACCCAAATTACTTTGGGACGAAGGCTTTGTTCCATATGTTGTTGTGGCTATTAACTTGTATAAACAAAAGCAACAAAGAAAATTTAATAAACTTTTTTTAAGCGAAGTGAACATCTATCTGTGATCAAGAACTATAACTTCCTTCACTACATAATCATGGAACCTATTTGTCATATTATTTGCACACAAGCAACCTTCAGAGAGACAAGTACTGGTCTTATGCGTTTTATATCACACAGTTTTGATAGGATTTTAACTATTACATGAATGAGTTTTCAAGACTGTGAAGGGTTTAGGACTTTAGGTTATAGGGTCAGTGCATTATCGGGGCACTGCGTCTTGGCATGCTGTTCCTCTGGGAGCCAGGTTATGCATATGATGATTAATCATAAGACTTGTTTCTATCTTCTTCATGTTGGTTTTAATTAGTTTGTCTGTTGTGAATCTCTTTCTTTCTAGGGAAATGGCAATACAGGCATTGGGCCTGGACGAAGTAAAATCCATTAGTCAAAAGAAAGATTTTACTTATCCTAGAGTGAGAGAAATGTTGGATTATATTATCAAGCACCAACCAAAAGTTCTGGAAAGCACAGAAATGAGGGAACAACAGCTCCTTTTTCCATCTAAAACATATGATGCCATGATTAAATTCCTTCTGAAGTGCTTCGAGTTTGAGCTGTCGCAACAAGACTCAAAACCAGCTGAATTTGAGCCTACTGTGGAAGCTTTGTGCTTGCTTATGGAACACGCAATGGCTGTTGAAGGTTCCGCTGAATTGCATGCTAATGCTTCTAAGTCTATGGTTGTCGTTGCAACTTATTTTCCTGAGGTAATGTTAAGTCTCATCATATTATCGCTTCCTCTATTCATATTCTGTACTCCCTGTTGTTGATTTATTATCTTGTATACCAGCTTCTGGCATCGCGTTATGCTTCCAAAATATATTGGCTAAAACAATTTCTGGGACACATAGACATGGATACTCGTGAATCTGCTGCACGTCTGCTTGGAATCGCCTCTTCAGCTTGCCCTGCATCTGCAACATCTACACTGATTAGTGAATTGATTTCTTCCTATAGTGGATCACAAAATACGAGGTTCGTTCAGTAGTTACTATCAATTACTCTTCAGTCTCATCTTTTGAAAAGGTTGATAACCTTTCCATTTTGGTTTGTCCCAAAAAAGGTGATCACTTTGTATACTTCAGGAGTTAATTCTCATTTACCCTTAATTAACATAAGCAAATTGGTGTGGTCAATCCTGTTTTATCCCAAACTTCTAATCCTAGGTTGGTTTGGTTTCAGATTTGAATTTCAGCATGGAGTATTATGTGCAATTGGATTTGTCACTGCTGAGTTTGTGTCAAAAGAACCTGAGGTTTGTGAGTTTCTTGTTGCTATATGGGCTCCTGGCCTATTGGGTTTGCACTTTATGCTCAGTTTCCACCATGATTGGCATGTGATATGATTTCTCAGCATGTGACCTGTGTGGTGTTCCGTACACTAAGTAGCATGAGTCATCTTAGTTTGCCAGGTTGGGGTTTCTTGAAACTTGGTGGCTATGTTGGGTAGATAGTGGCTTATTCCACATGTATTCTCTGTTTGGTCAACTTTTGTGGCTATTGGATGTAAATGGAGGACATATGCAGGAACACACTGGGGATCAAGTTCTTCCTTGTTTTTACTTTCTGTTGAGGGAAGTGAGAATGGTCTTAGTTCCTATACTGGAAGCTCTTTTGGAACTGAAACAAACACTTCAGTTCAAGAAATATGATGATAAATTTCACCACATTGAGACTCTTTGCTGTTGTCACCATCTACCTGCTTACAGCCTTTCCTATGATATATTGCCATTGTCAATGTCTTATCCTGCTCCACTGAAGCTTAAGGAGTTTCTTCATCGTCTCACTGTGCGTACCCTTGCATATGAGTGGTCGACTGTAGCTTCTTGTACTCTACGACTTTCTTAGGTTGTAGGGACTCTTGGAATGTTGTTGGTGGTTGCCTTGTTGTTTATAAAATACAATAATGTTCCTAATGATGTCTTCTCGACTTGATCTATTCTCTATGCTATAAATTTAAACAGCCATTGGCGATTTAGATAAATTGCATAATTGTTTCTCAGAGGCATTCATTTGTGTTCTGTTTGACAACAGATGTTAGAGGAGGTTCTTCCAGGCACAATCAAGCACCTGGTAGATATTGTCAACTCTGAGTCTCCAGCATTAGCTTCCATAGCAATGCAGGCACTTGGACATATTGGATTGCGTGGTGCACTACCACTGGTTACTTTTGAATCTACTTCAGGTGAAGCATACAATGCCCAATGCTGATTTACTTAGTAGCCTTTTCGTTTTCCTTGTAATAGTCAACTTTTACTAAGTTGCTGTTACTGTAAAATTTGTAGCTTCTGTGTTGACTGTTGTGCGTGAGAAACTGAGCAAACTTTTAGCTGGAGATGATATAAAAGCAATAAAGAAAATTGCAATTTCTCTGGGGCATATATGCATGAAGGAAGTCTCACCTTCATGCCTCGACTCTGCTCTGGAGCTGATTTTTGGTCTCTGCCGGTCGAAGGTATGTTGTTCATTCTCTATGCTTTGTCCATGATACAATTGGATGTAATATAAGGAGAGTGGTCACCTGAAGCGAAAAATTGAAACTGTACAGGTTGAAGATGTTCTTTTTGCTGCTGGGGAGGCTCTTGCATTTTTTTGGGGCACTGTTCCTGTAACTGGTGATATTATTCTGAAAACCAACTATACCTCACTTTCTATGACTTCAAATTTTCTCTTGGAAGATGTGTCCTCTTCTTGGTTGAAGAAAACTTATAGTGGAGAAAATGAAGCAGTTGTAGATTCTAGAGTCATGGTTCAGAGTTCAATTACCAAAAAGATATTTGACAGTCTTCTATACAGTAGCAGAAAAGAGGAGCGCTGTGCGGGGACCGTTTGGTTGTTATCGTTAACAATGTATTGTGGGCATCACCATACTATAAAGCAATTGCTTCCTGAGATTCAGGTTGGTTGTTACATCTACACCAGTTGTTTCATGGAAGATTTACTGTTCACTAGTGTTCTGTTGGCTTTGACTTGTTTTGCATCTAGACAGAATGTCTTGTACAAATAAGAAAGATTTCTGGTTTAGCTGGCCAAAGAAATCTAGCGGTTGAAGTTTTTCTTCTATATCTTTGAGCCTGATTTTCAGAGCTAGGGGCCTATGTAATATTTAGAGCTCAGGATTGTGTAATGACTATTGGCCCTTGGTTCTGCCCCACACCACTTAATTTGTTGCTACTGCCCATCCGACGAGGGCTTTTATTAGGGGTTGGGGTTAAGCGTGATGGTTGCATTGCTTTCAATGCCTAGTAGTGTATATGATCGCACTATTGTTCCTAAAAGAATGTGGAACTTTGTGTTTTTTTCCTTTTGTTCATTCTTCTTTGGTTCAGCAGTGACGTGGGATTTTAGTTGGGAGTCACAAATGCTACCCTTATTGACTGCCTTCTTATCCATTATAGGAAGCCTTCTCGCACCTATTAGGTGAGCAGAATGAACTTACTCAAGAGCTAGCATCGCAAGGCATGAGTCTTGTGTATGAACTTGGTGATGAGCAAATGAAGAAGAACTTAGTGAATGCACTTGTTGGTAAGTTAACTGGTTCAGGGAAGAGGAAGAGAGCAATCAAGGTGATTACTCTACGTATTTTACAGTTCAACTTGGTTGTGTGTTATTTGGTGCCTGAAAGTGAAGTAATGATTGTATTGTCTATTTTCTTGTGGTTGCAACCTTTAGCTGGTAGAGGATTCTCAAGTCTTTCAAGAAGGCAGCATTGGTGAAAGTCCCGGTGGGGGGAAGTTGACTACATATAAAGAGCTCTGCAATCTTGCAAATGAGATGGGGCAGCCAGACCTGATATATAAATTCATGGACTTGGCTAATTACCAGTCTGCTTTAAATTCTAAGAGGGGTGCTGCCTTTGGATTTTCAAGGATAGCAAAGCATGCTGGAGATGCTCTTCGACCTCATCTTCGTGTATTGGTTCCAAGGCTAGTACGCTATCAGTATGATCCTGATAAGAATGTTCAGGTGAGTGTTCCTGTCCTTGAAGTGCTTGACATTATCTATGTAGCCCTTGCATACTTATATGAGTTATCTTTTGTCTTAACTCTTACTATCTCTTACTGTAGTTGTGAAGTTCTGCTGTCAACAGTGATGAGCATTTTGTTTAATCATGTTTATACTTCGTATTAATTTTTTCTTTGAATTCAGGATGCAATGGCACACATCTGGAAGTCGCTTGTGGCAGATCCTAAGAAAACTATTGATGAACTCTTGGATCCTATCATTGATGATCTATTGACACAGTGTGGGTCCAGGCTTTGGCGTTCTCGTCAGTCTTCGTGTCTTGCACTAGCAGATATAATTCAAGGACGCAGGTTTGAACAAGTAAGAAAGATGTTAAGAAGGCCTTCATTATAGCCTTCTGTTTTTTACTATAGTTTTCAAGTTTTCTGTTAGAATTTCTGGACGGTGAAAAGCTTAAGAGACTTCCATTGTGGGGGGTAATATTTATGCTCATGAGATACTGGGCGAGTTGTGATTGGGAAAAAAAAGGACGTTTATTTATTTATACTGACTTCAAGTTTTGTCGTTCTGGGTAATATAGTTTGGGCTCATGTTCAGTAATAGCAAACTTATAAAACTCAAAATAAGCTGTTCCTGTAATACTTATTGTCTTGTAATAGTATTTGACAATGCTTCTTCAGTTGCATAACAGCGCTGGTCCAGCCCGCAACAATTTGTTCTGCGGGCTTGGATATTCACCTGTAGATAATCTTTGATTAGATTTTCACTTGAAAACAAGATTAGGTATTATGTCTTTGAACATTGCTATTGTTTATTGTTGTTCCGATTAGATTTCCCTAGGCATATCTTTACTTGTTTTGTGTGAATGTTCATTGGGCCAATTGGTGTTCCCTATTAACGGACTTTTGGCATTCCATTGAATGTTCTTTTTTGGTTACACGAAGAGAAATTGAATGTTCTTCACTCCTTTATTTTGGCAGATTGGGAATCATTTGAGAAGAATATGGATGGTTGCATTCCGTGCTATGGATGATATAAAGGAGACTGTTAGAACTTCTGGTGATAAACTATGTCGTGCTGTCAGCTCCCTTACTATAAGGCTCTGTGATGTTTCTCTGACTGATAAATCTGATGCCAGTCAAGCCATGGATGTTGTTCTACCCCTGTTGTTGTCTGAAGGGATAATGAGTAAAGTTGACAGCATACGCAAGGCATCCATCGGAGTGGTTATGAAGCTTGCAAAGGTTTGCATGAAATTGATTTTTATGTGTATTTATTTATCATCTTAAAAGCTAGTCATAATAAAATGAAAAGCACCGAATCAAGGGTAAACTATGTGGCAGTATTCTCATACATCATGTTAAATTCTTTTCTTTTCATTTGCTAGAGGGGATTAATTATATTTTCATATGAGAGGTCTTGCATATAGTGTCCTTGGTTGACGCATTATTGTACTAGAAACTGTGAACAATTTGTTTAGTAATTTGTCTCACCTCTTTGCCTTTGCATGTAAATTGTGGTTGTTCATGTTTATAACTTATCATAAAACTCAATTACACTTAACCTTGATTGTGCTTGTAACTTAATTGCTTGTTCTCTCATTCGAGAGAATCTTTGACATCCACCTTGTCGGTTTTGGTGATTTCAAGCATACCCTTTCAAAGTTTGTGTGTGATGAGTTAGCTGTTTTAATTTCCGTACATGCAGGGCGCAGGTGTTGCTATCCGTCCACATTTGGCTGATTTAGTGACTTGCATGCTGGAAGGTCTGTCTAGTTTAGAGGATCCTGGTCTTAATTATGTTGAGGTATGATTAATATAAACTATCCATTAAAATATGATGTCTGTGAGAAGTAGTTTGACAGGAGTATATGTTTATGGCAGCTGCATGCAGCAAACATTGGTATACAGAAGGATAAGCTTGAAAATTTACGGATTTCAATTGCAAAAGGCTCTCCAATGTGGGAAACTCTAGAGTTATGTGTTGATGTTGTAGACAAGCCGTCATTAGATGTTTTGGTTCCCAGGCTTTCTCAGTTAGTCAGATCTGGAGTTGGTCTCAATACAAGGTATCATAGCCTAGAATTTTAATTGATTTGTTTCGTTTTCGTTTTTTGTTAGACAATGGCCATGTAAATTCATCGCATTTCTTTTTAATATCCATATATTGGGTTGTGTTCATTGTTTTACGCTCTATTCTAGTTTAGCGGTTGTTTCAAGGTTTCGGATATGCAGAGGACTTGTGAGCTTATGAATGCCTTCTGTCTTTGTCCAAGTAGTATAGAACAATACTAAAAGGAGCTATTGGATACTTGAAATGCTATTGTACTATAAGGTTGATCCAGTCAATTTATTTTGCCTAATTAGTTTATTTTTATTGATGTACTTTTTTGCTGGATCCCAGGGTTGGTGTAGCCTCTTTTGTTACTTTACTTGTGCAAAGGGTTAACCTGGAGATCAAGCCTTTCACAGGAATGTTGTTGAGGATTTTGTTCCCTGCTGTCATTGAGGAAAAAAGTGGTTCTGCTAAACGTGCTTTTGCCAGTGCTTTGGCGTTGGTACTGAAGTATTCAGCTCCTTCCCAAGCCCAAAAAACAATTGATGACATTGCAGCATTGCAATCAGGTGACAGGAACGCCCAGGTTTCCTGTGCAGTTCTTTTAAAAAGCTGCTCTTCCATGGCTTCTGATGTCTTGAGTGGTTATTATGTGACACTCATACCCGTGATCTTTATTTCAAGGTGTGGAACTCGTTATTTGGCATTTTTGCTTAATATATTATTCTTACTTTGTGCTTGTGATTTTCTGGTCGTAATATCTTTGTGAACCACATTTGAGGGTAGTTAGGTTGGCTTCTCTATTGTCATGCACAATCTTGTCTTTGGATTGAAAAGTCCAAGGACCAGTGACCATGTCCTCTCTCTTAGAACACAAATATTTTCTCATTCTCTCCAAAGAGGGCCATGTCCAGGTGGGTGAGGGCGGGTTGGGTTAAATGTCTGTAAATCTACTCGGACTTCTTGGTAAGATTTGAAAGTTTATGTCCATGCTGAATGCAGTTTTAAGGTGCGATGGGCAACCTATCTTTACTCTGAAACTCCGTAGAGCCTGGCGTGGTTGGGGGTAGATTGGTTTGCTTCATCATCTATGTCTGAGGTTGCTATTGTTGTTGGTTTAACTCTTCACTTATTTGTCCTAGCTGCCATGTATTTTTTCTCATAACTGTTTCTTGCATAGTCTTGGTGATTTACCTGATTTAAAGCAAGAGAAGACTGGAGGTAGGACAAGGAGAGAGGAAGTGTGAGATACAGAGGTAAACGATCATCTAGGGACTAGGATGAGGGGAGAGAGGGAGCTCAGAGGCTGTCTCCAGAAAATTGTTATCGAGTTAGTTTGTATCTCGTGTAATGCTAAATGTGTAGGGTTGTGTAGAATTGCTGGGAGAAGATTAAATCATTGATAATTAATAAGACTCAATATTGGATTATGTAACAATATTCATATTGGATTATGTGAGAAGGTTCACTGTTGGATTAAGTAGAGATGTGTGAATCTTTAAAATTGGGTAGAAGCGTGTCACTTGCCTCAATTTGGTAAAACCTTAACTTAGCCGTAAGATATTATGGCCTTTATGGGTCCACCGAGGCCTATTAGATAAGCCAAGGAACAGTTGTAAGAAAATTTTGGTTGAGTAATGTCGTGATTTTTTTGGAAGACCTGGTTGAAAGTCTTACTCCGTGCTCAAATGCTTAGGGGGACTGGTTGAATGGTTTCTCCTCTTTAAGTACCTACCAAAAAAAAAAAAAAGGAAAACAATGGGTATCTGATCATCTGAATGGAATACAGTGTGTTTGTGATAATTGTGCAGTATGTGAAAATACTCTAAAGAATGTAATTCAGGGGCAAACGCATGATTAAGGCTCAGCCTAATATCGAAGTATAATTTGGAGATGCTAGTCAAGCCCAATTAAATGCGCCTGAGCTTTGCTAATTATGCTTCAGGGTTTTATTGGTCTGCCCAATTTAGTGAGCCTGAGCTTTGCTAAATATGCTTCAGGCTTGATTTGGTCTTGGGTTAGCTAGTTGGTTGAGATTTGGCCAATTGATGCTTGTTAGCGTAGTTTTGTTGACTTTTGGCAAGGGAGAAAGTAGTTTTCCCCTCTTCACTGCTGAGCATATGCACGTTGGAGTCTACTGAGATCTGCTGCAATTCGGAGGACTTTAATAAGTGATTGGATCTGCTAGAGTGTTTTTAGGAAGATAGCATACAGAGTGATGTGATCCTTGATCATTCTTTGTCCGATGTTGTATTCTTAATAGAGTTTTAATTTCTTATGTTTGTTTCATGGTTACTATTGTAAATTATTATATCGATGATTATAATCACAGAAGCTATTTTTGAACCCAAACGTCTAATACTATGGTAGATTTGAGGATGACAAGCATGTTTCGGGACTATTTGAAGAACTGTGGGAAGAAAATACCAGTGGTGATAATGTCACACTTCAATTGTATTTGGTAGAAATAGTATCACTGATTACTGAAAGCTTCATGTCATCTTCCTGGACTTCTAAAAGAAAGGTATGCCCTCTGCATTTTCGTCATTGTGCTGGTATGGGTTAATCAGGAATTCTGGTTTTGTATGTTGTCAGCTTCCTTAGCTTTTATACATTTCTGGTCCATTAAAGGCTGCTCAGGCAATTACCAAGCTTAGTGAGACATTGCGGGAGTCCCTGTCTACTCATTGTCAAGTGCTGCTTAATTTATTGTTGAAGGAGATCCCTGGACGACTTTGGGAGGTGAAATTTTCAGCTGCAAATTCTTTTATGACATCTAAGCTTTTGCGGATATTTGTCGATCATGTATCTATCTCATCTATTTTATTTTAAGGTCCATTTTCTAACTCCAGATTATGATTTTTGAACTATCTTGAACAGGGAAAGGATGCTCTTTTACCAGCTTTAGCTTCGCTTTGTGCATCTTGCAACAAGGCTATATCTTCTCATGACTCATCAGCGGCAAACTCTATCTTAGGTGTCATTACCTCTGCTTGCACAAAGAAGCAAAAAAAATTTCAAGAAGCGGCTTTGTGTGCTCTGGAACAGGTATTGGATGCTAAGCCATTTTTAAAGGCTGTAGATAGAGTTATTGAATCCCTTGCTGGGGTTTTTTTTTTTTGGTCCTTGAGGGAATAGCAAAATTGAGAAAGTTAAGAGGAAAGGGATGTAAAAATAAAAAAGAGTTCTGATCGGAGCTTCTTATCAGCCAGGGTGCCATCTGCTGTATTTTCCTCTCCTGCATTGCACAGGGCCCTTTGTGCTTGCCATATTGAGCTGTGGCCTCTTTTCTTGTATGTGTCCGAGGTTGTGGCTTCTCTTTGTTTTCAATACAGGGCTGATGTTGTTGTTGTTGGTTTGTTTGCCGTTGTGCTCATGTTCAAAGAGCCTTGTGGAATGCTTATTTAGTTATATGTTATGAAATGTTTCCTTCATGCTCGTGTAGACAGCTTTGCCTTTGTCTAGTTCATTATTAACACGTAGCCTTTTATGCTGACCGATAATGACAGTGTTTTGTATTGACATCGAGTATTCTTTAAGTTGGCTATAATAGCATACTGCCATTTTCTTTTAGGTCATCGAGGCATTCAATACGCCAGAATTTTTTGATGTGGTTTTCCCCTTATTGTTCGAGATGTTCAATCCCACTGCTGGTACCAAAACTATACAAGAACCCTCTGGAAGCGTTTCTCTGAAATCTGGTAAGCCTACTTTCACATTTGTAGTAGACCCTTGACTGTTGTTTCCGATATATCTGTTCTGGAGGGTTCCTGACTTGTATTATCATATCTGATGAGAAGGAAATAGATTTCGTTTGAGACACTTTAGTCATAAACCTTCTAAAAAAATTGTATCCAGTCTAAGGGCGCCTGGACCGTCATTCGAATGAGTTGTGATGAGATCCATACAGGCTTTTTGTTGATTGCCCACTTCAACTGAATTCGATGCTGATCTCCTTACAAATTTTACTACAACAACAACAACAACAACCAAGCCTTATTCCCAAAATGATTTGGGGTCGGCTAACATGAATCGTCATCCAGTAATCGTCATCCTTACAAATTTTACTAATCACAAAAAAAAAAAAAAAAAAAAAAAACAAAACAAAACAAAACAAAAAAAAATATATTGAACTTCGTGTACTTTTGATATCTGGATGTCTATACTAGATAGCTATAATATGGTTTTATAATGAATGATGCTTTTAATGATCGTAGAACTTTTATCCATGCAGATTCTGGTGAAGAAGACAGTTACGTACCACGGAGTAAAATTTTAGACTGTACTACGTCATGTATAAATGTTGCCTCCATAAGCGACGTGCTTAAACAACAACAAAAGCTGACGGCATTGTTATCTCACGCCTTGTCACCTACATTGCCGTGGACAGGTAATTTCTTTGTAACTTAGTTTCTAGCCTCAAGTTTCTATAGCTATCTGCTCTTATACCCTCTTTTGAACAGTCAAAGTGTCAGCATTTTTGTCAATAAAGAAGCTCTGTTCCAAGTTAAAAGCTTCTGTAGTCGGATCTCAAGAAGACAGTTTAGCTGCTGGTGTAACTGCATTTGTACATGAGGTTCTACCACTAACTTTTTGTCCAATGTTCTTCATTTATTAGAAATAGTTTGGAAATTAACATGTCCTTCCACTCTTCAGCTTTTCCTGGCTGTTTCAAGCAAGATTGTTGATTGTATTGTCACGGTAAAGATTGGACAGGTATGATTTCGCGCTCATTGCTTTTGTGATCCTCTCAAAACTCTTCACCGCCAGCAATGCTTTTCTTTCATAATCGGAAGCTCCTCTAGATATGGAACTAAATGATACCTTTCCTTAATACTCCCTCCTACCCACTTTTATTTTCCCCTTTCGAAAACTGTTTTTGAGTAGCCATGTTCGTAGCTACTTCTAGACCAAATGAAATACCCGTTTACTATAAAATCAAATAAGCTTGGTAGAATGCACTGCAGAATAGAATATGTACTAATTTTTTCAACAAGTGAACAATTCATTTGGTCTAAAAGTAGTTGCGAACATGGCTACTCGAAAACAGTTTTTGAAAGGGGAAAATAATAGTGGGTAGGAGTAGTATGATAAAGACTACAGAGCTGATTGACTAACCTTCGAATGCTAATTTACCTTGGCTTTTGTTACCTCTTTTGTATTTTCTGCAGTCAGTATCTACTTGCATAGTCCCATTTGATGAGTCTATCAAAAGTGGATATTTATGTGGAATTGTGGAGTGCTCGTACTATTTAACATAGTTCTGACGCTTTTTGTTACTTTGGTTTCAATAAAAAAATTTAATATCTTTTTTTGACACGATTTCGCTTCCTGATGATGACAAGCATCTCCTTGGTCTTATGATAGTCTTTGAATTTCTCTATCCTTACCTGTCCATCCAGGTGCATGTCGCTGCAGCAGAGTGTTTGTTGCAAGTGATTGAATTGTGTCGAGCTGTACAACCGCAACCTGCTGTAGATAAAGAATTCAAGGAGAGTGTGGCACAATTGTCTGAATCTGAAAAGAATGAACAGGCAAAGTCATTGTTGAAAAACTGTGTTGTCATCCTCGAAACCTTGTAGTGGCTTATGTTCAAGATCTACTTGGCGTCACACCATCGTAGAAGTGATCACAGAACAATGCTGCACACATTCTTAATGTGGTCTGATAGCACTGTACCGTCAAAGGTACGCTGAGAGAGCAGCTTTGTGCTAAACCGAAAACCTGTGCAACGATGTGAGAGGCCTACTAGTGACCTCGAGCCCACCTTTGTTTAACAGGGACGTGAGTACGGGTGACCTCTTCTGCATACTTCTGGTCTGGCCGCACTCTATGGGTCATTCTTTGGGAAAAGAAAAGAACAATGGACCTTCTTTGGGACTGCTTCCAACTGGACCAAGTACAACTTGGCCTGCATTGTACTATCGGATTTGGTTCATTAATTTCAGGAAGTGATCATTTGTAATTACATAAATTCTTGTACAAGACCATCTGTATCATACGCCCGTTTAAAGGTGTACTTCGGGAAAATATAGAAGTTCTATAGTTTCGATTTTCATGTTTGACAATGTCGCTGCTATAACCTTCCCAACCATCTCAACAATTTGTCCAACAAATAGGATCGATTGAGTTATCAAGACCTTAACGGAAAAAAAATTAGACCCCGAAAGTGAAATTCGGCAAATATCGTCAAACTTGAAAAACTTTGGTAAGTAACATACCCATGCATTTTTCATTAAAAACGTAAGCCAAACAGACCCCCACCCTCAAGATTTAAGTATTCGGCATCCATGTGGTTGGATAACAAAGGCTAAAGACACATAAAAGTCATAAAGTAATAGTAATTGCTTAAAGTTGTGTTTGGCAAAAGAAAGAAATGCGAATAGGCCCAAGCGTAAAATGGTCCCAAACATCGCAGCATTTTGACAAGTTACCAAACAAGGTACCATTCACCGGACAAAATGGTGGGCCTCAAACTAGGACATAGATTGACCAATTGGCTAAAAATTCCAAACAACTTGATTGTTATGATTGCAATGCTTGCTCAAACTTTAGGGGACAATCTTTTTTCATTTGATGCAACATTTTTCCATTAACTTGGAGTCATTTTTAAGTTAAGTAGTGACTTAAGTTGAGGGATATTAGTAATGGAATGAAGAATATGCTACCTTGCTAACAACATTCCTTATTCTCCTACAAAGCTCACTAAGAGAGTAAGTGAATCATGAAATCGTAGTATCGTCACAATTATGATTGGAATTAATGGAGTACTCTGTAATTTTGATCTTTTAGTTTATTCTGAGCTCAAGATACGAATACTATTCCTCGATGCCTTTGGTAGTTAGTGTTTTATTCTTTATAATTTCTTAATTTTTGTGAGTAAGATTTTTGTCTTGCTCATATAGAAAAATAAGGTAAAAGAGGGAAAATTTAAAATTCTTGTACTAATGTTCTTCTATATAAATGTACTTTATTCTCACGAATCCAATTGAATTATCTATGTATTGCATATCAACATCAAACAAAATGATTTCTTTATACCGTATATAACAATGAAACCACAAAGTACTATAATGATAATTTGACATACTTTGGTATTGGAGTTATATATAATTAGTGTGTAAAACATGCATAAAGAATTTATCAAAGAGTATAATGTTATTGTGACATTGTCGCAAATATCCTGTTAAATTAGTATTAACATGTAATGCCGGTCCATTTCGCAAGGTACCCGGTCAATAAGTGGGGGGAAAGGAAATCTTATTATTTTAATTAAACTTTTAAGAAGTGGATTATCATGGACTAATCCAACATTCCCATGATCCCATCTGAGAAATTTAAAATTCGTCTATGTTTAATTGAATAAATGTCTCATTTTATATTTAATAGTAGACAGTATACAAACATTGTGGTATTACTTATGTGAAGTATACACATATAATTAGTACTGTGATCGTTTCATGGTACCGGGTCGTGCTCCTACACAAGATAAGCTTTTAGGCAATACGCATGCATTGAGATTTGCATAATTGCATAATTAATTTCATGATTGGGTTATATTGTCTGAATCTTCTATCCATATCAAATTTTGTTTAATTAGATAGTTACGCACGACTTCACTAAAATCGTACCAACTCAATATTATACGCGCGAGTAATAAATAATTTTTAAATGAATTTGACGAGTTTATAAGATGAATTAGAGCCTGTTTGGCCAAATTTTTCGTAATCTGTTTATGTTTTTCATAATCAGTTTCTATAAAAACTGTTTTTTGAAAAATTGATGAGTGTTTGGTTCAACATTCTACAAAAGCACTTTCATTTGTTAAAGTAATCTTTTTTATATTTTTGTCAAATTAAAAATATCTCACAAAAAAAAAAGTATTTTTAGAGAAATAGAAACAGAAACACCAATTTGGTGCTTCTGCTTTTGGGGGTCAATATTTAGAAAAGTGTTTTTATTAAATAGTTTAGAACTTCTAAAAAACACTATGTTTGGCCAAGTTTATAATTTTTGGGAGTAAAAACACTTTGAAAAACTAGGCCAAACACATACTTAATACGATTCTAATAATGCTCCACCGGATGATATCTAGAGTGAAACCGATCATTTGCCCTCCATATTGTGGCCCTTCAACAGCTCTACTGTAGGAGACCATGGGGGTAGGAACTCTAGGAAGCGTCAAGCATAATTATAAAAGTACTTAGTAAAATTGGTACTCCGTATGTAGATTGAGTAGGTTGACCAAGAGATTTTGTATTGGTCTGACAAATCAAAGAATATAAGATCCTAGAGATGTGAATTGAGATTTGAATACTATGGGTAGTGCCATACCCCTACATGGCTACATGACATTTCTTTTTAGAAAAAAAAGTTGTTTACAACCATTTAAAACAAGGCTTATTCTAAGTTTTGATAATATTATCATCAACTTAAATAACATTTCGTCGTAAGAACCTACCCACGCACGATGTGTTTAGTAATGTGTTCATATAATCGTAGTTGGTTTTTTCTTATAGCTGTTTGGTGATTGAATCTTTTAAACGTAGTGTTCCTTCTCTTCTCAACCTTTTTAAATATGGAAGAAACGTTCAAGTATTGAAATTCGAAATGATAAAAAAAGTTACGAAGATCGAGTGTAAACATAAGCCAATTAAATGGCCTTGGAATCCAGGTTACACCACAATATTATGGATCTTATGTTCAAGTGGATCTACGTGCATAATTTCATGTAAGCGGATCTCATATCTCCACAATAAACCAATTAATGTAGTAATTTAAAATGACTTAAATATTCTTTTTCTTCTCGGGTATCCTAAAATTGCACACTTTTAGTTTTGTTTTTTCGACATGGATCTTTATTCATTTTTAGCATTAACTCGTAGTTTTCCGAGAGTTAGGATAAATGAAGAATTGAAGATTGATAATGTTAGTTTATCTTTAACCGCCCACCATGCCACCATGTAGCCACTAGTTCTCATTACTAAATTCCATTTGCTCACATTTTCTGACAATTTTGAAACCCATTACTTCTGTTTTTGCCCACCAACTGTTTGTTGAAATTCCCCAATGATAGAACAAAAGGGACAGTATTTGTGGGCGATGTAATAAAGAACCTTTTATGAGTGTATAAAGGAAGATTTTGATCAACATTTTTTGGTGATAATTGTGACACATCTAAACTAAAAGGTCCCACATTTTCTTTCCCTTCACCAAAATCACCAACAATTTTCATCAAAATCTCATCTTTTATTACCAATTTTCTGGGTTTTTTTAGTTACTTTGCAGAAAAGTTTGGTGCACCTAATTTGTTACTCTACTTTCAACTGCCCAGCTTCTACTTGCCACCTGGGTTATCTTATCTTACATAGGCGTAGTCGATTTCTATTTTCTAATAACGAATATTAACTGACTCTAAATCATTTCGAGACTAAAGCTTTGTCGTTTATTGTTATCGCCTTTATTATGATTTTCTTTGTCAAAAAGGGATTTATGTTTCTTGTTGCATGAAAATTCATACTCCACTAGCTTATTTCTGAAGATACGGATCCTTGTATCTAGTCTCAATTAGATACTCATATACACTTGCAATTGCAACTACTTCTTACATACGTTTGGGATTCCTAGGTGTCAGTATTATAAAGTGGAAATTAAACCCATAGAGTATTTCATGATTGGAGTGTGTATGGAGTAGTATTCAATTTGATTATTATTGGGGTTCTTTGGGAAACCCAAATTTATACATCTCTATGTTCTAAAAACCTTATCTTATATCATTATCTGTTGAGCTTTTTAGGTAACGGTTGAATCTTTAGTAAATTTAAGGTGATTAGTACTTAGTACTAGTAGAGATTAGCTCAAATTACATAAATACTTGGCTTCTTTTGTGGATGTGAATTTGGGTGAATGTGATATCCACCAAAGACTTGTCCTTTTTAGAGCCTCTTCATTTGTGTGTATATTATACACATACTTGACTTATTAGGTGTCCTTATAAAAACTCTTTATTTTGATTGGATCAGATTTGAGGAGAAGGAGGAGGAAGAAGAAGAGGGCCCACATTTTTTGGGATTTTGGTGGCCTTTTTTCCAAACCAATAAAAACCCATATCTTGTTAGGATGATGTTTTGAAGATCTTCTTCCCATTCAACTCAATCATATAATTGTAGACTTGTAGAGTCTAGAGTTGTAGAGTTGTAGTAGTATAATTCTATTTTTGGGGGGTAAAAGTGGGGGTTTGAAGAAGAAAGAAGAGTCTTCCATAAGTTATCTTCTTTGACACAACCATTGCTTTTCCAAATTTGGTTGTTCTTTGCTTTGTTGTCACCTTATCTTATATGCCTTGAAATATTTGATATATAGTCATATATATTATCCCCTCCCAAAAATTTTACCAAATGCTTTTGTTTTTAGTAACAGGTGCTATTTCTTTCATCTTCTTTTTGAACTCCCTGCCTCTTAAACCACTGCCACCATGGACTCATGATATGAGACTTTTACCCCTTTGTTTTTGGAAAGACTTGTCTTTCTCACTATTCCCAATTTGGAAATCCATCAAAAAAGGGATTTTTGGTGGTGTGTGGGGGTTAACTTCCATTGTAACAATGAAACAGGATTACATTTCTAGCTCAAAGTTTGATAATGTCAATGTTGTTGAAAATGGTCAGTATTTATCAGTGTTGGATTTGCCTGAATTGGCATTAGATTGCGTTCTTGAGAAGCTGTCCCCGGCCGGGTTGCGAACCATGGCAGGTGTTTGTAGCTCATTGAGGGATAGGTGCATCAGTGATCACCTTTGGGAAAGACACATGAGGTGTAAATGGGGACATGTTTTGGGTCCTGCAGCGTACCGCGAATGGCAATGGTTTGTTGCCTCTAGGCAGACTCTGAGTAATTCAGCAGGGAAGAAGTCTCAGGGTTTAATGAAGTATTTTTGGTATATGTGGCCTCTGAATTGGTTTTCATCAAAATTTGATAAGCCTAGTAAAGTGATCAGTTCTCCTGTGGTGGTTAATTCTGTTATGTCCTGGTATTTGGCTCTTGAGAGTGGCAAGTTTTGGTTTCCTGCTCAAGTTTACAATCGTGAGGTATAATATTTTATCACAATCATTGTTCTTGTATTTGTATTTGTGCTTAATTTTTATTTCTATGGTTGTCATTTTACGATGATTCATGTTAGTCGACCCTGAATCATTTCGAGACTAAGACTTTGTTCACGTTAAGTGCGATTTTGATAATTTTGATCTGATATTCAAGTGAATTGAAGTAGAGGTGACGTGAATGTTATGTTTTGCAGAATGGTCATGTTGGGTTTATGTTGTCCTGCTATGATGCTGAGCTTAGCTATGATTCTCAAGCCGACACCTTCCAAGCCAGGTATATCATATAGCATATTGCAATATGTATTCTTTGAGCTTTAAGGTCATATAGTATAATCCTTATGGATCTGTGGGATACATGATGCTGTACTGTGAAGCATCGTGTCGTGCTCGTGTTCGTGTTATAAATATGTGTATAAAGTTTGCTTCTTTATGCAGGTATCCACCCCATGGAAGAAGGGCAGTAGCTATAGAGAGTGGTGTTCAGTGGGAAAGGCTGAGGGTTGCTCCGGTCGAAACTTCCCCTCATGATCTTCACGTCTCTGATTGCTTAAACGATTTACACCCTGGTGATCACATAGAGATCCAGTGGAGAAGGAATAAAGAATTTCCTTATGGTATGTTGCGTCTTCTATACACTATAATTCAAACCGTGTATCTGTTGTTACGCAGTGTGTATCTGTAGATAGAGGTTGGTTTGACTTCATTTTTTATTTTTGTTTTTTTGGGTGTGTGTGCCACTTAATACAGAACTTCAAGAATAGTGAAAAAAAATCAGAAGAGAATGCTACAAAATGTCAGAATTTCCTAATAAAAAGTTGAGATAATGATGAAATGGCCTTTCAAAAAAGCAGTGTATGGCTTCTGTCTGCCGCAATAGGTGATATGGAGTATGGACCTATGGTTAGCCTTTAAAGAATTGAATGCATATCTTGTGCAAGTTTAATTTTCGGGTCAAAATTATGTGACCTCATTTACTAGTGATGAACATGGGAAGTTCCGAGTTTCCACTTGTTGTTGCATGTATAATGAACTGATCGCCATTTCTCGAAGACTTTTCTCAATTGAATCTTGATAAGACAATGCTTATGTTGATAGATTCACTTCTAGGCTTGTAGGTTTGTAATTTCGTACACTAAGGAGTAAGGACTGAGTGCTAATCAAGTACTATGACTTGGAAGTTCATATAACCTGACTAAATTTTCGGAATATATGTTACAGGCTGGTGGTATGGAGTTGTTGGTCACTTGGAGACGTGTGATGGGAACGAGAATTACTGTCGGTGTTTTAACAGTGGTAAGTCCCGAGTCACTGAAACTGTAAACAGAAAGCAGAACACCTGCATGAGTTTTATGCATTACTTGCTTGGACATTTTATATGATCTTTCTTTAGGACTTACGAAATTACAGAATCTTCTAGTTGAAGTGTGTGAGAGGAATACCCTAAGTTTCTGCTGATGGTGATACATGCCTTTAGTAATTCAATGTTCAACTTTTCTGATGATAGGACTACACCAAAGTCCAATTTTTGGATGATCATGAAGCATATGGGTTGTCTTCTTAATGTATAATTGGTCCCAAAGATGTCTATGTCTTACTGTCCTATTCTATCTTCCGGCAATCGTCATAACTTTTGTTTCAACTTTCAAGGGAATAATTTAATGCACCAAGCACACTGAAAGGAACTCATGTCCTCTTCTCTTGTGGCTCTGTTTGGTTGTGATTGAATCAGATCCTCACTTGGGTGGATGTCAGATTATACTTGTCTTTGAGGAAATTGGGTGCATTATAATCATATCCCTCGCCCTAATAGTAACTTTTTCCACTTTTCTAAATCTTCTTTTGCTGCATTTTCCACTATTTTCCCTTTTGGTTGGACCATAGGTCTTGATTGCTAAGCATTTACCTGAATGACTCTTTTATAACACTTCACTCCTCTCCTACTCCGTGCTTTATTGAGAACGCGCCCAGACTCCTGCTGCAGGCCTGCAGCGGGTAGCCAGTAGCCTAGATGTCTTGACTCTATGAGTATCTGTTGTTTTCTGGTGCGAGTCTATGTGCATCCTTGAAGGCGTTGGGATGCAGTAAGGCTTAAATGTGTTTGCCTGTGCCCCTAAGGCCCCAACTTTTCGAGACTGATAGAAAGGCTGAGTTTCAGTTAGATACTACGGATTGATTAAGGACATGACAGTTGAAGTAGAAGTGTTGTTGTCTTATGATCCTGCTTAAGAGAGGTTCAGAATTTCTGTTCTGTAGTTTTTGCAACTGCATTGTTGTCTTCATTATACATCTATTGAGCATCAGATAGACCTTAGTTAAGGTTTTGCGCCTGACACCTGTTTCCTTGCTTGTCAGACACGGTTGTACTCGAGTTCAATCAATATACACCAGGGTCTCGATGGAGAAAGACGTTTGTCAATAGGAAGGATCATAGAGAGGAAGGTAATGAAAGTGATGGGTTTTATGGAGGTATCAGGAAACTGTACAAAAATGACGAGATTGGGACATGGAAGAGGTTGTGGCCGAGGGAAATCTTGGAGTAGAATCTTTAACTGGGAGTACTACAGTCCCCCTACATCAAACAAACTACTGAAGCAGTTCACCAGTATGTTAAGTTGCTAACCATCCAGCATGACTTTTTCGCTGTTCTGAAACCTGTGACAAGGAAGCTGAACAAGGTACATTTGCGGCTGCTGTCAAATTAGTAATGGATCTGCGCTCCTCTTCTTTGGGAAGCTGAATCGCTACCCGCCTACTGTAGATGTGTATCTGTGGTCTTCTTCTGACCTTTGTTCTTCTTGTTAGTTCCCATTTATCCTCTACAATTTTTCATGGATAAGATAAAGGGGTAGCAAATGGCTACTTACTCAATCCATGCCCATATTGCATCTGCATAGATGCAAATTTGATGTACATTATTTACTTCAGAAGAACAGAAACCTTATAGAATCATCAGTTACTTTATACTTACAGTGGTTAATTCATATTTCTCTTATAAGCTTCGCATAGCATTCTTCAATTATGCTGGTTTTACACATGATAACTTCAAACGTATCTGGAGCTCTCGTCTGCAATTATCTGAGATGAATTTTGTCATCTGATGTTTTAGGCCTCTTATACCGAAGACATGATGAGTATTACCTGCATCGGTTTTCTATAACATGTTGTACAAGGAAGTTGGAATTTCACAACAAGGAATCTCGGGTTGAGAATAAATTCAGAAGACCAAAGACATATCAGGCTGTTGCCTCAGTCAGATCCTACTGTTGAAGGATGCCAGACTGAGATATCGCCTCATTCCTCTTGTAACATCGATCACAGGGGCTACAGAAAACATGTATACTGTCTATCACTGCACGATAACTCGATAAATATCTATAGTGACACTGATACATATCATGTTCTACAAATGGAACTACTCGACCTGTCACCAAAAAACAAAGAACACTGGCAATGTTCTTTAAACAAAAAGAGTCATCATGTAGAAACTTTTAGCTCAACTTTCTCGAACACTTGGTTCCGAAACCCTTGGCCAAGCAGATGAAAATCCTAGCTCTGTGTTTCATCAAACTCTTCATTTCCCTCGAGAATCGGATTATCGTGTTCGGGGTCACTGCTTTAAACCTCGCTGAGTAATGTAGCTTCCTGAACAAGAGAGGAGCACTTTGCTCTTTCTTTTCTGCCTTACCAAAGGATGCTGCATTCTTCAGCAAGAATTTCTTGATCCTCTGCTTTCTACATTCTGTGGACTCGGATTTTCTTACACCCTCATTGGGCTCCAATATGGGCCCAAAAACCTCTTTTTTTGGTGGGCTTGGGCCGAACTTGTTACTATTCACCCATGCATCTGGGCTCGGCCCAAATTTGTTATGGTTGTTAGTGTTGGCCCGTCTTGATGATCCACGGGCCAATCTTAGCGGTGAGAGTGACTTGGCCCGCCGAAGTTGGCCCATTTCCAATTTGTTACGTACCACCTCATTTTCCTCCTTAACCTTGTCTAATGCAGCTGTGAAAGGATCAAACCCATCATTCCATAAGCTCCTCTGCCTCAAAAATGGTACCTTGACCGTTGCGCTTCTCGTCCCGGGAGACGAGGCGGTCGAGGAATTACCGCTCTTTCTCTCGGACTGTGGGTATTGAGCCCTTGGAGGGGGTCGTAGTGGAACCATTTTTCCGTCTGAAAACAACTCATCTGCATACGACAAAGAATCATCATAACTCTTTTCAAACCCATTATCATAAGAATAGAACCTCTTGCTACCTTCAAACTCAAAGTTATTATCCACCAAATTAGGAAAATCCCTCGCGGGATCAAGGTTTCTCGACTCGAACTCGCACCCTGATGGATCCCTAGTAGGGCTAGTTGGCATGCTAAGGAAGAAGTACCCATCAAGGTTGTATCTCCTAGGACTTGTTGGTTCACTTGTATAGTAAGAGTAGAAATCATCTGTATTTGGGGATATATCATTGCTTTCCATCATTTTTCTCAAGGATTGCTAATTTTTCCTTAAGCAAAAAAATCCAATGTGCAATGATATATAGTGTATGACATGTATATGTGTGTAACATCAAATTCAAACAAAACATGCTCCTGAATAATAGGGAGAATAAAACCTGCGGAAAAGTACATAAATTAAAGGAATTATGTTGAATTAATCGTATTTTATGTAAAATGATTATGTAATGAAGAGAAATTTCGGGTATAATGTTTCTATCATTGACCCAAAAGGGTATTTGTGGGAATTGAGAAGCATTGAATAAATTTAATTAAAGATTGAGCATGCTTATATTTGCATGATATCATGCGGATTAATATATATAAGTGAAGATCAGAAGCACTAATTCCCAAAGATTAAGCCTTGTTTTGCTGGGTCATGATGCAAATAATTGGGTCAAAATATTCATACTCATAGAGTCACATCATATAGTATTCAGGAATTCCTAGTCCGCATTCCATTTCCATTGTTTGAATGTAAATGTTCTACTAAAGAATGTTCAATCGCTACTTAGGTGTGTACTGACCGAGTTCTCGGACGTGTGTAATTGATAATATACATATCACGCAGTTGTGTTAGCCACACTGAAATCCAATTTGACAGGTTCCGAAAGTTGTAGCTATCGCTCTTTTTCTGCTCAAGTGGACGGTTTCCACCGTTGTTTGAGCTTTGAAACGATGAACAAGACTCGCCATCACCATCGTAGGTGTGCATTGGGTAAAACTGTAAATTAGAAAACATGGCAGATTTCACACTAACACACGTCTTATACTGATCAACCAGAAGTTTCAGCTCCTTTTGGCAATTTTTTTTTTTTAGAAAAAAAAATCAGCTCTTTATATAGAGGTTTGAATGATACGCAAGTCACACTGTTACTTCAATATCCGCATACGGCCCTTCATGGCTACAGCCCTATGTACAAAGCACAACAATGGGATCATTAACACCAGACACTGCGACAACGCTTTGAAGACAAGTGATTACTTTCCCATCTCAAATGTACATCGCGAATGAGGAGAAAGCCATGGGCCAAGCTCAGATCTTCATGGTAAAGAATGAAGGATTTGGCGAGGGACTTGTACAACAGTTGTTAAGGCTGCTCGTGCTTGTGATCAAGCAGCTTTCAAAATACGGGATGACAAGGCTAGATCAAACTTCTATCTTAAATTTGGCCTGTTCACAGTCTCAGAAGCTTTACCAGATCACCCAGGCCAGAACCCGGTGCAGCAATGGAAAAGGTGAGCATGGGAATACTGTTCAAGGGTGAGTTCGTGGATTCGACCAATGGGTCATGGGATTAGTCAAGTAGATGAACCAACTCCTGCACAAAATCGAGGACGAGTTGAGTTAGAGTTACAGGTTTCTGGATAAGAATAAAAACTACCAATAGAATCAGGGGTTAATGTACATGAATGGATAATAAAATATGTCGTCCAAAGTTTCAGTTACGAACAAGAAAATTGTAATCATTGTATGACTGACTACTGCCACCATAGAAGCTGTGTGAGCTGAAGGCCAAGCAGATTCTAAGATAAGCGAGAACAACACCTAAATTACCTTCTTAATTGTGTAAAATAAAGAAGAGCATTCCTCTAATGACCACTTCCAGAATGATGGTTAAAAACTCCGTATTTACACTAGATTGCCCAAAACTTGAGTATTTTACTTACATATAGACAATGATCCGTTGGTTTCAATGATCTCTATTCCAGATGTGGCTTCACAAGTTTCTTGATCAAGCTTCAAAACCATGTCTGTCTTAATCTTATGGCCATTTCCATATGCGGCAATGAGTAGTGCCTCAGCTCGACCTGCATATATGAGCAGTATGAGTAAACGCCTTTTAGTTGGCTGCAAAAAAGCTACTAGTTCACGCAAACAGCATGCATTTGCTCTAAGTACTTCTCTCCGAAGTGAGATACAGAACAGACTATATAGTCTTCCATGTTGCGGTCGATAGAAACATGGAAAGTTTCTAAGAACGTACGCTTGTGGTTGAAGATATGGCACAAAAGGGGACTCCAGGTAATGATTTTTTCCCCTCGAAATAAACACTTATTTCGTATGTGAACAAAGGAGGAGGTTAATTCACTTCAATATTGCAGCGCAAAGGTGCCAAAATACCTATGACATTATAGTTTTGAATAATAGTGGAAGATACAGGAAACTAAGTCACTGTTTCAGTGATTTTCAACCCACGACTTATGTGAATAAAAGGGCGAGTAAATATCGAAAACCAGAGTGCAAATTGGAAGAGGTGTGACATAATTGAAAACCAAGACTAATGAATCATTTTTTTGACATCCAGTATTCGTACCGTGGTCCTTTTTCCGTTTCAACATAGAACTCAAACTGGGGAAAAGCTGTGTTGCAAGCTCCCGACTCTCGTCCTGCCAAAGTTAACATTCGATAAAGGTTGTGAGAGGTAAGATACAATAGTGAGATTGAGTATAGATACAATATTGTATACTTAAAGAAAAGCCTGACATCAGATGGGCTAACCTTACATGTGCGGCCTCGAGCAAGTTCAAGCTCCCTCTTCCATACAGTTGAGGGCACTGGAATAACAGAATATCCAGAAGAAACCAAGATTCCTATCCATAAACCATAGCCAAACCCTCCACTCCACCAACCCTAAATCTTACAATAAAGACAGTATAAGACCTGTACCAGTTGCAATGCTATATTTTACGAACAGGATCTGGTTAGAAGTTTATTTGTACCAATAAATATCCACCACATCAGACGGTTAGGCACCCTAGAACACAGCCAAGTCAATGAAGACAGAATGAATTACTTCAATAACAATTACCTGCTTTCCATCCCCAGGAAACGGAGTAGACTGTTCTAGATATGCAATGGTGCCTGTAAGAACAGAGACATGTTCAGAAAATACGAACATTACAGTGTGGTCAACCCCGAAGTGCCAAATAATAAGATGGCAAAGCGTAACCGAAGAGGGGGAGGAAAGACAAAAGGGAGAGGGGTAAAAGAAGATAGAGGTGATGAAGAACTTTCAGGTAAGGGTGGCACTAAAGTAACAACCTCTCATAGCCACATGGATTCACGTTAATTCAAAAACTCTAGATGCCAAATTAGAAAGAGCATACAATCTTATTCCCCATGATACAAATACGAGTATCTAAGATGGTGACGGAAGGCACAAATAAATGTTGCTCCATACAGTGTAGAAGTATCTACAATATTCGAAAATTTCATGGAAATCTTAAACCGTGAAATTCATGCCAGAACAAGGACTGTTTACAAGGATATTTAAAAAGGTTCGGTAACCTTATCTTACTTCAGATATATCAAATTATACAGCTCTAGACACCAGCAAAGCTAAATGCTAACAAGTTGCCTACAGCAACAACATCATTACTCAATGCCTCAAAGATTCCCAGCTCCCACCCATGGCACAGTTAGACATGGTTGCCCATAGACATAAAAGCACCACCGAAAAACCAAATGAAAAATTGCCTAATAGCAAGGCATACCAAAAAAAAAAAAAAAAAAAAAAAAGTGAAAGTGTATAACATGATTATCTTAGCAACCCTAGCTATTTCATGGATTCAGTACCTCGTGGAGCATCAAAACTCTGCACCAACTGAACAATGGACCTCGCATCTAACCGTTTACGAAGTCTTTGCCCGACTGGCACTTGCACAAATGGGGAATCAAAAACCTGGGAAATCACATTATTTCATTAATAATACTAATGGTGTTGCAATATAAACCACGAACAAACCAACCAACATTTGAACTCCCCCATTATAGAGCACTTGAATATGAAGATTCTTCCTACATTTAAACTCCCGTGAACTGTTACTCCCTAAACTCCCGTGAACTGTTACCCCCTAGCTTACAGAAGGTAGCCTTAGCCAAACCACAAGCCAAAAAATTTTGCTTCAATGCATCTAATATACCAAGCAAATTCCATTTCCAATGGAGCCAAAGACTAATTATTCTTTGGTTTTTGGGATATAATGGAATAAAGCAAAATGGCTCATAAAACTGTCTGTGCTTCTTATTTGTGAAGTAGCAGTCAGTCGGTGCGATTCTCGAAGCAATTTTCATTTTGGGTCATCCGTGCGCAGCCTCTCTATGTTTCAATAGGGGTAAGGCTTGCGTGCATCCGACCCCCCCTTACCCCGCCTTATGGCGGGAGCCTTTAAGGCACTGGGGTTAAAGATGTTGTTGTTGTTGCATCTAATATACCAAGCAGCAGCTTGGAGAAGCAGCAGATAGGTGCAATACAAAGCCAGAACAGAATGCACATGGGCTACATTCCCACCGATACAAGCGAAAAACCGCAAAATTCATCCCCAATTCCCCAGCGTTTACCACCAGAAATGCAGTACTAAACAACCAACTTGTACCTTATATGAAGCATATAAACATTAACCTAATTTCAGCCTGAGGTAAACACATTTTTAACAGCAATCAAGCTAGCAAGTTCAATTAAACAAGAAAAATGCCCAAAATGAAAGCCCATGGAGAAGTAACATTCACAAACTCATAAATCAAAACGTAAACTTGACAACTCAACCCAAAATTATCACAAAGATTACACCTTTTCCACAACAAATATATACCCAATCGAATAATCGACCAATACACAACAAAATCAAGGTAACTACTGGAGAAAACAAACAAAATTAGATTAAAAAGATGAAGGAAAAGATGCCCAATTTCACAAATCAACCAAATAATCGTAAAGATTACGCCTTTCCCTTACCCAACATATACCCAATTGAATAACCAACCAATATACAACCAAAACAAAGTAATTACTGGAGAAAACTAATAAATTCAAACTCATAAACAAATGAACCAAAGAATCGTAAAGATTACGCCTTTATTATACCTCAGCAGAAGTAACACCAGATTGATCAGACTTCAACACGGCCAATGCACCAGAAACATCAGGATCAACACCAATTACCCACTTCAATTCACCCGATTTTCCCGCGTTTTCTTCTTGATTGTTGTTCAACCCAGCATTTGAAAGAGATGACAGCCATTGTTGCTTGATAATCTGGAGTTTTTCCTTGGAATTAGAACTGGGTTTTCCATTGGTTGATTGAATTACTTCACTAGGGTTTTGTGATTGTTTGGAGATGGTGCAAATTTGGGGGAAATTGAGGGGTTTTGAGAAGAGGGTTTTGGGATAGAGTTTAAATTTAGAGAGGGAAAAAAGAGGATTTGACATTGGATTTGGCGGGGAAATTAGGTGTTGATGCGAAGGTTGGAGGAGGGTACATTCCATTGAAAGTGAGAAAATTGTTGGTGAAGATTTCTCAAGGTTTATGGAGAGATGAAGGGTATAGTGTTGTCGTGCTACTGTTGCGCGGTTGTCCCGAGTTCAGATCCTCTTTCTATTTTCCGTTGCATCAGCTGCATTTACGTAGTTACGTGTAGAAAATAAATGTTGTACTCCCGAGTACTAGTTTACTACTACCTTGAACATTGCTTTGGTCCTCCATGGTTAACCGTAAAGTTCAAATCAGATTTAGTTGGAAGTATATATTCAAATAAAGATGGATAAATTTCGTCTGTTTTGTTGTTGTTAAATTATTTTAATTCAGCTAGTTGTCAACTACGAGATCAATTCAGATTCATTCAAATTGAATAAAGATTCAGAAAGATGCTTTCAAATCAGGTTGGATCGTATAATAAAGATGAAACCTTAGTATCACAAACATGGCATTTTTGGACCATAACAAATCGCTGGAAATGGAACTGAAACTGGAAGTTCGTATTATCGAACTGTATGGGTTGTACTCTTGATTGACACATTTATAGGCACATTCAATCAAATTGAGTACGTAATTAACAAGAGAAAATAAATTATTAGAAACTCGATCAATCTTACATAACACAACACAAATGTTACATACATCATCACACTCAAGGCAAATCCATATTCCCACAAACTCCATCATGAACAACATGCATACAATCCCTTAAAGAGAAATATATGATTATGAACATGAACGAGTAGTGTACAACACACTTTATTTATATCACATAAGTGGGAAAATGGATTTTATACTTATATATACTCGCTCCATTGTAATTGCTAGTTCTTTACGTTTTGTTTAAAATTACGCGTGACTCGCGATAGGGGATGAAGTAGTAGTTAATTAGTTATTAGATGTAGGAGCGCCCTTGTAAGCAACTTGACGAGCCAAACGAGCACCATCAGGCATAGGGGCCACATACACTTGAAAGTGATGAGTGGGTGCAACAGGCTTGGTATGCTCACTACTCTTTTTCACAGTAAGAACACCTCCAGTGTCCTTTCCTCCAGACTCAAAAATCTTCTTAACAACATAACCAGCAAGAAATCCAAGTGCAATTCCAATTCCGGTTCCGGTGACAAACGCTGCCAACCCGACAAAGGCGGCCGTGGCCGCAGTCTCTGCTACCCCGACTGCAGTAACCAAATAAGTAGCAACAGCAGCCCCTCCAGCTTCTCCTAAGTTCCCACCCACATATCCTACACCAAACTCGGCAACCTCACTTACGGCTGTTTGTATCTTGTGTTCCGATGAGTAGACGTCCCACACTGACATTCCTAGAGTGAGCAATAACAGCCCTTTCCCTACCGCGTCTGCAGCCCTGTAGAGCGTGTTCTTCAAGTGTGTTCCACGTCCAGACGATTTCAAGATTTCATCGTACACCTATATATGTCAAATATGCATGTCATCAATTGCATGTGTAAAAATCAAAACGTTAAGGATTCACGGGACAGAGGGAGTAGGTATCACGTATTCACGTACGTATGTAGTCTCAAACTCTCAGCAAATAATTAACTGAGTTACACTTACCTCTATCTTCTGTTCATCTTCCAGGTCCTCAAACAGCTTATCATATTCAGATCCCATCTCCCTCTCTAGTTTGTTGTGGTATCTACAAATAATTTAGATCCCATATATATTATATTCATACTACTGAAATTCCATGAAATAATGGTTATTACTTGTTAAGACTATATATATAGCATCAACAAGACGACTTCATATGACCAATCTAACCCTCCAGGATTGGTTCCAACTTAACATAACTAGAGACAGTGCTTGGAGTACCACCTTTTCTTTTGTTCTTTGGGCCATTTGGAAACGTCGCAACCTTTGGCTCTTTGAAATGAAAAACACCACCATTCCCACCCTTGTCAGCGCCACTCAGCAACAAATCTCAAACTTTACCTCCCTCGCCCCTGGTCCTAACCAGGAAACCCTCGACCACACCCCTGAGTTCATCCCTGATCACCTCACCTTTCCGCGCCCACACTTTACTCTCATTGTAGATGCATCCTTTGCTCCCACATCGGCTTTTGCAGGTATAGGCGGAATCCTTCTTTGCCAAGATGGTACTTGGGCAGCCGGCTTCATGGCATCTGTTTTTGCCTTGGATGCTACGCATGCGGAGGTCCTTGGCATCCTTGCCGCAGCTAATTGGTGTAAAGACCATGGAAGGCACTCGGTCACCATTCTTAATGATTGCAAGCTTGTCACACTTGGCATACAAGGCACGGAGAGAGTTAAAGACCGTTTCATCAATTTATATGACATGTGCAGGGTGTTCATCAGGGATGGTATCGTGAGGACGACTCAGTACATCCCGAGGACGTGGGTTCAAGCTGCTGATATCCTAGCTCGCGAGGCTAGAACGTCCTCAACTTGTATTCAATCTAAGGACCTTGTAACCCCTCCCCCGATTCTTAATATGTTTTTTGCTGATAACGGCACATTTGTTCCCCGCTTTAATCCGGGGGAGGACATTGATCCGGGTGGTATTAGTAGGACATAATTATGATGTAATAATCTAGATACTCTTGTTCCTCTTTTATTTCTATGCTATGCTACTGATCTTCAAAAAAAAAAAAAAAAAAAAAAATTCTATTTAGTATACATCTGATCCACTAGTCGAGATAGTTCTTTCATGAGACGCGTGACGCAAATTATTCATAATCGAGGATAATAATGTTTTACAAGACGCGTGGCATAAACTGACAATTATCATAGAATCATCGTTCCTCTACTAAAAAGCTAAGCCATCTCGGCAATTGACAAATAATCGTAAAGAACAAGACACGAGCGAGCGAGGAATTATAAAGGGAGGAGAACGAAGAGATCAATGAATTGGGAGTAACATACGTACTTGTCAACGAGGTCCTCAAAAGACCAGCCGGAGAACTTGAGAGCCTTGGCGAAGTTTTGGGAAGAAATGTCAGCTTTCTTAATCAAGGACGTCTGCATGGCGTACTTGTAAAGGCTAAATTCTTCGATAAGCTGTTGAGAGAGGAGCTCAATCTCCTCTTCGGTGAACCCCGAATCCGGGTCCCTGATCGCGTCGATCTTGACTTTCATTGCGTCAGCTTTTTCCCGGACCTTGTTTAGAAATTCATGGCGGAGGTGCACGTTTTTAATCGTCTGCATCCCCAAACCTACCGCCATTTCGAGGTAGGCTAGGTACTCCTTAACCACCTCGTCAACAGGTTTAGGGTCAGGGTCAGGGTCACTGTTAGGCTCGGTGTTGCGCTTGTCTCGACTTGACGAGGTAGCACTACCACCATCGTCGTCGAGGAGCTCGACAGCCACAGCATAAGCTCCGCGGCTGCACCGGAGGTAGTCACCCCTGTCCGTTTCGGATTGGAAGGGGATGCTCTTGATGCGCTGCTCCTCCTGGCATTGTATCAGTTTTGCCAGGGTACGCAGCTCCTCTTTGGAGAGTATAATCCCTCCTTCGCTCATTTTCTTACCTTACCACGTACGCCTCTCTAATATCTATTTATCAGCTTTATAACTACCATGTGATCGATTTTGTTGCGTATATATAACTCATGATGAACTAATGTTAGTTGCCCCCAGGCCCGAGCTCTATATATATAGAGAGAGAGATCGATATAGCCACGTACGTAACGATATAAGCTAAGGTCACCTTTTACTTTTTTCGTTATAAAGGAACGTCTAATATTGCGAGGGTGGGAATATAAGGATAACTCGATCGGGACAACCATCGAGCAAGTTGAGTTCCTAATAACTAATGGACTAACTTTGATCATCACAATATGACGATATAATTAGATGCATATAATAATTACTAGTAACTTTTATCACTAAGGACCAAAAATAACTCGCATACATTTTTCCATGGTAGTATCAAGTCTATCAACCATCATAATGAAAAATTTAAGTCGATAATTGTGGTCACTTGATATTTTATACTTGCCCATATACTTAAGAAAAAAACGGACTATAGGAGGATTTGAAACTTCAGACCTCAAGGTCATCAACACCAATTTTGTAAACTTATAATCCCATAATCGGCGTAGTTGCCCAACGGAACTAAGATTTGAACTTGGAATTTTAAAGTCATTGACTCTTTCACATCATGCAAACAAGTTAATCTCAACAAAAACCTTAGGGATCGAGGTGCATTCTCTACCATTTTCCTTCTTTTTTTTCTTGGTCATTTCCACTGTCTTCGAATCATTTTAGAAATAAAGTTTTAATTATTGTGTCGTCATTTCTACTTTATTCGTTTCTTCTTTGCGCTAGCCCTAATTGGCGAATTTTGGTTGGATTAGAGGTTCAAGTTCCCCGTTCCCATACCTTACTTGCATTGCACTGCCTTCTTTCTCCTCGGCCGTATCGATATCGCAATTCCCGGCCCATAATTTTTACTTTTGGTCCTTTCTACTATTGGAAATTTGCTCTCTTTTCCTATTACCGCCCCAGATGTCCAACTCTCGTTGGATTAGAGTCACATCTTTCATCTATAGCATTGTGCTTTGCTTCGTTTATGTTGATTCTCTCGGCCCATTTCATTTGCTCGTAATAGCTAGTTTTCTGAGGTCTTTTAACTATTCAAAAAGTTCTCTTAACATCCTGGTTAAGAAAAAAGAGTAACTTAAAAGAGCACTTAGTATCAAACATGGGAATTTACAATGTCAGAATGTAGTAATTCCCCGACCTTTTACTTTAGGTACAGTAAAAGAAAAAGTTGGTTATCAGCTACATGTACTACAATAAACAAATTAATTGTGTCTCACGTAAACCTCTAAAAATTTGCGTTAAGAATTTTATTTCGAGGAGAAAAAAAAAACCGAATTATTGATAAAAGGAAATGAGTTAAAAATCGAGGACAAGATTGCCTTATAAATATGCACCTTCGTAGGCTTCTTTTAGCATAGCAGCAAAACACTTCTCGAACTTCAAGAAAATAAATCCTCTCGGTCTCGAGTACCCCCAAAGTAAGTATAAACTCAATTACATACAGTACTTTGTTTCATATTGCATAATTTATCTACATTCATATATTATAAGTGTGGACAATTCAAGTTAGTGTAATTGACTCGTTAAATCTGTTGCAGTTTGCAGGGCAAGCAACAAACAGATCAGCAATGGCGTGCACGGTGTTCGGAACCCCGATTACTGACGAGACACTCCAGGGAATGAACAAGTACCACGACAAGGACATAACGCGGTTGGACAAGGCAACAGTAGCATTCGAGATGAAGAATGCAGAAGGCAAAGACATGAACGCGCACAAATACTTAGACGACATAAAGAGCGGTCACAAAACTGATGGCATAAAAGCCCTAATCTACAATGCCACCGGAGGCCCAGTGTGCCTTACTAATTACGCTGTTTCGAATGGTGTTATAGGGCCATCCCCTCTACCCACGGTCATTGCCAATGGACAATGGGGTGCTTACTTCCACCCCTATGATCCCAAGGTCGATGACCCGCCCAACGGCCCAGCTTCCCATGCCGTTGTCTACAACGGCAAGAACGCTAGCGGGGAGGAGCACCAATGGATGTTTGTAATGGCAGCCAACTGGCCTGGCCGGGTATGTATACTAATTCTCTTCTGTCGTTGTCTACTGTACGTGTAAGAATAACTGTTAAACGACCAACTGATACAAAAGTCTAGACTGATGGTTGAGACCCAAGGCTTTACTCTGTATATCCTATTTGTAACTGCATGGCATGAAAAGTAACTAAAAGTTGTACCCTCAGCTTTAAGGCCTTAATTAAAAACAGACCCTATGATTTTTTTTGTATATCTAATAATCTTAACCACTCTTTTAACAATTTTGCCCGTCAGTGCTATGCCGAGATCCAACAAGCTGGCCACTATCCCTCGGAAAACGACGTGTTCGCCTTTGATAAATACAAGGGCGGTCTCGATAGGAAGTTGTTCAACCATCGAGCCAACAGCTACGGCTGCGAGTGCTTTATTTCGGAAGGCGGTGACACCACATCCCCGTTTGTTGAAGTAATCATGACCCTCGACTCTGCATGGGGCTGGTGAACCTATATGCATCCATCCATGGATATCACTATATATATGCATGTACGCTTGATTTTATTCAAGCATGCATGCTACAGCTATCCCTTTGCTTTATTTTCGTACGTGTGCATGTAACGTTCTTCATCTTTGTTGTTAAGAGTATCGATCGATCTCTTTGCTTTTGCGTATAATTTCGTGGGGGTGTGAAATAAATAACAAACACTCGTTGCTACGGGTGTCCCCTATGCTGTAATTCGATGTGCTATGCCACACTCGAAGTACTACCACTAGGTCTGAGCACCAGCTCCGACCATTGGAATCATATTAATGAAGTTTATATTGTGTTTTCTCTCTTTTTTCGGTATCAAACCAATCTATCTTATATATGTATCTTTTGCTACAACCAACAACGTTGCATTCAAAAACTTTGTAGATATTTATATGCTATGCAAGTCACCAATGTAACACAACTTGTACTCCCTCAATTTCATATATATCCAAATATAAAAGAGGCGGTTGTCGTTATATGATTAGAACATTGTTTCAAATACTCTAAATCCGCTAGCAATAAACCACAGTTTCTGATAAAATCGAACTAAGAATAGTGAAAAAGACTATAATCTTCATGCAATCCAACAAGGTGTGCTTTAAACCTAAAGGTTCCCCTCAATTTATAGCCAAATGTGAGAGATGTGAAATCAGTCTCATTTCTCAACTACGTTAGAACAGAGCAGAGTAATAAACAAAGTCCTCATGTTAGCTTGGCTCACAATCCACGTTGAGTCCGCTCAAAAGTAAGCGACATAGTACTAACCTGTTTGGATTTCTGGACTCACTATCTGAACATACTCGAACTTCGAGACACCCTAGTCCCAAATCACAAACGAATAACTATTGAAGGACGATTTCATAGACGACACCTTGCAAGTTTCTGACCACTGAACTGGTTCCAGGGACTTCCTTCATTGACAAACCATGTCGGGCTGCTTCACTGAGGACCATTTCATCCATTCTGCATTACAAAAAGAGAAACTGTGAGCATCGGAGTGGCACCTAAAAACAGCCTCAGCTTGATCCTAACAGCTAGCAAATGAGTCAGCCATTCAACATAGGAGCCTTGTGCTTCCTGTTAAAACATACACGGGCTGTAGGTTCGTATTCTAGGCAAATTCTAGGTGCTATTGCCCCAAATTACAAAGGGGGGGGGGTGGTTCAAAGCTGAAATGCACAGCTTAGAAATAATCTCCTAAAAATATATTCAACATATATAGGCATGGACAAGCTACTCACACTTTAGCACGGGAAACATATCCGAGAATGAACTTGCACAGGCCTTTCCCTCTTATTTGAAGAAGCTGCAGAACTGTTTGGAAGAGTAACGGGATGCTGGATTGTTGAAAGCTTATAAATTGTCAAGGCCCTCAATAAATACACATGGAAGCAAAAAGGATCGCAGTATGTGACATCTAATATAAATTGAAAGATCAGGATATAAATATCAGCGCCAAGAATTAGATCGAATCCTTCAGGATATTTCTCTGTCAAGGCATATATCTGGGCAGAATTTCCCCAGTCAAGTTTCTCAGCAACCAGATCTGAGAAAAATTATGTTATGAAAACATATAAAATACCATGCATATAGTCAATTTTGCTTACAATCAATTTTAACTTACCAGGGCATGACGAATTCTCAGAGGATACGTGATGCTGAATATTTTTCTCCAAAATCTACATGATTGTTTCAAACAAAGTGTGAAACCACCAGCCGAGACTCCGCGTTAAGTTTCCATCTAGAAAGGATTTAATGCTAGACCGTACCTTAAGAACTTCATCATTGTGGTCTGTCATTACAACTCTACTGCAAAATCTACCACATAGTATCCCAGTAACACCTGCAATTCACTAATCGAAATGTACCAATCAATAGAGAGGACACTTGGATATTGCAAGTGAAAGGTTGTGATACATGAAAGTTGGCGTCAATCCTTCTAGGATCACCAATAATAAAAACCAAGTGTTTGCAGTTTTACTTTCACAAGAACATCAGTTGAAATTCCCAAACCAGCAGATTTATACCAAAAGACAAGGTTATATAGACGAGCTGTATGAAGATTTAGCATGCCTCACAACGATGATGTCTAAGGTTAGACCACTATCTGACCATTATGGTCTCGAGAGTAATTCGTGTAATTTCCATAGACTGATATTCTATTAAGAAAGAACATGTTCTCGTTTATTAAAATGAACATTCCCCTCGGCATGATTAGGGTGTTCTGGACTTCTGGTGAAGATTACTCTACAAAGGTTATTACATGATATCCAGGCTTAACGAAAATTTCTACGAGAGTACTACTTATAGAGTTATAGGCGTTGATGCTTAATAGCGCTCACAGCACAAAAACAACATCCAAAATTCATCATAGATGACACAGTCGCAACCTAAATGCGCAACACCACTTCAAACCAACCTTGCTCAAGGATGATGGCACACGAAATCCACGACATGAACATCACTTCAAACCAATCTAAAGGATGATGGGGTACAAGCTCGATGTAGTTACATACATACATACATATTCTTGTAGATACAACTCTTATTTGAACAAAATGAGATTAAAAGAATGCAACTTTAGCATAAAATCCAATGCCAATTAATGAAAGTTTATACTGCTCAATTAACCTAAAAGTTAGAGGCATACCAACACCAGAACCTAGCTCAAGAACGGAAAGACCTCGAAGCACATCGACATTTTTCGAGAGATAATCATTCAAAAGCACAGCCCCAGGCCACACCAGCTGACCAGTCAGATCAAAATCAGCTGCCCCAAAAAATCCACATAAACAAAAATCAGCATATACACTTCCCCCATTTCACACACATCTAAAAGTTACTAATCAATTTCAGCCAAATCTCTACTCTAATCTGATATAAACTTCAAATTCATATGATTTTTTTCAACTACAACATGATTATTATAATTTCCTAATACAACCCATCCTATTTTTACTCAACCAAATTAAAATAGAACTTTTTTCTAATCTAATCTGACATAAACTTCAAAATTATCATGAATTACTTCAAATAAAACAAGATTAACATAATCTTCTAGTTCTACTATAACCCATCAAATTCATAATCAACCAAATAAAATGGCAAATTTTTAAGAATTAATTAGAACTAAAGTTACTTACTTGAAGCTGATTGCAGGCAAAATAGCTCAAGAACTTGAGACCCAAATGTAAAAGTTGTCAACTTGTAACTGCAAAAACACCAAAAAGTTACTAAAGTTACTGCCCATCAAATTACAATCTTGTTTATCAAGCTACTCATCATTAGCATTACAATTAGTGTTGAACACAGAAGAAAGCTTGAAGAAGAAGGAAAAGAAGGAAGTGGGTACTCGTCATTGACAAAGAATGATTCATCCAAGCATATAATTTCATCTTCATCTTCTTCTTCAAGTTTTCTCTCCATTGCCATGTCCTCTGTTTTTCTCCCCTGCTTCAAACCCTCCTTTTTTTGGAGGAGAGTAAGGAACAAGCTGCAGTTTGACCTCTTGGCCCGTTTCTATGTGGGCCTGGTTTACTGGGCTCAGCCTGCCTATGATTATTTGGCCCAATGGGCTGATATAGTGGGCGGCCTACAGAAACGTGATCTGTCGAGTCACAAATAGTCCAATTCGCTTTGTCCAGAAAAACAAAAACAAATAAGTAATCAGCTTTACGTTAAACCCTAGTGAGCATCAAGGTTGGCCTAGTGATTATAAAACCAACATACTATGGGGTTGCTCAACGTACTGATGTTCGGATATATAAGCAACTTTACGCGGGAAAAAAATGAAAGCAAATGGGGATGATGTTCAAATGTGGCATAAATGTCGAGTATGATAGAAATGTCAAAAAAGACGAGCTATAAGAAATTAACTCATTCTATAAGGAATATCATGTTTTCATGTACTCTGAAGTCAAGTGCAAATAAAACATTTGCTGGGGTTTAGACTAATGGTCACTAATATATACTTCCATAAAATTGACCGTGACTGAATATGACTACACTAGAGTAAGAATTTTCTTCACACTAAAAATTCCACTTGTAGACCTCATAGTAGGAAAATTATACTCCATGAAATCTAAACAAAATTACACTTTTGTTCTTTGTGTGTGTGTGTTGTGAAACTACTAAACAAACATTTGTTTTCTAAAGTAAATTTTCACATTTGTTTAACTACTCGTTTACCAATCAGTATCATCTACATCAATAAAAATTCAACGGACTTCACTTTTAGTATTTATACTCTTTTGATGTTCTCTCTCTTAACATACTGACAATTTCATGCGTAAAAGCCAAAATTCGACCTCACTTTCCGAACACCCCCCCCCCCCCCCCCTCACTCTCTAGACTCTAGTCGATATAAACCCGCGCACTAAGTTAGAGCACCTATCATTGGACTTGAAAGTGTCAAGTCAAGAATTACACTCTACTCAAAAGTCCAAAAAAATCTTCCATAGTTTACTCATGTCATTAGTCAATTACAAATGACACGTACCCCCAAAGTCACAAATTGGCGGCAAAAAGATTGCATAGATATACAACCGACCAACTTCCAACCGAAAACTACCTAACCACCAAAAAATTTCCCTCCCTTTTTTTTTCTTTATTCATCAATTTTAATTTAATAATTTCTCTGGCCTTAATTTCTTCCTACGCAAATTTTGAAAATTCAGCAAAACCATACAAGTCAACATCACAAAAACAATTTAAATTTGTGACAATGGTACTTGGTTACTTCAATTTGACGCCACACACTTTTTTTTTTCATTCATACATGAATTCATCAAATTCACACCTCTTTTTTTTTTTTTTTTTTAATTTAAATTAATTTAATTTTTTGTGCACCAAACATGAAGAATGATATATGAGCAAACTCTCTTTTATCTACCACAACTAACCCACCAAAATATCATTTACTTGACTTTTTGAAGAAAAAGGGAAAAAAGAATAAATTTTTATTTTGTTCTTACTTAGATTCTAGGGTTTCCGAATCCCTAATTTTTTTTTTTGGGAATTTTAGTGGGTTTCTTCTGCAATTCAGGTTTGTTTTTGTTTGAATTGTTCTGGGTTTTTACTGAATTGTGAAATTATCAATTTTGCTCTGTTTAATTTGGGAAATTAATGATCATGTTGAATTGCAATTGATTTGGGGGTTTTTCATTTTCATCATGTTTTTAATTGTTTTGAATCTAATTATGTAATTCATGCCTTTAATTTTAATTTCCCTTTCATTTGTATGATAATATGTGTTGCAATATAATCTGGGTTGGTTTTGCATATTGCTCTGTGTGTATAAATTCTCCATATGTTGATATTATTTTGATTGTTTGATATTATATATGTTGACATATAGTTGTTGTAATTTGATAGGTTGCATTGTTAATTTCCTAGTAAATTTCTTAAATCGTCATGATTGTTGTTTGAAATTTGGGTTGATATTGCTTTTTGTACAAGAAATGCAACTTTCAGAGTGGAATTTAGTTGATAATTTTGTGTACAAATTCGATGCGGGTATCGAAATTGACAAACAATAATGCTTTGGGTTAATGCTCATGTACATGATGTACATTATGCAATACACAATGTATTGAATGAGTTTGAAAGTTGTGCTTTTGTTGTTGTTGTTGTGTCTGTGAGGGGATGTATTGGATGAGCTTGAAAGTTGATGATTCCGGAATTCTGCTTGTTAAAGTGTCGTATTGCTTTTGATTCGAGTTTTGATGTGTTTTCTTACCCTCCTTTTGTTATCAGAATGTCGAGTTTGGAGGAACCCCTTGGTTTTGACAAGTTACCTAGCATGAATACTATTGATAGAATTCAGAGGTTTGCTTCTGGTGCTTGTCGACCTTGCGGGGAGGACATAGGCATGGGAGCGCGATGGATTGAAGGAAGTCGCTGCAGCACATCCAACAGCTGCAGGTCAGTGTTCTTTCTTGGAAGGGTTTTTTATTATATAAAGATGAATTGTCTTTGTGTTTCCATTTCTATTTCTAATGGTTCTAAAAACTCATTGTTTTTGGCGTGGAATCTAACGGAATTATGCATAATGACTCACTAAACTGTCTATGCTTCTTATGTCGTGATATAGCAGTTTGCCAATGTGATTGTCATCTTAGTAGTCTCTTTATGAGGCACTGGTGTAATGATGTTTTTCTTAAAAAAATGAACCGTCTTTTGTTATAAACTAAAATCTTTCGTCTTTGCAGTGAAGATTCTGAAGATTATATGGAAGAAGTTTTTCCATGGGGTAGGAAAAATCGAGAAAGGTGCCAGGGTGACTCTTACACCTGGAGGAGCCTGAGCCTAGGTAGAAATCATATCGCCTATGGAAGCCATGACAAATGCACTAATGGTACAAGAAGTAAGGTAATAAGATTATCCTAATTGATACTTTGACATCATACTTTTAAGTTTAAGCTCTTGCCTTAGAATGGTGAAATAAGTTTTTTGCTACTAGTATTGGGGGCCATTTTACCATTGTCAGTCTTTCCCCGTTTTTTTTTTTTTTTTTTTGGCGTCCTTTTTGTTGTGATTGAAATGTGTATTTTGATTTATGGATTCAATTTTCATAGCCAAGATTTTTTTATTTTCATCTGACTGATTCATCCGTATTCGATTTCAGGTTTTTTATAGCTTACCTAACCATGTGAAGATCGTGGAAGTTGGTCCAAGAGATGGACTGCAAAATGAGAAGAACATTGTCCCAACCAGTGTTAAGGTTGAGCTGATTCAAAGATTAGTCTCTGCCGGATTATCTGTTGTTGAAGCGACAAGTTTTGTCTCACCGAAATGGGTACCTCAGGTATGATCCCTCTCCAGGTCTAGCGAAATGTTTGGGTGAGCTTCTAAGAAAAGTTGCATGGTGAACAACTGAAGGAAATACACCTAGAGTTTAGACATGTTTTGAACAGGCATCTGCCATATAGCCCATAAGTTGTACAGAAAAAACAACCAAGCCGGTTGCCCAACTTGAATCGTCATTTGAAACTGCCATACACCAGCAATAAAGGTTCAAGCAGGGAGAATACTGTAATGAAACGAATGAATATAACAAAATAATTAATCACATTTTAGGCGAAAAAGTAGTGAAACACATTACAAAAGGTTAAAATCAGACCTTCAAAAAGGGGTTTTTACCAAAAAAAAAAAAAAAAAAAACAAGTAACCTTAATTTGCTCCTTCACAAGCTATAGTCATCCTGACATTCTGGAAACATAGATTTGTTACTTTCTGGTGTTAATCAGTTCTGTTTCTGATTTTGTGCAGCTTTCAGATGCGAAAGATGTCATGAGTGCAATCCGACATGTCGATGGTGCTCGTCTCCCTGTGTTGACCCCAAACTTGAAGGTAATTTACATCTTTGTGTGGTCATATGCCAATAGGCAATTGTGATGTGGGGTAGTAGCTTTATCTGGTTATTTCTGGTTTAGGGATTTGAAGCAGCTATGGCAGCTGGTGCGAGGGAAGTTGCTGTCTTTGCATCAGCTTCAGAATCCTTTTCAAAGTCAAATATAAACTGCAGCATTGATGAGAGTCTAGCTCGCTATCGTGCTGTTGTTTCAGCTGCTAAAAAGCTTTCAGTTTCGGTTCGTGGGTATGCTCCTCAGTCACTCCCCCCCCCCCCCCCCCCTTCATTCTTGTAGACTGTGACTGGTTTAGTGGTATTTTGGAATGGTAACTTCTATTCATGGTCTGATAATATGATATAAGTTTCTGAGTGTGGAGTTTCAGAGCCGTTTCCGGGATTTCTTTTTTTTTTTTTTTTTTTTTTTGGAATAACCCTGGAAGGTTTCGGAGGACAATTCATGCTAACTGACGTCTGACCCCAAATATCTTTGGGACTAATTAAGGCTTGGCTGCTTGGTTGTTGTTGTAATTGTCCTTTGTTGTGAAGTGGTCTTTTTATAGAGTTGAGTTCCTTAATTTTATGAAACTTGTAACTACAACGCATTTTGTTATCTAAGATAGTAAGATACAGTGTTATCCTTGGTATGGTTTCAGGTTTTTCTCGCATTACTAAGTTATTGTTACACTCCTATACAAATCAACAAGTAAAACGTGAAATTCTTTTGTAGGTATGTATCATGTGTGGTTGGGTGTCCCGAAGAAGGGCTAATTTCTCCTTCCAAGGTGGCTTATGTTGCAAAGGAGCTTTATGACATGGGCTGCTTTGAGATTTCACTTGGTGATACTATTGGTGTTGCTACACCAGGTAAATGTTCTTATAATCCTTTCCTCTTGTTCTCCATAATCAGCCTGGTTAGTTAGATAAAACAACGGCAAAATCATTACCGAAGGCTTGCTATAGACTTTCTCTCTTGCTAAAACAGAGAGGCTGCATGTATTAGATCCTCGATCTAAAACGTGGATGGAAAGCCAAGTTTGAATTTCTTTTCTTGCACCAATAATTTTGAAAGCTATAAATTTTTGTGGTTTATAAGAATTGATAAAAAGTCCTGAATAACTTCTCATAACCTTGGTGTATACAGTAGACTGAAAAATTCATCTTAGTCCACCTTCTCAGATGCTCATTCCGATAGAAATGCGTGTAGAACTGCATGGGAAGTGCCCATTAACATAGATAAGATAGTTTTAAGGCTGTCTTCTTAAAATCTGGCCTTGAGGATGTCTCTCTCCCTTATATATGTTCTTCTATGTGTCAGGAACGGTTATTCCCATGCTCGAAGCTGTATTGGCTGTAGTTCCTACTGAGAGCATTGCTGTACATTTTCATGACACTTACGGCCAATCTCTTCCCAATATTTTAGTCTCTCTTCAGGTCAGTTGAGATACTAGTACTATTTGTTTGTTTTCACCAAATTTACAGGAACCGTTTATTATCAAATATAGTCCAAATGCGCGTACTGAGTTCTCATGTCTTTCGAACAGATGGGGATCAGCACAGTTGATTCCTCTGTAGCAGGACTTGGCGGGTGCCCATATGCTAAGGGAGCATCAGGAAATGTTGCCACAGAGGATGTGGTATACATGCTTCATGGGCTCGGAATCAAGACCAATGTGGACCTCGGCAAGCTGCTCTCAGCTGGTGAGTTTATCTGCAAGCACTTGGGTCGTCTGTCCGGTTCCAAAACCGCTATTGCACTGGGCCGAGCTACAGCTGATGCCTCTAGGATCTGAACTTAGTGTAGAATTCCTTCCGGAAATATCGACAACAAGTGTAAGAAGAAGAGAAAGATGTATACTCCATGTATCATATATTCTTATGATGTATAACAATACTGTAATACACATTGATCAATAAAATAATATCTTATTAAGAATGCAATGTATCAGTTCATTCATTTTCTTTTTTCACCACGACCAGTAGGGTTAGCATTACCACAAGTTGAGTACCGGGAGCCGATGCTAACGAGCCTCGATCTAGGTCATCTCGGTGATGACTTACGAGTCAAATTGATTGACATCCGAATAAAACTAGGAATGAAATGTTATGACTCGAGAATATATGTTCGCAAAACTGAATGAAGTGGAAAATTATACCTTCATTATTGCCTTGGCAAAATCAGCACCCAAAATTAAAGTGACCAAAAAAGTTAAGCGTGACACATCTGCATAAATTTTGGAAAGTATATATAACGAGACTCAACTTTACCAATTTTGAATAGGTACATTTTCTTAAATATTTGCGAGGAATTCTAAACAAATTCGGTTTTCTTCTAAGGAAAAATTATCGAGTTTTTCCCAATACTCATCGGTTTGAGAGGACGATAAATCATAAAATTGACCAGGAAACACAAAGTAAACAAAACAAAAGTAAACAGTTGTGTGTTACACTCGTGTACTATTTGGTTTGAAGTCTGAACTGATATGTTCTGCTGTTGTCTTTGATTATTATCTGAAGAAGAGGGTTTTAATCAAAGCGTATTAATCACACTTAACAACAATCGCCATGGATGAGCACGAATTTCAACGCCTCCTTCTCCTCTTCCCCGTCGTCCGAAACCGTGATTACTGTGTAAATCTCTCTCTCTCTCCCCTCTTTTTTCCTGCAGATTTTGTTGCAATTTTTCCCATTTTCTGCATTCCTGCATCAATTATTATGGAGGAAAGTAATATTACTAGCTTAAGAAGGGTTTATTTGGAGATATATTGTATGTTTATAATAAAAAAAACATGGTCTTTTAATACCCAAAACAAATATTTGGTGATTGAATTTTATGTGGGACTGTGATGAAGAAGAAAGATTGAATCTTTTGATTGAATTTTAATCTGGGTATAGCTGATCATAGAGCAAAGTGTTAAGATTAAGAAGAAAGGTGGGATCTTTTGAATATTTTGATCCAATTCCAATCTGGGTATTAGCTGATTAAGAACTAATTGTTAGGAGGGTTGATTGTTGGGTTATTGTTAGTTTAATCTGTGTATCTTCTTCTTGGGGTTTCTATACTACCCTTTTTTTAAAACTGTTTTTGTTAAGAGAGACTAAAATTTCAATTGGAGGTTTGTGTGTTGTTTTTGTGTGGAGTGACTCTACTACTAGGATCTTGAACTCATATGACATACACAAGACGGTTACGGATGACGATCATGGAGTTGTTATATTGGGATATTGGGTATAGTTTATCATAGGTTGTTGATCTTGCAGTCGTACTTATGATGATGTCGAGAGGCTGGAATTATTAGTCGTGGTGTAACAAATTGGTGATGTATGAGGTATACGGTGTAACCCTTATCTACTTCCCCGGTTGATGTGAGGATAGATGAGCGTGGACATGATCATCATAGAATAGGTGGTCATATTACTGGAGCTTAGGTTGCTGTAAGTTATGAGTTTAATATATTTTGAAGTGATTTAAATGATCTTGTTGTTTCTTAGATACTTTGGTATTGCTGTCTGATTGGTTTGTTGATCTTGTATGATAAACAGCAGGCTCCTGCGCAATCATCAGGTCAATCAACTTCCGGAGCATTGAAAAATGAGGTAGTTTTGTTTTTGATCTTGTTAGTGATTTGGGACCTTGTTATTGCTTTGCTAGTTTGACGTCTCACGTAAAGCCAATTTTTCTGAGCAGGTAACGGAATGGCAAGATGCTTGGGGTGATCAAGAGACCAAGACACAAGGTATGACCATAAAGTTGTTTTTTGCTTGTAAATTAATGAAATGGTCATGTTCTATTGCATATTTGGTTCCAGAAGTAGTTTGATCCTTTCCATCTCCATTTTTGTATTCCGTTCCACACATTAAGTTCATGGACTACTCTAACTTCCAGAGATTATGCATTAATGTGTGGTTAAGGCGTTTCCTAAATCATTGTTTCCTAAGGTTTCTCTCCAAGCTTCTTAGACTGTCAGTATTTTGGATGTTTTACTTGCAGTTTGGAGAGTGGAGACTATCAAAATGGTGAAATTTTTTATAATTTGGCTGCCTTTTTGAGAACTTTTAGTACTCCGTAATATGGTTTTCAGTTCAGTGGAATGATGATGATTTCCTACTACGCTCATATCATTTTCACGCTATAGTCCATGGTTTAACATGCCTATTCACTCTCCCTTGTAACAGATGTCTTCTGGGGTAAATTAAGGTCTGCTGCGGAGCAAAAGGTTTGTTTAAATCGTTTAATAATGTTTTTGTTTTGCAGTCTCGTACTTAATGCTCATATTTGGAACCCTTGTTTGTTGGCTATAGTTTCTACATCATGTATCTTTTGGGGTTTTGGTTCAATATGTGTGTGATACTGCATCAAATTTAGCTCTAGCAAAGGGTTTTGTCTGTTTTATTGCTTTGAACAATTTTGGTTCCATGCTTTTTAGTTGTGTTACTTCTGCCTATAATTCCTTGATTTGGGTTCAAGGTATCAGACATATCAAAACTCTCAAATTTTTTGGTGCATTAGGAAGGTTGGTTCTGTTGGTGTTTCGATATCTTTCCGTATTAGGGGGGGGGGCGTTTCCTGTTTATATTTCACCTGTTCAGATTAGAGCCACTGACTGAGCCTCTTCCATTTTACCTGGACTGCCCCTGTATAATGTGTAGTAAAAAATGAAGATCTTTTTTTTTTTTTTTTTTATAGCAAAATGCACTCGTATAATTTAAGCAAAGGGTTCGAAAGGAAAAAGCAGCCGCCGAAAACAACCAGTTTAAAACTAAAAAGCACAAGCCTCAGCTCATGCATACACTAGCTATAACCAAATCCTATCCGTATCAAGAAAATTACAGAGTTCATTTTTGGTTAGAGTTTAAATTCTGAGCTCTCCTATTACATCCTGAACTACTAGCTTAGGCAACCTGACACAATCCAAGTGTACATATATTTCTGGCTCGCCAAATGTGATAGATCAGGCCGTATATGCAGGCTGCAGTCACTTTGCTTCATGAACATGTAGCTTATTCATATCTTGCTTCTCAATCAATAATATTCTGCCACGGGAGGCAGATTTGCAATCCGCCCGCAATAATTTTGACTTTTGAGGCACTGCCTTGGCATTTTAACGGATGATGGGCATGAGTTTCCTCCTCTTAACAGCATAATAAGAATAGATTGTCTTTACAAATCCCAAGTCTAGCCAATTTGTCTTTTGAGTTGCAGTTTCTCCAGTCCAGCTAGTAGCCATTCTATTCTATTTAGCTGCACTTAGGTACATTTTACCTGCACCCAATCGGTTTGATCAATCCCAAAGGAACATTCTTGCCAGCAACCCAAAGATAACCTACCTTCACTATATACGCTCGAGATAAATATAGCCACTTCCCACCTTGAAATGCACTGCACATGTTTGTGCTGATTTTGCTGATCATCTTCCAATGCCAACTACGATCTGCACTAGGGTAGTAACTCTCCCATTCCACGTTCATCATATAAAGGCGGGCTATAAATTCACCAGTCAAACTTAGCAACACAAGCAATGTTCCACAACACACTATGGCTGATGCCAAGGCCACCAGATTTCTTTGGTTCACAAACCTTACTCCAAAAAAAAAATAATAAAGAAAAAACTTTAATTGCAAGGATCTTATATGATTGCTGGTTCATAAAGTGTAGCAAAAACCGAGCCTCTCATCAGGGATGATCACAAGAATTAGATGTAATGCAAGTTAAAAGGATAGGTTTAGCTTCTGAATGTTGACCTGCTATAGTGCTATAAATTGTCTTGGTGATAATGCAGAAATATAAATTCTTCTTAGCTGCCTTTTGATCATCAACAAGCGGTCACGAGTTGTTTCGACCCCTCCCTCGCCCTGGAAATTTCGTCTGCTATACTGCTTGTAGTTCTTTAAGGACAAAACAAGGGTATTTTTGCTGTTAAAACCAAACTACCTTGGTTTATAATCTTTGAGTAATTTTCTAGAATTCCATTGTCGTAACTAAAGATTTCAGAAGTGACGCAGGTAGTAAAAAATATGACATAATCTGTCAAATGTAATAGGACGTGTAAATTGTTATAACAGTCCGCTAGTAATATATACCTACTCCACACCATTACGGGCTTTAATGGCCGTGATCATTTTGGTTCGGACATTAATTCATGTTATCTTATAGCATTCTGACCCTTCTCACAGACACGGCATCTTAACTTAATAGTTAATTCTCCCTCAACATATCTATCGCAAGTTTCTGAAATTTTATCGAGGATCTGATGATAGAGACGCATATTCAGGCTGAAAATGGTACTCAGGGCAGATTGTTTAGACTTGGCATTTCTGCTGCTTTGTGACAGTTGTTATCCAAGCAATTGATAGTTTACTTTCTTTTGGTGATACACTAGTCATACTTGACAAGTTGACATCCCTACTGTGTTGTAGAAATGTTTAACCTCAATTTTGCTACAAAAGAAATTTGAGTTGCATTGACTGCATCAGGCTCATCTCATTTACCTGACTAATTGACACTTCTTATTTAATCAAGTACACTGATCACTTGTGTCAATTACGCTTCTGTTTTGCTGGATGTTTAATAGCGCTCATCCTTGTGTAGGTTGGACCGGGAGGGGCTGACAAGTTTTGCGATGCCTTCCAGAAAATTTATCACAAACTGGTATGCTTCTGTTGCTTTTTTGTTTGACTGTAATCTTTTTTTTAGGTTCACACCCCTTTTTAGTTCTGATCCTTTTATATGTCTCGGCGTTTCTATTTTATAGGTCTTTGAAGAACTCAGCAAAGAAGCCATTGAGAACTTTTTACATTCGTCCTGAAGTCCCGGAGTGCTTTACTAGTACTACATCGTTGCCCGTTTGCCTTCTTTTTTGGGCTTTAGTAGTTCTAAAATTGTTGCCCGCCACCTTCTGTTTTTTGTTTTATTTGCATCGAAAGACTAGTGTTTAGTGCACGGCCGAATGTCATTTGACAAACTTCTACGAGTTCTACAGGTATATTATTGGGCATGTTGAGACTAATTAAGAGATGCAATTATGTGGAAGCACCAAAAAACGGTGTTAGACTTGGTTAGTAAGAAAACACCCAATCCATTTATCAAATTTCAGGGGCATTTTAGGAAGCTCGGAAATTAACAAAGTACACCTGACAAACTCGGACATCTATTGGTACCTTGGAAAATATCCCTATGTTCAACATATTGGATTCACATCAACCAAGATAATTGTTGTTAAACATTGCATGTTCTATGGATATTGGAAAGGGCTTGGCTTCTTCATCTATGACATTACTAAGTACCATGATTAAATAGCTAAAAGATCGGATTAGTTTTATGGGCTAACTTTAAAATGACTTAATACGCACAGTATGGAAACATGTAGGCCCATATGACTATTATTTTAACAATCTCACATTTGGACCACACGTGTTTCCGTATTTCATGTAGATAATCTTTGTTTGGTATCGTTTCTGTTTTCAGTTTTCTATTTTTTATTTAAACCAAAGTCCCATTTTTGAAAACCAGAAAAAGTGGTTTTCGGTTTTCAGTTGTCAGTTTTCATTTTCAATATGTCTATTATCGAAACATACAATTAAAATTTATCTTTACAACTTATTTAAATAAATTTTTTACACAAAAAAAAACCAAAAACTGAAAACGGCAGTGATACCGAACGGGCTGCGTTCAAAATTATTGTCAACATAAAAGACATATCCAAAATTGTTGACTTATCATGTAGACCACTATGTCCGCATGCCACCTTAGTCATGTTGACCAGACGTCTTAGCCTATGAAGGGGAATTAAAATCCCCGAATTCCCCTTCAATTTCGAAAATCCCCAAATTCTAGGGTTCTTGAGGAGAAAACATGAATATGAGTTTTATGGGGGTAAAAATTTGAAGTGTGAAGTAAATAAATTCGGGATAAAAACAGCAAAATTGAATTTGGGTAATTTCGTAATTTGACAGATGGAAAAGAAAAAATGGAAAAGAAAAAAATTCGTACCGAGACCGACGCACCATGCGGATAACAGACGGCAGCCTGCGGGTTTGATTCGGCGTTTTAATCCTGAGATTTAGTGAATTACCGCACCCTGGTTATGGGGGCGCACCCTGCGGTCTTCATGGTCAACCTTGATTAGTTTGTTCGTTTGTGTGATTTTTGGGAACATATTTTCCTCACATTAGTTCCATGTTAAATCATGCTAACAACCAAGACAAATTTTCTGATGTTGTGGTAATTAAACTTGCGTGAGAATAGTCGGCGTTTGTGTAATTCTTGTGCAAATGAAAAAATGTATAAGAATTAATTTAAGGATAGATTGTATAGCATACTACAAGAACATTAAGATGGTCTTTCCGAGTATTCCTGATTCCGAACAAATACGTACGGCAAAAACTACTAACTACACTAGTACACTCCTTATTACATACTATTACTAGTAGAAGAAAATCTAAGAGTTTGAATTCCCCTGTTTCTTAATATCATTTAATTTCCTGATCCTTCTCCTATGGTTGCATCAACGTAGGACGCGAAGTCAGCCGCCTCCCTTTCGATAGTCTCCCAAAATAACACGATGAAGGGTTTTTCAGTGTTTGGGCATGTAATAAATCCCTTAGCCCATTCACAGAGGTAGTGAGCAGAAAAGTTGCGCCCCCTTGGCACGTGGTGTATGTTAACATTCGAAAACTTTGATTGGATGTTAACAATCTTATCAACAATGTATTTGTGACCCGGATTGTTCATGTTGTCGGGGTTGGTGACATAGTCCCTCACGGTTGTGCTGTCCGTCAGTATCGTCAATTTGTGATCTTGTAAACCATATTCCTCGCGCAATTCGGACAGACTAAATCTCCGACAATTTCTGCTAGTGTCCCTTCCATTGTAGTATGATATGTTGAGGCCAACCAATCTAGAACTCCTTGATATTTCACTCGGCCAAATAACCTAAAAGCAACCTTCCCATCGCTCCTCCTACGGGCAACCACAGCCACAAACAAATTGTTGTTGCGCATTCCACCATCACTGTTTCATACAAGTTCTCCAAAGGATGTCGGATCATCAAAATATTTGTTGCAATTGCTCCCGTCATGTACTGCAATCATATAGATACTTACTAGTTTTTATACCCGTGCAAATGCACGGGAATTACAAATGTTTATATTAAATAGTATTGTGTCATATTACTTTAAAGATACTCCTTCCGATTCAAAAAGATTTTGTTCTTTCTTTTTACGGTTTTAAGTTGTGATGGACTACTTGTAGACTAAATGGAAGATCCATTTGTCGTAGAATCAAATGGAATTGGTACACTGCATTGCAGAATAGAATATGTACTGATTTATGCAATAAGTGAATGATTCATTTGATATAAAACTAGCTCTCAACACGACACCTCACAACTTCGAATAGAAAGAGGAAAATCACCATCATGGCCATCCGGTGGCTGTTGGAATGGGGGTGGATCCTATTCTCCACACTGGTTGGTCACCACTTTGTCCACGACCATATGGAAGTGGTTGATAATTTGGAGGTGAAGGAATTGTGTTTATTGGTACTATCCTTGGAAAGTCGCCCGCCTCATTGTTGCTACCAGCATTCTCAACATCACCATCATTTCCATCTTCATCTTCATTATATCCACGAGGCTGAAAGGTACCAATAATTTTGTTAGTGTGCATTTTGAAATCTAATTGTTAGTAAACATTAGGAAAGTAAATTACCAAAAGCAACAATTTCTAACCTTGGATAAATTGTCGAGCTGGCTAGGGCCAACAGTATAGTCGTCTATGGCCTGATTTGAACTCGATCCAGCATAAGTATAGTCGTCTATGGCCTGATTTGAACTCGATCCATCATAAGTGTGCAACTCTCTCTATCAAAAAGACATATTTGTAAATTCAGGTGGTCTAACCAGTAGCCACAAGGCAAGAAACATAAATAAATAAAGATGCATCCAAATATCTAATACAACTCTGTTGCCCTTGTTATTATCCTAATTCAGATACTATAATTCAGATGTTTAAGAAATCTATAACTTCGCATTTTTTTCTATAATTCTTCAACTACATTACTAATTCCGCTCATGAAACCTTAAACTTCTTATACATGCAAATCTTGGCTAAAAACATACCATTGTCGAAAACAAGTCTAATAATTCGACAGATTTAAAACCTCGTAGCATTTTGAACATACCATTGTCGAAAACAAGTCGAATAACATTTTAAACCTTACAGAGGTTCAATCATAGCACCATAGTATAAACATCATATATAGCATTTAAACCCCACGATCACATCATACACTTTTCGGACAATTTCGAAATATAGTTGAACAATAAGAAATGATCATTAACATATAGACAAGACTAAAAACCAAATACTACTCCCTATATAACCTAAAAAATATCAAACAAAAATGCAACAATCATTCCAATTTCCAGGTGATCATTAACATGGAAACAAGTAAAAACTCGAGAAAAAAAAAACCGATGCAATGATTTTAAAACTTACTGAATTTTTTTTCAAGATGGTTGATGAAAATTGTAGTGCCTTGCTCTAAACCAAGAACAGGGTCTTGTTTTTATAGCCAGAAACAAATTTTAGTAAAGTGGGTGAAAAATGTACTTATTGAAAATCTAAGTTTCTTCCATGAGACAAAGAAAGCTTATTGATCATCAATATTTATTAGAAGGGGTGAAAAATGAGTAGAGATAGAGTGAGAGTAGGCAGTGTGAGTAAGATGATCTGATTTGCTAAGAAAACAGAGTCTTATTTAAGCGGGAGGCAGAGTACGTAATAATTTGTATTTTGTTACTTAAAAGGGAAACAAATCGTACTTATGATATCCTAGTTTATTTTTTCCCTCTCTCTGGCTTTGATTTCGACTTTTAACATGCGTAATTAAGGCTCGCGGTACGTATAGGTAGGGGGGATTAAAAAGAATTGAACATGAAACCGACGATTTCAGAATCGATCCAATTTAAGAACCATTTACCACGGTTCTTGTTCTTGTGGCATTGAGGAAACGAGGTGCGTGTTAAATAACTGTTCCAGAGTATGTAGTGTATGTGGTCTTTTTTTACCGAGATGTTGTGCTCGATTCCATAACTAAGAAAACTATAACTTGGGGTTACGTGTTAAATAACGGTTCCAGAGAAGTGTGGTCTTTTTCCTCCGGGATGTTATGTTCGATTCCCTAAGTAGTTCGATTCATTCCGTGATGATGTTTGAAGTGGGTTACACATTATTTAGTGATGATATTCGGTTCCATATGTTAATGTTACTCGTCAACAACACAATCTTGATCTAAAAAAAACAACAGAATCTTGATCTAAAAAGAACACCACAATCTTGAGATGGTAAAGGCTTATAGTACGAGTAACAGAATGTGCAATACACATCGATATGATCAATGAAGAGTAAGATGGTATATTCCAATTGTAGAAGTTACAAAAAAGAATGCATATATATGTATTAGTTCCATCTTTTCTTTTGGTTTAACTTCAACCTCACAGTGGTGTGCTTCAAAAAAATGGAGAGTTACTCTCTATCAACATTTGATGTAGTTAACTCTCCATTTGATGTTGGTAACTCTCCATTTGATGTAGTTAACTCTCCATTTGAAGCACACCATCAACATCAAGTGTTCAAGTGTTAGTCGAAAATAGTTGTACACTTGTCACAAATTGTCGAAGACATTTGATGTAGTTTGAAGCCTCCTGCTATTTTAAAAAAAGATTGCCGAGAATTTGTGGTATTTTTTTTAAAATAACAGGAGGCTTCAAACTTCACTTAAAATGTGACTTTGAAAAACACACACGCACAATGATCTAAAAAGGACATGAACTTCGAGAGCTTATTAGAAGTTTGAAGAGACAGATCGAGCTATGGCGGACGAAAACCAAACTATTAAATTAAAACTTGGAAGTAAGATGAGAAAAATCGAGTTTTTATTGCAAGGGGTAAATGAGGAGAGAGAAATTGGAGAAGCAAGGAAAATCATAGAGATAGAGTGAGAGTAAGTATAATCTGATTTGCTAAGAAAACAGAGTCTTAATTTTAGCAGGAGGCAAAGTAATATTTTGTATTCTTATTACTTAAAATGGAAACAAATTTTACTTTATGATGTCCTCACCTTTTTTTTTACCCCTCTCAGTCTCTGTCTCTCTGACATTGATTTTGACTTTTAACCATGAGTACTTAAGGGTCGCGATACATATAGATATAGGTTGGGGGGATTAAAAAGAATTGAATATGAAACCCAGGATTTCAAAATCGATCCAATTTAAGAACGATTTGCTACGGGTTCTTCTTCTTGTGACATTAAGGAGACTATAACTCATAACTTGGGGGTATGTGTTAAAGAACACGTATGGCGGTACTGTTCCATAGTATGTAGTGTGGTTTTTTTCTTCCGGAATGTTGTGTTCGATTCCATAAGTAGATCGCTTAATTCTTTGATTTAATGTTACTCAGTCAACAACACAATCTTGAGATGTTTTAGGCTTATAGCACATATATGTATATAGGAGATGTATCAAATGAGAAATATTAGTTTCATAGAAATGAGAAGTAATCTAAACCCTCTATCTTACATTGATCTAATGGTCTAGATTAAAACTGAACTAAAAAGAAAAAAAAAATTAAAAGACCTACTTCCTTTTAATTTTCTCTCTCCTCGCCCAAACCCCCCCACCCACCTCAGCCCCGCCGTATGCCATCGCCGACCACCACTGTCACCGACCCCGACCCAACCACCATGATCGGCGGGTCGACCACCCCCTTGCCGTCCCCACACGCCGCTGCCCCTTCCTTCTCCCCTATTTCCTCCTTTTTCCACTTCGAAAATTGGGGGAGGGCGGTGGACGTCAGGGGAGGGGAGGCGAACCTCTAGGAGGGGTGGTGGATCATCCGGGAGGGCGGAATTCGTGGTGGTTAGAGAGGACTTTGAGGAGAGAGAATTGGTCGATTAGGGATGTGTAGTGGTCGACGGGGGGAGGGACCACCACCGGTGAGTTGGCGTTAGGACAGCGGTCACGATGGTGGCTGCCGGCTGGATCGTGGTGGTGGTCGGTGCGGGTGGCTGGCGGTTGGACGGAGGTGCGGTGTGGTGGTGGTGGGTGGGTATGGGAGGAGAGAGAAAAAAAAATGTGGTTCATTTTCTGTTTTTTTTTTTTTAATTTTTTATTAAAGTCGAAGTTACGTGTTTTGATCAGTGAAGTTAAATTGGAGTTACGTGTTTTAGTTGGTGGACTTACGTGTTTTAATTGGTGGAGTTAAGTTGGAGTTACATGATTTGGTTAGTGGAGTTAAGTTGGAGTTACGCGTTTTAGTTTGTAAAGTTAAGTTGGAGTTACGTGTTTTAGTTAGTGGAGTTATATGTATTAGTTCCATCCTTTCTTTTCGTTTATATACATATTGCAATGCGATGACATGATCAGATGAAGAGCATAATCCAACACGTACATTTAGTCATTCACCAATGCTGATGCATTTTAAATCTCGGCCATCTCAGACACGATGATTTACGAGTTAAATTAATTGATATCTAAAATTAAAGTGTATTGGGCTTGGGCCAAAGAGAGTCGGGTCATTTAAGGGCTAGAAAGAAAATTGAACGAACAATAAAATGTGTCACTTGGTCTTATACTCAAAAACCCACCCAAGACATGCATTTTGTTAGATTACAAGTTCATTTTCTTTTTTTTTGAAGGCCAAGTTCATTTTCACTCTCACGTGAATTTATTAAACTTAGAATTAGTACATTTAGAATAAAAGGGGATTTATTTTGTTCAATCAAATTGCACTTTTTGGAAATAAGCCAAAAGAAAACACTTCAAATCAAGTAGAAAAAGAAGGAAAAAGAGAAGAAGAAAAAGCAACCCTTTTTAAAGTTATGTAGGCTAGCAACAAATTAAAGCAACTTTATTTTATAGTGCCATGATATATGGATAAAAATCAATGATCTTTATCCTTCAATGTAAGTTGAAAACTTGAAACTATGCATAAAGAGGGGTAAAAAGATTGAATTATTTAGAGCTTCACATTGACCTTAATTACTAAATGGTCCTTTCTTTTTAGGATTTTCAGCTTTCACCCCTCAAAATTAAACTTTTTCAGATACTGGGCCATAAAAGATCTTTTTAGGTGGCCCCTGCTTTTGAGGAGGGAAAATCCATCATAGCATATACTAGTACTAAAGTTTTTTTATGAGATGTTATACTAAAGTTTTTTTTGCATATTATTGCCATGCAAATGATGCAACAAATAAACCTTCCAAATCCCAATCAAATTGACGAAGATGCAGTGGGGAATATATTTGGACCAACACCATTGATTAAAGTCACAGAACATTCATGTAAAAAAGTTACACACATTATTCTTCCATCACATAATTATTAGTGAATTAGCGCCTAAGTTATCATCAGCAGACACATGCATGGCACTAGATGCATATATACTTTCAGTACAGAAATCATGAGACATTTCATGATTGGTAATCAAAAAGTAGCACCAATGTAATCCATATCCAGCACAAAATTCGGTTACCGGTACGTATACAGTAAAACGGGATTAATTAGAAGCATTAATCTGGTCATGCTTATATCAAGACGGGTTTTATGCAATATTTTCCGAACACGAGGGAAAATTAAGTAGAAATTTTAATTCATAATCTAACCCAAAACTTCATTCTTAGCCATTCAAAGGAAATAACTCTAGTAGTTAAACCTAGCTAACCACTAGTTTAAGCCTAGTAACATAATATTATTCGATCAATTCATACATATCAAAGGTTTAGTTCCTCCTGCTAGATGTGCAATCTCTTCTTGCTATGAAGAGGGACTCCGAACAGCTTGATAGTCTCCCTGCCGCTTTGTTCCTTGATTCGCGACGAGGAATTATTGGCCGAAACACCTTGATCTTGATCATCATCTATCTCAATAAGCTTAGAAGGAGTTGCAGCAGCCATGACATTATTATTGTACGTACCAATATTATTATTGTTAGTACTACTAGGTACTGGCTTAACATGATTTTGTATGAAGTAGATAATGTCATTATAGAGTGTTTTCATGTGATTAAGCTCAGATAGAAGCATGAAGTTCCTCTTCCTAAGCCTTTGATTATCTTCCGTAAGCGCGGATAGGATGTCATTAGTGTGGCCATTAGTGTTGGGTTTAGGGGAGTGTAAGGGTGAGGTGGTAGAATTATTATCAATATTAATCCAAGGTACATTTTCATCAAGTGATGATGTAGAGTGAAGGTATTGATGATGAGGTGGGATTAATACTTGGTCTTGGTAGTGTATTTGGTTGTGGTGTGTTGGGGTTTTTCTTCTATGTATTTCACATAACAAATTCTTCTCCCCTTTCTTGAAGTACTCATTTGCAAACTCCCATCTATCAGCCACCACCTTCTTGAAACCCTTCATTTAACAAAAAAACATGAATCGCATCAGTGTCGTAAATAAACATTACAATCGTCTATCCATCAAACCAAGAGTGACACGTCCATAGCGCACACCGACGATTACAATGAGTTATAAACATTTCTTTTATGATGATGAAGCAATGAGAACAAAAACCCTAGTCTAAATCAGTCTAAATCATATCTAATTAACTTGGTAATTGTAAATTAATGTGTACATAACAGCTGTGTAAAAGATTATAATAATATATTAGGAGTTTAGGAAAAAACAAGTGAACCATTGCAGGAAGGGCAAGACAGTGACCAAGACAAGAAAAGAAGAGAATCAAGATATTCTACTAACTGTCACATGCTACTGAATTTTTTTTATTATTCTTTTAGTTTTTCACCAAAAAAAATATTTAAAAAGGATCCATAGCTAGAAAATCTAAGTTAATTAAGTACTTAATTAGTTAATTAAGAAGCACAAATCTATATGTACAACAGACATTTCTTACCAAAATGCCTAGAGAAGCAAAAGTCTGAAATTAAAGGTCCCCCCCTCTATACATCGATTCGAACAAAATCATCGAACAATTATTCCCTTTGGAAATATAAATCAAACCCAACTACATCTGATCTTGTGTTCTTGAGCTTAAATAATTTAATTTCTAGAGATTTTATTTCAAAAATGTGATCACATACATTTGGTTTAATATGATATATGGACGCTATATATGTAGTATGTATTATATATCAGGCATCTTGATCATGCCATTAACGGTACGTTTAAGTACGAACTTGTGTATACTACTCCCTCCGTTCTAGTGAATTGTTGGACTGGAATATTTCGGACGAAGAAATATAGAGGACTTGACTTATTTGATCTATGCATTTTGAAACTAATTTATGATATTGTGATCATTTGGTTCTTGATCCCTTGTCATATTTAACCAAATGTTAATGCGCCTTCACAGAATGAAATTACACTTAACTCAAATAACATCTTATATAAAAATACATCAATAATCAGTAAATATTTTTTTTTTCTTCTTCACAGTTTAATAAGCCATTCTTAGCAAAACCCTATCTTTTTTTTTTGAGGGTCTTAGCAAAACCCTATCAAAGTCTCACCAAAACAAATTTATTATTCAAAAATGTGAACAAACCATGTCAATATTAAGTCCATCAGATCAATAATGTGCATGCATGTTGATGTATGTAATAATAAACCAACAAGAAAGTAAGATGATAGCACACCACACTACTGTAGTGTCGGTCAATCAGATCAGTATCGAGTTTCGGTATCACCCTCTCACATATTTCCGAGCCTAAGTCATGAACATGTCATGAGAAGCAGGATATTATCATCTAGTGACGCCCTATCACCTTTTTATTATCGACTACATTACGAAAAAACGAAAAAATGCAATAACAAAACATATTAATAGATAGTAAAGGACATACATAGGTGTTGAGCTGCCTGACAAAGCTGGAGAAGTTGTTGTGCTTGAAGTAGTTAGGGAGGAGATCTCTTGCAAACTCAGGTGGTCTCCAAACCACAAAAGTGGTTTCATCTTCACCCCATGATACAATGTGGTCCGTCCGATGGTCATCAACCAGTTGATAAGTCTTTGTTAAGAATGGTGCAGGAACTGACTTCTGTGATTCTGTCACAGAGAATACCATCTCTTGCTGTTGTTGTTGTTGGTCTTGCTGATGATGATTGTTGTTGTTATTATGATGAAGATGATGGTGAATGATGTTGTTATGATGATTATTATGATGATGATGGTGTTGTAGAGGATCACTTCTCTCTACCAAAAATGCCATTTTATTTTTGGTTGGTTGGTTGGTTATTGGATATACAATCTTAGCTTGGAGGAGTAAGCTTCTAGTAGTATATATATGATGAGTATATGTCTTTCAAAGTACTAGAAGATAAGAATAGAATCTTACATCATGTACTATCTATGACTATATATACTATAATTAATTATATAAGATGGTGTATACGTAGACCGAAATAAAAGTTACTTTTACATAATAATTTTAATAAGTGAGATGGGGCGAAATTAAGATTTCAAATACCGGGTATCAACAATTATCAATTATGACCATATCACGGTAATAATTTATTTACTCTAGTTTAAGAAGGATGTTTTCTTAGACACTCGAGTGTGGAATGGAAATCAATCAATCAATGTGAGGAAACCAAAAATTTGGAGTAAATTCGGGATTATGAGCACGACGAATAATGGATCTGTCTCTAGGTCGAAAGGAGTATTCAAAAATCATATTCGTAATATCTCGTTCGATTTTAATCATTAGGTCAAGACAACGATCACGGAAGTTGGGATTAATATGTGATGGGAATGTGAGAAGGGATAGATGATATGCTCTCCAGCTAGTCTAAATTTGTAGCTAAGCTAAGGCTCTTGCATTGTACTATAGATAGTGCAAATTGAAGTACTTCTGTTCATCATGCTCTTTCTCTCACTCATCATAATTTACTAACTTTAAGAAGCAGAAACATATGACCAAATCACTAAAATAAAAGCAGTGATTCTCTGTCTTTTCTCACACACACACACACATACACTCTCACTTTCTCTCTCCAGAAATAAACCATCTTTCTATCTTTCTTACTAGCTTTAAGAAGCATATGACCATGTCAGAAAAGTCTGAAAGTGTTTTTAATTTGGTTCTAGTAATATGAGATCCAATCCAATTAATCTTGTTAATTACGCTCTTGATCGATCGATCACTACCCTTTAAGATGTATTATTGAAGGGTTGTTCTTCTTTTCACTGTAGTTTTAGTATAAATAATCCATAATATTGAAATGATCGGAAAATTTTCACTTTGGTTTAACTTAGATCGATGTAGGATCGATGCCTTACATAAATGTCATTTCATATAATGACGCATAATTTTACCCCGGCCCTAAATTTCCACAAAGTGAGAGTCCATTCATTGACGTTGATTACTTAAAATGATAACGAGATAACTACGACTATAAGTAAAGAAAGAACAAAGACATTATTAGTAGAACACAAGTTGGTAGAGTAGGAAGAAACAAGATCTGGATCAACTGATGAGAATCAAAGAGTACATATTGGAAAACATATAAGTCCAAGTCAATCGACCTCCAATCTAAACTTTGTCCCTTGCTTTTACAAATTCTATCCAACAAACATCTTTGTTTCCGAGTTCATGCAACACTTAATTATTGGACTATGTCACTATTTTGCTTCCCGAACTTAACAATGTCATGTAACGACCATATATAACGTTTTAATTATCATCGAACTGGCTTTTGTACAATGAATTGAAATGATATCAAACTTTAGTATCATTCCGATCTACTATTAAAACAAAACACGAAATCACCTAACTGATCGAATACGCATTTTAGACAGTGAATCGAAATGAACACTCCTTTAACGCCTTCTTGTTGTTTAGAATAGAAGCTACTCGTATGAGAGACAATGCATGAGAATTTAATATGCAAAGTTCAAAAGAACATTCCTCCCTCTCTCCACACATACATAGAACTACAAAGTTACTACCAACATTTACAGTGGGATGTACAAGAGGTTTTACTTTGCAAAGTGTGTTAATTACGAAACCCAAGGTGCACCCGTGACACTACAAAGAGAGAAGAGAAAGATTGGAACCTGTGTTTGTTATTGTTCTTTTCCTTCCTATCTCTCATCCCTTTGCCTAGAAAATTCACCTTTTTTTAACTTAATAATTATTTAACTAATCTAATACAGTAATTAATTATTAAACTAATCACTTTTGGCCACAACTCTAGTGGAGGGGCGTGGGTCTCCTCCCAACAGTTGCTTCCCTATGTGGGAAATGGGAATACTCCCAAGTTAGTTTTACCCTACTTCTTGTGTGTGTATGACATTTACCTATCTAGATTCTCTCGAGGGGTGGGGTGAAGAGCATCTCACTATTAAGAAGGAAAAAATTGAAATTTATCATCACATCATTAGCCCTACTAATTACATAGCATAACATCTATAACGTGTTTTGAGCACGACAGTCTTCTCATGCATACTGACTTATATTATGCACTTCGACTATAACCATTTACATACGTTCATTGAAATATGGATCATATAGTGTTGCATGTAAGTGATGGAAAAAAACATTATTGACAGAGGGGATGATATATAACACGGGGTACATCAGTGATGATATGTCACTAATGTCCGTAATAAGGCTACTAATTAACGGTTAATAGGAATCACTAACAATGTCTAAGCTTTGGCAAGCAAAGCTCTCTTGATCTGGATAATTATTCAAACTCAACGCCCAAGATTAATTAGAGACACGGACTAATTAACCGATTAATATTGTTTAAACATCATAATTTGATAATTTTAATATATGTGTATGGAGTAGTGATGATACACTTGTGGGGTACAAAAATCTTAAAATCATGAGTGATATTTAGACGACAAGCCTACAATGTTACGTACCATACGTCTAATCATCTTATACGATATGATGCCATGCATACACTGAATTCCATTCCAATTCTAATATGTTCATGTTGCTGAGATTTTGTGCATACATAACGTATACTGCTTAACTCATAACCAATACTACTTTCATATTCCGTTATTTTTACGCTATACGCAGTAGTATCGTTAACTTGTCACTTTCAAATGTGTGTCGGGAACTTATCTTATACAGTATGAGCAAGATTAAACTACACGTACGTACGTATTCATGTTTATTACCCTTAAAATGATACTCCAATTGAGCTAAAAAAAGAAGGAAGATTCTATTCTGATCGAGTGAAATAGACTGAAATATTTGTTTGATACGAATAAATAATGCAAAAGATCACATGACCCAATCTCTCTCACCATGTGACCATACTGCTCTGGTACTTCCATACACCTCAAGACAAAAGAAGACACACACATACACAAACACACATACAACAGAAGAAAGAAGAAGAAGAAATATATGAGAGAGAGATAGATGCATGGAAAAAGAAGAGTTTGTCCAAAAATGTTGTGCATGGTCTTTGGACGAGAAAGACATATATCTGACTCCAAAGAGTTTTTTTTTTGCTCCTCTTCTGTTTGTTTCTTTACGTTCTTAAGCATTTTCTTTACTCAATTATTGCCAACCCATTTCATGTACTGTATGTCCTATTCTACTCTTATTGTCCATCACTCCCATTTATAACTCGTGTTTCGAAAACGAGGGGGTTCATTTGAACATCTAAAATCGCCAGGCCCCTATCTACTTAAGATTAGGGTCAGGGTCACCCATTGATTCAGAACCGGACCGAAACAAAGACCGAAGTTTCAAATTTTGTGGATCGGGGCTCATTATATCGATCAGGTCCGAGGACCGAACCAGTCCGGTCTACCGTCTACGTACATTTGTTCTAGGGTATATGTGTATTGCAATTCAATATACATTGTTTACTCAATAACTCCATCCTAGTTAATGTATGTGGGGTTAATTAAACTGTTGTACTTTGGTTTGAGATGATCAAACGATATGTACATATACGATTATACAAAGAAGAAGTTTCTCGAGCAAAATTAAAGCAAATCAGGTCAAATCAAATTTAACTAACTATAATCTCCATAGTTTTCATACACTCATGAAATCAAATCTCAGTAAATCTAGTAAATTGAATTGAGAGATATGAAGAAGTGTGGATTAGCGAGGTCCACAGTACAGACTTTAACAGTAAGTATTCCGTATATTCAAAGATATCTTTAGTCTTTTGCTGCCTTCACCACTTTCTGAAAGTGGACATAGAGATGCCCGAGTTTGAGAATATCAAAGAGAAGGTCAGACGTAAAAGTAACAGAATGAATAACATTATTTTTCTAGCTAGTCTTCGTCTTTTTATACATACTAGTACATGCTTTGGTTGAAAAAGTATATTGTAGGAGTAGAAGCATATAATAACATGTAATATATATATATGATCAATATTAAGATTTCGTGTCAAGGTCTTCAAAGATATTAAGGTGACATTACGATGAGTGATATAAGTCGTCGATCGACGACAATACAGTAATTTCGAACTTTTTACCAAGTTATGCGTATAAGATAATCTTACTCAAACCGAAATATATGATGCGAATTTCAAACACGAAAACAAAAAGGGCTTTAGAGAAGAACAAATATTGATTTATTTCTTCTTATTATAGTCTTATTATTATAAGGGAATAGACAAAACATATACGGTCAGATTTCTTACATACATTTCTTAGTTAATTAGGGAATTAATAAATACATGGATTGTTGTGTACTGCTCAAAAAGGTTGATAGAAAGAGCAAAATTCATATGATTTCTAATAATTTCTCACTCTTCGAACTTCCTTCTTCGTTACACCTTTTTCCCCACTTTGATTATTCTAGAGACTCATGGACTTATATAAGCAGAGTGTACGTTTGGCAGCCTTTGAGTTTATGTTTTTGTACATATGCATGCATTTCTATGCAAGCCCTAGCTAGCACGTGCATGCAATTTCATTCACACTAGTGAGCATCTAGATATGTAGGAATGTTTTATTATGTAAATATTATTTCATAATAATAATAATAGTGTTAGATTGTAGCTAGACTGATGTTCCCATCATTTAGCTACGGCGGTAAGAATGTCTGTCTGGTCATGGACTCCCTTTCTACATATTCAAGTACAAGAACACTCTACTACACATTAAGTGTCATGCACAATCGATCCGATCCGGGCTTGTTATAAACTTTGAGTTCAGCTTAACTCGACTAGACTCAACTCTACTCAATTTGAGTGAACGATTCGTTACTTTGTTTTGCATTGAGTCGTGTTTCCTCAAGACCTAAAGTCGAACTTTAGCCGAGAGCAGATCGTCTACTCGGTAAATTCGAGCAAACCATATGGATTTTATCTTCATGGTAAAACTGTGACAAGTTTCAAAACTTTGGAGTGAAGATCGACGTGAGAAAAAAACATGGGCAGAATGACAGATGGGTAGCGGGCCGAAGAAAAAGTGTTTTTGGGCTTCCGGCCACATAAACAGCACCACTACTACTGTGACACCAGCTTATTACTAGCTTGTGTAACACAATAGTGACCGTTAATTAGTGAACATTGAACAAACTAGTGGATAAGGGAGTAATTCACTCGTCTGAAATTTATGGGTCAAAGTACATGAACTTAATTAACTTCTTTTTAGGTCAAGATCAACTTAACTTGATCAACTTAGCTAACACACAATTATTTATGACCTTTTTTTTTTGCGCTAAAATTAAGGTCTTTTTCTCTTCGTCTGAAATTAACTGAGTGTGTGTTTGAAGACGATAATTTCATTTCATTCCCAAACTTTACATAAATCACATGTTTGCCCATTCCAAAAATTTGAGAATTTGGATTTGTGTCAAATTCATGAAGTGATTCCATTCTTTTCCAAACAAATGATTTGTAATTGATAGCACAATCTCAATTGACAAGTTTAGAATGATTACCAACATCTCAAATCATTGTTTCCAAACCCTATCTAATCTATTATGTTGAAAACAAACTTAGTACAAGACCGAATTCAAGCCATGTTGAATCGAAATAAATATATCATTATACTGTGGTCGCCATATAATGACCTGGTCCATACCATGCAAGTAATCCATATATCAAGGCATTGCTTATTAATCAACAACCCTAATGCTACGTGCAGTGTACACCGTAGTTTTGGAGCGGTTATGAGTTGATGTTAAGAACAACAAGTCAAGTCTAACTAACCTTGTCCACTTATATAGTCCTCGAGACCTCAACAACCACACAAATTTCTAATAATATACTAAGTGTCGTGGTCGAATCTCCTCAAGTCACTATTAGAAATTAAAGAGTCATTCCGAAAATGGGTTGAGGCCAATGGAACCATATTTGAAAATGAACTCGAGATTCACTTGATATATACTCTATCGACCCTAAACACACGTAAAACCGAAAAACTTTCCCGTATGTATTAAAATCAACAAAAAATTGACTAAGACTTAATCGAAATCGTTTTTACACACCTCTAATTAATCCAACTCACAATTACCACATTTTTCCGCCAATTTTTTCTCGAAAAAACGCGGCGTTTCACTCCAAAAGTAATCAGACCAATTTGGGAATTTTTGGGGTTTAGGGTTTTACAATTCTTTCTCCTTCTCCAACACGCCAACGAAACTTCAAACACTTCATCAATGGAGTCGCCCTCGCCGTCGCCGCCGCCGCCGCCATCTCCGTCACAATCGCCGTCACCGTCGTTCGAGAACACAACCAGCAACGGCGAGAACGACTACAAGCTGGTGCCGTGGTTAAACTGGGACGACTGGGACTTCGTCAGAGTCTCTCTCTTCTCCTCCTCCCCTAATTCCGTCGCCAGAGCTTTCCGTCGTGTAATTTACGCCTCTTATTTCATCACTTTCTCAATTTTTAATCAATTTCAAATTCAATTTTTTTCATCTATTAAATTTTGCGACGTTTATTTTAATTTTGATGTATATGTTTCCCCCCAAATTTGTCGAACAGATTGCGGCGTGGCGAGCGAGAGGATGTTTACCGGAAACGGTCGAAGTTACGGCTGCGTTCGTCGAAATCCAGCAGAATGATCCATATTTTAGGTGACGACCTATTTTAATTTTGGTTAATTTTTGTGTAGTTTGGTCAATGTAGGTGATTAGTAGCTGATTGATGCGGTATCGTTGTGAATTATCGTGTTTTCGCTATCGGTTTTGTGTAATTTGTATGTGTTTGTTGGAATGGTAGTGGCAGTGTAAGTGATGGAGCATTGCATTCAGAGGAATTGCTGTCCATGCTTTATAATGCGGCAGTTATTAGGTGAGTGTAAAGACAGTTGAATTTTGTGGTTGTGATGTTGTATTTATCGCGAATTTGTGTGTATTTGGGGTGAGTGGGTGAAGTATTGTGGTTCGTATGCCATGTAATTGTTGTCTTACATTGTGTAACATGTTTGTTTTTTCCAAGGCTTGTGAACGGTGTAATAGAGAAGTCACGAGACAAAAACATGCATTCAATAGCTGATGCTGCTAAATTAATTGATTTGCCGCGCATGCTGATTGATATTCGTCATGGTAAGAGCACTGATGAAAGGTTTTACAGTTTGTCATTGGTCAAATTATCTGATTCGTGTTTGTGAAACTGTCGGCCATAGTCTGCATTTGTTGAGGGCACCTTACTGCTTATAAAATTGTGACTATTTCTTTTCCTTCTTGCAGAGGGTGCCCATCGTGAGCTTAATTCTATTCACCTGCTTCGTCGAGCCTCAATTGTCGTACGACCCCTTGTCTATCTTGTTTCTTTTTTTAGTTCAACTCATATATGTTAGTATGTGATGTACTTTTATTTGGTAGTTTGGTTATCAATATCAGCATATTACAAAGAGGGCACTTGTGTTAATATGCACTTAGTGCGGACTCTGATATGGTATGTTGTTCCATTTTTAGTTTACCTCTTCTTTGGTGGAACTTATTTGCATGTGTATTGGAGTCATGGAAGGAGGTTTTGGTCGCACTCTTTTCTCTAAAATGCTCATTGAGACTTAGAGTTATACCAGAAGTTCAGAACTCAAAGAAACTCACACCTTTTAGTTTGTAACTGATTGTACTTATTTACTTGGCTGCTTGTTTAACACGAGTCTCCTGACTTACTGTCCCCCTTGTATCAACATTCAGGCTCTTGATTGGTTAAAATCCTACTATTGGGATCGCCAAAAGAATGCAATACCATACAGCAGTGGCAGAAGTGCCAAAGTGAGAATTAGATCCAGATTGCGCGAATTGCTCAAGCATACACGAGTTAAGGGAAAAAGTATGTCAATCATCTTAACTGTCTTGGTGGGAAGTAATTTAGTTCCATGGCCCTGTTCTTTTGCCTGTTTCAGTTTGTGAGATTAAACCTTCAAGTGCCATGCCTGTCAACTCACTCTAGCAGTATGTGGTCACTGTCTTCAGTTAACTGGATATACGGAGTATTATCTTTAGTAGCTTTTTTCTTTGTTACTTTTTCTTATGTGTATATGTATCCTTTGCTGCTCATAAGGCTGCCTCCGTTGACTTATCACCATTATCTTAGAAGAAACAAAATCTCTCGTCTCTTAACACTTCGCTAGGTTTCATATGTAAAATAGGTTGAGTATAGAAGGGATTGTGGCCTGTGGACAGAATTAGGATTTTTTTTTTTTTTTTTTCTCTCTCTGAAATTTGCACTCACCGTGCTAAATCGTGGTCCAATCACTAATTGATTGTATTGGCCTTTGAGCTTAACGTCTTCGTGGTATTCAGCCACCATTTTCATGAGAACTGTTCACTCCTTACCTCGATTTAGCAAGGAGCATGGTTTAATGGAACTTCGGTTTTGATCGGATTTCTTCTTGTGAGTCCTGGTAGCTATGTGGTGTGACGGTACTCACAGGAAGCATTGGAAAATAAATATTTGGTTCACAAATATATGGTCCCTTGTTTCTGTCGAGTGGTTTCTTTAAAAGTATGAGTGGTGTCTGATTCATGCAGTTACCTGAATTTTATTGTTTGGTCCTGGCCTGAATTGTGTGAGACTCTTCTAAGGGAGCAGCTTTGCAGTTGATGAGTGTGCTTTATCTGTTGCAGCTTATCTGTATTGTATGACTCATATTTTATATTGGCTATGGCTTACTGTGTTATGACCTTTCTATACAGGTGCTACTATTGTGGGGCGCAATAAGCTTTTTTCACTAGTGGCCTGCAAATTCAAATCTTCAAATGTAGGTAAGTTTGCCACATAATTGATGGAACTTGTAGTGCTCTAATTCTTTGAAGGTTTCCTTGTTCTCAACATAATTGAGGGAAGTTGTTCTGTGCTCTACTTCTATGGAGGACTCTAGCACTCCTTGCCCTCCATTCATGTATGACTTTTCTGCAGCATTTTCTTCAATATGCATTCAACTTCATAATGATTGAAAGTTAGTTATTTCCATGCCTTCTCTAATGTTGCTGCTGCAAACCCTTCATCTACAATGCTTGTGTCGCAGCTATTGGTACTCCTTGTTGGAATTTTAATATCAATCTGAAGAAAATGTGCGTCTGTTTGCATAATGCATCTATATAGGTTGGGTCATTTGGTTTAGATGTAATCTTTCTTAAAGTTCACATGTTTTGTGGTAATTTAGTTGTCTTTCGTAATTTGCTGCCTCCCCATGTTTCTTGCGTGGTTTTGTTCAGTGTTTGCAAAATCTTACCAAGATAAATCCTGTAGCCTAATTGTGTGCCCAAATACTTCTTATATCCAATTATTTCTCGTCCAGAATTTTTGTACGATGTAATTAATGAAAAATGAGAAAATGAATAAGAAAGGGCTCCCCTTTCGTCTTGCGGAACAATGGCTATGGTGGTAAATCTGCATTTCCAATAGGTCTAGTTATCGTGTACTGTTTCCTCTTCTACCAGGCTCTTCTTTGTTGCCTTGAACTTTTAAGCTTGATAATGGGTTACAACGTGTGCTTCTCTGAGAATTGTTTGGGTTGAATTTCAGGATCTAAGAAGCAGATTGAGAAGACTGTAAAGAAACTTGTGCGGTTGTATTCTTTCTACTCCTCAGATGTAATCTCTGTGTTATTGGAGTTTCTACTCCGGCCAAACTCAACAGATATCATGGATTCTCCTGAGCACATTCAGATCAACCCGAGCTTAGAAGTTGCTCAGCATGCATTTGATGAATGGAAACCTGTGATAACTAAGTTCTCTAAGAATGAACCAGATTTACTTTTTGGCCTTCTGATGGCAGTGCTTGACTTGATTGAGACTCGTAAAATCTCTAGAGATGATTTCGGTAATTACTAGCCTTCATATTTTTCTTGGTCTTTACTCATATTCTGGTCGTGATTGTGGTTTATTCTATGTGATTTGTAAACGAGCACTTGAGTCTTCTACCAAGTTATATGCATTGGAAAATCAGCATTGAGCTCATAAGATGTTCCGGCATACTACTGTGATCCATTCCTTTGAGTGTACTACATCGTTCTCATAAACAGTAAATTAGTCTTTGTTTACTTTTCTAACTTTTTAACCAGTCATATATACTAAGCAATCATACCTTGGATTTAATTGAATGCCTTATGGCTTTGGTTCTTCAAATTGATTTGCTTTTTATTGCAGAAGTAATTTGAAAAGTAATTTAATGAGGGACATTTTCCTTCCGCATTCTAGATTAGTAGAGCCAAAGACTAATTATTCTTTGGTTTTTGGAATATAATGGAATAAAGCAAAATGACTCATAAAACTGTCTGTGCTTCTTATTTTGTGAAGTAACAGTCTGTCGGTGCGATTCTCGAAGCAATTTTCATTTTGGGTCATCCGTGCGCAGCCTCTCTATGTTTCAATAGGGGTAAGGCTTGTGTGCATCTGATCCCCCCTTACCCCTTACCCCGCCTTATGGCGGGAGCCTTTAAGGCACTGGGGTTAAAGATGTTGTTGTTGTATTCTAGATTAATAGAGGTTGTTTGCTCCTTTCCCCCCCCCCCTCAAATTGTTACTCTGTTACTGCATATGACCAGATCAGTTATTCTTCTTGCTCTTTCTTCTCTTTTTTGTTCATTGATTTATTCTTACGTGCTGTTTTTAATTTTAGGTAATGAAAAGTTTAGTATATCACAGTACGACTTGGAGGCTCAGCGAATTGGGGTCCTCTCTTCACTTTTTACTTGGTTAGTGGTAGTCCTGAAAAGCCTGAATTTATCTGTGGATGAAAGTGAAGGAAAATATACAGAGAGTGAATGTTGCAGTTCTAGAGCAGCGTTGATCGAACTCATGAAGAGATGTCTTCACGTTGCAGATCTTGATAATCATGAGCTTCTGGGTTCAGCCTTGGTGATGGCGAAATTGGTTGGAAGTAGCCATCTGAACGATAAGATTCAGAAGCTTTCGTTGCTGACCTCACAATATTCTAAACATTCTGAAGATGATCTTTTCAATGCGGAAGCCAAAGAGGTTATTAATCAAGACAAGTATATATGTCAAGCTGCGGGAAAGTTGGAAATGCTCAAACGTCTTAAAGTTGGCAAATCAAATGTTTTAAGAACCCAGGATCCCAATGGAGGAGGGGATGGGAACATTTGGACTATCGCTAAATCATGGAATCCATGTCCTATAGGGATGTTGCCTCGAGCGTTTGGCTCATCTGGGTTTCTACCTGTTCTCAACCACGTCATGGATTATGAACCTAAGACAGCTTTATCCTCCGTAGATGACAAGGGAATCTCGGAACCTAGACATAGCAACAAAAGAGACGCTAGTTGTGCTATTGAGACAGTGGATGAATCGAGCCTCAAGAGAGTGAGAGTGACAGAGGGTTCTGATGCTATGGCAGTGGATGAATTGAGCGTCAAGACGTTGAGAGCTACAGAGGGTTCTGATTTACCTCTGCCAGATGATACAGATGTGGTTTCGACATCTGGTGGGGTTAAAGGCCGGCTTTTAATCGGCGGGTTTTACCAGGAAGTGGGTGATGAAGTGCCCCATATCATCATATCCAGACTGCGTGTTTTAGTGCCTGCAAAGAAGAGTTAAGGCACAAGCTATACATTAGTAAGTTATCGCTGCCTAGCATACCCAATTTTGCTTTCTATATATTTGGTCATTTTCAGAAGAGTTACCAGCTGTGCAGTTGCGCTCATTGCGCTTCTGTGCAGGTAATTTTGACAATGTAACATCTCTAGTCTAGAAATTATACACATAGAAGCAAGTTCACCTGGTATTCTGTTTGCCAAATTGCAGTCAGCAAGACTGACCATAATGGTGTGCAATGATGCGCCTTATGTTAGAACGATTTTGTTCCTGTGGTGGAGAAAAGGCCGGCAGGGGCGACCTGAGAACACATGAGCTGCGAAGGATATGAACCCTTACTAGCCATGTGGTCTCAGGTCGCTCCTGTAGGACTTCGCCACCCTGCTCATTTCCCGGTGACTATCGCAAACTTCTTCCTTCTGTGTTTGTGAGATTGTTTGTAATAGTAAAGATGATTTGATGTTTTGGGCAGACTGGTGCTTTTTATAGCGCATCATGGCTTTCTGGTACAACTATACCAGAAGTACTGCAATGTACTTGTTCCGGTGTACGTGTACTACATGAGCACGAGATAACATATGGTACTTCTGCCAGTTTTAGCTTCGAACTTGCTTTGGGTAGACTTGTAGTACACGACGTTGTTTCCGTTTGTACTACTAACTTAGCTAGACTAGTACATTAGCAGTACTACTTATAACTCAAACTGCATGACTTATGAGATATTATGAATAGATATGATACGCATTATGCATTTTTGTTTATAATGTTTGATGTGTCTTACACAAGACTAATATTACTATATTAAGTAATCAAGATATAATCCATGTAGATGTCAATTGTAAATTGTAGATAATGTACGAAATTAGCTAATTACAAAATTAATTGTATAAAAGTGGTATGATTTCTAAAATTGAGATATTTGTAGCCGTTATATACTCCATATATTCAGATCAAGTGAACATCAATTTAGATAAGATATCACGAGTTTCAATAAATTAGTTTAATCGCTGTTACTAAATCACATGAATTCACAAAAGTCCAAATACTTAATTACGTCAGATAAGTCCAACTAAAATGAATTCATGTATCTTTACAAATAACTCAAATAACCCCCCACGCCCGTAACATTAGCTGCTCCGTTGTACAAAAAAAAAAAACAAATCACTCAAATAGTTACGCTTGACGATAATGTTCTAAACGAGCTAAAATAATACGGAGTAACTTATTAAATCCAACATAAGTTACAGTTGTCTGATCTCAAAAAAAAAAAAAAAGTACATTTCTCCTAAATCCATTCATTATTACCTTATTGGAAAATGGAGATTTGGATCAAGACTTTTTGACCTTAGAAGGCCATGAGCCCTGCTGCGCAAAGAGGAGAAGAAGAGTAAACCAGAAGTTTTTTACCGACTCAGAAATACAACAAAAAGAAAAAGATCACCAAAAAAAAGAAAAAACAAAAAAAAGGAAAAAAAATCGGGGACCACCACACTACACTTCCGTGGGGTCCACTCTTCCCTTCGATATCTGGCTCCAATCTTAAACTAATTACTCCATTTAAATTAAATTAATATATTTTAATACTAATCCAAAAATTTAAAGCCCAAAAAACAATTAATTTTTCTTAATTTTAATTTTAATTATAATTTTAAAGTGTAGAGTATAAATACAAAAATCTCACGACCCAACAAAAACTCGTCTTCTTCTGTGGACAACCCTTCTCTCTCTACAATCGCAACTGGTGAGCAAATTTTCACCCAATTTTACTCATTTTTTTTCTGCCAATATATCTTCTTAATCACGCTTCTTACACATTACCCACAATTTTACAGTGTACATATTGTATATTTGTTCTATTAATTTGATCTTTTAGCTGGGAAATAAATTAAAAAGGGTTTTGATTAATTTTGTTTTTTTCTGTGATTTTTTTAGGTATAAAAGTTTGGTGGGAGATCTGATGTTCGCGCCAATTGATCCTGTTTACTCTGAAGATCACGATGGCCCCTGAAAATACAGGTTAGTAATAATAATTCAATGTTAATTTGTTGTTTTTTTTGTTGGGTTTGTATTTTCTTTTTATATTGTGATGAAATCTGTGTAAATTATGATTATGTTTGATGATGATGGGGTGTGAAAGTTGGGATCTTTTTGTTATGACAATGTTAATTGTTGATTTTGAGATATGGGTTTTTAATTATATTGGTTTTGGAGTTGAGAGTTGAGTTTTATGGGAAGATATTGATCGAAATTTCTATTTTTGTCCATGATGTTGAGTGGCATTGAGAGGTATGGGTTCTGTGAAGTGAAACTTCGTGTTTACGCTACTTTGGATGTTGAATTATAGCTGGTGGAGAGGGTGTGGAGTGGCATACAGAATCGGTGTTTGCCTCGATCATGTCTTGCTTGTGGAGTTGAGGTTCTTGTTGGGAATATGGGTTTTTAATCTTGTTGGTTTTGGAGCTGAGAGCTAAGTTTTATGGGAAAATATTGATCGAACTTTGTATTTTTGTCCATGATGTTGAGTGGCATTGAGAGGTATGGGTTCTGTGAAGTGAAACTTTGTGTTTACGCTACTTTGGATGTTGAATTGTAGCTGGTAAGGAGAGGATATGCAGTGGCAGAAGGAATTGTTGTTCGGCTTGATTGTGTTTTACTTGTGGAGTTAGGTTGTGGTTAGAAATTGGTACAGTTTGGTAGGTAATTTACCTGTGCTTTACGAGCCAGCCAATTATTATAATGGTTTTAATGAGGAAACAAGTTTGGACTGAGTTGGTTTGAGTGGAGTAGTGATGTTTTGCGGTGAAGGTATTTCAAAGGCTGCCTACGGTACCATTTTGTACTTGCATTGCTGTCAAATGGAAATGACTTTTAAGAACAGTAGAGTTTACCTTATCTGTCCGAAAATGATAAGTTAGGATGTATGCACCAATGGTTTTTTTGTACTTGAGCTCATGGAACCTAAGCTGGCTGGCACTGTATGATTAGAATGAATGCTGTCTTGATTTACTTTGGTATTCTCAGGAGTAGTATGTCAGTATTACGCCCCAACAAAGTAAGCAATAATTAGTTTCCTGAGCAGGGTTGTTTCTAAATGCCTTCCTTGCACGTTCTGGGACCCTACCGCGGCGTTTTCTTCCTGTATAATCATTCTCACTTTTTTGTGTGTGTGTGTGTGTGTGTGTGTGTGTGTGTGTGTGTGTGTGTGTGTGTGGCTGCATTGTGTTCCCTGCTGATGCTGCTGTAAAACTCACCAGAAGGTTCCCCCTCAGTTTTAGAGGTGGGCTAGTGTCATAGTTTATGGTAACATACACTTCCTCTTATATAAGTCGAGTATTCCTTTTATTGACAAGACTTGTTCGTGTGACGTATTTGATATTTGTAACATGTGGTGGGTAAGGGTAGACTGCTGGTGTAGATGTATTCTCGTTCTCATGTAACATGAGGAAGAGTGTTGCCTGCGCTTGATGAAGTGCGCAATCTAACTTTGTCAGTGATCGCTAAATGACAGCGGTGTTGAGCCATTCTTTCAGCAGGTCTGTCTGTCAGTGATAAACGAAATTGGTTTGCTTCTTTGCTGGTTCAAATTGGTAGCAATGAATATGCCTGAGGGTAGACTTGGAGAGATCACTAAACTGATATATTTAATTATTTATATTATAAGTAACTTTCTCCCAGGAGAACCTGCTGCAGTCAGATTGATATAATTTAACGGATACTCTAGGCTGTGGCTTTAATGGTGGAAGGTTATAGCTGGTTTTCCTGTGATATCTTTGTTCTCTACCTTGTTGGTCCTCTTTGGTAGCTGAACACAGCTTTTTCAGGCTGCCCCAGTTGGGAACTTCATTAGAGGTTCTTGGGTTATGATAGATTATGTTAAGCAACTCTCTCCAATCAATCGATTGATCTGTTCCTTGTTTCTACTTGGTAATTGGAAGGACATTTACTCATTCCCATTTCCCTCAAAGGAAGAAAGGAGATTATATGGTCTAGGGAGAAACCAATGGTTTCCGCTAACATTATTGTGCATAGGTTTATTTGTTTTTGGTAGATTATATTGGATACTTTCCTTGCACACTAGAAAGAAGTCGGAGACATCCAACTCGTGTAATTGGGATTTTGCCTTCCACATCTTATTATCGATTTATAATTTTCACTTGTTCTATAGACCATATGTACTCTTGTATATTTTTCGGATTACCTTTTTAATTGCCTCCTTTCTACAATTTTTTTCCTCCCACCCCCCCCCTTTTTGGTAGCGTCTCATATCATAAAACTTTGTAACCCGAGTGAATCAGATTGAGTCTGTAACGCTTGTGGTGGCATTAAATACCCTTGCTTTCTCGCACATCTTTTGCCCTCATACCTTTGTTCCGTTACAACCTCTTTTGTTGAGAGTCTACTCCTTTAGAGCAATTCTTGTGCTTAGTAGCTTCGACATCCCCTTTTTCGCTGTAAATCTGAGAAATTTCATAGCGGAGATAGGGAAATGGAGAAGAAGAATTGTTCTCCGGTCCATGGTGATTGGAAACTCAAAAATAGTCGTCGGCCTTGTGAATCCTCAGGTGATTGAGCCATCTTCCCCGTTTTCATTCACCCCTCTTCCTCCCTTCATAGCTTTTCTTATGCTACCTTTTTTGGAGATTCTTTGAAAAGTTTGATTAACATCAAAGAACAAATCTAGGTCTAGTGTTTTAATTGCATTCCAAGAATTATTGCTTTTTTAGAATTCAAATCTCGAGTTAGATCCATTGTTTTTACTTGTTATATCTGGCCTTTCATTGAGTAATTTGGTGATTGTATTTGGAATTGGCATATTAAGCCAAGATCTGAGTTATGAATGTTTTTGTCCATCTGAACAGCGATAAACCCAACATGCATCTAGCATTCCTTTGGTTGGGTATGCTCGAAGCTCAACCCTGAACCATATGTTGAGGGCTTAATTCTTTTTTTGTACCTACTTGATTGTGATCTTAGTCATCTTACCAATTTCTCTGCGATGAGTGCAACAGTCTTGTTTTTCTGGAACCCAAAGAATAAGGACGTCTGTGTTGGTTAATGCTTACTTTGCTGATGGCTGAATTTTCGATTGTGTGAATTGAGTGTCTGTGATAGAAGATAACTCTCTGTGTGCGTCTGTGAATTTTTGTCTCTGCAAGTGTATGTCCAATCTATTACTGAAAATAATATGTGGGAGTCGTGTTTGAATTGGTTTGTACATGAGTGATGAAGATCAAGGGATGTACCCCAGACAGAATTGAATGATGGAGAAATGATGAGTTGCAAAGGATGATCTAGGAAGGCGATACTTGATAGGGATTATGAGCAGTATGTGTTTTGGTAGGTATTAGAGTAGGGGATCTGGGGCCTGGATGTAGCGAGATTCATGTGGACCAATGTGTTTTTGTTTTGGTGGTTTTCATCATCTTTTTACTTCTTTTTTCCTCCCTCACCTCTCTCTCTCTTTTCCCTCCTTCCTTTGTCTCCTCCATCTCTATCTGTTCTTTTGTTTCTATGATTCTCGATGACAGTTCATTCTAGCTGATTCCACAGTCTTTTGGGATTGAGGCCTTGTTGCTGTCGCATTTGGCTCAAGAAGCAAGAAAAACTGTTAAAAGAAACATTAAGCATCGAGCTGTTTGAAATCCTTGATCTTATGTTGACATAGTTCTCCCTTCAGTATTTACTTGGTTAATAATCAAACCGATCCTTAAGTTGGAGGAGGATCAAAAACATTTCATGTTGTTTATTTCTCTTGCATGGAATATTTTCTCTCTGTTGAATGAGAATTGCTGCCTATAGTTGTACATGCCTGACCTCTATGTTTTCATGCAGAAGCAATGCAAAAGGGCCGTGAAGCATCCTTTCGATGCTTCCAAGGTGATAGCATTTTCTATAGCCCTCTGAGGAGTTTCAGTGCACAGACGCTGGAGCTCAAGCATATGAATAATGGAAAACAAACAAATACTGATTCTGAGAGTGACAGAGCAGTAAATTATGAGAAAGTGGCAGCACCTAGTGAATGCTGCGGCAGATCAGTGTTGCAAGAGAATTTTTATCTGTGGTCTACATTTGACCCCAACTTACTGAAGGTGATGCACTGCCAACCATACCCTCTTGATGGCTGGGTTTATCCTTCAAGCCATGGACCTTATATTCGTACACATTGGTCTCCCCAGATTCCTCTGCAGATGGTTCCTCAGAGCTACCCACCTGGATACAGCTTTCAAGAGTTTCAGTATTTTGTGGTCATTGATTTTGAGGCAACTTGTGATAAAGAAAAGAATCCACATCCTCAAGAAATAATTGAGTTCCCGTCTGTGCTCGTGAATAGTAGGACTGGTCAACTGGAGGACTGTTTTCAGATTTATGTGCGGCCTACCCATAATCAAGTGCTCACTGAATTTTGTAAAGATCTGACGGGCATTCAGCAGTCTCAGGTTTGTAAATTTGTCTTCCTGGTCACCTTTTTTTTATTAAACTATGTTAAAGCATCTTAGCTCTTGAATTTGGTATGTGCTATACACTTCTGAGTGCATTCATTTGATTAAAGCTAGATTGATTTTGTTTTCATGTGGCTTGACGTAGTAAAACTGAAACCCTTGTCTGACGCTGTTTCTTAATTGTTTGAAACATTGCTTAGTTATGTAGAAGTCTTTGGACATCGTCAATGCCTCAATGGTCCCCAGTTTCATTTCACTGGAATGCACTCCTTGGCTTACTAGTCAAGATTATCTCCAACCAAAAAAGTCTTCTTTGCTTTCTCTTCCCTCCATTAAAGATCTTTACACCTCGCTGAGCTCTCTAACCTTTGACAGAATTGGCTAATGCATATGCTCACTTCTCATGTAGAGAACCCATTCGCTTGAGAGGAGTCATCACCTTTTGTCTTTCTCTGTGCAGGCTCTTGTGCATATTGGTTTTGTCCCTCTTTGATGTCCAAGAGAACACTTGCTGATCTAACTGCCACTAGACTTTGTATTTTTAGCGTATTACATTTAGAGAATTGGAATGGTGATTGGCGTAAAATTAAAAAGTGAAGAAGAAGAATTCTTATGGGTAACTTTTTCTTCTTGTGATCTGCTTCCATTTTTGTTACCTCTTATACAGATGGGGTTTATTTTTTCTCTTATTTCAATTCCATTATTAGTTACTCTTAAGGAAAATCTATTCCAGGTAGAAGACACCAAAACAAAGAAAACCTTTTAACTCTAATGGTCTTGTCTTTGAGAAGGTCAGATCTGGTGAGACAAATAGAGATTCTGCTTTGTTTCATGCAGTGTTAGTTGTATTTTGAGTGGATTGATTTTTGGGTTATGTTTGGGGATTGATTATACTACTAGCTTCTCTTTAGGGGGTTTTTAGGGATTCAGGAATCTAAAGTAGAATTGGAAGTATAGTGTAGGAATTTTTCTGTCTTCTAAGGGAACCATAGTATTAGTGAAAGCCCGACTATTGACAAAAAGGCTAATTAGAACTCAATTTTGGTTGACATACTTGCATTGTTATTTGCGTGTCATGTAAGTATTTGATTTATATTGAAGTTCTTTGAGTACCAGATGATTCCAAACTCTACAGCTAACCAATTTGATGCACCAAATTATAATTGGTATGGATGTTTGAAACATCTCTCATTATTTTCAGGTAGACAAAGGTGTTCCTTTGAGTGAAGCACTGCTTATGCATGACAAGTGGCTTGAAGATAAGGGCATTAAGCATACCAATTTTGCTGTTGTGACCTGGTCGAACTGGGATTGCCGTGTCATGCTGGAATCAGAGTGCCGATTCAAGAGGATTAGGAAGCCTCCATATTTCAATAGGTAGGTGTAAGACATTATTTCAATTGCTTTTCATTGAATGAGACACTTTCCTATAAGCTGAGGAGGTAAAAGTTTATTTAGATTAAGTGTTATTTTTCTGGGTTTGGGAACAGGCTTTGACTTACAAGTTGCTTTGGTATTTCTTGATATTGATAAGATTCTAGGACCTGTATGCATTACTTGCAATGTTTGAAAGTTTGCGACTTCTGTGTAGAAATTCCAGTCAGTTACATTTTTTTTTTTGATGTCAGTCAGTTACATTCAATATCCTCTTTTTGCACTCATTTTTGCGGGCATATACTTAAATAATTGGATTCCTTGCTTGTCTCATGATTGATTAAGCGCATAGGGAATTGATGAAGAAGATGATCGGGTATCAGGATGTATAGGTGGAGTTATTGTAGTATGAGTGAGTGTGGAACTGTAGCACTCAGTTTCTTGTAGCTTGAAAGTGCCGGGTCTTACCCTCATTTCAGCCTTTCTCTTCCCCAACTTTCTTTTTCCAACCACCTACCGAGCACTTGTTCGCTTTTGTTTTAACCTCTAATACCCCCTCAATCCTTTACCTTCAACCTCAGCATTGTTGCAAAAGTTGGGGAATATACTTTTTTTTTAGGTTCAAGTAGACCAATTCGATTTTAATGAAATGAAATTATATTTTGTTGAAGCCGGCATGTATACTTATATACTTGACAGTGTTAATGAAGAAGTTCAGCACCTTATGTTGTGTGACTTGTGTCTGACCATTGACCAATTGGAATTTGGATTACAGTTGATATCGGAGGAGTTGTGGATCTTACTTTTGTTTATTTGACCCTTCTTTTTGAAGAACTTGTGGTATAACCAAAAATAGAAAAAATTGATCATACAGCTTAATGTACAGGCCTATATTCAAATGAGATGTCTCACTTGATCCAGAGAAAGTTCTGACAGAAATCATACACCTAATGTCCTTGTATCAAAGGAAAAGTAAATCCTGGTAGACCCGGAAACAAGTGTACATACGTTTTATGGTATATATGCAATGATATGGGTCTTTCATGTGAGGAGAAAGCATCTGAATTCTACTAATAGATTATATGATGATAATACAATCTTTTCAGTCTTCTCTGCTGCCTGCTTCTTTTGAGCTTTTATGCTTTTGTTGCCCTGTAGTTAAACGACATTCTGTTCACCTTGTCTCAGGTGGATCAACTTGAAGATCCCATTTGGCGAAGCTTTTGGTGGTGCTAGGTGCAATCTGAAAGAAGCAGTCGAACTAGCTGGATTGACTTGGGAAGGTCGAGCCCACTGTGGGCTAGACGATGCTAAGAATACTGCTCGCTTACTGGCCCACCTCATGGGGCGTGGATCCAAGCTCTCAATAACTAATTCTCTCCTGTGGCAGTCTGCTGATCATCCTAATGTTGCCCAGCAGCAGCAGGTGTCTAGTCCTCCTGAATCCGGCTTTGTTTATCCAGCAACACCTTACAAATGGAAGTCCCCTTTTTACTCAACTGTCATTCCCCAGCAACCAGCACAAGCTGCCAGTGCCATGAAAGAGCCTCACATGTACTGTTACTGCGGGGCAGCCAGTCTGAAGAGGGTCTTCCAGAAGCCAGGACAGCCGAAAAGTAGCTTCTTCTTCGGCTGTGGAAACTGTACTGCAAAAGGACCTAGCTGCAACTTCTGGGTTCCTGCTTCCGAACCTGTGAAAGCCGCGTAATAAGCCTATAAGTTATATGTTCTGGGAAGCTTTCTAAAATCGTTCGTAGGGTTGTTGGTAAGAGGAGAAGAGAGATGATCATGATCATTCTCCTCTAGAAAATGGTGCCATAGCCTTCTAGTTTAGGGTTCTGTTTAATGCTGTTGAAAGTTAAAAGGGATTGAGCAGATACAGAGGTCTGTGCTTGTCATGCAATGGACATGATTTCCTGTTCCTGTTTCAGTATAAATAATCAATCATATCAAGTAACATATTCAGTATCGAAAACTAGCCTCATTTATTCGAGCTCTTTTAAATTTCGACTATACCAATAATTAAAAAAAGAAAGCTACTGCTGTCCTAGTTTTTGGTAGAAATCAGATGAAAATAAAAAATCTCAAATGACCCAAATTCTTAATAAATTACCTGTTCTTTTAGATTGTTCATAACCTCGTTACATTACAAGTAAAATTGTCCAGTTTGTGTGCTTTTGAAAGATACCCATTTACGACAACATTACAATAAGGATTCGCGGATATAAAATTACACGAAAAAAAAAATTAAAGAAAGAGACTTTGCTACCACATTTCATCAAGAATGCTTATTCTTTAGGATAATCTTAAAGTTCTGACTAGGAAATACTAAATTTTGAGTTGGAAGAATTTTAATTGGGAGGATTAGGAAGTCAACGAACAATCACAAATACTCTACTGCCATTGGAAGAAGAACAAACCACTCACATTCACATTATTTCATATGATGCAATTTAGTTCAATCTCACATTTTGCAAAGAAATTCTTAATAAAAATCATATCTTGATTTAATTTTGGTGAAAAAAAATTGAGTTATTATAAAGATGATTACTCGTCTACTAATCTTGGTAGTAATCTCAGCTGCTTTCTCTCTTCCATCTGCCACTTCAACAACTAATCAGGTGAGTTTTTTGAGATTACTGACCCATTATTTTTCGGAAAGGTTCGGATGTACGCAACTTTACCTCTAACTCGTCTCGAAAGTCGAGAACTTTAGTAGTAATAAGGGTGTCATATTAGGAACTAAATGAAATTTAACTGATTTTGAAATGATTTGGTAGTTTTGTAAGGCTGAAAGTGGATATGGAGAAACTGGGTGTCAAGTTTCATCATCATCATCAGCAGGGAAGATACTGATAAAAGGAGGAACTGTAGTGAATGCCCATCATCAGGAAATTGCTGATGTTTATATTGAAGCTGGTATTATTGTTGCTGTTCAACCCAATATTAAGGTGAAATTGTCAGTCAGTGTTGTTTTATTTATTTGATGTGTGTGATTTACGCTTATGACGATTCATGTTAGCCGACTCTTTAATAAGTATGACTTGTTGAGTTAGACTTACTGTCAAGAAAATTCTGATGTCAAGTTTTTGTGTACTGTGATCAATTTCATGGTTTGTGATGATTTTGACTGTGTCTGATAAAGGAGAAACCTGTTGACAGTCCTTGTTATAAGAAAATGTCTGTGCTTTTGTTTTGGTTGCGCGCGCTATAGAAGTTGATTGCAATGAGATGTGTAGCAAGTAGGTTTGCAATAAGATCTGTAGCAATGAGATGTGATTGCAATGAGATGTGTAGCAAGTAGATTGGAGGTGATTTCGGGACTAAGGCTTTGTTGTTGTTGTTGGACTGAGTTGTGTTGTAATCGGGAAAATTCATTATTACTGAGGCATGAGGGTCTTTTTTTTTCGTGAGACAGAGATAGGGGATGATTTTGGGAGTAAGGCTATGTTGTTGGGAAGAGGTTCATATTAGTCGACCCCAAATCATTTTGGGGAGCAAGGCTATGTTTTTGTTGGTGGTGGTGATTCTGTAGCAATTGCTGTCAGTGTGAAACTGCTGAACTGCTAGTTACTCCGTATTCTGTAATGTTTAATCGTGCAATTGGACTTTCATGGAAAACAGGTGGGTGATGATGTCGTTGTACTTGATGCAACAGGAAAGTATGTCATGCCAGGTAGATTGTGCTTGCTCTAAATTGTGCAACATTGCATCTTGGATGGTTGAGAAAGGAAATTTATTCTGACTGTTATGAATGTTAACAGGAGGAATTGATCCTCACACACACCTGGCTATGGAGTTCATGGGTACCGAGACCATTGATGACTTCTTCAGTGGTCAAGCTGCTGCGTTGGCAGGTGGAACAACTATGCACATTGACTTTGTTATACCAGTTAATGGAAGCTTAACAGCCGGCTTGCAATCATATAAGAAGAAGGCACAAAAATCATGCATGGATTACGGTTTTCATATGGCAATTACTAAATGGGATGACATTATTTCCAGGGAAATGGAAATCATGGTTAAGGAGGAAGGTCAGTTTGCTTGTTTTCTTTATCCCTTGAATTTAGAATAGTGCAAGTAGCTGCTGTATAGGTCCTAATACCTCTGCTGATCAACAAACACTGTAAAAAATCACAGGTATCAATTCTTTCAAGTTCTTCATGGCTTACAAGGGGTCTTTTATGATAAATGATGAACTCTTGATCGAGGGGTTCAAGAAATGCAAGTCCTTGGGTGCCCTACCCATGGTCCATGCAGAAAATGGCGATGCTGTTTTTGAAGGCCAGAAGAAAATGATAGACCTTGGGATCACTGGACCTGAAGGACATGCTCTTTCAAGACCTTCTGTGGTACATTCTCGTAAAACTAGTTTTCTTTTATTGTATGCTGATGCATAGAAGAAGCCTAAAATAGATTGATAGAGAGAATTGTATACTGTAGCCAAATTTTTGCCTTCTATATTAGAGTTCAACAAATCTAGTTCCCGTTCTTGTCCTCCATGATTAAATTTTGGAAGTCCCCAGGTTCTTTAAATAAGCAAGAGGCGCATGATTTTGGTATACCATTCACGGATGTGATTCACAGGAGATGTGTTATGAATCTTATGATAAATTTGATTGATTTGAATATGTTTGATAACTTGATAGCCTACTCCCTAGTTACAAAATAGATGTGTTATCAACTTTCTTGAGTCCTTGGTAAACGAGATTGCTCTCTTCCTTTTTTTTTTGTTTTTGTTTTTTTGACGAAGGCTCTCTGTTTCTGTATAGTCTGTAATGTCTGGAGGCTTGGATAATTTGTTGGTGCCTGAATTCCCATTACAGATGGCTAAATATTGCATGATTAGCTGTTCTACTTGCATAAATTGTTGAGAGATTGAGACACTGTTTGTGATGGGGATTCAGCTTTTTTGATAATTCTCGACTTGATTTCTTATTTCAGCTTGAAGGAGAGGCAACAGCTAGGGCGATCAGGTTGGCAAGTTTTGTGAACACTCCTCTGTATGTAGTCCATGTGATGAGCACAGATGCTATGGAAGAAGTAGCCAAAGCTCGTAAATCAGGTTCATAACTTTTATTTACTATTATTCAGTAGTTATAGTATCATTTTGTATCCAACGTTTGTCTCTCTAGCCAGTGTTGTAAGTCGTAACTATTAGCTTCTCAGACGTTACTGAGAGTGAAGACGGTAACCCAAGTATCTAAACGGTTGCTTTTGAGTGAACTGATGCATAGCATTTCTGCTAGAACCTTCCCCTTCAGATTTTGTGGATCAGTGCATACAATTTAAGCATGTTAGTGACTTAGTGAGGATAGGCCACATTTAACTTGTTAACACACACAACTACAATACTTCATTCTACATGGCCTGAGTTGAACATGTATAACTATTAAATAGTTAAGCTTGGATTGGAAATTGAAGATTATGACACTTCTGAGTTTTATTACAGGACAGAGAGTCATAGGTGAACCCGTTGTTTCTGGTTTAGTCTTAAATGATTCTGTACTTTGGCATCCTGATTACACCATCGCATCAAAGTGAGTAGTCTCAAGCTTTAATTTCCTGATAAAAGACTACCTGTATTTCATGCCAAATTTATGGAAACTAAGATGGTTTCTATCTTGTTCAGATATGTCATGAGTCCACCTATCAGGCCAGCTGGACATGACAAGGCTCTTCAGGGTGCTCTATCAGCTGGAGTTCTACAGGTTTCCCTTCTTTTACTAGAGAGAGCTTTATTTTGATTTTACTTATGAATATACCTGCAGCTAAAGAACTCAACTTGATTGAAAATTTATGCATTTGCAACATAAGCTATGTCTGTATTGCCTTCGAAATGAACTGCAGACACAATCTTCTTGTTTTCTAGCTCAGTACAATCCGAGACAAAGCTTAGTATCAAATAATCAATGTTGCATTTCTATCCACATTGCAGCTGGTGGGAACTGATCACTGTACATTTAGTTCAGCACAGAAGGCTCTCGGGATTGATGATTTTCGGAAAATACCTAATGGAGTTAATGGTAAGACTGAGTTGTACAGACAAGGTGATATTTGCTGCTCATCAGTTGTGTTATAAGCATAGTCTGATTTGTGCAACTATGAACTATGTTTAGGGCTTGAGGAAAGGATGCATCTAGTTTGGAACACTTTGGTGGTAAGCTTCCAAAAGTTGAACCTAAATGAATAGAGTTTCTCTCTGCGATTCTCTAGGCATCCTCATTTAACCTCGTTTTCTGCAGGAATCTGGAAAGATATCAGTCCCTGATTACGTGAGGATAACAAGTACAGAATGGTAAAGTCTTACTACTGTTGCTAATATTCTCGATAGTAATTTTCATGGAGTATAATTTGTTATAACTTATAAGGTATGGTTGGTATGGTTGATTTGATACAAGTGTATTTCTTAGTGCAAAAATCTTCAACATTTATCCAAGAAAAGGAGCGGTACTTCCAGGATCTGATGCAGACGTAATAATATTCAACCCTAATGCAAGTTTCAGCATTTCGGCACAGTCACACCATTACAGGACAGACACAAATGTATATGAGGGAATGACAGGGAAGGTAATGGTTAATATAATTACTTCACTAGAAGTTAGCCCTGGACATGCATTTTGTTGAGCTCTTTTGTGATGTGTGTTTGCTTCTGTTTATGTAGGGAAAGGTTGAAGTGACTATTGCCGGTGGAAGAATTGTCTGGGAGAATGAAGAGCTGAAAGTATCTCCAGGTTCAGGAAAATATGTACAGATGCCTCCTTTTAGTTATGTTTTCGATGGTATTGACAAGGCAGACGCCAGTTACCTCTCTTCTCTCCATGCTCCGGTAAAGCGATTCAAATCCTCATCTTAGCAGCATTTTAACTCTTCAACTCGAATCTGCTGATACCTGTGTACAGAAAGCCACACTTCTTTCTTTTTCTTCTTTCTCTCTTCTTTTATTATTACTTTTTTTTTTTTTTTTTCTGTGAGTTACTAGCCCAAGAAAGTAACCATGAATAACACGCTTTGCAATCGACCTTGAATTTACAGAACTTCATCTGTCAATAGAACTTCAGACTCACAAAAACCAGATTTCAAGGAGTACAAAGTGATGATAGAAATGTATGTATTATTACTCAATGGATGACCTCATTGTAGGAATTTACAAGTGTTTTTTTTATCATTGTAGCAGCACTGCCCTTCTTATTAAGGCCTTATACAACAATTAACGTACGTCAGAAATGTCTTCTTCCTCTGCAGAAGGTAAATATCATAGATCAGAATTCAGAAGGTAAATGCAGGCTACATTTCGCGCTAATACTTAGAACAGATTGTGTACTTGATTGTGTATTGATCCATATATACATTGACTCGATTGAGCTAGGGGATATGATCATATGAACCAATGTCGAATCAAGTACATATCATTTTATCATGAGAAACATGCCTTGCATAATCTTATATTTGACTGTAAGGAATCTTACCGCAATAGAATCATCCTCTTCGTGGTCAGAGTGATGGCGGCTATACTGAGAGCGGTCATAATAATGGTGCTGGCCATGGTTTGCTTGGCGCGCTAGCAAGTCAGACTCATTTCCTAGGCTCCAATGCCTAAAAGTCTTCTTAGCTTGCTTCCTCTTCGCCCGTGCTTGGCTGAACACCATGGAGTAGTTAGGACTTGCTGCTCCTTTCTGATCCCAGGCCCCAAACTGAGGGACAGACTGCCACCCAGCATTCTGTATGTCATACTTTTGGTTAGTGCAGAACATAGAATATCATGTCAAACTCAATGTAGGAAAATTATCCACAGGCTGTCCGCAGAAGAGAAATAGACCAACTCACAGGGTTACATTTGGAAAACAATCGGCCATAGGTAAAATAACCCGTTATTATAAGCGAGTCTCTTCTCTTATGCTTGTTTATATGAGATACTTCTTACAACACACATGTGGGTTTTCTTTCTCCAACAAAATTCGAACTTTGTAATGATTGATATCCCCTTTGTTCATATGCACATCAACCATTACAACAGCCCCAAAATTGCTAAGATTATGTTAAAAGCTTTAGCCACAGTAATCTGTACATGCACATTCATTATCCTAGGTATACAATGAACATATAATCTAGTACAATCAACAGAAACTCGTAAATTGAAATCGTGTTACTTACCTCCCTACGACGTTCCATGGCAACGCGCAGAAGGAGAAGAAATCTGTGCAGAAATCCTCTCAACCTAATGAGATCATGATTTTCTTACTCCCTATTTTTAGGGTATACCCTCTGTCCTGTGCTTAACAGATGACAGGGGAAAAGAGGCCACTTTGCTATTCTTGGCATTACAGACCTGAATATTAAAGTACAGCAATTTTAGGAGAGCCCTACAATATGCTGATGAAGATAGTTTCATAATAGTTGAGCCCTAAACTTATTTCATGCACTTCAATCTTAAGAAAACAACTTCGGGACATCGCTTATTACTCTAGAGTCAGACCGTCTCATAAAAGTTTTCAGAGTCTCGAAACAACTACCCATAATAGATCACATGTACAAGACATACTTACAACAACTTCAAAACGAAGAGATGAGTCTGATTATAACCTTATAGTCGACCTGATTGATATATAGGTTTTCGAAATCATCATGATTCTTAGAATAACTATTAACTAACCACATTAGATCACATCTATTGGCTTACAACTTCACAGCAACAAAGACAATTCTCCTCGAATATGTTCTGAACCAAAACAAAAGCCTAATCTAGCATACTTTTGAGTTGGTATGAAAATGTCCAACAAGAAATAAGCTTTGATGATGATCTGTAACAAAGGAATGTCCACTTTACAGTGTGTACCAAATGAGTTGGCAAGCCCTGAAAAATAAGGTGCCCCATGTTCTTTTGGACTGTTTGGCTATCTGCCCACCGATGTGATTTTATCATAAGAAAAACCATATTGTATAAAATTAATATTATTCACATTCTTACATTATGAGATCAGAAAATCATTCACATAATGTGATGTGATAACTAAAAGACTTTCTAGTCCAGATGAGATATCTTGTCTGATGCTTGAAGGTGTATGTGAATATTTAGTTGGTACGTTGGATTCTATATCTTCGTACAAGGTACCAAATCTATATTCAAAAATAAGTTTCTTACATAATAGTATATGATCATCCAGTATACGAGTACTACTGTAGCTAGTACGTACCCGTAGCCCATAAGTCGTCTTTTATGACAGGTATATAGTTCAAGTTTCATACTCGAAGGACATTCACGTGAAGAGGCGTGTTAAGATATAAAGTTATTTTATGGGTCCAAAATTAGTCTAGACCCTTGGTTGAGATGATTTTTTTGACATTACGCTAATCTTATGATACGTTCTTACGACTATTATGAGATAGTCTTATATACGAAGTTACAAATATATATATATATATATATATAAAGTTGGATGGAAACCGTGTGGGCGCGACACGTCATCCTCCACCTCACGCGCCACGTAGGTGACAGGCAAACGTGCATGTCACACATACGAATCCACCTCATCAGCCACATAAACAAATCCACCGCAAAAATGAGATTGCAAAGACTTGAACCCGCGACCTCCATGTGAAATTGTAACACATAAACCACTATGCCAAATGCTTTTGTTGATGCTTTTATTAACACAATTATATATAAAGGGCATTAATGTTGCGGTTATGAATACAAATATATGAAAATCAAAATAATTTAGGGGTGATTGATAAATAGCGGTATATGATATCGTTCAAAATTGTGGTGAAAATAAATATTGAAATAATAATAAAGTGGAGAGGGAAGTTAGAGGCTTGGTATTATGCCGTTTGAAGAATACCGAAGACGTTGATGACTAATATTGTAAATTCTCTATTATACTATTTTACGAATAAAATCAAACATGCTAATCAATGAAAACCGTGCGTAGCACGGTGTAAAGACTAGTATTTGTCAATAACCATTTATAGCTGTTAATATGTTCGGCTATGTCGGTATCAATTTGGGTTAAAAAACATCAACTCAGGGATGATTATTTTTGTCTTATCTTATTGCTAATTGGAGTAACTTGAAAGTTGATTACAATCAAGTTTACAGTCCTACAAGTGGCCAGGAGCATTAAGGACCATAACATATCTAGATTATACTATTATTAATCACAATTTGCATCAAACAATCCAAGCAAATAGCAACATTGTGATGATACAATACTATACACTAAAGTAGTTTAGCTAATATCAATGGCCTTCAACCTTATTAATCCAGCTAAGCAGAAATATGGAGTCCTGTGTATGTCTTATATAGATCAATCTAACTCGAGTTTCACTAACCGAATCCAAAAACCAACATTATGATAATATGATACACTGAAATAGTTTTGCCAATGCCAAAACCTTCATCCTAACACATGTTTTACGTATTAGACACCTACTCCAGGCTATAACCCTTTCATATTGGGGGTACGATTCGATTCTGTCCGAATTTGTGCCAAGTAAGTGTGAGTGATAGAACAACAATGAAACATTATCATGAGATTCACAACTTTAAACTAAATACCAATAAAAAAAACAGTTGGTTTAATCCCGCGTCAACTAAACCAGATGCTCAATTGGCTACAACATACCCTAAAGATTGAAATCAATGTAGAAGAGGAAAATGGTCAAGAATAGTGAGAGTTCCAAAAGGGACCTTATCCACTCACGTTATACCACGTGTTTCGTCTGAAAACAACATACCCAATTCCATACCTCTAAAAACCCAAAAAAAAAAAAAAAATTAGAAATTAGGAGAATAATTACAGCAATAGAATCCAATGAACCCCACCTCTATATTATTAAATTACCATTTAACCCCTCACTTAGATTTTGGGCATATTTGCCACTCTATATATACACTCACACCACCACACTCCACTCTCACTTAAATTCCACTCTCACTCTCTCTACTTTCTCTCTCCTCCATCCTCTCCGACTAAAAATGGCGGGAAAGGCCGGCCACATTGTCCTCTTCCTCCTCCTCATCTCCGCCACATTCGCCGCCGCGCATAATTATTACGACGCGCTTCGAAAGAGTATTCTTTTCTTTGAAGGACAGCGCTCTGGCCAACTTCCGCCTGATCAACGCCTCCGTTGGCGCCGTGACTCCGCCGTCCACGACGGCGCTTCCGTCGGCGTACGTTACTTCCTCCCGAACTACCTACATTGCATTTTTCTCGCTTTATTTTATTGTTAATTAATTATTGCTAATTTTGTTATAATGTTAAGGTTAATAATTAAACATTCTTCTAATTTAACTTTGTTAATTTAAAATCATCAATGCCAAAAATGGAAAGAAAGAAAAAGGGTGACGGTGCATGGGGTGAGTGGTGTCACTTCAGGTCACGAACTTTATCAATTAAACTAATTGATCATTTTAACGTATATTATATACTAGTCTCGAATTTTTGTTCTTTTTGTGTTAAGCTTTGTTTATATACCAACCGTTTAATTCAGACTGAAACCGAAAATTCAGTTACATGAAATCGGATTTCATTTAAAAACGTACCGTCGACTGACAAAATATTACAATTTACCTATTCTGATCATCTTGTTAATTAATATAATGCGTCGTACCTTTCGACACATAACGTACCACAACTCAACCACGTTACAAAAAAAAAGGACCGTAATAATCTCATTTTCTCAAATGTCAAATTCTAAATTCGGTCGTTTCTTTATTACTCCAATATTTAACTATTAGGGAATATATATGATATATTATAGTTATAGTAAAGAATAATATTGTTTAGAATTAATCTTCTAATTATGTTAATTCTCTACATGGTATCGAGCAGGTTACGATTCTAAACACAGAAGTCACACCATTATCTTCCGCTTCCGGCCGGAGATGGATGTCATGCCTCCCATCTCCGGCTGGTGATCAGTGTCACGGTCATACATAGATTCTCTACATACAACTCGTTTGCTTTAGTTTTTTCTTTGTTTTTTTTTATTCATATTTGTCCCCATGGACGTGGACTTTCGCATAGTTCAAGCCGTCAAGATATGTTCTTTGATTTCCACGTATGTCTCCATTGCCATTGCGATTGCGAGGTCTTTTGTTTTACTTAACTGATCAACTTATCTCTCATTATCAACTCAATATAATGCAACTCGTGGCCACCACCCAATTCGGCCATCCTCTACAACCTTGGCCACAACCCAACTCGGCCACACTCTATACACTCCTTGGCCACCCTCTACTTCGGCCACTCTATACAACCCTCTGATCTGGCATCCTCCGCAACTTCTGGCAATCTGGTGTATATTGCTACAACTGATTCATTTGCATCGGCGAAGCAGGGCAACCACTCCATTATGGCACATCATTTCGGCATGGATCTAATTGAATTGTCCAATCAAAGCGTCCGTCTTCTCCTACCGCTTTGATTGCGGGGGCGTATTAGGGAATATATATGATATATTATAGTTATAGTAAAGAATAATATTGTTTAGAATTAATCTTCTAATTATGTTAACAATATTATTCCTAGAATAATCTAGACCTAGGGTTTACACTATGTTTATGTATGTGACCTACTATATAAATGTAGTCACACCTATCAATAAAATTAAGTCATTCTATTATCTTATTCTCTACACAACGAAAGTAACGAAATTTAGTTACAAATTTGCAGAGGGATTTATCAGGAGGATATTACGACGCAGGTGACAACGTAAAGTTTGGATTTCCAATGGCGTTTACAACCACGCTCTTATCATGGAGCGTGATAGACTTCGGTAGAAACATGCGAGGTGAACTTCCCCACGCGCTTAAATCAGTGCGTTGGGGCACTGACTTCCTCTTGAAGGCAACGGCTCAAGTCCCTGATATTATGTACGTTCAAGTTGGTGACCCTTACTCGGACCATAACTGTTGGGAACGGCCCGAGGATATGGACACGTTGCGAACCGTCTACTCCATTGATCGGAACAATCCCGGGTCCGATGTTGCTGGGGAGACGGCTGCTGCATTGGCGGCCGCCTCCATTGTGTTTAGGAAGCGTGATCCTGCTTATTCCCGTCTTTTATTAAGTCGTGCTGTCAAGGTACGTGTTTTGTGCTATATAGGGATATCATTATGTATGTCTATTAAAAGGTTGAGTAAGCTCTAAGCTTAGCATCATGCTTCATTCGATTAGTTCAAAAAACGTAAAATGAGTACAAATGTGTGACATTCCCGCAATAATTTATACTCCGTCCACATTATTAAACCAGACATTTACGTTTCATATTAGACAAAACAAAAGACGTGCTAATTGAATATATTTTGCATGCTATAATAATTCATCGTCATAATATTTTCCCCCAAAAGCAGCAATTTTATCGCGTTAATTAAGGTCTTTAGACTTATTGATATAAGAACCATAAAAAGCAGAGTAAAATCAAAAGGGGTGAAAATGTGAAATAGAAAAGAGTAAAAAGAGTCAAATTAACGGAAATAGAGAGACAAAGACCCAAACAAAAAGGGAAATATTTTTGGCGCGTAATCAACGGTTTACTTTTTATTTATTTTTTTGTTTTTGTTATTTTCAAAGGGGTAATAATAATGACAATATAGTTATTTTGTTGGTTAGGTGTTCGAGTTTGCAGACAAATATCGAGGTGCATACAGTAATAATCCAAGAACAAGAAGAGGAGCTTGTCCCTTTTACTGTGATGTCAACGGTTACCAGGTATAGTGACTATTCATTCTGGTTTAAATGTGATCTCTTTCGTGAAACTTTTTGGTGTAACGTTGCATATAGTGATATAGGTTCATGCTCGATTTTAGTTAGTCGTTGTTAATCAAAATCATGGATAATATGTCAAAACAAATCACTGAATGTCCAAAATGTCGACAATCTGACTCCTTATTGATCGATGTTGATACAAAATTTGGTTGAATTTTTCTATTAAAGTCTTTAAATGCCCTTACTTTCTTCTTTTATCAATCTATCCCTTTTTCCTCTGTACGTATCATGTGGATTTTGCAGAGCTACATAACTAGTCTATGCAAATATACTCAGAAATTTACCTTATGGTAAAGAAGTGGTGAATTCAGACCTTTTTCAATGTGTATCCAGTTTAGTAAAGTTCATCACATGCACCCAAATTTATGCCATGTTTTTGCAAAATTTTGGACCTTTCATAATTTTTGGCTTATGTTATTCATATAGTTTTGACTTTTGACTGTTGAGACTTGGCTATCAAACATTTTCCTGAAAATGATGGATTATAAATTTATAATTTACTAATAAGAATTCCTCTAAATTACATAGATTTGTCTCTAGTCGAATCAGATAATAAAAAACAATGTTTTAAAAAACAAATAGCGCATTATATAGAGCTCAACACATTGTAATGGTGACACTAACTGAATTATCGTACATTTATCCACGCACGTATGCTTTGAATTTTAGTATGCGAATTTACGTATCGCTAGATGTGATGCTTCACTTATTGAGTAGTATGTGAAAATAATGGGGTGTATGTACATGGCCAACATGGGGGATGGGCATGATGCAGGACGAGTTGCTATGGGGAGCAGCATGGCTGCACAAGGCCACAAGGAGGCGCGAATACAGAGAGTACATAGTGAGGAACGAGGTCATCTTAAGAGCTAGCGACACCATTAATGAATTTGGATGGGATAATAAGCATGCTGGTATCAATATTCTCATTTCCAAGGTAACTTTCTCCTTAATTTACTCTAATTAATCTCACTCTTTTTTCACTAATGTATAGTCTTTGCATAATACGGAGTACTCCGTAATCAGTAGGGACAAATGCGCAAAAACGTATGTGTTGTGTTACACTACTCTGAATCTCCGATCTTTCCCTCTATAAGAGTATTAGTGATTAAGATAGCTCCCTAGCTAGTCCGTACTGATACGGGTATGTTAATGTTGAGGGAACGAGATTTAGTAATTAAAGTATGATTAGCAAAGTAATGATTGGATTAATTAAATCTAAAGTTGGACCAACGGGAATTCTTGTCCAAATGACATGGGACATTATTCTTCTTGTCCTGTTTACGTCTCGGAGAGAGAACTAGTTATGTGGGTCCTACTCTCGGCCAATCACGTGCTTTGGTGGAATATTTGATCTTGTTCTTATATAGGCCGGGTTTCAATACTCGGGCCCTACCCGAGGTACTGGGCTGGCCCATTTGTTATCCATTTTCAGCTTATCTAGAATTTTAATTGGTTTTTTATTCATAAAATGTTTTATAATAAAAGTTGTATAAAACAGAGTGAAATGTGGAGTCAAAGGTGACAGGGGGTGAGAATCTAAGTGGGTATCAAGATATGATTGCACATGAATATGATGTTTGAGTGTATAATATATGGTTTCATATCATATTGTAACTTGCAAGGCTACGAGCTTGAGCTCACTTGGCCTTTTGAGAGAATATTAGTATGTGGTTTAGCAATTTACAGCTTGGATTTTGAAGTACTATACTTAATATAAAAACTCAAAAAGTTTATACCCTTTCAAGAGTATATTTTACTCTTTTCTTTTAATGGAGTATTGAGTAAAGACTAAAGAGTCACGATTGAGTTAGTGTTGGATATCTGAGAGTTTTTGAGGCAACCAGTTTCAGCTAAAATTCGCATAATATATGTTGTAATGATTAAGAGTGTAGAAGTTCCCGTCATAGTTTCCACTGTCCAGGCCTACAAGGTGTACGGAGGAGTTTGATGTTGCTCTAGCACTATCATTTCACTTTTAAATTGGCTTAAAGAATTTGTATATTTGAGATCATAGTGTTCACACACCTAAATACCTAATATAGGGTCGACGTAACGGAGTTGATTGTTACTCTAGCATTATCATTTCGCTCGTAATTGAGAAAAAAGTATAGTAAAGCAACTGGTGCAAGTGCATAGGCCAATTGATAGGGTGAATACCAGTATTATTTGTGAGATTTATACTTGTATGGAGTGTTGTGCAATTGAAGCAGTATAAAAATGAAGGCACCTAGTTATACCCAAAAGTTTCATTTTTCAAGTCTGTTCTTATTTGGGATTTAATTACTGTTTTACTGTCAAAATCTAGCCTATGGAATAATGAAAATAACTGGCATAAACATGTGCCAAAAGTCTGTAAAAACACAGGAGAGATCTCAGGACTACTGATTCAGAGTTTTCTGAATAATGATGTTTTGACTTCTTTTTTTGAGAATTCTGTTTCCTGATTCTTGACATTGTCACTGTTCAGACACTTGTACTATACACTACTCGAAGTGTCATTTAATCATACTTTCATCTTGAGGGAAATGGGTGAAATTTTGGGTTGATTGTGTATTCCGCTCTAGTCAATTGCTAAATTTACTGTCATGTTACCTGTTAGATTCAGTTTCTGTCAATGCATGATCTCTTTGTACTAAGGAGTGTCAATTATAGCTGGACGAAGCATATATGTAGTGGCGGAGTAAGGTTTTGACAGGACTATTATTATGGTGAAATTGCAAATCTAACAATTTGCATTATATGAAATTATTAACTTTTAGACAAAGATAACCAAGTTTTTGTTATGCATTATTTCAGGAAGTTTTGATGGGAAGAGCTAATGATCTGATGAACTTTAAGCTCAATGCTGACGGTTTCATATGCTCCGTCTTACCCGGAGTTGCTCATCCTGAAGTCCAATATTCTCCAGGTAATCTCATACTTGCGTCAATACGAGTTATGTTCCAATTCCGCTTGAAATGAGAGCCTCTTCATAGACGTTATCGAGTCAAACGGAGTTAGATAGAGGTAGCATTAATGACTTTATGGTGAAGCTAATGATTAAACTGCCCTATGTATGAAAATTGTGAAGGTGGTCTGATCTTCAAGGCTGGAGGTAGCAACATGCAACATGTGACATCCCTATCTTTCCTACTTCTAGCATACTCTAACTATCTCAGCCACTCCAATCACCAAGTGCCATGTGGCGGCATCTCAGCCTCCTCTGCCCTCCTCAAAAACTCGGCTAAACGTCAGGTAACATTCTCCTCTTGGATTCTTCTTCCATCATTTTTCTTCTCTGCACGTCATGTTACAACTTTTCCATCTAATCAAACTGTACAATTACATATGATCCGTCATATTCATATATTACCGTTGGTTTTGGGACATATCTTGAGTTACCGTTACATTCCCTAGTGAAAATGATCGTAATCGGACTAATACGCAGCCCTAACCCCTAAGTATAGCGCTACTCGGAATTTCAAATCCTAACTCGATCCCTGAATGTTCAAGTCCTATCTCGACTTTGTGCAGGTTACGTGAAATTTAGATCATCACGGGTCGAATTTGTACTAGAAGTTGGGGAAGTTGAGGGCCACATGAGAGAGTTATAATAACTTATAAATTGCAGACTCAGATTTGCTTACTTACTAGAGAGCATTAAATTGAAAGGGTTTATGGTCCTAAAAAGTCAAGAAATCTATCACTATTACATACCTTTGCATTTCTCATAATTGCCAATTTTGTTCGTATACATAACTTTATCACATGACAACGGCTAACTTTCTTGACTTTATATAGTTCCCCATTTACAGGATATCTCATTGAATTTTTTTGTTTTTTTGCACTTTAATCCTACAGTATAATTGCTTGTGATGTGGGGGGTGGAATGAGTTCATTTTTAGTACCGTTATGGCAACTTAGTCCTGAAGCCTTAGCTTATCCTACTTCTACATGTGAAGTTATGGCCTTTCGGATAATCGTCAGCTACAATCCAAACGAGTCCTACATACCTATGTCATATGCTCGACACTTGAAACTCGAACATTACATTACATAAGTATAAGTGTGATAACTTTTCATAAAATGGCCGAGTCTGACATTTTCGGGTGTTGTACGTGAATGCAGGTGGATTACATACTTGGGGATAATCCATTGAGGATGTCATACATGGTGGGTTATGGACAACATTACCCACAAAGGATACATCACAGGGGGAGTTCTCTACCATCAGTTCGGATCCACCCGGCCCGCATCGGTTGCAAAGCGGGTTCAAAGTACTACCTTAGCCCGAATCCAAACCCGAATAGGTTAGTCGGGGCGGTTGTTGGTGGGCCGAATGTCACGGATGCCTTCCCAGATTCAAGGCCATACTTTCAAGAGTCTGAGCCCACAACATACATCAATGCTCCTCTAGTGGGCTTACTAGCCTACTTTTCAGCCCATCCATGATCATTACCAATTGTGGTTGATTATTATTAATTCAATCCTATAACAAATCTCTGTAAGGCTAATGCCAGAAAAAATATATATAAAAAAAAAGAAATGGGAGAGAAAAAATGTGTAAGAATTATAATTACAAGGTAGGGCATTGTGTAGTGGTGAGCAAATTGCCACCCTGTGGAAATTGTATGTGTTGCATTATTGCTGAAATCAATGGAAAAGGGTATGTTTTTAGCGTAAAAAGATCGCAAAATGATGCTGCCACTGTTTCTCGCAAGGTCCGCATTAGTCGACTCAAGGCCATTTTGGGGCCGGACTTTTGTTACTCCGGCAGGACTGTGGTGAACAATGAGCTTTGATGGATGTGAAATTGTGAAGTGGAAGTATCAGACATACTCCGTATATGAAATATTACGTCTTTTTTCGAATAATCAGTAAGAAACAAATATATACTCCCCAGAAAAAGGTCACTCCCCCCTTTAGCATTAGTTTGCAAATGATATGAATACATTAGTTACACAGTTTGCACAAGAAGCAAAAGCCCTACAAGAAGAAGAGATAAAGAAGAAAATGCGCAATCTTCGTGTACAGACACCCCCACAATGACAGTCACATTATCTTCTTCCCCCTTCTTCTTCCTCCTGTTCTTGTACAAGGAAACACTCTTTACAATTGTACACCACCACCCCCTTTTTTGCTCGAAATTTTCTGTACATCAAACACCCAAAGAGTCAAGGATTCTCGGATGTATGTCTATGCATGGGATGTAGGGAAGCCATGCTCCCCTCAAACAACCATACTACGTCGTTTCTTCAGGTTTCCTGCCTCGGGGTTCCCTTTCCTCATCATTGCCACGAATTCATCATAGTTGATCCGGCCATCCTGTAAAAGTCATGTTTTAGGAACAATAGCAAAAAAACTTCACTTCTTATTATATTTTCACTTGAAATGGAAGGAGATGATAACTTACATTATCAGAATCAACTTCAGAAACTATTTCCTTGATGTCCCTTCCATCCTGCATGCCATATTCGCGTAGAGCTTGTTCTAGCTCTTCTATTGTAATGTATCTGAGATAAACCAAAGCATGGTGTTACAAGGAAAACCATATAAAAAATACCTTAATTCAGCATTATTCAATATTTCAATTGAACATTTGACATATTTTCATCATACCCGCTGTTGTCTTTATCGAAGTACTGGAATGCAGTGTACAGATGCTCTTCTCTGTCCATTCTGTTCAAGTGCATTGTTGCTGTGATGAACTCCTCGTAGTCTATAAGACCGTTGCCATCTGCATCGGCCTATTTTTTTTTTTTTTGTTTCCAATGAACACGAGATAAGTCTACAGTTGGTTGCAACTGTAAAAGAGAATTTGATTAGGAGTTGTACAGAAATTACTCACAGCTTCCATCAACTGTTTGACCTCAAACTCAGATAGTTTGGTCCCTTGCTTTTGCATGCCTTGCTTCAGCTCTTCGAGAGTTATAGTCCCACTGTTGTCAGTGTCCATGCTCTTAAACATCTCCTTCAGGCCCATGATTTCTTCCTCTGATAAGCACCCAGCAATAACCTAATTCATTCAAAACAAATCACATGTGATAAATGAGCTTCTGATTCAGAGTTTAATCCGAAAATGCAAGTGAGAATCTTTTTATTAGAGGCGATCTGATACTAACCCGTAGTGCAACTTTCTTGAACTTGTTCATTGCTCTGAACTGTTTGAGTCTGTCCAAAACGGCATTGTCAAGAGGAGTATCAGGAGCTTCTCCATCCTCTTTAATCCATGGATGATCTGATGATAAAATACACGAAAGTCACCAGAATGCATTAGCATTTCACGTCAAATTCGAATTGTATCTCTCTCTCTCCAACCAATTTGTATATATTCACACATGTCAAATCTGATTATGCAGAAGGTTTTTCAAAATTGTAGAGAAGTGCAGCTTTTTAGAACTTACTGAGAACTTGGTAGGCTGTAAGCCTTTGTTTAGGGTCAGAGTTCAACATCTTCCTGACCAAGTCCTTTGCCTGAGGTGAAATTTGCGGCCATGGGTCACTCGTGAAGTCGATGTGGCCTCTTAGGATTGCATTGAAGATACCATGTTCGGTTTCTGCCATGGAAAAACTTGCATTTCAATCATACAAGTCTCTGATGTTACAAGAGGAAAAGGGAAAAAGCAGAATGCTCGGAAATTACCTGCCCAAAAGGGAGGAACACCACACAGAAGAATGTATAACATCACCCCGACACTCCATATGTCAACTTCTGGCCCATACTTTCTCTTTAAGACCTCTGGCGCAATGTAGTATGCGCTTCCAACAATGTCCTTGAAAGAATCCCCTGCACAAATACGATAACAATGTCACAAATTGCTCTCTTTGAAATCCTGGTGTGATCAAGAAGAAATCTTTTGAGAGGAATACAAACCTGACTTGAAGAAGACAGATAGACCGAAATCAGTGGCCTTGAGGGGAGAGTTTTCATCCTTATTCAAAAGGAGGAAATTCTCGGGCTTCAGATCACGGTGAATGACACCCATGGAATGGCAAGTATGAACAATTTGAACAATAGTCCTGAGCAACGAAGCAGCAGCACGTTCAGTGTAATGACCTTTAGCAATGATACGATCAAACAGCTCCCCACCAGCACAAAGCTCCATCACCAAATGTACCGAATGCTTATCCTCAAATGCGCCTTTAAGCTCAACGATGTTTGGCTGGCCCGTAAGGTGATACATGATCTGAACTTCCCTCCTTACATCCTCAATATCCTCCTTATTGACCAGCTTCCTCTTAGCTATAGTCTTGCAAGCAAACTGCTCCCCGGATTGCTTATGCGTCACCAAATGCGTGACCCCAAATTGGCCTCGACCTAGCTCCTTCCCAAAGCTGTAGGTGTGCTTGACATCTTCCATAGGCCTGCCCAACACAGGTCCCATCTGGCCTTGCTTTGCGGGCTTACTGGGGGTGGCCGAAGGAGTGGGCTTAGTGGAACCATCTGGCCTATGGCTGCTGGGATTGGCAGCATTCACATTGTTCGAGATTGAACCACCAACAGCCTTGTGGTCGTCAGGGGCTTCCGTGGGAGCTGCGTTGCCTCGGGGGCAACAATTGCCCATGGGGAGATGGCAGGAGAATTAGGAACTAAGGATGCTTTGGAAAAGAGGTGGGATGTGAAGCGGTTTTCGCCTCTCTTTTTTTTCTTTTTTTTCCTGGGGGTGGGGGTGTATGGGATAAGAGGGGGAAGTGGGTGTTTTTTGGAGGGGAAGATGGAAGATTAGAGGAGGATAGGAGAGAGAAAAGGAATGTATGATACAGGTTGGACGGAATCGAAAAATGCAGGGGAAAAACAGAGTTGTTGATTCTGAGGAATTTTAGGAGAAATTGAGAAGACAATTCTTGAAATGTGTTTGAAAGAGAGGTTTAGAAAAGAGAGGGAAAAAGGGTAGAGAGGGTTTCGCGGGAAAAATTAACTGTTTTTTTGCCAGTTTGTTTTTTTTTTCTGTTATTAACAGCTAACATGTCTGTTAATTTCTGTTCTTTCTATTTTTGGGAAAGAGTAAATTCTACCAACTGTCCATTTTTCTCAAAATTAAATATGTTAATATAAAATGTTGGGTTTTCTTATTTTTACATGCATTCTGATCCTTCATGTTCTATTGGAGTACAAAGACAAAAGGATAACTCTACGATATCGAAGTAATATACTCGGAATACTAATAACTTCTACACTGATGGTACTTAAACACCCGTTCATTGCAAAGGCATAGATAGATGTGCGTAAAGATCAATATGACGAGTGTAAAGATTACTTCATTGAGATGTTTAGAACTTTGATAGGAGCCGTAAACAAAATTTCCCTCAGAAAACGAACAAATGCTCAGAAACATTCAAGGGATCAGATGAGATCCCTTCTTATTTTTGGTCAATGAAACTGCTATTAATCCACCTGTTTTGTGTCGTATACATCTTAAGTCATCTAGTATTCAATGAAAGTCCTCTAGGGAACAAAATACATTCTCAAAAACACGAATAAGTGAAGTAAAGGCAAAGTGAGACGAGAGCAGCAAGCAAATCTGAGTGTTGGGCAAGTGCTACCTCTTACGTTCTTAATAAGTCGGGATTGAAGGATCAACCTTCGTGGCATAAGCGTGAATACCTCCAGTCACATTGAAGACTTTCTTGAAACCCTGGAACAAAAAATTTCAGGCAAGTAATCAAAGACGTAAATCAAGCACATTTCCCAATTTTTGCTAGGGCATATGTATGTGACTTCATGATCAGACTCCATGCAAAAAGCAATAGCACAGGAAGGATGGGTTGGTACTTAGTATGTTTGAGACCATTCATGTAACCAAAGAACAGTGATCTATTACATGTTTTGGATACCGTGCAATAAAGTTCATGTTATAAGCTGTAGTGCTCAACAATAAAGTGCTTCGAAGAAGTTCAACGAGTCAGCTCAGTAGCTTGGGTAAGGTTGATTTAGCAAGTAACAAAGTACACAATACTAAAGTTTATTTATGTGTTTGTATACTTCAGAGAAAGGATTAGATTGGTTAGTTGACTACAACAAAATCACAAAGAAAGTGAAACTACTTCTATTTTAACTTGCCGACCCCATTTCACTAAAACCTGAAAGAGTAACAAAATGTAACACTGAAACAGCATGTAAAGACAACAAGGTATCATACACTCCATTATGAAGCCAAGTAAAGCTGCCTTCAACAATCGAAATCTTGAAAAATAGACAAAAGCTTGAGATCAATAGATGCACCAGAAAGTATAAAAAGTAGTGTGAGGATTCTACCTGACTCTGCAACCATTTGGCAACTTGCAGTGACCGCATGCCATGGTGACACTGTATAGAATAGAATGAAATTAGGGCTCCAAAGATTTACATGAATCTATGAAAGCACGCTGCACTGACTTGAACTAGAGTACTTACCATAACAAATGTCTCTTTATCGGGGTCAAATTTAGTAGTTATCTCTGGCCCCCAGGTCCCAAATTGCTGAAGAGGAAGAACTTTAAAAGCAGGTAAAGATGCTCTTGCACTGCAAAGAATTTACATTGAAGCTGTCAAAGCACTGATAATGCACACAATATAATCCAATCTATTTAATATCTAATCCGATATATCTAATCTAATCTAAATATATAGAAACCTCGAACCAAGCTATTCCTAGGTTGACACTTGGTACTATACTGTAGGATGGCAAAAGAAAATAAACATAATTTATGTGGAAACCCTAAGAGACCATATTATTGGTTTTAGCAATATACTAGAGCCAAAACTATGGTAGGTTTCCAGACTCGGCAAAAAAGCACAGGCTAGCCTCACGAGGTGACATGTGCGACAAGGCTTAAAGAGTCTCCTAATAGAAGTACCAGCCCTCATATCCAACAAAACTACTCTAAGGCAGCCCATGGCCAAATTTTAGGAAACATTTGGTTATTTTCAATTTTGTGGCCAAAATTGGTTAAAATCGAAGTATATAGTGCACGATTTTTGGCACAAATGGCCCCGGAAGAAAAATGGCTATAATTTTAGTGGAAGCCCCTAGAGGTAATTTTCTGATTTTTCATAAATTATTAGAGCCATAAACCTATGGTAGGACCCAAAATCGGCAAAAAGCACATTCTAGCCGCAACAACTGACATGTGGCAAAGGCTTATATACCTTCCCTAAGAAAGGAAACGACCACCGTATTCAACAAAGGCACGCCAAGGTTGTCCATGGTTAAGTTAAAGAATATTGGCTACTTCAAAAAAAAAATAGTCGAAATTGGCCAAAAACGAAAATATACAATGTATGGTTTATTGCCCAACATGACCCACGAATAAGAACAGCTCAAATTTTCGTGGAAGTCTCTAAGAGTCAGACTGTGGGTTTAGAAAAATTCTAGAACCAAAAAGCCTTGCTGGGTTCCCAAAATCAGCAAAAACCACACAAAGCCTTAACAAGGGAGGGAGAGGGGCCAAGGTCAGCTAAAAGGGCTTAAAGAACCCCCTTAACAAAGGAACCACTCCTCATATTCAACAAGGGAACTCTAAGGCTGTTCATGGTAAAGTTTTTAGAAGATTTGGCTGCCTTAAAAAATGTGATCAAAATCTTAGTATATAATCCATGGTTTTCGGCCAAAAATGGCCCCGAAACAAAAAGTCCTCAAATTTTGGTGGAGATCCCTAGGAGTCATATTATGGGTATCACTAAAATATTAAAGTACAAAACCTATGATAAAACCCAAAATTCGCGAAAAACGAAAGTTAGGGTGATGTGTCCTAAAGGGGCTTAAAGAACATCCCTAAGGAAGAGGTCCCCATATCCAACAAGGGCACTTCAAAGCTCATATTAAAGTGTTCAGAAGATTTGGCTACTTTCGAAAATAGGTTAGAATTGGCCAAAGCCGAAGTATAGTCATAGTTTTAGACCCAAGATGTCCCTGTAATCTCTTTTAAGTTACTTGTCCGTCTAAGTTCTTGTGCAACATGATAGCGGAAAGTTTCAGTCTTTTCACATACTTCCTAGTACATCTAAGTTGGGTTCAATTACTTGTAATACCATAAAACGTGAAATCCAAAGGGTAAAAGCAGTTGTCGGGGAGAAGTTATCTTAAGTTATGACACTACATCTATAAGCCAAATTAAAAATCATAATAAAAAGTGAGCTCAAAGATTAACAATTAGAAGGATCAAAGAGAGCATACACTTCTTCGGGCTCTCGTACATCAATCAGTTGCACCTCTTCAGCATAAGCAGGGTCTTGCAGTCTCTCGTGAAGCTCGTCAGGTTGGATTTCTTGCAGCACCAATGCCTCTCTGAAGCGTTGTTGCCAATTAATAGCAGAACAAGAAGAAAGACAAATCAGCAAACCTTTTCCCAAAAAAAAAAATGATGAAGTTAAATAAAAATAACAAACCTCTCAGATAACACTTGCAGCAAGTGCCAACCAAATTGTGTTTTACACCGCACAACCGTGTTTAATGGGGCATTAAATGCAGCCTCTTCAAATTCCGGAACCTGGTACAGAAACGATTACACATCAGCTTACTTTACACAAACATGGAAAGATCACTGGACGTATGTTTATCAGAATTTTCAATCTTAGAGCAATTCGTATTAGTACTAGTCCAAACAATCATTCCCATTACAATGCAAGATTAATATGAGATTGACATACCATTTGCCCTTTTTTCACCCAGCCAAGCATCCCACCATCTTTTTTCGAAGGGCACATCGAGTACTCCAAAGCGAGATCACTCAAGTCCTCCCCTGAAACGTAACACCAACAACTGTTTCCATTACCCATTCACCCATCAAGCATTTCCCACATACACTGAAGTACAAGCATACCTCCAGCAATCCTTTTCTGAATTTCCACCAAAACATTGTTTTCCTTTACAAGCAAGTGCTGAACTAATATTTCCCTTGCACCGCCTGAGCTACTTCCAGTTGTATAAGCTGAACCAAAATGCACGCCTCGATCATCAAAATGCAATTACTCCAAAATCCAAATACCAACATTACTAAAAATTCGGAGCACACAATAAACTCAGAAACAACCCTCCTGATACTCGTGTATAAGTCCACGATTACTCAACTGGTATACTCTCAGCCATTTACATCAAAACAACACTAATTATGTTCACTAATTAAGCTAATTGGGTTGAAAATTAACCTAGTAACCTTATAACCTCTCTCCATAATCATACTATCATACCAAGTTTTCAACTTTTCGCAATCCGAATTTCCCCCAAACTAACAAATTAAGAGCTCAAAAGGAGTAATTCTGGCAAAACCCACCCCATTACACTAAACTACAACACAACAAAACCAATCCAACAACAAAATCAAAAGCTATCAATTCATCAAAACAACATACATACCACATAATTACATAAAAATAGAATAATTGCAAGGTCATATAAATTAAAAATTAAGAATTTGTATCAAAGAACAAACCTTTGACCTTAGGAGACGAACGACCCATAATAGCTGGCGTAAAGTTGAAGCTACTAGACGAAGTGGGTATCCAGGAATTGCAAAGAAATGAACTTTTAAAGGTGGAATTAGATGAGCAAGTAGTAGAAAGATTGGAGCTTTGGAGGTGAGGGTTTTGGTGGGGTTTGGAGGAGAGAGAAAGAAAAGGGAGGAAATTGGAGGAGAGTTTGAAAGAAGAAAGGTAGAGTGATGGAGAAGATACCAATGTTAAGGTGGATATGCAATGGTGATGAGTGTAAGATGCCCTGCTCAACATTTTTGCTCAATTTTCTGAAGAAAATGGGGGAGAGAGTGAACAAGGGAGAATGGTGAAGAAAAATTGGAAAGATTTTGGTGGGATTTTACATTGGGGCCGTGTGACCGAGTTAGTCACCCCGACTCGTTAAACTCGTATAAGAACGTCTATCGTAGTGGTTAGGTGACTAAGGTGAAGTGAGATGAGATGTGGTGGTGCATGCGTTATTCAAGTTCTTAAAATAGGAGTACGAGTTTTCAAAAAAGTTGTAGTACAACACGGGATATTTGAAGAATTGCGGGTCATCTAGCAAAAGAGACGTCAAAAGCTCAAAATGATGGTTGTTTGTGTTACGATATGGTTGTATAGTGGAGTATGTCGATATTCTTAAATTTTGCGAATGTGAGATTCTGAGAGAAAATAGTTTGCCTTTCGCTGGCTGCTCCCATTATCGATTGGCACTGCGGATATCATTACGCCACAGCCCACAGGAAATGTTAAGAGCATGGACATGCTTGTGTGGAAAAGTTGACAACCTCTTGAAATGATGAAAAGATCTCAGTATGCAACTTCTTCACGACGATACACCAGCGATTTCTTTGCCAAGTGCTCATAAGTTGAAAGTACATATATACATGATACAGAGGGTTACAATGTCGTGAGCAAAATTTCTCAGCATCTTCACGACTTTGGTCCTTATTCCGCGTAATACACCTCTTCCCTCCCAAATTTTCAGTTCTACTTTCCACCTCTTAAGCCATTCACAGCCAGTGAGAATAACTACAATAACAAAATCGTGCTTCCGTTTCTTTCTTACAAATAAAATGAACCTCGTTCATGAAGTGGCTGCCGCAGCAGGCATTTCAGGCACCAAGCGAGGTTCCATGCGTAGAATATCAAGCCCAGGACCAGAATAACAGCACCAGCGACAAAGCCTGGAGGAAGAGCGGTGCCAGAAGTTAGCTACGGGAGAGGCAAGGTGAACACAAATGCAGCACTGCAACAAATACAAAAGGTCATCAACAGATCAGTAGCAGTATCATTTTTGACGAAGAGACCCAAAAGTATCATGGAAATGATGCAATGGTTTAAAATGACAGTTTGTATAATTTGACTCCCGTGTCTAGTTCAGATGTTGCCTTCGTTCATGTCTAATCAAGTTCTATTCAGACTCTACCTACTGTATAACGGGTCAAGGCTTCCTACGGAATCAACTGGGTAGAATAAAGATGAAGATGAATATTGGCACACCACACATAGAAACAGCATATTGCACTTCCCCTTCTGAGTGCAGATCCTGGGCACACTTTCACCTATAGAGCTATATAACGTTATGGTACAGTGTCTATAGGCAATAACTAGAACAAGTCCTGAGTTTTAGAAGTATAGACAGCACCTATTCAGCAGTAAAAACTGGCCGGAGAGGGGAGGGGCCTGGGCTCAAAGCCTTGAACCAGGTAAGCACGACCTATGCTTTAACACTGTCCTCCAAGCTAAATGTAACTGCATGTTATATACGTGCAACACTGTACGTACAAACCAAAAGTAAACAGGAGGCCCTCCTCCCACATTAATAAGGAACCACCTGCTGATTCCCAAAATAGTTCCAGAAGACATAAAGTTAGCGTTAGCCATATTGGTTGAAAGGTTGTTGGTATTGAGAAAGCATCCTGCTCCAACCTTGACGTAAGAAGGCTGTTGATAGTAAGGTATGCCCCATAACTTTGGTAAAAAGTTACATGAAGGCATATAGAGAGTGCCTGCATGATCGGAAATGAGTTTTATGTTTTTCAAGCAAAAAAAGTTCACAAGAGCAAATGAGCGTCTAAAACAAGATAAATGTGTCTTTTTGTTGCCAGTTACTTGATGAGCAGATCCAAGTGAACTAACAACAAAAAGATACACTGCCAGCAACAAGAACCAAACAATGATCCTTTTAGCGCACTCTACAGCATATCATAAACCAAACTATATGGGAGTCCTAAAACATAAATATTCTCGCATGATACCCTAAAGAAACTGCAGGGAAAAATGGATCAGCCGGTTAATCAGTAATCACTATGCTCAAGATAGAAGATTGATCATAAAACTACTCATTCGATTTGTGGACTTTTCTATAGTGAAAACGAAAGTTGTGGATTATATACTTCAGTTTTGGCCCATGTTGATTATTTTTTGGGAAATAAGCCCAAACGTTTTAGAAATAATACGGCAGACAACCTTGGATTATAGTTGTTGGATATGAGTGTTTTCTTCTCTGTTGTCACCCGTTAAGGTTTGCTTGCGGCTTTTGCTGATTTTGTGGACCCTACCGTAGACTTTTGGCTCTACTCCTTTGCCAATGTGTATAATATGACCCCTAGAGGCTTCCATAAGAATTTGGGTCATTTTTATTCCATAGCTGATTTCGGCCAAAAATCGTGGATTATATACTTCAATTCGGCCAATTTTGAACATTTTCAGGAAAGGAGCCAAACGTTCTCAAAATTCACATGATGACCTTGCAGTATCTTTAATTTCATATACGAGTATTTTTTTTATCTATTCTGTAGTCCTTTAAGGTCTGACGGTACATGTCACCGGTTAAGGCATGCCTACGACTTTTACCGTTTTTCGGATCCTACCCTGGGTTTTAGACTCTAATCTTTTGCAAATGCCCATAATATGACCCCTAGAGCCTTCTACAAGAATTTGAAACATTTTTGTATCGGTTCCGTTTTCGGCCAAAATTCGTGGATTACATACTTTGGTTTTGGCCAATTTTGACCAACTTTTAGAATGAAGCCAAACGTTCTAAAAAATATACTTTAGACAGCCTTAAAGTATCCTTGTTGGATAGGAATGTTGTTTTATTTGTTAGAGAAGTCCTTGAAGGTCTTTCGTTACACATCACCCCTTAAAGCTTGCGTGCAGATTTTGCTATTTTTTAGATCATTGCTCTAATATTTTGCAAATGCCAATAATATGACCCCTAGATTCTTCCACTAGAACTGGAACCATTTTTGTTTCGGTGCCATTTTCGGCCAAAATTGGTGGATTATATACTATGGTTTTGGCCAACAATGACCAATTGAAAGTAGCCAAAAGTTTTCAAACTATATCATAGACAATCTTCAAGTATCCTTGACGGATAAGGGTGTTTTTTACTATGTTATAGAATTTCTTGAAGGTCTTTGCGTACACGTCACATTTTTAAGGCGTGCGTGCAGCTTTTGCTAATTTTTTGGATCCTACCATAGGTTTTTGGTTCTAATATTTTGCAAATGTTTTTATTATGACCTCTCAAGTCTTCCACAGGAATTTGAGTCCTTTTTGTTCCGTAGCTGTTTTCGGTCGAAAATCGTGAATTATACACTTCAATTTGGGCCTATTTTAACACCTTTTTCGAAAGAAACCAAACGTTGTCAAAAATTTACCATAGACAGCCTTAGAGTATCCTTATAGTACTCAAGTGTTGTTTTCTCTATAAGAGAAGTCTTGTAAGGTCTTTCGGTAAATGTCACCTCTTAAGGCTTGCATGCGACTTTTACTATTTTTTGAATCCTATCATTGGTTTTTCGCTCTAATCTTTTGCAAATGCCCATAATTTGACCCCTAGAGTCTTCTAAAAGAATTTGAAACATTTTTGTATCGCTGCCATTTTCGGCCAAAATTTGTGGATTACATACTTCGGTTTCGGCCAATTTTGACCCAATTTTAGAATGAAGCCAAACGTTCTCAAAAATATACCTTAGACAGCCTTAAAGTATCCTTGTTGGAGACGAATGTTTCTTTGTTAGAGAGGTCCTTGAAGGTCTTTCGTTACACGTCACCCCTTAAGGCATGCGTGCAGATTTTGCTACTTTATGGATCATAAAATAAGTTTTTAGCTCTAATATTTTGCAAATGCCCATAATATGTCCCCTAGAGTCTTCCGCGAGAATTGGAACCATTTTTGTTTCGGTGCCATTTTAGGCCAAAATTAGTGGATTATATACACTATAGTTTTGGCCAACTTTGACAAATTTTGGGAAAGTAGCCAAAAAATTTCAAACTATATCATAGAGTATCTTCGCCTATCCTTGTGGATAAGAGTGTTTTTTACTATGTTAGAGAATTTCTTGAAAGTCATTGTGTACACGTCACATTTTTAAGGCGTGCGTGCGGCTTTTGCTGATTTTTTGGATCCTACCATAGGTTTTTGGTTCTAATATTTTGCAAATGTTTTTAATATGACCTCTCAAGTCTTCCACAAAAATTTGAGTCCTTTTTGTTCCGTAGCTGTTTTCGGCCGAAAATCGTGAATTATACACTTCAATTTGGGCCAATTTTAACACCTTTTTCGAAAGTAACCAAACGTTGTCAAAAATTTACCATAGACAGCCTTAGAGTATCTTTATAGTGTTCAAGTGTTGTTTTCTCTATATGAGAAGTCTTGTAAGGTCTTTCGGTAAATGTCACCCGTTAAGGCTTGCATGCGATTGTTACTATTTTTTTAATCCTATCATTGGTTTTTTGCTCTAATCTTTTGCAAATGCCCATAATATGACCCCTAGAGTCTTCTACAAGAATTTTAAACATTTTTGTATCAGTGCCATTTTCGGCCAAAATTCGTGGATTACATACTTTGATTTCGGCCAATTTCGACCCAATTTTAGAATGAAGCCAAACGTTCTCAAAAATATACCTTAGACGGCCTTAAAGTATCCTTGTTGGAGAGGAATGTTGTTTTCTTTGTTAGAGAAGTCCTTGAAGGACTTTCGTTACACGTCACCCCTTAAGGCATGCGTGCAGATTTTGCTACGTTATGGATCATAAAATAAGTTTTTAGCTCTAATATTTTGCAAATGCCCATAATATGTCCCCTAGAGTCTTCCGCGAGAATCGGAACCATTTTTGTTTTGGTGCCATTTTCGGCCAAAATTAGTGGATTATAAACTATGGTTTTGGCCAACTTTGACCAATTTTGGGAAAGTAGCCAAAAAATTTCAAACTATATCATAGAGTATCTTCGCCTATCATTGATGGGTAAGAGTGTTTTTTACTATGTTAGAGAATTGCTTGAAGGTCTTTGCGTACACGTCACATTTTTAAGGCATGCGTGCGGCTTTTGCTGGTTTTTTGGATACTACCATAGGTTTTTGGTTCTAATATTTTGTCAATGTTTTTTATATGACCTCTCAAGTCTTCCACAAATATTTGAGTCCTTTTTGTTCCGTAGCTATTTTCGGCCGAAAATCGTGAATTATACACTTCAATTTAGGCCTATTTTAACACTTTTTTAGAAAGTAACCAAACGTTGTCAAAAATTTACCATAGACAGCCTTAGAGTATCCGTATAGTATTCAAGTGTTATTTTCTCTATAAGAGAAGTCTTGTAAGGTCTTTAGGTAAATGACACCTCTTAAGGCTTGCATGCGACTTTTACTATTTTTTGAATCCTATCATTGGTTTTTTGCTCTAATCTTTTGCAAATGCCCATAATATGACCCGTAGAGTCTTCTACAAGAATTTGAAACATTTTTGTATCGCTGCCATCTTCGGCCAAAATTTGGGGATTACATACTTCAGTTTCGGCCAATTTTGAGCCAATTTCAGAATGAAGCCAAACGTTCTCAAAAATATACCTTTGACAGCCTTAAAGTATCCTTGTTGGATAGGAATGTTGTTTTCTTTGTTATAGAAGTCCTTGAAGGTCTTTCTTTTACACGTCACCCCTTAAGGCATACGTGCAGATTTCGCTACTTTTTGGATCATAAAATAAGTTTTTTGCTCTAATATTTTGCAAATGCCCATAATATGTCCCCTAGAATCTTCCGCGAGAATTGAAACCATTTTTGTTTCGGTGCCATTTTCGGCCAAAATTGGTGGATTATACTAGTATACTATGGTTTTGGCGAACTTTGACCAATTTTTGGAAAGTAGCCAAAAGTTTTCAAACTATATAATAGACAATCTTCATGTATCCTTGATGGATAAGGGTGTTTTTTACTATGTTAAAGAATTTCTTGAAAGTCTTTGCGTACACGTCACATTTTTAAGGCGTGCGTGCGGCTTTTGCTGGTTTTTTGGATCCTACCATAGGTTTTTGTTTCTAATATTTTGCAAATGCTTTTAATATGACCTCTCAAGTCTTCCACAAAAATATGAGTCCTTTTTGTTCCGTAACTGTTTTCGGCCGAAAATCGTGAATCACTTCAATTTGGGCCAAATTTTAACACCATTTTCGAAAGAAACCAAACTTTGTCAAAAATTTACCTTGGATACCTTAGAGTATCCTTATATTATTCAAGTGTTGTTTTCTTAATAAGGTCTTTCGGTAAATGTCACCCGTTAAGACTTGCATGCGACTTTTACTATTTTTTGAATCCTATCATTGGTTTTTTGCTCTAATCTTTTGCAAATGTCCATAATATGACCCCTAGAGTCTTCTACAAGAATTTCAAACATTTTTGTATCGGTGCCATTTTCGGCCAAAATTCGTGGATTACATACTTCCGTTTCAGCCAATTTTGACCCATTTTTAGAATGAAGCCAAACGTTCTCAAAAATATACCTTAGACTGCCTTAAAGTATCCTTGTTGGATAGGAATGATGTTTTCTTTGTTAGAGAAGTCCTTGAAGGTCTTTCGATACACGTCACCTCTTAAGGCATGCGTGCAGATTTTGCTACTTTTTGGATCATTAAATAAGTTTTTTGCACTAATATTTTGCAAATGCCCATAATATGTCCCCTAGAGTCTTCCGCGAGAATTGTAACCATTTTTGTTTCGGTGCCATTTTCGGCCAAAATTGGTGGATTATATACTATGGTTTTGGCCAACTATGACCAATTTTTGGAAAGTAGCCAAAAGTATCCTTGTTGGATAAGGGTGTTTTTTACTATGTTAGAGAATTTCTTGAAGGTCTTCGCGTACACGTCACATTTTTAAGGCGTGCGTGCGGGTTTTGCTGGTTTTTTGGATCCTACCATAAGTTTTTGGTTCTAATACTTTGCAAATGTTTTTAATATGACCTCTCAAGTCTTCCACAAAAATATGTGTCCTTTTTGTTCCGTAGCTGTTTTCGGCCGAAAATCGTGTTATACACTTCAATTTGGGCCAATTTTTAACACCTTTTTCGAAAGAAACCAAACGTTGTCAAAAATTTACCATAGACAGCCTTAGAGTATCCTTATATTGTTTATTTAAGTGTTGTTTTCTCTATAAGAGAAGTCTTGTAAGGTCTTTCGGTAAATGTCACCCGTTAAGGCTTGCATGCGATTGTTAATATTTTTTTTAACCTATCATTGGTTTTTTGCTCTAATCTTTTGCAAATGGCCATAATATGACCCCTAAAGTCTTTTACAAGAATTTTAAACATTTTTGTATCGGTGCCATTTTCGGCCAAAATTCGTGGATTACATACTTCGATTTCGGCCAATTTCGACCCATATTTAGAATGAAGCCAAATGTTCTCAAAAATATACCTTAGACAGCCTTAAAGTATCCTTGCTGGATATGAGTGTATTTTTCTCTATCAAAGAATTTTTGAAGGTCTTTCAATGCACGTCATATGTTAAGGCATGCAGTGTGGCTTTTGCTGATTTTGTTATCCTACCATAAGTTTTTGGCTCTCATATTTTGCCAAAGTCTGTGATATGACAGCTAGAGTCTTCAATAATATTTTGAGTTATTTTTGTTGTGTAGCTACTTTCGGTCGAAAAACATGGATTATATACTTCGATTTTGGCCAACTTTGACCAATTTTTTTGGAAAGAAGCCAAACGTTCTTAAAAATTTACCAAAGACAGCCTTGCAGTATCCTTATTTGATTAGTGTTGTTTTCTCTATTAGAGAAGTCTTTTAAAGTCTTTTGGTAGACCTTACCTGTTAAGACAAACTGTTTATTTGGATCCTACCCGGCTTTTGTCTCCAATCTTTTCCAAATGCCCATAATACGACCCCAAGAGTCTTCCACAAGAACCTGAACCCTTTTAGTTCCGGTGCCATGATCGGCCAAAATTCATGGATTATTCGGTTTCGCCCAATTTTGACCAATTATTGGAAAGAAGCCGAACGTTCTCAATAACATTCTATAGACAGCCTTGGAATATCCTTGTTTGTTATGAGTGTTGTTTACTCAGCTAGAAAAGTCCTTTAAGGTCTTTCGGAACACGTCACCCGTGCGGCTTTTTCTGAGTTTTTCATCCTATGATAGGTTTTTGGCTCTAACCCTTGGCAGGTGCCTGTAATATGACCGGTATATTCTTCCACTAGAATTTGAACCATTTTGTTTCGGTGCCATTTCTGGCCAAAATTCGTGGATTATAATTAAAAGTGATACAGGTCAGCATATCACATACCTTTACAATTATATCACCAGCTTGTAAGAAAGAAATGACCATCAAAATGTTCCACACCATACCAGCATCATCAAACGAGGGACCAGCACTAGATCCACTGCAGATTGTACATGCAAACCACAGATAATTCAGCATCCAGAGCATCATCCTTACTGAGTTCTAACTTTATGATTATAGCCTATCAAGTTCGCAAAAACAAGCCTATAGCTAGCATTTGGCACAAGGGGCTGAGCACGAAGGAAACGCACAATCAAAAATCGCCAGAGCACGGAATCCAGTGACCCAACTTCTAGGATAGCCATAGTGTTAATCCGAACTCTCTGCTACCAATAGTATCAGACTCAAAACAAAGGAGAAGGCTACCAAACCTTGTTAAGCAATGGGCAGTCACTTAAGCAAAGGACAACCGTTTATATCTGAATCGTCCACTTTGAATACCGGACCAAGACGATTGCAAATGCAATCCTTCAACTATACTAGTGTGATGTACGGCTTTATCAATCAAATAAAATCAAAATTATCCAAAACAAAAGTGTTTCATGTCTTACCAAGATGTGCTTGAACTTTTCCAAATTTACAATTAACCTTAGACATTAAGCATAAACAAAAACCATACACTTACACATCCCTGCCCATATTCAAAGGTTTCCAAAATATTCAACTGATTAAAAGAATACCATCAATTAACAAGAGACTAGAAATTCTGGTCATTATATCTTCACATAAAGGAACCACCAAAATATCAAAACCACATACCATATTTCTCTAAGCACATCATAATTGCAAAACCACGCTTTTAAGATTAATGATATAAACCTTAATATGAAGTAAATGCAATTTTGGATACCAATTTACCTTCACAGAGATAAGACTCGAACAGAAACAAGGTTGGATTTTAGGAGACGCGAGACATGGGTGAGTGCTACTCAGAAAATGATTCCCAGTTAGGCTGAGAGAGATAAGCCAATGCATGAATGCACGGATATTTCTTGATGATGTGATGTCAATCAAACATAGTCTCACAACCAGAAGCCACACTCCTGGATATGGAGTTAACTGATCCAGGTATTAAGCAATAAGCTTTGGGAACTTAGAACGGAACTTTTGAAGTTCATCAAGAAAGTCATTGCAAGGGATGTCATCTTCTTCTGGAGCATCTTGAGAAAACGTCGGTAGACTATCCACCATATCAGAATCAAAGGAATGACAGAGACACGCCAAAATGGTTGCTCTGATCTTAGAGGTAAGCACAACATTCTCAGCTGCCATCTGATGAAGTAGCTCAATCACTTTATTCATTTCACCTTTCACACAATAACCTGTGAGCAACGAATGATACACAGTGGTATTGGGGGTGAAGCCGCTAGCTGCCATCTTTTCAACAAGGTCCTTAGCTTCGTCCATCTGTCCATTACTTGAGAACCTCTCAATTAGGGTGGAAAAGAAGGTGCCATCAGGGGTCACACCACTTTGAAACATCTCTCTGATCAATGTTTTGGCATATTCAAAATCTCCAGCTCTAAACGCTCCATTGACCATTGTGGTAAAGGAGAAAATATCTGGTTCACAGTTCCTTTCCTTCATATTTTGAAATAAAGCTCTTGCCTGCTCCAAATTACTTTCGTTGCACAAGTTTGACATCAATGTATTGTAGTCAACTACTCTGGGATTTAGACCAAATGAGCTTAATTTTAAGAAAAGTCCCTTCGCAAAATTGACCATCTGAGACTTGCAGAACCCATCAATCAAAATGCTGTAAGTTTGAGAATCAGGCACTATTTTCGAGTCGATCATGAGTTTCCAAATCTCCAAAACATTCTCAACCTTCCCTTTCTTCAAATAAGCTCCAATGAGGGTGGTATATGTGAGTAAATCCGCAGATATGCCTGTAGCAACCATCTTATCATATAATGCAACAGCTTCGTCAAGACGGCCTGTCTTAGAGAGCCCTATAATCATTATATTGTAAGTCACAACATCTGCCTGGATACAAGCCTCGTCTTCAAACACCTGCTTAAAAATCCGTAGCGCATCATCGACTTTCCCAGTTGTGCAAAGCGCTTGCAATATCCCACTGTAAGTGAACCTATCAGGCTCCTTCCCGGAACTCATCATCATCCTTAACACGTCAAAAGAATCACCAATTAGACCTGCCTTACAAAGAGCAGAAATCACTGTAGTATACATCACAGTATTTGGCTCGACTCCCTTCTCTTTCATTAATTTCAACATGGAAAATGCTCGGCTAGCCTTCTCGTGAACGCAAAGGTTCTTAATTAGACCTGAATAAGTATATACATCAGGCAGAACCCCCAACTCCGTCATATCTGTTATCATTCCTGCGGCTTCTTCCCAACATCCCATCTTAGCTAGACCTTGCACCAAACTTGTGTAGGTTACTACATCAGGTTTCAACCCCTTCTCTAGCATTTCATTCAATAACTCTTTTCCTCTAGCTGTGTTCCCTATCTTGCAAAACCCGTGAATGAGGGTAGTATAAGCAACCTCATCAACAATAATTCCATTGCTCTTCATCTTTTCCATCACACACATCGCATCATCCATCTTCCCATCCCTACACAACCCATCCAAAAGTGTAGTGTATGACCTCAAAGTAGGACGACACCCCGTTTCCTCCATTCGATTTATCAAAGTCGCAGCCTCTACCAGCCTATTCCCCTTACACAGTCCCCTAATCACGGTATTGTAGCTAACAACATCAGCCACAGAGTTTCTGCACATGTCACTCAAAAGCTTCCCCGCACCATCAACATCTCCATTTTCACAAAAACCCTTTAACATAAGATTCATGATGTACACATTAACATCAAAACCCCGCTTCAAGATCAACCCTACAACCCCTACTGCATAACAAGGCTCGCGAACACTCACAAAGTAATCAACCAAAACCGACAACGAGAAGAACAACGGTGATACCCCAGCATGACTCATTTTCTTATACACTGAGAATGCTAATTCAAGCTCTCCTGACATCCTGAGCTTATTAACTACAAGATTACACGTTTCGCTTGACGGGATTTTCCCAGAACATATAGCTAGGGCCGTCTCGTGGATTCGAGGGGCCGTGTGCAAAACCCTAATCATATCTCCCTGCGTAATGCAACAATTTGGGCATAAAACTGGTAAATTTTCTAATTTCTAATTAAAAAAAATCAAAACTTTGTATCTTATTTTCCAATTCAATTGTTACCCAATACAATAATCACAAAACCCACTTCAAAACACTCTGAAATTTGCACTAGATTACTTGATGCAGAATTTTACGCAAAGATTAAGCATTTATAATGAACAGAAATAAGAAATTCGATTAAATTAAACAAGAAAAGATGAATTGGAGTTTACCTGTACATTTGGTAGACTGATTTGAGCGTAAACTGCACGATTGAATTGGCGTGAGAATGCTGACTTCATCTAATCTAATGCTAGCAGTGATTTTGTTCTTCCCGAATAAATTTCTCTTCAATTTCTAAAAGATCTTCAGAGTGTTCAGAGAGTGTTCTTTGAGTAGCGGCTGCTGTTACCTGTTTTGGTTATACGTTTCCATACATTTTTCTTTTTCTAACTGAAACAAACTTATTTCGCGTAATGGACCTTTACGTTCTAATAAAGTAATAATGATCGAGACTTGGTTTTAAGTTTAATTTTGGAAAATTTAAGTTGAATAATGTCGAACTTTGGTTGGCTCTACCAAAATAATCTCAACTTTCATTCATCCCATACTAATAATCACAAGGACTTTATTTTTAAAAATACTCGTACTATTTTCCGAACCTAATTATATGTCATTATAATTTACGCCGAATTTAAATTATTTGCATTTTAATATCCGAACCTAGAAATAAACTCTCTCTAATTATATGCCATTGTAATTATATGCCATTATAATTTACACCAAAAAATAACATTTTTATACTTGACCTCTTCTTGGTTCACAATTTTGACTAATCGGTTTCGGTTTAGTATTCTTGGACCAATGCTCAACCCTATTTTGAGTGCATTGTGCATTGGTGCGTGCATAAACGTGGATTTGATAATTGAGCCGGCTCAAAAAGGAAAAACTGCGCACAATGCGTAATAATCTCAACTTTCTACTTTCTAGGATAGACAAAAAGTTTACATTGAACTAAATTATCATTTTGAACTATGACGTTATGAACTTCCGTCTACTGGCAACATCATGCTTCAGGTGCATAACTTGCTGAGCTAGATGTGGTTTGCCTTCTCTGTTCAACCCAAAGAATACGGTCCGAAAATTGATAGAACTGGGCACAATTCCAGCATTCATCATTTCTGATAAGAATAGCACTGCTGTTTCAGATTTTCCCCTGTCACAAAGACTCTGAATTAATATAGAGTAAGCCTTAAAATCCGGAAATGGTCCTTTATACTTCATTCGCAGGAACAGTTTCCAGGCATCCTCGAAGCTTTCTGTGTTCATATACCCGTGAATCAATGCAGTGTATGTAACGACAGTAGGATTGCATCCCTCTTTCCACATTGTCTTGAAGGTTTCCAGTGCTCTATCCATGTCTTTCTCCTTGCAGAAATGCGATATTAAGGAAGTATAGACATGGACAGTCGGCTGGATACCCGCTTCTTTCATAGAGTCTATTCGGGACAATGCCTCGTCTAACTGCCCCTTTTTTAAGAGACCGTGCACTAGGCTTCCACAGACATAATGATCGAGTGTAGAGCGGTCTTCTTTAACCTCATTTGCTAGGGCTAAGGCTTCATCCAATTTCCCTCTCCGGCAAAGAGCCCTAATAAGCAAGGAATAACATAGAGGTGTACTAAAACCGACTCTCTGGAGATGCTCCAAGCACTTCCTGGCGTCTGCCACCCTACCAGTTTCACAGAAACAATCGAAACAAACTTCAACCAGTTCTTTATCTGGAATAAATCCTTCTCCAATCATCTCCTCAAAAACTTTGATGGCTTCGTCCACCTTCCTCCCTTTTTTCCCACAGAAGGCCAACAACAAGTACTTGTATGTAGAAGTGGATGCCTTGCAACCGCTGGCTTTCATCTCACTGAAAATTTTCGATGCAATATCAGTCAGGCCAACACGACCATACAACATTATCATGATTGTCCATGTATCAGGTGTCACCAGGCAACCATTTCTTTGCATTTCGTGGAAGAGATACCTCATGTGTTTAAAATCTTTACCTTTACCAGCTATTTTTATAGCCCCATTGTAAGTTTCTGTTGTATGCCTGTAACCAGGGCGCTTTCTAACCCAAGAGAAAAAAGGCAGAACAGCTGAACCATACTGACCGCAGGTGTGTAGGATCTCGGAAACAAGGGCAGGTGTATAACAAATTGTTAACTTCTCCAAAGCTTCTTGCATCACAGACCAATCCTTAGCAGAAGACAATATGGCAGATACACTGTGCAGATCTTCATCCCTGAAAGCATCCGGTAGAGGCTCTAGCAACAAACATTCCATATTTGACTCAACAGAACTTGCCACTGCATTTCGAATCAGCCCCTGAGGAGGGCTGTCTTCGGATGCCCCAACTTCACCGAAACCCCTGACACGTTTAAGTATATCCTTAACCTGTTTCAACTTGCCAATCTCCTTTTTCCTCTTCAGATGAGAAATCACGCAATCGGAAACTTCCTTTCCAATGTTAATATTAGAATCCAGCATATGATTCAAAACCTCGATGATTTCTTCAGCCTTGGAACTCCTACAGAGCTCCTTTATGAAAATCAAATAACATTTCTGATCCGGTCTAATCCCGTCCTCCTCCATGCTTTCCAAAACTTTCCAAGCTGCTGAAATATGGTCATGGCGAACATGACCTGCAATCATGGCCGTGTATGCTACAGTATCTAGCTTAACACCTGTTTCCAACAACTCATCATATAAAGAACATCCCTTCTCGTACTCGTTCAAGTTAAAATGGTGCTGCATCAACTCTGTGAAAGTTGAAGTCAGGGGAGTCAAACCAGCTTCCTTCATGCGATGAAACAGATCCAAAGCCTTAGAAGCATCCTTCTTCCTCAAGTATCCATTAATAAGAGCCCCATAAACCACCTCATTAATAACATTTCTTTTCTTCATGATATCGACTATTTCCAGAGCATCATCCATCCTATCAGACTTGCAAAGTCCCTTCACCAGAGTCTCAAAAAACAAAGGGCTTAGAGCGACACCTTTATTGTTAAGGTCACGAATCAACTCCAAAGCTTCTTTTATACGTCCTGTACTACAGAAGCTCTTTAAGACACACGAATAAGCGTCATGTTCAGGGATTTGAGACACATTAATCATGTCATTCACAACTAAGTAAACCCCATCCACATTTCCACAACTTGCAAGGCAATTGAGCAACTGTGGGTAAAACCTACTGTGAAGTTCAAATCCCTTTTGCACCATCTCCTTATAATACTCCAACGCGATTTCACCTTTCTTAAACTTGCATAGCAACTGGATCAGTATTCTATAAGCCTCAGCATCAGGTTCAACACCCGATCTTCTCATTTTTTCAAACATCGACAAGGCCTTTCCTACCAACTTCGCCTTGCCATAATGCATCAGAATGATGGTCCAAGTCTTAATATCTTTCTCACAATTATACTCCCCCATTTCCTCCACCAACTTTTCAACCAACTCGAAATCCTGAGCATCCCCCGCCATATACAACATAGTGTTATAAGCTTCAGTAGTAACACAACTCCTATTCTTCAACTTCACGTAATCAAAAAACCTAGTAGCCAAATGCGGCACTTTGAAGCACCTCTTCAACACCTTTTCCACAATGTCACCACTCATTTCGCAACCCGAGCTATCCAACCGTTCCTCCATGGAATTCCCACCATGATCACTCCTTAAAATCTCCGCAATCCTAAATACAACGGCACTGACATCCCTTCCCGCCGAAACCCCGTCTTGAATATCCCCACTAACAGCCACTTCCTCACTCCCACCCACATTTTTCTCTTCGGCATTTCGTCGAACGCCTGGTATGCATTGTTCATTCCCACCAAAATCGCCCGCATTTTCGCCGGAAAAAGAAAACCCAGATGAAATTTGACCTAGATCAATATTTCCAGTACCCAAGATCTTAGTAATGTCGCTAAAGAGTGAATCATTATCATCTTTTTTGGGGGGTTTCTGGGTTACATGAGATTTTGAGTGACCCTTTTTAGGTTTAGATTGTGTTGAGTATCGCTGACTTTTCAAGATATTGATTTGGTTCAAGTGTCGATTTTTTGTCAGAAATTTCAGCATTTGGTGATCAGTTAGTAGCAGATTTGTGTTTCAGGGAAGTATGAGAGTGGCGTAACGAAGAATTTAAGTGAAAACTCTGATAAATTGGCGGCAATTTTGAACTCGTTGATCTATTGGACTATTGGTACTTCACTTGAGTCTTCTAGTATTTCAAAGTTCCACAATGACACGGATCGTCATAATAAAACGAGGAAATGGACCAATTCACGCATATGCGTGTCTCACGCTCGGTTAGTTACACTTCTAAAAATGGGGAAATGGACCAATCCACGCAAGTATGTGTCTCGCGCATGCGCCGGAAACACATGCGTAGATTGGTCTATTTGTGGCGTGGATATATGAGTGGCAAAAAAATTGTCGTAAAAACGATATCATAATCAGAATTCAAATCACGTCACTTCATGAAAATGGAGGTACCCAAATGAGTCGAAATTTGTATAAGTGATCTAAAATAGGAAGATAAGTACATGTAGTTTGTTTAGGGCACAAAAAGAAATCTGCAGGTACGAGGATTACACAATGATACACAACTACACAAAGTCACAAAGATCTCGTTGCTAAGAGCTACAAAGTGCGGACATACATCATACAAAGGGCTACAACCCAATGAACACGTTTTCGTGTTCATCTTCATGGTTTCGATCCTTATTTCGAATAATACATCTCCTCTCAAATCATGATCAGTTCTAAGTTCTAAGTACTTACTCATAGTCTCATACCTTCCCCAAAATATTAGCGATTGCTACCAGTGATTTACCACAATAACGAAATCCTGCTTTGGTTTCATTCTTACGATCATCAAACCTAGTTTATGAAGTAGCTGCCGTAGCAGATAGTCCAGGCACCACGGCAGGTCTCCATGCATAGAAAATCAAGCCCAGAACAAGAATGACAGCACCAGCGACAAAGCCTGGAGGAAGAGCGGTGCCAGCACCCAGATATGGGAGAGGCAAAGTGAACACAAATACAGACAGCGGCACTGTCACATAATACAAAGACTTTAACAGATCAGTATCAGTACAATTTTTCAGAGAGATATTTTGAAGTAATCGTGAGGATGAGAATCCAGCTTAAATTGAAATGTTTGGACAATTTCACTCCCTAGTCTAGTTCAAATATTGCCTTCTTCACAACTAATTAAGTTTCTATTGCCTCATTTAGTCAAAAAATCAAGAAAAATTAGACAGAAACTAGCAATTTGGAGTAGGAGGATTAGTTAAAACAGCAGAATATTTTTGATACTTATGTCTGCCTTTGGGTCCGATTACTGGCAACCAGCTGCATAGAGCTCTACTCAATTCTTTATTTCCTAGCAGAAGTCAACTTATTTTGGATGCTGGCAACTAATGTGTCAAAGTGTAAACTTATCATCTACGTTCTCAAGACTGGGTAAGTTACGAAAAGAGAGATTAATACCTGAAACTGTAGATGCAAGGCAAGATACAACCGCTGAAGAAATCTTAAGAAGATGCAGCAAAGAAATATTAAAACCCATGTTCACGATGACAAAGAGTATAGGCAGTAGGGGTGCACCAGCGCATCCTGCAGAAAACCAAAGTATGTATGAAATAAAAGTCAGTACGGAGGCCCCGGCTCACATACTTTGGGAACCGGCTATGCTTACTCCAAATAACTTCCAGAAGAATTTTAGTTAACATTAGCCGTACCAGTTGAGAGATTATTGATATTGAGAAAGCATGCTGCTCCATCCTTGAGGTACGAAGGCAGTTGATAGAAAGGTATGCCCCACAACTTTGATAAAAAGGGCAGAAGAAGGCATATAAAGAGTGCCTGCATTGTTACAAAAGGGTCTTTATATACTTTTGAGAGCTGAGAAGTTCACTATAACCACATCAATATCTACAGACAAGATAAAGGTGTCTTCTTATTGCCAGGCGCCAGCTACTTACTTGATAAGCAGACCCAAATGAATTAACGACAAAGAGATCCACAGAACCTCCCTGCAACAAGAACCAGAGAATTCTCTTTTTAGCGCAATCTCACAGGATATTGTACGTGATACGCCAAAATATATGAGAGTCCTAACATTCATGTGTTTGCAGGGCTGCAATCAATATTAAGACTAAAGATCCTGCAGGGGTGGATGCTGATGTTCATGTAACAAGATCAGTCAGGCATCAACGTGCTCAATGATTGGGCAGAGCTAAGGGTATATCGGAAGTAGCAACAAGCACAATGATTGGATAGAGCTGATCAATCTAACCCTACCCCAATCCCTTCTTTTTAAATCCTTGTTCGTATAATTTTATGCAACATAAAACAGCTAAATTCACGCTATAGCCTTCATAGGATTAGAATCTAAGATCAACACAAATAATAGATAGATAATACTATTTCATCATCATATATACCTTGAGTCGCTCGGCCCCATCCAAGAAAATCAATTCCTACAAAACAGAACTAATTCAGTTATCAGACAGTTCCTTATCACAATTGCATCTGACCACACGAGAAACAAAAGTAATTATTGATAGAAGAGGGATAAAGGTCAGTATGTCGGATACCTTTACAATTGTATCGGCAGCTTGTAAGAAGAAAGAAAAGATCATCAAAATACTCCAGAATATACCAACATCATTCAATGAGGGGCCAGCACTAGAGCCACTGCAGATAGCACATGCAAATCACAGATAATTCAGCATATCACAGAGAATTGCAAGATCTGGAGGATAAGCTACCAGATCATTACTCATAAGATGGAATGGACACCTTCTATCTATGTAAGTTTGTTAGGCAATGGCATGAGGCTAAATGCTAGGTTGAAGTACCCGTCTCAACATGAATAAATATGTGCAGTAGCTAAAAGTAACTAAGCACAGTCCAAATTAGTGATGTGGTTGTTTCGAGTTTCAACAAAGTTTTCCGCATGACTACAATCAAAGAATTACATATAGTGCAGAGGACATGCAGCTCACCTTGCTACTGTGATTATTACACCCATGGAGACCAAAAAACACCCAATCAACTGGTTGACATTGTACCTCCTTCCAAGAAAAATAACTGACAGGAGAAGTTGCCAAACAAGAAACGTCTGCAGATAAATGAAGGTCATATCAGTTTCTGTCTCACAACTATCATGTACATTAGACATACGAATGATGAATGGCAATCAACATTAAATACTTCGTAGTTTGTTTTCTCTTATTCCACTCTTTAGCAGCTCCTACTAACATTCAGCAAACTCAATTTCGGATGCATGATTATGTAAGCGTTAAGATTAGATAGACTGCACAACAGCAGTAGAGTCTGCTAGCTTAAAAACAGAAGCAAATACTTAACACGAAAAACAATAAGCCAACACAAATTATCTAGGTAACTCTTTTCTTGACACACAAACTAAGATATAAAATTTAATCAATTTCAGCCTCATGTCACCCCCCAGACCACTTAAGATGAAAAACCAAAAAAAAAAAAAAGAACATGAAATTATGAAAACCAACACCAGACACCAGCGATAGTATTCCAAGATGTAGATATAGTATGCTCAAGTGCATAGTACATTAGTACATAGATCATCATCTAGTTATCCCCTTCTCAGAAACAAATATGACAGAATCTGTAGGGCTGTAGTAGAACGTATTACCTGAGACAAAATTGGAATCGATGCACCAGAAAGCATGCCTGATCCAAACATATAAACAAGAAACAGATCAGGCTAATTAAAAACGAACAGCACAGGTGAATGGAAAATATAATGTTATGTCGGTGATAGAATATCACTGTACACCGAGAAATATTACGAATTCAGGGACCTTTGTTATTGTAAAGGGAAACACTATAATTCTCAACTATCAGGTTGTGCAAACAAGCCTAAGGCTAGAATTAGGCACAAGGCACTGTTTACAAACTACAAAGAGAATCTACTATAAAACCTCATCGAAGCAAGGAATCCAACAGAGCCTACTTCTATTTTCTAAGCTAGCAATGTTAATTGTTAAATCCATATTCCACACTCTGTGCTTCCTAAATTTATTCAAGCATGCACTTCTAGAAAAAAGAAACTAAATCAGAGATCAGAGTAACAGGTTAACCTTACTTCCAGCTGCCATTCCAGACGCCGCTGCTAGGGCCTCAAAAAGACCAACTGCAATATATGGAAGTTGAGGTAAAGATAGCATCTCTTTTGTAACAATGCCCGCTTGGCGCCGAAGATACAAGATACTGAAATATACTATCACATATCTGCATAATTCAAGTTTACAAGAAAAGTAAGATCAATAGGGTCTTAATAAGACACTTAATGCATCATATTCGTAACACAAGACCAGGAAACTAAACCCACCAATGATCAGAACACTAAATAACAGAATAGCTAGTAACCAGTAACGGTAACATTACAATATCAGAAATCTTCTATAATGTTGCATTCCCATCACAAGAAACTCAAGATATGATGCTAATCCGAAATAACTGTCATAAGCTAAGTCTAAAACAGTTGTTTAGATTTTTTCGCGGCCAAATTCAAAGTGATATATCTACCAAAATATTACTCCCTCCAGTTCTAAAAGATGTCGGAATTCAAATTATACGACATTCTCTAATACTCGTAAAGTCGTAAGTAACCATTGTATAATTATCCATAACATTAACTATATTTTTCCACAAGTCTGTACATGATCAAGCATTATGTCCTACTCACTTCTCACACAATGAAACAACAAATAATCGCGTGATAATCAAAACAAAAAGCGCCACCACGGATTACTTCTTGCACACATTTCTGACTACTTCTGGCCCTTCTGTTTTGAGGGCAAATTACCATTTCAGTTGCACCTACTATATTAAGCCAAAATTCAACCAAATGATAATATCTACACTCTACTTAAAAAGAAATGAGTGATTGTGACGCTTCTTGACTTGTAAGTACACCAAACTAAACCACCTCAAAAAGTGTCTTCCAAGTTAATTGTACCCAAACATTAGTGATAGTGACAACAACACACTTACTAAGTTACTATGACTTCAAGTCACACGAAACTCCCTTCCGTCCAACTTCATTGTCGTTTAAGACCAGTGCACAACTCGCTTTTAATCGATATATATATTAATAAACGCTAACTCGACTAATATAGTATACCTTTCTAAACACACACTCAAGTGACAACGAATTGTGTACTATCTACAACACGTGAGTAGCAATTCAATACGACTATTAACAACTACGTATATTATATTATTAATTTGATTCGTGTTAGACATATTAAATGCGGTTTTTAAACATTAGACCTCTAACATTATCGATACCGATAATAATACTCGTAATTAAATAATGGAGTATAATACGGAGTATATACCCAAAAGTGGCGAGCTGAGCAAGAAAAAAAGGGTACTGCTTCAACGGAACCAAAGCAAGCTTATACAACACTCTATTCCCAACACCAAGCACCACCGTCAACGCCGCCGCAACCGCCACTTCCGCCGTCCGATCAACATTCTTCTCCACCACCGGCTGATCAACCTCCTCCGCCGCACAATTACACCTCAACAACGTCGGCCTCTTCCACCAACTTCTCTCCCCACCGTCCGATCGGAAATTGATCCGACGGTGCAATTCAGTGGCATGACGTGTCGGATTCCGTACCGCGGCGGCCTCGAATCGTGACCGTTGACTGACGAGAGAAGTCGGCGAATTGTTTAATCGGACGGTTGATGTTGGCCGTGGGACCACCACTAACCGCCGCCGCATTTCCGGCGATGTTGCGCTGCCGGCGGAGAAAATTTGGCGCGAAACCGCCGCCATGATGTAAATAAAATACTTTTTGTTTTTTTTTCTTTTCTGTTTTTTTTTTTTATTATTATTATTTTATTTTTTTGAGATGAGGAGCTGAGGAAAATGGTGGGTTTATATATAGCGGGAGAAAAGAGAAAGATGCTCTAGTACTATTGAGATTCAACTTTCGATGGACATAAATAAAAGTTAAAAAAAAAAAATGAAAAGCGGAATTTTAATTTATTCTTTATTTCGAAAGAGGAGGAGAAGCAAAGACCGATATTTCGTTTTACTCTTTTCGTCTAAAAAAAACGATAATTTTTGTTTTGTCAAACTTATTAAGTAATCATCAAAAGTGAAAAGTATTATGGTAGTTAACAGGAAATGTGTACTAAGAGCATTATTAGGATATGAACATCATTGAACATGTCATGTTTCATATTAGTGTACGGCTTTAATTTTCGGCTATTTTATAATCTCAATATGTTGAAAGTTTAATATAATTTGGTGATTCGAGATGCTAGTATGCTATTGCATTCAAGTGTTCTAATGAAATATGACGGTGGGAAACGGGGAAAAAAACGTAAACGAGTTGTCAGAATGATTGGAATTGAAAACCGAAAAACGATGCCTAAGAAGGCTCACTAAATGATAATAGGAGTTTGGAAATGAATGGCCGAATATCATACAACAATTTTGTTATCACTAGCCACAAATCATACATCAAATATCTACATGACAGAAACAGGAATTGCTTCATGTTCTTAAGTGGAAGGACCTCAGGTCCTCAGTGGTTAAGGAAAATGAATCAGATGCCCCCAGTATTAGACACCACCCACTACAATGCCATGACAACAACCCCGACCACCAGGTACAAGTTGCGACTTACGAGTTACGACCCTTCAAGCCTTCACTCAATCTCACTCGAGTTATGATCGATTTTTTGCTGATATGCGGCTTCCAAGTACCAGCATCAACCATCTCGATAGTAGAGGACCGGAGGAACAGCAATGTGTGTACTGTGTAGGACAATAGAAAGACATTGACAAACATACTGAAAATGACACAATAAACCATGCCTTCTATTTATTTCACATGATTTATACACCAGTTATATAGAAAACACAAACTACCAAAAAACTTTCTCCTGGCTGAACTTTCATACTTAGTTATCAACAATGTCGTATACGAGCTTACCCAGCTTACAACTATCGAAATCGTTACAAATAAGACCAGTAGCAACAACCTAATGCAGGGAAGCCTCGCAGCCTCACCTCTAACCCAATACTTCCAGATTAAATTTCAACCTAGTACTCTAAACATCAAACAAGTTCAGTTTACAAATTACGCTAATCCTCTTCGCTCTCCGTTTTCCATTCTTGGTCTTCAAACAGGCCTTCAGGAGGATCATAGACAATCATACCTGGGAAAAGCTCCAAAAAGTCAGCTTTTACCTTCTCTCTCAGTTCGGCATATGAAATGAGCCCCTTCATAATCACACGATAAGGGAGGGACAGAGGGGGATCAGGGGACTGTCTCATTTCATCATAAATCTCCATAGCCTCATTTGGAAGTTCATTGTCAAGAAATGCCCTAATGATGTCACCGAATGTGTGCTGATCAAATAAAACTTCTTCTTGCTTCAAATCTGTCCATACACGTTTAGCTTCCTCAACCTTTTTGTTTCTTGCAAGCATCATGAGCATGTCTCTGTAGAAGAACATGTCCGGTCGGTACCATATCTCTTTTCGCACCACATCATACAACTGAAACACAAAAACCATAAATTACAAAATGCAGATGAAGCTACCATTTGATATACTTCCTCGACATAAGAAACCACAAGTCCATAATATGTTACAGTGGAACATCACTAATTGATGTTAAATCACTATCAAGTATCCACTATCACCCAATAGATCCTATGAGGACTAATATCACATCAGCCAACCTACATAGAATATTTCCCAATTGACTTTACCAAAAGGATATCCTTATATTCATCAGATACATTCCGTCATTAACTTCTCCATGAATATAGTCAATAGATTGAGATATGGTCAACAATTAAACCGTCACCCTGAGAAAACAGATGTGTGGGCAAGACTCTTAAACCAACGGCCTCGCGTCTAGCTTTATAGTGACTTCATTATGAGTGATACCACCAGCATATAGCCATCATGAACAAATGAACATTCCGCCTATCAGTATAGAGTTAAGCTACAAATCCTACAGCCTGATAGCCTCTGTCGCCCATGCCAAATACTAAAAAGCAAGACAACAATACAACAGACACTCAGTGTCAACATAAGACCTCCTATTCTCCTAGAGCAAGGCATAATCAGTCCCCTGCTAGAAAATTTAGAGTAGATACTCCGTATTATGGAGCTTCTTTGAGCTATACAAGCAAATATTCAGCATATTTTTCGGGTTTGTATCCAACTTATGATCTATTGCCCCCAATCGAATAAAATCTCAAATTCTCAATCATCCAAAATACAACAAAAATTGGTCCACATTTCACAAGGAGAACTAGTACCATCATACCAAACTACAGACACACAAATCCCAACTCCAGAGGATCAAGGTCGGCCTAGTGGTTAGGACATCAACACAGGGATTATCCCGAGTTCAAATCCTTATATCCCCACCCCCGCAGCATTCCTCCAAATAATCCATTTTCAAAGTTCAGAACACCCATTAAAACATAGAGGGGCAAACCACCATATTCATTCATACATCCCTAACCACACAAAAACCTTAGAAATAAAATACAATTGCAGAAATAATGACATCAATTAACAAGGGGTTTAGCAATAATCATGGTAAAAATGGCATAACCAGGTAAAAAAATCCCTACCCACATCATAAAACTGCATAAATTTACACATTTAAGAGTAAAGATATAAACTTTATAATTATAATAAGAAAATGATGTTAATTTGGGAATATAAAAGTACCTTCATAGAGAGAAAAACTTGATCTTGACGCTGAAACTCAGCAAGAACAGAAACAAGGTCAGATTTAAGGAGACGAGAAACATGGGTTTGCATGAATTTGTGAAGACGAAGTGGGTTTGATTGAAGACGCTTCATTTCTTTTGCAATAATCAGACCTTCTTTCCCAATTTCTTTCTTCCTCCTCCATATTGATATACTTGGGCTCCTTGATGATGATGATGCTGCTGTTGTTGTGATTGTGTGTCGTAAACCTGAAGCTTTGGTGTTTGAGCAAGGAATTTGGGGGTTTAGGGTTTTAGGGGGGTTTGATTTTGAGATGATTGATCTTCGGACTAGTGTGCGATAGAGCCTAATCATGGGTATTTCCTCTCTTTTTTTCGTTGTCACTAGTCACTACTCACTGCCCTGTACTCTCTTCTTGTATTTGCGAGCTAGGTTGACACGAGTCGAAACTTTGAATTATTTGAATGAAATTTTGAATTACTCGGAAATTTTCAATAATCGCGGAAAATGATGGCATTACATAAATTAGGTGCATTATATTAGCAGACTTTTAAAATGTTTACACACCACAAATCTTTCGGGAACCTATATATTCACATGTTAGATGCACGTTCAAGTGCAACATAGACTTTCTGAAACCATACTATGTAGATCTTCTAAGATACGACCATGAGCAACGCTCAGTTTTGTTGTAGTTTCCTGTAAGACGGCTATGAGTAAAACTCCTAAGGCTTGCTTGACAGTGTGTAATCCGTTTGTATCGTCTATTCGGCAGCCAAATGACACAAGGAGTATGGCATTACATCCCCCTCCCATTATTCTTCTAAAATACTTGTGCAAAACAAATAACTGTCCTCATCTGCTCACAGTGACAAGGAAAGTGAGCTAATTCTGTATGGTGTCAGTGCTAGCATCCCTTAGCCCGTATGGCTGTCCTCGGCTTCTTCAGCTAGGTAGCTCTCAGTCCACCTGAATTCAGCTTCGCTCTTACTGTTGTCCTATGCTGCTAGAGTGCTAGGTCATCAGATTCATAAAGACACGGACTCAGAATGACGTCCCCTTGCACTCAGGAGCGTGTCTGCAAGCAGTTTTCCTTCGCTCACTTGAGATAACACCAGATTTACCATATTCAAACAACACCATCAAAAAGCCGGAATCCTATATATCAGCTCTGATCAATGCCAACCTATTCACTTTCAAGTTACAGGGAGTACAGGACAATTCTGAACAGAATGGTATGTATTTTTAACATGAATTGCGCAGCTGTCACCTCATATCCGGCCTGACAACGTATTTACTTCAAGGTCACCACCAACTTCGTCGACTTCCAGACATTGGAAGATACTGAAGCTCCGCTTTTCCTCTGCACACATCAGACAAAAAAGAGATGAGTACTAAACTAAAAATGACTTACAGTCAAAAGAAACAACAGCCTGAACACGGGCTTACCAGGGACCTCCAAGCAAGGATTTAACCGATGCCTGTACTTTAGCAATAACCTTTGGGAACTTAGTCCTGAACTTATGAAGTTTAACAAGGAAAGCATTGCAGGAGATGTTATCTTCTTCTCGAGAATCATTGCAGGAGATGTTTTTTTCTTCTGGAGAATCATTGCAGGACAGGTTTTTTTCTTCTGGAGAATCATTGCAGGGGACGTTATCTTCTTCTGGAGAATGTTGCGAAATTGTAGGCAGACTATTTACCGTGTCAGCATCAGAGGAATGACGAAGAGACTCCAAAATGGTTGCCCTAATCCCTGGGCTAAGCACGACTTTCCCAGCTGCCATTTGCTGAAGTAGCTCGATAACTTCTTTGCTTTCACCTTTTGTACGACAACCCTCAAGCATCACACGATAAACATCATCATTAGGTGTGTGGCCGCTAGCTACCATCTTTTTCAAAAGGTACTTGGCTATGTCCATATCTCCATTACTCGAGAACCTCACAATTAGGGTAGCAAAGAAGGCACCATCAGGGGCAAAACCTCTTTGAATCATCTCTCCAGTCAGTGTTTGGGCATACTCGAAATCTCCAACTCTCAAGGCTCCAGTGATCATTGGGGTAAAGGAGAAAATATCTGGCTCACAGCTACTTTCCCTCATGTTTTGAAGTAAAGCCCTTGCCTGCTCCAGTCTACTTTCTTTGCAAAAATTTGACATCAATATGTTGTAGTCGATAACTGTGGGATTTAGACCAAAGGAGTTCAATTTCAGGAAAAGACCTTTTGCAATATTGACCATCTGAGACTTGTAGAACCCGTTAATCATGATACTGAAGGTTTGAGAATCAGGGGCTGTTTCCGAGTCAATTATGTGTTTCCAGAACTCCAGAGCTTTCTGAACCTGCCCTTTCTTCAGAAAAGCTCCAATAAGGGTATTATAAGTGAATAAATCCGCGGATATGCCTGTAGCAACCATCTTATCATACAGTGCAAGAGCTTCCTTAAGACGGTCTATCTTGGAGAGCCCTGAAATCATTGTATTGTAAGTCACAACATCTGCCCGGACATGAGTCTCCTCTTTGAATAGCCTCTTAAAAATCCGTGTGGCATCATCAAATTTCCCAGCTGTGCAAAGCCCTTTAATCATTACATTGTAAGTCAGAACATTTGCACGGACACAAGCCTCATCTACAAACACAAACTTAAAAATCCGTAATGCATCATCAACTTTCCCAGTTTTGCAAAGCTCCTGCAGAATCGCAGTGTATGTAAACCTAGTAGGCACCTTCCCGGAATCCATCATCATTCTCAATGCGTCAAAAGAAACAGTAATTAGACCTTCCTTACAAAGAGCAGTGATCACTTTAATGTACATAGCAGTATTTGGCTCGACTCCCTTCTCTTTCATTAATTTTAACATGCCAAATGCTCGGTTAGCCTTATTGTGAACGCAAAGGTTCTCAACTAGACCTGAATAAGTATATAGAATAGGCAGAATCCCCATCTCAGTCATATCAGTAACAATTCCTGCGCTTTCTTCCCATCGCCCCATCTTAGCTAAACAACGAGCCAAAAATGAGTAGGTCAGCACATCAGGTTTCAACCCATTCTCGAGCATTTCATTCAATAGTTCTCTCCCTCGAGCTACATCCCCTGCATTGCAAAACCCGTGAATGAGTGCATTATACGCAACCTTGTCAACAACAATGCCATCCCTCTTCATCTTCTCCATCACACGCATTGCATAATCCACTTTCCCATCCTTACACAACCCATCCAAAAGCGTAGTGTACGCCCTTACACTCGGACAAAACCCCATTTCCTCCATTCGTTTCACCAAATTCACAGCTCTTACCATCTTCCTCGTCTTACAAAGTCCATTAATCACAGTGTCGTAACTCCCATCATTAGCCAAAGAGCTTCTACACATGGCACTCAAAAGCTGAATCGCGCCACCAACATCACCTACTTGACACAAACCCTTCAACAAAACATTCATAGTGTACACGTTAACTTCAAACCCACGCTTCATCATCAACCCTACAACCCCTACTGCATACCGAGGTTTCCGAATGCTCACAAAATAATCCACCAAAACCTTCACAGTAAAAAACAACGGCGAAATTCCAACAAGGGTCATCTTCTTATACACTGAAAACGCCAATTCAAGCTCCCCTGACAACCTAAGATTATTAACTAGCACATTACACGTTTCGCCCGACGGGGTAATGCCAGAATGCACAGCATCATCAAATGTTTTGACAGCTTCTCGAATCGAACCCGGATTTCTACTTAATGATCTTATTTTACCATCTACACCAATTTTCTTCGGACTAAAGATTGCTGACATTGCAGAAATTGCTGAGAAGGGTTTTGTCTTTGTGTAGGCCGCATAATAACAATCGTGAGAATGAAGCTTTCTGATAAAAAGTCTCTTAGACATTTCATCAAACACTTGGCAGGCATAAGTAATGAACTTCAATCATATGGGTATGTAATATGTAATGTTCTGCGAACAACAATGCAGAAAAGATCTTGGAAATGAATTAATGAATTGGCGACTTCGCCCAATATTAAATTCACGTTCAAAATTTCGAGAGAGATTATTGACACTCTACGACAACTCGTGTTTTCGGAAACTCACGTGAAAAGTTGTCCTATTTCACTACTCGAAAATGTCTCGTTGATGAGTTAAAACGGATCCGGGTCGGGTTTTGACTTATAAAATCCGTATTTTTTGAAGGCCTGTTTGGTATTGTTTCTGTTTACAGTTTTCTATATTTTTTTTCTTAAAACAAAGTCGTGTTTTTGAAAACCAGAAAAAGTGGTTTTCAGTTTTCACTTGTGAGTTTTCATTTTCAATATGTCTATTATTTTTTTTATTATTTTTTTTAGAGTAGAAGGGAGGGTGTCATTCATTCCAATCAGGAAATTGAAAACGACAGTGATATCGAACCGACGCTATTTATTTTTGATTGGGCGAGTCGAGTGTCAATTTACACGAATACAGCCTTGACGAGTGGGATGTGGGATATAAAACCTCGAAAAGCAAAAGCTTGTTGGACACATTTTCTTGTTTGGTTTTTTTTAACCGAAACTGACAAAAACAAAAGTGGGCCCACACGGTAGGAGACGGGTTACCGGTTGGGCAAGTGAGTGTTTTTTGTTTTGTTGACACCAAGTTTCGCGCCCTCTTGTGAGAACCAGTTCTTAGGTGGGACCCACCTTTGCGACACAAATACGAGCCGCTCGTGAGGACAGCGCATGGGAAACTCCTCCCCACTTACCACAATACCACCTTTTTTTTAATTACTCGAGTAACTAAGTGTTAATTTTACTGTTAGCTTAGTTAAGATGTCACTGGCAACTCTACATTTTAGATTTCGGAATTATAAAATTACGAGGAGATTTTGAAAGTAAATAATTTTATCATTTTAACACCACAATTTAATTAGGTAGTTTGAGGTTGCAAAGTTTAGAATTCAACGTTAAATAAAAAATTACTTGAGGCAGATCAAGATCGCAATCCTAACAACATCTTGCAACTAGCTAGATTCATATGCGTACAATTTGCATATGTTTCAGAGTTCGGATATGTCTAGTTGTCCACTCCTAATATAAATGGCTCCCTCGATTACTCCAGTTCAAAGGTCATAGTATGATTTAGAGTTTAGATATGTCTATTTGTTCACTTATAGTCTTCTACCACTAATGGCTTTTGCGGTTACCATATTTGGTTGTTTCAATAGGTCATAATGGTAAAAAAATTTAATACAAAAACCCTGTATATCGTTGTTTTTTTCATAGTATTTGTGGGATAAACATCATACAAAGTATTCAATGCAAATTTTTAGTAATATAAAATGATTTCTCACGGAAAATGTATTTTACTAGGATCCCGATCAGTATTGGCTCATCTTAGAGACATTGGTGATTTTTTAAAGTTGTGATTTTTTTTACGTAAAATAGTGAATCAAACAACAACGCATTTGAAGTGAACTAGAGCCTAAGAACAAACCCTATCACAACTCTCCCTCTAATTCCTACCCATTCGTCATATTACATTAACATCATATTCGAAATCAAATGGGGTATAAAAAAACTTAAGAACAATTGAACCAACATAGTAACATCGATCATTTGACTATATTTTGTTGGTGTTAATCAAGAGTGTCCCACGTCGACAATGTGAGCAATTTTTTTTGGGGTACTGAAATCAAATTTAATGGATAGATCCCTCTCAACATTGGTTGTTCTATTCGCAATAGTTAGAATTCAAACTCTAACCATCTGTTAAAGAGATGAGAGTACTTACCAATCACACTAACCAACTTTATTGAAATCACCGACGGGATAATTACCAAACAAAAGTATAATAATGATCAAATACACCATTACTCCATTTTTTTAATAATCTTTAAACAAAACCTTGCAAAACACTAATCATCTAAGATACCACAACATACACCAAATAAATGGGAGAAAAATACCTTTGCTTAGCCAAGTAGTAATGGTCAGTTGACCAGACTTGACAAAGACACAAACCACAATACCCTATTCCAAAACTACCCATCTAACATTCTTCTAACATTACCATACCATACATACACCAAATAAATAAAAAAAACATAAATACCCTCTTCCCAACTTCTCTCTATCTCCTTTACAAAGTGTGAAGAACACACCACACTTTCTACCACCACAACTTACCTATCCATACACCCCCAGTCCCCCACACACACACCATATTCTACCTAATCTTTCACATAATAAATCATAGTAACACCATATCTTATACAACTATTCCAACTTTACCCTCCTACATGTAATGTAATGTACCTCCAATCCAAACAGTGAAAATAATTAATTATTTTGGGTGTTATATTAATTACCAAATTAATCCTATTAATTAATATTTTTTTGGTTGGAAAAAAATAAAAACTTTAGTTGGAACAGTTGGTTTTTTCTTGTGTTTGTGCTTTTTGGCTCTTTTCTTTCTCCATCATCACTCACTCACTTTTTTTTTCTCCCACCCCATTTTCATGTCTTTCTCCGCTTTCCTCTAAACCCTAATAATTTCCGCCATTTTTCCGATCTCCTCCGATTCGGTCCGAGTCGACTCAATGCCTGACTCGGCCGCCGATTCCACTCGGACTGTAACTCACTTATAAATTTAATTTATACATACATAGTAATTTTGTAAAGTAATAATAATAATAAAGTTGTTGTTGTTGATAATTAGTGTTGTTTGATTTGGAGTTGAGTGAATAAGAAGCTACTGATGCGCAACAATGGCTGCTTTTGAACGTCCTAGACTTGGTCCTTCTAATACGGTACCGTTTTCATTTGTTCTTTGCTTCACTCTTCTCTCACTGTAAACGGTAGCTTTCAATCTTTTTATTGTTTATTTATTTATTTAGCTTTACTTTTAATTTTGATGTTGATGTTGAAATTTTGCGGTGTTTGATTTGGTATTTATTAGTGATTAATTGATTATTGTATTTGATAAAGTGAGACAATCTTCTGTTTGAAGCTTCTTGAAGTTGATTTTGTTTGATAATTTAATTAAATTGAGCAATGCTGAGTATCTATATCTGGATTGGGAAGGATATGGTGGCGTGATTGTTAAGCTAGTGTAGTAGGAGTTACGGAGGTTCAATCGGCGAAAATTTTGTGGTTTGGGAAGGTTATGACGAATTAGTTGGTTATGGCAACTGAAGAGATTGGGGCGTAGTCGTGAAGAGAAACTAATTATAGTGATAATCTGTGGGAATAATCGATTTGCTAGCTGCAAAATCGGGTAAATTGAGGAGGGAGAGTGTTTTATATGATGGATTATGCGTCTTGGCAATCATATCTGTCTTGTCCTAGACTTGGCTCTTCTGATACGGTACCGGTTGTTTGTTTGATTCACTCCTCTCTCACTTGTAACGGTGGCTTTAATCCTTGTTTGTTAATCAATTTACTATTTAATGTTGGAATTTGAGGTGTTTGTTTTGGTATTATTGATTGATTTCTTGTTGCATTGATACATTCTCTTTTTCTTTTATTACCTTTTGTAATTATGATACATGATGATCTCTTTGGAAATGGCAAGTAATTATCTCTGGAGTGAGGAGAGTACAAAAACGCGGTGTGATGTTCGTATGAGTGGTTTTTCAGGTAGTTTCGCTGGAGATGCGTAGGTTTATTGGTGGAAATTTCGAAATATGTGGAAGTTATGGTTTATGAATGTGAAATTTCGTGTTGTTATTATCTGATTACTGATGATAGGAAAATCCCAACTGAAAGGAATTGGAGATGCGTAGGTTTGTTGGTCAAAATTTTGAGGTTTGTGGAGGTTATGGTTTATGAATGCGATAATTCTCGGTGTTCTATTCTGATTACTGATGATAGTGGAGTCCAACTAAGAGGAATGAACGAGTGTGCATTACAGGATGGATGCTGCTGCGTAGGAAATCATAGTTGAGTTCATGACATTTGGTGCTGACAATCCCCTATTATAGGAATAGCGACGCGCACATTGTTAGGCCAACCAAGATTGGAATCAAATTATTGAATGACACTGCGCCCGTAGAAGTGTCTGTACGCTTGTGATTGAGGGCTCGTTGAGCCCAGCTTAGAAGCGTTTGTGATATTCATGTATTCTGTAGTCTAGGAGTTCCAAAATCTTGTCTATCTACAAGCCTCACTAACTTAGCTATCATGTTGTTTGGTGCCAATTGAGAACTTTTATTATGATCACTTGAATTATTAGAGGGCTTAATAGTTGTTGTAGGGCATGTAGATATTTCTCAATTTGGGCATGTGAAAATCAGCGTCCAAAAGTTGAGATAATGTGACCTTTGTTTGATCTAATTTAAGTGATTAGACACAGTCATATAACTCAGATTTGGTGAGCTAAAATGATTGGTCTATCAAAGTAGATATTGGTGATTCCATAATCAACATTCATGTTCCATATTTATTGATCTATCGAAGTAAATATTGTTATCATTTGTGACAACCGACACGTGATGTGTAGAGTTGGTTGGAAAGATGTTGCGTTTCTGTATCTTCTATTTTCCAGTTATCATTCCAAATGTGAAAGTACATTTCATTTGTTCCCTTACTTTGCATGCTTAAAGTTTCTGATGAGCATAGAACCTTTCACAGGTTTTCAAAAGTGGACCACTCTTCATCTCTTCCAAAGGTTGGTAACTAATTCTGCACTCGATTTCATTTCTGTATCTTTTTAACATAAAGATCATATTGAATGCCTCTAAAGAAGCTCCTGCCCAGGGGGTAATGAGGTGGTGGTGTTTAGATTTACTCAATCTTAGCCTTGTTTTAATGAAGAGGCTATCCCCTTTGCACCCCTGAAATGAAATGTCACTGGCTCACTCAAGGCTATGCTACTTCATATCAAATAAGAAACATACTTGGTCATTTTGATAACTAGATTCTGTTAATTTCCGTAAATACTTCCACGCCTGTAGCCGCAGACTATTTGACCACCAGCTAGTTGTTATAAGAATATTTATTTTCCTTATTCTTTCTTCTCTGGAGTATTTACTTTGCCTTCATTGCTTGTAAACCATATTTGCTGACTCAGTTGACGTTGCTGCTCTCTTCCTCGATTCACCCCTTTTGGGGCTGTGGGAAACCTTTTTTTTTTTTTTGGTAGGGGGGGGGGGGGGACTCCTGTAAGTACACACTACATTGGTCCTGTTGGACTACATGGGTCTTTTCTGATGGTTTTCTCCTATTGCTGCAGGATTGGGTTGGAAGTCTTGGAAGAAGCGCTGGTTTATTTTGACGCGCACTTCATTAGTGTTTTTTAAAAATGATCCTGTAAGTTCTTTGTAGCTGTAAAGGCATTTCAAGCACAGCATCTGCAATACATTTTGCATCGTCAAACTATCCATATTGGTTCTTGTTTCATGTCCTGCATTGTTTGGCTATTGATGATTGTGAGTTTTGGTGGTTGTTCAGAGTGCCCTTCCTCAGAAGGGTGGAGAAGTGAATCTGACCTTGGGTGGTATTGATTTAAATAACTCAGGAAGGTAGGTGCTCTCTTTCTTATGCTGCTTCTGTTTAGTAGTTCCATAGTCTTGCCCGGTCTGAGAAGTTTCATTTACAGTGTTGTTGTAAGAGAGGACAAAAAGCTCTTAACAGTGCTTTTTCCTGATGGACGTGATGGTCGAGCCTTTACACTTAAGGTATGTCTTGAGAGCATCTTATCTGTTTAATTGTTTAAAAGTTGATAGTATGTATATGGTCATGTTCATGTTCTTATGGGGTGGCCACCATTGGTTTATCTATACATTCAGAAATTTGATATCAGCTGTATGTTTGACTCTGAAATTTTAGGCTGAAACGTCAGAAGACTTGTATGAATGGAAAACAGCTTTGGAGCAAGCGCTTGCCCAGGCACCGAGTGCTGCCCTTGTGATGGGTCACAATGGCATATTTCGGAATGACACCAGTGATGCTATTGAGGGAACTTTTCATCAATGTCTGTAATTATTTCTCCTCTTTTCATCAGTGTCTGCCTTTTTTTACTGCCTCCTTTAGAATGTTCTGTATCTTTCACTTGAGAACTGACTTTTTTATTCTTGCAGGGAAGGACAAGCGTCCTGTTAAATCATTGGTTGTTGGACGTCCTATTTTGCTTGCTTTGGAAGATATTGATGGTGGGCCATCATTTCTGGAGAAAGCTCTAAGATTTCTTGAGACTTATGGTGAGTCTTTGGCTCTTCGCCTGGCATTTGTTTCAAGAGATGGGGTCTATATTGTTATTCCATTTCTCTTCTAATCTATCTTTGCTTTGAAGTGCCTATATCAGTCTTATTCTATCTTGTAAGGTTATACTATTACACTCGTATAATAATCCTGCAAGTTTTTATACCGGAGTGTGGCAGCGTTGTCAGTTGATGTTGAGGTCTATTGTTTGAACCAGTTGTTAGCCATACAGATAACAAATGTCACAATTCAATTGTTGACACTTATATGTGTGAGGCTGTATAAGAAAACATAAGTCACTTCTTGAGTTCTTGTCATATGTTTGCAAGCATTTGCAACTTCTATTTCTGTCCGTGTGTGTTTTGACTTCTGAGTGAGGGGCAGAGGTTGTAATATTACAAGGAATTAATTTAGATAAACTTTGTAGGCAATTTGGATTGATATGCTGACAATTATTCTTCCTAGTTGGATCTCGTTTCCGGCAAAATGGTTGCTGTCAATCCAGTTAACAAAGCTTTATGTTACTATATTTGTCTACAGGGACTAGAGTTGAAGGAATTTTGCGCCAGTCTGCAGACGTTGAAGAGGTGGAGCGCAGAGTCCAGGACTATGAACAAGGTCTAGCCCACACTTTACTTGCTATACTTCTTGAGATAAGACAGGACTAACATGTAAAGGTGTTATATCTATAATGTGATTCTGTTAATCTTCCTCAAGTTTGGGTATTTTGTTGATCTAGGTAAAAATGAATTTGATCCTGATGAGGATGCACATGTTGTTGGTGACTGTGTGAAGGTAAATCATAAGAAAATATATTATGTTAGTTCCCAAGCCTTGTGGTATAGCACTGCTTAACTCATGAACATCTGATTTGCAGCATGTTCTTCGCGAGCTTCCTTCATCTCCAGTTCCAGCATCTTGCTGTACTGCATTGCTTGAGGCTTACAGTAAGTTCTGCTCACACAATGTTGAAGATATTTTTAATATATGATGGGTTTCGCCGTTTAGGTTTAACAATTTGAATCCTCATGTTTTATCAACATATTGAAAGTGCTTTTAAGAATTGGATAATCTATAAAGCTGAAAAGTGATTGATAGTGCTACTACTATTGAACATGTTGCGAGCAGATTTTGCCTACTTATGCAAAATTTTATATATTTTCTTAATTTCCTGATTATTGCTTCAGAAATCGATCGTAAGGAAGCTCGGGTAAATGGTATGCGATCAGCTATACTGGAGACCTTTCCAGAACCAAACCGGCGGTTATTACAAAGGTATTTAGCTCTGCTGGATGATCGTCTTCCAAAGTCTTGGTTCTTTAGACCATTATGCCATTTTACTTCTGGAGTTGTTTTGGGTGGAAGTGGCTTGAGAGATGTATTCATGCTATTGAGAGAAATGGCAATCATGCTGATTAGTGTGTGCTATACTGCCATGACTTCCAAGTATATTGATGCTGTCTTTTGAGCAAAAGTTCTTTCAAACTCGATTACTGTTACGTTAAATATTTTGAAACACCTTTATGGCTCTTGTTTCATTTTTATTTGTTTCTTTCATTAAATGACAGCTTTTCATTCTTTAAATTCACTCCTTATTCATTTATCTTCCTTTTGCAGAATATTAAGAATGATGCACACGGTTGCTTCTCATGCCTCTGATAATCGTATGACTCCATCTGCTGTTGCCGCCTGCATGGCACCTTTACTTCTACGGCCTCTGTTAGCTGGTGAGTGTGAGCTGGATGATGACTTCGATATGAATGGTGATAACTCAGCTCAGCTCTTGGCTGCTGCAAATGCTGCTAATAATGCCCAAGCTATCATCGCAACCCTTCTGGAGGAATATGAGAATGTATTTGATGTAAGTTGCTTATACCTGTCTCTTTGAGTATTTTCAATGTAATAAACGGCTCTCAGATTGTAATGTGGTATTTTTTGCTCTGGTGTACCTGCTGCCTGAGCTAGTGTTGTGTGCAGCAAGTTTATATGCAGTCGTCTTCGCTCTTATATCTATAGTAAGACATAGCAATGTGCACATGGTTTTGAATAGTGTGGAGTGCGCATACAGTGTACTCCGCCTAGAATTATTTTCTCTTCCAACTTTTTAACATGGAACCCCTTACACGCATGGAACAGGAGCCTCATTGGAGGCGCTTGGGGTTATGATGATGATAATTATTCCAATTTTTGCTACTTGCAAGTGGCATGGTTGGTTGACCTACTGTAAAGGAAAAACGTACTCACTCATGGGCAAAGTATATGGCACAAAGCCTTTGTTTGTTCTTCCTCTTTCACCCTTCCAAAAATTCTTGTAACAACGACCTAGTCAGTTGAGTTGTTATATTGAGTACTGTGATATGTGTGCATTCGCTTGTCTTTTATTGTATAAGGACAGACCTCTAGGACTTCTGTATAACTCTATCGAATAAAACAGGAGTTCTGCGGGTTGATTTACTGTATTTGAGTTCTGCTGTAACTATGACTAAAGGACATTCAGTAATGAGTATTCGTTCAATATTTCACTAGTCATTGTAATTTTGCAATTTTTTAGTCCTTGTCTAAGCACATAGAAGGAACCCATTTATTTGGGATCTTTTTTCCCTTAGCTTCTAATCAGCGTATGCTTGGCCTTTACCTGAATCATTTGCAAGTTCCTCTATTCTTCAAACAGATGTTTGTTTGTTCGTTGAGTTTGTGCATTCCATTTTGCAGGATGATAGTTTGCAAAGATGTTCGATTTCAGCCGACTCACGGATCGAAAATAGTGGTAGTGATGATTCAACAGATGACGAGAATCTGGATGTCAAAGTCAATGGGTACCATAATACTGAAAATGGAGCAGACGAAGAAACGGATGATGACCAGGAACGGGTATTGAGTGGCAAATTGAGCGAAAGCAGTGGCTATGCTGGGAGTGACCTATATGATTATAAGGTCTCTTGCATTTTTAATTTTTTTTCCGATCTCTCTCCTAGTTAATAGAGCAGCTTTTATCAAGGTTGAATCAGATTTTAGTTGATTCTGCTTATAAGACAACTATGTTGGTATGTTGACTCTATTTCCTTCGCTGATATTTAGGTTCAGGCCCTCGGAGGTGATGATTCCGATGGATCCTCTAGGGGTGATAATGTCTCATCCATCAATTCAAAACCTCACATGGATAATCAAACATTTCGAGAGTCTAATGGTGAGTTGAGTGAACAAAATACACCAATAAAAGCGAGTGCAAGCTCAAATAATGTGTTGGGCAGTCCCGTGGTTACCACTGGAGAGTCTTATCGGTCCATGGGAGAGATACTGTCGTCAATGGATCCAGGACCTCCGTTACCTATCTCAGGTGCTGAATCAAATACTGAAAAACCTACCAGTAAATTTTCTGGTACCAATGCTAAGCGGTCAACATTTTGGGGCAGAAGTGCTGTAAGTTTGCTCACCTTTCATGAACCTTGAAAATAATAAAGGAATGCTGTTACTTGTGTATCCATATATGAGATGATTGTATCTTGTCCTTTCTTTAGCAGAAATTTCATATCAATGGCTGTGTCTAATGATTTCATTTGTACAGCACATCCAATTGTCAGATTTGTTGCTTGAATTAAAGTATTTGTTTGCCTTTTCAGGTTCGTAAAACACCATCGATGGAGTCAGTCGATTCTTCAGGAGAGGAAGAGTAAGAGTACTGTCCATGTTTTCTTTTATTCTCTATTCGCCGTATAGGAAGCTCCCAGCTACTATTAGTTATTAGGGATATGAATTTGTTGCAGATTTACAGTGATAAACTGATAACCATGTTTAAGTTCATTCCTGAATATTCTGTGATCCTGATATTGCACTTATTATTTCTTACTGATTTTAACTGCTATGCTAAATTGCTAACTCTTTTTTATTGGTTCCTCTTGCCCGACAGACTTGCCATCCAGAGGCTCGAAATCACGAAGAATGACTTGCGGCACCGAATTGCAAAAGAGGTAAAAGGGGGAGAAAATGACAATATTTTCTTTCTATCTAGTGTAGGGGCAGTTGCTGACAGAATATATGTTTTTATCTCTGGTAGGCCCGTGGCAATGCGATATTGCAAGCTAGCCTAGAGAGAAGGAAACAAGCTCTGCATGAGCGCCGCTTGGCACTTGAACAAGATGTACGCTCCCTCAGTTCTTCTCTCTTCGTACTTCTTAAATAGGCGGTTTATTGCTTGAGAACTTTTTCTTGCCTGGTTTTCTGAAATGAGCTTGATTGTTTTGGGATGCCGATTAGTATCCGTTCTGGCGTTCTTGGTCCCATAGAATTATGACTTCCTTGGTTCCTTGATATAACATCTTGTTTATGTTTATTTTATATGGTCAAATATTGTTATGCTGAATTACTGACAGATAGTACTATGTAAACAAGAGTTACTGTTAGGCTGGTGGCTACTTTCTTATGAATCTTTCTGCTGCAGGTTCAAAGACTGCAAGAGCAGCTTCAAGCTGAAAGAGATCTAAGGGCTGCACTGGAGGTCGGTCTAAGCATGTCCTCTGGGCAATTTTCAAATTCTCGTGGGATGGATTCCAAGGTTTGTATTGTACATCTGTCGTTGGATTTCAATGTCCTATCTTTTTCTTGTGATCATTTGAATTAACTCTATCCTGGGTATACAATAATTACCGTGTGTTGGCTGTGAAGACGAGGGCTGAGCTTGAGGAGATTGCTCTCGCTGAGGCTGACGTTGCCAGGTTGAAGCAAAAAGTGGCAGAACTGCACCAGCAACTCAATCAACAACGACAACATCAGTTTGGGTCGCTCTCTGATGCATGCGATAGGTATGAGGGTGTTCTTCCTTTTTTTTCTTCCCCCCTCCCTCCCCCCCATCTGTTTTTGTTGTGTTGGTGGGGGGGGGGGGGGGTTGGTTATTGAGCTGTCTTTTGACTCTATGTTGCGGGTTGCTTTGTTGTTATTGAACTTTGATGAAAATGGTCCACTTTGTTATCTGAACATTGAGTTGAGTATCTTAAGCCTCCAGTATAAATATAGACAAATGAACTAGTGTATTTGGCTAGTTTGCTGAAGTATGTGTGACGACCTCAATATAATTCCATAGGTCAATGTTGTTGTCGAAAGTTTCCTCCTGGAGATACTTCACTAGATGGATTAATAGACTTCCGCTGTTTTCTAGACTGGTGTTGATCTTATGGATGTCCATCATTTTATTTAATCTTCTATAACCATGCTGAACGGCGAAAGACAGGAGTTACCTTACTTTGTTCATTTCTTGTGAGAGCAGGAGACTTCTTCAGCATGATTTTGACAGTACTCTGGCGTTTTGTAATCATGAAAGGAAACAGAGAAATGAGGTATGTCTTTACATGATCCTTACAATGTTCCATTCTCTCATTGGGTGATGGAGAAGATGGGGATTGAATGTCTACAAATATGTCAGTTAGTGTAATTACCATAGCTTGAATATACTACTTGCTGGCGTACACTTGTCTACTTTTCTGTCTGTCCTACCCTGTACGCTCACTGAACCGACAAAAAACGGAGTCAGATGCTTTTATTCTTATGTTTATCATCAACTTCAGATACTAAGACCCTAGGACACACTAGTTCGGATTTTAGGTTTAGATACCAGGTGAGATGAGAATAGCTTAATAAGCTGGGCAACACATTGGTTCTGCTGTAGGACGGTTCAGTGCTCCCAGAATGGAGTCATGTCAAGGGTCAATTATTAGCTGGTGGGAGCAGCAATAGGCCGACCCGGAAGCAATTCTTGGAGCCAACTAACTTGAGTGATTCAAAAAGCACCGAAGCTTCACCTGGCGTGTCTTTGGATGAGTTTGGTGCTGTTGATTCTTCATCCATGCCTTCCACTTCCAGAGCAGCAGAGGTAGGGCTTCTGTTCCGTGTATGATATCCTGGAATTTTGTAAAGTTGGTTCTGTATCGGCTGCCAACTCTTCAAATCATCTAGTATCATCTGGAATTTCGAACACCTTCTTCTTTCTGTTTGAGGCTCTATGATCAGTTACCAACTAAGAGCATTTACTGGCAGTAAGAGTAAGGTATAACATCATAACAACAATTGCTTTCAAATGATGGCTTGCAGGTACTGGAATTTCCAAGAATTCCTTCAGCAGCGTCATCCACATTAGTAGAATTAACAACCAGGCTTGACTTCTTCAAGGAGCGGCGGTCTCAACTCATGGAGCAGCTGCACAACCTAGATTTGAACTATGGAGTGGCGACTTCACAAGACTATCTGTACAGACCATCATCACCATCATGGAGCTGATTCCACGCCTCGTGAGCACCTGGAGAAATCGGACAGGGGCAAAGCTTGGTGCTTATTATTTGTACATCCTTTTACTGATTGCATATAGTTAAATCTCTTGTAATTTTTTGTGCTTTATTTCAAATGGACTCTGTTTCTTCTCTTCTTTTCTAGAGAGTAATTATTTTTTGTAGTGCACATTGGTCGTGGAACTGGTGTTGAAGATCGTTTCCCTTCCCTTCATTCCCGTATCTTGGGTTATGGATGATATCGAAGTGTAGCACGTATTGTATCATTTTCTCTGTGTATATCCTTGCTTTAGATCAAACTCTTGCGTCCGAAAAAGAGAGAAAAAGAACTTCAGCTGTTATTCAGTACTATAACTAATAATATAAGTAGAAAGGTTTTGTGTTGCTTGTATCAAGGTCTAATTTTCTCTACAGTTTGTTACGGAAATGCTGTTTACATATTCTTACGTTGCAAATCGAGTATTGGTTTGTTATATCTTGCATTTTGCAGGAACTGCAGTGTTGCGTTCATGTTCATACGGGCTCCTGTCGGAGTTGTGAACTGTGTTTATAATTACAGTCAATGTAAGAGCGACCCCAAATTATTTTGCGACCAATACATTTTAATTGCAGCGCGCCTGTGTTGAAGACCTTTTTTTTCACGCAAGAGGCGTTATGAGTCCTGCCTACTAAAGAACAGAGGCTGAAGTATCAGGAACTTTCTCCTGCCTATGACAAAAAAAAGGGTGAAGAAGAAACAGAAATAAGGCGCATCAGCTGTGAATTATTACAGTACTATTACAATCATGGAAAATGGTGTGAATGATAGCTAGCTCAGGTGGTAACGTCATAAAGGGTGGTGTACGAGTATCCGCGTTTATATCAAAAGTGCCCTCGTAACTGCTGTTACACAGGCTTAATCTTAAAGACCATTAGGCCTCTGCTAACAGGGTGCAGTACTACGAAGATGTAAGCCACTGGATGATTTCATCAATATGCTTATCAGAACTGCCACCTTCATCCACTGCCTCCCTAGCAAATCCTTTCCACATCGCGGCATTCTCCTTCATCTTCGCCCCTCCTCGGCCACCCATGATTTCCTCGAGGCATCGACTGATCTCCCCTCGAACAACCAAGTCATTCTCATCAGCCACAGGTGTAATCCCCACTCCCCAAACATGATCCACAAAGTGGGCGTCAACCAGTTGGTCCAAAAATTGCGGCATTGCTATTACTGGCACCCCAAAGCTCAATGCCTCAATGGTCGAGTTCCATCCACAATGACTCATAAAACACCCCACCGCGTCATGAGCCAGTACATCCAACTGAGGGCACCACGGCACCACCAAACCCTTGTCCGAAATTTCGTTGGTAAAACCACTAGGCAACCTTTCCTGTTCTGTTTCCCTGACCACCCACAGGAAACTGGCTGAATTATGCTTCAATGCCTCTGCAATTTCCGCCATCTGATCAATGCTCAGTTGCGCCACACTGCCAAATGCAATGTACACTACAGAGCCAGCAGGTTTGGTGTTTAACCAGCTCATACAGTCTTCATTTGTGGGCATATACTGGTTAAAACCATAGTCTATATCATTCTCTATTCTTTTGTCAATATAAGCAGATGGAAGAGTTGGTCCAATTGTCTTCACTTTGCATATATTTGACATCCAATTTATAACCTGCACCCATGTTTACCATATGATGTTTACCATATGATGTTACAATTTTCATCCAACTCTAATCATCAAATCAAGACGTACTACTAGTGCATTATAAAGCATGAATATTGAGTTGATTCTTTAACAGATTGGGAAGGCGAATATCAAATCAGAGTCTAAGTTTACGAGTAGTCGATTAACATGACACATATGACATAACACATTCCAATTTTACTACCAACCCAACAAAATATACCGTTGCACGTAGTAATATCTTAGTTTCACTATAGGGTTGAGTGGTTGACGTGACACATAATAAGCATTCATTCGTTCGAGATTACAAAATATAACGTACTCAAGAGTTACTTTAATTACCTTTTCCTCGAGTTTATCAAAGGAGTTGAGTAGAACAAAGTCAGCTTGAACAGCGTTGGCATAATTTTTCACGAGCCATTGGAGCAAAGGGTGGAGCCCATTGATGCCTTTAGGATGATAATTAGGGTTGTCATATGACATAAAGGACATAGGCTGCTTTTGTATGATCAGTTCCGGAGGGGGCAAACTCAGGGGCGAATCTAGCTCCGTACTTTCACTTTGAGTGTGCTCAAGGTGCAAACGATAGTAACTCACAAATGACGCAGCCGCAGCAGTGAAAAATACCGCGACCGCGACATTATGCTCGCGCGCTACAAGAAGCGCCCAGTGCAAACTCCCTTGGTACACCAATAGACACTTATTATTAAGTGCCTCTTGCTTTTTAGCAAGGATGACCCGTGCTAGGTTCGGGGCTCCCTCAGCTTCGAACCTAGCCATACGGTCTACAATGTGGAGCGTCGACTCCTCGGTGTCGTCGTAAATGGGCTCTAAGGTTATGGACTTGTAGGTTGAGATGTAGGGAGCCATTTGTTGGGTGATACTAAATGTTGTGGCTATGGTTACATGTACACCTTTCCAAGCTAGCCGTTTGGCGAATTGGACCATGGTGTTCATGTGACCTTGACCATGATAAGGTAACATTATAACTTGGATCAACTTATTTCCATCAGCCATGATCTATGAAATTTGATGATTTTTGGCTGCTTCGTATTCTTAGATTTCTATACACTTTTTTTTAATTGCTAAGTTGGTTGAGAAGAAGACTTAAGAACAAATTAACATTTGTTTTGTGTCCCACGAGCCACTCGTGTGCACTTTAGCTCTTGTGTAGTTGTGTTGGCCTTTATTTTTCAACTTAATGAAGAAGTTTCAGGCATTTATTTATTAATTTTAGAGTGTGACTGATGACTTGATGAGGTTTTAACTTTTAAAGTTGACAAGGTTGAGATTATTCGTTTATGTCTGAACTGAATGTAAATTTATTTGTTCGAGAATGATTTGATTTGAACTGAATTAATTGGCAGCAAATTAAACTTAGGCAAATTTTTACCAAAATCAAAACTAGATTAATCGGGAGTTATAGAATCAAATACTATGTGAGCTCATTATATAATCTAGCCGAATTAATTATGTTGAAACGCATTACACGGGACAACGTTCTTCACCAATCTAGTCTTCTACTAAAGTTAAAAAATTTAAATCCATCTACAGTCCATGCAAAAATCATACAATAACATCCGAACCAAGTCGCGTAGCCAATAACTTAGACAAACCTCAACGGATCTGTTTATCTCTAACCTATGCTTCTCAATTACTTTCGCATTTCGCACCTACTAGACGTAGATCCGACCCGAGTTGCGCACCCGTTTACACCACAGAGGAACCCACCAGAAACTACTTTGAGTAACGTAAGAAGTAAGGGAAACAGACTGAAGAAGAAAGAGACGGTAAAAAAGGAAAGGGGGGAAGAATATACGGATAGTATTTTTCCATTATCCTTTTTTATTTTCTTTCCATCTAAACGACAGAGAGACAGAACTAATAATCAGTGGAATTTGTGTCATTCTCATGTTTAACACTCTTTGATTAATTATTATTAAGGTTGGCTTCCTCTTCAAGATTTATGCCACTTTAAAAAAAGTTCCATCACCCATGTAAGTTTCTTCTCATTTATCTCTCAATTTAATTGTTCAATTGTACTTATTTTATGTGTTAATGTCAGCTTAATTTGTTTTAAATTTGTGGGTTTTGTTTGGAAGTTAAGTTTGTATGCTAGAGTTGTATTGTTTTGCTTGAATTTTGGGGAAGAACAAGAATTTTGGGATTGTGGTAACTTTGAAATTTGATTGTTTGTGAAAAAGATTTGAACTTTATGCATAATTTGACTAATTTGAAGTGGGGTTCTCATTTTGAAGTTGTTTTCGGGTGTTTTGGGCATTTTTTAATTTTAATTTTGCCCAAAATTTGGTTGTTTTAATTGGGGAAATGTTGATGGGAGAGAAAGAAATTAGGGTTGTGAAGTTGGGATACTCTTGATCGTGATGTTGAATTGGAAAAATTGGAACTTGGGTCGGTTTGATGGCTCAATGACGTGGGTTACTCTTTCTGTGGGATAAAAGATCGAAATGTGAGGCAATTTCGTGCTCGAAACAGAGGGAAATGCAGAGTAGTGTGCATGTTTTAAATTTGGTAGCCTGCATAGCATGTAGTTGGTAGTGAGAAGAATTACATTTGCATTTCGAAATGGGTAGTGTCGGTTTGGGATTTTCGGGGCTGGGTGTTGAATCTTGCGAAATTGGGTGTCTTAGTTGGGGAATGTCGAGGGAAACAATTGGAGCTATTGAAACTTGGTTCCGTTTGATGTTTAATGATTTATCGAAGTACTTTTCATTTTCTAAAGATTGAACTTTTAAGGTGGTATAATTGGTGGGTGTGTAGATTATGTTCTCAGTAACAACAGGCAATAAAATGGGCGAATCAGTATTGATTCTCTCCTTGCAACATCTAGGGAGGTCCATTTTTGGTCGCCTTACCCCTGAGTCGCTGACCAGTGAAGGAGTGGAGGGTAGATTTTGCCTCTTTTTTGGGAAGTCTAAATTTTGTTTGTGTATTTGCAAGTTACAGTAACTTGGGAAAATTTTGGTAAATATGCATCTTCTTCATTGGACAGTGTTTAGGTAGGTATTGTGGGGGTGTCTTAGGAAAGATTGCCTTATGTTATTGGTGTAATGCCAATGTTGTTGAGCTTGTGTCTAGTATGATGGAAAGGATCGCGTGACTTGCTATATGTTGATATACAATTTAGGGTGACTTCTTATGATAGAAGCTGTATTGACCTTTCGATTTGCTTGTACAAACGTCAGGCATCACCTTGGTTCATGAGTTGTGAACCTCGTCTATCATGAGACTAGCTTATCCTCCAAGCTTGAAGATGCCTAACCCTATCCCGTGGTTGGGTTTTCATTCAACCAACAAGATGGAGCCAACATCAACTCCCTCCCAACTAGTTGAGGAATCACCTAACAGATGGCCCTCATTTGATATCAAGTCTTTTGGGCTCTCTATTTTATCGATCATCCCTTGGGATAGATTCCAGATGCCAACCACTATAAATAAGGAGCTGAAAAGACAAGCAAGATCCCGAGGTGATGATGCGTCTACTAGTGTTGCAACTCCTCGAGTGAAGTTCAGACCATATGTATCTAAGGTCCCTTGGCATACTGGAGCTAGAGCCTTCTTGTCTATGCTCTTCCCACGATATGGTCATTATTGTGGGCCAAATTGGTCCAGCGGAAAGGATGGAGGTTCCCTCGTCTGGGATAAACGCCCTATCGATTGGTTGGACTACTGCTGTTATTGCCATGATATGGGCTATGACTCTCATGACCAAGCAGAACTTCTACAAGCAGATCTAGCTTTTCTGGAGTGTTTGGAGAAGCCTCATATGCAAACTAAAGGGGATAAGCATGTTGCTTTTCTCTACAAGACCATGTGCACCCAAGGTGATTTGTAATTTATTGTTCTCAACACTTTCTTATTCAATTAATGAAGAATCGATGATTTAACCATTGAAATTCTTGATATATTTTCAGGTCTCAGGAATATACTCATACCTTACAGAACACAACTTGTGAATTTTCAATCAGGGCGGCCTCTGATTCAATTTGGATGGCTGAGCAACATGACATGGAAAGTATGGAGCTTTGGGACAACTACGAAGACAGAATGATCACGCACTTCCTGCACCTGATTGAGGATAAGCTATAGTCTCTCTTTTCTGGTATCTCTAGCACATTTTGTATATGTTGAATGGGTGCAATTTTCAAGAGTTCAATGCTTCAATCTAGTGTGTTCGAATTGTCGTAGTTTCTTGTTTGTTTTGAAGGTCGACCTTACGATGTTCATTTCTAATCGACCCCTTCACTGTAAATAACTTTCAGCCTCTTCGTGTCCTCTTAAGCACTGTTTGAATGCAAATATAATATAGGCTTTTCATGGTCATGTGTAGAACTTTCGTGTTGGTACCTCTTTTGTGTGGCCTGCGTAATTTTCTGCAATGTCTATGGATTTCAGGAAGACAATGCTAAGTTGTGCTCCCCCCCTTCCCCCCTCCACCTGCTGGTTTCGATGAATGGCCTTATTCTGTATAATCTCATCATCTGATGCATTACCACCTAGCCCGTGGTATCTGTCCAACTGAGTGTTTCACTGAACTACCAACGAACTGACTGTGGAGCTGTGCTAATTCTCGAGACGCGTGTTGAATCGCTTCTAATGTTAGGGAAGGTTTGTTTGGACTTCCAGCAGAACTCAAATCGCCTAATTGATGGGATGATAAGTGAGGTCGATTCTTTAGAGTTTTGGTTCAGCAACTGAAGAATGTATCTCTGTGTTTTTCATGTTCATGGTTCATCTACTATGATGTGTAGTGTGTTAATCTTTGACAGTGAGCCAGCTCCTTGTTGTAGAAGCAACCCTTTATTGATGACATGCATCCATCAACACAAGGGCCAGAGTTTATAGAAATTTCACTTGTTGCTGTTGTTAGTCTTTCGCTTTACTTGTCTTCTCTTTAGACTTTAGTCATCTTATTGGACAGATCGAACCAATCATATTGCGGTCATTTACTCGTGTTTCTTACTAAAGCAGCTTGTGGATTACTATACCATGTTACGAGGCTACAGATTTACTTAGTGGTTAAGATGGAAGTATCGAGAAAAATTGGAATCTCTTTCCTTCTCTTTCGTGTTATCGCCTCTACTTCTCATGACGCATATGTCATTCTTTAAGAGGTAATCTAGCGTTAGTTAAGACCTCGAAGGGTCATAATCCAAGGTCAATTAAGAGGCAACTATGACTTATGAGAGTGGTCTTCAACAATATAGTTAGAATTTCAATCTGGAGGTTACGATTCTACGACTCTACAATCCAACAAATGTTGACACTTGATAGAGATCATATGTTCTTAACTTTTGATTAAGAAACATCTTGATTTGAAATCTCGTGATCTAAGGAAGATTTTGGTTATTCTATGAGAACGACACTGAGTTTCAATTCAAATTAAACTTGTAAGATTAAGAAATGAAACAGACAAGATAAATCACTACAAGTGTCTATAACCCATGGGCAGCTGGTAAATTGACCTTGCCCAAGTTTTATGATTAACAATGTGTGATTGGTTACATTCAAATATAATTATGATTGTTGTTTTGGTTCCATTAAAGAATAGAAGAAAAACTTTGAACATCTTTGAATTCTACAGTTCCAATTTCATGACCTTGAATATTATCTTTTGAATAGTACACTTGTATAATATATAATAATCTACATAATCAAACACTAAAATTTTACAGTCAAATAGATGGAAGAGTTATTCTCCTCATGTCACAAATTCATATAACCATTTTCAATATTCCAAAGTACGGAGTATCTTATATGGATTTTCACTGTAACTGTGACATAAAAATTCGACGACATGTTTCTGACTCCTTGGTGATAAAATCTAATCTACTCAGTAAACATATCACCTACTTTACAAACAACCCTACAATAGTTACATCCAAAACCTGTCCTTCGACTCTTCGTATATGACTATTCTGTTGAAATCATATAATAACCGTATCTTCTTAAAGCTTTCGAGGACAAATTCTACAAATATATTAATAATCATCATCAACAACATACTACCCAGATTTTCACCCCTCGTAAATAAATTGTTGTAACCCTGAAGTTCATTTATTTTGTCTTTTTAGGGTAAACTAGTTTGCATGCCCGTGCCACGCCCGGGCTATATATTTATATAATTTATACTCGTTTTATAGGAAAAGTGTTGACTTATCTTTGTTCTAATAAATTAGCATAATGATTATTTTCCATAAATTGGCTAATACTATACTACTCTATGATAATTTATTACCATATTCTAACCGATAATTGTATTTAAGCCAAGTGTCAACGTAAGAAAGACTTGGTTTCAGGTTTTAATATATAGTATTAGATAAATTGAAGTTATATTAATTTAATTTAAATTAATGAATCAAATAAAAAAAAAGAATAAAATAAAAAAAAAAAGGATTAAAAATTGGGGGTGTATCTATCATCCGTGTGTATAGCCAGTTATAAGCCTGTGGAGTCGTTTCCCCCAAATCTCTCTCTTCTCTAATTTTTCTCTCTCCTCTCTCTTCTCTTACAATAACATTGACCCACCAACGCAATTTCTACCCCTTTTCTCTCTCTTTGTGTCTTCTTCATCACTCTTCTTTCAAAGGGGGTAAGTCTAATTCCACTTTCTCTGTAATTTTCTGTTAATTTTTCTGCCCTTTTTTCCTTTGTAGTTTAGATTTAATTCATAAAGTTTTGATTTTTCTGGGTTTTTTTGGACATGGTAGCTTGAATTTTACGCTAATTGTTGATATGTATCTTCTGTAGTAAGCTTTTTGGTTGCCCATGTGTTAATTCTGTAGCACTGTGTAAGAAATTTGGGGGTTTTGATTGTGATTTTTTCTGGGTTTTGAGTTTTTTTTGACTGGGTAGTTGCCAAATTCAATTGAAATTGCTGTTTTTGTGAATTATTGGGTGCCCTTTTGCTTGGATTGTTGAAAAGTTTTGATTTTTGATGGGTTTAGCTTTTTGAAGTTAGCATTATTATGATCCTAGGGTTGTGAATTGTGAAAGTTTGGGATTTTTAAGGTTTTTTTTGTTGTGTTTCTGGTGGATTTTATTGGGTTGATAGTGTTTTGTTGTGTGCAATATACCACATAGGCTTGGGTGTGATGTATAGAAGCTTCTTGTTGAAGGAATAATCTGAACTGAGGGTTGTTGCAATCCTGGGTTTTGAGTCTTTTGTGGGTATAGTGATTTTGGGGACGATTGTCGAAAAGTTGAGCTCGTCTGAATTGCTTTTTATAAGAAATTCGGAATTAGGTAAATGTAGTTCCGGTGTGCTAGTTTTATAGTGTTGCGATTTTGCTGCTAGAGTTTGATTGTTGGGGGTCTTCTTGCGGTATGTAGCCGTGTTGGACTGGTGGTTTAGATTCAATCAAGGATTGGTTCTTGTTGTATGTTCGGTACTCGTGGTTTTTCTGACTACGAAGCGTTTCTGAAATTGAGAGCGGCTTTGTTGTTGCTGTAATTGGTACTCGTGATCTGATACATGGACAACTAGTTTATGTTGTGCTTTCCTTTTGCTCTTTTATAGACTGTTACTTGCTTTTACAAACTAGAAACTACCATATGATTGTATACCATACTGAGCGTAACTTGATTATGCTGTTTTAATTATGACCAGGGTTGATGTTGAGTTAATTCAGATAATTGTTATTGATGATCGTTCAGATGGAAAAGACATCGACTTCAACATCCAGAGAGCGTGCTCAACAGCTGTTCAACAAGGTACTTCATTTTTCCTTCCCTGTTACATGATTGCTGATAAGTGGTAGTGGTAGGCTGATCTGAGAGTTTGGGAAACATGACTTTTGAGCTCCTGCCTGTGCGGCGAACTGGACCTTATCCATATCTGAGATTGTTCTGTTACTCATACTCTATTCTGGGCTGTCTTTTCAATTTTGTCAGAATATAGAGTTGGAGAAGAAGAGGCAGAAATCGCTTCAAGCAAGGATTCCATCTGACCCTAACACTTGGCACCAGATACGGGAAAACTATGAGGCTATAATTCTTGAAGACCATGCCTTTTCTGAAAATCATAATATTGAATTTGCACTCTGGCAACTTCATTACAAGCGAATTGAGGAGTTTAGAGCACACTTCAGTGCTGCCCAAGCATCTGCACGGTCGTCTGCAACTAACAATTCAAGAGCGCCTCAACAACCGGATAGAATAGCGAAAATACGTGTGCAGTTCAAAGCATTCCTGTCTGAGGCTACAGGATTCTACCATGATCTAATTCTTAAAATTAGAGCTAAGTATGGTCTTCCTTTGGGGCATTTCTCTGATGATTCAGACAATTTGGCACTTGTCGGAAATGATACGGCGAAGTCGTCAGATGTAAAGAAAGCTTTATTGTCCTGTCACCGTTGCCTGATATATCTAGGTGACATTGCGCGTTACAAAGGGCTGTACGGGGAGGGTGAATCAAGAGCTCGCGAATACTCTGCAGCCTCAAGTTATTATCTGCAAGCCGTATCGTTGTGGCCTTCAATTGGGAATCCCCACCACCAGGTTTGTTTCTTACTTTTAAATTTTTTAATGCCCTTGTATCAGTTTCACTTGGATCAAATAATTATGGCATAATAAATAATTCACATGGGTTAATTTGTTCTTTTTGGTGCCATTTAGCTTGCAATATTGGCTACTTACACAAGCGATGAATTGGTAGCTGTCTACCGGTATTTTAGAAGTTTGGCGGCAGAGGTTCCCTTCCCAACAGCCAAGGATAACTTGGTCATTGCATTTGATAAGGTAATACAACAGCATCTAATTGTCTTACTGCTTGAATATCTCTTAACGTTATGAAAATTGCTTGAAGTGGTTGTATCAGAATTCAGAAATCTGTGAAACTCACAGTCATATATAGGCTGGGTGAATTTGGGTTTTGAAGCACCGTACTTATAGTGATATAACTAGGAATTCTAGACACTCCAAGAAGCTGCAGTCTTTATAATTTAGGTGGCTTATAGATAAGCTGCAGTCTGAAAGCTTTCCAGACTTGATTTACACGGTTAGTGACTTAGTATATGGGTCATTGTTTAAGGTCCTACTCAAACAGATATGAGATGAGTATCTTAAATGCTGTACTGGAATCAATTTCATTCAGTGCTTGTCGACAAAATATTTATAATCTTTTTTCTTTCGTTTTCTTTTTTGGCACGTCCTTACAGAATCGGCAAAGCTACACTCAACTACTTGAAAAGAAGAAAAATGCTGGGAACAAGGAAGTCAGTATGAAAGAGAAATACAAAGACTTTAGTAACCAATTTGTTCGGCTTCATGGCATCCTTTTTACTCGGACAAGGTACTGGTCGTTGTCTCTTTATAGCCTAGTAGCCTTACAAGTGTATTTTTCACGTCGATTTTTTTTTAATGTGCTATCTCTCTTCCGATCTACCTATCTTTTCCCAGCCTGGAGACATTTTCTGCCGTCCTCTCTTCAGTTACTGAAATTCTTCATGAGCTTCTATCTTCTGGGCCAGATGAAAAGCTAAATTTTGGCGGAGATGCTATGGAGAATGGACTTGCCATTGTGAGACTTGCTGCCATCCTCATATTCACAGTTTACAACGTGAATAAGAAGACTGAAGGCCAAAGCTATGCAGAAATCTTACAGCATAACGTTCTCTATGAGAATGCTTGTACTGTAACCTTTGAGCTTATGGGTCTCATTGTTGAGAGATGCCTGCAACTTCATGATCCTTCATCTAGTTTTCTTCTACCTGGCATTCTGATTTTCCTGGAGTGGCTAGCTTGTTGCCCAGATGTTGCTGCTTGCACCATTGATGAGAAGAAAATAACTGCTGCCAAAATGTCATTCTGGAAGCATTGTATAGCTTTATTGAACAAGCTTGTGTCTAGTCATATGGTTTCAGTTGACGACGATGGAGATGAAACATGCTTTACAAACATGAGTAGGTATGAGGAAGGGGAAACTGACAGTCGTCTGGCGTTGGGAGAGGATTTTGAGTTAAGGGGGTTTTTGCCCCTGCTTCCTGCGCAGAATATTTTGGAATTTTCCAGGAAGCACTCGACTGGTGTTGCTGGCAACAAGAAGGAGAGACGAACTCGAGTCAAAAGGATTATAGCTGCTGGCAAGGCCTTGGCAAGCGTAGCTATGGTTGACCAAAAGGATGTGTCATTTGATTCGAATGTGAAGCAATTCATAATCGGAAGTCAACCACAAGTGCCTGAAAATAGCCTGCCAAGCACTTTCTTCACGTCATCTGAAGCAGGTATTCCTGAGCAAGAGATTGCAATGCCTTCTTCTTTAAATGCTCTAATGATGCGGGGAAATGTTCAGCTCGCATTTGAGGGGGATGATGAAGATGAAGAAATTGTTTTCAAGCCGGTGCTTGTCGAGAAGCCTGCCATGGAAATGGCACGAAGTTCTTTTGAGGTCTCAGAGAAGGGTAAGAGTGCACGTCCTCATAGCGGTTTGCGTTTCCAACAGCTTACATCGGAGCTCATTATGCCTAGTTCTGACAATTTACCTATGCAAGTTCATTCAACGAGGGATATGCAGAACGCAACATGGCTAACAGAGCAGCAAGCTTCTGTTGCTGATGGAATCAAAAAGTTGAGATTTGTGGAGAACGGACTCGTGACAGCACCTAATATGAAAGGAAGCTTGGGTGTCCAGAACGCAGGCCCACTTTTTCCTCCACAACAGCCTGTCGGTTTGAGGGACACTGCTGCATATTCTGACTACAGGAGAGGTCCAGAAAATATGATCCCATTCAATATGAATTCTTCTGCATTCCCTGATGTGGCTGCTGATACTTTAGTGGTAAAACCACCAGCTACTTCAGCAACATTTAAAAGTCAAGCGGCTCGTCCTCTTAGACATCTTGGCCCTCCCCCTGGTTTTAGCCATGTTCCTCCAAAGTCTGTTAACATGCCTGTATCAAGTGTGGCTGGGGCAAATGGCTCGATGATAGGTGATGATTACCGCTGGTTGGATGGGTTTCAAATGCCATCTTCAACAAGTAGTTTAGGGCCAAGTTATGCCATAAATCAAGGGTCACTTGGTTTTAACCCTGTTGTAAGTAATAGTGGTAGCTCAAATGGATATAGTGGCTTGCCCTTACCTGGAATGCAATCTAATGGTGTACAGTTGCAAGGAGGGAACTTGAATAACTATTCTGAAAACCAGCCTTACCGAAATATGGACCCTCACCATGCGCAAAAGCTACTTGAACAACAGCATATTATGTCTGGAAATCAGTTCAGTTCTCAGGCGGGGCATTATCAGGGGCAGCCCACCTGGACCGGCCATTATCGTGTGTGAGATCCTTTTGATGATATTGGAGACATCAATGGTGAGTGTCAATGCTTTCATATTTGGGTATCTGATGTTTACATGGTCAAGAATCCTCGAGTATTTATTATTTGGGTATCTAATGTTTATATGGTCAAGAATCCTTGAGTAATTATCATTTGGTATAATTTTTTTAAACTATCATGATTGATGCAACTTTTATCTGCTGACATAATCTTCTTTTGAAGGCCCGAGAGAATTGATTACGGAGAACGTCCTACGTTATTTTCCCGGGTGCACGCCCCAGCTGTGTAGTGCTCTCAGTGTTTTTTGGTATACCAGGTGATGGGTGGTGTGAGGTGTTCAGCTGGGACTGGCTGCCAAACTTGTGAGTATCTTTCTCTACTTTCAGCAATACCTTTCTTTTGTTTTGTTCATGTTCTTAGAAGTTAGAACCTGCCATAAACTTCTGATGTGTATAGTAAATCAAATGTCGATTTCCTTCCCGTACGCAAAATACTTACAAAGTAACACTGTGTGCTTTAAGGAGCGACTTACATAGAGCGCTGCAGTTTAAAATTCAAAGTTACTTTTTTCACGCCAATTGGGAGGATGATAATGTTATTCATGGCCAAATATCTTAAAAAAAAACATATTCAAGATCAGTGAGTAAGCCTTGTTGATGAGTACATGAAGAGCAGATCCTCACTCTAGGATTGAACTGTTTTGGTCACACATTTACTCTTGTGCAGATTCTGCTCAGCTACTTTCGTGGATGAAGGAATTAACTACCTTATCGCAGAGATGGGTTTGGTCACTGGCTTGTCCCGTTTTGACCACGTTATCTGGGTAAATCAGGTCTTTTGGCGGAAGATGGATTATAGGAAACATCTGTATTGGGTCAGTTGTTCGGTGGTGAAGGTCATGCTTGTCGTAGTTTCTCAGTGACTGGCAGCAGATATCAACTAATGCCACTCAGCTGAAGATTTTCAGAATAAGGTGATTTGTGTCCTGAAGGCTCTAATGGGGAGTCGCGTATTATGGAACTAGAGTATATAGCCTCAGATCTTGGGGCTGCTTCTGAATAATCGGGAAACCGAAGACTTCATCTCTGCTTCGTTTTGCTCTATTTAAATTAAACAACATGCACCGGAATAAACCTCTCTTGTTTGCTACGTTATTCTCATCTTCCGGTTGTGCATGCAGTAAAATAACTTGCCCTGTATTTACAGTTTGACATTTGGTACTACCACTGGTGTGTTTGATTGTTAAGTCACTTTTCATGGTTGTGCTCGTGTAGTATAATAATTTGTTGTTAAACAGATTGCGTTGAAAGTGCTTGATTTTGTGGTGTTTGCGCGAGTTAGAAAGAAGTTGAGGTCGATCAGGCTTGAACCCCCGATATTTTGGGGGCGTGTCACGCTTGAGTACTGAATTACTGATACAAACGAGCTCCCACAAGGCTACAATCCCTCCTAGCCTGTATTATGGATGTATGACGGAAGTAACTCGCACTTGGAATCATTATTTCAATCCACGTAAAAACTCGAATGCAAATACCAAACCTTCTCCGATTAAACACGCTTTTAGGGTTAACGAGTAGGAAAATGAGATAGCGCAATTGGGTGAGCTCGCACCCTTGCTCACAGTGCGATTCACAGTGAAAGACGTAACATACACTCAGATTCCAGAATCCTAATAGTTTTTTAATATTTGTTCCCATAATGTCCACTTTTCTTCAATCGTCTCAACTTCCCATTCACTTTTCTTTTTGTCCATTTCTGCGTGTAATAAGAATATTACTTTGCATTATTGTATTCTTGCAGTTTTTTTTTTTTTTTTTTTTTTTTTTTTTTTTTTTTTTTTTTACAAAAGTAAGAATATGTACGTAAGCGTACCAGATCAGGTAACCCTTCTAGCCAGGGTATCACCTAATCTGTCAGAAGATAAAATACAAGAGAGATGATAAGGAGGTGGCAGGGGTATATCCTGAGTCTGTAGGATGTTGAGGCCCCATTTAGCCACCCAATCAGCCGCTTGGTTAGCTTCCCGAAAAATATGCACGATCGTGTAGTGACGAAAATGCTGTAGCAATTGTATTCTTGGAGTTTGATGCAATGTCAATAGGTCAGTCTGAATCTTCATCTATATGGAAAACTGGTAAGCATAGTTGGAATTATAATTCGAAGAAATTAATCATTCATATATTAGGTCGTGTTATCACAAGAATAATGTTTATAACTAATGTTTGAGAATGAAACCGCGTTTCTAAATGTGGGTTCGTTAACAATGAATTTGTTTTAAACATTCTACTTCCGATTCAAAAACCTTATCGAATGATAGTTAATATTTTATGGATTGTTAATGTATAGTTTGAATATGATACGACTTTAAGAATCCAAAAGAATATAGAATATGCCCGGGACAAGGAATGTCCATTAATGCTATATCGACCTTTTTTGGTACAATATCATTTGACAACAAGATACATGTATAACAAATCTTATAACTATATAAGACAATGTACATTGTAATACATTAAATACACAAGGATTTATACTCCATATATATAAAGCCAAAGTTTGCCTAACAAAGTTTCCAATCACTTATTTTTCATCCTCATTTGCTCAGACAATACAACCAAAATTTCTCTTCTTCTCCAAAACTATGTGCTAATGTCTCCAACTATGAAAAATAACAAGAAATTTTCTAGTTTTTCTATTAAACTATTTTTCTTTGTACAAACATTTTTAATCCTACAAAATAATCATGTTTTTTTAACCCATGCTACTCCTAATAACCCAATAAAAACCGTGGTTATATTAGTCATGGAGAACCGGTCTTTCGACCATATGTTGGGTTGGATGAAAAAACTCAACCCGGAAATCAACGGCGTAGACGGGTCGGAAACGAACCGGTTATCGGTCTCCGACCCGAATTCACAAATAATCAATTACAACAACACGGCCCATTTTGTTGTTGACCCGGACCCGGGTCACTCATTTCAAGCAATGAGGGAACAAATATTCGGGTCGAACCAAACCCGGTCTGATGAACCGCCTCCTATGACCGGGTTTGCCCAACAAGCTTATTCTGTTAATGGGAGCATGGAGATGGCTCGCCACGTCATGAATGGGTACGACCCGGATATGGTCCCGGTTTATAAGGCTCTGGTTCAGGAGTTTGCTGTGTTCGACCGGTGGTTCGCTTCGGTTCCGTCATCGACGCAACCAAACCGGTTATTTATCCACTCGGCTACTTCGGGTGGAGCTACTAGTAATATCCCGGCCTTACTCGCTAAAGGTACGTAATTAATTTTGTTACTCCTAGTCGATTTTTTCCGTTTGTTTTGAAATTCTCTCACATTTTCAATCTGAAGTGTGAACGTAGTCCATTTAATGAAATGGATAGAGTTGTAAACTTTCCAAACTTTAATTACTCGTTTTGAGAAATTACTATGATGGAATAATTAGCATTTATTTTCATTTTCCAAGATAAAAAAACGTATGTTTTCCGACTAAGATTGAAGTTGTCATATGTGATATGTTGCATTCATCATGTGAATTGTTGTCCTGTCTGGCTGTCTCCATGTTCCTTTGACTTAAAAGTATGTATCCACGTCGAACCATCAATGATCTCTGAATAAACGTGCACCGATAGTGCAATTTAGTGAGACCGTCTTATGATAAGTTAAATCATAAGATGTTGTATAACGTGCGAAGATATTTATTTTAGATATCGATCATCACGTCATTTTACCTTAACTTAATGTAAGACGGTCTTTAAACATCGTAAGGTTAGTATGATGTGTTTTTCTTTTAGCATTTACGTATGTTTAACAAGTAGTACTACACTATAGGTTATCCACAGAGGACAATATTTGAGAATTTGGAAGATTCCGACATCGGATTCAGAATCTACTACCAGAATATTCCGGCGACATTGTTTTACCGGAATCTAAGGAAACTAAAGTACGTGACCAAGTTTTTGCCATACGGCTTGTTCTTCAAGCAACATGCTAAAGCCGGCAAATTACCGGGCTACGCCGTAATTGAGCAGCGTTACATGGACACTAAACTTGACCCGGCAAATGATGACCACCCATCACATGATGTGTACCAAGGCCAAATGTTTGTCAAGGAAGTGTATGAGACCCTAAGGGCTAGCCCTCAATGGAATGAGACCCTATTGTTGATAACTTACGACGAGCACGGTGGATTTTACGATCATGTCCCTACCCCGGTCACCGGGGTCCCTAGCCCCGATGGGATCGTGGGGCCCGAGCCTTTCTTGTTCGAGTTTGATAGGTTGGGTGTTCGAGTCCCGACTATTGCTGTCTCACCGTGGATCGAAAAGGGTACCGGTACGTTATTACTTGATTTGATAATTGTTTGGTTATTGTCAATAATTTGTGTTTCGTTATTTTACCTATTCGATGTGGACGTTGGTGTTGGTGACTAAAATTATCAAGTTTACTAAGGAAGGTTTAGGAAGTAGTTGGTCCAAGCTCATTATTGGCTAAATTAGGCAAACTCGAAACTAACCACGTAAGTTTGTGTAGTCCGTGTATCCCAAATTATCCGTAAATTTACTTTTGTTTAGACTTATTCTAAATCTTGCACGTAATGAAGGCGTAGAGAGTCAAGATATATTTGTGCACTTGTCGGAAGTAAATGGATGATTAGTCATAGTTAGAGCTGGCAACCTTGACCCGACCCGAGAGACCCGACCCGACTCACCCGAAAACCCGACCCGATTGGACCCGAAATTGTGATCACCCGAACCCGACTCGACCCGACCCGATCACGACCCATGACCCGATACAACCCGATAATGTCCAACCCGACAATGACCCGACCCGACCCGTAATGACCCGTTATCCGACAATGACCCGACCTGTTTAATGACCCGATAATAATTAAGCTTAATAATGATCCAAATTAGAACAATTTAGTATACATATTGATGGTTTTAACTTACTAACTAAATACAATCCCCTAATTATGCTAAAAAACCAAAAAATATTAACCAAAACTTGAAATGACGCGGAATGATAACCATCAGTAACCAAACCCGATTATGACCCGACCCAAAACCGACCCGACCCGACACAAAATTTACCCGACATGACCCGAACCGAAAGCGACCCGAGTCAAAACCGACCCGACCCGAAAGTTCATCTCGACCCGCCAAGACCCGAGCCCGATATGACCCGACCCGCCTCGACCCGATCCGAAACCGACCCGACCCGCCCGATTGCCAGCTCTAGTCATAGTGCATAGATTTTGTTAGGTAAACACACACACATCTGAATATCTGATCATTCTAGTTGATTACCCTCTGTTCGTGCAGCTTTTACCTAACCAAAGAATTTAAAGACCTTGAGTGGAATTGTAGAATTAGAAATTAGTCAAAAAGTAATTGACAAAGAATAAAAGAAATTATACAATATATCAAGTCATAAAATCTTTTTTAAAACGACACGACCATCTTGCATTCCAGTGTCACACATTAACGTTCAAATAAAATTTTGTAACAAGGAAGCTATTATGTGGCCTCGTGGTTTCACTGTCGTGTTTGATACAAGAACGTAATTTCCGGATTTTGTCATTTCCATAGACTCTAGAACTGAACACCATAACCAAACTGCCCCAATATGTTTTGGATTAATCAAAGTAGACAAGATTGAGGATGAGACGATAATCTCGTGAGTATAGATGAGAGTGTATGTCACAAGTTTCTTCATTTCACACGATCTTTTCCAAGGGGGAGTTGGGAATTACTCCTTTATCAAGTTTTTATATGTTTGTGAAATTGTGGACCTTATGTTATCCCTTCAGTTTCCGATCCAACTCCATTGTCACTTAGCGTTTGCTGATCTTTTGTGCACTACTTGCATTGGTCCTTTTATAGGCTAGAAATTCAATGCTTTCAAGAAACTTTGACAAAAAAGTACATACTTTAATTTGATGTTTATGAAAAAAAGTTGATGGAGATATACCATACATGACACATTCTTATACTTTACTAGCTAGCTAGTAACGGGTTGATTCAATGGTTGAATGTTCATCTTATAATTTGGAGATATAAGATTTAGCTCCTACTAGGTAACATTTTGTTGATAGGAGCCTACAGGCCGGGTGGTCTAACTTCTACCTCCGATTCATATATACTTCCTCCCCATTTTTTTTCATTTGTCAATATTGTGAATGAATTTCTTAAACATTAACAAATGAAAAGAACGAAGGTACCAAAAAAAAACCCTTGCGATATGCCTTGATCTTTATACTACACACCCTAAACGGGCTAAATCTAAACTTTTGATAAATTAGAAATGCAATAACAATATGTTTGAAGCACAAAAATAATAAAATTCCGTCGAAAGAAAGCAAGATCCGACCTTAGCTCAGTTGGTAGAGCGGAGGACTGTAGTTGGAAAACAGATATCCTTAGGTCGCTGGTTCGAATCCGGCAGGTCGGATTTTTTCTTTCTTTTTGTTTTTTGTTTTCGAAGTTCAACTTTTTTTGGAACTGATTTATAACATTTTTCAGTGGTGCATAAGCCCAACGGGCCAGAACCAACATCAGAGTACGAGCACTCGTCAATTCCAGCAACTGTCAAGAAGCTCTACAACTTACAAAGCCCATTTCTAACCAAGAGAGATGCATGGGCCGGAACTTTCGAAGGCATCGTACAAACCCGAGATCAGCCCAGAACCGATTGTCCTAGTAAGTCCACCACTCTCGTAGAATAATGATATTGTGTCACCTGGTGTATATTCTATATATTTAGACAATGTAATGGCGAAGATTAATGTTTTGTAATGCATGTGTAGTGCAATTGCCGGAGCCAGTGAAGATAAGGCAAGTCGAAGCAGACGAAAATCGAGAAATGAGTGAGTTTCAGCAGGAACTAATGCATCTAGCCGCGGTATTGAAAGGCGACAACATATTAACGAGGTACCCTGAGAAGATTTGGAAGGGGATGAGTGTGAAGCAAGGGAAAGGGTACATGGAGGAGGCTGTACGTCGGTTTTTCGAGGCCGGTCGACTTGCTAAGAAGATGGGTGTTGATGATGATCAGATTGTTAAAATGAGGCCTTCCCTTACTACAAGATCTTCTAAATCTAGCTCTCAACAACAGCCTTGAGTTCGAAATGCATGGTAATGCTATATAGTTGATGTACATTTTTTACCGTGAAATCATGGTAATTAGGAATAGTGAAATCATGGTAAAATTCCGAAATCAAGGATTTTACCTCAATTCAACAACATTTTGGGATGTTATTATTGGATTTCAGGGGAGTATAAATAAATAAAACGCCAAGAGCGTGGTTGCAACTCCTTACAACTAACTATGTTCAAATTCGCGTTATTTACATGCAAAAGTAGCTGTTAAATTACGGATTTTCCCAACCAGGAATGTTAGATGATGCTTCATTCACCATTTTTACTAGTGTCACCTGCATCAATATCAAACAATAGATGTAACTAACATTATATATTTGCAATGAGGCCAATGAAGAGGGCTTGTTGTATCAATAACAACCAGAAATTCGGACGTATGTATCACGCTATTCGGGGCTCCGGGAGGAGGCAGTGTAAGGTTCTTAGGCGGAGGACTTTCGTCGTATAATCTTTTGTTGAAACTCCATTCACCAATCTGTCCATATGTCAGCTCCCCCTGCATTTCAGTAGATCAGAGTGGTAAAAATTCGTCATATGAAAATCGAGTAGTGAAATTTGAACTGATCATCATAAGACAATCTTATCCAAAACTTGTGGAACAACGAATGCAAAATTATTGACTACCTTCATGTTATAATCACAAGGATATGTGTAATGGATGATGTATCTTTTCTCAACTTCCTCGTCCCGTGGAGGCTGAATTCAAAGAGGCAACAATAACTTCATTCGTTAGTGATTTACTCCTCAAAAAATTCAAGTAGCTTCTAGTGTATGTTACGTTGTGCAATTTTTTACGTAATGGTAGGTGTTACACCTCTAAAACAGTAGTGGTAGAGCGTTTTAACGCAACAAATGGACATGGTAAATTCACATCAACAAGTCATACCTGAAGCATAAAATCCTCAAATAAATTGTGCTTCACACCATGGAGTGCCGAAGCTATGGCATATGCGTACCTTAATACCCGAACCTTAAAATAGCTGTAAGCTCAATAACATGAATGTATATTTATACACTCACCTAGACCTCTCAGTAAAGTTGTAAGTGTACTCACATTTCTTGCACCCAACCAAAAGTTTGATCCGCCTCGGGGTCGTATTTTATCCGCCATGAAATGTTCATCCATGTTGGTACAATTTCTTTTAGCAAAGACTACAAAACAGAACATACATTAGAAAACGTAGACATTTTTTATGTATGTGTCTAAACATTAGACCGTGTCTATTTAGCTTATCCTTAGTATAAGCGACCTTTTTTATTATAACGGGAGAACTTCCAATAGGATCGACATTTGATATGGGACCTTCAGTGTAGAACTTCCTAACAATCTTCTCATTCTCGGTTGGTTCAATGTAGAAGAACGGGTATGCTGCCGGGTTTGCCCCGTATGCCAAATTCGGTAGTGGATTCACGAAAATATATCTGCATACATATTAAATGCCTTACAAAAATGTTACATACTCTACTAGAAATTAATTTAGTAAGCTAACGAATTTATTGTACTTACTCTTCCTCAATTGTTGCTTTGTCTATCCATTTTAGAAAAGCATATGGTCTGTTCAACACAATGTATCCCTACATCATTTAATTAGTCATAACATAAGTAGTTTGCATTTCAATAGATGGCTACAATGTCGTGGCCAATTCGAAGAGTCGTTTTCATAATAGAGCCATGCAAAAGTTTACGAAGGAAAAAAAAGTTACGGGTAAAGTTTTTATTAGTCTTGTGATCGAAGAAAAAATCTCACCTTATCATCTGGGAGAGGGTTCACCACGAAAGAAGGGATCTCATGCATCAAGCTATCCGGAAACCCCGAATGCAAAACTCGGGTAAACCCGCCCATATCGGACCCGGGCAAATCCTTAAACCTCTTGTACCAATAGTACATGATCCTACACTGCCATTTGCTATAAGTTGAATCAGTGGCCGTAACAGCAACATGAAACTTTGGATTCGGGTTACGCAATTGCTCCCGGTTCTTGGGTATTCGGGTCATCGGAATATTTTGGGCCGACCCGTATTTGTTCACTGTTGGTTCAATAATTTGAGTGGGCTGATTATGGTCCAAAAATATAGTGTTGAAATTATATGTGATGTAACAAAGCCCAATAGCCAGTGCCACCCAAAGTAACAGAAAATTTCGGCCCATGCTACCTTTGCAATCCAAAATCATTTTTTTTTTTTTTTTTTTTTAGACAAAGCGGAAATTTTATAACTAAACAACACGGATACAACTTAACAAGATTAGGATCCCTCGCGAGAGGTTAAGCCTCCCCTCGACTGCTTTGTGGCACGAAGGTGTACCACTAGAACATCGCGTCGGTTAGGGGCAAAGGATCCAACATGGAACAACAAACTACAACTAAATTTAGTAGAAATAGAACATAAACTAGCAAGCTTCATCTTCTTCACGAAAGGCAACAACACTTCAGGGTGACTTTGAGCCTTCCGCTTCAGGCGTGGAATAGGACTCCATGAGGGAACACTCGCTCCTAGGCGCTGTGTAGAGTCACTAGAATTGCGACCTGGTTGAGAGTCCCTGCAAAAAGGCGAACATCTATTTTAAGCACTGCCCTATCCGAACTTTGTTAACACACCTTGTCAAGCGTAAAAGAAGCTGGATCCGGAATAAGTGGAGTGCTCTGAAGCATATCATCCACCTCTGCTAACTTCTTTAAGACGTCCGAATTACCATCTTCGATACAATTGGCGAAAACCAAGTCTTCTCGAGCGACCTCAACTGCGCCTAAATGAACCAGAGCACAAGCTCTTCTAAAGAGCGCCTTTACATTACGGCTATCGAAACTTAACACCAAGGAGCACAGATCCTTGGCTAGAGCATAATCACACAAACGAAGAGCACACACTGCTAAATTGAGATTAAGAAACACAGCAAGGTTTCTTAGCAGCAAAATTCCTTCCCCATCTAAGGCGACCACATAGCAAATGGCTTTAACCGCCTTCACATACTTAGAAGAAGCACCCCTGAAATTTCCCTGTTTAAACAAGGAATTGCCATCGGACTTCAAAGAAGTAGCATAGCTAGCAAATTCCTCGGGACCGTTAAGTAACCCCATCATCTCCAAAACATCGCCGTCACAAACCCCAAAACTTTTAAGATGAAACGAGGTAAGAGCTGATTGGATAATTTCAATATCCATAGCAAGTTACCAGAAACACAAAGAGACGGAACAAAAACGCTGAACACACTAAAACACTAAAGATACAAGGCCTGCCCAAACACTCCGATCACCCAAGCAACTAACTAATCATAAAAGCAAACAAACAATCAGCAAGCAAGTACACGATCTTGCTGAAAAAGAAGAACCTGGATTCGTGCGTAACAAGAGAACCAACCAAAGACACCACACGATCTCCGACGAGCAGCTTGCAAACAACCAAGAAACAGCGGACCCTGCCGGAGTTGGGTTGCGTTATTTATAGAAATAGCTGGTAGATCGTCGGAAAAGGCTCCGAACCGGAGGATTGAGGATAACGAGCCACAAAATCAAGAAGGATAAAGGCCCTGAAGCAACAAAATTAATCCCCAATATCCCTGATTATTTGTGATTGTAACCGAACCTAGGTAGAATAAAGTGATCGGAAGAAATTGCAGGCTCGCCGGCGCCGAGGGTAAACAGTGACGTGATCGAAAGTGTGGCCGGCGAGCCTTGCGAAAGTGAGGCGGTGGAGGTTTCCTTACTAATTGGGTTTTCTTTCTCTTTCTCTCTCTAACTTTTCTCTCGAACCATAATCCAAAATCATTTTGTTTTGCTGAAAAATTTGTTCAACTTCTTAAGCAAAAAGATCTCTACATCAATGAACTCCAGATGAATCCTGCAAGATACGAGTTTGACGAATTGGTGAATCATCCAATAATTGGATGTTTAAATCCCGGAGTTGTATGTGAGAGCTTGCAAATCACGCCGTCAAGATAGTCGCACTTTTTTGTAAAAAGAATGAGTTGAATTTGAGACATAATTTCACCATCTCTTTAACCAGTTGAGTCAACCCTTACGAAAAACCTCAAAGTTTTCACATGCAGGAAAGCTCCATTAATTAAACGTAACTCCATTAATTAAACGTATCGTCCTATGACCTATATATACAAGTTATAACGCATTACGATTCGAGGAATGAATGCTAATATGGATAATTTACCATGACTTATATTTGAAGATGAAATGATGAATTATATGCATGGGTTTATAGGTGTAATCAAAGTGAAACAGTGTAATACACATTCATTATGTTGCCTTAATCATACTCAATCAAGATATAAACATTGAACGAAAAAATTCGAGAAAAGTTGCAAGATTTACCTGGAAATTCTATGGCAACATACAGACAGAGTCAAAAGAAATTGTGTACAAGCTAAGTAGGATGACCAGTCAAAATTTTAAGCTTAGAAATGTAGAAATAATCACCATTAATAGTATACGAATATGATCATGTCAACTCTTAAGTATCATAGTTAATTCTCAAATTGTGTATCTTACTCGTTTTTCTTCCATATTCATAACTAAGTCAAGCCATCTACTATCTCTAGGTGTTTCTACATTTTCCACCGCATACCATGTCAATTTAAGGGGTGCTTCTGGTGCACGAGCTACCCGAGTTCTAAAACTGTACTAAGAACGCTACCTGAGTTTTACAAGGTTAGATTCACGACATATTATTTGGCATTTTGGCTCTCCGATACAGAAATCTGAAATCGTGTCCAAAGGCTAACTCATCGACCACATTTATCGACTAAAATGGTGAAATATATATCAAAGAATGTTGAGGAACAAATTGATGGGGGTATATGATGCAACTACAGTATACTAACATTGCATTGTATGCTACTATCCTAACTATACTGTAAGGTGAGTATATCTCTTCTTCTCTGTTCATACAAAGTAACTCCTCTGTTGTTAGTTGTCATCTCAGCCATATATGTCCCGAATGATCTGAGTTGGTATAATTACGCGTTTAATCAAAGTTTTTCCCAATCAGGAATGTTGGATGTAGCTTCATTTACCATTTTCACTAGTCTTACCTGCACCGATATCAGAATTTACAAGTCATCAGTAGACAGTATCGATATTTAGTCTTATAGAGACTTTCTGGTGGAAGAACAGACCGTTTTCTATCAACATATCGCGATTTAAAACCAAATTTACGATTATTATGACAGCCTAATGTTTTCATAAGAAACATACCACACTTTCAGGAGTTCCAGGAGGAGGCAGTGTAAGGTTCTTGGGTGGAGGACCATCTAGATACTGTCTTTTATCAAACCGCCATTCTCCAATTTTGCCGTATGTGAGTTCTCCCTGCAGTAATTGGAACGTAAAGAGTCACGTCAGCTATGATATAACAGCAGCAGCAGCAACAAGAATGACAGCATGAGTCCAGTGCGTCAAAGGCTTCCGACAATTTAAGTATGCTGATAGAACACAGTAAGACAGTAACAAACACTGGCACAAGTATGGCTTACCTTCATGTTAAAATCGTTCCCATAAGTGTAATGAATGATGAACTTTTCCCCAACTTCGCGGTCAAATGGAGGCTAGAACACAAAGAGATTGACAGTGGAAGTGTCAAGATTCAGGAAGAAATGACTTTCTGCATAGAAATTAATTTAAATGCATGATTAATGTACCTGAAGCATGAAATCTTTGTAGAGAATGTGCTTCACACCATGCAATGCTGAAGCTATGGCATATGCATACCTTCAGAAGAGTAATAAGTACAGTAAGTAACATCATAATATCGACAAATACAGCAGCATTACCTAGTGCCTCGAATACACCCACATAAAGCAAGGTAAGGTGATATTAAATCTACGCAGTCTTACACCCCTATGTTTGACCGGATGAGACTAATCAAAATTGCATGGAAGATAATTTACTTAAGGCAAAGAAGTTGGAGTAACTTACATTTCTTGCACCCAACCAAATTTCTGATCGGCCTCTGGATCATTCTTTATCAGCAATGAAACATTCACCCATGTAGGCGCAATTACTTTCAGCAGAGTCTAAAACAGCCAAATTTTCGCCACAAATTGAGGAAAATTACTGTCAGCATTTGTAACAGTGAGGTACATATTTACTTCTACGAAGAACGTCCATTACTAAACTATACCTTGGTTATTATGACAGGAGAGTTACCAATTGGATCCACATTTTCTATAGCACCTTCAGGGTAAAATTTCCTGATGATCTTCTCATTTTCGGCTGGTTTGATGTAGAAGAACGGAAATGCAGCCGGATATTTATCCTGTGCTAAGTTAGGTATGGGTTTTACTAGTATATGGTCTGGTTCAGCCATCATGACGTATCTAACATCAACACAGGGTTCATGTCATTCACAAAAACAAAATGTAGGAAACAAAAACAAAATGTGATCTTAAGAGCTATGTTGCTCGGACTCTTTTGACCCGAAAGTGCCAGACCGCCAATGTCAGACAGTAACGTTTCACCACAGGTCTAAAACACGAAATACTTTCAGGACGTAACTGAGCCCAACACATAAACATGTACCCGGTGTCTGATACTTCTTACGCGAGTCTGAGCAACATAGCTTTGAGATCAGAGAAGTCTTAAGAGTGAAGCACTCACTCTTCCACAATTGTTGCTTTCGCCAGCCATTGCACAAAAGCCCATGGTCTGTTCAAGACAACATATCCCTAAACAGATCAAAGATTTACATTATAGAAACTTAGTAAGTCGATTCTTAATTCACAATCAAATCAACCAAGTCAACTTAATATTAAAATCAGCCATTTGCTAAAAAGATTGCGTTAACAAGTCAATGCTTATACTTCTAATAGAAATCTTTAAGCAATAATACACTTAATAATAGTACCATTTGACCTAGACTTTCATAAAATTAATAAGACTAGTCTATACTTAGATTAGTCAAATAACTTCCCATCATCTACACAAAAATCAGATACACCATGGGAGGTGCCTTATGGATGTGAGGAGCTCGTTCCCAATCTTTCCACTGTGTTTTTGCTCGAATTAGGAGACCCAACACTAGGTTTTAGCAATAATATCTGGCCAAAACACCTAATATGACCACTGGGACCTTACACAAAAAAATTTGAACAAATTTTTTATCTGGATCATTTTTGGCCGAAATTCGTGGATTATAGCCTTCGTTTTTGGCCAACTTGGCCATTTTTTTCAATGTGTCTAATTGATATCGAAAAATGACCATGGACACCCAGGGAGTTCCCATGATGAATAGGAGAGGCCAATTCCCCCGTTTGAGAGATTTTTTAAGCACCTCCACCTCTCGTCACCTATCGAGGTTAGCATGTGTTTTTGCCAGAATTCGAAGACCTAACACAAGTTTTTAGCTCTAATATCTTGCCAAAACACCTAATATGACCATTGGGACCTTCCATACAAATTTGAACAAATGTTTTTCCGGGGCCATTTTTGTCCGAAATTCGTGGATTATAGCCTTCGGTTTGGCCAATTTGGCCATTTTTTTTAATGTTCTAATTGTTCTCAAAACATGACCATGGACACCTAGGGAATGCCCATGATGAATAAGAGGGGCCGGTTCCTTTGTTTGAGGGGCCCTTTAAGCACTTCCACCTCTCGTCATCTATCGAGTTTAGCATGTGTTTTTGCCCGAATCAGGAGACACAACACAAGTTTTAAGCTCTAATATCTTGCCAAAACACCTAATATGACCATTGGGACCTTCCACACAAATTTGAACAAACAATTTTTCTGAGCCATTTTTGGCCGAAATTTGTGGATTATAGCCTTCGGTTTTGGCCAATTTGGCCATTTTTTTCAATGTGTCTAATTTTTCTCAAAACATGACCATGGACACCTAGCGAGTGACCGTGATGAATAAGAGGGGGCGGTTCCCATGTTTGAGGAGTCCTTACCTCCATCTCTCATCACCTCTAGAGGTTAGCATGTGTTTTTGCCCAAATTAGGCGACCCAACAGAAGTTTTTAGCTCTAATATCTTGCCAAAACATCTAATATGACCACTGGGACCTTCCACAAAAATTTGAAGAAATTTCTTTTTGGGGACATATTTGGCGAAATTCGTGGATTTATATCCTACGGTTTTGGCCATTTTTTGCAATGTGTCTAATTGTTCTCAAAAAATGACAATGGACACCCAGGGAGTGCTCATGATGAATACGAGGGGCGGGTTCACCCGTTTGAGGGATTCTTTAAACACCTCCACCTCTCTTCACCTACCGAGGTTAGCATGTGTTTTTGCCCGAATTAGGAGACCTAACACAAGTTTTTACATCTAATATTTTTCCCCAAACAGCTAATATGACCATTTTGATCTCCCACGAAAATTGGAGGAATTTGTTTTTTTTTGGCCATATTCAGCTAAAAATCGTGGATTATATCCTTCGATTTTGGTCGATTTGGGCATTTTTTGCAATGTGTCTAGTTGTTCTCTAAACATGACCATGGACATCCAGGGAGTGCCCGTGATGAATAAGAGGGGCTGATTCCCTTGTTTTAGGGGTCCTTTAACTACTTCTACCTTTCGTCACCTATCGAGGTTAGCATGTGTTTTTGCCCGAATTAGGAGACCTAACACAAGTTTTTAGTTCTAATTTCTTGCCAAAACACCTAATATGACCACTGGGACTTTCCACCAAAAATTGAAGAAATCTTTTTTCTGACCATTTTTGGCCGAAATTCGTGGATTATAGCCTTCGGTTTTGGCCAATTTAGGCACTTTTTTCAATGTGTATAATTGTTCTCAAAACATAACCATGTACACCTAGGGAGTGCCCATGATGAATACGAGGGGCCGGTTCCCTCGTTTGAGGGGTCCTTTAAGCACCTCCACCTCTCGTCGCCTATCGAGGTTAGCAAGTGTTTTTGCCCGAATTAGGAGACCCAACACGAGTTTTTAGCTCTACTATTTTCCTAAACACCTAATATGACCATTGGGACCTTCCACACAAATTTGAACAAATTTTTTTTCCAGGGCCATTTTTGTCCGAAATTCGTGGATTATAGCCTTCGGTTTTGGCCAGTTTTTGCAATGTGTCTAATTGTTCTCAGAAAATGACCATGGATACCTAAGGAGTGCCCGTGATGAATTTGAGGGGCCGGTTCCCCCGTTTGAGGGATCCTTTAAGAACCTCCACCTCTCGTCACCTATCGAGGTTAGCATGTGTTTTTAGCCCGAATTAGGAGACCTAACACAAGTTTTTAGCTCTAATATTTTTCTAAAACCCCTAATATGACCATTGGGACCTTCCACGAAAATTTGAACAAATATTTTTTTCGGGGCCATTTTTGGCCGAAATTCGTGGATTATAGGATTCGGTTATGATCAATTTGGGCATTTTTTGCAATATGTCTAATTGCTCTCAAAACATGACCATGGACACCCTGGGAGTGCCCATGATGGATACAAGGGGCCGGTTCCCCCGTTGGAGGGGTTCTTTAAGCACCTCCACCTCTCGTCATCTATCGAGGTTAACAAGTGTTTTTGCCCTAATTAGGAGACCTAACACAAGTTTTTAGCTCTAATATTTTCCAAAAACACCTAATATGACCATTAGGATCTCCCACAAAGTTTTGAAGAAAAAAAAAATTGGGGCCATTTTCGGCCAAAAAAACCTGGATTATAGCCTTTCGTTTTGCCTTTGGCCATTTTTTGCAATGTGTCTAATTGTTCTAATAACATGACCATTGGTTTCCAGGGAGTGCCCGTGATGAATATGAGGGGCCGGTTCCTCCGTTTGAGGGGTCCTTTAATCACCTCTACATCTCGTCACCTATCGAGGTTAGTATGTGTTTTTTGCCTGAATTAGGAGACGTGACACAAGTTACTTCAATATTTTGCCAAAACCCTTAATATGACCACTGAGACCTCCCACATTAATTTGAACAAAAAAATATTCGGGACATTTTGGGTCAAAATTTGTGGATTATAGCCTTTGGTTTTGGCCATTGTGGCCATTTTTTCCAGTGTGTCTAATTGTTATCAAAACATCACCATGGACACCTAGGGATTTGTCTTTGTGAATATGAGGTGTCAAATCCCCTGTTTCAGGGGTCTTTTAAGCATTCTGCCTCCCATCATCTATGAGAGGTGAATTTTTTAAAGCAGCTATCAAATGAATAGTGCTGATAGCAGCTAGAGGACAAAAAAAATGACCTTCTAAATTCCCTCAACAAGTTCCCAGTTTCCTCTCTCTCTTCATCCCCACTTCCTCTCTCTGCTTCTCCACTTCCTCTCTCTCTCTCTCTTCTTCATCCCCACCCGTATTCATCTTCATCACATCAACATCAACATCAACATCAACCCACCATCATCATCGATCGCCGATCATTCATCATCATCATGTTCATCATCAACATCAAACCACCACCACCACCACCATCATCATCACCATCATCATCATCATAATCATCGATCGCCTCCACCCATGGTTGCCCAGATCTGCGATCATCAACTCCGAAGCCGGCCTCAAGCCGCCGTCCTTATCCACATGATCTGGTTAACTCACCGGAAAAGGGTTGAGGGTTCAACTTTAGCAGCGCCGGGAAGTTGAACCCTCAACCCTTTTCCGGCCACCTTCTATAATTTTTTTAATTAACTTCTTTTCGGATTTGGGGTTCACCACGCCCTTCATAGGGTGTCTTATAATTTCGACGGCGAAGCCGTCGGAAAGTTGGGGGTGTTCGCAATTTCTGGCGAGAAGGGGTGTTGACCGGTTGTTTGGGGTGGTAGGTTGGTGGCGGGGGATAATGACGGGTTGAGGGGGTTTTTTTGTTTGGATTGGACAATATTACCCCTAAAATCTGGCATGAAAAGTCGGAATTACCCCTGTTATCAGCACTATTCCTATGATAACAGCTTTCAATAATTCAGCCCTCCATCATCTATTGAGGTTAGCATGTGTTTTTGTTTTTGACCGAATTGGAGGAACTAGCATAAGGTTTTTATTTAGCTCAAGAGTTTTGGCGAAAGGCCTAATATGACCACTAGGACTTCCCCGAGAAATGTGAACCATTTTTTTGGCCCTTTGAGGCCAAGATTCAATTCGTGAATTGTTCCCAAAACATTTTGACCAATTTGGCTATTTTTCTAATGTGTCTAATTGTTCCGGAAACATTACCAATTTACCATGGACACCTTGATACTTTATTTCATGAATATGAGGTGTTGGTTCTGTCGTTTGGGGGCCCAAGCCCTTCTGTCTCTCGTCACCTATGGAGGTTAGCATCTGTTTTGGTCGATTTGAGGCACCTATCACATATTTGTTGTAACTCTTAACAATATCGGTCAAATAATTTTCTATCATCTTAACCAAAACCAAGGTGAAATATATAATTTTCTAGCAAGTAGCAATGACTGCAACGAGAAAAAAAAATTACATAATGTAAGGATTCGGACCTATGACCATCTTCGTACAAGATGATCTCCTAGTTAAAGCAACCCATTATAGACTAATCATTCTCATCCTAGCAATTGATCATGTAAAACTTTGTCGAAACTTCTTGGTCATGTTAAATTAGATTAAGACTTCTACCAAACGTACTGTTATTTGGCATTTGGTGGCCCAATAATTAATTTTCCGTAGTATTTGTGTTCATAGCTATGCAACAAAAGTGTTTTCCACATTGCAAATTATACCAAAAAGAACTAACAAATGAATCATAGGCAAACTTTATACCAAAGCAAAGAAAAGAACCTCATAATATTTCAGTGAACAATATAAAATGGACTCACCTTATCAAGGCCAGCTGGCAAAGGATCCACAACAAAAGTTGGTATCTCCTCCATCAAGTTATCCACCCGACCCGAATGCAAAACCCGGGTAAACCCGCCCATATCCGACCCGGCCAAATCCTTCATTTTCTTATACCAATAATACATAATCCTACATTGCCACTTACTATAAGGTGCATCTGTGGCAGTAACAACCACATGAAACTTCGGGTTCACCCGCTTTCGACTCTCCGGCTTTTCTACAACCGGGTCGGGTACTTGACCCGACCCGTGATCACTTGATTCCGGGTCGACTTGACCCAACTTTGGAGATTGAATTTTTATTAAAAAAATAGTAGTGACATTGTAAGTGAGACAACAAAACCCAATTGCTAGTGCAAACAAGAGTAACAGAGTATCTCTGTTCTTCATTTTTTTTTGTTTTCTTGTTTTTTTTTTTCCTCTAGAATTCAACAATTCAAGAACAACCCAGATTTTGTTGAGTGATGATCAAGTTTCCAAGATGATTTTCTGCCAAAAAAAGGGAAATAAATTATTAAAATTGAATATTTTTGGTAAGATTTTTTGGAAGGGATAGTTTTGGAAAGTTATGAATGATTTGAATAAGGTTGCATACGTACTTTGAACATGAAAATTTCAAAATTGGGAAATTTTAACATGAATAATAATAATAATAATAATAATGTTAAGAAATCAGCCAAAACCATTGAATGTGAGGTAGGTTAATTCAGAAGAATAATAAGTAAGCAATAAATATGGTGACATTTTCAAGAAAATTCTGTTGTAACAATGGAGGGTTTTTTTAATTCATGCAGTTTTTCTTTTACTAGTACGCGTACATCTGGACCTTCTTAGACGTCACCTAAAACTGAATGAATAGCGTTTGCGTCGTCTGTTTAATCGTGTTTGTGTTAGTAACGACTAGAAATAAGATGAATCGTGAATGAAAATGAGAAGATTGAATAAGAGAGATTATACCTGGCTGGATGAATGATGGAAATTGAAGAGTGAAGATGAAGTAAACTTGAGTAAAAATGTTTGAGAACACATGGAATGTTAATGTGGGACACTTGATAAGCGAGGGAGACGATGTTTAAGGGAAATAAAACGCACTCTTTTTGTACGTTTTTGGTGGGACAACTTTTTTTAGTCTTCAAGGAAGTACAAGACTTGAACGTTGACTTTGTCAATGCTGGAGTATGAACTCTCATTTTGGCAAAGGGTATGTTACACACAACTAAGGAGTAGTCAACTACTATTAATACTCTCGATCCCGACGAAATGTAATGGCAACCATTTTCAATACGGTATATATAGTCTAAGGTGATAGATTAACAACGCCTGGTTTCGACCAAAGTTCTAGACTTTGGGGAGATCTAGAACGAGCATGTATATTCGATCTTGTTTATACGTGGTTTGCCCTTGGTTTTGGTACGGCTATTGATGTATGACCTTAGATGGTTTCAAATATGATTCTTACTATGATCATATATAAAACATCTTAGAAAACCTCAGAGAATTCTGAAAACAACAACCGCAATGACAATGTTGAAGCATTTCGGACTAGGCTTGTAAGTTATAACCTTCATGTCCTTCAAATTATGGTCATGCACTCATGCGGCCATATCGGACCATAGTGCTAAGTTAAGTGTTGCATTATACAGTAATTTATAAGCAACATGCAATAACTTCAAATAAAACCATTGGAAAAGAATTCAACTTTAAAAAAAAAAAAAAAAAAATCCGCGTGAGATCGGGGTATTGAACCCGACGTGAATCGAACACGCAACCTTCTGATCTGGAGTCAGACGCGCTACCATTGCGCCACGGATCCGCGGATGATATCGTTCAGCCAAATTGAATTAAATACCATTATTCCGGTTTCACCTATATCATCAGAATCAGCCTAATATGCGAGTATCATACAACAACATCAAAAACACTGCATAAAAGCTCCAATATGTCTACATTCTACAGAATCTACACAATCAGCAACTGATGAATTACAAAGTCGTTTTCGCGGCACGACGAGCCAAAATAACCCAACAAATAACCCTATACAACAAGAAAAACCCAATCATAATCCCAACATTAGCCCACCTAGTATCCTTGTCAAGCCCTCTATTTCTAAGCACATCTTCACCATACACTAAACATTTGGTATGATCAACACTATTAGCCCAAGAAAAACAATCACCCCTCATACTCCAATACTCATTTACTAGCAATGTGTCCAAAGGGTACCTATACAAGGACACATAGTACATAAACACCCAATACTTTGGTATATTTTCCTTAGGTATAAAGTAGCCTGAGAACAAGAAGAAGGCCCCTAACACGGTGCATATGAGCGAGTTCCCGGCTATGAAATCAGGTGAAATCGCGCTAAGGAAGAGGACTAGTGAGCTAGCCATCAGGACAATGAGCCAGACAGTGAAGACAAAGAAGGCGAAAGCGTGGAAGGTAGGGTTTAGGCCTACTATCCAATAGACTGGAGCAGAGAATAGTAGAGCAACTACTAGTAGGAATGGAAGGAATATTAAGGTGTTTGCTATCATGTAAGATGACATTTTATATGCTCCTCTTGAGGATTCCTTCATGATTACTCTTCTTTCTTGTAGGTAAATTGGTAATGCTTCTACTGTTGATGAGAGGAGGAAGCTTAAGCTGAATGCAAATAGGCCTAATCTTTCTCCTACACCGCTCTCGTCTTTGCCTAGCTTCACATACACACTTCCTAGGCTGAACCCACCCACTATTGCTTGCATTGTTCTAGCTAGAAACAACTGCTTTGTTCTATAAATTACCTTCCAAAATCGCGAACATAAGATCATTATCTCTAATACCCAATTAAGGAAAAACCCTTTAATTATTCCCTCATCATTTGTTGTTGATGATCCTAATAATTCACAAAAGTTGTCTTTTTTAACAACATTATTGTGTTGTTCTTGGGAAATTGGTGGTTCTTGATGTTCGAGCTTGGTTATTATCTCCATAGCAAACTCTAATGCATTCAATTGCATCGGAATCTCGTAACCCATACGAGAAATCGTTTCCTCTAGTAATTCAAGGCTGCCATTATGAACAATTGAACCTTGTGAAAGAATCAAGAAATGGGAAATATGCTTGATCATTCTATAACTCGGCTGGTGTATCGAAAAAATAATAGTCCTTTCTTTAGAATTCGCGGTCATTGAACCGAGCAATTCGATAACTTGAAGTGCCGAGGAGCTATCTAGCCCTGAGGTAGGCTCATCAAGAAGCAAGATTGGAGGATCATGGATCAATTCAACACCAATCGAAACCCTCTTTCGCTCTCCACCGGAAATTCCCCTGTTTTCCTCGTCGCCCACGAAGCTATTGGCGACTTGAGCAAGCCCAAGATCAAGCAACAAGCTCTCCACTTTGGACTCCCTTTCTTGAGAATTCATATTTCTTAGCCTAAATTTGGCGCGAAACATCAACGTCTCTTTAACGGTAAGTAAAGGGAGTAAATCATCTTCTTGGGCCACATACCCACATAACGTTCTCAATTGGGCCGGGCTTTTTATTGGGCAATCATTGATAAAAATTGAATTTGGGTTAAACTCCTTGTCTTTTACTCTACCGGATATGACCCTAAGAAGGGTTGATTTTCCGGTCCCACTTGGGCCCACAATGGCAAGCATTTGAGAGTTTTGGGCTTTAAAAGAGACTGATTTGAGGATCTCAATCTTATGTTTGGGCCTTTGAAATGGCCCATTTTGGTGGAGGGTGTACGAGAGGTTCGTGACACTTAGTTTGTAAGTTGTTGTAGGGTGATTATGGTGGTGAGCCTTGGTAGTGATTGGTGGCGGCGAATGGTGGCACGAGGAGGAGGACGATGAGGATGAGCAACCGGATTCCTCGTTCGAGTCGGAGGTTGTTGAGAAGAGGATAATCGAATCATCCTCTGTCATGGGTTGCTTGAAGCAATTAGCCATTTTTTGTGTAGGAACTCTAGTTCTTTCATTTAGGAGTTGTGGCCTTTACAATATTTGTAGTACTAGGGAGCTTACAATATGTAGGTGGTGAAATGAGGAAGTTGGAACAACCAAAGTTGTCTAAAAGAGTGAAGTTTCTTGTGTTTGGTGGTCTAAGAAATGTGTACTTTTGATTTGAGTGAAAGAAAATATCAACAATTTTACTTCTTTTTTTGGTTAACAAGCATCTACTTAAATTAGGTGAATTAGGTTTGACATGAAATTACTCGTAATTGAGCTCCACTTCTTGTATTGGACATTGCTTTTTAACCCTTCTAGCTTTCATGCATCTTCCTCTATTTTAGTCCATTGCATGCATGGTCAAAATATAGATCACTCAACGTCTTAAACCATTGTTAAGATTGTTTATCAACGAAACATATGGAAATTTCGCCATTTCGAATTTGCGAGAACAATAGCGTCCACATAGAGCTTCACTCAAAAGATCCTTGATATGTCTTATATTTCAACCACTTTTGTTTTTCTGTATTGGCCTTGGCTCTATCATGACTTTATCAACTAATTTATCTAACATACATGTACGGAATTTACGGAATTTTTTGTAAGATTATAAAGAATAAATGGGCCATTTTAGCAAACTACATTTGACCAAATTGTATGTGTACATTTTCTAATATAATTACAAAAAAAAAAAAAAACAAGAGTGAATTAAGTCAGCATTGAAATGGTGGAGCTCGTGGTAGGGGAGAAATACAGTTGAACTAATAATACTACTAACTTTTAAGAGATGAAACAAGTGAGAACTTAATCCTTAAAAAACATGGACCATTGTCAACTAATGAGGTTAGCCACAAGTAGCTAATTTAAATTGATTGAAATTAATCTAAATAATTAATGCCATCTTACGTTTGATGTCTATGTACAATGGTACACTCATGTGACATTGAATCCAACTTTAGTCTTTCATTTATTTGGTATGAAAAAACAGAAGACCTGAAATTTCCTGAAAAGTGTAAAATTAAACAAATCATTTGATTGTTACCTATCGATCGAAGTACTTGATGATTGTTTGAACTTGTAATTAACAACCCTAAAAAAATTGTAATTAACCCCAACACTATATAGATACTTTTGTATAATAGAGTATATATAAAGATATAATACAATAATTGTAAATTGTAACACTGCTTTTGACTGTTTACGATACATATACAAGCACGAGAAACCGCATACTCTATTACGGTGTAGTATTTACCGTTTATTGTTTTGTACTTTTGTTTCACAAAAACATTAGTTTGGTCAACTACATGGAGAGATCTAAGTTTTTGGTTCCACGGGAAGTACTTTGGTAAATTTGTAATACTTTGGTTTTGTATTGTACTTACCTTTTTTTTCGACGTCAGCATCCTAAATTGATTGACTACAGTATTATACACTTAAACTCTGCAACTTTAATGGTTTTTTGTACTTACGGTTGTATTTTATAATATTCTCGACTGGCAAACACTCTTATTATTTTATATTTAATGTGTTTAACTAACTTAGTTAACATTACATGCATGTACCTCAAACATAGGAAGCAAAATTACAAAATTATGTCTCATCCTCATGTCCACAAGCAAAGGGGGGAATTTTTCATGAACGATTACAATATAATATGGTGCTTAGCCAAGAATTACAAATTAACAATGCAAATCGAAAAGATAAGATTCTATTCAAACTTTTTGAATAGTGTGCGATCGAACCTTTAACTATATGTTCAAGAATCTTGACATTCACCCAAAGTTTTATAAATTTAGAAATGAACATGCATTTGACGTCTTTCTATATATGGTTTGATCGAATCAAAGTCCATAATTTACCAAGAGAGAGAGATTGGAATCTCATAATGTTGTATACATGTGTTCATGCATGCATGGTCTTCTATCTATATATAATGGTTGTGTTTGTTACGACTTATGACAATTGAGTAGTACAACAAGTATGGTTTGGCCAGTGTTGTGTCTTTCATCTAGTGAACATGTCTATTGTATAAGAAACAACTAACATGAATCACGAGCTAGCTAGCAATAAGGTTTGCTCATCTAATTCTAGGGCCTAATGTAGTCCGAGTTTAGGCTCGGAATGATATGTGATCCAATCAATTAGATATGAAATTATGAATTCAAGTCATTGGAGTTTAGGTAGTTCGGTCGATATATGGGGTTAGCCTTAACCTATATATAACCATGTAAGCTTTCGTGGTTGATATATGCGCGAGTCAATGTTCCTACATACATCAAAACTCAATATAGATATTTCATCTACACAAACCTTTAGCATTCTGATTGCAATCAAATATTTTTAGCAATCGCAACACTCTAACTACTAGATACGACCCTTAATAGTTACTACAAAGTTATCCCTCTAATTTGTATATGAAATGATGTAATATCAGTGCTTTAATTTGAAGAAAAAAAATGTCTAACGGACATGATACAATTAAAAGTTGATGTGATTTAGTAGTGGAGCTGAGATAAATCTACTCAGATATCAAAATACACATATCCCGCAAACTGAGTAGATACGCTCAGTAACAACACAGATTACCTGTTTTTATCTTTCGTCAACAGGTTATAAAGCTTATATTTAATATATGTAACGGTTACAATTATGTAATATTAAGTGCATACTCTCCTAGATCCAATGATGGACGACATTAACATACCCATATTGCACATATTACCCGAATCTCACTGAAAATGACCGCAGATTTTCTATCTCACCTCACTTCACACACCAAGCCATGCACAAAGATAGAGCTTATCACTAATGTAGTAAGTTCAACAGGTTAATATATTAAGTGCTCCACAATCCACATACTCTCCTACATTCGATGTTCTAACACAAATTACATGTAATCAAACGAATCTAACTCAAAATTACCGTCGATTTTCTATCTCACCTCACAAACACAGGGAGAGTAACATAAATTAAAGTAGGACCCCCCTAGTACTTTTACTCACTTTCCATTGAAATATGACCACAAAAAGTTCAATTTACTAACAGTAATAAATGGAGTACCAAAGTTGATCCTCTGTAATCCATACTCTTTAAAAGCGCGTGACTAACCACCTCCCCTCTCACCCAGCATTTTCCTACCCCCCTCCCCCTCCCTATATATACACTGCCTATAAAACTTCAGCAACACACTACTCCACCACCACCACTACTCCACAAAATAAAAAATTAAAATTAAATTGTTTTTTTTTTTCTGACCACCGTGAAAACCGCCGCGATGTCGCGTCACCGCCGTCAAGCTTCACGAGTGATTGTTCCTCCAGACCTATCGGCATTTGACTTGTCGTTGCCGCCGCCGTCGGATTCGTTTCTCATCAACGATCAGATCGCCGGCGGCGTTGGTAAAGAGAAAGCCGGCGGTGGTTCTGTCGGAGGAGGAGGAGTGTCTGCACAAGAGGTGGCGCCGCCGCCTACTCCGCCGTCGGGTAGCGGTACTCAAAAGCCTTCTTCCGGCGGCAAATCTTCCTCCTAATTAATTGCGCAAAATGGTGTTGATTTAATTAGTGGTGACTTGCAAGAGAAGCTTCATTTTCTCAATCCTCCTTCTCCCACCCTAGTACCCTACCGTGTTGTGTTCTAGTTAATTATAATAAATGTCGTTTTTTGTTTGTTTTTTTTTGGTTTTTTTGATTTTTAATGAAGAAAAACTCAATCTTTTGTAAGAAGATTTGGAGTTTGAGTAATGTAGTAAACTTAAATGTGGGAGGCTCTATATATTAATTATTATCACATAATAATTGGAAAAAGAAAAAAGGATTATCCATTGTGTTATATATCCAATGTGTATTCCTATTGAGTCCATTTTAATTTCTTGTCAATTAATTATCTGTTTAGTGCTCGATATTTCGATATTTCTAGTGCGTTTGGTATGCTGTTACTAAGTGATTATATACGGGGTATCGATGATAAATTTCGGTATGTTGACAATTCATGACGCACATTATATATGATGTACGATCTCATTATCTCAAAGTTTTAGAGAAAAGACATTGTTGTGAGATTATAACTTAACTTGGTAAGATTGGAGCATAGTGAGTGTAATTTGTGTAAAAGGGTGTTTTTGTTTGTCACTAGTTTAGTGAGTTGAGTTGAGTAGTGTTGGTTGATGATGTATCTAGTTAGGCAGCAAAATCATGATGATGAAATGATTTGGTCGTACTTTCAAATTTTGACTACTTGATTCTCTTCGATCAACTTTAGTTTGACATTGATTTTCGTGCCTTAGATCCGTTTGCTTTGAGTTTTGTACAAGAAAAAAAACTCATTAATTAGGTTTGACTTTGTATGTTGTGATATGGAGTACTCAAATTATATACTCCGTAGTACAATCTCTAGCTCATTTTAATTTGTTTACGTTTCATTGAACTCTCCCATGTATATGACGGTTTGATTTAATGTACTAGCGAAAGAAATGATGTATTATTTGCTTGTAAATGTTTGCCGTTAATAGAATTTTGCTTGTCATGTACATGCAATGTTACATCAGCTAGTACGGTTAGTAATGGTGTAAGTGTTTCTAACACTTGCATGCATATCAAACGATAGTGATGTTGTTCCTACTATGATAATCGCGTTTAAAGTTTAATGAACGGGACTAAAACAACAAAATGATAATACAGGATTAGGATCAATTTTCGTCGTAATGTTGTAATAATTCGTGTAATAATAATCCAAAATGTCCATATAATTAACTGACATATAGTCATGGAAGCAGCATGAATAAGTGCATCTTACCCATCCCAACATGTCCTGAAAATGTTGAGATTTGAGGCCCCAAAATTTCATTATTGGGTCCCTGATTATTTTTATGAAGGATGAATTATTGCCGATGATTTTCGATGGGTCCATTTTCCTTGGATATTCACTGAATTTTCTGAAAGGAACTAGTAAAGGTACACATTAATTAAACATGGCCAAAACTTTGTTGTTTGTATTATGGAAGTGCTTGATTTTATATGGGAGTAAGGGGACCATGATTTGCCATGGATCATAATCAACAATTTACCATCACTACAAGAGAACAGCTGTTTAGCTACCGTTTTTGAGACCGTTATGTAATCGGTCTCTAATTCCCCGAATTAGAGACCGACATTAGAGACCAATGCTAAATAGTCTCTAATGTAGAGACTAAAAATAATTAGTAGCTATTTTGGTATCTAATTTGGAGACCAAATCTAAATAGTAGCTAAATTGGTAGCTACTTCAGTGGATTTGCTACCAATGTCATTTGGTTGCTACTTTGGTAGCTATTTAGCTACCATTTTTTAGACCGTCGTTTAATTGGTCTCTAATTCCCTAAATTAAAAACCGATATTAGAGACCAAAAGTAATCAGTAGCGATTTTGGTATCTAATTTAGAGACAAAATCTAAACAGTAGCTAAATTGGTAGCTACTTTAGTGGATTTGCTACCAATGTCGTTTGACTACAACTTTGGTAGCTATTTAGCTACCATTTTTTAGACCGCCTTAAGTTGGACTCTAATTCGGAAAACTATAGACTTAGAGATGATATACATTAGTCTTTAAATTAGAGACGGTAAAATTTAGTAGTTATTGCGATATCTAATTTAGAGACGAGATATTGGTATCTACATTTACTTTAATAGCTATTTATGTAGCTAAGAGCCAAAGACTAGAGAAGTAGTGATACATACACTCATATGATGACTGCGAAAGTAACAAGTTTGTGATAAACGTATTTGTTAGTTAATGATTTGGACTTTTATGAACTTTCATACTTTGGTTTGTGAGAACAATAATTCCGGTGTTGCGTGGGTTGTGACACTTATCAATGTAGTGCATTCGAATGTGGCATTTTTCCATTTTCCAAAGCATACTACTATACTACCTTACAAAACTTATATTATTTTCATGTATTTACAGGTATACAGTATGTGTATTGTAAAACTAATAATATAAGGCCGAATTTTTTATCCGAATTTTTTGAAATGAAGACGTTATAAACTCGTATACGTACGTATACGTTTTTTTTTTATATGTCACCGATTCTTTAGAGAATCGTTTTAGACGGATATTTGGCCTTTTAAATTCGTTCCGTTTTAACTAACAGAGGCTAGGAGGTCAATTTTTTTTAAAAGAAATTCAAAAGATAACTTAAATTTTGTTTTCGTTTTCATTGGCGCAAAAAACGAAAATTTCACCCTTATAACTCAATAAGACTTGGCGACAAATTTTTTTTAAAAAAAAACCCTAAGGGAAAAGAAGGAAACAAATTGATTAAGAAAAAAAAGCTCCTCATTTTCTTTTATCATGAATTAATCGTCATTTTCGAGGGAGTCACTGTTGCTTCCTCTTCTACGCGCGAACTGGTAATTGCTCACTTGTTCCTCTGCTTCAATTGATCGACTATCGACGGATCAAGGCTATTCAAGTTCGTTTTCATCTCACATCTCTTCTATTAAGATCTACTACTTAATCAATCTTTCGATAATGTTGATTGCTATTTTGGGGATTGTAGTATTTGTTAGGGTTTATTCTTAATTTTGATTGTGCATTTTGGGGCTTTTGTTTGGAGCTTTTGTATTGCGACTCCGATTCAATTATACATCGTTTATTGGTATTAGTATGACTTCCCTTTCCTGGAATCGTTATTGAATACTAGGACTTTTGCCGTGATAAGATTTTTTTGTCTCCCCCCTCCAATTTCTTGGAATTGTAATTGAATACTCCATTTTTTTTTTTCCCAGAATCAGTATATATTGCTAAAAGTGTGGAACCAAGGGTGTTTTCTCCTAGCTCAAGCATCGGATTAAGGTAATTATAATGTTTGTGTGTACTGTTGGATTGATTTTTCTCAATAGAGCTTTCTAATGGTGTCAATTTTAGTATCATAAGATGGTTTTAGCTATGTCTACCAGGAAGTTTCGAACCGTGTGTTGCGCAAACTTTAGATGGATTTGCACATTTTGTATTTGATTTGCAGGAGCATCCTGATAAGTACTCAGGACTAGGCATCTGTAGGTACGCAGATTCCACAACCAACATTTCTATTGACGTATCCTGCAACAACAGGTTTGTAAGTTTGTTCTTTCATTGTTAGACCAGAATGTATTTCTTTTGAATGGTGATTTATGTCTTCTCTAACTAAGTGATGTGCTAGTATGGTATGAGAATAGGGTTCCAAGATGCAAGATTAGTTCAGATATTACAGAATCACCAAAATTATGAAAGAAATTAGACATCGGAATTGATCTTATAAAGCCTCAAAGTCAGCCACGCAGAATTCATGTTCTGCTGAACAGAGAACTATGACCTGACGACACTAAAAATGTCATATCTTCTAATACAGATGTTATTTTTGAGTAATTCTTTTTGGAGAAGAAAGCTAACATCTTTACCTTTAATTTGATATATTACAGGATTCATGAATCATATTGAGCAGAAAGTTATGATGACTGCAACAGAGAGCAAATTCATCATAGTTGAGGAGTAGCAGTTTTTATGATATTTAAGATAATTGAAGGGTAATAATGATGATTACTCATGTAATTTTGTTCTAGTGATTTAATATACCGTCGGGTCTAAGGGTTCAGGAAAGCCGTTTATTCGACGTCTTCATGAGTTACAAGTCTTCATCTATACCTATCTGTCGTGTGATAAAATAATTACTTGTGTTGAATACATAAATGGGCCGAAATGATCATGCAACCTCACTGATAAAAAGGAAATCAAGAGTCTCTTGTTATGTTTGTAGCTTAATGTACATTGAATTTAATTTTATTATTATTGATGCAGGGCAAGTAAAGATGGCTGGTTTAGAAACTTTCAGCAAAAAGGACTATGATGCTTATTTGGAAGAGCTGCTGTTGGCATTCGTAAAGAGGACTCTGCAATTTGACATCAATTCAAGATGATGAGAGGACATTAGTTTTTCTTTTTCACTTGTTAGGATTTGCTTGAATTAGTTTGATTAGTTATTCAAATTTGGACGTGGGATGCGTTATTTTGTCTTTTTTTTTTAGATGGTGTTATGTAACCTTTTGGATTATTCAAATTATTTTATAAAAATTTTAATTTTAACAATCAATGTCTCTAGCGTGTTATGATTGGTTTCAAATTCAAGTACCGGTGATACGAGGTCCTGAATCTATCTAGCGGCTAATAGCCAATTAGCCACCAGTCACAGGTTAGCAATCGATATACAGTCACAAATTTAGCTACCAATAAATTGGTTTCTAAATTAACTACTACTAAAAATCAGTCTCTAAATTAGCTACCGATACATATGAGTTGCTAATTTAGCTACCAATTTAATAGTCTCTAATTTAGCTACCAATTTAATAGTCTCTAAGTTAGCTACCACGAAATGGGTAGCTAAATCGATAGCTAAATTTGCTACTGTCAATCGGTTGCTAAAATGGTAGCTAAATTCGGTCTCTACTTCGGTAGCTAATTTAGTGACTAGGCTTTTAGCGACCGACCACATTTGGTCGCTAATTCGGTAGCTAACCTAATTAGCTACCGATTTTTGATGATTTAGTGACCGAAATTCGGTCTCTATTTCCTGTTTCCCTTGTAGTGCATGTGATCAATTTAATGGCTATGATAATTTCTCCATTGTTTCTATTACAACTACCTACTCTTTCATTTATGTGTATTTTGATATATCTTTTCATTTAATTGAGCTCCAATATACATGTCATTAGTTTTCCTTTACAATATACGGAATAGTATCTATTTAGAATATCAATGGTCTAATATATCACACCGATGATCTCAGATCATCATTGAATTGCTTGAAATCGTGTACAAATTTTAACCGGTATATAATCAATATATTCTCATATGTACATATTTTCACACAGCCACACACGATATCTAAGAGGATTGGAAATATGAGTAAAAGAGTTCACCCATTGTCTTTCTTCTTTTGAGATTAACTCCTTATGTAGTACATGAGTACATCACTAAGTGATCTCATGCACATTCGAATTTTTCTTCATGCTCTATTATATCTTAATCATTTTCCGTCGCTATGCCGAAAAAATCATATATATGATAAATATAGAAATGAAGACATTTAATGACACATGTAGTCATGTAGTAAATTAAAGTACAAATTAACATGAATATAAGCAAAAACATTTCAAGGCAGCTCATAGCATCTTCCACTGAGTTAAGTGGAATATGAAATCCCACTACTAGTGTACTTTTTACCAATTCTTTCGAACAGATACCCGAATTTGATTCGATTCCTTGTGGATTTCTGATTATTACATTACTATGCAATGGGTAGATCCAGCCATATAAAATACAATCGGCACAATATTGTACGTATCTACATATGATCATCATATCACACAATATGTAATTTAATTTATGATGCATTATCACCATGCCTGACATTTGGGAATATATATACAACAAACGTTGATTAAAGAATAGCAGTTCGCATGATGTAATATCGAATATACTAACTTACTGTGAGAAAACAGCAACAATTAAAGAATTTAGATCAAGTAGCTAAGATAGTAACATACTCGTATACGGAGTACTCTGTAATAGTTTCAAAATCGATGTAACTTTGAACGAGATTTTTCCGAATAAAGTTAATCAGTCCGTGGGTGTGTGAAGTATGAGGAAGTAGTGTTATGGAGATCTGACATGAATGACTTCCGTATGCGCCAAACGCGGAGCTCCAAAAACATCGGAGATTTGGAGATAAGGGGAATCCCACATCGTCCTCGCCTTAAAGTTTAGGGAATCTTTTATCCACTACTACTCCATACTTGCATTTTATGCTTTCTCTTCTATTCTTAGTAACTCAATTTTTTTTTTACTGTGCTTCAATCAAAAATTTCACAATGGCAAAGTCTTTTTGTCAATCTCTATCGACTAGATAAGACTTGTAAATAGATTACTATAGAAAAAAAAACATTTGTTCATCGAAGAGTTTGTCGATCTGAGACACTTATATCCAAGTTAAATATATACGGAGTAGTCTTTAATAAGAGGTGGCATTATCGAAATCTATTACCCCACTTTGCTAATGACAATCATTCATTCGTATCCATAAGACTTTGATAATCTTTAAGTTGATTGAGACCGTCAATTGGTTATCACCGTCGTGTTCCATTAATCGCACCTTGGCACCTATAACAAAATCTAATTAGCCATAAGACGACATGGTCAACAGAAATTCTAGAAACAATGTTGGAGTCATTTTCAGCAATTAAAAAGGCAGCAAAATCCTACCATAAAGTTTTAGAAAATGTGATAAAGATGTGTTGAAATTTTGTTGAATGCAAGTTCAACTCCATGCAAAATGACAGCATTTACTTTTCCAATTTTTTACTGTATACTCTGCTGCACAGCTAAGTAAAGAAGACCAAATTTACACGGTTGATGAACCACTTCTTTGCGGGTCCATTTGGCTAGGTAAATTATTGACCACCGTCCCGCCTGGCCTGTGGTAACTTTTCTTGTGGTGCATAAGCTGCCAAATCAGCAACTTTTTTACCTCATGCATATCACAGTAATTGGGGACTGAATTTCACTAGTTTTGACATGACTTTGATAGTTTGATTGTACCATGATTATGATTGACTTTGACTGGATTATCCCACGCCATGCATGTTTTAAAATAATTGGAATTGATACAGAAATTATTATCGTTAGTATACCATAGTTTTTTTAACCAAACAACCATGCAAAGGCTACACATACAATTGTTGTATGTGTTGTATGAACACTACTTCTTTTCTCAATCAATAAGATTAAACTAAACTATCAATCACAAACCTTAAGATAATCTTAGCCACATATTTTACACATTAAACAAGATCCAATGGCTAAGATTAATGACAAAATCAAAAGGTCCAACCTTCTTCCATTCTCTCTCTCCTCTTCCCCGACCAACTGCAGCCTCGTCCCTACCCCAGCCGCCGCCCTCACCACTCGAACGTCGACCACCACCATGGTGGGAGCCGGCACCGAAGACCCAACCCCGGCCAGTTTTGGCCCCCGCCGACCCCCCTGCCTCCCACCGCGGCCCATCCTTTGGGGCTCTCTCTTTCCCTTTTTAGCCACCTTTCTAGCACCCCACGAATCGAACGCCGACAACGCCGATGAACCCCCTGCACCTAGCCTCGGCCTCCCTCCCCTAAGTTCCGACCACCCCCTTTCCCAACCACAAAAACAAACCACATCCTCCCACTAAGCCAGATCCGACAGCCCACATGGCCATGGCCATGTGCTTGGGTGCGTGACGGGATTGGGTGGTCTACCGTCCAGGAGGGCGGATGTGGGTGCGATGGCGCGCCGGTGTTGTTGGTTGGCGTGGTGAGAATCGAGGGTGGTGGTGGTGGTGGTGGTGGTGATGGCAGAGAGTAGAGTGGTTTTAGAGAGGAGAGAGATTTGGGTAGTTGGGATACTGGGATTGGAATAGACAGAGCCAATCACTGTGATTAGTTGATTAATAGTTGGTGAAGTGCTGAGTTGTAACATTCTAATTGGGTGTTGTATGACTGGCCCACATACAACAGTTGTATGTGTATCATCTTCCATAATGGTACGATTAGCATTGTGTTTTCCCTCGCATCGTGTCAAACAAAGTCTTATTGAAAAAATTCTAAAAAAAGTTAATGGTTTATTATTGTCGATGTTCTCTGGTACTCCGTATTATCATAGCATAATATGCGACCTTTTGAAAAAAAAGTCAATTTCAAAACCGGTCGAACTTAGTCTTGAGAGTTAAGAGTGGACAATATCATACTAACGATTGCCCAATATGGTGACTACACAGACCACAACAATCTTGGGGATTGGGGGAGTATGATTGGATAGGATACTATTATTTATTATAATCTTTTCCCATTAATGTGAGGATGCAGAATCATATCCATTTGATCTATGATACATGAACAACATGATTTTTTACCAAAAATAAAAGATATTGAACCACCAAATCTTCAAAAAGGGACATGTATTAATTGTTGATTTTTTAATAACAAATCATTACAAACTTGGAACAAAATGATCAGAAAATATATTTAACCATAAAAGGTTGATCATAATTCATACTAGTATATCCTTCCAAATAAACTCTAAAACACCTATTATTTACTTAAAAAAAACAATACAATATATAAAATATCTATTATCTAATTAAGGTAATTAATGATATAAATAAAATCAAATCATTTACCCATCATTTGAATGGCTAGGATGAGATTTGTATGTATCTGATTTGATCACATCAGATTTGAATGACTTTGATTTGATCTGAATATACCAATAATCACCCGAATTTAAGCAAAAATTTCAAGAAATAAACTAAACTCATTGATTGTTATTTGATAATTATAATACGATATGTTTTAATCTGATTGAATCTGGTATGATTTGAATACATGGTTAAGTTGAAGAATAACCTAGGACTTATTGTGTTATGTTGCAAATGTGGTGTGATGAAACGTCTATCTGACACATTACATTTCACGTACCACAAGAGTACCATAAACCATCCATATACTTTGCAAGTGAATTACAAGCAAGTTTCATATAGAAGATAAAAATGAAGGCACCAATTAAAAGAAAATAATGTGTGACCAATACTCCCGAGTATACAACAAACCAATTACATTCCATCATTCTGGCGTACATTTTCAATTGAAAATACATTAGTTCAATACATAACTTGGTCTATTGCTACGACACTATTGTTCACTCAATACAATAAAAATTTTGCCCTAAAAAATAATTGTCACTTTATTTTCCACTCAAAATTCGACCACTGACCACTTAATGTATCTAAATTGCGAAAATTGAAATATAAACTAAAGTTTAAACTTAAATGACTCAACTTTTTTTTTTTTTTTTTGCTTCTATAATCTAGGTGACAATTATTTTTTGAATTGGAGTAAACCTTTTTCTTCAATAATTGGAATAACGATTACGCTTCTGACCCATGTAACTCGGACCCCGGCTTGGTCCACCACCCATGTACGGACCATTACCCGAAGAGGACCCGGAGTTCGGATTCGGTCCACCTCTGCTTGAGCCAGCACCACTGGAACTAGCAATATTGGTTGGGTTAGGAACGAGCCTGTGATAGTCGTAACTTTTGAAAGTTGTCACATTAATAATTACTGGGCCAGCAGCAATCAAACGGTCCACTACCTGGCCGCCCCAAAGGCCCACATTTGGCCCATTTAGGAGCACTTTGATGTAGTTATGGGGTAGTCCAGTAATACGGGCCCCATGATTTATGGGCGGGTTTCGTTGGGCTGGGCCAACAAAAAGTCCACTCAGGGTTACCAACTCTTGAACCCCATTACGCGATGTGTTGGGTTCATTAGCCTGAAAGTTTTGGATTGTTACATTCTGAACCCAGCCCAATCCGCTGTGGATTTTGACCCCAACTCCATGGGCTGCTGTGAAATCACGAATCATCTGAACGATGTCGACTCCACTTGGGACTTCCAACACTAGCGTTTTAGGCACGAACCCCTGGTCAACGTTAATGACCTCGGCTTTGGGTCTGTTTTTGGATCCGAAGGGCCTACCTCTGGCCCTTGGACGTTCAGCAGGCTGAGGGACCGAATTGTCTGGCCCAACCTCACTTAGAGGGGCAGGATTCGCCAATGGGACACTCGGGTTGGCCGAGCCTTGGGCTGATCCAATGGAAAAACCATTGTTCAAGCCTGAACCATTGGCCATGCCATGGGCTGATCCAATGAAGAAACCATTGTTCGAGCCTGAACCATTGGCCGGGCCATCGGCTGATCCAATGAATAAACCATTGTTCGAGGGTAAACCAAAGGTCGAGCCTTGGGTCGATCCAATGAATAAACCGTTGTTCGGGCCTAAACCATTGAACGAGCCATCAACTGATCCAAAGAATATATCATTGGTCGAGCCTTCACCCTGACCAATGAATAAAACATTGTCAAGGCCTGAACCATAGGCCGGGCCCTCGGCCGAACCAATCATTAGAGCATTGTTTGAGCCTGAACCATATGATTGGATCGGCTCAAGATTGTTGTGGCCTAGACCAACAAGTGAGGCTGAAGTGTCTAGGACGTAATTAGTAGCAAAATTGGATTGATCGTTTCCATAGGTAACATCATCACTAGCCGAAGTAGCAGGAGAAAATGTTAAAGAATCTGATGAGGAGCTAGAGGCCATTTTTTTTTTGGGAGGACTCTTTACTTTTTTGTGCTTAAAGATTTTTGTTGAGAAGAGAAGAGAGTATGATTTGCATGAAGAAAATGTTGGGAAATGAAGGGGGTTATATAGTAAAGTATTGCATGGGCTAGCCAATGGGTCTGCATGAGAGGGAGGGTGGGTTAGCCAACTAGCTAAGGTTTTATTTTTACTTTCCATAATTATTTCACATACATGCACTTTGAGGTGAGCTAAGTGACTCTCAAACACCCCTAGCTAGCTAGTTTGCAATTTTACATGATCCAATCTTACATACATTGTATTGTGTATGTTTATCCATGCAATTAGTTGGATGATGAGTTAAAATGGTACAATATCATTTGGATATATACCTTGGTGGGGATAAAACATTCGCAAAGAGAACTCGTTCTGATAGTGCAAATTAAACTCGAGGTAAAGATTATCACTTAGTCTATTCATGCCGAAGTTGAGCTCGAGTGACAAGCATGGTGCATTGTCCATGTACATCCAGTTCGAGCAAAACCCTAGAAATGTCGAAGTCGAGTTTGAGTGGCATGCACAGTTCTGTAGTTCTGTAACAAGCTCTGTGCCAGCGAAGACTTAGCATTACAAAATCTTAATTTTAGGAAGCGAATTATGCCTTCTGGATTACTTAATTTGTATGATTTATCAGGATATTTCATTATTTCATAGCTATTTTATCCATAATGACAGACTGGCAATCAAAGATTCATGTACTGCACCAATAAAATAATGAAAATACATATAGCAAGAAATAACTGCTGGCTTATCATTTTTTCCCGCGCTAATAATATGGAAGGTAAAATTAATACGAAAGTACATTGGCATTCAAAAGATATAATTTAACTAAATACGCCAATAAGTCAATAACAACGTTTTGCTCTCGATGACCTTAACACTTCCTATATACGAATGTTTTTTTGTCGTTTTTTTCCGCATGATTTATAAATAAATATGTGCAATCATATAACTCAATCAACTATTAGAATTTGTTCTATTTTCATAAAGATAATATCTCTTAATTGCCAAAATTATGAAAATAATCCACGAAGTGGTAGAAATATTATTGCATTTGAACCAAATATACCGGTCCTTGTTTCATTAAAATTCATTATCAACATTCCACCCGATTAAGTACTCTTTTTAATTGTCGAGGATCACTAACTAAATTTGACGTCATTACTTTTTCCATAATTAGAAAGGTCATAAGCATTTGAAATTATTTACAAACGTCTAACGAGGTCGTTGTCGATTCAAAATAATTATAATATCTCAAATGTAAGAGAAAAACATTGATTTAGTCACACTCTTAGAGTCATCTATCGATCGTTAGCTTTTATTAGTAAATTAATTTTAAGTATAAGAACTTGATTAGGGTGTTTCTAAATTTGGATTGATTAGAATTGTCCAAACTTTTCATAATGATCATCAAAGTATTAAGTGTCTTGTTGTATAACTGTGAGTAACTGTGTGAGGTTACTCTTGTTAATTTATTTATTTTTGTTTCAAATGTTTACTTTCTTTCTTTACTCTTAGGGCTTGGGAAGTAGAGTGTTCACCCCACTCCCCAGGAAAGCAAGTGACCTTTACTATGTTTTGGTTAAATTATTATTTTTGTTAAAAAAAAATAATAATTTCCTGATATTTTTAGGAGTGAAATTTTATGGGAATTTTTTTCCTCTTTTATTAGGAAAAAAATCATTAAAATACTATTATTAATATAATTTTGTACCAAAAACAATTGTCCTATTATGCTAATATTAGATTTTAAAAAAAGGCAGATCATGATTTTGTAACTAACATAGAAATTATTGGGCAAATTTCCAAAGTATTTAATGAAGAAATCTGAAACTACTATAATATTACATTATTATTTGTTTTTGATAATTCAATAGTGACTAGTGTAGAAACTATAGGAATTATTTAAATGAGAAAGCCAACGAAATATAAAGAAAAAAACACACAAAGTCAAGGCTCAAAACATCTAGATTGTGTGTAGCTTCTCCAAACTCAAGTTGGTTTTTTCAAACTCTAACAATGTCAAGTTTTGTGTGATGTCTCAAAGCAATATCAAGTCTAATCCATGTACTAAAAATGGGTAGTGTTACAAGACTTACAACAAAAGTTATTTGCTTTATGTTAAACTCCGACCAAGTAATTCCAAGTTCACGGTAATCCCAATAATTTTATATTTTTCGTATATCTTCCCACAGTCTTATCGAAATATCAGCAAATTTGCATCAGAAATGTTCTCATACTTGTGTACGTGTCTACGTGATGCCTAATAGAAACTTTGAACGTGGAGATTGCAAAAACCAATAGAATTGCATGAGAAATTTACTATACGGCATAGTAGAATCATATTCTTATCTCAATCATTGTCAATACTCAAATGAAACATATATAAAGTCTAAAATTAAACATTTATCACTTGTTGGATCCGCAATGTAGCAACACAACATGCATTTTTGTCAAGAATGTTTACCATCGCAAACCAACACATACAATCAAACGCAAATTAGGAATACAACTTAATTAGCGCATACGTAATTGTATCCAAATGAACGTTAAGAACTTTTCGAAACATAACATTAGCATAATAGCATAGATTGTTAACAAGAAACAAATGCGATTCTCACCTTTACACGATGATACAATGATCGATCTTTCTTACGTAACTATTTTGCATTAATCAAATTAACGGTAGGACGATCAATTGAACCACCAAAGGGTTCTCTTAAACTCTTAAATCCTCACTCCGTCCTATTATAGTGATTTCCGAACACCCAAATTTCAAAAGAATGCCCGGCTACCATAAAACACTCTTGCACCATCCTTCTTCTTGTTCTCAACTTCCAACTTTGTATTACCCCTTTCCATAATTTGGATCATATTCACATTATCCTCACTATCCGGATTCGGGTTCGGGTTAAGATCCATGGGCAGCTTCATTTTAGCCAAGGACTCAGTAAATTGTTGCATACTCTTCATATACATATCCACAATTTGTTGCTGCATTGCTGCCTGCTCCGCCTCGAGCTCCATACCGACCCGACCCGAGAACCCACGACCCGTATTGCCGGGACCCGTTTCATTCTTCTTTCCACCTTCAAATCCATCCACATTTTTATGATCTTCTCCATGACTCTGTTTCACCCCTGTTTCGGCTTCTAAATGACTCTTCTTCTCACTCGAACTCGAATCAGCCGTGTTTCGCTCATCGCTTACACTCGTAGTTGTCGAGCTAAACACTCCGGAGTATTGATTACTCGGCGAAATATCATTTTCTTCGATAGAATTGCCGATCATCTCATCATCATCCCCGTCTTCGTCTTCGTCGATTCTCAAAACAGTGCCAAGATGAAGAAATGAGCCTAAATTAGGGTTTGAGTTAGAATTGAGGTACTCAGAAATGATCATTTGATCCTCAGAGTCGGCATTTACGTCCGGAAACTCGACTCGAGAATAATCATTTGGAGCCAATAACACAACTTCTGAAGCAATAGACGAGTTTCTACCGGATAATTTAGGATTAGGGTTGGTATTTACAGAGGAAAACAGAGGAAAAACAGAGCATGAATTTTTTGAGGCCAGAGTAAGGCTCAATTGCACTGTTCCTGCAGGAGAATGGAAAAGATCAGTAGAAGAAAGGCTGAAATCTTGACAGTGAAGCTTCCCTCCTCGGCTAATGATCTCTGAAGTCGGAACCAAAGCGAAACCGAGTAGTTGATCTTCCAATACATTCTTAGCCCTACTATGCATCCAAATCTCACATTTAAGTACTGCAACATCGATTTGGTTGACGTTTAACGCTAACTTCTCGTCGAAAACCGGGTTTTTACCTCCTCCTATGACTATTTGGGTTGATACCATGTCATCTGGGGTGTATGTAAGGGAGAATTTTGCATAAACATCTTGGTTATCATAGATGCATATGTTGTGTATGTTCCTAGCATGGTGAGCAAAGATTTCTAGTACTCCTTCAAATTCGATATCGCCTTCTGAATCTCCCGAATGGTAGCAAAATCTAGGTGTTTGATTCATGGATTTCATGTTGATTTTGAGGGTTCAACAACTGATTGATTTTGTAGAAAAAATGGTCAGAAAAGTGTTGCTTCAAAGTGTAGATATTAGTCTTGGAGTGCTTTGTAAGCTAAGTTTTTCTTCTGCCTACATAATTGACAATTCATAAATAGAGACTTTGAATGAAATGATAAGAGCTTAAATGTATCAAGAAATTAGCAAGTAAAAGACTCACCTATGTTCTTCAAAGTCTTACATTTAAGTCTCTGGTCCGAAACCTCGTCTCTTCATTGTACTGACCTTCACGCCTCATCTGCCCAACACGAAGATAATATTGCTTGCCTGAGACGTGGGAAGGAAGGGACGGATTTCGAGTAAGTAGAGGGGGAGGAAGGGTTAGTAAAGTAGTAATAGTGGGTGAAATAGGAATGAATGAAGATGATGATGTTTGAGAGAAAAAATGGTGCTACCTTTAAAATTGAGAATGATTCTAACTTTGATGACATTGTATTCATATATAATTTCAAAGAGTTTGTGGGTGGATTGATAAAGATATTTGAAAGAGAGAAAAGACACAAGAAGGGCCTTTGCTTGACAATGCAACTTCCACTTCTTCCTACTACTAATTGAGAGTCTTTCTCCACTACATTGAAAATGCGCAGGTCCTACTTCTTGACCTTCTAAACCCTTGTTTGCCACACTTTTCATAATTCTCTTTGTTACGCTCATAGTGTTCTCCTGTGCTTTAGGGCAATGTAATTGGTCATTTCCTCGCAATCGCGCTTTGTCTTACGACATCGACACAAGTCTGTGTCAACTAAACATGTGGTTCAATCAAAGAAACATCAGGGATTACCGTCCACATACCTTGATGATGGACTTGCATAATATCTTTGATCGAGTAGATACACACTCGATCAAACCGTCATGCAAGACATCACATCCATGCACACGCGAAGGAAGTCGCTCAGATGTCACCATCCTTCGAGAAGAGCTCTCGCCCATCCATACAACAAATCTGCAAACACCATGGGGGAGGGGAGGGAGGGGAAGGGGGTGGTCCGGGATTGACGAGAGGATCCAAGATTCTGAGACTCTCAACAGAAGTTTTTCAACACACAGAATTATTTACATGGATGAATATGTCCAAAGAATTCACAGATATGAACTTTCAAGAGACTTGCACTAAGCCAAATTCCCTAAATGTGGGAACGTGTCTTCTTGGATAAGTTCTCCAACCCAGTAATTAGCAGACTAATAACTGTAACTGCAGGTATTACTAGCAGAGATTACAGAGCACTGTTTGCCCAATTAAACTTAAACAGAGACCAGTCGACCTATGATGCCATTATTTATACAAACCCGAATTAGAATGAGATGCTGTACAAAGTGTAGTGGAGAACATTGACATACAAGGTTGCTGGCTTGCATGATGCTTTGCACACCACCACAAATTACTGCCTACCTAACCTAACTAAGTGTTCTTGGTGTTTCGCCGCAGCCGCCTGATTAGCAGCTTCACGCTTCAGCGCCCTCTTTGCACGACGCCCCATTAGATCCTTCCCAACCTCTTTCTTCTTTGGCTCTCGAGATGAGCTGCCGTCCGAGTCCACATCAACTTCTTTCAGTTTGCGGTGACGGGATGAACTTGCACCTGAGTCTTGAGGATTCGATCTGTGGGCTGGCCTTGCCTCCTGCCGACCAGCACGGACATAACCATTGTCTCCCCACCTACGATTGCCAATGCGGAGCCCTGCCGAGTTATGGAAGAAGACCTCATCCAGATCATCATCTTCCTCCTGATAATCATGCTGGTACTGATATTGATAATAGAAGATGTCATCTAGGTCGTCATCAGGCTCATCCCGATGCTCGACTACCAACGGTGTAAACCATGTGGCTCTCAAAAGCAGACAGACACTCTCCTCAAACATGTAATCACGCAAGCTGCAAGGCAAAATCCAGCGATTACTTAACAGCTTCACAAAAACCAGGACCAACTCGCAACCAATACATCCATCTTCATTGATTGCTTAATAGAGAATCGTAAAATTAGCAAGCTTAAAAGATAGTTGAACCTAGTATGGAGCTCCATCACAATAGCCGGATAGTGATCTAATCACTCAATATCCAGAACGGATATAATGGAGTTCTACCTCAACAACAAAGCAGCAAGAACAAGCATAACTAAACTTCCACCCCTACTTCACATCTCAACAGAACACTTCACAACCAATACTTTTTCTATACTGTTTCATGGGGTTTATACTTCCAAGAATGAAGTGCATGAGAGAAGAGATTGTCAAACACAACAAGAGGATGGTTGCACAGCATACCTGCCATCAAGCGCACGGTGAACACTGAGGGATTCAAATGGATGTTTGCACTGGGGGCATCTGGGATGCTCATGGTATGTGGCCCATTGAAGGATGCAATTCACACTGAAAGGAAAATAACATACATAAGTTAATACAAATGCAAACTTTCCAAGAGAGAAAATGAGCAACCAAAACTAAGGACATACAACCATAATCAAGATAGCACAAACAAAACGATCATTTAGCGTTCAATGAAATTCCTACAATAGTGTTACTAGTAATTCATGTCATTAGTACTCCTGTATCATAGCTCCCTTTTGTACAGCACAAACTCCAACATGCCTTCCTCTCCAAAATGTTAAAGAACAACTATAAGTCAAAAAAATGGATCACATATTCACAAGCCCCATTTCACCCCACCCTTCCAAGCAGTAATACCTTCCTTCCAAACCAGTCAAAGAATGAATTTTACACAGAAACCCTAATCTGGATCCTTAACACTTCACCTAATCACCTAGCAAAATACAACCTTGATTCTTCGTAAATAAACAGAAACACAATTCTAGCACCCTTTCTTCTTCTAAGCAAAGCATCACTTATCGAAAATTACCATTCCATTTAAGTTACAAACTCAACAACAACAACAACAACAACAACCAAGGTTTACTCCCAAAATGATTTGGGGTCAGCTAACATGAATCGTCATCCGTAACCATCTAGCGCAAATGAAACAAAATTTGCATGATGACATAACCAAATCACTTCAAAAGACTTGTTAGTAACATAAACAGCCCTACATTTTCACAAATTTCAGCATACAAACATACTTCATCACTCACATACAACCTAAATCCAGATCAAACCCTAACAATTTCATCAAAATTTAACTTACTAGAAAACTTAAACAGATGGAAATGAAATAGTTTGAAATATCAAAGAAAAAAAGGGAGGACAAACCAGTAGGCATGCTCGCAACCTTTAACAAGGGCGGTATCTTGAAGCTCAATATCATCCAAACAAATGGCACATACCCCATTATGCACCACCATCATCATCATCATTCCACTCCCTTTTTCTCTCTCCTCCTCCTCCTTCTCCTCCACGCCCTTAAATTCCACCTGAATCAACCCACATAAAAAAAAAACTCATCAAAATTCAATCTTTTCAGCAATTTCAACCAAATCCCAGAAAACCCATATATTAAATTCATCTAAATGAACATAAAAAACACAACAAAAATGAAATTAAAACTCAAATTTTGGGATTAATTTCAAGCACAAACTCACATTAAAAACTAATCAAAATTTGATCTTTTCAACAAATTCGACCAATTCCCAGAAAACCCAAGTATTATTTTCATCTAATTGAACAACAAAACCACATAACATTGAATAAAACTCAAATTTGGGATTAATTTCAATAAAAAAATCCCTAATTTAATAATTACCCAGATCAAATTCAAGAAAACCCATATAATAAATTCATCTAATTGAACAAAAACACACACAATATTGAATTAAACTCAAATTTAGGGATTAATTTCAATCACAAATCCCTAATTTAACAATAACCCAGATCAAATTACAGAAAACCCACGTAATAAATACAACAAATTGAACAAAAAAAACACACAAAAAAATTGACATTAAACTCAAATTTGGGATTAATTTCAATCACGAAACCCTAATTTGAGAAATACCCAGATCTAGAATGAATTAATCATAAACAACAAATGGGAAATTAAAAAGGGGGGTAAAATTAATATAAAGAAATTTACCTGATGAGGGATGGTTAAAAGGGTAAAATCGGTATTCAGAAAATCATCAACAAAAGGGGTCACTGTAGTCGTCATTGCTGCTGGTTGTGGAGGGAAAGAGCAGAGGAGAGAGAATAAAAAAGGGGGGTAAAATTTTATGAAGGTTTCCTAAGGAATATTATAGCAAATTTTAAGATTCTAAGGTATTATTCTTTCTTACAATTTCTTGATTCCAACAAAAAAAAAAATTAAGAAAAAAAAAAAGAGAATGAAAAAAAAAAAATAGAGGGATGAGAGGGGGAGGAGAATGGAAGGAAGAAGAGGAAGTCCCTCCACAATGATGAAGGGTGGTGTTGTGGAAAAATTGTGGCTCTTATTAATGAAAGTTTTTTTCATTTTTATAGATGGCTCTTGTATAAATAAGATTTGAAAAAAAATATGGTTGGGTTTAGATAAATAAATGATAAGAAATGGAAGTAGTGTATGATGAGGTGCACTTTTATGTTGAACAAAAAAATACGAAATTGATAGGAGTATATGTGAAATTCAGCTGGTGAAAAAAAAAAAAAAAATCTATGTAGCGTTCAATGTTGTTAAAGTCTTAAAAAAAACCTATTATGAACTTTGATTGGTGGAAAGATGTTTCTAGAGCTAACAAATCGAACTGATGTGAGATGACGAATGTATCAAATTGATGAATGTTTTGGTAATATTCTTGAAAATTACCAGTGAAGCATTTTTAATTTCCCCTCTAATGGGTTCTTTATTTATTTTTAATATTTAAAGCTAAAATGCTAGATGAGAACGGTAGTTAAGGTTAGGTGTGTTCGGAAAATACTGGTGTTCAATGAGTAACAAAAGGTGAGGTGCCAACGTGGTGATGTTGACAATGACTTCGTGGTAGCTTACTTGGTTGAGCTATCACTCTTTCAATTGAATTAGGAGAATTAGCCGTAACTTTACTAGGTTTGTTTGTGATGAAGTCTTTTGGAGGGTTCCTCTTCCGAGTTTCACATATGGTTTTCAACTGTTTAGCTGGGGTCTTCTTGTAAGTTACGGGGTAAATCATATACATAAGCGGTAAGCCATTGGCTCCACGAGGATAAGTTTTCTGGCGTCGGTAAATTAGCGATTACGAAAAAGATAGGCGGTGAGCCATGTGTGGTCTACGGTCGGATCACACATTGACACATCTTTATGATTATGCGGTTTAACTCCAAAGGATCTCTTTTTCTTTTCTTTTTTTTGCCGAGTAAACTCCAAAGGATCTCTTAAATACGGAGCATATGCGGTGCAAGTGCAATAATTTGGGCTTTATCCTGTTTCCATCTCGTCCTAAACTCTTGGATTGGACCCTCAACTCATTGCACATTATACAGTGATGCAGGTGCCATTTTATGAGTTTGAGTTTGGATTATTTGGCCTTCCTACGGCTCATCTTTCTGATTTATCCCCACATTATTGGATATTCGTATTTTCTCCAAATACAGATGCCACTTGTATGTGATGTGCCACATTGACACATTGCTATGCCACTTTTATTCAAACTGTATGCAGTTTTCGTACCTTAAACAAATTTCGATACTCCGATTTTGAGGTCATTATCATGAATGTTTGTGTTGCAGTTTACGTACATATTTACCATACATGCATTTAACTTGTTCTGGTAAAGCACTTTTCCATATCGAATTTTGAATTTTCCACAATTGCAGCATTTGACGAGATACCATTTACCAAGCTAAGTTAGTAGTAATCTTTTCACACGCTTCGAATGTTGCTTGCATCATTGCATGCATGGATTTGGATAAGCATTTCCTGGGAGGCAAATAAAGAAGCGAGATTTCTTCACTTCTCCAAAACTTCAACTTCACAAGTCAGTGAGTCACAAGGTCAAATTCAATTTCTTTTTTTTAAAGAACGTTTTCTCAAAACGAGTTTTTAAACCGTTCACTCGCTAAATAAAAATACAACGCAAGGCCATTTCGTTAAAAACTAACTGCATATTCATCATGAAAAATCGAAATTTAATACCGTCTTACCATAACTTCGTAATCAGCCCGTCTTATTCCCTAGTTGGGTTTCGCTACGAAAGGTTTATGGGCCCATTTCCTTTTCAATTTACCACAAGTGGCCCATTACTCAAATGTCCAATTTCAGAAGCTTCAACGACAAGCCCACAACACAAGGAGGACAAACCAACAGGCAACAGCAACTGAGAAGAACGCACCCTTTCTCTCTCCTCTCTCTTCAGAAAATGGGCGCCGAAGCAACACCAGCAAATATTCTCTCTCCAGAAATGGAGGAACAGGTTGACGCTTTACTCGAGGTAACTTATTGTTTACTCTACTTTTTTATTTTTGGTGGAGGGTGTGTCGTGTGAATGAATGAATGATCCTGTTATTTAATTTCTAGTGTGAAATTAGGGTGTTTGAGGTAATAATTGTGTACCCTTTTTGTTGAATTACTCAAAGTTGCAATCTTTCTTTACAAGTTTCAATCTTTTTGAGTAAATTTGATCTTCTGCTGGTTTTTGTTGGAGAGTGAAATTGACTGAAGTATTATTTTGATGATTAATTAAACTATTAAAATTGAACAGTATAGTAAATACAGATGAGTTCTATTACATTGGTTTTACTGTGCTCGAATTACAAACTGGTGTAATTGTAATTTTGCATGATAGTAGAATTGATTAAATCATCGATTTAGGTTAATATAACTGAATGTTGTGTGTGGAGGAGTGTTTGATACGTTTTATTGAAAAGTCTGTATTTTGATGAGCAGGCGGCTAGATATGATGACCTTGATGATATCAAGGGTATAGAATCGGCTGGACTGTCACTTAATGCTAAAGATTCGCAAGGCCGAACAGGTTCGAGCTAATTCGTATTTCAAATTTGGTCTCTGGGGTTGTGTTGTCTAGAATGTGATTGTATGCATTATGTAGTCGTCTTGTGACGAGCAATCAATCAATAAAGTGTGGAAGTTGTCGGTATATTAGTTTACATGAGCTAGGGTTGCAGGGCAATTAGGCTTAAACATCATTGTGTGGTGGTGACATATATGTGTTGCTGATGGTCTCTCTTCACTGCTTTGTCGAAACGAGGAAGTTGAAAATCGAAAGCATTTAAGGATGTGATTCTCTGGTAGAAAGTAAGAATATGTGATAGTATAGTTGATAGTAAGAACATTGGGGGGTAACAATGGATTTCACTGTCGAGAAGCAGGACCATTTTGCTTTGAGAATGAGTGCATTTTGTGCCAATTTGTTGTAATCTTCAAGAATTCGATACAAGAGAAGGCTCTATTGTGGTGAGGCTGAGAATATTGTGTTGGCCACGGCACGGGTCTAAATTCTGCTATCATGGTAGTGCTGTAGACTGTTTTGTTCATTTCAAGGCTCAAAGTTTCCTTGATTGCTTAGGTTCAGATCACTGTTTACCGTTTCATTAAGTTGTCTTTGATTTATTTCTTCGCAGCACTTCATATGGCAGCAGCCAATGGGCATCATGACATTGTTGAGTATCTAGTCAATAAAGGCGTTGTAAGTGTGATTTCCCTTTTCTTCCCCCCCCCCTCGTTTTGCCCCTGGATTTGTGAAACCTGTCGTTGTTAAAGATCATCTTAGCAAAGGGTAGTCCTCGACGTATTCATAATTTTCAATGTCCAATTATGAATCTTATGTTGATCATTATATTGCAATTCCCGCAAAGAATCAAATCTGAACAGTGAACACCCTTAAGGCTGGCGAAAAAGCTTAGGATTAGTATTGGGGTAATGTTATTAAGTTGTCTCCCCGGGTCATAGCTATGGCCCTTCAACCTGGCTTTCTTTTGCAAGGGCCCTTCAAAGTGGAGATCTGAATCAGTCAAAAAAATCTGTGTCTTGTCATCTCCTCTTATATCTGGCCTTCAAGGGATTTGTGCTATAACTCCATATCATATAGTCTGACACTCTGACAGTGCTCCACCGGGCTATGCAATCTCCTTGATTGCCCTCAGTCTCTGCATTTGGCCCTGTTGGGCTGATAGCGCATGTCCCTACTTGCTTTATATTCTCCCTCACTGGCTTTTGATGTAAACAGGATCTAAATGCTTTGAACGTAGAGAAGAACACGCCTCTCCACTGGGCTTGCCTCAACGGGCATGTTGAAGTAATGATTTTTATCATCTATGAATGCTTGTACATGCTAAGTTTCTACAGGTTATCAATACTCATGTTTGCTCGTATGTAGGTGGTTAAAACTTTGATCTTGGCGGGAGCAAATATCTCACTGCTTAACAGGTTTGACATCCAACCTAAGCTTAATAATCATCATCTGATAGTTCCTTTCACATCAGTTGGCCGGAACATATCTCAGTACATAACGTTTTCTTTTGTTCTGTGTCTTATATTTTAAAGCCATGAAAGGACACCGGTAGATGAAGCTTTAAGTAGGGAAAAGATGGACGTCATTGATGCAATCAACACTGCTGCTGCTCAACTGGAGCTTACTCAAACAACTGTATCGTGAGAGATACACTATCAGAGTTAAAAGACTACGGAGCCAAAATGCCGCATACTTTGTGACTTTCTCTCCCTTAGATTAATGGTGTTTTAGCCCTAGCTAAGAATTCCTCTAGGAGCTTTGTTTGTACAATCCAGACTTAATATTCTCACTCTATGTAACGCTATGTCTAATACAACTTGAGATATGTAATCTTCTATTCGACTATGATTTCTTACGACTAGGCCAAGACCTCCTCATTTACACTTTCCGTTCCACAGAATTACATGACGAAGTGAATACTAGGCCGCAAACTGATGGAACGAAAGTGAAGCAAAAATACATCATCTGGATCATCTGCTTCGTATTTTCGATTTTCGAGTTTTGTTTCATTGTTCAGTTGATCCATCATCATTATTCATCTCCACTAGAAGAAGAAAAAGGAAGCAAAGTTATTCTTCAAAGTCCCCTCTTTTACCCAGCAATAGTAAAGAAATTAAGGCATCAGGAAAGATGCCATTTCCAGTTTCTTAAAATAACCACATTCCCTTGCACCCAGTAAACTAATCACAGAGCACCTTTCTATTTTCAGGAAGTTTAACCCCCCCTTTTATTTCTTTGTAGCATCCTCTTGGACTTCAGAGGGACACTCTACTTTCCTTGGCTTTATAAAAGGTGAATGTGAACTGCTACTTCGTACGGTTTGGTATGTATTACGCCCTTTTATGACTTGTAGTGAAAGCGAGAAGTTTCAGGTGAAACCGTATCCATTACATTATTCGCCTTTCTAATGTAAACAATTCTCTCACAAGGCAACGATTACAATCAACTGATCAGTATGTTCGGTTTTGGTCTAGTCGGTTAGACCCAGAGCCCTAGTTCATACCCGCTCTACCAGATATGCATATTTTCACGATATATGAGTCTGATTTGAGCGTCGGAGGCTTCGAAATTTGGTGTATTTTGGAAGTCCATCAACGAGTCATTTTTAAATACGAAATGAAACAAGTGATGATACTATATTAGACGCAATGAAGAGTGACAATAAAGAAAGAAGAGATTGATGTAGTAGGAGGAATGATACTCCTACTCAAGATCAAAACAAAAATGGTGCGCCCAAAATGGGAAACAGTAGGTGCATAAATAATGGTTAAGAAGCGGCGCGTCTTTACCAAAACTTGACTTTAACTCCTTTCGGCTTCACATGCCCTCCATTTACATAAAACCTTACCACTATCCCCTTTTACTTCACTCTTTCTTATTCCTTACCTCTAATTAATGCTTCTCCTCCTAACTTCTCAATCTCACGTTTCTGGTTTAAATATATGAGAACAATTCAAGTCGCTGTTTAGAGACACTATTAAACCCGTGCTCACAAAAGAAGTGACGAGATTGAGGAGGTCGGAGTTGAAACCTTATGTTCGATTTCGAGATTATTCAAATAACTACTTCTAGGATGGTATTAAATTTTGTTAGTAAACTTAAGAACCCTAATCTGATCTAAAGATGCCAAATCCTTAAGAATATCAGGCAAATGTCACACCTTTTATATTCTCATGTCCAATGAATACAACTCCCAATCATTTTTTCTGCCCACTTTGCTTTTGCTAATACTTTTCCCACTTTTCTTTCCCCAATTCCTCTAAAAAAAACTAAGAATAATTAAGCATCTAAAGTCTCAAAATTCTCCATGTTTACACCAAAGTTATGCCAAATCACATTAAAAGCAGATCGCTTCCTACATATTCTTCTATTTCTTTTTCTTAGTTAATACACACCTTGTATGCCCTAATCTCTACGACCAAACTGTACGGACATTGAGTAGTACTATGCTTACGGATATGTCAATGTACGCAACATTGTAACGTTACTCTTGTACTCGTCTATGACAAACAAAGGGGGTCGATCAACTCATAACGCTATATGTTGTGAGTATGGAGAGACTATTCTACGATTCACGACCTTACCTAGCATAAAATCACCTTAAGATACACGACGCCACATTTCTACACTGAAAACACATCACATTTTCGCAAATCTTTTGACGAACATGGTGGCCTAACATAATGTACTTTACAACAACGAACTTCACCAAATGTGAACAACAACATAATTTCACAGAACAATTCACATGCGTAATCTACACAAAAGTCCACCTTCAAAAGCTGCAATTTAGACAATTAGTTCATGTAGTACTTCGATAGCCTTGTTCAAGCTTAAGGCCCAATCAGCTAACAAGTAACAACTGAACTGAACAAGCTAAGAAACTTCAAAGAGAAGTTGAAATTTTGGCAAATAACGTCTACTAGGTACTACAATTCCACATGTAAAAAACCAAGAAGCATCCACAAATAATCAGCTCATAATGTATAGAAGGGGCTGCTAATTCTGGGACAAAAGGCGGTATATTCATGATTCATGAACGAAAAAGTCGAAAACCAGATCGTACCTACACATATTGAAGAGCTCTATGTTTTAAAGAATGCATGATATGCACAAGTTTGTGATACAATCACAGATAACGTAAGATTGGAACAACACCACAAAGTTAAGGCCATAGAACAAAGCAAACACATAGAAAAATCCCTACATATATATTTATACTCGTCCAAAGTCAGCAATGGTAGGCAAACAAAACCCATTTTTTCTACAATGTACATTGTATATATCATTGTATTGGCATAACGAATCACTGCATGTGTGGAGCAAAGATTAAACAAACAATAATATCGACTCGAGTTCGAAACTCATCATCATAAGAGTGTATGTACAATGCACTAGTACACATCAAATTAAAAACACATTTACTCAAACCTGCAAAGCTCACAAGTGATAAGAATTGAAAGAAGATAAGTAATTCAATCTATAGAACAATGCGATAGCGAAAGCGAAGGCGAAAGAGAGGGGGGGGGATCATTGCTCAAGTAAGCAAAAAGGCAAGAAAACAAGTACATAGAAAGCATTGATGAATGTATGCAATTTCAAGGTTTGTCCAAATTGCAGGCAGAGAAGAGAAAAATGTTAATGTTTACAAAACAATGAAAAAAAAGGAAGCAAAGGAATTGATGAAAAGGACATGAATTCTCCCAATGTAATGTTATATTGTAATTGCAAATGCAAAGAGTATTTTCTTCTTGTATGACCAATTAATGATAGTGACATTGCAACAACTCTCCCTAAAAACCCTTTAAAGTCTACTTCTACTACTACTACTACTACAGCAGGCCAAACCCTCATTAATAATGGTGAAAAGAGTACATTTCACACTTCTAGTTCTCCAGGAACTAAACTAACCAAACTGAACTAAAGGCTTGTTAGGGAATAGTTTGGTATCAGACCATCCACTTCTCATATAACAACAATTTATACTATATAGTTTGGCTCAACAATCATATCTTATACGGAGTAAGATATAGTACTATGATTCAGTCAGGACTTATGAGGTTATATCACATAATGTACTCCTTCCATTCCTTTGGACTGTTAACGTTTTATTTGAACATGCGAGATAATTCAGTCTAGACACTCTCGGAATTCTCTCGGACCAGACGTTAGCAATCCAAAGTATGTATGATTCAATCATGAGATTATATAACATATGGATTGGAAAGATGGAGTACTATGTAATGTATGGATTGTGTACTAAAACCAAAGGAATTTCCATGTCTTTGTGAAAAGGGCATAGTATTGCACAGGAGTCCAAAACATACAGTGTCATCATATATATTCATATGCAAGACAAAATGTTACACATGATAAATTTAAAAAAGTTAAAAATATCCATACCATACATTACTGTCTCCTGGGAAATGAGCAATTATTTGAGCCATGCAACAAAAATAACATCATGCTCTTTGCCATCCAAACATTATTATTCCAATGGCAGAAATAACAGAAGCAGATAGATAACATTATGAAGAAGAAAAAGATGGCAGGAGTTACCAGAATTTCAGACAGTTACCTTGCATGCAAAGTTACTAATGAATCACAAACCACGATGACGACAAACCAGTATTCCTAGCTAAGCTAGAATTACCTGGGGTCGACTAACATAAATAGTTGCGTTTATCAATACCAAGTATAATAACACGCAATTATGTCAAGGAAGATTAACAAGAGAATGAATGAAGCAACATTTGGGAAGATGACAAGAAATTAAACCCTATTTTTCATTGATTGATCAGATTAATTAGGAGATCATCGAATTATTATTAGAAAATACAAGAAAGAAACTACATACTACAATAATAATACTAAGGTAGCTTAGTTAATAATTAATCATAACATTTGGTGTTTTTTTTTTTTTGAGTCTTTTGAAAAAAGTAACAAGATTTCAAAAGACTCAAAAAAAGAATTCATTCCCTCATAAGTTTGATCATATGATATAAAAATGCTACAACTAATTATAAATATTTCCATTTCACATTTTGTGTCTTAGTTCATAGTGTTACCATAGCCTGATCCTCCACCAAGCAACCCTCCTCCACCACCACCACCACCACCACCACCAGACGCACCATACACATCAGCGGGATCGAGTAGCGGCGACGAAGACGCCGCATTCCTTCCACCACCACCACCACCACCACCACTACTACTAGCTCCGCCACCCAAATGCAACTCGGACAAATTAGGAAACCCATCTCTTGGCTCAACTCCTTGATCATATAAAAACCCTTTGAAAACATGCCCGCCAATTCTCACCACCGCTTGATAGGCAAACTCGTCGTCGCCGTCGTCAACCGCCGTTACTTTGACACACTTGAACACCGCCGGCGCTCTCACTTGTCCCGGCAACGTCTCCTTGAAGCTAGCGTCTACCTCCACAACACAAACAATATATTTACTACATAATTCACAATTTCACACCTAATAATATAATAATAATATAACCATCACTACTTCTACTTCACTATAACGAATAAAATAATATAAAATTTGCGATATAACGGATAATGGTTGAGGTCGGTTTTATTTACCTTGGTGACTCGAACTCGTGTCGAAACTCCGAGGTGGTGTGTTTGAAGTAGACGTGTGGGAAGTCGTTTGTGATGAGATTAGTCGAGGTTTTTTAGCTCCGGAGGTGGACCCGGATGAAGCACCACCACCTCCGCCACCACCACCACCGGTAGGACCACCGGTTGTGGTTCCAGGTGTCAACATTTGGCGTTCTCTCCGCCTTGCGGCGGGCACCCACGTGCTTTTCACGTGAGTTGAGCAATCAAACCCTCTACTCCTACAGCAAGTCCTACACCTCCGATGGCTACAATCTTTCTTAGCTTGATTACCACAGTCTTGACACGTGGCGTGTCCGCCGCCGGACATCCCGGGCGAGGTGGACAACAAGTTGGACCCACCCGGATCGAAATTGATGCTCTTTTTGGGCGTACTGAATCCGACCATTTGCTGCTGCTGGTTCTGCCAGAGGTGGATTGCACCAGCAGCAGCAGCGGCAGCACGACTGCGGCCGATGAGATCTTGATCATCGCCCCCAATCGTGGTGCCGTGGCCGGTCGTAAGGAGGGGAATAACGCCGACACCTACCCCAAGTGCAGTGGCCGCGTTATTCCCCTCCGCCGTCATATAACCACCACCACCACTACTCTCGTGTTGGTGGTGTTGCTGATGGGGATGTTGGTGGTGGCTACCGTGATGATGATGGTGATGGTGTGGGGACACCATCCCGCCACTTCCACCATGGTGGTGGAATGACGTGGCGGGAGCTACCACAAACATCCCCATCTCGGGAGGGATACCATAACCAACACGAGACGTGGTGGGCCACATCGGCCCACCACTAACAGTAGGGCCGGCGGCTGCTGCTGCTGCTGCGGGCCCAGCATTGAAACCCAAAGAAAGGTCGTTATTAGTGTTGATCTTATCAGCGTTGCTTGCTGATGAAGCCACCCAATCAGCAAATGCCCCCGAATCCGACGCTAATCTCCGTGTAGTAGCCACCACTGCTTAGTTTTTTAAAATCATATATTGTATTACACAATCTATACCATATAACATAAGATTAAAAATAAAAATGATGTAAATTGTGTAAATTATTTATGATGATGGAATGATATTGGGGTTTGGGTAAATAACAGAAAAATTACCCAAGAAAGAAAAAAAAATGGAGAAAAAATTGTTGTGGGGGGCAGTTTGTTTCTTCCACAACTCTTGTTGAGCAGCAAAAAAGAGGAGGAGAGAGTAGGAGTGTGGACAGTAGGAGAGAGAGAGTGGGAAAGAATGAAAGAAAGAAAGAATGGAAAGGAGTGATAATAACGACCCTTTAGCTTTCTCACTGTATTTTTCTGATCTTTTGGTTTATATATTAGTACTCCGTATGATTTTTGGAGGTAACTAAGGAGTGGTGTAGTAAATATTTCCTCCTCTTCTCATTTTTTGTTTGTTCATCTTATACATATTTTGAGAGTTCCTTTACCTTTCAAGTGTGGGGTCTTTGATCTTAAATAACCTTCGTTTGGTTCATTTTAAAACACGAGTTCGATTCAGGTCCGATATCATAAAATTCGTACGGTATAGTGGTAGTTTTGTTTTGATTGTATTTAGGTTGTACGTCGTCGTTATTGTATGAATGCAGTTTATCTGTCGTTATTCTAAAGGTAAGTCAATAGATTATAAATAAATTTTAGAGCGGAAAGTTTATAATATCGGCTCAAATAAATATCTGAACATATCAAAATGTTTTACTCCTTGCCTAGAGTGGATGCATACAATACAAGTATACAACCAAAATCAACAAAATTTTGACATACATACAAATCAAAGTGTTGTAAAGTCCCTCTAGCACTTTTAAGTCATTATACTTAATCACTTACAAGTATATTATATTTATTTTAAGTAACTAAGTACTACCCTTTGTTCTTTCACATGTTGATGAGAAAAGAAACTTATCTTAAGAGTAAAATACAACTAATTAGTACTAGTAGTAATTTGTATAAGAAAAGGTATAAGTATAAACTATAAAAAAGGGATTTGTTGGGTAGCATTTGTAAACTTATGGAGGGGGTTCAAAAGTCACATGACAACTTCACTCTTTTAATTTGCTTTAATGTTACTGCCCCTTAGCTTTACCTAGCTACCCTAGCTAAAGACTAGTAGTAGCTTAACTAGCTCTCTTCTATCTCTCATTCTCTCTCTATCTTTCTCTCTCAACCATTTACTTCTCTAGTTCTTGTACTCCATCCATTGGATTGAGGTGGGATCCACTGATTTTTGTCTTGGTGGGGGCTGATTTGGCATGTCTATTGGCTTTCTTTTTCAACTTTGGGTTATGATTCCCCAATTCTCGAACTCGTTTCAATTCGATGCTCGAAACAATTTTTAATACTTATGCTAATACGATAATAGAAATATACGGTGAAAACTAGGGTTTGTTTGGCCAAACTTTTGAAGTGTTTCTGAACTGTTTCTGGGTCCTACAAACTGGAAAATGACCAAACACACAAAACTGAGAAACTGTTTTTGGTTTCTGAGAAGCACTTCTAGTGCAAATTTGTTTATCAGAAGTAGAAGCTCTAGTTTGGAGCTTCTCCTCCAGAAACTGTTTCTGAGGATCACTTTTGGATAAGTTGGAGCTTGATCAAACAGACCCTAAAATGAGTAGAAAACTAGAACTAGTGAAGTCACAATTCACAAACAACAATGACACAAATGACTACAGATAGAAGAAGTGAGCTAAAGAGAATCAATACTATATCACATATTCACATGGAGGATATGTATATGGAATTGGAAGGAGTACATTTGTATGTAGCACTCAATAACATTTAAATAATGTACAATCATATAGTTGTCCATAGTGCAACCTTAACAATGGATGCTTGTGAAGTTGTAGGCAATCCATTGTCTTGTTCCTTCTCAAGATTTTGTGACCCTAATTCACATGTCCCATATAATTTATGGGTTTTCTTGTTTTATACGAGTATGTAAGGTTTTATTATTCTCTGAATGTAGTAAAAGAAGCCCAAACTTGGTTAATTTGACATATGACTTAACTTATTCATCTTTGAGGTTGTGTATAAATCGCAGCAATACTCATCAAAATACAGCAAAGAAGAGCATAACAATAATAGTAGAGTTTACTATCTCACTCGATCTTGCTCAACTCGAATCTAAAGAGGACAAAAAATGTGGGGTGGTGTAGGCATACATAACATATACTAGCCTAGCAATCAATCTTCAATTCAGTTAATCTGATCTACTTTCGAGTGATTAATCCAAATTGTTCAACCCTAATACATAGGAAAATGGCTAAATTGTTCGGCCTAATTGAGGTCCAAATCCAATATATAGTAGGGGACAGATCCATCTAGTTTCTCCATATGCAATCACATCAACCCATGGATCTTAAAAAGTTCATCTTAGTGATTTCCATGTCCTACGAAATCTTCAATAGACCTAAGCCTGTTATTTCAAAGTTCGTTTCTATCAAAAAAAAATGCAATCAAACTCACCACTCTCCTCTCATCAGCTTGCTCTCTTTCGGTGAAGCTAGTCATTCACAAAATCATATTATAACCAATTATTACACCGTACTACACTCTCGATCTCCTTTCAGAGTGCGCTAAAATAAGAGGAGACGCCGACCTGTCCTGTATCGAAATTTACAACCAAGTGTAATTAGACAAAGTTTAAATACTATAGATGGGATTCATGGGAACACCAAACTGAAGTTGTATGGCTTATAATAACCACCTTTCTTTTAATAGAATACCAATACGGAGTATCTTACTACGATAGGTTGCCAATTTTGTACTTAAGCCCGCCACAAAACAAACTTAAGCCCGCCACGAAACCCTGAGTCATTCATCTTATACTACAAATAACGTTACATGTTTAAGAGCGATTTTTCAAACCGGATACTATTGTAAATTTGTAATTGTGAAATGGCCTTATGTCAAGATGTAAAGTTATACAATTACCAATTACTCGTACAAGTTCACTTGGTTGAGATTTTATCACGTAGCAAAAATTACTTGTCATTGGAAAGGAAGAGAACCTTGTTTGGAGTAAAAACAAAGAAGAAAGAAAAAAGTTAGAGAGCAGCAGAGCCGCTGAAAGAGCAAAAAAATGAGGAAGAACTGAGAATGCAGCTTTATTAACTGCAGGTAAAAAACAAACAAAACCCAAAGCCAAACAAGTCACATCAAATGTTAAGTCAACTTTTGAGACACCAAAGTTACAGCACCATTTACCATCACCCTTCATTTCTGTTCCCCCGTTGACCATCATACAGTAATAAAGTACAGTAAAAAAAAAAAAGTATAAACTTTGCATACTCGTTTGTGAATTGAATTATTTAGCTTTGGATATTTTGCGCAAACAATTAGGAGACGAGAGATTGAGACTTGAGAAAGTATAATTTTACGTTAGTATGTCTAAAATCGGACTATCTGATTATTAAAGATGTAACTCGTATGACTGATAAGAAAAATAAAAAAGTTTCAAAAGACGGGATAAAAACTTCGTTAGGAAACACCGAAACAGTAAGAAAAAAACGATAAACGGATGATTGAAACGGTAGAAATCATCTTCCTTATTCGATAAGTCGAATTAGTCATAAGGTTTTTATGTTCATGATTCATGAACGAGTACATACATGATGCATAGCACTGTATTCTGTGTGGTAATGATAATATTATTGGAGCAAAATTCCCATAAGATATGGTACTCCCTCCATTTCAAAATATATGACGTTTTCGAGTTACGAGACACTTCTTTGACCTTCGATATCTCTCAAAATATAAGGGTAAAAATTATGAAATTATGATCATGTGAAAGTATATTTCCTAACGAATCCAATGGTATACTTTTTATAATTTTTGACAAGATATTTTTTCATGAAATTGAAAGTCAAAACTTGTCTCGTAACTTGAAAACGTCATATATTTTGGCATGGAGGGAGTAAAAGACAGAGGTAGATACTCTCAAATTCTGGGTCGTATAACAATTCCTCAGCTCCTTCCCAAGAGATTTGCATTGCAAATTTAATTGGCCGTATCTTTTTCATGCAGTACATTTTTTTTCACTGTTTAATTAACAGAGTTACAACTTCAATTCTCAGAAATGAATGTGCTTTGTTTTTGGTGCGTTTATCTTACTGTATGTCAGTCTTCTTCCTTTTTTTTCACCAAGATTTCTCAAAAATTTCCCCCGTATCTCTTGAGAATCTCAAATTTACTGTAAATATGTACTACATTAATTATTACTGTATAATTTGGCTATCATGTCATGAATGTTTTCGTAAATATATATGTTACGCTTTAGTATGTTGCTACAGACTTACGGTAATGTACGTATGGTTGTACGATTAAAGCGCAAATTATACCATGCTCCCGGGAGCACAAGGAGCATGGTGGTCCTCCTCACAATAAAGGAGTGGGGACCACACTTAAAATGATTTTTCAATTTTTAATATGTGGTCCCCACTCATCTATTGTGAGGAGGACCACCATGCTCATTGTGCTCCCGGGAGCATGGTATAAGCACTCCGATTAAAGTAGTCGGCATATAACGATTAATCGATTTAGCATCAAATTTTGTACTATGCAACAATTAAACGAGCATCAACAGATACAACATCACGAATAAAACATTACAAACTTATGGGAATGTAAGATTGTATCGAAGAATAATTGATCAGTATTTCGATCGGTAGTATTATTGACCGAGGCCCCTCCCCCAAAACGAACTTAACGTAACCTAGACTTTACCTAAGATACTGCACCAGTGAAGCTATGCCCTCGCTAAGCTAAATTCTGGCTAGAGAACTACTTTAGCTTAGTCTATAAGCTACATACGTAGACTAGTAGCAGAAGTCCAGTACACTTTTGTCTAATCTACTCTGATCTTTTTCGTCCTCATATAATTGGCCTCCCACTTTTTGCATGAAATCAATCCTCTAATAATTCAATATCAATAGTGAAAAGTATAATCGATCAAATCGTGTGAAAAATCATGATACTGACAATTTAAACAAGATTAGGAGCGATACATATCTATCGATCGAGTCTTAAACACAAAGTCAGAGTTAAACGATTCAACTCTATTTTATGAAGTTAGATTCGCTTGATGGATCGTAATATAACAAATTTACTCGGAAACACAATTTTTGTGATAAGAAAGAAGATGCAATTAGTGATTGCTAGGTAGAAGGAAACATACCACCATGTGGGGCACAAAGTTAATTAATCCACACGAAGAGGGTCAATCAATGTCATGGTAGTAATTAATTCGGCCAATTGGGATTAGATTAATCTAATCAAACAGTAGTAAAAAGAGAAGAATTATGGAAGGGTAAATCGGCACTAATTACTTTGTGACATTTACCTTATTTTCTTACCGTGATGTGGGACCAAGGAGAGTGTACGGCGGAGTTGCGGACAGCACGCCCCCGCTCCGGGATTTCTGGTTCGCTTTGTCTCAATAATGGCCCTTCTCTTTCCTCGAGCACCGTGCCTTCTTTCCTTTCTCATTTTTCACCAATTATTATACTCCCATTTACGCTCTTCATATTACGGGTACTAGTTTAAATAGATTCGATCTAAACTGATTTGATTTGAGAAACTACTCAACGAATACTCGTATGAACTAACGTTCGACGAACTATTACCAAGCTAAACTAGATCCGTACTAGAAACATGTACAATAGTCGAAGATTGGATGTCCCTAATTCCGAATCCTTATATTATCCGCACTGCACAGTATTAGTTGCTCTTTTGCACAAAAAGAAAAAACAATAGTTGCAGATTAATATTCCAGAACAAAATTGATTTCAATATGCCAAGTTTGATATTATTGATAATTGTTTTCTTTGTTTCATATGATGATCAATTTTATGCACTAAACAAGAGTTTTAGAGTCACGTGCATGCATTTTATGATAAAAGAGCATTTAAAGTCCGTAGCTTTTTGTGTAAAATAGTCACCGACCATGCCGATTAGTCTCATCGGCGTCACATTACAAGACCCCTAATTAGGGTCAATACGGCTAATTATGCCACCTATATCCTAATCATCTTAATCTTGCCTTTCCTTCGTAAATCCAATTATAAATGGTAAGGGACCCACTGAAATTTTGCACCCGCATTATGAGCATGTTTGGCCAAATTTTTCGAAATCTGTTTCTATTTTTCATAATCAGTTTATTTAAAAACTCTTTTTTGAAAAAATGATGAGTGTTTGGTTCAACATTCTACAAAAGCACTTTCATTTGTTACCGTAATCTTTTTTATATTTTTATCAAATTAAAAATATCTCACAAAAGGAGTATTTTTAGAGAAATAGAAACAGAAACACCAATTTGGTGCTTCTGCTTTTGGGGGTCAAAATTTAGAAAAGTGCTTTTATTAAATAGTTTAGAACTTCTAAAAAACACTATGTTTGGCCAAGTTTATAATTTTTGGGAGTAAAAACACTTTGAAAAATTAGGCCAAACACATACTATATACTAGTATGTATTATTTCGAGTTCTACTCTGTATATACCAATTTGCAATTGGATGTTGAAATTCTAAAATATGCATTTGTTAACGATTGTCTACTAATATCGTTATCGTTATACCCGTAAAACAACATGTTGTTCATATAATTCGAGTAATCTAACACCTGATTCATCAATGTGGTACATCGATATTGTTTTCCATGTTAAATGTAACAACCAATTGAAAATGTGAAATGGCTTAACTATAATTATTGATTTATTGAGTATTCCGTGAAATTGTAGTCTAGTTGAGAAAAACGTTATATTCCGTCGTAAAAGGGAGGATGATGAGAATATCTATTTTTTTTCGTCGTAATGGACCGTAGGTAATATTGCTTACCCTTCTAATATGATTACCCTCATGGATGCATTATTAATGCTGTCATTTCATACTCTAGGAATGATGATTATTAATGGTTTAATTTCCAACATTAACAAATTTATGTAGCTTCATTGCCTTGAATTTGTGGAACAAACTTGTTGCTTAACAAATCAAGTACTAATCCATCACAATGAGTCCACAAAATGAGACAAAATTATCATGGTAACAAAACAAACATAAAGGCCAATAACAATTTCAATTAGAACAATATACTGTAACCAAAATAATTGTAATCAGATTAAAGCTAATAAGGTACAATTATTTACGGGTCTACTTGTGGATTGACATTTGACAGTGATTGGCTTTATTAGCCGCACACGCACGTTGTGATAGTATTTGGCTCGACAGGATCAATTCAGCTCCTGTTTGCGAACATAATCATGCGAATTAATCTTTTCATGTCATTCTCTGATCGATTAAGAATAATTAGTTAAGCAGCTAAGCACAGAGTATGAGATAAAGGTAAGCATAATTTGGTTTTGTGCCGGAATGTAGGCCGGAACCGTGCCACACGGTCCCGAAATGGGACTTATTAATGGTTGTCGATAATTACCCACACAACTCAAATTACCACGTAAATTCAAACTCATATTAAATCAACGGGAGTAAAATATACGGAGTATTTGTAAGTTGTAACCCTAACCCATTTTTGGCCGGAATGTAAGAACCGTGCCACACGGTCCTAATATGGGTTGACGATAATTACCCATACATTATGTAACATGAAACTAATACTAAATCAACGGATGAGTGAAATATATTTGTCTGTTTATTCAAAACATTGACCTATTTTTGGTGAAATAACAAATTTTTGTTTACTACATTCAGCTCAGATCCAATGAATTCATTAAGATTTAAGAACGTCACGTTAGTAATTTGATCACAGCGGATTACGATTAAGATCAGACTAAGACCAAGATTTTGTAGATCAAATAACAAAAAAAAAATAAAAAAATAAATAAAAAAAAAATAAAGGAGAGAGAAAGAGGGGTGCTGGGAGTTAAAGTGGGTGCGTGAGGAGGGGGTTGCATCGAGCCCTGTGAATGTGTTTTTGTATCTGTACAAGCAGACCGCAGTCTGCAAAAAGCCCCTCTCTTCCTTAACTCTTCCTCTCTCCTCTCTCCTACACAATCTACTTCATATATCCTCCTTTTGTCTTCTAGCGTATCCTTCACTCTTCTCTTTTTTCCTTTTCAATAATCTTATTTAGGGCATCTTTCATTGTGGAATTTACAATCTTAATACCATTTTAATTTAAATGTGTTGTCAAATGTAAGACCAAGATCTTAATCCATAACGAATTTGTAAGGATAAGACTTAACAACATGGCTGATTGTCTAAATTATCGACATAGTATCGTTGCTCATATAAATGTAGAATAGTGAATAGAGAATAGATGTCGATCGATACTGTTAACAGTGGACAACATTGGACAAGTGAATAATGTAGAATAATAGGATAGATGTACAAGAATTAAAGAGATCTTGTGACCAAAACAAATGAAAACCACCAAGATTTTGCAAAGAGTACCATTCATTACTACATGCATGTGGCAAAACAGTGTGACAACAATGAACGGGAATGCATGCATATACTTTGGATTTTTTCTCATACTTCAATCATTTCTTGTTTTTCATTTTTATTCCCCCTTTCCGAAAGAGGTGTAAAGGAGTGAGTTTTGTCCACAACTTTAATTTGCCATGAGTTTTCACTATACATACAATATGATGTGATCTAATTACATGACGATAAATTATCGTAAAAATGATCTCGTATAAGACTTAATATGTAACTCATGCACTCATGTACGCTTCTATTTGGCTAAGTTTAAGAGTCTAGTTTGACTTTTGAGTCATAGAAATTGAAAATTGGCAAAACACGCCTAATTGAGCAACAATTCTAGTTTCTCATAAACATTATACTGTGAAATTATTCCTTAAAAAGTAGAAACTTCAATTTAAAACTCTTAATCCATAAACTATTACTCAAAAACTCCGTTTGAGAAGTATTTCTGGTTGTTAGGCATTTGCACAATTTCTTTTGACCAGTGTCATTTTATTCCGATACTTTTTGGTACATCACGTAATGTAAACTAAACATTAACAACGGAAAAACGCTAGCTAGTAAAACCTATTTGATCTCAATATTAGACTTTACTCTAGAAGACTAAAACTTTGATTTGATCTCAGCAGGGGCGGAGCTAAGGCAGGGCCCATAGGGGCTCCAGCCCCCCTCAGCTTTCTAGATATATAATGTGTATATGCTACATTAGCATACATAGACAACTTGCCATAGTGGTTGTTAGAGGGTTACTCTTTACAAATACCCACGGTTCGAATCCCTTCCCCCTGCTTCTTTCATTTTCTTTCCTCATTATTTGTTTTCCAAACTAATTTTATATTCCCAAGTCACTTTTCCCTCGTTTTTCTTCCCTAATTATTTTTCCCTACGCATTTTTTTCCCCTAAAATTTTCCACACTCATTTTTCCTCTCTAGAATACGTTTAGGTAGTTTTGTTTCTTTTTCCTCATTTCTCCCTCGAAATTAGGTTTACCGTTAACGGACTAAAGTACACTTTTATCTTTCACTTTATTGTTATAATTTTTGAGTTTTTTAAGATCATACATATTTTCGCCTTGAGCCCCTCCAAGTTTTTCTCCTGGCTCCGTCCCTGGATCTCAGTATAGTAACAGAGTAAACACTGAACAGTGAAAAACAAAGGAAATGAACAGAAGAAAAGTTTTTTGGTAACAAAAACCTATGGGCTATAGACTGGGGCCCAAACTCAAGTCTTTAAAAGCACTGCTTAAAAGTTATGGGCTACTTAAATTTGGCCCTTACATGTGGGAGCAAATTTAGGGCTGTACGGCCCCCTATTTTCACGGTTTCAGTCCAGCTCCTTTTCTAGGCTAATCTACTTGGTAGGAAGAAGACACTCTCATTGGTCATTTTTCTACTATAATAAATAACTGATGAACTATTACGAGTCTAGTATGAATAGTAGCGTTCACAAGAAATAACTTTGTCGTCTTTATGATTTTCTATAAGACGGTTTCTTAATCCTGGGATACACGAAAGATGCAAACTGTCTGTAAGAGATTACGATATGATGCTTAACGTAACGTTAAGTATCATCACAACTCAGACATAGGTTGCATCGTTCTCGTACGTTAGCCAACTGAGGTCTATGACCTTTTACTCTTTTAGCCAATAAGAAATCCAAATGATGATTTCCAAAATTTAGAAGCATTTAATTGCTAGGAAAAGCTCCAATTTGGACTATTTTCTAAGAATTGTTTCATATTTTTGTGACAATTATGGCATAGATTGTGGATCTTAGTTTGGGTTAATTAAGAAAGGGTTAACTCGATTAGTCAAAATCATATGAATGTTGATGTATGATTTGTCTTTTTTCGAAGTTATATGATCATGTGACGAGTAGTTACAATCTTGTAAAGTCATAGTCTACCCTATTTAACTAGTACTACACTCTATTCCTAAGTCTTCGTAATTGTTTATTACTCCAAAGATTTTGGACTAAAATGATCACTATTTAGTCAACGATTAATTACTAAGTTTACTTTCCACTCATTGTCTTTGGAAACCAACAATTCGTGACTTCGCCGAAGCCAGAGCATAAAAGTACTCTTCCACGATATCTTGTGTCTAACGGGTGATTGTAAGCAAGAGATTAATTTCGGGCTTCCTGGTTGTTATATACGGACTTACATGTATGCTCGAGAAATTTAAGAAATTGGATAAAGGCATGACACGGACAATGTTTTTGGTAAAGAAACAATCAACATCGGACTCTAAACATTTACTCTGTGTGAAGTATGTTTGAAAAATATAAAGTCTCTCCTTAATTATTACTCCTATCATCCTATGTAGCTTTGCTATATATGATGAATCGGGTAGATGGACCACCCTTAATTTGTAAGATTATGAATCCACCAATTTTGATAAATTAGAAGACTTTACTAGAATTCAAATTGATTTCTCGACAAAGTTTCATTTTTTCTCATCACCGCCCATTTCTACATATTTATACGTCTGTGTCAATAATAATTCATCGTGAAACTTACAATCGAAATACCGATAATCATCAACCACCTTAGACCAGTGCAAGAGTGATTTTCATTATAAACATCTAACTCGTTTACATCACATGAACATGTAAATGTGACGATTATAATTTGGACCAAAATTTTACAAGCCCATATAAGAGACGAATCAAGTTTTATAAGCCCATATCATTTGAGGGATCAAGTTTTATAAGCCCAACATGGCGGTCCATTACTTATCGGGCTACAGGTGTATTTGAACTTCAAAGTATGAAGATGTTGTTAATACGACCCATAGATGACCCGTTTCTATTAAGGCTTGGAGTGTTAAAACTCAGGTGGGTGACCTTCGCCCAAAATTTTGAATTTATGCTTTTAGCAAATCGTAATTTTCACAGTTCGGTTATGCAAACTGTAGGCTATAAGTCTATAACGCTCAACATCTGTACATATCATTATTTGAGAACATCAACATAATACGAGAGCTTATACAAAAGTCATAAGCGCTCACGTTCAATTTTGAATTTTATCTAAAAAATTCAGAAAAGTGGTCGAAAAATCTTTTGTGTACGTAGATAACGAATATCAAATTATCACGTAATGAAAAATTTAAATTTGTATCTGTATTATACTAGTATAGAGTTTTCTCACATTTATATGTACACTAACTACTCGATCACTAACACAATGCAAGACCTTTAATTTTTTTATCCTACATTACATGATTACGCTAAACTAGAATCAAATTAAACGAAACCTAATTAGTATTTACAAGTTAACACAATTAAACAACTGAAGATTGGTTATTTCTGCATATCTTTCCACTCCAATCGTATGAGTCTAGATGGAGAAAACCTATTCTTATTATGCTCAGAAATAGTCTTGAGCTTAGGTGACCACGCTTGATCTTTTGCCCTAACAAGTTGTTCATATTGCTTTTGCAACTCCGGCGTACTACAAATTAGCTTAGCACTAATACTCGTCGTCGTCGTCGTTGTCGTTGTCGTGGTGGCCGTGCCGGAATTATTTGTAATGATCCTTGTAATAAACTCCGGTACAACCTTGATCATAAGCACCCTACCATCTTTATCCTTAACATACTCAAAAGGGCCCATGTTACTATTTTTGGCATCCTTACTATTATTAGGACTTCTATAATTAGAATTATTATTCTGACCATTTAACAACTTGAGCATTGTAGTAGGAGGAGTAGGAGGCTTAGCATTAGGGCAGTTGCCACTGGATGGAGAGCCTAGGTAGCATAGCGAGGCGGCCGAGAGTAGAGCACCACCACTACCACCATCCGATTGGGTGGCTGGGAGGCGGTCGAGGGGGAGGACGAAGTAGGAGCGGCCGGCGACAAGGTGGTCATGGATAGACAAGATTGGGATAGGTTTACCAAGAAAGAAAGAATCTGCATGGCAAACTACACAATCAGGAAATTCGAACATGATTTCACCAGCTTTTATCTTCAATCTTCTCTTGATAACCTTTGTTGTTCCTTCATGTAGGATGAGTTTTATTGTTTGGTTGGTTAGTAACATTAGTGGAATCAACTCTAATCTTAAGCAACACATTATTGGATTTTTTTTGGTACTACTCTTGGCTATTGCTCCAATAATTCCCATAATTGTTTATGAGAAGAGAAAAAAGGTTTATTTGGGAGCTAATTTGATCTTTGATATTTGTGATTGACGTTGAAAGTTGGTGTAACGGAATTCAATTAATTGAACGATCTGCATATACAGAGCTGATATATATCGAATTATCGATGTTTAATTTGCGTTTTTTTTTTTTTGGGAGATTTGGTTTTTGATTGAGGGGACTAAAACTAAGATAAGGAACAACTCAAGGAGATGGTGATATTATGTAGATGGATATGTATATATAGAGAGTGGGTGAATGATTGACTTTAGAAAATGTCTACATTTTATCTTATTTTATGTCAATTTTTATTTTTTATTAAATGTATGTGTATATAAGTCTAGATTTTGGCAAGGAGGTTCATGTATTGGTGGAAAAAGTCACAATTTGTAATTTAGTAGTTAATGAGACTAGTTGGATATATGTGTGTAACTTGTGAGATTTAGGAATTAAATAGGGTCGGTGGTCAGTCTTGCCGGCTAATCTCAACAAAATGTTACACACTTTTCACTTTTATTGAAAGAGATTGATACGTTTGTGTAAGTTGTAAGTTGTGCGTGGACTAGTCGTTGCTTAGCTTACATCATATATGTGACATGTAATTATATAATATTATCGATTATCAGTTGAAGTTGGTGGCTATGGCTGGTAATTGCGCCCGAACATTTCTTGCATAAGTAGCCGGACATTTGGTTTTTCGCTTTATCAGAGGGATCTTTCAATATAATTGACTTTAATGTTTAGAAAAGACCGTCTGCATTATCGACGTGAGATACTCATGAAACATATCACAGTGATAAAATCAATCAAAGCTCCCAAAGTCATACTCCGTATTACAGTTATAATCTAATCCTAGTAGACCAGTAGTGATGTGAGTAGTATTGTCCAGCATGTGCTTAATCCGTGAACTTATATTATTCAACTCTTATTTTCTTTCTTTTTGATTGTGTGTGTACCAATGAAATTTCTTCAACTAATATTTATATGCAAAGTAATATGAATATGGAAATCACGAAAAATGAATTCTATATTTGCTAACTTTCCGAAAAATGTATACTTAATCTCTAATTTGCTACATGTGAAGTATCCCTCAGTATATAAAATGACACTAATCAAATTCATACAATACTTAGCTCATCACGATCATCCCAACTTCTTCATATTTTCGACTTAAGTCGAGAAAACAATCAATGTCTATCAAGTAAATTTCACGGGGTTCACAAAAATCTACGAAATGCCTTATTTTTTTTCAAAAGGAGTCTAAGGCTATCAGACGAGCTCGAACTACATCATTATGCTTATATCGATTTAGACATTAACCGTAAAGATATCAACACTCTAAATCCATTTCAATTAATTAATTAACTAACTCATCAACTAATCACATATGACTAACCAAGATATGATGTGGAGATGGAAATTCCATTAGATAATAGTACTGATAGCGGTATTGTACTAGTAATTGATTGATGTTGAATTGTTGATAATAACAGGCATGCAATTAGTTGACTTACCCACCATACGAGTGTTGACCAACAAGCACACCTGCCTATCATTATAAACAATCATCAAAAGTTGTACCGATGCAACAAGAAGTTCAACACTGAATTCTTACGGCCAAAGATATGCTACTCACTATACAGTGTCGATAATAGGTCTCGTACTAACCACTGATAACACCCAAATAAACGATATTCCCTAGGCCAAGAGGCCTCCGAGAAGGCTTGAATTGGAGGCCCAAACAATGCAAAAATTAATCAATTAAAAGAGTAAAATTGAACAAGAAAAAAGAAGCTTTGGAAACTTGGAGAAATGATGAAGAAGGTCCATCTTACTTTTAGGGAACTTTTATCCATGCGCCCCCTCTTTTCGATCATGGATGGTCGGGCCAAAACAAATTGGATTCTTGCTACTAAACATTATGATGTTTTGGTCAAATTCTTATGCTATGATCACCATTTTGGTCGACTAACACCTGATACATGTACTCAATAGCTTCACATGAGGGCAAAAGTTGGCCTTGCTACGAGATCAGCCTATCTAAGAATTGTTCGAGTCGGAATCCACATAACCTCTCTTCTACGGCGTAGTATACTGTATATATGCTTGCTTATATACGATAATTCGTTTGTCACAGTTGCACCCAATGGTTTTAGAAAACGTTTCTCGATAAGAAACTGGACACTATAGAATGTCGTAGTAGGTAGATGGGCCGTATGTATACCAAGTTACCAACTACTACTGTGGAATTACGCGATAGTAGACTTCAAGGGTGACAAATCAAAGTTTCAAACCAATAATTCCGGCTAACATAAACATGAACATGACACAATGCTCATTATTGAAATAGATAATCAAATTGCACAAGAAATACTATTTTGTATTGCGAAGTACTGTGACTGAAATAGTGAAATTTCAAGGCAATATATTAAAATCAATTATTGTACATAACACCATGTTTTGTACGGAGAATCCACCAAACTGGAATGAGGTTTTATCCTCGTAGAGTCTTGTAGTTTAACAAACATTCAGCTAACTCAGCTGAACAGTTCCAACAGTCAAAAGTTCGAATAAGATTAAACATCTAAATGATGGAGGCAAATGTTGACAGCTTCATGTCGACGAGACACGGTAATTATAATTAAGGTGTGCTTAATCAAGCAGCTAATGACCTAATCAAGGTTGCTGTCAAATGACCTTTACATATAAAATGGGGATGGATAAGTACAAGGGCTTGCGCCAGTTGAATAAGCCAAGAACAGATGGTGGGATTGATAAGACTAAATTAGTAAAGTCAGAATGTCTTATTAGGGCAAGTACAAGAGCTTCGTACGTCATTGGGAAGACTTGGTAGTGAACTGGTCAAGAAAATGTGCGTAAATTACACCTTCAATAAGACACTTGGAGAACCCTACTAATTAAGGGGGTATACAAATTAAATACATACACTGTATTTGCTCAAGGTGAGGTAAGGGGGGGTCGGAACTTGGAAGTTATAGCCTTTCCTGGTTCGGCTGCAAGGACTACGAGGTTGTTTCCGATTAACACTTGATCAAAACAAGGAGGTAATCGCTCAAGGTGAGGTCAGGAGGTTGGAAGTACGTACCCATTTCAGAATCAACTGTAGGACAGAAGGGTGGTTTCCGAAAAACCCTTAACATCATAAGTGGAACTTCTACAACTCCTATGCAAATTTAGGTTCTAGGGTTTCGGATAGTCGGATACACCAATCAGTAGCAGGTAGATAATTTAGGCCTTTCTCCCCCAAGAAAGCAATGGAATGGAGTTGCTAAGCTATAGTAGATCCTGATTTCTCTGCACACTTCCATCTAATATTATCATTCCATGTTCTGCTTTTAGAGCTTCACAACTGGTATCTTAGTCTTAAGGCTTGTAACTAACTTCACAAACAACAGGAGAACCACGGAACTAAATAGCTTAACTGAAACGGCTATATGATGTATCAGTGACAACTTGATCTTATTGACACAGTAAAGGCAAACCAGTTGTTGCATAAGTAGCTGAGGACTTGATCAAAGTCATCACCAAATTACTTGTATAAATTGTAAAAGGCAATATCTTTGTCCAGATTTACGGCCTAAGAACATTCAAATGAAGGATGGCATCACAAAGAAAGCAACCGAAGTCGTAATTAATGGTTCAGGCTCTTCGTCATGTTCTAAAGGAACAAGCCTAATCGATGCAAATAAATCAATTTAATTGACATTACTTACCACAAGAAACGAGAGGGGCTTCTTTAGTTGCTCAGCTGACAACAAAAATGGCATCTGGCGACTGACTTCTCTTGTATCACTAGCATACCACAATTTGGACAACTACGATTAGAAATTGAATCAGATATTGCTCCCCCCAGAAAAACTGCAGCTTCAAGTCTACCTAAGCCCTGCAGCACCAACAATTTATGGTCACACAAGCCATGACAGACATGAGGGGTGGGGGAGAGACACGTCCAGTATTTGAGCTCTAAAATTCATTAGCAAAGGGCTGCGTGCCTCGACCCAAAATGACAAAGACAAGTACATGAAGGATTTCTAAGATCAACAATCCCAGAAACATTAACTAATTGAGATTTAAATGACCACCAAAGTATGCTTTATACCAACTTCAGTTGACACAGAATAGTACATGGACGACAGCAGCTATGGATAGTCGAAAGTGCAAATACAATACCTTAACAAGCAGCTTTCCCTGCATGTCGTTCGAGCTCCCAGCCACCAACAGCCATATCACAGAGGCATTGATCTTCCAACACTCTGTTCAATCATCAATGTATCAAAATTTATCATCCGGCACAAAACCCCTTCTAAGCATCTCATCATGGAACTTAAAAGCCTCCTTCATGTTATCCTGGCTGACATAACCATTGATTAGCGACGTATATGTTGATCTATCTGGATTTATTCCCTTTTCTATCATCTTCTTGAATATCTGATTTGCTTCTTCCACTCTATCTTGTCTACAAAATCCGTCTAATATTACATTGTATGATATGACATCCGGCTTTATCCCCTGATCCTCCATTTTCTTGAACAAAACAAAGGCTCTGTCCACATTTTCTTCTTTCATGAATCCTTGAATAAGAGTATTATACGTTATGCTATCAGGAAGAACACCCTTCATAGACATCTTGCTCAGGAACTCCTCCCCTTTAGCTGCATCACCAGATCTGCAGTACCCTTTAACGATAGTGTTACAAGTCACAATAGTTGGTTCAATACCTTTCCTAACCATCTCATCCCACAGCTTAAATGCCTCATCAAGACACCCTTTACTACAGAATCCATTAATAAGAATACTATAGGTTATATGATTGGGAAATATATTTTGGCGAACCATGTCATCCCATAATTCATCAGCCTTGTCAATGAAGCCCTCTTTACAGAACCCACCCATAAGAGTATTATACGTCACAACATCTGGTTTGAGACTCTTCTGAACCATAGTCTCAAATAATACCATTGCTTTGTTCATATTGTTAACCTTACAATAACCATTAATCAGTGTAGTGTAAGTACGAGTATCAGGCAACAGACCCCTTTGAACCATTTCTTCAAGAAGTTGATCTGCCTCAGTGAGCATGTTCTCCCGGCACAATCCATTTAAAATGGTGTTGTAAGTAACTACATCCATAAGACAGCCCTGTTGAAGCATTTCATCGCGTATTCTCAAAGCCTCCGACATAATACCAATTTTACAGAAGCCGCCAATAAGTATGGTATAAATGACACTGTCGGGAGCCAACCCCTTGGCCTTCATTTCTTTATAATACACCAGGGCTCGGTGGAGATGTCCTTTTTTTGAGAGCATATCAATCAATGAAGTAAAACTCATTACATCAGGCACGACACCACGAGAAACCATTTCCTCAAACAGTAGCTCCCCATCAATGATACTGTCTTTCCTGCTACACTCCATAAGCAAAGTATTATAACTGATAGTATCAGGACTCAACCCGCTTGACCACATCTCACCCAATATATCCCTAGCCATGTGGTAATTCCCCGTCTTACTTAACCCTTTCAAAATTGAATTATAAGTCACCAAACCCGGCCTCCATCCCTTACTCGACATCAAATCCATGGATCCAAACGCACTCTCCAAATCCCCATCTCTACAATAAGCGTTAATCATTGTATTATAAGTCACATTATCAGGAAACACGCCCCTAGCCTCCATCTCCGACAAAAACAAATCCACTTCCCTCACCCTACCGTCCTTACACAAACCATTAACCATTATATTCAACGTATACACATTCCCCCGAACTCCACACTTAACAGCTTCACCATACACCTCCCTCGCCAAATCAACCCACCCGACCTTCACTAACCCGCCCAAAAGTCCATTACACGCATTAGTCGAAACACAAAACCCGCGATCAATCAACAACCTAAACACCTCAACACCCTCTCTCAACCTCCTAGCTTGCACAAAACTCCTAACCAACAAATCAAACACACCCACATTAGAACCACACTTACTAAACCCACCTACTAAACAATCCACAATTTCGGCCCGCGAAACGCCACTCTTCCTAACCATACGCAAGACCAAACCCTGGGCATCAGATGCCCTCCTACCCCTATACAAGAAATGCACCATAGCAGACAAAGAAACAGCAGAATGTCTAAAATTGGGGCAATTTGATAACAATAAATCAATAAAATGAATACCCAGTTGCAAATTATCATGACATTTATACAAAACTTGAGCAACATCAAACGGGGTTAGCGTATAATAGAAGCTACTGTTATAATTGAATAAATTGGACTTACCCAACTTCAAATTGAACAGGATTTTCTCGACTGTTAAAGAGGGTTGTGGTGTTGGTGTTGATGAATTGGGTTGTTGGGTAAAATTTGATGGGGTTTGGAAACGTGATTGTGAAGATGTGCATATTGATTGGGGAAAATTGAGAGATGTTAGGGTTTTAGCTAGGGTTTTGGGAATTGAAATTAAATTCCTCATTTTAGTGATTGATGAGCGCGAATTGTTTCATTTCTATGTTGGAGCAATCTTGTACGTGAAGATTAGTTATACGGACTTCCGGAATGCTCTGTATCACGTAAAATCGACATATGAGTGTGACGAGTGGAACACCGATGGTATCTGTTAGCAGAAATAAGTCGATTTGAGACACGTGTCATCACCGTTACTGCAAAGTTAGAAGGATGAATTTCAAATCAAGTTTGGTGAATATCGTTATGGATATCATCGATAAGAATAGAACAATGGTATAAGACCAAGTTTATCAATGATATTTTTGATCTAGATCATTGGTTCCCACGCGGGAAAGGTTGAAAAAAAAGAAGAAAAAAGCAAGCAAGGATGATACAGTCTCTTGAGCCAATATTAGATCATGATACACCTCAAACTTCCACCTGTCCAATCTGTGCATAAACAAACGACTACAAATGCAAGTGAAGGCTTATCTTGGCATTGGTTAGTCTTTATTAGTTCTCTTAAAGTCCATTGAGTATTCGATCGAGATTAATGTTAGGGGGGAGATAACTACCGAGAAAGAGCGGCTTATATAACCCAAGTGAGATTTCACCTTAAAACCCTTGCCAATAAAAGGAGTAACCTTGAGTATATATATTAGAACTACTCAAGTCCACCTTCTAATGTGAGATAGGTGACCCACACATGAACCGAATCGATACGTGTCCCAGTTTATGTTTAGGATAAAGCTGCTTTGTAGCATTAGTGACATAATACAAGTTCGTTTTTTCACTTCAAAAACTAAGGGTCTGTTTGGTATCGTTTCTGTTTTCGTTTTTATTTTTAAAACCAAAGTCCCGTTTTTGAAAGTCAGAAAAAAGTGGTTTTCAGTTGTCAGTTTTCATTTTTAGTATATCTATTATAGAAATATACCAGTAAAATTTATCTTTACAAGTTATTTAACTAAATATTTTACAAAAAAAATAAACAAAAACTAAAAGACTACGGAGTACTATTTTTGTTATTTACGGACAGAAAAACTTTTACTAGACGAGTTCCACTAGTACTAGGAAGAAGAACGAAGATATTTTTTTGCCACGCTGACATGTCACTCAACCATTGGCCCCGCCACTTCACCACACGTCCACTGCTGACCTGTCACCTCCCTTCAAACATTTCCAGATTTTCACCCTCTCACAAAATAAACCCCCACACGCTCCCCTCTCACGCGCCACACCACACACCTCCACCTCACAACCAATACCATCCCGCCACGTCACAAATCCCCCTCACTCGAACATCCACTCACCTCACCCGCGCGTCACTTTATCACTCACCCACCATTTTTTACATTTTTACCGACCGTTAAAAATCCCCAAATCCTCATACAATTAATAAAAAAAATGGTAAATTTATTAATTTAATATAAATATAAAATAAATAAATAAAAAATCCATCATCATCAACATCATCTTCTTCCCCAAAAATCTCTCTCCTCTTTATTTTCTCTCTCTCTCCACTTTTTTTCCCCGATCTGCGACTTTGGGGAAAAAAGATTTACCAGATCTCACCCTTTTTTTTACTGGGTAATTTTTTTTGGTTCACATTTTTGTTTAATTGGAATAATTTATCATTTTTTTTTGTTTTTGCTTAAACCCTTTTAATTGGAATAATAATTTATCCCCAATTTTTGTTTTGGCGCTAATTGGTTAATTTGATTGTTTTCAGGGTTTTTTTAATTAGGTTTGATCGTTGAATTTGAAGAAATTGAGTTTGTAGGGTTTTAATTTGCGTGTAGATTACGACTGTAGAAAAGATGATGACTTGTGAACGATTAGCAAATCTTGCTCTTGGAGGTTTGTTTGTTTTAAATTATTTATCTTTTTGAGTTTAATTGTAAAGGGTATGATTTTGTTGATTAATTTGATCTGTTTTTTTTTTGCAAATGCATTGTGTGTTGGGATTGGGATTGGTTAATTTTGGTTAATAGTAGCTTGTGATTGACGACTTGACTGGAAATGATCTGTTGAAGTGTTGCATTTGAGTAGTTGATGTTAATCGAATGCGTGTTCGAGAATTTAGGGTATAGGGGGTGCGAACTTGGGGGAATTTTTTAGTGTTGTGTGATCACTTGTGTAACTGTACCATGTAGTGATTGGGGCTGTTTAGTTTGGATTGACTTTTGCTATTTGTTTGTAGAGTAGGAAAGTCGTAAACTTGGACACTTTCGTCAATGGTGTTGTGTGGATGAAGCTGTCTATAGTCATGGTAGTGTTTATGTTTGAGTGGAGAGGGTGCTTGACTTTTTCCAGTTGTTTGTAGAGTAGTAAAGTTGTAAACTTGGACACTTTCGTCAATGGTGTTGTGTGGATGAAGCTGTCTATAGTCGTGGTAGTGTTTATGTTTTAGTGGAGAGGGTGGTAGATTGATATTGTTTCGTGGTTGATTTCCTGTTAAAGCTAAGGCGTGAGGATTATTGTTGCTGTTGTAGTATGGGCGCGGTATTGGAAGTTAGAGCGTTGTTCTACTAGTATATTGCTGAAGTGTTGCTATCTCATGTGAAGGAAAGGAGACAAGAGTGTGTTTGGTGGAGATAGTCAGTTGTGTAGAGAAGTTGTGGTTTACAAAATAGTTTGATAACAGATTCGTGTTTTCTTCTTTCAGGGCTGTCTTTGGCACCACTTGTCGTCAATGTGAATCCAAACCTAAATGTTGTATTAACGGCATGCCTTGCGGTGTACGTTGGGTGTTATAGGTCTGTCAAGCCAACACCACCTACAGTGAGTATTGCATGTTTGTTAGAAACATACCTTTCTATTATATCTTGAAATGTTTAGTAATAGCGCATTGAGACTTGTACATTGTTGGCTTCTGATAATCTGTTCGATTGTGTGTGATGCAGGAGACTATGTCCAACGAACATGCCATGAGATTTCCCTTAGTTGGGAGTGCAATGTTGTTGTCTCTTTTTCTACTTTTTAAGTTCTTTTCAAAGGACCTGGTCAACGCTGTGCTGACATCCTATTTCTTCTTCCTTGGCATATTAGCTTTCTCGTACGTGTGTTCTTTTTCTCTCAAAATATATTGGCCAGTAACCTAGTTATACTTTCTGCCTTTTCTTCGTTTTCTATGTTGTGGTAATATACTTTCTTTTCTACAGCGCAACCTTGTTGCCTGCTATAAAGCGTTTCTTGCCAAAGCATTGGAATGAAGATGTCATTGTCTGGCGCTTACCTTACTTCAAATGTATGTTAGCTTCACCCTGCAGTTCTTTATGCCATCATTACTCTGTAATGTTCTTGGTCTTGTTCTAGAACTGGCTATTTGAGTTGAACGTCTAATTGCTTGTTTACTCATAGGTGTTACCTGGGTCTCCAATTTCTCCATACCGAATATATCTTTTAAGTGTCTTTTCAATTTTTGATTTTGACTTCCCTCTACCGTAAACCTAATGTGGTCTGTCCCTATTCTGATTGCTGCTTATAGTCTAAGAACTTTATTGCTTTTTTTATGGAATAGTTTTATTGTTGCCTAGATTGTTCAGTCCAGTTGGCAGGATGACCATTTAGCTATCTTGCATGGACTTTACATTGTTTACTACTTTGATTAGTGTTATCTCTATGGTATATGTATTTTGGGATTTACTTGATGTCCTGATGCCTCCTTTTTGTTGCTTGAGGTTTACTTGCAAACAGTGTGTCAATGCGACCTTTTGACCAATATATTTTGGTTCTGCAGCTGTGGAGTTCGAGTTCACGAGATCTCAAGCTTTTGCAGCAATCCCTGGCTTCTTCTTTTGTGTTTGGTATGCTTCAAAGAAGCATTGGCTTGCCAACAACACCTTGGGCCTGGCTTTCTGCATTCAGGTTTGATTGATTGAATCAAATTTTAAACTTTTTCCTGTCAAATGAGTTGTTGAACCTGAATTTTTTGGAAAATCTTCAAGTTGTACTACAATGGTTTTATTTGATATCTCTGTACGGCCTTTTGGGGGGAGGGAGGTTGTTAAATGAAGATACGAGAGACCCTAGAGCCTTACTATGAGTTTCAGGCTTTGAGTTCTGCAATATTATATATGAAATTCTTATTTTCAAGTATTTTGTGCTTCTATGTTCGGAGTTAAGTACTGAAAAGTTGAAGTTGGTAGAATGTATTTTGACGGGAGGCTTATCTACTCATTGATTTAAGAAATTTTTTTGTGAAAACCTTTACTTTTAGCTCTGGTTACACAATCTATGTTTGCGTGTTTACGCTTGAAGAGTGTTTCCTACATATGTTTAAATGGTTTTCTCTATTTGAAAACTTTGTAGGGAATTGAAATGCTTTCACTTGGTTCTTTCAAGACTGGTGCCATTCTGTTGGTGAGTATCCTTTTCACCTTTTGTGCTTTTTGCTGAATTGCTTATAACGGAAAGAATGTTGAGATTATTGCTTTGCTTCCAACTTTCCAAACTTGTGCCCAATTCTCCTCTTCTTATATCTGACAGTTCTGTGTTTCTACTCCACTATTTGCTATCTGCAGGGCGGACTCTTTCTTTATGATATTTTCTGGGTCTTCTTTACTCCAGTGATGGTTAGTGTTGCCAAGTCCTTTGATGCGCCTATTAAGGTCAGTTTCTTGGGCCCTGCAATATGGTTTTACCCTTTGATTCTAGAGGTGTTTGTTGTCCCATCATTGTTGAATCTCATTTCCCCTGCAGCTTTTGTTCCCCACAGCAGATGCTGCAAGACCATTTTCCATGTTGGGACTGGGCGATATTGTTATTCCTGGTGAGTAAAGAAAGCTTTGCTGATTACTTCTTTTAAATGGGTGATCACGATTAGTTCCCTCACTGCTGTAACTGTGGACAATAATTTTTTGGGTTGTATATTGCCTGAAATCTGTTGTAGACCGATTTGCTTGCCATACATTTAGATGCTAAACTTACTTGGGATATTAGTTTCTCTGGTTTTCTTCACGTCTGGAAGGGGTTTTAGCCCTTCATCATGAAATGTGCAAACTTGGCCATTGTTTCATCTTAATTTTGGTGTTATCTTCGTCATTAGGCTATAGTATCATTGCACTCTGAACCCTGTGTAGCTAAGTTGATGAGAATAATAGAATATGACATTTGAGTGTACCTTCTTCTGTGGGGTTGTGACTTGTGAGTTGTGATCCCTGTTAAGGTGGTGGAACTCTGAGGGTCAATTGGTTTATTTGAAAGTTTTTCATTAAAGCCGTTGGGTTTGGGATTCGAAGCTAAAACTCCGGCCCTCCTTGGTTTATTATGGATGATGTATCTTTGGATTATTAATTTGAGCTTTTGGATACTCATTATAAAATTATAAGAGATCAACGACAGTTGTAGCAAAGGTTCTAGCTCGAATCTTTTAACCATAAAATGAGATACTTGAGGAGTTAAATGAGCAGACGAACTTTGTTGGCAATTTGATAGTTCACAAATGTGACATGTTTGTAAACATTATGCACATAGGAAGTACTTTGATGTACTTTAGTTTCTCATAACTTGGTACGGTTAACTCTGTAGGGATCTTTGTGGCATTGGCATTGAGATTTGATGTCTCCAGAGGGAAGGAAAGCCAGTACTTCAAGAGCGCTTTCTTTGGATACACTCTTGGGTTGGTTCTCACAATTGTTGTCATGAACTGGTTCCAAGCAGCTCAGGTTTGACCTTCTCATCTGCTCGTGTTGGCTGTGTGTGGAATTTCTCTCCCCAATCTTATCACCCTTGCGGACACTTGTTTTTTGAAGTCGTTTTTTGAATTACCATTTGCTCTTTGTTTCAGCCGGCACTTCTATATATTGTACCAGCAGTCATTGGATGTTTGGCAGTGCATGTAGTATGGAACGGTGACGTTAAACCGGTTAGTAACACTTACCCTTGTAGTTTGTGCTTTGTTTTGTGCTTCTGAGGGATCTGCATATGATCATGCTGGTATCTGGTTTTGGTCTCAATTTCTGGTCATCATATCCAAACCTTACAATGCATATGCACCATTAGCAAATCCCTCTTTTGACTTTTGTCTTTGCCAATGGAACTTCGAAATTTTGAATAGGATGAGTATCGACTTATGACTTTACTCATGAATAATTCAACTTCATAAACACGTTTTGAGTCGGAGGAGTTTTCTTGTGGTGTACTGTGTCACTGTAGTATCCTCTGATTCTTGCTTGTTCCCTGTCTCGCAGTTGTTGGAATTTGATGAATCGAAGATGGCCAAAGATGATGAGTCTAAAGAAGGTGCGTCCAAAGAGGACGGTGAAAGTAAGAAAGCGCAATAGTATTGTACTCAGGAGGGAATGAACTTAGATTGTGGCTCTCTACATGATGTTCCCTGGGGAGCTTTTCTAACTTACACCTTCACACAGGGCCCTTGTAACAGATTTTGTTAAAAGTGAGGAATTATACAATGTTTATGAGCCCTATAATAGGAAACGCCCGTCTTTCGTTTAATCCCGTTGTCGCACTTTCATCTTTCGAGCCACAGTCTCTGAAAACCTTTAGTCGTACGTTCCCTACAAATCTGATGGCTGGCATAAAATTCCCGCGTTGCTGTTGCTCCTTTCGGCACTCCTGCCTTCCGGTCCTGAAGCCTGAAATTCCGACTGACCTGTACTGTGAGGAGGCATGTTTTGAGTTCTCATTTATATCCTTGTAGCTGATGCATGCTACACTCTAGAAACTTTCTCTGCCCGATATTATCATCATGAATCATAAGAGCACCCTCGACAATTGCATGATGTATCCAAAATCGGGCATAGAACTCGTCTGTATCAATGTTGCCCTTTTTCGGTAACGATGACCTGAGAAATTCAAATCCCTTCCAAATATGGAATCTCTTTTAGGGTTAGCATGAGAAGTACACAAGCAGTAGTTTCCTGCAAAGTTCAGGTCCACGTCAATGATGAATATGAATACAATCTAAAGAAAATTCTGTACACATGGAATTCTATACTGAGTACTACAATTGTGGATTGAAGTTGAAGCCGCAATCCTCATGTGACATGAGTAGTACATGACTCATGATTTGGTATTGCTCACCTAATGTCAGATGTATGCACCTCTTCATCAACCCCTTTAACAAGTTGGTCTTATCGCGATAATGTTATATGCATATATTTTACGACGATTTGCCGAGATAATAGTTATTGACTTATTACAACTACACAAGACCATAATAGAAATCCAACCAAAAAGCGAATGACAATTAGTCAAAATTCAGATTTGTTTTTTGTTTTCCTACAGAAAATGTGTGCTGGGAAAGAAAAACTTCATACTCGTACTTATTTTTTTTTAAATGTTAATGTTTTAAAAATTAACAATTAATTAACAACGAAATAAAACGTCAATTACGGGTACGATTAAAACTTGTTACGAAAACTTTCTTCATCACTTCCATTCATCAAACAGTTGATATTACGACCATAATTCGGATTAAAACAGCAAATAAATTTCCTAAAGAAAATCAATCAATAAAAATCTGCAATTAATAAAAAAAAATTAATGGGCAAGAAAAAGGAAAAAAAAAAAACCCAGAAGATGCTTGTCTTTGTATCATCATCATCATCACCCTTTTCTCCTCAAAACGTTATTTTCTCTCTCTTTCTCTCTCCTCCTTTCTTCCCTAATATAAAATTTTAGATGTGAAGAAAATCCCCAATTTTTTTCTCTAAAAATTTATCATGGAAGGTAATGAAATTTCCCCATTTGATTAGTTTTTTTTTTCTGGGTTTTGTTTGATTATGAGTTGGTAATTTTGTAAAATTTGTTATGTTATGTTGTACCCTTTTGCTTTGATTGGATGGGTTGTTTGTTTGGGGGTGGAAAGGTGTGTTCTTGAAGTTTAATTTTGTTGGGAAATGCACATTTCTGATCTGGGTATGTGGGTGTTTTTAATTTGGGGGAAAATTTGGGGGTTTTGTTTGTGTAATTGGATCATCTTTTATTGAAATTTGTTGGTGAAATTTGTTTGATTATATTGTTGATTTATGATATGTGAATTACCCTTGTTATCATCTGATTTCATGTGAATAGTAATACCCTTGTAATTTGTTTGATGAAATTTGATGCTGATTTTGTACTGTTGGGATAATTCCCCAACTCCCATTAGCTACATATTGTGGAAGATCAATATTTTCGCGGTGTCGAATTTTCTGTGTAGATGTGGATTAGCATGATAGTCCCATTTCACTTTGTATATGATTAATTGGTTAGAAGTGGAGCTAGTTAGGGACTGTTTTTGCTTCTGAACATGCATTTTGGAGCTCTTAGGTACCGTCTCATTTACGTGTTTGGTGAGTGGTGGTGATTCATGGTAGTGTACACGGTTGATTGTGAACTAGTAGATAGCAGGGGAGTTTCAGCAGAGGGTATATTAGAAATGCTCTGTAGAGTCATCACGGTTTATTGTGAACCAAGTTGGTAGAAATCGCGTTTCTCTAGAGGGTATTTTGAAAACTATATAGGACGTCATTAGGGTAACTGCTATCTGGAAATGGTGCTAGTACAGTACTATCCTGTCACAATTAATTTGTTTTGGAATTTACGTCTATGTGCAAATTAACTTGATTGTTTTGTTAGAATTTCATGGCTTTCACTGTTGAATGCGCTATTTTTAAATTGTTGTAGTGGTTCACGATTGTCTTTAGCAATTGGCAGACTTGATGCTGCAGGTTTTATGGCTAATTTCCAACACTAATTGTTGTATGTTAAAATCTGTCAGAGTCAAATGGAGTACAATGTGACGAGAATAAAGCACTCCCTGAGAAGAACAAGGGTAGGCAGTTTAAGTCTAAAGAGCAACTGCAGGGCTTGGAAGATTTTTATAATGGTGACCATTTGTTCCCTTTTAACAGGTTTTAATGAGCTGTGTTTCTTGTAGTTTCTCATAGATAGTTGAGGAATCTCTTTTTTATCCCTTGTTATTCTTTTATTGCAGAGCACAAATACCCAACGGAGTCATTGAAGGCAGAGATGGCAATTAAACTAAATTTGACGGAGAAACAGATTTCTGGTTGGTTTTGCCACCGCAGATTGAAGGATAAGAGGTTGTTGAAAGAGGAGTCGCATGCACCTGGACGACAAGATCTATCAAGCGGTATTATACAAGATCGTGGCAGTGGATTGAAGCAGGATTCTTGCAGTAGTACCAAGCAAGCAGATTATAAACGGGCTGATGTGAGGGAGGTTGAAAGTCGGAGATTTGGACATGAGAAGCTTCCGGCTCCGGAGCTAAACTTTCAACAAAGGAATGTTGGAGATGGAACAGAGCCAGATGATACTTCTTCAGAAAGTAACTCAGCTCTACAAGAGAGCTTCTACCCTCAGAACAGGAGTCATTTGGCTGTTGAAAGTACAGATTATCGAGCTTCAAATGGATTTATTCAACACAGCAGGGGACGTGTTGGTCCATCAGGGTACTTAAAAATCAAGGGTCAAACGGAAAATGCAGCTATAACTGCTGTGAAAAGACAACTTGGGAGTCTTTATCTAGAAGATGGACCATCACTTGGAATTGAGTTTGACCCTCTTCCTCCAGGGGCTTTTGAGTCACCTATGAAAAATGTAAATGACGGTAAGTATATTCGTCTGGATATTTGCGATCTTACATCTTTTTGACCCCAAAATGTCGCAACTGAAAGGAATGGAGTGCGAATTTGGCGTTTTCCTGCTTTTTAAACTTGTATTGCCCTTAAGGTTGACGTGAGTTCATCCAGCTAACATTATTAACTTCATGAGAACAATAAGTAATGGTTCAACTTTGAAGAGATAGTGACGCATTAGGGGGTTATTCCATTTGACATCTGGCGATTGAGGTCGGCTTCATTGATTGGGACAACTCATTTCCCGTGAGCTATTGTTGGCTGAACCACTTTAGTACATGATATTTTTTGTGTTGTATACTTGTATCTAAGTTGAATGTGTTTGTGGTCTTAGTTGTACATTTCGTATATGACTCCACAAATCCCACTCAAATATGCTTGGTTTCTTTTCCTTGTCCTGCAGATTTGTATGGAGTCCCAGAACCCATTGGCCTTGGCCGTTACGACATGTCGGGATTCCATAAACATCCAGGGCTTAGCACAGTAAGTGAAATTCTTATATTTGCCTCTTTATCTTTCAATTTTGCTGTACCAATGCAAAGGAAGTTTACTAGACCTAGTCGTTGATTATTGCTCCGGTAGTCGAGTTCTTTGTATATGAATGGCATGGTAGTTACAGAGCTTCATGGAAGAGTGAAATTCTGCGAATGTTGAGCCTGCAATGTTGTTGATAATGATAGGAGTTACCATAAAGAGCTCTAATTCCTCTTGGAGTGCTGAGTGATTTTGTAATGTTCTACAATACATGGATAATTACCCTCATAGGTTTGAGGCTGTGACATTGTCATATACAATCTGGAATGTCAGTGTAAATTTTCTGAAGAGGGGCAAAGAGCTTTTATTGTTGATACTAGAAGTTACTACTTTTAGTAAGTTTTAGTTGAAGAGATGGCAGTGATTTGATTGCAGTTTGTTTGGCAGTTGGGCTGCACTGAACTGAGCTAGCTGAATATGCAATTATTTTGCTTGGCACTTTGACAGGCTGACTGTACAGTTATTCTGTATGTGTCTGTTTATGTTGAATAAAATTTTATTAACCATTTTCAAATTGACATGTTTGATTGGCAGATAAGAGATGAGGACATGTATGAAGATCCAGACGACATGCACTTGCATAAGTCAGACCCAGACAAGTTCTCTTTCCGCCCACCCAAACAGAAACTACCTTTTCCGAGCCACAGCCGTGGATTTCCTGATCAGAAGTCTTCTTTTGGTATCGATGCCTACTCTGCTCGAGACTTTTCTGGTTACAACAACAGCAGAAACTTCAGTGGTCAGCGTAGGTCTGATTTCCCAAGCATGAGACCGGATTCTCGATTAGACCACCCTTCACATTCTTATGGTGGAAAAATTGCCAGTGAGGCCAAGGGTACTTTCTCGCCTGATTATGATAATGCGAATTCTAAGGCTGGTCGTCAAAAGGGACAATTTTCCTCCAGGTCTGCTGGTGGTGTTAGACACAAGGATCCTATATATAAAGAGGATAGAATGCTGTCTAACAGGATAGCAAAGGTGGTCTTATAACATCGAACTTTATTTAGTATTCTACTATTCTTATTTTATTTTTGTGTGATTTTGGTTTTTCTTTTGAATGTATAACATTTAACATATCAACTTTTAACGAAAATGGCAGGATGAGGAGGTGAATGTGGGTAGAAGAACTTCAAGTGAGCATCCCAATTTTATCAACTTGAAAACGCGACCAACGAATGAGCTCAGAGTGAGTTTATGCCTATCTTAAACTATGATGGAATTCTCTCCAGAGGGCGTTCTCTTACTCTCGGATTTTCCCCCTATGTGTCTTCAGGCTAAGAAGAGAGGGAGAGATGAATTTTTGGAGGAAGATTATCCCATCAGAACACCATCTCAAGACCTGCCACCGTGGTCAAAACAGATAAAAGGGTGAGCCAAATTAGCTTATGGTTTCATTGCTTGACGTGTTTTAAGTCTTATGACTTTGAGTCCAAGTGAAAAGTTTAGAGTACCCAGGGAGTAACCGTAATGAATATTAGGGGCCGGTTCCCGCGTTTGAGGGGTCCTTTAAGTACCTTCACCTCCCGTCACCTATCGAGGTTAGCATGTATTTTTGGCCGAATTAGGGACCGAACACAGGTTTTTAGCTCTAATATGTTGTCAAAACACCAGATATGACAACTGGGACCTCCCACGAAAATTTGAAGAATTTTTTTTTCGAGACCATTTAGGCCAAAAATCGTGGATTATATAGCCTTCGGTTTTTGCCAATTTGGCAATTTTATCCGATGTGTCTTATTGTTCCAAAACATAACCATGACACCCATGGAATGCCCATGATAAATACGAGGGGCCGGTTCCCCCATTTGAGGGGTCCTTTAAGCACCTCCACTTCTCGTCACCTATTGAGGTTAGCAAGTGTTTTTGCCCGAATTGGGAGACCTAACACAAGTTTTTAGCTCTAATATTTTCCCAAAACACCTAATATGACCACTGGGACCTTCCACAAAAAATTGAACAAATTGTTTTTCGGGGCCATTTTTGACGGAAATTCGTGGGTTATAGCCTTCGATTTTGGTCAATTTGGGCATTTTTGGCAATGTGTCTAATTGTTCTCAAGACATGACCATGGACACCCAGGGAGTGCCCGTAATGAATAAGAGGGGCTGGTTCCCCTCTTTGAGGGGTCCTTTAAGCACCCCCACCTCTCGTCACCTATCGAGGTTAGCATGTGTTGTTGCCCAAATTAGGAGACCCATCACAAGTTTTTAGCTCTAATATCTTGCCAAAACACCTAATATGGCTACTAGGACCTTCCACAAAAAATTGAACAAATTTGTTTTTCGGGGCCATTTTTGGCCAAAATTCGTGGATTATAGCCCTTTGATGTTGGTCAATTTGGGCATTTTTTGCAATGTGTCTAATTTTTCTCAAGACATGACCTTGGACACCCAGGGAGTGCCCGTGTTGAATACGAGGGGCCGGTTCCTCTCTTTGAGGGGTCCTTTATGCACCTCCACCTCTCGTCACCTATCGAGGTTAGCATGTGTTTTTGCCCAAATTAGGAGACCCAACACAAGTTTTTTGCTCTATAAGCTTGCCAAAACACCTAATATGACCACTGGGACCTTCCACAAAAATTTGAACAAATTTTTTTTCGGGGACAGTTTTGGCCGAAATTCGTGGATTATAGCCTATGGTTTTGGCCAATTTGGCCATTTTTTCCAAAGCGTCTAATTGTTCTCAAAACATGATTATGGACACCCAGGGAGTTCCCATGAAGAATATGAGGGTCCGGTTCCCCCGTTTGAGGGATTATTTAAGCACCTTCACCTCTCGTCACCTATCGAGGTTATCAAGTGGTTTTGCCCGAATTAGGAGACTTAACACAAGTTTTTAGCTCTAATACCTTGCCAAAACACCTAATATTAATACTCGGACCTTCCACAAAAGTTTGAACAATTTTTTTCGGGGACATTTTTGACCGAAATTTGTGGATTATAGCCCTACGGTTTCGGCCAATTTGACCTTTTTTTTCCAATGTGTCTAATTCTTCTCAAAACATGACCATGGACACCTAGGGAGTTCGCATGAAGAATACGAGGGGCCGGTTCCCCCGTTTAAGGGATTCTTTAAGCACCTCTACCTCTCGTCACCTATCGAGGTTAGCAAGTGTTTTTGCCCGAATTAGGAGACTTAACACAAGTTTTAAGCTCTAATATTTTCCAAAAACACCTTATATGACCATTTGGATCTCCCACAAAAATTTGAAGAATTTTTCTTTTGGGACCATTTTCGGCTAAAAATCGTGGATTAATAGCCTTCGATTTTGGTCAATTTGGGCATTTTATGCAATGTGTCTAATTGCTCTTAAAACATTACCATGGATACCTAGTGAGTGCCCGCGATGAATAAGAGGGGCCGGTTCCCCTATTTGAGGGGTCCTTTAAGCACATCCACCTCTTGTCACCTATCGAGGTTAGTATGTGTTTTTGCCCGAATTAGGAGACCCAACACAACTGTTTAGCTCTAATATCTTGCCAACACACCTAATATGACCACTGGGACCTTCCACAAAAATTTTAGAATATTTTTTTTGGGGCCATTTTTGGCCGAAATTCGTGGATTATAGCCTTCGGTTTTGGCCAATTTGGCCATTTTTTTGCAATGTGTGTAATTGGTCTCAAAACATGACCATGGACACCCAGGGAGTGCCCATGATGAATACGAGGGCCCGGTTCCCCCGTTTGAGGGGCGCTTTAAGCACCTCCACCTCTCGTCACCTATCTTCACCACTGAAAAGTTAAAGTTGTAGAATTAGCAGACAAAATATACATATTTGTGGCAGCATTACAGACTCAAAAGGTGTACATATCCATCTTGGACGTATTCCGAATCATGTTAGTGGGGATCTCTCTATCCATCCATATTAGTGGGTGTACTTAGCCAAATAAGCCATGCATTCTATGCCAGAAGTTCTGATTCAGTTTAGGGGTTGCTTGGTGCTTTGAGAGTTTGAGCTGAAAACAGTATGGCCTAATATGTGTCCTTGAATCTGTATTCAGCTTGAAGTAGTGTTGTAACAGTCCGTTTATTTGGATATACCTCGTGCGAGGGTGGGCATGATTTTGCGTCCCCTTTAAAGAGTTTGTTGCTTCCCTTGTTCATGGACCTGTTGTTTCACATCTGCACATTTTCGACTTGATTTACCCTTATGGTTTACTTGGTCAGGTGGTAACACCTTATTGTTATCGACTTGCCTACTCTTGCATGTCATATGTTAGGAACTGATCTCTCCTAATACACATTGTGTTTGTTACAGCCAAACAGACATGCCATCGAGTTTTAGTGAGGATGAAACTGCAGGAACAAGCTCCTCCATGGACTAAAAGACTTCTAATTACAGTGATGCTGTGAGTTCCCAACAATTTCAAAGCAGGTGAGCTCGAGTCCAGATGTGGCATTTTGCCCCCTTGGAAGCACCAGGGGGCCTGTACAGTTGCTTAACGTGGAAGATAAAGGTGCATCGAACTTCATTTCTCTGCGAATGTCTCTGCCTCAATCAGTTAGGTCCGTTGTTGGGGGGAAAACAAAGTCATTCCGGGAAGATTGCTCGATCAAATTTTGTTCTGGGTGAGCCTACCGATCAATGATCACCCGTGTCCATATGTTTGTAAATCATTCGGTCTGTGAACTTGCGTAGTGTTAATGTCGATATTCTTCGTCGAGTTCTACCTTTGTAGAAGCCATTTCTTCTATGGTTCGAGTTTGTTGTTAGTATAGATAGCTGGTTTTGTTTTCTTAAATTTTGTTACATTTCTTTGTAAGTCTGTACCCAGCTTTAGGAAATTCTCACAAGATATGGCATGCAATGCAAAAATCAATCATGAGTGCATGACATCACTTTTCCCCTACTCGATGTTTCCCACAACGTCACTTTATCATGAGAGTAGTTGTTGTTGGAAAGAGTTTGTTCAGCTATAACAGATGATTTTGATGTTAATTATAGATGTCGTATAATCCGTTATCTTAAAATGCGCACAAGTGTCAAGTCGTCAAATTATTATGATTTTAGTCACTTTAATAACGGTAGTTATTAATTGACGTTTGAAAATGATATTATATGCGAGAAATTGTTGATCTTACGGGGGCCGTTTTCACAAAGCTGATAATGAGGTTACTGAGTGTAGTTATGTTGCTATACCCCAATGTCCATGATATAGGGAAAATGTACTGAATAAGTGTCTTCGTGCTCCTATTTCTGGACAGCCCTAATTAATTATGACCCTTTGTGTCAATTGATTGTAGTTGTATAAGTAAAAATTGCGAGAACCTACATTAGTTTTAAAACATATACAACGAAACTCCCGTTCTACATCTACAACAACGGTATGTCGATCTGCAATGCATCATGTAGCACACTCGGACAGCTTTACACAGGTTTGTAGATATGTACTGTCATCTAAAAGTACAGATCTGTTGTGCAACAGAATGATACTGATCATAACTACCCAAGTGTACTATTGGGGGCTCAATTCTCCCACAGAGACAGTAGTACGTACCCACAGAAGTTGGGACAGTTGCCAGTTGCAGTCCCACGTTTGGTATGTCCTTTCTTTATGAAATGTGGATTGGTTTTGCATGGAAAAGTAAGCCTGTGAATGCATTATTAGATGGCATTATTCACATCTTATGGGTTTCTAGGATAAAAGGCCACTTGACTTTTTTCTAGGAAGAGGATATATTGGTGCAAAGTTCAACTCACCCAAAGGTATTTTGAGCCTAAACTACTTAAGGACCACTTGCCTTGCCTTTCTATTCTTTCTCCCTTTGCATCCATGTTAGTGGGGATACTTACACTTTGTGTAATTGTGGATCTCATATTGATAGTAGTAAGGCTGTAAGGATGATTAGTGTCAACATCATAACAACAACACACAGGTATAATAACGTAAAAGTGAAAATTTCGAACGATATAGACTATCTACTCTCTAATACAAGAAGGGGGCCGGTAAACTGATCTAACAGGACTCGTGAGTAAAGGCGCATTTGACATATTTGACAATGTATCGTATCTGAGAGTGATTTCGATCATGTATTGGATTGTTTGTGTCTTCTTTCCGATGTAGGAGAAACTTGGATGATAAGTAGATACTACCCGAAACGACATTGGGAATTGGAGGTAAGTGTAACCATCCCATTATTTAGACCCCTCAAATCTCAATTATCTAGTTCAAGTAACAAGTAGGACCATTCTAAGTTTGATGTAACCTAAAGTTTGGGATTGTAAGCCTTGTATGCCAACCCCATCACTTCATGTAAAAGAGGATATTCATTGTCATGACCTTTGTGGACCTTTGTCTCAAGACACTTTAGAACCCTTCATGAATTAAACCCATTAATTTGTTGCACATGATTATTGATAAAAAGGAACATTGAAACCAAAATTTAGTAGACTACTAGTAGTAGAGTATCACAAATTCACAATTCACAAGTTTGGTCACCCGAATAAAGTTAGGGCTATAGACTTGTTATAATCACATGCTAAGTTCCCTTTAAAAGACGAGTTATTCAACTAACGCAATTTTGACTTACTAGTAAATTTTTATTGAAATAACCTAGTGAGAGTAGTCACCATTAAATAACAGAAGACTTATGTTCACCAATTCCACATTAAAAACTTGCGTGAAGTACGAATTTAGACCAAGTACGTACTTACCAAAGTACAAGTACCAATCTCTTGTGACTCGTTCACTCACAAACTAATTCAACTCAACGTAGGCAAGATCATAGAATCAAAAGTTACCATTAAATAGATCGAAAACCTTGTTTTTTTCTTCTTCCGGTACACACGATAATTCGAACTCGGGACCAATCCCAGGCGGAACGACATAGGTCAATCTTAATCCTCAAATAGATGAAAAATGTAAATGATTAGTTTCACCCATTTCACGTATTGACCTCCACATACTCCAATCTCCAACTCTCCACATTATAAAACGGTCTCATATAAGACTTTGCGATTGAATGATACTAGCGACTTAGTGAGAGATAACATAACAAACTAAATATGAGGATCCCAACTCAGGACTACTCCCAAGCAGGACGACATAGGTCAACCCATACTAATAAATGGATAATGAAAATAATTAGTTCCACCATTTCACGTATCGACCTCCAACTCTCTATTACTATAAGACCGTCTCATACGAGATTTTGCCATCAACGAATCGATACTAGTAGTGAAGTAGTCTAGTGAGAGTCATAACATAACATAACATAACATAACAAACAAAAAAATTTCACTACCTCTACTTTAAAATTTCACTTTCTTTTCTTTATTTTCCCTTTTTTCTCCTTTTTCGCATTTTTCTGGACTGGTCCTTCCTTCCTCTCTCTCCTCTCTCTCACTCTTTCTCATCTTCCTTCCCTCAGATTCTCTCTCCTCTCTCTCTCTCTCTCTCTCGAACTCGAACTCGCTGATGCTCTCATTTCATACATTTCATTAATTTCAGATCATTCCCCCAAACTTTCCGCTGATTTTGTTTTTTGCGTCGTATTGCTGAAGCTTCTTCTTCACTACATCATCACCTCCGTCATCAATCATCAATCATCATCATCATCGTCGAAAGCGCTGTATTGGAAAGCGCCGCGCTCCATTATTATTTTTATTATTATTATCGGAATTATTACGAGTAATAATAATAATATTAATAATAGTGTAATTTTTTTTTTTTTTTTTTGCGAGTTAAGTCAATCGCTGTTTGACTTTGCGTAGACTGACACTCGAATTTTTTTCCAGTATTTTTTTTTTTTTCAAATTGAGTACTGGAAATTCTGTTGAGTTTAGCTTCTAATTGAAGCTACTTTTTTTTTTGGCGAGATTCTGTATATTTGAAGGTGATTGATTTTGATAGAAAAAAAAAAATTTGATGTATGGAGTATGGAAGAGTTTGATTGTTTTGAGAATGGATGAAAAATTAGTACTATTAGTAGTAAAAAGTTAGATTTCTGAGTGAATTGATTTTTTTTGCGACGGAAAAAAGATTTGGTCAGCTGGATAGAAAAAAAAATGGATAGGATGGCGTCGGATCTTAATCGGAGTAATAATGGTTCCGTCGAAAGAGATATTGAGCAGGTACTCTCTCTCTCCTCTCTTTTGTTGCGTGTTTGAGAAGATTCAGTGATTTTGATTGATATATTTAGGCATTTGATGTAAGTTTATAGGTTATGATGGTGATAATGTTCGTTGTATGCGTAATTTTGAAATGCTTGGAATATATCGTCTGTGTTAGGAATGATTTGGTTGATTGATTTAGCAGTTTGTTTGATTGCGGTTTCGAGTTCACGAGGTGTTGAGATCATATTCGTGATTTCGCGTTTCGCGGAGTTTACTAGTTGATAGATGAGTTTCACATTGGCTGCTCAGTGTGCTCACGGCTCGTGTTTTGGGATTAGTGTGTAGGATATGATGATTTGTGTGTTGAATTAGCGGTTTTGGAGCCGAGAACAAGATTATTTAGGTCACTGTAGTTAGTAGAATGGGGGAGATAGAAGTCGGCTTGGTTATCGTTTTTGGTTTTGATGCTCGCCATTGCGATTTTTGTTTGAACTGGTTCACTAGATAGGGAAGCTAAAGCGTAGAGGCTAGAGACTAGAGTAGGTCGAGGATGAAAGAGAGACTACAAGTATGAAGTATGGCATGTATGAATCTCTTTCTGACAAGTAGTGCTTTGGAGCCGAGAACAAGAGTATTTAGGTCATTAAACTCACTATAGTTGATAGAATGGGGGAGATAGAAGTCGGTTGGGTAGATGTTTTAGGTCGCGGTGTTGCCCTAAGTAGGAATTGGTAATTGCGGTTTTTGTTTGAACTGGTGCATTAGATAAGGAAGCTAAAGCCTAGAGAGTTAGAGTAGTGGTTTGAGAATGGAAAAGAGACTACCGAGTATGAAGTATGGCGTGACAACTCTTTAAATCCATTTCAAAGCTCGACGTAGGAGGACCCTAACTATTTAGACCAATCCTTGGTGTCTCCTTTTTTTACATGAATAGAGGCTTAGTTTACGTGAGAACTAGTGTATTCGATTTCCACAAATAAGAGTTGTTAGAGTTAAGATCTGTTGCGAAGGAAATGCCAAAATGTCACTTTAGAGTGAGAAATTATTTGATGAATTATGAATGCTTGCACATCATGTATGGAGCAGCAATGTCCTTGCTAATCGGTAATTCGGTATCGTGGAAACATACCGTAGCATCACATATTGTGGTTGACTGGTTGTTGAGCATTGACTCGGTCTTTTTATGCACCTTCAAGCGGAGTGCTCCTCTGATGAAACTTCCTCTAGACCGCTGTTTACTCTCAGAAGTCTTATGCAGGACGATATCTTGCTGCAATTTATGCGTAAAGTTCTTGTATGCATTATTTTGCCTGTACGCCATTATTAGAATTTCTGTTAAACCAAAGTTATCTCGTGGAGACTACTTTCATGCAATCATGCATCACGAACACAGTGGGAGTGAAACACACGACACTACCTAAATAATTTGAATGTTTTCGATTCAAATATTTGGAGACTACGGAGTATTACTTTGAGCCATGTTCTTGTTTTCTCACTGTCATGTATACTTGTATACAGTATACACAAGTCGTTTATCTTCTATTTCTTCTCTAATTTTACACCAGGCAATAACTGCGCTTAAAAAAGGTGCATATCTGCTGAAGTATGGTAGACGAGGAAAGCCAAAGTTCTGTCCATTCCGCCTATCTAATGTGAGTTCCTCTTGTGCGACCGTTTTTTTTATCTTCAGATAGAAGGATGCATTAAATTTTCATTGCGTTTTATCTTCTGAAAATTCCCTTTGAGATTTTTCTATCAGCTACTAGGCTGTTAGCATTTAGTGGTATGCTGAATTCTGAGAAGAAAAAAATGCACATAACAATGTAACTATATAAACGTAACTTGTGAGTTTTGAGGAAGTTCAATGTGGAATAGCATATATCAAGTATCTTATGCCACTTCTGTTTTGATTCATAAGCTTTTTGTTGCAGTCAATTTTTAAAGGTATAGACGCACTAGTATTCTTTTGTCATCCTTTGAGAAGGACAAGGTACTCTAAACTTCTATGGAATTGTACTCGAGAGATATACTTTAGAAACCTTTGGCTTTATCTGCTTTCAGGTGTTCCTACCCATCTTGAAATAGAATTTTTGGGCTCATGTATTTCATTGCTGCTTTACATTTATGTCGGATATAATACTGAGAAATTCTTCTTCTAATGGGTTGAGTGGCTAAATTTTAACTTTCAGGATGAGTCTGTTTTGATATGGTTCTCGGGGAAGGAAGAGAAGCACTTGAAGCTAAACCATGTTTCCAGAATCATTTCTGGCCAGCGAACGGTGAGTGTTTCTCTTACAATAGTGTATTCACTAGTTGTCTAGTTTTATAATTAGAAATGTAACATGTTTGTGATGATCGTGGAAATGTCGCAAGGCCTTTGGAGTTTATCTTTGCTTTTTTGCTCCCTGTTTTGATGATGAAAACTAAGTTCTCTTGTGCAAACAATATTCAGATTCCATGCTATCTGCATCGTGTTGGATTTTGTCTCGGTGTGTACTCATCCATGTTTCATTTCAATTTCAGCCTATTTTCCAAAGGTATCCTCGTCCTGAGAAGGAATATCAATCATTTTCGCTCATATATAATGATAGATCATTGGACTTGGTAAGACTTTCTCTAATCTTTTTAGAAGCGTGTTCTAGATTCTCCACTTTGCTGTGACTTCCAGCATGTTTCTTGAACAATTTTCATGCGGTATAATTTTTAATTCCAGATTTGCAAGGATAAGGATGAAGCTGAAGTGTGGTTTAGTGGTCTCAAAGCACTAATTTCTAGGAGCCATCAAAGGAAATGGAGAACAGAGTCAAGAAGTGATGGCATCCCATCTGAAGCAAATAGCCCAAGGACATATACACGAAGAAGCTCCCCTTTGCACTCTCCCTTTGCCAGTGGTGACAGCTTGCAAAAGGTATGCTCCATTTGAAATAAACAAGAAAAACAATTTAGATAGGGAATTTTTGTTTCTTGCTACATCTGGCAAGTATATAACTAGTCTTAACTAAATTCAGGACAGCAGTGAGCACCTTCGCCTGCATAGTCCGTATGATAGCCCACCAAAAAATGCCATGGACAAGGTATTCTCTGACGTAATGTTCGCTGTGCCTCCAAAGGGGTTTTTTCCGCATGATTCCGCTGTTGGGTCTGTCCACTCTTTGTCGTCAGGATCAGATAGTGTATATAGTCACATGAAGGGAATGACTAATGATACTTTTAGAATGAGTCTGTCAAGTGCGGTTAGCTCATCAAGTCAAGGCTCAGGGCATGATGATGGGGATGCTCTTGGTGATGTTTTTATTTGGGGAGAAGGTACAGGTGATGGAGTTCTTGGTGGTGGAGCACATAGAGTAGGAAGTGGTAATGGTATCAAGATGGATTCTTTGGTACCCAAAGCCTTAGAATCAGCTGTAGTCCTTGATGTCCAGAACATAGCTTGTGGTGGAAGGCATGCAGCTTTAGTTACTAAACAAGGGGAAATGTTCTCATGGGGTGAGGAATCTGGTGGCAGGCTAGGGCATGGAGTTGATGTTGATGTTTCACATCCAAAGCTCATAGATACTCTTAGTAATACCAATATTGAGCTAGTAGCATGTGGTGAACGTCATACGTGCGCTGTCACTCTTTCTGGCGAATTGTACACCTGGGGTGATGGTGGACTACTTGGGCATGGGAATGATGTGAGCCACTGGGTACCAAAAAGGGTAAATGGTCCATTAGAGGGCATACATGTTTCATATATTTCTTGTGGACCCTGGCACACAGCTGTTGTGACCTCCGCTGGACAATTGTTTACTTTTGGTGATGGTACGTTCGGTGTTTTAGGCCATGGAGATTGTAAAAGTGTTTCATTGCCTAGAGAAGTGGACTCCCTCAAGGGTCTTCGTACAGTTCGAGCTTCTTGTGGTGTCTGGCATACTGCTGCTGTTGTGGAGGTTATGGTCGGGAATTCAGGATCCAGCAACTGCTCTTCGGGGAAGCTATTCACTTGGGGAGATGGGGATAAAGGTCGACTTGGACATGGTGATAAGGAGTCAAAACTTGTACCCACATGTGTTGCTGCTCTTGTTGAGCCTAATTTTTGTCAGGTAGCATGTGGACATAGCATAACAGTCGCTCTGACTACTTCAGGTCATGTTTATACTATGGGCAGTTCTGTTGGTGGGCAGCTGGGAAATCCGCAGAGTGATGGGAGGCACCCGAAACGTGTCGAGGGAAAGCTCCTCAGGTGTTTTGTGGAGGAGATAGCCTGTGGTGCTTCTCATGTTGCTGTTTTAACCTCACGAACTGAAGTCTACACTTGGGGCAAAGGTGCCAATGGACGATTAGGTCACGGGGATACAGAAGATAGGAATACTCCAACATTGGTAGAAGCTCTTAAGGACAAACAAGTTAGAAGTGTTGTTTGTGGTACAAATTTCACTGCTGCTATCTGCCTGCATAAGTGGGTCTCAGGTGTTGATCAGTCGATGTGTTCTGGCTGTCGCTTGCCATTTAACTTCAAACGAAAACGTCATAACTGTTATAATTGCGGGCTTGTCTTTTGTCATTCATGTAGTAGTAAGAAGTCTCTCAAGGCATCTATGGCACCAAATCCAAACAAACCTTATCGAGTTTGTGATAGTTGCCTGGGTAAACTTAGGAAAGCAATTGAGACTGATGCTTTATCACATTCCTCTGCAAGTAGAAGAGGAATTGTGAATCAGGGGTCGGATCTAAATGAGAGAGAGGACAAGTTTGATCCTGGATCCAGGGGTCAGCTTGCTAGATACTCTTCGATGGACTCAATGACTCAGGTTGAAGGTAGGTCCAAGAAAAATAAGAAGTATGAATTTAATAGTAGTCGTGTATCACCTGTACCAAATGGAGGTTCTCAATGGGGAGCTAATATATCTAGATCTTTCAACCCAGTGTTTGGGTCATCAAAGAAATTTTTCTCCGCTTCAGTTCCTGGATCAAGAATAGTTTCTCGAGCAACGTCACCGATCTCAAGACGACCTAGTCCACCTCGTTCAACAACTCCTACCCCCACACTCTCAGGACTTATGTCTCCGAAAGTAACTGTGGATGATGCCAAGATTGCCAATGATGGCCTAAGCCAAGAAGTTATCAAACTGAGAGCCCAGGTATGGATTCATGCATCTACATTTGGTACTAGAACCTGTGGTTGGTACATCATCTTCATTATAAGTTTTCCTTGTTTCCTGATTGTGAGCACTCTTGCTACTGTTTCTGTTTCATCCTTCCATTTTTCTCAAATGAACTGTTCCGACCTTGAAATATTTATTTACTATGTATATTACTCTTCAAACTATAGGAGTGATAGAATCAAGTGCAAGTTTTAAAGAACATTTGCAATTCACCTGACAATTTGCAGACGTACTTAGGAACACATACATTATCCATGTCCAAAGTAGCCAAGGGCTATTGTAGAATGGTTTTCTTGAAACTGTCTCTTTTTGAAGAGGAATGGTTTCCTATGTCTGAAAACCCCGGACCCCCTTCCCTTTGCTTGCCTAAATGGAATCCCCTTTATAGGCACTGGGGTAATAATGATGATGATGACTGACTAACGAACACATACATATTAGAGTCTTATCTAATTTTGTCCTACTTTGTGATTGGTTCCGTCATTGTACGTTCGGTACAGTCAACCGGCTTTGATTTCTTTTATCTGCCCTATTGATGAAGTGATTAACTGATTAAACTACATGGGAGCTTTCTTTCATCAATCAGTGGGGACCTAAAAAAGTTATCTATGTCATTTCCCACCTAAAATTGAGGAAGAGACTTGCTAATGAGAGCTGAATCCTGTTTTGTATTTCTCTTGCTAGAGGACCACATTGGAATCAATTTGGAATGACAAGGCTTGCCAAACGTGCTGCACGTTTCAGCCTTGAACAACCAGAAGTTGTTAGTTAGCTTGTCCAAATTGTGTAAAAGTGAACCAAAGAATTCTGAAGTACATTCCAGTTCCACAAACTGGAATTTGATTTGAGTTAGGTAGATAGAGTTAGGCACATATGTGGGCATTCTGTCGTATTTGGAAGATGGTGGATTATGACTCGCTTTTAGGTTGCATGAACCTCTGAAGAGATACAAATGCTCATTTTTTCTAATGATTTGTTCAATAGATGAACGCACTTATTGATGTGCAATTTTCAGTTTGTGTTTTCTGAAATGATCCTTATCTAGAGAGCTACTCATTCATAAGTTCTGCTGCTGTAGATATATTATTATTATTAGTAGTAGTAACCTATGCCAATTGTAATAGGTGGAAACTCTAACTCGCAAAGCCCAACTCCAAGAAGTTGAATTAGAAAGAGCGACTAAACAGCTAAAAGAGGCAATATCAATAGCTGGTGAAGAGACTGCAAAATGCAAAGCGGCTAAGGAAGTGATCAAGTCACTTACTGCACAGGTTGATTTTTAAGCATTTTAAATCTTGTATTCCAATAGTTGATAAATCCCCTAAGTTTTGGTAGAGAAGTTCTGTTTTCCCTATTATGTGGTTACTTATGTTCATGGATTGAATTTGATTTTCTGGCTTCTTTGCACTGGAATAGGACTAGTGATCTTTCAGAGTGGTACCTAACTATGATGCTAGATGCAAAACTCGACTGAGAAATGACTTTATATATTCCACTCTTGAAACAGTTGAAAGAGATGGCCGAAAGGCTCCCCGTTGGAGCTACAAGAAACAGCAAATCTTCTCCATTTCCGTCCTTCTCCGCCATCCCGACGTTGGCTGATGTTTCTAATGCCTCACATACCCAATTTGATGATCCGGTACCTAACCCCCTGACAGATTCAAATGTTTTTAATGGACTGGTGCTCTCAAATGGGTCAGCTACTCCCAGTACCCGCAGCTCTGTTCAGAGCAGAGTTGGTAGCTCAGATGTAACAAGAAATGGAACGAGAACTAAAGACGGTGAACCTCGTCCAGAGAACGAATGGGTGGAGCAGGATGAGCCTGGTGTATATATTACGTTTGTCTCCTTTCCTGGAGGTATCAAGGATCTAAAGCGTGTTCGTTTTAGGTGAGTATTTTTCTTTTCTGATCGTATTTTTCCATTCACTTCTTTCAGGAATTATTTGATGTGTTTGTTTCTAGTCTATGTTGAACCCCTTTTGTCTCCTTTCGATTTCTATGCGTGTTATAGTAGTGTCTCTTCTACTTGATTTTAGTGCCTTTAAGCGAAGATATATATTCTTGTTTACAGGGGGGCTTTTGACTCTTCACTCACCTTTTTTGTAAATTTTAATGCAGCCGGAAAAGGTTTAGTGAAAAACAAGCAGAGCAGTGGTGGGCAGAAAATCGCGCAAGAGTATATGAGCGTTACAATGTCCGAACAGCTGACAAGTCAAGTGTCGGTGTTGAAAGTGAGGACTTAGCTCATTGATGATGACTGTAGATAACATATCTGCTAATCTAGTCCCTTTGTTTCAAAGCAGATAGGAATAATCCGGTGTTCCACGCAGTTTTGCACTGTCTATACTGAAGTGGTCGATGTTGCATGCATTCATATCACGCAGTCCTAATTAAGGAGGTTCAATCATTGTCCTCCCAATTCTTTTTCTTCTTCCCCTCTCCCGTTTCTGGGTTTCGCCCACATTCGATTCTTGTGTTCCGATTTTAGCTTCTTTGTTAATTGTAAGATGTGAGGGTTGAGGGTGAGGGGTATGTATATTCATTCTAGGTTGCTGGCTATTGCTGAAAGCAGCGCCATGTAAATTCTGATTAAATGAAAGCAATGTTTTAGGTTTTTGACCCCTTTTCTTTTTCGACTCTGTATTTTCTTTAGTAGCCAAAAACAGATGCAGCATGTAACATCATATGTACATCAGTACATGTATTATTACCAGTATATGTATATCAGTAAATGTAGCTCCTTGATAGGTTAATTAGCAAATGTGTATCAGGAGCGATAAAAATTTACGAGTTCCTCCGCTCAAGGGCGACTCTTATCAAGTCCTAATGCAATGTCTTTCACTATGTTATTTCGACACTTCATATACTTGCCGAACAAAAACCACGGGAAGTAGGTTGGAGCAGCGTGTTTGATGGCATTCCACAAGGTTATTTAGGACCCGTCACAGTCTCATACCCTGTGAAACAGCCTGCGGAGAAATCTCGAAGTTTAAAGGACATATATTCAGTTGGTAAATCACACGCGGGTCTCTATTCCAAGGTTAGTCAATTTTGCGAAAGTTGTGTATAAAATTATTGCAATTTTTAAGCAAGTGTCTTTATTTTCTGTTTGGAGGTTCGGATAGATGTCTTTACTTTCGAGTTTTGGTAATTTTTGTTCAAAGGATCCATGGGTATATTGGTTCAAAGGTTTGAAATTCCCTTTATGGAGTATATATTATGTTCCCAAAAATCACAAAAAGGAACAAAACTAGTCCAGGTTGACCATGAAGACCGCAGGGTGCGCCCCCATAACGCAGGGTGCGGTAATTCACTAAATCTCAGGATTAAAACGCCGTATCAAACCCGCAGGCTGCCGTCTGTTACCCGCATGGTGCGTCCATACGAATTTTTTTTTCTTTTCCAACTTTTTTTTTTTAAATTCCTTGCCCAGTCACCTCCAATCCCATCTCTCTCATACTCTCTCTCTCTCCTCCTCATCTGTCAAATTACGAAATTACCCAAATTCAATTTTGCTGTTTTTACCCAGAATTTATTTACTAGAGGATTCCATCCAAGGTTAGCCAAATCAGCAGTTAAATTCAATACTTGAGCAGCTTCACCAGCAAGAGTCGCAGCTGCACAGTTAACAGCGTCATTTGCAAACATTGATTCATATGTGAACTCCAGTACACCCTCCTGAATCGTCAAGCTATTGTACAAATCAACGAATTCCTCTCTGTTGTCCCGTAACAAGGTGTAATCAATACGCCTAAAAATTGAAAGTTTGATGATCTCCGGATCATCCTTACAGTGGTACCGTACACAAAGGGCAAGCTAACCAAAAAGCAAGGAGAAAATTCAGTTAAGGGTCTGGACCCACACAAACATTCACACATACCATCTTAATTCCAAAATGATTCGGGGTCGGATAACATGAATCGTCCCCTGAAACCGCAATATTACTACAACAAAAAAACCACCAACCAAAATTTAATCCTAAATTGATTTGGGGTTGGCTAAAATGAATTATCGTAATACTCCATTTAAAAAGTTAAAAATTGTGCAACACACTACCGGAGACATATCTAGTGAACGACGGCATATCCTCTCCATTTAAAAACAACGCCCCACGTGTAAATCCGATAGTTTCTGTTCCTGTAAAACATTATTATATTATGTAAAACACCACAACAACAATAATACCCAAATCGTAATTCTTAAGCATTTAAACAGCAGTTAACTAACATACTAGTAATAATTATGGGAAACTTGCACTGAAAAAAAAATAATTATGGGAAACTCACCTAATTCGATTATCAGTCCTACCAATTTGTAATTGTCACGGCCGTATAAGGTAGGATTTGAAAATTTTTCAGGGAATTAATTAAGGGTGTTGATTTTGCCAAGGCAAGAATTACCGTTGCCAAGGCAAAATCATGTGACTCCCCATTTTACCCTCCGTAATAATTCTGAAATTTACAATTATTTTCTTTTTAAATTTACCGTATCTTCTCTATCCTCTCTTTCCACCCCCAAAGCAACCACAACCTGCCGACTGCCTTGCCCATGCCCGCCGGCCGCCGCATTCACCTCCTCAAACCTCATACACCACCACCAGGTTTGGCCGACGTCGACGGTTTTACAATTTCAATCGAATTAAATCTTCTTGATTGTTAGTAAAAATCCACAAAAGAGTTGATAAAATCCCAAATTCTAGGGTTAACCGATCAATCGATTAAATTGATTCTTAAAATGAGATTAACACAATAGTCGTACAGAGATCATATGCTGAAGAGTCGTCGTCGTCGATATCAACACCGTCGGGGAATAGGCCAAGCAGTTTGGTTTTACGCCGCCGCCGTAGGGGAGTGGATCAATAGGACGCGCGCAGGTATGAGAAGTACAACACGGTGGTGGAATCAATGTTGGTTGGCGGTAACGGGTGGGAAAAGATTTGGGAAGGAGAGAGAGAGTTGCAGGGGTGCATGCGTGGGGAAGGGCTAATAAAGTGGTAGAAGAATCACTTTCCATTAAACATTACGGAGTAATTCATAATATTGGAGGGCAAAATAGGGAATCACTTGATTTTGCCTTGGCAACTGTAATTGTTGCCTTGGCAAAATCAGCACCCTTAATTAAAAGAGGGGGAGAGCCAATACCTTTATATACCCCGACTCCCATTCTGGGCCCTCAACCTAGTCATAAGCAGCGATGCCGACTTCCAGATAGCGTGAGCCTGACGATACAAAGTGACAAAGTTCAGAAGTAGAAGAAATATGGCGTTTTATCATTTATGCGAAGTCTGCAACATCTAAAACCCTCAAATTAAGGTATTCAAATGCAAAACTTCCTCTAGAATCTTCTTCTTGTTCTCTTAATTTCGCAAAAATGGCGTCAAAGTTGATAACTTTATACCCACATGAAGCTCAAAATCAATTAGAATTGTCATTAAGAGAAGCTTATGTTGTTAATCAACCTAAATTAACACCCCCTTTAAAATTCATCATCTTTTCGCCTGAAGATTACTTGAATATTAATAGGGCGATTGTTTATGGGGTTTTATGTGAACCCACTTTGGGAAAAGTTCATATAAAGTATTTACATGCAATTGTGAATGATGGGTATTGCTTCTTTATCAAGCTTCTTGTGCAAATTGTTGATGGGTTGTATTCAAAGTTGTTGGATTCGCCGAAAATTCGGCTGATTTGGGTTGTTTCTGTTATGATTGATGTTGCTGGGGTAGGGTTTGATAGTCTTGTAGTGTCACTCTTGAGGCAGATTGTTGGTGGGGATTTTAGTGATTGGAATATGTGGTTGAGGTACGAGATGGCGAATTTGCTCGTGTCGAAATGGGATTTGATTTTGGATGAGGAGCCTGTTGTTTTGGGGTATGGTTTGTATACTTATCTTAGGTTGTTAGCTGATTGTTATGGGCTAGGGGAAGATTCTAGGGCGAAAGATTTGAAGCGGAAGGAGATTGGGTTTTGTGTTAGGGTGTTGAGAGAGCAGTTTCATTTGTGTTTGAAGATTGGGAGGGATCTTATTCGGCTTTTGCAGGATTTGGTTCACATTCCTGAGTTTCGAGCAATTTGGAAGGATCTTTTGTTGAAACCTAGTACATTTGGAATTCCGGGTTTTTCAGATATTTCTCGCATTTATGGGATGAGAACTTCAAGTAGGTACTTTTTGCTGAGGATTACACCTGAAATGGAAACCCAGCTGCGGTTTTTGCTTACTCATGTGAAGCTAGGGTCTCAGAGGAGGCACCAGGCATGGTTTGCTAGGAAATTTCTTTTTGGGCCTGAGAGAGAGACTATCATCTCCGACATTGTTCGTTTTATTTGTTGTGGACATCATCCGTCAAATGAAGTGCTTCAGTCAGAAGTGATTCCGAGATGGGCTGTTATTGGTTGGTTATTGAAATCGTGTACGAAGAAGTACATTGAAGCTAGAGTTAAACTGACCTTGTTCTATGATTGGCTCTTCTTTGATGAAAAGGTAGACAATGTTATGAATGTTGAACCTGCAATGCTTTTAATGGTGAACTCTTTACCCAGATATGTTGACATGACCCATTCTCTTATAGATTTCTTGCTCTTACTTGTAGAAAACTATGATATGGATAGGAAAGATGTGATCCTCAAGGGTGTATCTTCTTCTATAAGTGTGCTCGTCAGCAAAGGGGTGATTGCATCCCTTGATGTTTTAACCTCTTGCAACTTTCTTTCCCCATTTGTCAAAAAGATGCTTCAGAAATTTATGTTGCAAGTTGAGTCGGGAGTCGTTCCAAAGCATCGACTCCCTGAAATGCCATCATGTGAATTTCCGTCGCCTACACCACATACATCTTCTATGGAGCTGCTGCAACATCCGCCTGAGGTAGTTCCTGCACATCCTGTGAGTACTGAATTGACCACTCAGCAAAGCTCAGGAGTCTTTCCAGAGCCTCAACTACCGGATTTTCCATCATTTAACTTACCCTCGCCTACACCACATACATCATCCATGGAGCCTCAACTACCGGATTTACCATCATTTAACTTACCCTCGCCTACACCACATACATCATCCATGGAGCCTCGACTACCGGATTTGCCATCATTTAACTTATCCTCGCCTACACCGCATACATCATCTATGGAAATTCAGCATCTGCTTGACGTGGTTCTTGCACATCCAGTGAATACTGAAACGATCACTCACCAAAGCTCGGTCCCAGACTTTATTGACTCAGGTGCTTCACTCAATGCAAAGAATGTGGAGCAAGTGAACGAAGTAATGAACTTGATAAGTAAAATAGGAGATAGCATGAAAATATCAAGTAAGTTGGGCCAAGAAATAGTGGAGGAGATTCTTCATTTATGTTGCTGCGACAATCCTGATAAGCTAGGTGATGTTAGCTCTGAAGTTTTAGCATGTGAAATTAAGAAGGAACTATGTTTAGCCGGCTACGACTTGTTCTCTCCTCTTGCTAACAACTTGTTCTCTCCTGTTGTTAGCCTTGGAAATAGTGAGGATGCTGAAGATGAAGTTCAGTGTGTAACAACCACAATTATTCGTGCCTTTATCTTTACCCAACATCAAAGGATTAAGGAGATGCTTTACTGGTGGTCAAATAATGGTTGTCTTGTTGGAGCGCGTTTATTATCTTATGCTCTAAGACTTTCACATGCAGCAAATGAAGGGGGTTATGGGGCAAGTTGTAACGATGAGGTAGATAAGCTTCCGCCCCTTATGAAGTTTCATATTGAAGGATCTTTTTCATATATATCCAGAAATGGGAAGGATGTAGATGGCGCTATATCTCCTAAAGTTATTGTTGATAAACAAGTAATATCTAAGATGATTGATGATGCTTACGCGGCTTATAGGAGTATTATGTTTGCAAATTCAAGCATTGCTGTGAGTCAAAAACTAGCCGTGGCTCCTGGTAAGCTCATTTCCACTCATATCCTATCTTGCTCATTATGGAAGGACAAAAAATTTCAGGCTGTCTTCCATGGCATCTTTTCTTATCTTTCTGATTTGTCCCTTGGCGATGAAGACCTGGTTTCGTTACTTGTCAGTCAGTTGGAAGATTCTGATATTGTTTCCATACAAATTGATTTGGGCTTGAAAAGCTATGCTATATTTGGTAAAGATGTTCAGAAAGTTCTTCAAGTGATTAGAAAATCTGTTTACTGGAAACAATCAGACCAATACAAATTTTGGGCCTTGGCTACTTCAGAGCTTACAGTTTCTGGGGTCCCTCTGGAAACGTTGCTTTTGTGCTGCTTCTTCTCTGAGGATCTTGATCCAAAGGCTTGTGCAATTTTGTTTGGGGGTCTGATGACACTGTGCAACAGTCATCCTCCGACACCCGAAATTGTTGGGGCTGCGATGTTGTTGCCTGATGATAAGTTTCCAGACTTTGCTGCCGCTGTTCTTTCTCATTGGGCCCATACCAATCAAACAATGTTATCCAATAGTTTTGCTGATTTTTTACATAAATTTAAGAGTAGCACTGGGGATGTGCCTCTTGATTTGGATGGCATTGTCATCAACCAATCTGCCGTTCTATTCTTGTTGAATTATCTTGAAGTGCAAGGTGAACTTTGCAATAAAATGCTAGACAAATTGGGCTTAAATTTATCAGACATAAGAACAAGGTTTGGGAACCCAGCAGTCGCTATGGGTACTGGATAGCTCCATATAGTCCCTTGGTAAGTCACTAACATCATTTTTGTTTAATCAAGAAGTTTTTTGATAAACCAGTTACAGGTTGTGTAGCTCACTAAACTGTGTGCTCTTCTTATGTCATGAAGTAGCAGTCAATTGAGGCACATGAGTAATTGTTGTTGTTAGGTAGTCTGGCTCATGTACATGTGTACTGCCTCAAATGAATTATTTGAACAAGGTTCGTATCAATAGACCAGTTTCCGTATTTTGAAGGGCTAGTCTTGTATGTGTCTATTGAAATGTGATTTTATGGTTTCCGTATGGATTTGTTTAGCACAGAATCCCTCATGTTTTCACTTCCTTTCATCGCCAATGACCTGATGACTTAGAGACAAAGGATTAATTAAAATTCCTTATCTAATGTTTGATGCTTTATATTAATGCCACAGTTCTAGTGCTTGGTGGATATATATACAACAAGTCTGAACTGAAAGATACCTGATTTTGACAGAACTACAACTGATTCTACTCTTAATCTGTGCATTTCCTTGATAGTTTCTCATATTCTTATTTCTTTTGACATTTCAGGCTCTGGATACTTTCAACACAGTGGTCGTCTCCCCTATATATATATTATGTCATGTTCACAACCTTCACGATTCTCGCCAGTGTAATCATGTTCAAGGTAATGTCCTGGGAACTCAGTGAAATGTTAGCAATTAACAACATGTTAGGGGCGGGGGGGGGGGGGGGGGGGTGGAGGGCAGCAAAGAACTTCTACACCTCTCTCTCCTGTCCTTTCTTGAAGATTTAATCTCTAATCTTTTGCCGTTCAGGGTTGAAATCTAGCATAAACACTTGGCAAATTATTTGATTCCAAAATATTAAGCAGACTATATGATTTCTCGTTAATTGTTAGCCTAGAGCGGACTATATGATATCTGCTCTCTAGTACCTAATTCTGCTGTGGCAGGTTGGAAAGTGGTTCACTGGTTCATTGTTCAAACTTTAAATGCTGACGCAGTATCTAAACTGTTGACAGGATTGGGATGGTCAAGATGGAGGGGCGATTGCATCTGAAATATGTGGCTTTATTGTCGTAATCTCAGGGACGATTTTGTTGCAGATGACCAAAGAAATTATGGAGAAATTGCCATCGTTCAAAGGTGTGTCATTTGAAATATGCAGTTCAATACTTGTTTAAAACAATGTTATCTGCAGTAAATAACCAAGGACCTGTCACAGGTGGTCCCTATGAACCCATGTCTCTCACCCTTACAGCAGGACTCTGCTCTGGTAACGGGGAGTTTGCTAGGTCTCCGTGGGATGATACCGAGACAACAACAGTAATACCCCAGAGTCTCAAAAGCTATGGCGAGGTAGGGGAGGGTCAGATGATATCGAAAATCCTGCAGAATTTCTATTGAAGAGGCAAGACTCCTCTCACTAAAACAGGCCCCTTCTGCAATCTACTTATACCTTCTAAAAGCGCCTTAAATGGCAACTGTTCCTGTATTAATGCTCAAATGTTTCTAATTATCTGCTTTGGTTATGATCTGTGGCGCAGGTGGTGTGCCTCAAAGTCATAATTGATTATTCATCAGGTATGTCGTATTCTCATTTTTTTTTTTAATTTTTTTTCCATGGACGTCTGCTTTGGAACTTGTTTGGGATTCATCTTGGTTATAGTTTGATGTTTGTAATTTTTTCATTTGAGAATGATTTTAACTTGTTTTTAATACCGTTGACCTGATCTTATTGGTTAATTCATTTGTTTTGATTTTTTTTTCCAGATTACCTTGTACTATTGGCGTTAATGTATCAATTAGTTCATTTGTTGTTTTGATTGTGAACTGTGATGGTTGGTTTGGTTGATTTTGATTGTGTTTTGTCGGTTTTCAGATTTTGATTGTATTTTGATCTGTACCATTTTGTACTTTTTATGTTCTACTCATTGTGTTTTGGCAGATTTTATTACTTTCTTACCTCTTCTTTGCCTGCGTTACAGCTCTTCATCCTCAATCTCTCAACTCTCAATCTTAATATATCTATTCCAAGGTCTGTTCCTCTCAATTCTTTAGTTTAATTAGCTTTCAGCTTCTTTTTTTGGATATGAGATTTCTTCGTTATTGGGGATTTGTGGGTTTGATTGTGTTTTGTTCTTTAGTTACTTGCCATGAAGTCTCGGTTGTTTTATTATTTTAATTATTTCTGAATTTGAATCCCGATTTTTTGCCCATTTTGATTTAAATTTCTAGGTTCGACTTAATTTCCAGGGTTTCTTATACCTAGAATCTAATGACCTTTTTTTTATTGTCATTGTTTGGCAGGCCAATGAGTTCTTCAAGAAGTCTGATGCTCAGATTGTGGAACATTAGAAATTTCAGGAGATTCTGTCACCTTTATTTGAGTATCATTTTTTTCTCAATTTCCAATTGAGGTTGTTAATGCTCTTTCAACTCAGGCTTTATCAACGCTCAGGTTACTGCCCTTACTCAATCTGACTATCACTTTTTCTTTCAATTTAAAATCGGTTAATTAATACAATTATGAAATGGTAGTTTAATTTGATCGATTAATTGAACAGGGAGTTTCGGAAAGAGGAGGAACAAGACGCACACTTTGTGTGTGAGATGCGGTCACCAGAGTTTTCACCTTCAGGTGAGTTGTTGCTCTGCTTGTGCTCTCCCTGCTGGTCAGAAAGTGTATGAGAAACCTGCCATTAAGTTTTTGATTGTTGAACTAATAAACACTGTTCGCAATGGGGTTAGTAAGGTCAAGTTAGGCTTAGCCTTGTGGCTTGAAAGGGTTTTAGCTGAAATAGGGAAATGGTGATTTGGTCTTCCCCATCATATTTATAAATTCAGCTCGTAATGATTCTGCATCTTTGGCATAGGACTGATTCACTTGAAGAGTTTGGAGTTTTCTAAGTACTGAAGTTGGAAGCACGGGTCTTAGACATCTATCTGGTATGGGATCACTCTCGTGTAATATTAACCTCGTTTTTTCAATGTGTTTTTATCATTTTATGACTTTTCTTAATGTCAGATGAGTGTTGTTCTTTTTCTTTTTCTTTTTTTGACCAATTTGCTGGATGGTCTCTAAAACATATCTTGGATAGAGTGTGTGGCTTCAGTCATAAGATTTAAATCCGAAGGTGTAATGCCTGCACATCCTAAGAATCTCATTTCATGTTCACTGAGAAATAGAATGTCGCAAGCAAAGTTTGTGTCTACCTTATTTTGGAGCTGAGTATATCCGATCAGATCACTTACTTTCCTACATTTTATGATTTTGGCTTCATTTACCAGGATTGGTGAACCTTGAGAGCATAAATTTATCATTCACCGTGGTCACTGATGCTGGCTTAAAGAAGCTGTCTGGTTTAACAACTCTGAAGTCCCTTAATGTTGATGCTCGGCAATTACTGACGTTGGCCTAGCACCTCTGACAAGTAAGCACAGTTTTCACCTCTGTATTGTGGTTCCAGACAGACTTTTTCGATTTATGGGCCTTTTGGTCCGTCTGTCGTAATATATAGTTTGGTGACAATAAAGAGAGGATTATCTTTTGTGGCCATCGCTCATAGATTTAGGATTCTTTTGACTTTTGAGAGGCTGTTACTGGTAGTATAATAAGTGAATCATTATAGTTGGATAACTATAGTTCCAAGCAGGAAGTTGCGTTGCATATCGAAGTATAATTTCTGAAACTTTTCTTCAAAGCTTGAGTGTAGAAGTTCCTCAATGAATTATCGGAAATTTCTATTTTATCGTAAATAATAGAAGCTTCAGCATAGAAGTTCCTGAATGAAATATTGGAAATCTATGTTTCATCGTAAATAATCGGGAATTATTGACTATAGGAGTTCTTGATTTACTTATCAGAATTCCGGGTTTTCCTCTTAAATTTTTGGGTGTTGTTCGGATGTATGTGAGAGACAGGGCAAAGTGAGAGAGAAGGTGGGATTGTGAGTGTGTTTTGGGATAGGAAAGGCAAATGAACAGGGGAGTGGAGGCTAAGAGAAGGAGATGGTCTGGGGGAAAAGAGTTCAAGAAGGGGAATGAAAAGAGGATGGAGAAGGGAAGAGTAAAAGGGAAGAAGAGCAGAGAAGATGGCGAAGGAAAGAACATATCTGGGTAGGAAATGCAAGAGGCATGGACTTTGGAGAGAGTGAGGGGGGTGGGGGGGGGTGAAGTATAACTTTGAATTTGTCGAGTTTAATTCCTTCGAGCAAGCAAACGAATTCAAAATTTTAGAAAAGAGGGCAGCGGATATTATCTGGCGGTCCTGATTGTCGATCAATGTCTCCCCCCCTCTCTCCTAAACTCTTCTATAAGCTAATTATTTGCTATGACCAAGTTTCCTCTTTACTTGCAGAAATTAATTTATTGAGGAAGTCAAAAAACTTAATGAGTACGGTTGCGGCAAAGACTACCATCCAATGGAAGAGAGGTTGTGAATCTAAATTAGGAGAAGCCGTCGGTCTGTAATTCTGTATGTCAACTACAAGCACTCTCAATTGTACACTGTCTTTCTGATTATTCACATTCGCATTCACCTTCGTTCTCAATTGTACGTTTGCTTGCCTTTTCGATGGTTTGCATGAGCACAGAAGCATTGCTTTTTTCATTTCCCCTGCCCTAAGCCATTTTTACCTTTTACTGAAGATGTCATTACTAAATCCTTGTTTGTTATATGGGTGTACATTCATTCTATTGCTTGTTTTGTAGTTTTGTTTGCGTGTAACTGAAATTGGCAAAAAGCATGTCGAATGTGACGTGATTTCCTTACCTTATGTGTAGAGCTCCTTGAGTTAGCCTCTCTAAAGATTTGATGGGGTTCTGAATACAAGCATTTATTAGTAGTCAAATGATATCCCAGCATACTGTAGTTTTGTGATCGTACTAGGAGTCTAGGACTAGGGTCTAGGGTCAGTCACAAAAAAAAAAAGTGTGGGTTACAGGGGATAACTAAAATGAGGGAACTCAAGAGCTGGTCTTCCCCAAAAAATTAACCTTACAGATAATTACACTGGCTGTATGTTTACATTTTCTGTACTTGGTTCTTTTGACTGTTACAACGCCCGGAATGTTGATGGAATTAGTCGCTTGTATCTCCCAAGCCTTTATAATTAAGCATGGATAATATCGGTCTGTTGTGGGATGACTTACTTTGTCTCAAGAGCTTTGGACTTGTGTCGGCCCCAATTTGTGAATTTATTTTCTTTCTGACAGTACATACACCAAGTTTGTTAAATGCTTCAATTTCCACTGTTTCTGGTGGCCGTTTGAGCTGTTTTGTATTTTAGCTTTCAATACCTTTTATCAGCATTCTGGCTAATCGTTGTACAAGCGTTGTTTGATTCTACTGCTGTAACTTTTGTATTTGTTGCGCAGGGAGGGCTTTTCAGTTGAGCAAGGTGGTGGCAAAATACAGCAGAGCTGACTATGAACCTGTGAAAGTGGAAATCACCAAGCTTCATATCATTGGGCAATGTGTGGATTCATCTTCAGGTGAGTTTGAAGTAACTGTAAGCAGAAGGCCACCAAATGTCTCTTTTTTAATTAAGTTTCACACGTCACCTTTATAAGTTATAACAAGGGATTTCTGATTTCTGCACTACAAGCATGTCTCCTATGGTTTTAGTTATGAATCATTGAAACGTCCTTAGCCTATACGTGAGCAATTGTGTAGAACCTGGTTAAAAAGTTGTTTCGCAGCTGTTCGTGAGGCATTTGATGAGGGGCCTTGGCCAAAGATTGCTTATGTAATGTGCTCCTTCAAAATTAAACTTGCTCTTTTTTCGTTTTGAAGTTTACCTCCATTTGCCAGCTTTTGTTTGTAACTTGGTATGCTTTTGTTAGAAGTATTGTTGAGCAACAAACTATACATTGTGTATATTCTAGCTGATTTGGAGTGTATTTGCAAGCTAGCGCTCACAAATAATATTGTTGTGTATTACAGGAACAATGACGGGTTTTTTGTGACGAGTAAGCTTGGTGAGTTGGGTACTTAAGAGTTAAAGGTGTGGCTATAGTCGAGTAAGGACAATCCTTGGCGGACTACACATTTTGGGCTGCTGGGAGAATATTGGAGCAGGCGAGCAGCATCCCCAGTTACATTCTCCGGAAGTTTTGGTTGGTGCGCACAAAACATCAGCTGCTTCCTCAACTTCAGCAACACGTGTCTTGAAGTAGCGGTAGTTTGGGATAGCCCCGTTTATGTTTTTGTAATAAGTTTGTTACCCTTAGCCTTTAACATGAAAATAGAAGACGTTCTTGACGTGAAACAAGTTTAGAAAGCCAGCTTCCCCTTTTACTGGGGCAGAGTGTCATGCTACTCCAACTTGAAAGAACATACTTTGTACAGAAATGAGTGGGTTTGAAGCCTGTCAGTAAGGAAGCTAAAGACTGCCATGAGATCAGTTCTGCTGGTGACGGGAAAGTCTATAGGGCCTGAGATTCAATATATGTTCATCGCCTTCTTTCTCGTGAGAAGACGCTGTTCAATAGGGAAAGCGAGCATTCTTTCTTGTATCTTGTGTTTGTGATCATCAGTCTTGCATATGTAGTTTTGTGTGAATGTTTGCAAAGTGTAAATAACAATTGTTTGATACTCAACATTGTTTCTCTCCAAATAAAGCTCCTTAATCTCCTTCAAGTTGATTTCAGCTCGCGTAACAATCACACGGCTAACAACATCTTCATGTGTACATTTATATTATACTGTCATGGTGAACGTAGACTGTATGAATTATAGATTACCCCTGATTTAGTATTTCCATTGGAAGAGCAACTTCAGAGTGGTCGAGTATGTCATGTGCACCCTGGTGTTTTCGGAACTGTGAACTTGAATTAGGGTTAAAGTGAAGCAATTAATCCGGTATCACGCTCCATTTCCTTGAGCTGGTCTATGATTTCATACCCTGAGCAATCATATATTTTTCCGATCCCTAAACTTTATGCCTATGATTATGTCGTTTCGTATACTTTTTTGAGCCTTTTACAAAGGAGTATAAGTCTCTCGTAATACCGTCACACAATAACAAATTAGTCATTAGTTTGTGAAAAACTTGGAAACTTGTCAAACTCGATATGTCGATTGATTGGAAAATAAACTACACGAAATTACAGTGATCCAAGTTTTGCTTTTTTTTTTTTTTTTGCAATTAACACAAAAATTTAAGAGATTGAAATATGTTACCAGTCATTAAAATTTTAAAAACCAGTAACATTTGATGGACATTTTATTACATTATTCCACAATATCATCAGTTACCTTATTAATATACACATGCATAACTGATGAACAAGGCAATGGATCACTGTGATGTACTTCAGAAGATCAGCTATAAATAGTGACAATATAATCCATAATCTTACATTCATAATATCCACATTGTAAGACAGGAATTCAAGAGGTTTAATAGCGTTTTCGTGTCGAAATCATGGCTACCCTTGTTGCTCCTGAGAGATCATCTCCCGTTGATGATGCCCATGTCATCAAGAAGGCTTGCGTAGGTAATAAATCATCAAAAACTCGAAACAGTTTTCGACTTTTTTTTATTTTCATCAATCGTAAATTTCATATTTGTATTAAGCGTTACGTTTTTTCATTTTCCATTTTGATGATGTTTTGGTACGTGATATATTGTGATTGAGAATCTTCATTTTGACGAATTCTTAGGATTGGGTACTGATGAGAAAGCAATAATCACATTGCTCGGACATCGAAATTCGAGCCAAATTAAGCTTATCAGACAAGCTTATCAAGAGGTGTACCAAGAAGATCTCATCAAGCAGCTGAAGTGTGAAATTTCCGGAGACTTTGAGGTGTTTGGCTCTCTGTACCCTTTTGTTTGTCAATCTTAAGTTTCGTAATTTTTTCTTGACGCAATTTTCATTATGATCATGAACGTAACTGATGACTTTTTTACGTGTTTTCCTATGTCTATGAATTGATACATACTAGAAAGCCGTATGCCTATGGGTTCTAGACCCTGTTGAACGCGATGCAATCCTAGCTCATGACGCGTTGAAGAAGGCTATGCCCGACTATCAGGTGCTGCTAGAGGTCGTATGTACAAAAACACCTGATGAACTCCTTGCAGTTAAGCGTGCTTACCATAAGATTTACAAGCATGCTCTCGAGGAAGATGTTGCGTATCATTCAAGTGGCAAGACTAGAAAAGTAATGCCTTACATTTTTGTTTAAGTTTCATGCATATAGCACAGGTTTTTTGTTCCAAGTTTCATCAGCAAATCGCGTTTTCTTGCAGTTTTTGGTAGGAGTTGTAGGCACATACAAGTACCATGGAGAGGAGATTGATGAGGTGCAATCATTCACTGATGCAAACATTCTTCATGACGAAATCCAAGATGGCGCGTCTGTTCATGAAGAAATCATCAGGATTATCAGCACAAGGAGCAAGAAACAGTTGTTGGCTACTTTCAATCACTTCAAGGACATTCATGGAACATCCTTCTCTAAGGTACATTTTTCCTATGTTCGGAATGTTCCTCCTATAATGTCGAAAAATAGACATTTAGGGCATGTTCGGTCTTACTGTACTTATGAACTGGTTGATCCTGTTGTACTCATATGAAGTTGAAAGATGAAGGGCATGTTCAGTTTCAGTCTTTCAGATTTTTCGCGCTCTAATGACTGATCAAATGTGATGAATGTAGGCGCTAAGAGGCTTCACAGATGACGAGTTCTTTCCAACAGTTAGAGTGGCAATCAGGTCCATTAAGAACCCTGCAAAGTACTTTGCTAAGGTATGAATTTCTAGTGCTCACATCAGTATAATCAAGGACTAGTAATATTAAAGCTGACTGAGGCTTTTCTTTCTTCTTCTAAGATCTTGCGCAACGCAATTAAGGGCCTTGGGACTGATGAAGATGTTGTTAGCCGTGTGATTGTAACGCGAGCTGAAATCGACTTGAAGGAGATTAAGGAGCTTTACTTGGAGAGAAACAATGTTTCCCTTGATCAAGCTGTTACTGATGATACTTCAGGAGATTACAGAGCTTTTCTCTTGACTTTGCTAGGGAGTGAAGGTTACTGAGCTAGACAGTTTAAAAGGGAATTGAGCTGTTTAATTTATTTCAAATTATTAGGAGTCATTCTTATAGAGTTATAGAGTGGTTGAACATTTTAGTTTCAATAATTCCAGAACTAGGTTCAGATCAGATAATTTCCGATTTTCGGACATACTGTCAGTTTTTTTAATCTTGTTTCAGGCATCATCTTAGCAGACGCTGTTGTCATTTGGCATTTGTAGGGCTAATGTTTAGGTCTTGATGAATAATAAAGATTTTCCCTGTATGCAATAATGTTGAGTATCAAACAATTGTATTTACACTTTTCAAACATTCACACAATTACATATGCAAGACTGAGGATCACAAACACAATATACACGAAAGAATGCTCGCTTTCCCTATCGAACAACGCCTTCTCACGAGAAAGAAGGCGATAATGAACAAGAATCTCAGGCCCTAAAGACTTTCCCGTCACCAGCAGAACTGATCTCATGGCGGTCTTTAGCTTCCTTACTGACAGGCTTCACACCCCACTCATTTTTGTACAAAGTATGTTCTTACAAGCTGGAGCAGCATGACACTCTGCCCCAGTAAAAAAAATGCTGGCCGAAGATCTTCCAATGACAATCACAGCTATCTCACCTGCTCAACCAGTGCTGGGAGCTGCAAATTTGCAGTCTGACAATTCGGAAAATCAGTTGACACAAGATTCTCCCTGAGTCAAAACTGCTACAGTATTTGGGCACCTTCACTAGTATCATTTGATAAGATTGCAGAAGGAACCCATTTTAGTGAGAGGAGTCTTGCCTCTTCAGTAGAAATTCTGCAGGATTTTCGATATCATCTGACCCTCCCCTACCTCGCCACAAGCGGGAGCCTTTGAGACTCTGGGGTATTACTGTTGTTGTCTCGGTATCATCCCAGGGAGACCTTGCAAACTCCCCGTTACCAGAGCAGAGTCCTGCTGTAAGGGTGGGAGACATGGGTTCATAGGCACCACCTGTGACAGGTCCTTGGTTATTTACTTCAGATAAAATTATATTAAACAAGTATTGAACTGCATATTTCAAATGACACACCTTTGAATGATGGCAATTTCTCCATAATTTCTTTGGTCATCTGCAACAAAGTCGTCCCTGAAATTACGACAATAAAGCCACATATTTCAGATGCAATCGCCCCTCCATCTTGACCATCCCAATCCTGTCAACAGTTACGATACTGCGTCAGCATTCAAAGTTTCAACAATGAACCAGTGAACCACTTTCCAGCCTGCTACACCAAAACTAGGTACTAGAGAGAAGATATCACTCAGCTTAACAATTACTCCGTATAGTGCTCTAGGCTAACAATTAACAAGAATCATATAGTCTGCTTAATAATTTGGGATCAAATAATTTGCCTAGTGCTTTATGCTAGAATTCAACCCTCAACGGCAAAAGATTAGAGATTAAATCTTCAACAAGGGACAGGAGAGAGAGGTGTAGAAGTTCTTTGCTTTTTTCCCCTAAACATGTCGCGAAGAGATAACATTCCACTGAGTTCACAGGACATTACCTTGAACATGATTACACTGGCAAGAATCGTGAGGGTTGTGAACATGACATAATATATAGGGGAGACGACCACTGTGTTGAAAGTATCCAGAGCCTGAAATGTTAAAAAGATAACAGAATATGAGAAACTATCAAGGAATTGCACAAATTAGGAGTACAATCAGCTGTGGTTCTGTCAAAATCAGGTATCTTTCAGTTCAGATTTGTTGCATATATATCCACCAAGCACTAGAACTGTGGCATTAATATAAAGCATCAAACACCAAATAAAGAATTTTCATTAATCCTTTGTCTCTACGTCATCAGGTCATTGGTGATGAAATGAAGTGAAAACATGAGAAATTCTGTGCTAAACAAATCCATACGGAAACCATAAAATCACATTTCAATAGACACATACAAGACTAGCCCCATCAAAAATACGGAAACTGGTCTATTTGATGCGAACCTTGTTCAAATAATTCATTTGAGTCAGTACACATGTAATGAGAACCACTGTGAAGAGCCATGTTTCTGGGTACAGTAACTGGTTATTTCCTTCCAATGTCAATTTCACTGAAATCCCAAGAGCTTTGACACACATAACCTGCACGTGCATTAAGTCAATGAGGAAAGAAACTTTAAGTAACCTGAAAAGTAAATGAGAGCTCCAGAAGATAATCAAAATCTCAGATTCCCAGACAGATAACAGGTCCACAATTTATTGTTGGATTGCCATTAACCACAAGCATAAGAAAACACGCAACATTTGGTGTGATCTGCTGCTATTTTTAGAAGCATTTGGTGATTGAATATGAGTGTGATTCAGTTTTGGATGTAGTGCCAGTGTTTTGCATTACTATAATTCCAATCACAGGGCGACATTGGATGCCTTTGAACATAAAGATACAAGATAATAAAGGCCTTTACCGAGAGAGAACCCATCAAGGAGCAAATTCCAGTGAATATCAACACATTTGAGTGTCCAATCCGGGGTGAATAGTAAAGTACCAGAATGAAAACCAACACAAGGACTACGCCAACGTAGATGAGAAATGCTGAAATCGGACATAGACATAGCACTTAAAGTTAGATGCTTATATAAAGAAGCACCCTTGGAAGCTAACAAATGCACACAAATTTACCAGTTTGAGTGGCCATGCTCCACATTTCCTTAACAGACGAGATAGAACGCTCTTGTGGTGCATGAATGACTATGATCACTGAGCCAACTATGCACATCAGACAGCCCATACACCCCAGCTTGTTTACCTTCTCATTCAATGTAATGTGAGCCAATACAGCACTGCATCATACCAATTATGAATGTTACACTACCACTTCTCACAACCAATGAAATCGATAAAACACTCAACAATATTTGGTCAGGCGAGCAAAGTACCTGACAATGATGCTCATAGCCCCTAATGGGGTGACAAGTATAGCTGGAGCAAATGCATATGCCACAAAATTCGCAATCTCACCAATAATCACTGTATTCAAAGTTTCAAACAACATCTTTCTCAATAATGACTTGATAATAACCAACAGAAAGAGCGTGATGCATAAAACTCAATTAGATATCAAACTGCCCATGATTGCCCTGACCTAGAAGATCAAAAGAGTAATTGACACAACATACACAAAACCTTCCAATATCAATAAAGCCAGCATAGGGGTCAAAATAAAGATACTAATTTCCCTCCCCGTCATCACATTGTATTGACATTCACGCCTCATTAAATACATACTAAACGAACATACGAAATCCAACACATCTTCACAACATTCCAAATCAAGGATACAAAATTAAAATTAGAAACTTACTCATGATCAAGCCAACCCACCACAAGGGCTCAAAAAGATAGGTATACCCTCCAAGTCCTGCAAACAAACAAACACACAAAATTCAACCAACCCACAAATCAAAATCACATAATTAAAAAAAAAAAAAAAACCCCACAAATCAAAATCACATAATTAAAAAAACCCACAAATCAAAATAAACCAAAAAAAGGGGGAAAATTTTAAAAAGGTGTGACCTTTATGATAAATAATAATTACCAGCTCTTACACCAGAAGCAGCAGCTTTCCATAATCCCTTTTTCTTGATGATGAAGCTAGCTCCAATGAACCCACTTGATGTAAATGCCAATGCAAGTCCAATTAAATTGTCTTTTGATAAACCCATCATATCTTATATCATATGATATGATATGATATATGATTTTATACTATGATTAATTTTAATCAAATATTTTTGGGTTTCAAATAAAGTCTTCTTCTTTCTTTTTTTCTGCCCATATTTGCTGGGCATCTCTGTATTTGAAGAGAAAAAAAAGTCTCTCTCTAATCATTTGGTTTAATAATAATCCAAGTTGTTGGTTTTTTTTTGGGGGTTGTTGTGATTAAAAAAACGCGGGTACCTCGTCAGTTTTTATATGTATGTCTGCGCGGCTGCGCTCGGGTCAATGGCAATTATGCGACTCCGAGGCTAGTCGCGGACTCGGGGGTGGCTAATTGAATGTGTATCGGAGTTTCAATTCTTGACTCTTTATTTTTTTTAAAACATGGTTTTTTACTCTTGCAAGAAAAAAGAAAAATATATGTCAGGGATGTTTAGCCTTTACGGTGACTTTAGTTTTTGATGTATTCCGCAGATTGTTTACAATCGTCGTTGATTGAACTTAAATTTTATTAAAAAAAAGTAAATCATGTGAATTTGACTTTGAATCAAGAGTTCAAGACCATTGAACTTTCCATACTCCAAAGTCTTGATTTCGTGTTTAGGTGAAAGGCATAAGAGAAATACTTACTCCCTCCGTTTCTTTTGTTTCTTTACGTTTCGTTTGAATATAATATGTGAGAGGAATTCAAACGAAACGTAAAGAAACAAAAGAAACGGAGGGAGTAGATTTTATCATTAAGGTTGTCGAGAAGATATTTGATGTTATAGTAGCATCACATCAACAATGTTTTTTTTTTTTTGAGGTCAAAATAAGAGCTGATATATTACGACTGCGCTGCTACGAAATCCGCACTCATTTCAACAATGTTACCCTCACTCATTTCAATTAATAATTCTTCAAAATAAGGTGTTTCGGAATTTAACATAGACGGGTAACATAGTTTCAGTGGTTGAAATAGTAAAGGTAACACCATATTAACAAGGTTAACGTAACACGGGGAAATACGGAATTACTTCGGAAAGGTTTAAAACTCGAGATTATTTTGACAAGATTAGCGAAACAGGAAATTAATTTAGGCGACATACCTCAGTCCTCCTACTGCTTCTCCCCCTTTACGCCCCAGTTTTGCGCCACCTTCGCCGCCGCAAAAGGCGTCGAACTCTGTGTATAAAGGTGTGTTCTTTACTCTCCTTTCCTCCTGTTAGTTTACTGTGATTCTTGTTTATACACCCAATACTTTACTGCCCCACATTATATTTTGCTCATGATGTTCTAATTCTGTGAAAAAATCCAAGGTTTTTAATGTAATTTACAGTTTAGAATTGACCCAAATTGCGATTATCCCATCAAAGTTGTTACCTTTTGGAATGTTGATTTGATGGGGTTGTTTGTGGGGGTGATGATATGTATAAACATGGGTGTGATTGAATGTGATGATGCAAAACCATGAATCGTAGGTATCGGTATCGTTGTCGAGGAAGCGAACTGCTGCCGAAATTTGGTGGGAAATGTTTGTGTTGTGTATCAGTTTAGATGATTAGTTTTTCGGTTTCGTGTTGTTGGGTTGAAGTGATAATAATGGAAGGTTTGGTTGGTTTGAGGATTGGTATGCTCAGTTTGGTAAAGGAGGGATTGATTATGAACCAATAGAAAGGTAATTTTGGGATAATTTTTACGATATCAATTGGGGTTTTGGATTATTTCGAGTAAGTTGTGATATGTATCTTTGTTTCGATTAGGGTTTTGGCTTTGGTTTTGATGGTTTGCCCTTGGTATAATTAGATAATTTGGTTACTCCCTTTGTGTATATGTATTGATTTCTCTACCCTTGACACTTTATCCAAGATTAGCATGGTAGTGAACTAGTGATGCTCGAAAATTTAGGGCATTTTGTTCATCTTTGAAAAATGTTCAAAATTGGCCCTATATTTGGAGGTGTTATAATTTGTATATCTGACAGTGGTGCATTCACTGTTCTGCGTTTGGTGTTATTGATTGTTTGTGGTTTGTTTTGCCTACATTTTCTTGGCTACTAGTCTCTTGATACGGCCTTGTTATTTGATGGTACTGATTTTTCATCACTGATCTTCTTTTGGTCTTTTATTGAGGGGTGTTGATCTTTATTTTGATGATGCCAGATGGGATCTAGAGGACGTGGACGAGGACGATTCGGGGGTGGAGCCTTTAGATCTGCAAAGCAGGAGGCTTTTGTACTTTTTCCTGTGAGTAAGCTGAACCAGTTATATCTGAATACTTTGATCAGATCGTTTACTACTTAGTTAGTTAAGGCTTCATACATTTCAGATCTTCCTGAACCTTGCCCTAACCAGCATTCATACTGGTGGTTGTTATTCTTTAGCTTTGGTAGACTCATTGCATCATTGTTTGCTGTTGCTACTTTTTCTTCAGAAATTCCAGAGGGAGTTGAGTCATAAATTACTTACGCTCCCTTACTCCCCCCCCCCCCCCCCAAAAAAAAAAAACCCAGGAAAGGTAAAAACAGAGACAAGGAAGGAAGAAAAAGATAACTTCTGTGCTTTAGTCAGGAAAGATAATATATCAATGTTGACACCTGTTCTTGGAAAATCCATCGTACATTCATCTCATAGGTCGGGGGTTTTCTCTGTGACTTTAATTAGTATCGTATGCTTGCATTGGCGGTTAACTTGTATATTCTTTAGTGTGCCTTGGGAGTGTTTCAAGTACTATAGTGTTACATATTTTGGGATTTGCCCAACTACTATAGTTGGGTAGCCATACAACATATATTCTAATTTCTAAGTTATATCCAACATATTTTGGGATTTTCATTCTAGTCAAGTGGACCAAGCATTTGAAAATTCTGAATGCCTTTTGTTTGGCATGGGTATATCCAAGAAAAGATAGTCTTTGGCTATGTTATACGTATGACTAATATGCGCTTTCTTCTCGGTGTTTTACCCACGCCCGTTCCTACGTCGTTTTCACATTCTTTTGGCTATACCTTTGTTTTATGCTATTATGCTGTTTCTGGGCTACAGGATATTGAGTTACCTGCGGTAGATAGCGATAAATGTAAAGAGCTCCAGGCTTTGGTGGCAATGAAGAGTAAATTACATCGGAAACTGAAGGAACTGCCCTACTTTCTTGACGACACATCATCAGAAAGTAAACAATTTACCCTGATGTTTGTAACGTTTGTGCATCTTTTTATACTCCTCTGATCTTGTTCACTTCTGTGCTTTATTTTGAAAATTGTACAGGTTCTAGTGTAGATAGTATCTGATCGGTGCTTTTAACATTTAGGCATTGTTTGGTCTGCACGAACTATATTTCTCCCTCTGTTCTTTGATTGGACCCTGAAGTTTATTATCTGTTATGTCATGCTATCTGTGGACACACCTCGATTACAAGGAGGATTAACTTAGCGTCTAGGCAGTTAGTCTTCTAGAGACTTATGTAGTTTACTTTGCAGCAAGCGCCTTTTGTGGGTTTGCTTACATGACCTGTTTTTAAAAGCTTTGTTATGATAATACTACCTTTCTCACACAAAAGTGGTTCAATTGGAGCTTCTAATAGTTGAAACCGAAATGGTGGTTGTCACCGCCTTTGGCGGTCTAAGAGATAATTTTTGTTTGATTGAGTCTGGATTTCTGCTAATGGTGGTTTTGCTGTAGCAGAGTAATGTACATAAAACTTCTTTTGTATCCCAAATCTAATCAACAGAGTGGAAGGTGGTTGTTTCCAATTCAAAAGGTGATTTAAGGTCAAACTGTTTATTTTCTTCCAAGAGCACTGGTGAAGAGGTTTCGACTGAGGTAGATAAGAAATAAGGCCAGTTGATTTTCGTAAATAGGATAGTATGTTAATGGATTAGTGTAGTTTGACATTTGTTTTTGTTACCAGATTTAGACCCACTACCTCAGATACAAAAAATACTTTGATATCTCGATGTGCTCTTTTGAAGGGCCTGAGATTCAGATTTGGACGTGGTGAGGTGGAATCGCTAAAAGTAAAAGAGATAGTTTTGGAAGCTTTGGGCCTTTACATATCATGATTAAGAAGAGGTTATTTTGATGTGATAAAATTTCAATTACCAATACATTCCAGGCTAGCCACAAAATGGGGTATGTGCCAGTGGTGCCTTTGGTAGTTTGGTGGTATAATTGACAGAGCTATTCCATATGTGAAGGATAGCAATTTTTTGTCCCCCTTTTTGAGGATTTTAATTTGGTCGTAATTTTTTATAATTAGCAAGGCCAGTGTTCCACATTCGTTTTTTTTTTTGTTTTTTTTTTTTTTTAAAAGGGTGCATAATCTCAAAATATATATGTTGTGATGGCTTACCACTATGATTTGGGTTTTACAATTTATCTCTGACTAATCATGTGTTTGTTGTTCAATTCTCTCAGAAACACAAACTGTTGAAATTGAGAGGTATTCTGACATGGGGAAAAACAATAGTGGAACAGATCGAGTCTCTCTTGAAAATTCGGGCTATATGATGCTTAAACCTGGATATTTTCCTTTAGAGCTTGTTCGAGGTTAGCTTTAATTTGATCGTTTTTGGTTGAGAAGAAAAATGACTTTTCACTCCTTGCTGTTTGCATTACAGATCACTCTGAAAATTGCTTGACTTAAGATTTACTTTGCAGGCACAAAGCGCAAGGCCGTGAGGAAGGTGCAATGGAAACCAAAACGAGGTACCGCAATCGGAATATTGAACAATTCTGTCAGTATATGCTTTTTATGTTGAAGTCATCGTGTGTCTACTGTTTCAGCTAATTGGTGTATTCCGTACAAAATGATGTTTCATTAGCTACTTCTGCTGCTCTACGAAGCTATTTCTATGTTTCTCTATGCGTGTCTAAATTTTAAGTACTTAACATTGTCTCAGAGTATGCTTCTCTCAGAAGTCAGAACTAATGCCCGTTATTAGGCTGACATGGATTGGCATTTAGACTTGTCCATCACGCATGTTGGTAGGAGGTGTTCGTCTTTCTAACTTTGTTGTTTGCGTGGCAGACCTTGACAAGCTGGATATTCTGGAAGAGCTCGAGGGCAAGCGTAAAGTAAGCTATTCTAAATCTGACTATCACAATAGCAGGATTAGATCTTTTTGCTAGGCATTCTCTTTCTGGTCCTTCCCAACCAAAACTCTATAAAAGCATATGACAGGTGCAGACATTTTGCCAAAGTTTATCACGGCATCTTGTAAACAGTTCTTGCTCTTGCTTCCTCGGTGAAGAGTGATTAAGAAGATATATAATGTCATGATTCCAGAAGTTCACTATTAATGAAGTGTAAATCCTGTTTTTGTTATTGACAACGACGTTTTGATGTTTCCTAATTCATAGGATGGTGATGGCAAGAAAGAGGAAGAAGAAGAGGAAGAAGAAATGGAGGAGGAGCCTGAAGATGAAGATGATGACGATGATTATGCACAGGTTGGTTCCCTACCTTACCCATCTTTGTTATCAGCACCATTTTCCTTAAGTGTTCACATTGGTAGTATTGAGGATGTCTCTTGCAGGGTGACGATGTCGATGATGATGAAGATGATTACAACATGCCGGAAGAAGCTGATGGTAAGTAGATTAGATTCTTACGCTTTTGAGTTCTAATCTAGCAAATATATTTCCTATAGCTGATCTCTGAATGCACTATTCGTGACGAAACTATGTTTTACAGATGAAGGTATCTTATAAAGCTGGACGGAGCTTGTGGTTCGGGTTCTTGTTCTAGGAGTACATATTAAAGTCGGAGAAGGAAGCTGCTGTAAACATCGAAAATCATCAGTCGATTCTAGAGTAGATTTTTTTTTTTTTTTTTGGTTACACGACGGAATAGAGTAGATTTTCGATACACAAATTTTACAGTGTCTCTTTTGATCCGAAAGTACAGTAGTTGTTCTATAATACAGTAGCTAAAATGGTGCTTGTTATGCCAATGTCTAGTCGGAATATTTTAGGGAAACTTTGCCGAAAAAAAGTAGTAAGAGTACAAGATTTCAGATTTGTGAATTTGCACAATTGAGCAACAAACTGATTACTTATATGTACAAAAGTACAAAACTTACAAATGAAGCAACTATGACACAGAGTTCCCAACGTCTGGGAAATTGAATGAAATGGACGATCCACTTCAAGCGATGTTGCTAAATTTGATTTCGAGTCTTGGTACGATGACTAAAGCTCCGAATGCAGTAGTCGAAGATAAGATCGTACCACCAATAGCTCCGGAAGAAGGGGCGTTTGTAGTACCCAAGGGAGAACCCGTAAAGAAGAAGAAAGTTAGTTACCGAGAACTCGCAAAGCAGCTGCTTAAGGATTAGTGTAATTTTTTTTTTTTTTTTTTTTGGCGAGGAGGATTAGTGTAATTGTAATGTTAACTTATATCAGTAAAAAGGTGTACATAAACAATTGGAATTCTTTTGTGTAAACATCATATCTGTGCAATTTTACTTCCCCATTAAGTCATTCCTATTGACTGTACGCTCTTGGGTGGCTTAGTTCGATTGTGCCTTTTATCTTTCTTGTTTAGTGACACATTAAATTAGATTAGATTAGATTAGATAGGTATTAGGAGTGAAAAAAATTAGCAAGTCTTGTGTGACACCATCTTATTTGTGTTTATAGTAATCTCTTTTACGATTAATAGTGATAATTATATTTCTTTTAGTGATTGGTCTAAATTACAACAAATGTTAGATTGAAAAAAAAATTAACCAAGTAAAAAGATCTCACGATAATAAAGTTTTTTTAAGAAATTTTACTTTTCATTACCGATTGAGTTCTTATGTTTGAATAATTGATTGGGGTCCATTCAAACACTTAACTCAATAATAAAGTTACAGTTAGACCGTCTTATATTAGACTTTATCGCAACTTGGTGTTCTTTTCTATCAACATCTATAAAAAAAATTTACAAATTTTAAATTTATGTTTGCCAATGTTATGTTTTAAATTCCTTAATATTGGTCAATATTACTATACTTTTATTTAATATTTCGTCCAATTCAAAGAGATTTTCCTCTTTCTATTCGAAGTTGTGAGGTGTCGTGTTGAGAGCTACTTTTATATCAAATGAATCATTCACTTATTGCATAAATCAGTACATATTCTATTCTGAAATGCAGTCTACCAATTCCATTTGATTCTACGACAAATGGATCTTCCATTTAGTCTACAAGTAGTCCCTAACATCACAACTTAAAACCGTAAAAAGAAAAAACAAAATCTCTTTGAATCGGAAGGAGTATCTTTAAAGTAATATGACACAATACTATTTTATATAAACATTTGTAATTCTCGTGCATTTGCACGGGTATAAAAACTAGTAATTTTTCGGTTTGTGCAACCATTTCGGCAGCCATAACTACAGGTAGATGTGATCTCTTGCGCGTAGTTATTCTTTGTTTGTTAAACATTGAGCACTTCCTCTATATTACATTTAATCATAAAAGTGAAGAAATTGATTTGTCACCTTTAGTTTCTGATCAATAATCGTGTTTGGTTTCATGATTTAGCTGATAAAATGGATGGGAAAGACAAGCTTTGCGAACTCGCTACCGGGCATGCAAACCACCGCACTATTGGAACTTGACACCGTCCTTAACCAATACACCACCATGTAGACCTGTAAGTTTCTGACCCGACCCGAAAAACCGCCCGAGACCCGATCCGAAAATAACCCGTAAAACCCGGACTTTTTCAACCCGAACCCGAAAAGCACCCGAAATCCGCAATGACCCGAAATGTCAGGGTCAAGACCCGACCCGAGTGGGTCAACCCGTTGGGTCAAACATATTTAGTAAAAAAATATTATAATAATAAAAAAATGATATAAAACAATCAATATTAATTAAATATTAATTAATTTTATTTAAGACATATAAAACATATATACTAGTATAATGCAATCATTATTATTATATAATATAATATATAAAAAGTTTGAGCCTAATGCCTATTGTAACGCCATTTTGAGCATGGCCTTAGGCCTATTGTAACGCCATTTGAGCCTAATGCAACAATTTTATTGCTCAAACTAGAGCCGTTGCATTAGCTTCAAAATAGTGTTGCCTTATGTACCCAAATGCAACAGTGCTAATGCAACACTTTGTACACAAATGCAATGGTTCTTTTTATGTAATGCAACTTTTTGCTATACAATTTTATTTGGGTATTTGCGGTGAAATAATAAATGATACAGAAAATTCACGTGGTACACTTGAACTTTGACAGATTGAACATGGTACCCAACTTGACAACTTTGTGCACATGGTACCCCTGAACTTACTACTTTGTACATATGGTACCCAAATATTAACTTCCGTTAGATTTTCCGTTAAGTGATGATGTCATGGTTAGTTGTTAGGTAAATTTGTTAATTAAAGATATTAATAAAAAATACAAAAAAAAATATAAAACAATTAATATTAATATAATATTAATTAAAATTTTCTCTTAGGACATATAAAACATACATATGATGCAATTATTATTATTATATAATATAATATATAAAAAAATTGGAAAATAAGAATAAAATAATATTTAACCTGTTAAAATTTACCGATAAAAAAGGCGTGAATATGTATTTTCGACCCGCTGGTCAACCCGTAACCCGACCCGAACCCGTATTGACCCTAACACGAAATACATCCTAACCCGAAATACACCCGAACCCGAAACCCGCCCGCCCGACCCGTTTTACAGGTCTACCACCATGCCATCGAGCCATGTGTTGGCGCCCACATGATTCCGCTCGGTATCCGCATGTCACCTGTGTATTATCCCAAAGGGTCTTAACCACACTCGCACCCACTCCATAAGAATCCATATTCGACAGCCCATTCTTTTTTCCAGGAGTCCTTGTGCGTACCAGTGCTCCGTCAGTTCCAGTCCATATTCCATAGCGCCTTCCGTACCACCAACGGGCCCAAAGAGAGCAAGCGGCCCATTCCTTGGTATAACCATGCCCAAGCCCAGGTCGAATCATGGGCTCTGATACCACTGATGGGGAGAGCCGTCAAGGAGGAGTACCGGCCCATGTCCATAAGTGTAGTGAGGTTCCATCCTAAAACCAATTGGCAATAGGAGGAGTAACCCACTACCTTATAAACATGTTCCACCCACTTCAATTTTTCCGATGTGGGACAACCACTCACACATAGTAATTCCCAACACACGTTTCCTCCAAATTCTAAAAACTAGGAATGTGCCTTCTTCAGAAAGCTCAAGGGTGTTGAGAAAGGAAGAACTGTTTACAATGGAAGATTTGTGATCCGCAGTACGACTCTTGACCTGCCAATACATTCGATCAACATTACTTTGGAACCGCCCAGGTTAGTATTTGAAGATTTCGGTGTTGAGCAAGACTTCACGGTGTCGATTCATTTGCCTCACACTAAAACAAAATGGAAGACGCCCTTTGGGATAGTTTCTGGTTCAATTATATGGACCAAAATACATGGTGATGATGAGAAGATTGTGGTTGACACTCCGATGATTTTATCATCCCAACAGATGCCTATGCTATTAAATTGGTAACTAGCTTAGTATGAGCGGATTGATACTATCATCTCAAAATCTGTATCTTTTTGGTAACTAGCTTAGTATGAGCGAATTGATACTATCATCTTAAGATCTGTATCTTTGATCCAACATTCATAATTTCATACTCCCTCCTGTTCAGTATGATGTTCCACAATGGAAATGGCACGAATTTTTTTGGTAGCAATAGAAAATAATAAAAGTAATATAGTAGGGGCAGGATTAGAGGAGAGTGGGGACAGAATTAGAGGAGAGAGAAATTGAATAATGATAAGATTAACAATTTTGGTCACAAGTGGTTAGTCCCACGATGTTACAAAACAAATGAATTAAAAATACATAGTGGAGCATTTGTGGCCCATATAAAGCAAAAAATTACATATGGAGTAAGTGGACTGAAATTTCTTCCCATAGCACACCCACACACATGCCAAACCCAGAATTTGCCGCCAAACCCACCCCTTTTTGCAATTCCAATGTTGAAACTTCAGAATTTAAAGTGTTTCCTAATGTGCCCAATAATTTTCATTTGAATTAGAACCAAAAATTCAAATGCAACATTTTGAGGAAAAAGATTTGCGCCAAATATTCCGAAAATGAAATGTTGTGCCAAATGCAATATAGAAATAGACTCTATATAAGGGGAGGGGGCATTAAACACAGCATTAAACACAGCAAATACAATCAAAATATGGAACAAAAACAAAATTCATCAGCATTTGGCATTCACCACACATTTATCTTCTAGTTAGCATTTAATGCTCATAGCAAAAAAAAGAAAAAAAAAATCAGTAGCATTCAATATTTTCTGCCAAAAAAATATCAGTGTCATTTTATATTTTCAGCAACAAATCAGTGACATAATGGGAAAACCGAATCTGTCTGATATTTCAAGGGGCAAAATTATGCAAGACTTGCTGAAAAATTTGGTGAGGGGGAAGCCAAGAAAGGGGATAATGACAATACTTGCTCAAAAGTATGAAGGTATGTGGCAAAACAATCACAAACATATGCGGGATTACTCATCAATGTCAATAGCAAGATCAAGGGGAAGAAGGGGAAAGCGAAATTGCAATTTGATGAGGAAAAGTTCAAAGCTTTGCCATACACTCAAAGAACAACAATTAAGAGGATAGCAAAGGCAATGGAAGTAAGCATATCAACGGTCCAAAGGTGGAAAGCAACCAAAGTAATCCGAAAACATACAAGTGCAATCAAACTAGCTTTGTCGGATGAGAACAAGATCAAAAGGTTAATGTTCTCCCTTTACAAACTTGCTTTTGATCATGACTCACTTAAAACCAAGTTCAAGAGCATGGAAAATATAATTCACATCGACGAGAAATGGTTTTATTTGACTAGAGCCACACAAAACTATTATGTTGTGGAAGGGGAAGAACTATCACATAGATCTACACAATCAAAGAAGTTCATTCCAAAAATTATGTTCATGTGTGCGGTAGCTAGGCCTCTATACGGTGCTAATGATGAAGTAATTTTTGATGGGAAGATAGGTATTTTTCCGTTTATGAGACAAGAGCCAGCAAAGAACAACTCGAAGAATAGACCAGCAGGCACAATGGAGACAAAGCCAATTCAATCCGTCACAAAAGAGATCGTGAGAGAATGCTTAATCAAAGAAATTCTACCAGCAATAAGGGAGAAATGGCCAGCATGTGCAAGCAAAAACATATTTATCCAGCAAGATAATGCAAAGCCACATATAGAGAATGATGATCCCGCATTTAGGGCAGCAGCAACTGAAGGTGGGTTTAACATTGTGCTAACTAATCAGCCTCCTAATTCTCCAGATATGAATGTGTTAGACTTAGGCTTTTTTAGAGCTATTCAATCAATTCAATATGACACAGCAGCATATAGAATGGATGAGCTAGTGAATGCTGTACAAGTTGCTTATGTCAGACTAGATGCAAAAACTTTAAATTATGTTTGGATTTCATGGCAAGCTTGTATGCTAGAGCTATTGCAAAGGAAAGGGGGGATTGACTACAAAGTTCCTCACATGGGTAAGTCTAAACTAGCAAGAGAATGGAGGTTGCCACAATATTTAGATGCGGACATGGAGGTGGTGAAAGCATGTATTTCACACATTCGATCACAAAATACAACAATTGATTTGGAAGACTTGATGGATAGGCTGGGCATCCATGGTGAGGATGCACAACCTTGAGACATCACAATTAGAAGGTATATTTTGGACCATCTAATGCATACATAATCAATATTTTGGACATTATAACATAGTCATGAGACAGTCATAAGCTTGTAAAATAGAATGTGCACAAAGTTGCATCAGGTAGATCATGCATTAGTTAGGTCATTTTGGACAGTGTTTGAAGCATAAACAACTTAAGCTATTGGTTGTTTATTATGTAAACATTGTTAACTATGGAACTTAGTTTATATTTGGCGCAATTCTACCCTCTGCTATGCATCATTGGGATTTTTTTTTCCAAAGAATTTAACTTGATTCTAACTCATTCATGCTCTCAGCAAAAACTCATCACAGAGCATGTACACTCTCATCAAAAATTCATCATAGAGTGCTTATCACAAACATAGCCTCATCATGTACGCAGAATTTGGTGGCATATGCACATAGCCTCACAATAATAACATGGTGATATATACGCTTTGCCTCATCAAATTAAACAGACATGGTGGCATATGACTATACACATATGCACATCATCTACTCTCAAGAACATCATAGAGAAGATTAATGTCAGATCTCTCACTTTCGATCATCGAGATATGACATACAACCACATTAAATTGGATTCATCATAAGTTCCATTACAATTGCTCACATCACCAACATCACCAACATTTCATTCCCCATAATAATTGCTCACATCACCAACATCATCAAATAATCATTAGATATTGCAAAAGGGGAAAAATTTAGGGTTTCAGAAATTACGAGTGATGTGTGATATGGCCATCAACAATTGTAATGAGACATTTCTTCACTCGCTTGGGTGATCTGAACACTGAGCATGCCTCTTGATTCAGACAATGACATTCCTTGTGGCATTCATCTTCTGACTCGGATCCGTAACTGTCGGAAACGTGATCCGCGTTTCTTCGTGCCCACCCGCTATCAGTTTCAAAACTATCGCAAGCCTCATCTCTTGAATCGTAGTCCGCAAAAGTGGTTTTGAGGCGACAATTTTTTGGAGCTTCATCAGATCCGTTGTTTTTTTCTCTTCAACAGATCCGTTATTTTTCTTCTCTTCATCAGAAGGATCTTGTTGTTTCGGACCTTTGTCAACAACAGCATCAAGCAACAAAGGATCTTGATTTTTCGAACCTTCGTCAACAGTAGTAGCAGCAGCAGAAATAGAAGAGAGATCCTTATTAGATGGATCATTAGAACTGTCCGATCCATCATGCACGCTCTCATAGTTGGATCCACAATAAGATATTCGCCAAAACCCAAAATATGGGTTCGAATCATCCATTTTCAGTTAATTAAACAAAAAAAAAGAGGTGTAAATGAGAGGGTATGGTAGGAGAGAGAATAAGAGACGAAGGAATTGAAGAGGGGAGAGAAAAGGAGTGAAGAAGATGAAGAGGAGAGAGAAACGGGATGAAGAAGATGAAGAGGAGAGAGAAACTGGATGAAGAAGATGAAGAGGAGAGAGAAACTGGGGAACTGATTGTATTTTGGGGATGGTGGGTGTTTGGATGAATTGAATTGGGGTAGGGTTTATTTGGGTGGGTAGAAAGATTTAGGAAATGGGTTGGATTAATTATGGGTTAATGGGATGGATTAAGTAGATTATGGTGGGGGGTTAGTATAATTGTGTCTGAAAAATTAAGTGGTGAAAGGGGCCCCTGAGGGCAATTTTGTCCAATTTTTTTACTAAAAACGGAAAGGGGAAGATCAAATAGAACTGGCCCAATATAGAAAGGAGAACATCAAACAGAACAGGAGGGAGTATTAATTTCTGAACTTCGGGAAATTGAGTGTAATATGAATAGTAGGTTTTAATAGCTTGTTTTGCTACGAAAATTTTTATTTGATCCAGGTAAATTGACTTGTAAGTACATATGAATAAGCGAGTTACAGGTTTCGATCAATCAAAACGACGGAAACCAGACCTTGCTTAGCTTGTTGATCGTCCTAGATTCATTTCTCAAAGATTCATGTAGTATGTAGTTGAAGCCTTGACTAAAATGGATATGGATAAGAATCGATGAAATCTATATCCAGTAGTCCATACTTGTACAAAAGGTCGTCACCATCTTCTCCTACGTAGTAACGAGCTGTTTTCGCAGCCGGAATCGTCGGACAAAAACCCTAGATAGATATTTCACCTTTGAATAACACAAGAGTCTCACAACAAATTAAAGCTTAAATACCCAAAAAAAATATTAAACATGGAAAATTGACTTGAAGTACATCTGAGCAACTGAATTCTCTGTAAAAAAAAACATTGAATTATAGGTTTCGACCCATCAAAAGACAACCCATCTAGACCTGAATTCATTTACTTTGTCAAAATTCTTGATCATTCTAAGTAGTATGGGGCAGTCGAAATCTCGACTAAAATGGACATCGATAATAATCGATGAAATCAATCTTCTTATCTGCTGCTTCTACGATCAGAATTAACTTTAATCAAACAACAGATTTGATTAAAAAGAGTTTCTCATATAGAGAGTACCACGATATGGCCATGGAAGTCCAGGAGGGCCTATAGAGCGAGAGTATAGGCAGCAGATGCCAAAATATTACACATTTTTACATGGTGTTCTGATAATGAGTAATGCTAATTACATGACAAAGGAAACATTTGCAGCAGATGATCAGATCCTAGATGGGATCATTGGCATTGCGTTCTGAAGGTATGCACTGGCAGCTGCAACCCCGCTTCCCAGCTTGACAGGGTATCCCACGTCCTTGAGTATCATTTCGACACCAGCCAAACAACCCAGCAATTGCAACTACAGGAAAGATAGTTTCGAGCATTGTCAGAGAATGAAACAGAACTTTATGTTACAGGTCGGTATAATGGAAATTGATCGTACCTCATTCACGTTACCAAGGTGACCTATTCTGAAGACCTTGCCAGCCACTTTGTTGAGGCCGAGACCTAAGCTTAAATTGTATCTCTTCCATGCCCTCTTTACAATTTCAACACTGTCAATGTATGGGGGAATGACGACAGCAGTGACAGTGTCACTGAACCATTCTTCCTTTTGGCAACAATTCTTCAAACCCCAAGCCTCTACTGCAAGCCTGCATCTCAAGATCATGAGCAGGTTCATGTTAGTAATGTATTCATTACAGTACTGCATTGCATCTAAGATAAAAAAAAAAAAAAGCAAAACAGAGTCGAAAAATTCATGCAGTTCTGGATGGTGTTAAGGTAGAGTTTCAGGTTACTTGCCTGGTTGCCTTTGCCAAACGGCCATGCCTGGCAATGACATTGTCAAGCCCTTCCTCGAAAATGAGATCCAAAGCGGCTCTGAGCCCATACAGTAGTTGAATGGATGGAGTGTAAGGCCAGTAAGTTCCCATTTTGTAGAACTTCAGGTAATCATTCCAGTCGAAGAAAACTCTGACAGACTTGGCAGTCTTGGTTGCTGCAAGGGCTTTTGCACTTGCACAAATAATCCCCATCCCAGTCGGAAGAGAAAGAGCTTTCTGAGATCCTGTCAAAGCAACATCCACGCCCCACTCATCCATGCGGAAATCTAGGGCACAGATTGATGAGACACCGTCCACTAGGAGGAGTGCAGGGTGGTTGTAGTGATCTGAAAGCGAAGATACCAATCAGAAACATTAATAAGCCACTTTCGCATTTACAAATCATAAATCAGAATGTATACCAATATATCTAGATAATCCCAAGAGTGTGATCACAATGAGCTAAGCATAAATGTGACTTCAAGTTTCATATTTGACTCCAAAGCAGTTTATGGTTCACCTAGATAATTATATGGTGCCTACGTTGACAATGCTCTCATAGCCAAGTACTCCAAATTCATGAAAGAAAGCTCTGCTCAAGTTTTGCATAATTCAAATCCAAAAAAGAAAAGGTTTAATGTATCTTGGCACTAAGAACATGCTTACTATTTGAGATTTAAAAGCATCAAAGACTTCATGCTAATGTCATTTTTTAACTGAAATTCATATAGTAAGTCGTAAGCGTGCATCATCGAATACTAGCTACAGGTTTCCTGGAGGATGAGAAATTACCCAAAATCCTCCGGACAGTGGCTAAATTGTTGGTAACTCCTGTTGCTGTCTCATTGTGAACAATGCAGATAGCCTTAATAGTATGTGCAGTATCAGCTTCCAGCTTTGATGCCATCACTTCGAGGTTGGCACCTTGTCCCCAGTCACTCTCTACAACATCAACATTGAAGCCGAGGCGTTGCTGCTGATCAATCCAGAGCAAGCTAAACTGCCCAATCAGGAAGGATATAGTCCGGTCTCCAGGTGATAAGGTGTTGGTCAATGCACTTTCCCATGCACCAGTACCTGGACAATGCCATTAACTGGTCAATCACTTGAATAAAATCCAAGTCACAAATTCATAATGCAAACATCAATGTTAACAAGATCAAGAACACTAATCGCCCTCAACCCCCATGTTTTCTGAACCTATGAACCGCTATTGTTGTTGCTGATGCACTAAGCAAATCACTGACAGCAAACAGAACATAAAGATGCTGTCTTTCATTGAATATTCAGTGAGGCTCAACCAACTGCTACTTCCCAAAATAAGAACCGCAAACAGTTTAGTGACTCATGAAGCTTATACATGAATCCCAATCTTGTACAAAAAAAAAAGGAACATTAAATTCCAAAACCAAAGATGCCGAGTCTTTGCCTCCACAGTAAATGGAATAATGCAAATCACTGAGAATAAAGGCAAAAGCACATTCTGGTCATGAGCTTGCAGCATCTTTGTTGAATGCAACAGGTTATAACTAAAAATGTGAGTGCGCATTCTGTTAGAAATGTTTCGTATGCAAAGCTGTACCTGTTGTGGGGATGATAAAGGGGGTTCCAGAGGTGGTCTTGAAGATTTTCTTAACATCTTCAAGAAGATCTTTGGTGAGTGCTGGAATAGCAGGAGACCGATAATCCTCATTGTTTCGATTCATGGCTCGGAGGACAGGTTCCGGGATATTCACAGGTCCTGGAACAAACAGGTGGTTCCTCCCTGGTCCATAAACGTAGTCCATTTTTTTCCCTTGGATTTGTTGCCCAATATGTCAGACTGAAAATCTGCACCAGCACCCCTCAACTGCCAAACACAGACACAATGACCAGCATCAGTTACATACTCCTTGGGTTGGGGTAGGCGTACCCCTTTTACCTGATCTTTTATCCAACCATAAAAGGTGAAAAAAAAATGTACAACACGATCTTGAATCATGCATATAATAGAAGAAACAAGCTAAATAAAGCATCTAAGGTTACGTCGTGCACCAGATTTATGAATGTTCCAGCGCAATTATTATCAGATTCATCACAAATGCAAGATATGTACAAAGTATGAACTCGCTCTGACGATACTGCATAGATGTCTTATATACAGCTAAGTTTTTCATCAACTAATTTTTTCTCACAGACTAATTTCAAATTAACAAATGACTGAAACTAGTTTATATAGAAACAAATCAGCAGTACTAGAAGGGTCTTGACTTCCCAAATGAACAAAATATGAAGGTAATTAACAAACTGCCACCACAAATAAAGAGTCAATCATCCCCACTAGGATACTTTGCGTCACATTAAAGGCTATGGCATGTCTACAAACTGCAAGCCAACTTGACAAGTAATAAGATCTATTTAGTTCACAACTCACGGAAGAAAAACGTAATTTGGACGACTCTTTTTATTTATTTTTGTTCATATCACTTATATCCTTTAATACCACATGATGCAAGTCCACGTACGTTAGCTGACAAAATCTACTACCAGTCTACTCTTTCTTAATCTCCCTTATATGGTAAGCAAAGATTTGATTTTGGCAAGGGATCAACATGATAACATCCACGCCATTTCTAATACAAACTTTTTTTGGCAAAGTTTCATAAGATCATCTTTAGTCAATTCAGATTATCGTGAAACTCTCTGCTCAGAGAAATCATATCGAAAACAGAAATATGATCCATATTTAAAAATACAAGTTATTCGTATGTCAGCTAGCTTAACCCGTACGACCTAAGACTCGGCTTTGAAAGTTGAAACCTTGCTAAACCTACAGCCTTCGCGCATCATCATATTTCATACAGTCAATCCTCAAGAGAAGCATGCACCAAAGTAAATATGCATGTAAGCACATAAATCTTCAATTACATGTCATGGATTAAAAATTCTCATCGGTTCATAAATATTGTCTCAAATTTACCATCATAACGTATCACTACCATAAAAAAAAAACATACATATGTCATAAGGTGCATGTCGTAAAAAAGAAGAAAGTTACCGGAGTAGGAAAGTTGCAGATGAAGAGGACTGATTTGAAGCCACCTTTAGAAGAAGAAAAAGTAGGCCTGTGATAAGAAGTACAGAAGAACTTTATAGATGACACTGAAAAAAAAAAAAGGGATAATTGAAAAGCCCTGAATTTCAGTAAGTGTGATTACTTTTGGTTTTATACAAGAGCGCGAAAGACCAATCAACGTTTAAGGAGGAAGGACCCATCTTTTCTTCTACGTGGCAGATAAGGATCCTACCTTCTCATCCTCCTGCGGCCAAGAATTGCTACATCAGCTCCAACAGAATTGGAGATCAAACAAACACTAAGACAAATTGTTTCCATCTTTACGCTTCATTTTTAAACAATAGATAAAATAGATACTTACATTTTTAAAACAATAACAAGTAGAAAAAAACCACACTAATCAATTCCAAATATCGACTTTTTATTGATTTTTTAATAAGAGTTCCATGTTGATTCAAGGTGCTAATAGTACTAACAATTTTAGCAACGTCCAAATATTCAATTTGGCGAATTCGTCTAAGCTAATCAACTCAACTTGTTCAAGCAATAACTTTTTGACATGAGAAAGGAATGCTCCGGTAACGATAATCCATGTAATTAAATGTCCTCAAGTGTACCTAATGAATCGCGAATGAGTATGCTCTCGCACTTATGCCCATACAGAGACCGTCGATATCAGAGTGGCATCACTGTTACAGGTCACAGTGAAAAGTTTCAGGTAAGAAAAGAAACGAGGTAAATCAGAAAAAGAACAGAAGGTCACAGTGAAAACTGACAAGTATCTTTTTTTTTTCTTTTAATTTGATTATAATTCTGCAATAATTAATCTTGATTAACAAAAACGGGTATCTTTTTTTATGGGGCTGAGAAAGCCAAGAGAAAGATAACAAGATAATGAGCTATCAACCACAGCCTTCCCAAAGAACCCAAAGCCACAGAGTCATTTTGGCCAGATTTGTTCTCCAAAGATGTAACCTTCCCAGTTTTTGTTTCTTCCATCTTCATGTTTTTGTACCTATTAGGGAAAGGGAAAGCAACCAAGTCTAGGACGTGTGTAAACCTGGAACATACTTTCATATCCTCATTTTAGTCAAGTCGAAAATACAAAATGTACAAATATCGGCTAAATCAGTTGATAAGATCATTGGGAGAGGTACCTGACACTAGACCTGGAAAGCGGGTCATTTGGATTGGGCATAAAAGGGAGAAGATTTTGTGAGGCAGGACGAATCTAAGACAAATTGTTCACGGAACAACAAGGTGAAAGTGTGAAACTACCCAGACCATAACAAGCAGGCCTAAATCAGTCAGATACATAACGAGTCAATGGCCAGTTCCAGGAAAAAGCACTGCAAAGTGCTAATACTTCACAGTGCACATAAAACTAAATGATACTATCGCGCCACTAATACAAATCACAGACCAAATTCAAATCACATGCAACATTACCTCCCAGAGGATGAAGCTAACCCAGATAAACTTAAAAAATTATCGGTGTCATCACCAGATAGCTCAGGGGAATATGTACTTCACGAATTGAGTTCGAAATGAAAACCAGAGAAAATACATTACAAAATGAAAAACAGATTAATTGAATAGAAGGGTACCTCAAAGCAGTGCTCCACAGCTCGTTCTGATCAGCCCTACAACCTGTGACAGGTCACCAGTTTGATCAGAGATCAATTGACACTTGACAGGGTATAAGGATCAGAGAGACGGTTAAAAAAATGACGAAAGAGAGATCCATAGAAACTTGAAAAGCACAACAAAAGCCGAGTAAATAAGCAAGCGCGATCATCTTATATATTTCAAAACCTATGCTTTCATTCACTATTGATCGACAATTAAAATTATTACAAGCTACAATCGGGGCAAAACTGATAACAAAACTGCACAATGTACATTTCCGGAGTTATACGTACAATATTGACCCACCTATTAGTGAGTTACAAAAAAAAGGTGGTTAGCCTTCTCTACATTTTTCTCTAATCTCAGCTATATTTTCAAGGAAATCCTTGAGTTGCCATCTGCTAGTCAACTTGACAGGTTTTTCCGAAACTCTAGTATCACTTCTTTGAGTCAGCTTCATCACTAGCCACATCGAACTGTAAACTTGGACTTTCTCAAAGTCACAGCAGCTTCCCAGGAGGATTCAACAATTCCAACCAGGAAAACCCAGGGCTTAGCATATAGACCATTTCGTCAATGGAGTATCTTAATTGTACCCTCTAGACAATTTAAACTTGAGGGATAACAGTGGCTGCAATGGTATATGCTCCATCCGACGAAAAGTCGACCCGACTTCCTCTTCCTCTCAAGCAATGAGGCCTCATTCCCCCACCTTCGAACAACTACCTGATGCCAGATGAGAAACCTTGCCTCTGCTGAGGACCACCACCCTGCCGCATCTTGAATGGTCTGCTGTCAGATGGTGCAGCACCCAAGATCCCCAAGGAAGTGGATGGAGGTAACCTGGGGGCATTACTCAAAGGTCTCTGGAAAGGGCCTTGAGCCTCTAAGAAAGCATCAGTCTCAGCTCTCTTCCTTCGCTTCCATGCTTCAAACTTTACCGGGTCATGTATTTTAAAATCTGCTTCAGCAGTTTGATACGAGGAGTCGTTTCTTGCTCCTTTCAGTCTTGCTGACTGACGTTGGAAAACAAGACTGCCATTTAAGTGAGAGGGTCCCACGCCAGCTTCATCTTCTTGTTCCTGCTTAAGCTTGGAATAAATTTGATACAACCTGTCTCCCGTCAAATTAGAAAAGGTCGAGACATGCTTCCATAATCGCATCATCATCCCTGACAGGGAAAGACTTATTTATTAATGTCAAGACAGAAGTAGATTGAATTATCAAAAACCAAGATGGAGTCAGAATAACGTATGAAGGCCTAAATCAGGCAACTAAAATACATTGAAGAAAAGGAACTTACTCTCTTGTTTATGTGGTTCATGCTCGTGATCAACAACTATTTGATCGATTCTTCGGCCAATATGTTGCAGGTACTTGCGGATCTTTGATAGAACCTGAAGATGTTAAAAGATTAAGTCAGTATTAAGGCTCTTCAATAATACAAATCACTTGTACTGTAAGGCGTCAAGATTACCTTCTCCTTCGGGAGCTCCGCACTCGTGGTCTGCAATTTTTGAAGACGTTCAAAGGTTCTCTTCTCGTCAGCCAGGATATCTTGACACCATTCCATCCATTTCACCTCCTTAAATTGCTTGGATACTTCTTCATTATCCGACATCTCACCCTCCTCTTTAGTTAACGGTTCAACATTCTGGGTTCTCTGAGACCTGCTGTTGCCCGTTTGGGTCATACGTTTTGGGGAATTTGGTTTCCCTACTCTGCCCCTTCCACGGGACTTTGGTAGATTCTGAGAAGGATCCGGATTCTTTGAAGATCTATTGCGCACTTTAGGGTTAGACTTCTTCCCAGCATCAGCAGATATTTCCTGAAGATTAAAAAACGTAGGCATCAAGCTAAACAAAATTTCAACAACGGATGAACTCAGCAAGTATGGAGTGGCAAACTAAAACTTCTTGATACATACCCCCAAAAAAAAATTACTTATAAAGAAATGACAGCATCCAGAAATGAAACGCTGCAAAGAAATTAAACTAGAAGCCCCACCAAAGTTGCGAAAATAATACCATTTCAAGAAGTGCTGAGGCACGATCCTTCAGATTGGGAGCGCGTGGAAGAAAAGTCTCATGAGTTTGAAGCACCGCCGGCGCAATCTTTTTCGTTAAGCCGAGCTTTTCATCCAGCCGAATGCTTTCCCAATTGCCAAATCCATGATAATGCACACCCAAAAGCAATCTTGCATCATCAACTAAGAAAGATGACAAACACTCAGAAAACTACGCCTCAGAAGCCACATGGAATCACACTGACAGATTAAAGCACAGAGGTAATGTACAGTTACTCACTTTGATTCCAGCCACAACCTTTGGACCAATTAGACTGTTTCAGGTATTTTACTCGAAACTGTGAGATGGGATCATCAAACCGGCTAATTCGCTTAGACAAGTGCTGAAGCTCTTCAACGCGGCTAAGCATATCATTAGCCTTAACAGGCACACCAAAAAAATCCAACAAAGGTCCCTGCAGAAGAAATGAAAGACATGAAACAAGCATAAACCATATGACATGTAGACAAAAAAGCGTGAGTGAGGCTCATAATGATTCCAAGAGCCTGAAAATAACAACAATAACCTTGGCATCAATCATCTCGCCTTTAGCTGCCTCTTGACATCCCTCAACTAAAGCATCATAAAGTTCAATCTGAGCATCAACATGAGCAGCCTCAATAGCTCCTCCAACCTCAGCAGCAACAGAACTTATATGGCTTGCGATTCCAAACTTCATAACCTAACCATTAAAGCACATGTGTAAACTTAGACTAATTTGTAGAGGTTCAGTGAGGACCCCTCGCACTGAAAACTTCACAACCCCGACACAGAGAAACTAAGAACAGAAGAACTATATAATGAACCCAATGGTCATGTATTATAAATAATAAAGATGAAGCTCTGAAATTTTCAAGGACAGGGAATATCCAATTGTCTTACAGCTTTTACAAAGCGGGTTGCATCTCGTTTCGATAAATTCCCACAGGACCAATCTCTCACTTGAGCAGAAGCTCCATCAATCATCGGGACCAAATGAACAGACTCCCCCCGACGACGTTTAACATTAACCTTTACTGAGGGTGAATCTCTCTTTTTCCTTTTGGTGGTCCCATCACCATGCAAAGGCTCCACATAGCTTTTGGTGAATCTCGCCCCTCTAGGAGCTAACGCATCCTGAGTTTCAAAGGAAAAGAAACTTTAGGTATTTGTACATGGATCAATGGTAGCAGATAAATTTTAAGAAGAAACAACAGCAACATGTAGCTTGTAATAGTACAGAATGCAACTAATCAAACCTCTGCTTGCGTAATAGCATCGGGCTTTATCCAACGGCTCCAGAAACTAGCATCATCTTCTGCATTGCAAAAGTTCGCAACCTGCAAATGTTTGACTAAAATGTTATATAACCCTTGTGGAGTGAAGGAAACCCTCTTACAGTAGAGGTACTACAACAGACATAAATGTCATATCCTTGCCTTAAATTGACTGAGAAGCTCATTTCCTTCATCTGTCTCAGTCTCCTTGTCCTCCACCTTCTCTGCTCTCTCTAAAATTTCATCAATATCCATGCTTAATAATCTCTTTTTGCTTTCCTCCTCATTTTTCTCTTCCTTAAATAATTCTTCAGCCCCAAACCTCAAAATTGCTGAAAGCTCATTCTATAAAGACAAAGGTGTAAAAGTAAAGAGTTAAAGGGAGGTGTAGAGATAAATATGTGATTTAAAGTTCGTACTAGTAAATAAATAAACCAAAAAAAAATACTTTGTCAAAGCCAGCTCCCTTCTTAGCTTCTTTCTTTTCCAGTCTACCCTCTGCATTTAACTTCTGAATCACCAGATGATCAAGGACCTATAACAACAATATGTGAGAATCACACATAAACAGGACGATTTGCCTTTGTCAACGGACATGATGAGTAAAGGAAAATGAACACCAAAAAGTTAGTTCTATCAGATTTACCATCTTCTTCTTTGCTCTTTCAAGTATGTCTTCTTCAACACTTTTACTAGTTACAAAACGGTAGATATTGACAACCTCTTGCTGTCCGATCCTGTGAGCTCTACTCATTGCCTAAAAAAAACAGAGAAGTTATCATGAGAAGAGTTTCGCATCAGAGTAATTGTCACAAACACCAAACGAATGGGAATAATGGGGTGGTCTACACATTATATCAAAAACGCTAAGAACTAGCACCAACTCTGCATTTTAGGCGTGTTCCTCTTTTCCTTTTTAAGATATTTGTTATTTACAGGCCTTTTCTTTCAAAATGGTGCATTAGTGCTTGAAAAACACTTAGGTTCTCCATATCGTCAGCAGAATACAAGACATGTGTTCGATTTCTCAAAGTGAAAATTTTAACTAGCATGATAGTAAATAAATACATAATGTATTTAGGCAAAAACCTGTAAGTCATTTTGTGGATTCCAGTCAGAATCAAATATAATAACAGTGTCTGCCGTTGCGAGATTTATGCCCAGCCCACCAGCACGAGTTGAGAGAAGAAAGCAGAAATCATCACTTCCTGGAGCATTAAAATGCTCCATAGCCTGATGCCGCAACTCAGCCTTCGTACTCCCATCAAGTCTCTGAAACTGGAACCCTCGGAGGGACAAATACTCTGCTATTATGTCCAACATTCTCACCATCTGCAAGACGAAAGGGAATTCAATGTTACAATAACAAATCCTTCAACCTGACCATGTGTATGCCCATGTTATATTAAGACATGTTCAAGCATGACATATCCTCGGTTTCCCAACTCTGCTGGTATCAAAGACCAGCTTGAATTTCATAAGACTTCACAACACCTTTTAAGCACATAGCCAGGAAGCTGGCATCAACTCAGAGAACTTATTATCTACATGTACGGCAATTAGTCAGCTCATATGTCACAAAAGCGAGACAATGCACCAAAGACACTAAGAACATACACCTCAAAGTACATGATTTCCAACTACCTCACAGTGCACAGATAATGACACAACATAACACCAAAACTAGCGTCAACTGGTTCAGCTATTGAAAGGAAGGCATTAGACTATCAGAGAGAGGTCATGTGCCATCATCGACAATATATCCACATCTGAGCGACTGAAGGGATAAAGATTAAGCTAATATTCCAAGTGAGCCACTAGAACCAGCTAATAAAGTTCCTACAAAAACTGGCATGAAGCAACCATCTCCCACGCACTAATTGGAGAAGAATGGATATGAGAGGGTCCAAGTTAAAACCTGAGAGAATATGAGAACACGATGCTTTGTCTCATGCAATCTCACGAGGAGCTTATCAAGTATAACTAGCTTTCCACTACTTAAAATGGTGCGCTCAAGTTTACTTCCATCATTACTTTCACCCCCATAACCATGATCTGCACTTTCAAATAAGAATGGATGATTGCAACATTTCTTCAACTCCACCACAATGTTCAATAGTGAAACCTGTGTGATCAACGAATAAATTCGAACGTAAATAAATAAGAACTTAACCAAGAGAATCCAGTTAAGTTGTTGCAAAGAAATTTCCAAGAACACAGCTACCTGATTTCCACGAACCCCTTTGTTCAAGTCATGAAAGTTGCGTTCCAAGATCCACTTGTAATACCTGCGAAACAAAGTAAATAAAGGTTCCCCTCGAACAGAGACTTGCTGCTAGACGCTATATAGGAATGAGTACTCACTGTTTCTGGAGTGGAGACATTTCAACCCTTAGGATACGTTCAATTTTAGGAGGCAATGATTTCTCCACGTCTTTGATAACCCTCCGGAGGATATGAGGTCTCAACTCCATGTGCAAATTTGCAAGCTAAGCAAAACAACAGAGCATAACTTAATATAGAGGCACTAAATAATCATCTCCACTCGTCTGAATGATGTAAAAGCTGCAAATAGAAAACTTCTTACCTCAGTCTCGTTGAATGAGCTAAGATTCTTATAGTTTTGGACAAAAACATCTTTATTCCTGAACTTATCAGGATCTAAGAAGTGAAGTAGAGCCCTGTCGTAAAATTGAGAACAAAGATAACACAGTTAGGAGCTTTTAAGGCAAACAAAAATATGTGAAATACATGTCACAAAGTGACTGCTGATATTTCAGAGGGTTAAAACTTAAAAGAACTCTACTGCAAACACAAATGAGTAGGGCCACAGCCCACATGCTACTAAAAGGGAAAATGCACAAAACAGAAAACAGGATCATCAAGGTTGTGAACAGCAGCCAACCTAAAATTGCCCTAACGTTCTGGTCATTTTCAAATTTCAACGTTAACCTTGAAACACTCTCCACTAACAGTCAAGAACCAAGGCCAAACTAAATGAAGGAACACTTCGTTACAATTCAAATCCCCGAGGCTTTGGTAAATAAAATAACAAGAAAAATTGCACAGAGTTGATGTAGAGTCTAGAACAGGTTGCTACAGGGAAGAGTGAAAGAGAACTTCTCCACTTGCCCAAGACAACCCTAATCGTCAATGTCTAGATTCAATGTACCAAACTACAACGAGCATGGAATAGACTTGCCAGAACAGAAATATATGGCTCCACACTCAGGAAGTATAACCTCCAATGGCTACACCATCTCCCAATAGTTGACAAATCTTCAGCGGACTGCAAGTCATTTGTATATGGCCACTGACCCTTATTTCATTCTTAATTTCATGTGAGTCCTCCCCTCCCCTCCAACCCCCACCAATCACCACCCCTAAACAATAAGAGGTTGTTGCAATCTCTAGGCTCTAGCAATCTTATGCAGCAAATCAACTTCACCAGATATTAAAGTAACTTTTAAACAAATTAGTTTTCAAAAAATCCTCACAGCAAAGAGAACTTTACCATAGCTCCTCCACACTATTCTGTAACGGAGTGCCAGTAATAAGCAGCTTGTTTTTGGTGCTAAATTCCTGCACAAGAATTAATTAGTCCATATTCACACAAGAATCACAATATGCATACACATCACACAAAAGGAAAAGAAAACAAAAAAAGCATACTGAAAGTGCAGTGTATAATGAGGCTTCGCTATTCTTCAACCGGTGAGCTTCATCAACCATGAGGTAGTTCCACTTGATCTTCGACAACACTGCCTTATCCTTCAAAACAACTTCATATGTTGTCAGCAATGCATCAAACTTGATTCCTCTGCCTGTCCCTTTTTCATTGTAAAACTCATACTGCTGGCAAACCTGAAACAAAACTCCAACAATTGAACAGTAATGAGCACAAGCTGTAGCGAGCTATCCATTATGCACCAAATGAACATAAATAGTGCCTCAATAGAAAACACTAAAGTGAAAAGTGCTGGTGAATTAAAATTTATATGACAAGTTACATAATGCTTTAAGTTAGCCAAAAGAACAGACTGGACTTCCCAACAAAAAGACCAGGCAATACAATTATCACACTTGATCAACCAGTGCAGTACGCTCATAAAGAAAAGAAATAAAAAAAACTAACCTCTCTGCTACCTCGAGTACCAACATACACAATGACATTCATTTTCGGAAGCCATTTCCTGAATTCTTTTGCCCAATTGGACAGAGTCGACAATGGTACAACCACAAGAAATGGGCCATAAATTTGTTGGGCATTCTGCAAAAGCCAAAATCTCAAAATCAAAAGACTCAAAGAAAGGGAAAAGATCTGAATTTATTAACATAACGAAGATCAAACCTGTAGGAAACCAAGCATAGAGACAGATTGAACAGTTTTCCCAAGACCCATTTCATCAGCAAGAATGACATTAGTGTCATTCCTCCAGCTGTAACAATAGCAGCAATTTTATTGCGAGTTCTTAAGATAGTTCCACATTAAACATGAAACAGCTCAAGCAAAATCATCATCAACCCAAAAAATCAATGACAAACAGAACATGATCTAGGACTTTTGTTGCTAAAGACTCAAATTCAGATTTAAGCCCACCTAAAAAACCATCACAAACTCTATGAGCATTACATTGCCTCCCCATTTCCCCCATGTAATACAGTAAAGACTCCTGTAAAAACATTTTAAATTCACGCTACCACAGCAAGGGATATCACAAAAGCTTAAAAACCATTTGCCCCTAAACTTCAAAAATACTTCGGTTTTGTGGAAAAAAAGGAGAACCATAACCTTAAGGGAAGTGCAGGTAGCGCTACAAGGAAATGTTCAGTGAACAGGCGAACCATAGAAACGTCAAAAACCAAAAGACGCCAAATAAGATGCAGGTTCAGAAACACTAGATATCTACCCAACACAACGAGAAAACACAATACCAACAACTCAACAAGGACAACATGAAGAAAAGCATGCAGTCCTCAGCGATAAAACATTAATCAGCAATCGTTCCAACACCAACTAATAAACCTTCACTATGTATACCTGTTAACAAGAAAATTTAACCCCTCAAGCTGATAATCCCGAAGCTTTCCTCCTTTAAGCCATTCAGGCTGCTCATCCAGCTTCCGTAAACTTCCTACAGAGCAAGAGCTTTTTCAATAAATCCACACAATGAAGAGATAACCATAGTACCAGACTTCAATCGCAAGTCATAAGTAGTAATCTAGGGCTATTCTTTAACTATGGAATCAATCAAATGGGAGTATTTAAAACTACTTCGGTTGATAAGGACACAAAAAGTCACTAGAATCATAGGTCAAATGGGCAAAGCATATGGACATAATGCACTATAAAGGCTACAAAAGCCAATTAGCACTGTATCTAGTGCACGTGAAGTTAAGTATATCAGAACGCCATTCAACCCACCACAAAAAAAAGGCCTATATAGACACATTGGACGATATACACCCTAACAAGGTATATTACCTTCTGCATACGTAGAAAAGGGTTCTACTGAAGCAAAGTATAACAATACCAACAACATTACCCCAGTGCCTCAAAGGCTCTAGCCACAAGGCAGGCTAAGAGGGAGTCAGATGTAGGCAAGTCTTACCCCCAATGAAAACATAGAGAAGCCGTTTACGGATGACCCATAATGAAAATTGCAAAGTATAACAAAAAACAAAAAATAGTTACAGTCTTACAGACCTCTACTCTTCTTTCTCTGAGCATCCAATGTTTTCCCTTGCACTGCCAAAGTGGCCTCCCGAGCCTGCTCAAAACACAAAACACTCTTTACAATATGATACAGCACACTACTGATATGCACACAAGATTGGTAACTTGCTACAACATGAAGAAAAAAAAAGGTGGGGAGAACACATAAGATACTCCATGACAACAGAAACAAGCAAATTTGGCACAGACATGAAATGATGTATATAAAATCCAAATTAATGTATGAAATGCTGCAGAATCAACTGAGAGGGATCTACATCTAGCTAAGAGCCAATAGTCCATCCATATAAAAAGTCAGAATTAAGTATTTGGACCTCGTGATGTAGTACTATAGTAAGTACATAGAAGAAACAGAAAAGTAACGACATGAATCATATAGAATACAGTGAGTCAGTTGACTCTCACCTTGTATTCGTTGATAGCATCTCGAGCAGAAGCAATATCCTCTTCCTTCTCCCTGCAAGTGAAATATAATCAATTTAGTACAGAACGAATACAAAATATATACAAATATACTCCAGACAAACAAAAGTAAACTTAGGCTAAGATTATCACAGCAGCTCTAACTACCGGTGATTCAGTTGTGTGCCAAATCCAAATATGTCTATCATGGAATCTACAAAGAATCAGCAAATTGTCTTACAATAACTAGTTAACACTTCTAGAGAGGTCATCACCTAAAGAGTCAATCAATACAGCAGCATAATACAATGGAAAAAGGCAACAACATTGCAAAGTTCAAGGCATTTTTACCAGGTGGCTTCGGCATAAGATAGTCCTTGCCACTTCACCAAGTACTCAAACATCACATCATCAGAACTCTCTTTACTAATTCTATCTGCAATAATTCTCTCAACCTGCAAACAGATTCCAATTACAAACAAAATTATTGTCATTAACAAATCAGCCTATGCATCTGTAAATCTGTATTAAAGTAAAACAAATTTTAATAGAACAAAAACACATCAGGAAGAAAACACTCAAAAGAGAAAGTACCTGACAATTCTGTTTGAAAAGATCCAAGTCCATCTCCTTGCTCACATCGTGAACTTCAATCTAGTGACATATAAAGAAACCCACATTAACAAGGACCAACTATGCACTCTGCAACTTCAGTTCTTTTCAGGTTCAGACTCTCAGAAGATGACAACACATCAACATGAAATTATAATTTTTATTATTATAAACTAATCAATCTCCAGAACAGCTACAAAAATTAGATAACTCAGCAACAATCATTGTAATGATCAGGACAGACAGACATGCTTTAAATGATCATCACACTGTTCCACTGTGGCTATATCCGTGCAGATGGTTTTTTTGTGCATACACACATGCTAGACTCCTTACTTGAAGAATTTACCAAAGACAGCAAGCTTTCCTAGCTATTTTGGTCATCTATATCACCTGTGGTTGTGATGCATCGGGGATTCGGTTTCCATACATATACCAAAGAAGTTGAAAAAAAAACATAATTAGCAGACAGCAAACAATGCCCCCACAAGAACATTACATGATATATTGCCGAATGCGTGAATAACAATCACTGCCATGTGAGTATGTAACTAATCTTCGAAAGCACCGAGACTTTCACCTTTGGTCAGTTGTGTTATTGTATATTGGAAAGACTGTATTGGACAGACTCAAATTTAATTTATGAATCATGATCCATCAATAAGATCGGAGAATCGGAGACTAACTGTGTCTTAGGGCTGTAGGGAGAAGGGAACGGGAGGCTAAAAACAACCTTTTAGCTTATCTCAGCAGGCCAGGAAATAAAAATCTTCAATGTGTTTGTTATCAAGCTACAAATAATACACGAAGTGCGTAACATAAAGATGTAAGGAAAACAAAACTCACCTCCTCACGGGATACAGACATTCGAAACCTTACATCTTCCTTGACCCTTTTCATGTAATTTAGAACCTTCTTGAAACCACTGAGCTGAAGTCCAGAGAGAACAAACGACGTACAAAATTATTATTCATATAAAAAGAAAGGTACCATCACTTTCAGATATCTCAACGACAACCAATATAACTAGTTCAGAAGGGAAATGCAAAAATCACAGGCTTACATTTTGTAGCTCTAGTAGTGATTTCCACTGACAATGTAGATGAGATTGGCCTTTCCATTTAATCATAAATTCCATCTCATTCCAATCAGGCTCAGTGTCAAACAAGTGACTTAACAATACAGGATCAGTGGATTTATTATTCCTCATGGCTTCCTCAGCCATACCTAGTGGCTGGTGCCACAATACCTTTTCAATTGCATCCGCATCCTCTTCTTCAAAATCCTCCTATCGACGAGAAATTTAAGATCAATGGAATATGTAAGAAGAGTAACAAGCCACACAACAAATAACGAAAGGAGTAAGAAACCACAAGAAAAGCAAAAGCAGTAGATAACAAGGCGTCTTTCTGCTAAAAGATATTCAAAATCCATATTAGATGAAGTTCAAGTTGTTCAAAAACTTAAGTAACACAAGATTTCTAGCAATAAACAAACCTTCTGGCCCTTCTTATTTTTCCCTTCATCAGCCTCCTCACTATCGTCACTTTCAACATATGATATCTTCCGAGTTGACCTGCTTGATGTGCGAGTCTCATTTTTTCGGCCCATATTGCTGCTTTTACGGAGATGGGCGCTTCTCTTTGTCTTAAACCCTTCATCGCTATCATCTTCTGAATCCACAGCCGAAAGTTCCTCCTCTGATACACGACTTTTTCTTCTTCTTGCAGGGGCAACCAGTGGCTTCTTACCAGCCTTAGCATTACGCCCAATCTTGCCTCGCAGTACAATCCTAGGCTTCTTCTTAAAATATCCATCATCGTCGTCGTCTTCTGAAATTTCAAGGCCTCCTTCACTTTCAACATCTTCATCCGAATCCTCAGCTTCCCAGTCTTCGTCCTAGAGTCCATCAAACTTAATTAGGTAATGTTTGTTGTAGTAAGAAATGAATTCAGATCATGCAATATGGAATTTATTCTGCCTTCCGTAACATTCTAACAAAGGCCAACCTTGTGAATCGCACGACCAGCAGTATCTCCGTAATCAGGATCAAAGTCTGCATCAGCAGGGTCATCTCCTGCAAACAATGTGAACAGCATTTTAAACCCCAAGAAACTTTCAACAGCTTATGTAAGCCCCCAAGCTACCCATGTACAAGTAATCAAATAAACCTTCGGCCAGCAAACTCGTGCACACAATATTAGACACTGAACAATTTTTAAAGCCAAAAAGCTACAGGGAGTAAATATAAAACAAAAAAAAAAAGAACTAACCGTCAGCTACATCCTCATCTTCTTCATCTTCCCCCTCTGCATAAACATCATCGTCAAAGGATCTCCTCCGACTTCTTGAAACTAGCTTAGTAGTCATAGGAATCCTCGACGGAGGTCGTGAACTCAAAGTAGAAGGTTTCGAGTTTCTATATGGCAATGAATCATTTTGATCATCCCCATCTTGTTCATAATACTCATCCGACAACATCTCCTCAGCCGGAATCTTCTCCGTATCCTTCTGAACCTCATAATCTTCTACACCTAATCTGTCGTCCTCGCCACCTAACGAGTTACCATCAGACCCTTCATCATTTCTATATTCATCATTTCTATATTCAGAACCACTTCTTGATTCGTGTCGATAATCAGAAACATTATGAGACCCCGCACGTTGACAGTTCTGAAAAAAAGTAGACCCCCATTTACCCGAACCTCCTGTCCTCCTCTCATACGTGTGGGAAGTCGAAGGCCCCATATCAAGGCCACCGTTAACAGCCACGTCATTCTGCAGCCTATTATTATCCGGCTCATCATAGCTTTGATAATGTCCATCCAATTTCATCTCATAATCATTTTCACTCGAATTCAAGTCTATATCTATCGGACTGTGTACTCTATTCACATTATGACTAGCATTCTTATCCTCCATATCTCTATGAGTCGCTGTTCCACTCGTATAATCCTTAAAAAACGCCATCCTCTATCATGGAAATCCAATCCTCTACCCCTACAACTACTCAAAATCGATCCCTGCCCTCGACAATTTACACCTACAGTCAAACAACACCTCAAACGCCTTAGACACAAGTTACCCAGTACCAAATTCAAGCTGAAACAAAGTGGCAAACACTAGAGCTACGCGAAAACTCGATACCACGACGAATGTTGAAGTTAACCATGTATAACACCAGTAAATCAGTAAAAACACAATAATTTACTCATAACACTCAAAATTCAACGGTAAATTACCACAAAACGAACGAAAACGCAATCGCAAGCACGAATATAATCAATTAAACTGCAACACATCACACAAACAAATCGTATTGAACAATCAACGGATCGGACACAGCGTATTCAATACGAAACCCAAACTTAAACCCTAACGTAATAAAATCGAATCAAAAATTTCAATCTAATCATATCATATCATAAACCCTAAAATTCGGATAAAAACGATTCACTAATCAACATAGCGTAAACTACACATTTCATACTAAAAATTTCCCCGCCATACCGAGACAAAATGTTCGGCGGAGGTTGATAATCGTAACCGCCGATTATAAAAAACGACGTCGGTTTAATTAACCGGAAAAAAAATCTGGTGGTGGAGAAGAAAAGCGGAGGAAGACGGAAATATTATTATTATTATTGATTTAATTTTATTATTTTTAGAAATTTATTTATTAGTGTTTTTATTTTGTGTGGTAAAATTTAAATTTTTAATTTTCTCGATTTGAGAAAATTAAATGTCGGAATTAAAAAAAAAAAAAAGAGGAATTGTGTGGAATATAGGCGGTGGTGTGTAGATGCGGCGGCGGTGGTGGTGGAGAGGGGGGGAAACGCGGTGGGTCCGATGAGTGGGTGGGGCGACGATAGGGTTGATTTGGGTTTTTTTTTTTTTGTTTTGGGGGAAAAGAGAGGAGAGAAAAATTGGGGGAATAATTTTGTTTTTTTTGGGGGGAGTTTTTATTTTTTATTTTTAATCCCTTGGAAAAACGTGTTTATAGTCTGAAAATTGGAGTAAAAAGGGTTCAATTAGAAATTAATAAAATTGTTTAATTTGGTGGTGGGGTAAGGTGATTTGGACCAATGAGAGGTGTACACGTGTGGGTTTGGGTATGATGATCGACGGTTAATTTTGTCTTGTGGTAATTCGACGGCTGTGATTTACTGATTTTGTACAGGTGATTAATTTATCGTTTTCGTGTTTTTTTTTTACTGTCTCGTTTCATTAGGGTGTGATTGTGGGTTAATTTTGATATTGGGTTTTTAGTCTTGCTTGTGAACGGGAGTGTAGTCCAATAAACTCCACATGGATGAAAAGGTTAAATTTTTACGGACTAGGCGGATTTAGTAAAAGCATGATCTCGTATGATATGCTGGTATAGTGGTATGATAATTACTATATCATAAATGATGGTATGCTATGAATGTGTCTGAAGTTTATAATTGAAGAGTGGATTCATGTCATTTAAATGTGATTTAGTCTTGAAGAAAAAAAACAAACGGGTATAAAGAGGTTTATTTTCTTTGACCTACTGACGAATCAAATGCGGGTTTGTAGTTGACAATATCTTGAAAAGAAGGTCAACGCCACTCATGTAATTAGTTCTCACTCGTTAGTCGTTGCTTGTTTTACTCATTTCCTCCTCCTATGTCGTTGTTTGGACGCGAGTTATTAGATTAATCACACGTGTGGATGGGGTGGGGATATTTTTGATGTGAAAAAGTTCACTCATTTGTGTAGTAAGTGCATGTATAGCGTGTGTTACATACTCAAAAGATGATTTGGATGATGTTAAAAGTGGATACTTTATTTGCAATTCTTCTAAGACTTCGATGTGCTTTTATCCACGTTTATTACACTCGTAATTGGAAGAGCATGTAATTTAGAGTGATGAATGATCAATGTGATCCATAAACATCCAATTTTGTACTCCATACAAGGTGTACTATGGTTGTTTAATGCTGGATCATGAATCTATAAAGTCAAGGAACATGAATAACTTGTAGTTCTTTGGATGGGTATGAATGTATGATACATAAATCATACCAACACTTTTATGATCATATAAGTCAACCCTAACCATGCAACAGTTTTACCAAATCCTCTTAATTTGATGAATGCCAACATTAGGTGGTTGGATCTCCTGCATCAATTTATAAGCAATGTTAAGCGAAACCAAAATCGTGATTATTATGCCCTTCTTTGGCAACTTTAGCATAATTTTCTTCAAATTAAGCTGTGCATAAGAGACGGAACAATAGTCACTAATTCAGTATGTTGCATTTCCAGGTAATCATAGATTTTCATGATACAATATACAAACACTGTTCATTGGGATCCATTGCAGTATTGCTCACCTTTATATATACACTGATGATACACATTTGAATTGTCCGTACATTACAAGTTTACAACATCGCATCTGCAATGGTACAATACAGAATGAAATCCAATCTTCATTCAACTCTGCATCAGGAAATTCAAGCAAGAAAAATCTACATTCAGCCTGTTGAGCAGATTGTTATTGGTTTCGCGCAGCATCAAACAGATCTCTCCATTGTTGAGGATCACTCCCTGGCCCATCTCCCTGACAATGCGATTTCAGGAATACAAGCTCTATGAAAACTATATACTACACATTTATGAACTGTGACCTCGAAAAGAATGTTGGTATTACCTTAATAGAGTTGATCTCAAAGATCTGTCCTTCAGTGGTTTCTATATCCAGTGACTGTATACAAGCCTCAGCTACGACGAGTCTGCTTACCTCTCCAACAAGCTTATCACCTAGCCACAGTTCAGGTCATTATTGAAAGTGTGAAACGGAACAGAACTAAGTAGTTAACGAATGGAAAGTGCGAAACTGTTTTAAGGGGGTGGTAAGAATCTAAACTGTGACCTCTCATCAGGGAGATATAGTTCAGCACCACAGTGCTTTCCCAGATTATATATGAACAGCTATAAAAACAAGCAAAGTTATTCTCTGACAAATTCTTTTTCAAATATCAAGTAAATTTCGCATTTTTGAAAGTATGCAACTACTACTTCTAGCCTTTTTGACGAAGATTCTGGCAATAAATTCTGGCGATAATGCTGCCTTGGCTCTCTCTTATCCTCAACTAGTATATTTTGGAATATTATACAGGAGTAGCATTCAACCTTGCAGGCATAATTTCGTCAAGTGGCAGTCACTCCAGTTCACTTTGAACATTTTCATATTATTAACATTTTCATGTTATTATTATAAGAGCATTGATCTAGGCAGGACAATGTTAATGTTGTATACCTTGACCAATGAGGACAGCACGGCGCTCCCCAGCAGTCGCTTTAAGGAGTGTGTTCAGGTCATATGAAGTATATGGGCCATCAGTTAGCCTCCCAGGTCTGATACAGATGCAATGTGATCAATTTGACGTGTTCACCCACCCATAGCATATAAATTGTAGACACCATGTCAAACGAGTAGCAGTTACCTGATTATAGTATAAGGTATACCAGATGCACGAACGAAATCCTCTCCCATCTTTTTGTACTTCAGAACACCAAAAAGATTCATGATGCTGCAACATTAACAATAGTAATGTTGAGCACAGCAAAAGGTCCATCAGTACCAGACATCACGTACGAAATAGTGGCTAGGTAAGTCATACCTCCATGGTAATTCATTGAACTTGGTTACGCCAACCGAGGAAACAAGAATTAGTCTTTTCAGCGTTGAAGGCAGTATGGATACAAGATTTCTTACACCATCCCAATCTTCACAGCCGTATACGAATTACAAGTCAGCACAAACATCATTCCAGGTATACAAAGCATGTAAACATTGAAACAGTTAGCCTGCTGATATAGGGCCCACAGTGTAAACTTAGAATCGTAGATACATTTCCAGTATGATAAAGGATTAGAGAGTGTAGAATATGGTTTATCATGGTTATCTACAGGTAGTAAACTAAATAATGCTCAAAAAACAACCGACCTACTCTTTCTGGCGTATTATCTCCGTCCCATCTCCGTGATGGAAAAGCTGTTGTTCCTGTGCAGCATATGACATGTGTGACACCCTAAAAACACAAGCTTGTCACAATTTGCCAAATATTTTCACAGCATCAATCGTTAACAGGTGAACTGGGTGAAGAGGTTGACACCTCAAGCATTGATGGATCAAGATCGCCTTGGTTCCTCGTGTCCGCTTGCCTTATCTGTCAGATTTCTAGAAGCTCACTTAATATGTCTAACTCTGATCGAATTATGGAAAGAAAACAACTTTGATGGAAATGAAATAGAATGATCAAATGTCACATCGAAGATCACCAATTACTGCAAAGGAGTTGAACAACAGCCAGTAAATGCAGTGGTTTATGTCAACCAGAAATTCGACTACTACCTGGAGTTTCTCCTCATCTTGTTCACCAAACAACTTGGTAGCTTTTTCGGGATCTCTTACTAAGAGACGCACTCTGATATCTCGGCTGAGTAGAGACGCTACTATGATCTGTCCTGCAAGGGCAACAACAACATTGTTCATTAGAAATCTAGAAATGATGATATCATTGTGGAAGGAACCAAAATCCCTGGTCTCATGTACCTTCATAACAGAATCAGTAAAAATGTAGCTGAAGATCGAAGAAACCAGTGTACCAAATGTTCCCTACTTGGCCTAAGACGGCTGAAATATTACCATATTTTTTTTCTAAATCCTGACCTAGGGACCTAATATCGTAATGTTACATGCATGAAAACCATCCTTATCACCAGCGCCAAGCTGGTTCGGACTCAATCCAATTTCCACAACTCTATCTTAGCCACTTTTGCACAACAAACTAAAAGAATCTACCAAAAAATTGTAACCCGACTCAGCTTTAATTAATTGGTTTGCAATCATACCAAAGTTTTGCACTTTTCTACTTGACCAAAAGTGTACAGCCACAAAGGCTCATCTCACAAGTCACACCATATCAACTCCTCCATGGTTGGAGACACGACCTCACAACTAGTTCAAATCAACTTACGCTCTCCCTACATTATCCTTCACTAACTTCATATAAAAGTTGACAAAGCTATTCTCACAATATCAGCAACTCAAAGTTAAGGAAAAGGGTTAAACTTCACTATCATCTATCACCATTTTCCTAGTGTCTCCAAATACGTTCACCCTCCACGCGGAATAAGATACTCCAATAGCAATGGGGGCCGAATGTAGGCAACCTTTCCCCTATACTACCAACAAAGACCTCTTTTTTCATTGACCACAACATTGCCCCAAAACACTAGAAACCTTTTTAAAAAAGAGAGGGTCTAGTGTAGGCAACCCTTCCTTTATACTAACATTACCCCAAATCATTAGCCCAAAGGCTCCCGCCTATGGCGTGGTACATACACGCAAAGGCTCCCACTTATGGCGCGGTATAGTTTGTTCTCCATTAACCCCAGGACAAAATGGAGGATGACCCATCATTCAACAACTTCATGAATACTCAACATTCTATTAATTCACCCCCTTATCCTATATCAAATGATCAAATAATCATGGTTCCGGCCATAGAAATTAACTCAAACAACACAAATACACAATTATACAAACATGCTAGAAATTTAATTAACCCTACCAACATATGAACAAAATAATAAATAAAAAAACTCAATGACAAGGTAATAAAATTTAACTGACAGTACAAAAAGAAGAAGTGAAGAAGGGTAAATTATAAATTACCAACACCACCAGAGCCACCAACAACAAGAAGAAGCTTAGAAGAAGAAGAAGCTTCAGAATTGGCGCCAAAATTAGTTTCTGGGTCAACAGATGATTGAGCAACTTCTTCTTTTACAGCATGTAATATTATTGATGATGATTTTTTGGTTGGTCCAACATGCAAATTATTGGGGTTTGGATAAAAAGACCCAATTTTTCTGGGTCTAGAGTAAATTAATGGGGAAATTCTGGGGTTAATTTGATTTTTGAAGGGGAAATCGAGGATTGGAGGGAATGACAGTTGAGTTGCCATAGTTCATAATACACATGAGAAGGAAGAGTGTGTGATACAAGATACAAAGAGCTTTACTATAAGTAGTGGCTAAAATTTGATTATTTCTTGGAGATTTTTGGATCCATGTATTCTTTTGGTCGTGTAGGTGTATTGTTTACGTCATGCTAGCGATGTAACGAGTTTACACAAACGTGAAGTTATTAGGACGGGAAAAAAATTAATGTAAACGAAAATTTGGTGAAAAGGCATGGAAGATTTATGCTCCATTTGAGGGATTATGTTCGGCATCATTGTGAGAATAATTGGAGTTTCTAATCAGTCGAACGAGATGGATGCTCCACTTCAAATTTAGTTGTTTTGTTTATTCACTCCCACGTGTAAGTTTTAGTCTTATGTGTACGTTGTGCATTTGATTCATAGTAAAGACTCGTTGGAATGGTGAGAGTGTCATCCACTTACAAAAATCATGCTTGGTACTCTATATAAAGTTGTTGGTCCATGACAAAAAAATAAAAAAAAGTTATGCGTCAATCTACCTCTTGTAGTTCCGCTGTGATAAACATTAAATTATACACGTAAATATTGTCTTCACTCGTTTTTCTCAAAGTTAGGTTTATGCAATACTTGTTTGCAACTCAGACTAAGTCTCAGTTTGACTAACCTCGAATCAAACTCAAAATAAATTTACATCTAAATTTGTAAAGTCAAGGCTAATTAGGTCACCTAATTGGTCAAGTAGCTAGGGGAGGTGATGATATGATCGGGAGTAGCTAGTACAATCTAAGATCAAAAGTGATAATTGAAACAAACCTCACCGCTCTACTTCCAACTCCCAAAACTACGATCCACTCGATATCAACACACTTTGATGTTTGATCAGATCAACAAGTCTTGATATACGAACAATCCGAAACCAACGTCATCTCATCATTTGTCCGCCGCGTGCTTTGCAAACATCGACATAATCACACAATTCATAGTAGCTCAACTCTAATGAGTCTAATCCGCTAAACTTAACTATAAACGTCACAATACTCGTACTCCATCTCACTTTAGCACAATCCTACTCATCTCGAATCAACTCGATCAAGCGATTCGACTCTAACCAACTAAACGTTGTTTGGGTCACAACCCGATTCCCTTCCCCAACCCACACCAACAAAACCATTTGAAGAGGGTCTTCGTGGGTCAATAGTACTACTGAAGGTCAAAGAAAGCTTGACTTTGCCATGGATTCTGCGGCAATTTCTCGACTATCAAATATTCAAAGGCACCTTCAACCCCAACCTTGTTCATCAACTTCTCACAACTCAAAGGTTACAACTTTATCAACAAACTTATGATTCAAGTTTCTTTTTAATGTAATTTTTGTTTTGTTTTGATTGCATACATTTCATGTATCTGCCCACTATGATTTTTTGCCTTAATTTTCATGATTATATGCTTATTTGTGATATTTGTATGGGTTTTTGGGTTGTGGGTCTAAAGGGTGGTGAAAAATTGAAGGGATTGTTGGTAAAGTTTGTGACTTTTGTTTTTAATGTAGGGTGGTTTGATCAAATTGAGCCCAGAGGTGTCTGATGCGTTAGCCCAAGGTGCCCCGGTTGTCGCGCTCGAGTCGACTATCATTTGTCATGGTATATTGATTTCTGACATAATAAGACTTATATTTGGGTTTGAAATTTGTTTACTTGTTAGTCCAATTGAAAGGGAATGTGGGTTGTTTACATATTTGAAGTTGCAATTAGATTGTGTATTGTTACCGTCATATAAAAAGAGATTGAATTTTGCAGACCTTAAAGTCGTGTATCCGGTTAAATTAGTTTAATTTAGGGTAATGATAACGCTACTCCCTTTTTCAACTGCTCCACCGGAGAGAAACACCCGTGGAGCAGTTGAAAAAGGGAGTAAATTATGAGTACCCTTAATTTAAGTATCTGCCTGCGCAATGTGGGCTGAAGATCAGTTTAATCTGTTACATGAATTTCGGTTGCATTCTGTATTTAAATGTATATTGAAATTTGTCTATGAACTAAGGAGTGTATAAGTTGGCCACTTGACATGCTGGTGTGTAAAAGTTACTTGGAGATGGGAGGAAGCTGGTGTTGGTCATGTTTCGTACTTCTTGCACTGATTTTTTAGAGCTGTCAATAATATCAAGGGTTTGTTACGTAGACACTAAGGGATATCCCAAGTAGAAGGCACGAGAGAGGGTCCAAGGATAAACGACTTGACTTAAAGATTGCTACAGTGGGTTACGTTGAAAATAGTACTGCTCATTTCAAGTATCTTGTACCCGAGAACAAAAAGATTCAGTGGGAGGAGAACTTCTTGTTTTTGTGTAATTTCTTTCTTTTTACAAACACTGGGATAATGTATAGCAGTATGCCACCCAACCAACAGTTGACTAGAACATACTGAAGAGAAGTCCGGAGGTAAAAGTAAAAGAATGATGGTATTGTCGAATTAGCTAAGGGGTATTTGAGGCTTGTAAAGGGTCATGTCAACAAACTGTGAGCTTTGAACTGATGTGCCTGAGGTAAGAGTCTGCCGTGTTCCAATGATATGTTTTTCACGGAGTACTCTGGGTGGATAGAAGAACACTGTAACATAGATAATGAGATGATGTAGGGTGTAATGCACTGTATCTTTGTTAATTTCCGTACCTGTTTCATTGCCTTGTTTTATGTTCTGTAGGAATGCCTTATCCTCAGAATTTGGAAACCGCAAAGGAGATAGAAGGAATTGTTAGAGAAAATGGAGCGGTTCCTGCAACCATTGCCATATTGGATGGAGTTCCACACATAGGTGCTTGAACATTTTCCTTCTGCCTATTGCAATAATCTTAAATTTTTGGATATTGGAAATTCGTCAGTTTGTAATTTTCTACAACATCTTTAATGGTGTTCTTCCTCCTGAAACATGGGCCTGTGATTTCCAGTCACCTTGATGTTCATATGATTCATTACGAGTTAGTAACTTTTTGAAATTCTGTGAAAGCAAATTATCGATTGACCCTCAATGAAGCAGGTCATCTGTGTCCTTATTTTCTGAGTATTCTAGGACATTGTTAACCAGTAACTGGTGAACACCTGGTCAGTTTTATTAACTTTTTGGGTTCACATTAGAAAGTTTTGAGGATGATGTATCATTGCCCCCTTGGTTTCCTGTAATTGAATCCTATTCACTTCTAAAGAAAGGATTATGTATCACTGGTTCTAGAGGCTGAACTTCAAAACATTCAAAGGGGGGGGGGGGGGCAAGGGTTTGAAGCCATGTTTTACCAAATGCACGGAGTGTATACTAACCACTAGACTGTTGTAACTTATAAATGTTCATGACACTACTTATCACATAAACAGGATAATTAAATCATGAGTCCTAGGCCTCTGCCAATCCCTCATAAGTTCTGTCTGCCACTATCTGGTACAGTCCTTGCATCTTCCCTTTTTTTTTTTTTTTTTTTTTTTTTTTTTAATAAAAGTCATCAGTATAGAGAATTTTTGAGGGAAAGTGTATAACATTATAAGTTAAGTTTTATCCTTGTGATTGCTTGGTTGAATCAAGTAATCAAATCACTGCTAGTGAACATTTCTGTGTCATTTTGTTCTGTATGTGATCAATGATCAACACACTTCTATGGCTAGGTCTTCACTCTGAGGAGTTGGAAAGGCTGGCAAAGTTAGGAGCTCAAGTACGAAAGACTGCTCGTCGTGACATAGCTGCTGTTGTAAGTGTTCGTTTGATGTTTTATATTGTTTTTTAACTTGAGGTCCTTTTTATGAGCCATGTCAAGGGAGCCACCCCTTCCCCCTATTGTTTGATGGACTCACTGTTGGCCCAGTTTTTTTCTTTTCACTGCTTTTTTAAAAGAGGGGGGGGGGGGGTCCAAGTAACGGCCTGTATTTGCAAACTCATCCGTTTCCTTCGAAGTATCTATAGTCAATGTTCCCAATTAGGCTATTTGGACCTACATTAGATGCTATGAGTACTTATATAGACTAATAACCCTTTCAAGTCGATTTACCGTTCCTTTTGCTCTAAACTGGTTACATAGGGCTTTGTTATAGGAGTAATTCGTCTCTGACTTCTCTCTGGTTGAAATCTGGTTAACTTATTACTAGGGTTTTAACTATTGATTTCAATACGATTAACAGCCCATGCCCAGTTCCTCCAAATAAAAATTGAGTCCATTATCCTGATTACTCTTCTATAATATGGAAGACTTTATGTACGTAACTTGCTGTGAAGTGGAGTTAGGGAAGGGTATTCTGTTTTTCCTTTTAGGTTAAGTTTTCCCTTGAACCAAAAGGCAGCCTTTAGTACATTAGCTTTGGACGGCTTTTTGACTCCAACCTCTATCTGGCACCAAGTAATTTCCTGTTTTCTTTTAGATTAGTTTTCTTGACCATCATAGCTTCAGAAGTGAGGGAATTACGTTAGCCAAGTGAGAATGATGATTTTACTTTTCATCTTGTTACAATGATAGCCTGAGAACTTGTGAAAATCAAATTCTGCTGAGAATACTGAAGGAACTGAAAGTTCTGATTAGATCTAAAATCAGCTTAAATAATGTTTTTGCAAGTACTCCAAAATTTTATTCACTGCCTGAAGTATATATTAATAATATCCCAGTAATAAACCCTAGCTGGCTATGATAGCTTACAACTTACAAGCATAAAACTGTTTGATGTCTGTCCATCAAACTCAACCATAACCTATTATGGCTGCATTTATTTATATTGACTAGATAATAACTCAAATATAAAAAAAACTTAACCCTAGACTTTAAGATGCTTAAGCACGTTCACCCCTGATCCTCCTTGCCAGCTGGATGTCCTTTGGCATAATTGTGACACGCTTAGCATGAATGGCACAAAGGTTGGTGTCCTCGAACAATCCAACAAGGAAAGCTTCAGCTGCTTCCTGAAGGGCTAAGACAGCATGGCTCTGGAAGCGCAGGTCAGTCTTGAAATCCTGAGCGATCTCACGAACAAGCCTTTGGAAGGGAAGTTTCCTGATCAACAACTCTGTACTCTTTTGGTACTTTCGAATTTCACGAAGTGCTACGGTACCAGGTCTGAACCGGTGGGGCTTCTTCACCCCGCCAGTTGTTGGGACAGACTTACGCGCTGCCTTGAAGGCCATCTTCTTAGGAGCCGTTATGGTAGACTTGCGGGCGGTCTGCTTGGTGCGGGCCATCTTGGATATTCTTGTGGAAGAATAGCAGAAACTTTTCTCTAGACCTCTTTTCCTCTGTACCTTTTTTCTCTCTGTATTCTGATTTGAATGCAATAATGAAAACACATAGGGGTCTATATATAGTGAAACCTAGCTTGAAGAATATGGAATGTGACTTAAGAGACCTAGTTGTAGTCAAAATCTCGTTTCCTTAATCATAGAGATATGGAATCTTCTAGATATTACTAACCATATTAAATATAGTAAATTTTGAGGACTTACGAGTACAAAATTATCCTTCAAGGGCGAAAATGGTTGTTCTGAACTTGGGGCTCTTTTGGAACTCTTAAGAGTTAAGTGCTGAACTCACATTGTTTACATGTTATCATTTCACTTGTACTGCTTTAGAAATAATTAACCACCTGCACACTCCCTATTCAATATACAACATTTGCCGCTTTGTTGTTCGGTTGGATAGAGCCTATCCACTAGCCGTTAATTGTTAGCTCCTATCAGTATTTGCTTTTGCTCTTTGTTGGTCTTTTGCTGATGGCAGTTGCTTCGTCAACCATTGTAGAACCATGAGGGTGATACTTAGAGGAAGTAGTTGTTTTTATGTACAGATTATATGCAGTGCTAGCTGTCATATCTGGGTTGTTCTTTGTCACCAATCATTCTTTTTTAACACATATACTTTGTGTTTCTTTTTCTTTTTTAAACTATGTCAAAGGGAATTGGTTACGAGGGGCAGGATTCACATAATGTGTTAACAAGAGACTAAGTGTGTATAGCTTCTTTGGTTGTAAGCCTTGACAATCGATAAAGGATACTAGCAGCTATGGAGCTGCTTTTGGCATCGATAAGGAGTATACCTATGTTGTGGTGGTGTCAAAAGTGGCATAATTTTGAGTATTAAGATAGGATAGGGGTTTAAGTTGTAGATTTTATGAGCAGTTATCCACCACGAGTAGGATGGAGGGGTTGGTTCAGCAAGAGTTCTGAAATGATCTCGAGGAGATGGTGCGACGGACTTTTATTGGTGATTGAGGAGCATGTACGCTTCAGACGAGATAACTTCGAAAGCATTCATTGAGGATTTGGTTTTGGGGAGGGGAGGAATGAAAGGTGACTGTTAGATATGTGTAAGGCTTGGGAATGAGGTGATCTTGGAAGGAAGTAGGAGTTGCATATATTGAAGACATATAAGATGACAGAGAACCGTCTAAGGTGGTTTGGACACGTAATGTGGAGATTGAGTGGTGCTTGTTTACAAGACTTGGATTCTGGAAAATGATAAGATTGTAAGGGGTGGAGGAAGATCTAAGACTAAGTACGAGTATACTTTTACTGATAACATATATTTTTTGAAGAAGTCGGAGTGCAGAGAGTTGGTTTGTTTCTTTTTTGGATGAAATATAAGATGTCTATTAAAAGGACACCAAGGGATTGACTCCCTCGTCTCCTATAGACAAAAGGTTTGGAGAGTTTATTCACCTTTGTCGTTTATTTCTTCCTGATTTATTTTTTTGTTTTGTGATTATCTTTGTTTGTACTACCTTTTCACGATGTTCTAAGTTACTTATTCCCTTGATTTCTTTTCCGTCTCTTTTTTTTCTCATTTATATCTCGGCTTACCTTGCTTTAGAAAGGTTTGCACGCTCTCCCTCTCTTTCCCCCTCCCTCCCTATCCTCCTTTTTATTATCTTCACATTCTCAATTTTTTTTATTGTCTCAGTACTTAACATTGACAGATCTGTTTTTGACTTTTTGCCCATTCTCAATTTGTTTTTAATGTCTCGGTACTTTGCATTGACAGACCCCTTGTTATTATTGTTGTTGTAGACCTTGTAGTTGCTCATTTTCAAAAAAAAAAAATGTCTCTGTACTCAACATTGGTATATCCATTGTTGTTGTTGTTGATGGTGGTGATAGTGGTGGTGGTATTTGTATGCTCTTGGTGTTGGTGTTTGTATGCTCTTGGTGTTGGTGTTTAGTGTGAGGTAACTTTTCTCCTTTAGTGTTTAATTTCTCTTCGAACCAAAGGTATCCTTTGGTGTATTCGCTGTCGACGCCTTTTGACTTTTACTTAGTAATTTCCAGATTTCAAGAGAGGGTATTTTATAAGCTAAGAGAGAATGATGTTGTTATCTTCATCTTTCTACTATGCCCAAGAAGTTTGCGATAATAGATAGCAAGAGCGAATACATAAATGAATTTAAACTTCTGCAAGTACTCTGAAATTAAATTATATTTATTAATCCCGAGTAATAAACCCTAGCTGGCTATTATAGCGTACAAGCACAATTCTGTTTGACGTCTGCCATCAAACTCATCCATAACATATTATGGCTGCTCCCGTTTATTTATATTAACTAGATAATTACTCAAATAAAAAAACTTAACCCTAGACTTTAACATGCTTAAGCACGTTCACCTCTGATCCTCCTTGCCAGCTGGATGTCCTTTGGCATAATTGTGACACGCTTAGCATGAATGGCACAAAGGTTGGTGTCCTCGAACAATCCAACAAGGAAAGCTTCAGCTGCTTCCTGAAGGGCTAAGACAGCATGGCTCTGGAAGCGCAGGTCAGTCTTGAAATCCTGAGCGATCTCACGAACAAGCCTTTGGAAGGGAAGTTTCCTGATCAACAACTCTGTACTCTTTTGGTACTTCCGAATTTCACGAAGTGCTACGGTACCAGGTCTGAACCGGTGGGGCTTCTTCACCCCGCCAGTTGTGGGGACAGACTTACGCGCAGCCTTGAAGGCCATCTTCTTAGGAGCCGTTATGGTAGACTTGCGGGCGGTCTGCTTGGTGCGGGCCATCTTGGATATTCTTGTGGAGGAATAGCAGAAACGTTTCTGTAGACCTGTTTTCCTCTGTAGCTTTCTTCTCTCTGTATTCTGATTTGAATGCAATAATGAAAACACATAGAGGTCTATTTATAGTGAAACCTAGCTTGAGAATATGGAATGTGACTTAAGAGACCTAGTCTTAGTCAAAATCTTGTTTCCTTAATTATAGAGATATGAAATCTTCTAGATATTATTTACCATATTAAAAATATTATATTTTGAGGACTTGTGAGTACAAAATTATCCCTGAAAGGTGAAAATGGTTGTTGTGAACTTGGGAGTCTTTTGGAGATTGGAGCCCTTAAGAGTTAAGTGTTGAACTCACATTGTTTACATGTTATCATTTCCCTTGTACTGCTTGAGAAATAATCAACCACCTGCACACTCACTAATCAATATACACCATTTGCCGCTTTGTTGTTCAGTTGGATAGAGCCTATCCACTAGCCGTTAATTGTTAGCTCCTATCAGGATTTGCTTTTGCTCATTTTTTGGCCTTTTGCTGATGGCAGTTGCTTCTAAAACCATTGTAGAACCATGAGGGTAATACTTAGAGGAAGTAGTTGTTTTTATGTCCAGAATATACGCGGTGCTAGCTGTCATATGTGGGTTGTTCTTTGTCACCAGTTATTCTTTGTTAACACATGTACTTTGTTTTCCGTTTTCTTTTTTAGACTATGTGAAAGTGAATTGGTTACGAGGGGAAGGATTCACATAATGTGTTTACAAGAGTCTAAGTGGGTATAGCTTCTTCGGTTGTAAGCCTTGACACTCGATAAAGGATACAAGCAGCTATGGAGCTGGAATTGGCATCGATAAGGAGTATATTGATGATGTGGTGGTGTCAAAAGTGGCATAATTTTGAGTATTAAGATAGGATAGAGGTTTAAGTTGTAGATTTTACGAGCACTTATCCACCCTGAGTAGGATGGAGGGGTTGATTCAGCAAGAGTTCTGAGATGATCTCGAGGAGGTAGTGCGACAGAATTTTAGTGGTGATTGTGAGGAGCATGTAGGCTTCAGTCGAGATAACTTCGAAAGGATTCATTGAGGTTTTGGTTTTGGGGAGGGGGGAATGAAAGCTGACTGTTAGAAATGTGTATGGCTCAGAAATGAGGTGATCTTGGAAGGAAGTAGGAGTTGCATCTATTGTAGACATATAACATATACGATAACGGAGAACCGTCTAAGGTGGTTTGGACAAGTAATGTGGCGATTGATTGGTGCTTGTTTACAAGACTTGGATGCTGGAAAATGATAAGATTGTTAGGGGTAGAGGAAGATCTAAGACTAAGTACGAGTATACCTTTTACTGATAACTTTATATTTTTTTGAAGAAGTCCTAGTGCAGAGAGTTGGTTTGTTTCTTTTTTTGGATGAAATATAAGATATCTATTAAGAGCTCGTTTGGATTGAGGGATGGGAATTGGGGGGATTAGAGGTGGGAATATGGGAGGGATAATGAGGTGGGAATTGGGAAAATAATCCCACTCCCTTGTTTGGATAATGGTTGGGAATTAAGGTGGGAATAAAGGTGAAAAGTTTTTATTTGACAATTTTACCCTTTAAAAAATTACACTCATTTCTCACTTAAGTAATGGCAAATCACCTAATATATTCCCTAACTCCTAATACCTCCCCCCCCCCCCTAGGTAATAGAAATGTGGGAATAGAATTCCCAAATCCTATATCCCACCTAATTCCCAAGCTCAATTCCCTCTTACCAAACATGGGAATAGTTTGAGAGTGGGATAAATAATCCCATCCCACCTCCTATTCCCACAATCCAAACGATCCCTAAAAGGACACCAAGGGATTGACTCCCCTGTCTCCTATATACAAAAGGTTTGGAGAGTTTATTCATTTGGATAATATTGTTTCACTATACCTTTGTCTTGTTTATTTCTTCCTGTTTTCTTTTATTGTTTGGCGATTATCTTTCTTTGTACTACCTTTTCACGATGTTTTGAGTTACTTTTTCCCTTGTTCTCTTTTCCGTCTCTTTTTTTTTCTTCTCATTTATATCGTCTTACCTAGCTTTAGAAAGGTAATTATTGTCTCTGTACTCAACATTCTCTTTTAATGTTTAATCTCCCTTTGAACCAAAGGTAGCCTTTAGTGTATTAGCTGTCCACGCCTTTTGGCTTTTACTAGGTAATTTCCAGATTTCTGCATGATTATTCTTGTTGACTACAGCTTCAGAAGAGAGGATATCTTATAAAAGCTAAGAGAGAATGATGTTGTTATCTTCATCTTCCTACTATGCCCAAGAAGTTTGCGATAATGGATAGCAAGAGCGAATACATGAATGAACTTAAACTTGTGCAAGTACTCTGAAATTCAATTATATTCATTGCTGAAATATATTAATATATCCTGAGTAATAAACCCTAGCTGGCTATAATAGCTTACAAGAATAAATCTGTTTGATGTCTGTCCATCAAACTCAACCATAACGTATTATGGCTGCTCCTGTTTATTTATATTAACTAGATAATAACTCAAATAAAAAAAAGAAACTTAAACCCTAGACTCTAACATGCTTAAGCACGTTCACCCCTGATCCTCCTTGCCAGCTGGATGTCCTTTGGCATAATTGTGACACGCTTAGCATGAATGGCACAAAGGTTAGTGTCCTCGAACAATCCAACAAGGTAAGCTTCAGCTGCTTCTTGAAGGGCTAAGACAGCATGGCTCTGGAAGCGCAGATCAGTCTTGAAATCCTGAGCGATTTCACGAACAAGCCTTTGGAAGGGAAGTTTCCTGATCAACAACTCTGTACTCTTTTGGTACTTCCGAATTTCACGAAGTGCTACGGTACCAGGTCTGAACCGGTGGGGCTTCTTCACCCCGCCAGTGGTGGGGACAGACTTACGCGCTGCCTTGAAGGCCATCTTCTTAGGAGCCGTTATGGTAGACTTGCGGGCGGTCTGCTTGGTGCGGGCCATCTTGGATATTCTTGTGAAGGAATAGCAGAAATTTTTCTCTAGACCTCTTTTCCTCTGTAGCTTTCTTCTCTCTGTATTCTGATTTGAATGCAATAATGAAAACGCATAAGGGTGTATTTATAGTGAAACCCAGCTGAAGAATATGGAATGTGACTTATGAGACCTAGTTGTAGTCAAAATCTTGTTTCCTAAATTATAGAGATATATGGAAATCTTCTAGATATTATTAGGTATCCTAATAAAATAATAATAATAATCTTCAAAGGAAAGACAAGTATGGATATTGTAAACTTGTGGTATATTTTTGGAAACTTCACTCTCTGATAGTATGTTGTATTTTCAATCAGTAATTCTACGGTGAGACCGTCTTATTGCATGGCTTTCAGGTATAATTAACCCTGCACTTAGTTCTCAGTATACCACCATTTTATACAATATAAATTCTGTTTATCTGCTGTAAACAGCTTATGTACTAGCCTTCTATCAATGAGGTTGCACACACCTGGACTGTCTGGTACCAGTTTGGCTTTTACTTTGTAGCTCGTTTGGTTGCTGGGGGTTCTTTCCAAAACCATTTCGTAGAGAGGTTAATAATTAGATAATTTTGTTTTTTAGTCCCACTTATGTGTGAACTCTGTAGGGTCAGCCTGAGTTAGTGACTTCGTGCTAGCGTCTTGGCAATTTTATGTTGTCTGTTTTTATTACTCTTTGTTTTCTCAAGATTCACCTTATTTCTTTTATTTTGTGTAATTTTTGTTCAAATAAATTGACAAGGGAAGGCTTGCCCTCATTACACCCTTGTGGTGGGACTCTTCCCCGGACCCTCGCTTGTCGGGGACGCCAATGTGCGCCGGGCTGCCCTTTTGTGTAATTTTTGTTCAATGCCTTTTCTCTTGGGGGTTGAAAGGTATCTGAAGAGGTTTTCATTTGTTATCAAGTCAATCACTGCCTGACAAGTTGCATGAAGCCGGGGGTTTTAGTCTTGTCACTTTGTGCTTAATTTAGAGTCTGATTATAGTTTTCACATTGCTCAGGTTGCTGCAGGAGCCAATGGTGCTACAACTGTTTCAGCGACTATGTATTTTGCTTCGATGGTAGTGTCTTTGGACCCCCAGCAGCTCATTTGATGATATGGATATCTATATGACTATCAGTACTTTGTGTCCCAATTCTTGGTTTAACTATTATCAGTGAAATTGTAGGTTGGTATTTCAGTGTTTGTGACCGGAGGAGTTGGAGGAGTGCACAGGCATGGAGAAGAAAGTAAGTGCACCTTTTCTTGACTTTGATGGATCAGTTGCTTTCCTAAGGAGGTCCTTCATGTGAAGTCGTTTGCCAACAGTTCATAAGTCCGGTCCTGTAGATTGTTATTCTACCTACATCAGGCACATGCTACAAAGTGGGTTAAATAGTGAGAGATAGATATTCAAAATGATGTTCGAATCTCATACATTTGTATGTCAGCGGGGCTGTAACCCACTAATATCCTGACTATATAATCCATTTCTTAATTGCTTGTTTTTAAACTACTCTCTCTTGTATATAACCATGTTGAAAATCTCCAAAGTTGAAGACTTTCCGGATCTTCTAGCTTGACGCTATCCTTCTGTACGCATCTAACTATCTAAGTGAGTAAATGAAGCTTTCTAACATGATGAGCAAAATAGCTGCTTTCATAGAAGTTAAATGGATATTCTAATAAGTTGAATTGTCGATAGTCAGTAATTAAATATATGGATGAACTTCCGCAGATGGATGTGTCTTCTGATCCACAATTTGCTGGTTGACAATACTTTTTCAGCTATGGATGTGTCTTCTGATCTTACTGAGCTAGGGAGAACTCCAGTTGCAGTGGTATCGGCTGGTGCTAAATCTATACTCGACATACCTAGAACACTTGAATATTTGGTAATGGTCTAATGGACGCATGAAATATTAGCATGCTGTTTCTTTGATCTCAGTCTCCACTTTCAAACTTTCTCTCTTTGCTGTTGATGTAGGAAACACAGGGTGTGTGTGTTGCTGGATATAAGACCAATGAGTTTCCTGCCTTCTTCACAGAAACAAGTGGATGCAAGGTACTCTTCGGGATTCTAAGTTAATTATTGGTGAACAAAATGGAGATTGTTACAGTCCCTCTTTGAAGGCATTGGGATTTAATATTTAGATTTACCACTCAAAATGCTTGTGTGACAAATATATTAGCACAGCCATCAGAGTTTATCTGCAATAAACTATTCTGGACTCATTCTGTATGGCAGAGTTACCATATGCCTGATGTCTTGATCTGGTCTTGGGTTTACTTGCTCCAACTTGCTATGCGTGCACATAGCTTCCGGCATTTTTATGTTATAGTCACTCGCTTTTTATCTGTTGATCTGCAGGTTCCTTGTCGCCTGGATTCACCGGAAGATGCTGCTCGATTAATAGGTGCCCAACAATTTAGTTACCTTGTCGCATTCTCTAATGTGCCATCTTCCTTCACATTTACATTCAGAATGATGAGAGAATCTGTGTCAAAATATAAATCGGTTTTTTTGTTATTTGTTTATTTATTTATTTTTATACAGAAGCAAACATTAAACTTGAGCTTGGAAATGGGATACTCATTGCCGTTCCTATCCCTAAAGAATATTCTGCTTCAGGAAGCTTTGTTGAATCTGCAATACAGAGAGCTTTGAAGGAAGCTAGGTAGACTATCAGTCTTTGCAAAATCCGAAATTGCGTTGTTGAATATGAACAGAGCTTGCAGCCCAATGCTGATAGGAATTTACTTTTGCCTTTGACAGGGAGCAGAATATAACAGGCAGCGCTGAAACCCCTTTTGTACTTTCTAGAGTGAATGTATTGACTGGAGGAGCTTCATTGGCTTCGAGTATCCTATGATGCCTTTATATAATGTTATCTTTTCATTCTTATCTTTGTTTTCTTGTCTGATGTTTTCTTACCATGTTTGCAATCATAAACGCTACCGTATTAACCAATAGACCTCACAGGTATGTGGATCAATACCAACTGCCCTTTGCCTTTCAGTTTTGTTGAAATGCGTTATTTAGCTTGTAATTTCTCACCATTAGTTCGGTTTATTCATGTCTTTTTTTGCTGCTCTTTTACCTGTATCTCGAGCCTCGATTGTCGTGTGGTAGGTCATTCATGTAGTTTTCCTTCACCTAAATCTAGACATTGCTCTTGTGAAGAATAATGCCACTATTGGCTCTAAGATCGCTGTTTGTCTGGCAAAATTGGGAGGATATGGTGGACGTGGCAAGTTTTGACACCAAAAGTTTACTTGTATCTAACTAGGTAAACATTTTTATTACAATCTATTAATATGAACATATGCATTTATTTGATTTGAATTGATGCCTCTGTACCCTGTAATCTGTTATTTAGTTGTTCATAAAAGTTTCATCCTAAAATCAGGTCTTTTCTTTGATGGATTGTTTGAAGAGGAATCAAATAAATTCATTGAAACCATATTCGGGAACTGCTTTTGCTTGATATACATGCAAGCTGCTAAGATGTATTCCCTTGCATTCTCTTGCGACTTAGAAAATTCCGTCCTTCAACGTTGCTAATGTAATACTTGCTCTTGCAGGTGATGACGGACAGTGCCTCAATGTCCTGTGCAGGCTGTGCCTCTGAGTTGGTGACTTTATAGTTGATAGCACTGCTAAAGTGGCCAGATTCGATCTTCGCTGGTACAGCTCTCGAATGTCAAATATGCCCATTCAGCGCTTGCAATGTCATTCAAAGTCTTCCTTTATAAATTGGCCCAATTCATGCATCAGACTGGACTAGTTCTTCATACGACAGTGCTCGGGAGTTGGATAACTGTCCTTCGTTCAGACTGGATATACTCCTTATCTGGGTACTGCAGAGTGATAATTCCATATGTCTATTCGTGTTAGTCAATCCCAGGTCATCTTGTACCAGCTATCGTTTTTTTACCGTTGTTGTCGTCTGACACTCTGACCTCAGAGTTCAAAGGTTAAGACTTCCAAAGGCCATAAACATAAATTCTGGATGGGTTTAGTGTTGCAGCCACTACCCTGTGAATCTGTGACAGCATGGGTTTTGTGTTAGATTAGTTGTAAGTTAAATTTAATAATACTGTAATTAAGAAACAGGTGAACGTGGGTTTAAGAAAAACCCAACTACATTCATAGTGAAGAAGATCAAAGACACTTGATCATGTCTAGTTCAGTATTATTGTCTGCCTCTTTATTTTTAATTCACCTGTTTTACGGTCGAGCAGTCAGAGTGTTTTATTATGTTAATCTGATTGTGAAAACTCTGGTCCGGAACAAATCGTCCCGGACCGGAGAAGCGGACCGAAAACATTCCATTTGGACTGTCTTCAATCCTTTAAATATGGACTTCAGTTTTCGTCCCAAATGATCTTGGATTGATGCTCAACTATAGTTCATGCAAATCTCAGGGCTCAATGAGTTGTGGGCTTGATTCACATGTTTGTAAGACCGAATATGAATTCCCTTCATTTGCAACCAAATATACGTATATTCCGTATAATCACATGGGAAAAATGTTGGATCCTTAAAACACCAAAAGTTATCCAAAAAAACACTAACAAACAAATAAAACATCTTAAAACGAAAACATTCATTTATCAACATTACGTTTATTATCGCCATCTCGAAAACCGAAATCCGGTCGTCGGCCATTCCACCCACCCACCAGGCACCATCACACACACACTACTCCACACCAAAAACCAAGCCAATTTCACGTGCATGGCATGAAGAATACGTGCTCCTAGAGAGAGACTCCATTCCTTCTACAGTCAAAACTAACGTGGAGAAGACCAGAAAATCTCAGCAGTTTCTCATTCAACTTATTATGGTAACTGCAGTAAATACAGAATTTAGGCAAAAATATTGTACGATGACATAAACTTTAATTCAAAGTTGGAGCGTCGTTGGTTAGATTAGATTTGCTGGCATTTCTCATAATAATTACTGTTGTCTCTCTGACTGACTGACAACACAATAATAAGAAGACTTGACTTGCTTAAATTTCATTCACAGCTAGCCTGGATCTCTACTGTGAATTTTAGGACTTGTTCTCAGTGGACAAAATAACTAACCCACATGATTTGGGGTATGCGACTATGCCCTTCTCTCTACCAAATTCACGCAGTATTTTCTTCGTCTTTTAAATCGTTGGATCTGGTATAGAGTGTTTAATGAGATTGCACATCGACCATGAGCTTAAACTTTTTATCGAGGTGATTATTTAGCAAATTGTATTTTTATCACTGCTAAAAGTACTTGCAATTTTCAAAACCTTAAAACTTTGACAATTTATGAAAAAATTAAAGTAATGGAGTACTTGATGTAATATTGTCGGTATCAACGTTAGCAAGAGTAGTTGTTGCTTCATAATCCAAAAGATATGTTAGGAATCAGGACATCTATTGTAGAGTGTAGTATAATTAAGCATTAGGTATTAGGGATTTAGGGTAGTTGTACACCATCCTACATTGCAATATCATTAGCCCATTAGGTACGTATTAGGTTTCAAATTAGGATCACGACAACTCCGTTTATTATCGATTGATTATATAAGATAAGATGAAATCTCATTTGAACATATAGGAATAATACTATAGCACGAATTTGAACTCCTCCTTCTAATTTCGCCCCCTTAAATCCAATGTCTACAAAGTTTAATTAAACATAGAAAAGAACCTCTTTCTAGAAAGTCGGTGATGTAAATGCCGACAGAAACTAGCTAATACTAGTAGGAATTTTCTTAGACCTATTCACCTGTGGCTACGAAATGTTCCACGAGATAAAAATTTGGTATATTGCACATTCCTTTCTGCTGTTTTCAACAATCAGCTGTAAATGTGTTTGTCTCATTAATTTTTGACACCTTCGTGTCACTCGTACCAGAGTTGATTTCGCTTGGTTGAATAACTCAGTCAATTTACTGGTCATTTTTTTAACAACGGTGTAACAGATATAGATCGCGTGATAATTTTTCAAATCATTTCTATTTAGCTTTTGACACAGGGTATCTATATCATCTATCATATCGAGATATATACAAATTAGAAGAAGAATTGAAATTGAGGGATATATAATTCCACCGAATTAAACAACACTTTCGGGATTATTGTTTTCACCTCTCTTATTGTAAACATTAGCGAACTATGAATTGTAAACATCGTCCCACAAAGTATGCACCATAATGGAGCAATGTTTCATCCTCACATACACTGATCATGTATAAATCGTGTTCAATAATAGTTTTATATCTTAACAGTCTCGCGGATTACGAGCTCATATGAATTGAAGTACATTTGCAGTTCGGACAATGGTTTTGGCATATGGGATTACGGTCAAGTTTGTGGGATGGTCATACCTCCTGTTTTATCTGTTGAGTAGTATAAACACAAACAAAAAGGTTTTGTCTTCTTGGGTTTGGTTGAAGACAAAACGAAAGAAGACAAATAAGCTGAAATTTGTGAAATAAGCTAACTTCACTTTCAGATTAGATACAAAGAAAATGTCACGTAATTCCACTGATTTGCCCATTTTACATCACATATATTTCCCTAAATCATTGATTTGGTTACTTGTTAGGAACATTTTCATTTTTCATTATTTCGTTTTTCTATAGAAATTTAAAAGCTCTAACCAAATGAAAACTAATAATAAAGAAGCGAGAAACTAAACATTCGAAGATGAGACTCAATAAAGATCATATAATTAGGATCGACATGAAATATCGTTCGAAATCGCCGATGCATTGTAGAGGCTTTGTACCTGATAAGACTAAAAAAACTTGTCAAAATTTGTGCGATGAGTAGCAACCATTGTGGTACGTACAAACCTTAATAATGTTTATTGACATCGACCAAACAATTTGGTGATGACGTACAGGGCAGAGCTTAGTGGAATAAGTATCTTCGACCGTTTTAATAATCCAAATTTAATAGAGTTTCGCTGCTAAGTGCTAACCATGAAGATAAAGAGTCTTAATCATGTGATCATGTCCCCTTATTTATATGATGATTAATCTTAAAAATGTTAATATATAAAGCGAGTTTAAAATCTCAATCACTAAGTTAGACTATCAGTGAGGTGGATTTTTTTCACACGATATCACGTTATTAGTGATAATAAGGTCACCAATTTCCAATTTTAGGAGCACCCTCTTCCTTCTAGTGGATTGTCACACTCAGGGTGTGAATGAGCTCGTGAATTATTTACACTTGAAAGTCTAATACCCATACCATCTTTATTAGTTGTTTCCACGAGCTACATTAACACATCTTCCTTATTATCTATGTTATTTCGATCTACAAACTTCAAATGACAAGTTATGGCTTATTTGATGTTGATTTGATTTTTGGTTTTCATTTTCTAGTATTCAATTTTAAAAAGACAAACCAGAAATATTTTGTTTGAAAATTAGAAAGAGAGGCTTTTAGTTGCAAGTTTCCTTTCCTACATGAGTACTAGCAGTAGAAAGTCAATCATCTCGAAGCCAATTTCGCAACTTATTTAATTAACTTTAACGATATAATTTCGCAACTTATTTAATTAAAACTCCTTAGTAAGAGCTAGAGACTTTGAATTATAAACATTATACTTTAAGTTCTAACTACTACTCGTGCTCATTTATCAAATAAGTTAGCTGACATTCATAGACCTAATTTCTGCACGGTATCGAGCTCCTAAAAAACAAAAGTAAGGATAAAATTTTCAAGAATGGTTGGCAAAATGACAAATGAAAATTAAAAGAGAGTGGACACAAAAAGATAAATGCGCTATCTACTTTTGGAGGTATCCTTAACCACCTTGTCCTCTTTGTCTTTAATAGAGAGAAGAGGGATAAATACCAAATTGTATGTATCATATTTGTTGCCTTGTGTTTGCTTTCAAACAAATAGACTTTTTGGAATCCTTATAAATTTTTCTTTTCTTTTATGTTGTGAGGTTCCATGCAAATTCCCCAACACTTGCCCCACAAGGAAACAATTTCTGAGTAGGAGGGGTTAACTCCCTTTGTTTGTCTTTGTTAAGGCATGTTTGGATCTAAGTGTTGATTGGGAATAAATTTTGGGGGCTTTTTTCCTTGGCTCTTTTCCCTTTTATTCTCCATCCCACATCGAGTCAAAACGAACCCATCCATTCGCATATAAACCCTTTTTGTAATTTTTATTGTCCTCTGTTAGACAACTATCTGGATTAACTCTCAACTTAAGACGCGTCAGTTTAATTCAGGTTATTTCGATGTTTTAATCATCAACTTAAAAAAAGCCGACTAATTCACTTTAGACTTAATAGTGTCTAAAACAATTTTCATACGGACTAATAGCGGATCAAATTACTACATGTATTAAGAACGTAACTGTAAAACAAACGTATTGAATTTCAACTTTTCAAGAAGCGTCTCCAAATAAACTATTCGAAACGCATGTCGGAATTTCATATCCACCGATAATCAGTCATTCTTATATAAGACGGTTTCACATTAACGTATTGTAAAAGACATAGTAAATCATACTCTATTACTAATAACAAAAGAGGGGGCTCTCCTTCTCACAAATTCCATATTCCTCTGTTTTTATCCTTAGAGAGAAAAAGAAAAGAAGAAGCAAACAAATCATCTGACGACAAAACTCACTACCCACGCATTGTCTAACACTACGTACGTACCACCACCCCCCATTTCTGGAGTCTTTCAAAGCAAGCTTCTCCTCTTTCAACACAGATTTCACAAGCACAAACACATAAACTAAATAAATAAAAAAATTCCCACCAAAAACCCTAAAAAACAGAGCAAAAAACAGAGCTAGGCTGAGAAATTCAAGCTATATAACCAACAAGTTGGGAAATTTTCTTAGGGGTTTTTCTGGGTTTTATCTGAATTGCAAAACCCAGAAATATTTTCTCCTTTGATCATCAACTTACCCCTCTTTCAATCTCTTTTTAGGTAGTATTTCCTCTGTTTTTCATGTTTTTTTCATTTCTTAGCTTATATAAATGATATTTATCATCTGATTTTATGTCATATATGATATATCTTGCTGAATAAGCTATTGGTTTGTTGGTAGTTCATTTGAAATTTTGACCTGCTTAAGTTTTTCTTAATCTTCAATTTTGATATAGCATACTAGTATAGTTTTCTATAAAGTTTGCAATTTTATTGAGATTATTATTTAGGATAATATAAAAGTCTTATAATTTTTGTTTTATAAAAGGTGTGGTTTTGAGTTTTAATGGGACCAATGCTACAAGATGATGGTTCATCAGTAACGTCATCATCACCCCTTCAATTTTTCTCAATGATGTCACCAAATTTAGGGGCAACATACCCTTGGTTAAGAGAGCTTAAGCCTGAAGAAAGGGGACTTTACTTGATACATTTGTTGCTAACTTGCGCTAATCATGTTTCAAGTGGTAGTCTTGACAATGCAAACTTAGCACTTGAACAAATATCCCACCTTGCTGCCCCTGATGGCGATACAATGCAGCGTATCGCCGCCTATTTCGCTGAGTCTTTGGCCGAAAGGATGCTCAAATCCTGGCCAGGGTTGTTTAGGGCACTTCAGGGAACTAGAATGAATGTTGTTTCAGAAGAAATCTTGTCCAAGAAGCTTTTCTTTGAGTTGTTTCCTTTCTTGAAGCTGGCATTCGTTGTATCGAACCAGTCGATAATTGAGGCAATGGAAGGTGAAAAGATGGTTCATATAATTGATCTCAATGCGGCCGAGCCTGCTCAGTGGATTGCCCTTATACAGGCTTTGAGCGCGAGGCCGGAAGGCCCTCCTCATTTGAGGATTACGGGTGTTCATCAGCAGAAAAAAGTGTTAGACCAAGTTGCTCATAGGCTTACTGAAGAAGCTGAGAAATTGGATTTGCCATTTCAGTTTAATCCTGTAGTTAGCAAATTAGAGAACCTTGATATTGAAAAACTGCGTGTGAAAACCGGAGAAGCTTTAGCTATAAGCTCAGTTCTTCAATTGCATACCCTTTCGGCTTTTGAAGACGAAAACCTTAGGAGGAGTAATCCATTAGCATTGATGAAGCATGGTAATGGGGCTAATAGGCATAGCCCTAGCAATGATTCAGCTTCATCTTCACCTCAGTCAGTGATTGGTTCCGCGAAAATGGATGGTTTTCTTAATGCATTGTGGGGATTATCCCCTAAGATTATGGTTATAACTGAGCAAGATTCTAATCACAATGGCTCAGCATTGATGGAGAGACTGTCTGAAGCATTGTATTTCTATGCTGCATTGTTCGACTGCTTAGAATCTACCTTACCGAGATCATCCTTGGAGCGAAGGAAGGTCGAGAAGATGCTTCTTGGTGAAGAGATTAAGAACATTATTGCCTGTGAGGGAGGAGATAGAAGAGAACGACACGAGAAGCTCGAGAAATGGTTCCAAAGGCTCGATATGGCTGGTTTCGGAAGTGTTCCTTTGAGCTATATCGGAATGCTGCAAGCGAGGCGCCTGCTGCAGGGTTGTGGGTGTGATGGTTATAAGTTAAAGGAAGAGAATGGATGTCTTGTTATCTGTTGGCAAGATCGTCCACTCTATTCTGTATCAGCGTGGCGGTGTAGGAGATGAGATCGATCATCGACAAGATACAGTTTGATAGTGTGTTGTTAGTTTCCTTTGCATTGTAGTATGATTTTTTTGTTAAGATGCAGATGTATACCAGTAAAATTGTATGAGAAGCAACTGTGAGTTTTCTCGAGACTTCAGGTGATTAGTTCATTTCTTAGTGATTTGTTTGTATATAATGTAAGGAATTCTCCTTTTTCAAGTATTTTGTGACATATGAAGATCTTGGTAGAGTTTGAGTATACTTGTTAGCTGATTTGAGATGGTATCGAATTTGATGTTCAAAACTCATCTCCATAAAAAAAAACACATGTAAAGAACTAGAGAAGCTCTCCTTGGCATGACGAATCTCATAACAGCTCTACGATATTAACCATCATGGGGAAGCACTGTACTCCGTATAATAGTGCCCACGCTTTAGAAACACACAAAATTTACGTGATTCACTACTGGTACTTCGAAGAAGTTCGATTTTCTAGATTTGGTAATTCCTTTTAGACTTCTTGCAAAATAGCAAAGGTTCAAGTCCACAAGCCCAAATGATTGGACAGCCCATGAAATGTCGAAACTCTGAACATAATGGATCTTATCATTTGGGCTGGATCTCAGGCCCCAATCCATCAAGTCCACACTTTGTTATCCTGTTATTGCTCGGAGGGGTGTGTGTGTGGAGCGTAATCTTGATCACGGTGAGTCGGTGACTAGTGAATAGTTCAAATAACACGAGACCGTCATTTATATGCGTTGCTTATTCGTTTTGTTTATAAAGATGATTCAAATATTCAATAGAATTGTCTTTCCATTGAGATATTTCTAGATCTTTCTCTTTATAATCATTTACGACATTGTTTTTGTACTTGTACTTGACTTGCTTTTGTTTGTTAATTCGTCTAATATTGTTCAATATAACGTCAATTTACTAGAATGAGTCGGTGGAATACCTCACATTGCACATCTGCACAACTCACATGCGAGTACTCTTTCTCCAACATATACTCAAATCTCAATTTGAATAGGACGATTACGATAAAACCAATACATACATAGCATACTCCGTATTTCGGAAGCACGAACATACATATAGCTGATATTGCTAGTTGGTACTCTACTACTCTATTAGAAATACCTAGTTAGAACATAATTAAGAAGAGACTTTGATTGGAGTACGTACTACGTATGTAGCAGTACAACATCATAAATTTATAAAATGTAGGTCGAAGATCAAGATTTAAGGGCAGTTGTTGTTGGGGACCCTTCAAATTAAGGGCACTTGGGGCCTCCTCTCTTGGTCTTCCAGTTGTTGTAGCATGGGCAGGACCCTTTGTTTCCGTAGGTACCGGCTGGGACACACAAGCACTTAGCACAACATTTTTGGCAGAATGTCATACATGGCTTCCTGTATTGGGTTGCTGAGCACCTCATGTTGCACCTTCCTCCACATTCTGCATCATTTTATTGCACTCACTCTGTTAGTAATCTACACTATGTGCAATCGTATCCGGGAAAATATAATGTCACGCTACATATAGACTGCTCCACGACAATTTGTGTCTAGCTAGCGCGTGTATCTTGGTGACGTTATATAGGTATGACCGTATGTAGGCCTTATACTAACGTGTAAATTATATATGATCATATCATGACTATTACTGTGGCATGATGAATGAGCACTGTGAATTTGTGAAGTGTGTTTTACAGTCAATCTATGGTAAAAAAAATTCAGTTAAGGTAAAAAGTAAGTCCATGAGCAAAATTTACCTTGGGGGTGAAGGCTCCCTTGAGAGACACCATACTGCAAAATTAACAAAAAGGTGAGAAATTACTCAACACTTTAACAGTTAGTAACATATTTATCTAGGAGACTTGCTAGCAAATGTTGCTTACCGAATATATTTTGCTGGTGTCGAGTTGAGGCCGGGAAAAAACGCTTGCAGCCTACAACAAAAATGCATCGTCAAACTTAAGTACTCGTAACATGCATCAAGTAATCATGTTATTGAGTTTTATGTATCGTCGTAGACTCGTAGGCATGCACCAATAACATCCTTGGTCACAAATTAAAATGACTCTAAATCGACTGATCTTGTGTCATGTCAAAAATAAATGTGTCGTATACCTGGTTCTCTGTTACTAGGACTAGCATCAGTGTGAGTACTATTATGAGCTTCTTAGACATTGCCATGATTGACACTTTAGAAGAAATATGAGAAATTATAAGAAGTGGAGAGAGTAGTGTTGTGTGTTTAATTTTGATCTTTGTTGGATAATGCTGGAAATCCTTAGTGAATGAAGGTGATATATATAGACATCTCACAAGTGCACAACCATGTTCATGCATGACTTTAAGAGGGAAATTGTCTAACATGATACATTTTTGAAAGTGATGTTTGAGCCAATTGTCCTTCCATTTTTGCAAATCTTTATTTCAAGTTACCCTTTAGTTACTACTCGTATATACAATGATCCCCACTCAAGATATTCGTGTCTGTCTAATAGCGAAAACGAAATTAACCACATGAAAATAAGCTTCCAGACTCCAAATTTAAAGCTTTAATTTATCGTGTTATTTAGCGACTTCATGTTCATAGAGACTAGCACATATAGTATCTAAATTACTCCCTGAGTTTAACATACAACTATGTTTGTACAATTTTTGTGTAATTATTAAAAGTAAAAAAAAAAAAAAAAGCTATCAATTGATCTACTTTCACAGTTTCACCAATAAGGTTAACAAATATCTTTAGTTTATCAATCACGGACCTTGCAGTAAGGAGGAAATTCCTCCGCAAGTTAAGCTTTTGTCATCCAAACATAATCGAACTAATATGTCAAGATTTTCAACTAATTAATAAAGTTTGACAAGAATGATTTACGTTTACCACTACATCATTACACCCAAAACAAAAGTTGCCCAATAGTAAACGAAAATTACTCACGTTAAATTACATACTCCCCATGAAATGAGTCAATGACATACTCCGTATAAGCTTTATTAGATCTCGACAACTCTGCTCTATCATATTACAGTAAGTATTAATATATTGGAGGATACCGAATTATCGACACGTTGGCTAAATTGATGATAACTTTTGTGAAAGTGTTTTGCCGTACACATCTATTGGTATGTTCTTGTATAGTTCTATGTACATTGTAAGTCAAAACCTCCACCCAAATACGTAATAACGACTTGTACTCCGTATAATATTACGAAGGTGGTAAGAAAAAAGAAATTTACGGTTAGTTAGTTGGTTGATGGAACTGTAGCCCAGTGGGCCTGAGTATAACGTGCTAGTACTACAAAAGAAGGGTTATTGCATGAAGAAAATAGGCCCATCTCCATGTGCATTCACATGCACTCACTATTAAATTTTTCCCTAATTTTTGTGGGATGTTTGGCTTAAAGATAAAGCTGGTTTAACTGAACAATGTACTAGTGGGTCTTTGTTGCTAAGATTATACATGAACCACGCACAACACCTTAATTCCTTATACCAACATTATTGGGTTCACATTTGTTCATGAGTAATCGAAAACCTCGATCGGATAAAGTTAGCGTTCTTGAGACAAATTGGTGTGTGAGACGATATTATTATGTTAATTTGTGACCTTGAAGATGAAAAACATGAGACTTGTAGATAAAAACAAAGCGTTGAGGTTACAAGACTAACGTGTTATATACAACTACCATTTGCAATTTTGTCGTAAAACCTGCATAACTTGTCATGACTAAAAAAGTGATACCATTGGAATCTTATATTTTCCGACATATAATCTCATTAGGATAATTGCGATTCATGAGATCCACAATTAATTTCATGCCTGACCAAAAAAAAAACAAAAAAGAATGTTCCTTGGCAAGATTTTTGGGCTTAGGGGCTATAAATTGCGGGTCTAATACCCAGCAAAGAGAACTTTCGGGAAGTAAACTGTAGCACACAGGCCAGCCCGGCCCAAATAATAATCCACTAATGCTATCGAGGGCCCATATTCTATAAGGGCCCAATATTCAGTTGACCCATTTAAGTTTAAAATTGCTTGGATTATGCTGGGCTGCTGGCTGCTTTGTATTATGGTCAAAGGTTCCAAAAGCTCTTTCTTCTTGAAAATTTCTTTTTGTCTCCCTTATATCACAAACTTTGTGTGCATTATCTACCCAGATTCCGACACTTGAACGCACCATTTCGTCTAAGGTTAGTACAACTCACTACAAAGAATCAAACACAATAGAATATGTGAAAGATTTATTATATCAGCTCACAGTATAAGACAATGTTCTTTCCCCTTCGATGGACACGGGAAACAAAAAACTGATAAACGACTAGCTGACAAATACATTATGCTCAAAGCCCAAGCGTACTTTAAAGGATGAATGTAATCCTAAGTACCGGTTTACGTAAGTGAAGCAACAACGCACTCAAAATCCCAAACCTTGCAACCGCTGCTTATGACATTTTTAAAATCTAACTAGATGTCGACTGTTCGCATGCTTTAGCTTTAAACTTTTTATATTTCTATCTCATCTCACACAATCCATACTAGTCCACACCAAGTATCCTACAGACAACCACATGACAATTGATTCCAGAAAAATATAGACGCACCACGTACACATTTCGTTAAATTTAAACACATACATTATCGCCATTTCACGATGTTGTCAATATAGTCAAACGTTACCCCAAAAAAAAAAAAAAAACTCATTTGTTTTCTAATGTGATTTTCAATTTTTCATTTCATATATGGAGTATATTTTTTATTGTTATTTATTAATATTTTTTGGTTAGAAACTAGTCAAACATTTTTCGCAAGAATTTAAGTATACTTCCCGTTCAACTCAAAAATTAAAATTTCCCCCCAACAAAAAAACTAGGTTTCAACTACTCTTGTACTAGTACAACTGTAAGAGATAGAAAAGAAGTGTAACTGATACGCAACATCGCAGCTCCCAAGAATCCCCCAATTTCCAACTTCCACCCCTTCCTCTCCTCGTTTCTCCTCTCATACGTTTCTCGCTCTTCTCCCATCATAAAACATCCTTCAATTTTCCCCCAATTCAAAAAACCCCCATTTCCCAATTTCCCCCAATTCAATTGAAAAAAACCCTAAAAATGGATTTGGTGGGAAAATCAGTGACCAAAGACTTCAAAGGATTTGGGGTTTTTCAAGGGTTGATTGAATCTTACGATTCCTCAACTGGGTTTTACAGGATTACGTACGAGGACGGCGATTCCGAGGAGATTGATTCTTCTGAGGTTTCTCGGCTCATGTCAAGTGGGTCTAATTTGGTGGGTCCAATTTCCGAGAAAACGGCCGGGAAAAAAGTGGGTCGGAAGCCGAAACGGCGTCGTCGAAACGAGCCGCGTGATCCGGGTAAGATTGATGATTGTGAAATTGTTGATTCTGGTAACTTGTATGATAATCTTGTTGTTGAAGCTAAGTTAGGTCAGAATTTAGAGAACAATGCTGATGTTAGTGGTAGTGTTAATGTTATTGTTAATGATTATGTTGCTGGTAATGGGGATTTGGATGGTGGGTTGGATTTGAATCGCGGGTTGGAGTTCGATGATGGTGTCGAAAATGGGGGGATTATTGGGGGGATTGATTTGAATGTGAGTGCGGAGAATGGGGAGTTTGATGAGAATGGGGTTGGTGGTGGAAAGGTGGGATCTTTGGGTGGTGTTGGTGGGGAAGAAGGGAAGAAGGAACGCGGGTTTGATTTGAATTTAGGGTTGGATGATGAGGGCGGGAATGGGGTGAGTGGGAGTGTGGATGTTGAGGTGTGTGTAGGTTCAGGTGAAGAATTGAGGGATGTTTATGTTGGTGGGGTAGATTGTACAACAAGTTATGAGCGATTGCGAGTGTGTGGTTTGGAGGGTGTTACGCCAATTAAATGTGAGGGAGAGAATTCTGGGCGGAGGAAGAGGAGGAAAGTTGGTAATAAATCGAGCTCTAGAACTGAGAGTGTGCTGAGAAGAAGTGCCCGCCGAGCTAAAGTTGAGACTTTTGCTGAGAGTGCAATGCAAGATGATGGATTGAATGACATTTCAGTATCTGAGATTACTGAAGAGAAGCTTGCTGCTCAGGGCACGAAGGTTATTGTTGACCCTGAAGTACCTCCTCAGAAGATTGATTTGCCTCCATCCTCGGGTAATTTGAGTTTAGAGGGAATTCCTGTAGTAGATCTTTTCTCTGTATATTCTTGCCTCCGGTCATTCAGTACATTGTTGTATTTGAGCCCATTTGAACTAGAGGATTTCATAGCTGCATTGAAGAGCAAGGTGTCTAACCTGCTAATTGATTTCATTCATGTCTCCGTTTTGCAAACACTGAGAAAACACCTGGAATTTCTTGCAAATGACGGGTGTGAATCTGCATCCAGTTGCTTAAGGTAAATAATATAGTCTTAAGTAGTAATGTCTTTGGGCAAATAGTAAGTATATTGTTACTAAACTCTGAATTTTCTGTCATGAATCTAGGAGTTTGAATTGGGACTTGCTGGATGAGATTACTTGGCCTGTTTTCATGGTGGAATATCTTTTGATTCATGGATCACGCCTCAAACCTGGTTTTAGTCTTAATCAGTTGAAGTTATTAGATAGTGGCTACTATAAGCAACCAGAAAATGTAAAGATTGAGCTGCTTCGTTGCCTATGTGATGATGCCGTTGAGGCGGAGGCCATTAGATCAGAGCTTAGTAGAAGGAGAATTATGGTAGAGGGCAACACGGAAGTTGATCGGACATTTAACGGAGAACCCGGTGGGAAAAGGAAGATCTTCGCAGATTCTTCTGTTGAAAATCTCGTGAGTGAGGACGTGGAAGAGATTGCTGATGGGAATAGTGATGAGTGTTGCCTTTGTAAGATGGATGGGAACTTAATTTGTTGTGATGGTTGCCCTGCTGCTTACCACTCAAAATGTGTTGGAATTGTTAGTAGCCGTTTGCCGGAGGGTGACTGGTATTGTCCAGAATGTACCGTTAGTGGACACAGTGCTCGCTGCAAACCTCGAAAATTAAGTCGAGGTGCAGAGCTACTTGGAATTGATCCTTACGGCCGGTTGTTTTTCAGCTGCTTTGACTACCTTTTAGTGTAAGATCTCTTTGGAATTGTGTCTATTGTTATATTTTGATGGGTGACATATAAATAGACCAACAGTCCACTCTCTGCTACTACTTAAATCTATGTTCATCTGATTCTAGGAAGAGTTAGTGCTATACAATTGGAAAATCGTAAGCGGAATAAAGAAACACAGTTATTGTTATACTTGTCTCCATATGAGGTTATGAGTTACAATCAATGAAGTACCACTAGATTACTAATAATGTATTATTGTATTCTTCCATTCAAGCAAAACTCATTTTTATTATGGAATGCTCTACTTAGCGTGGTATAGCGTAAGAACAAACTGTTTGTAGCCCCAGCATTATGCTGGAAAATGTATCCCTGAATATTTGCCTAACTCGTTGTGTGTGTGTGTGTAAAGGGGGGGGGGTTGGTTTTCTCCTTTGCTTTTGGCAACATAACTCAGCCTTCTTTAGTTTGAAGTTAACTAAAATCAGATATTAGAATCTTGTCTTTTGACAATTAAGGCCTTTCATCATGAATTGATAGCTAAGCTATTTCTTTATTGAGGAAGGAGATAGAATATCCTACGGGTATTTTAATTTGAGTCTCTCTTCATACCAAGAGGTCTTTTTATAGCAAGTCTGATGATTGTCTTTCGATTCTCCTTTCTTTTCCGAAATAGGGTAGCTGGTTAGGTGTAAATGTTTGTAATTTCGATCCAAGATATCTGCTTGTGACCGGCAGTCCTGTGTAAATTGCTTATGAAAATTACTGGTATCTGTTGTTTGCCTCTTAACTAATCTTGTGATACTTGGAGGAAGTATGTAGAAAGACTTACTTTTTGAAAACTAGGAAGACATGTACAAACATGAGAGTGAAGTCTAAACAAGAAATGAACTGCAGAAGGATGTATACTTAACAAGATGTATCGAATTATTTTAAGAGAGAGTCACTTGATGTTTGTCGACTAAGATTAATTAGTGAAACTTGCCTTTCCTGTGAAATTGAAAATTTGATCAACTGGGTTTTCTGTGAAGATGTACGAAAAAGTTATCAGAGAAATCAAGATTCTTGCAGCTAATGGGAATATGAATTACTTTTTCCTCTCCCCCCATTGTTTTACATGAGTTAAAGATGGAAAGATAGGTCTTTGAATGAATATTGATTTTACGACCACATTTGCAGATCGGATTCGTATGATGCCGACTCTTCTTTTAGTTACTACCACAAAGATGACCTGAGCACTGTTATTCAACTACTGGAATCATCCAGGATTACATATGCTTCAGTTCTTAGGGCTATTTCGCAAAATTGGGCCATGCCAAATGCCTCAGCTCAGCTGGAAAGTAACATGAAATCTGTTGTATGTATGCTGAACGATGAAGATTCGACTGAGAGCCAAATCAAGAGTTCCCTGACTGAATGCCCGAGTCATCTTGCCACAGAAGGTGCTGAACCTGGTGGCGTGTTTGGTTTGGGAACCCTGGAGCATAGCACAGCGAGCGAGTACCAAAATTCAAACTCCAAGCAGTCAGATGAAGGCGTCTTACTGGCAAATGGGGTATTGCAGGATTCCCATAGACCTCTGTCTAATCTAATTGCTAGAGGGACATTGGCAAAGCGCATCTCAGCCGCCAATGGGAAAGAGAAACATTCCGTGAGTGCACAATCCAGATCATCTGATGTGGAGGTAAAAGAGGAGGAAGGATTGCAAGGATTTTTAGTAAACGATTTCATTAATAGCTATAGATTTGGTCGTACAGCTGCTATTGTGGTAGAAGAGTTATTGCGCAAGCCATCAGATAAAGTAAGTGTAGATACTCTCAAGACAGAGGAGGAAATAATATCAATTCAGTCAAAGTTTATAATGAAGAAATCATCGAAATTTTGTTGGGCAACTATTCAACAACTAAATGGGGAGAGACAAAAAGAGGAATGTGGATGGTGTTACTGTTGCAGGTTTCCGGTTGAAGGAAGAGATTGCCTATTCAACATCAAGAACAACTGTTCTATACCTAAAAGTCTTAAAGCAGATATCGATGGTACCCTGTCAGAAAGGAATAACAAAGGGCATCTTGTGGACATCATTTGCAATATTCTTTGTATGGAAGAGCGCTTGCGGGGACTTCTCTTGGGTCCCTGGCTAGGTCCTCATTACAGCGAGCTTTGGCGCGAGGGTCTTCTCAAAGCATTTGATGTTTCCTCATTGAAGCATTCACTGCTCATGGTAAGTCATGCATTTCGTTTTACCAAAGTTATTTATTTTGTCATAGTTTTGGCGGTTTTAAGTGTCCTTATTCTGGTGGTAATTTATCCAAGTGGCCCTTGTTCGAGTTGTATAAGTGTCCTTGTTCTGGTGGTAATTTATTTGACTGCGATTCAATTGGTAAGTAGCGATTCTTATACAAAGATGGAGGTTGTAGTTATAAGATCATGAATCGGAAATTTTCTATCGTCATTTTTGGTCGAGAGTTGGGAGCTGTAGCAGCTTTATCTTTGGTATCCTGGAATTTGAATAGTGCAAGAACATGCAACTGTGGTGTAAGTAGGTAGAACTTCTAGATATGTGAAGTTGAAATATTGAAGTATTGCGACGTTGCATTATTTTATTGACTCTACATTTGTTTTTCCGACTCTTTATTAGTTACCTTGTCAGTTACTTGATACTCATACGTGGATACACTCCAACACCTTATTCTTACTCATTGGAAACTGTTTCATGATATAGTACTGATTCCTAAATGCATACTAATGTTGGAGGCCGTTTTGTACTTGGGATGCCCCTTTTGCTGTTGTTGTAGCATTTCTTTATACTTCTTAAACAAGCTTACGGAAATGTATAGGGTTGCATGGGAAGAATAAGTTGACTGCATTATTTCAATACATATGAATAAAAAGTGGGTTGATTACAGCCGTGAGGTCCACGTCTTCCTTGAATAAGTTTGGTCAAGGGTTTTGGGGTTTAGGAATGGGATGAGGAGGATAAGATTGGTGAGCAAATTATAATTGATGGTTTTGGTATATAATATGCTTTTTTTTTTTTTGATAAGTAAGAATATAATATGCTTTTTTCTTGGAGGCTTCTTATGGGGTATGTTTTTTTCAGATAAGCTGGGGGTCTGACGGTCCTGTAGACAAAGTAGTGCATAATGAGGAACATTTCTGTCTTTGGGGTTAAAGGTCTAGTAGAAAAAGTCATTTAATGGAATATGTTAATTTTCTGCTGTAGATACTAAACTTATGTGAGTATTCCTGGAAGAAAAATCTAAATTAATCAGCAAAGTAGGACCTGTTAGAGATCTGGCTCTCAATAGTTTTTGTTTCATACCCTGGTTAATATGGATGAAAAAATATGCTCCTTCCCTTAAAATCCAATTGTTCCATGTTTTCAAATCCCTTTCAAATGGTGGGTCCAGAATAGTCGGATTTGACAGGAGGGAGTGGGTTTCTATATTTGATAGGTGATATTGGTCATAAAGCCTATTTCCTAATCTGACCTTTTTGCATCCTTTTGATGACCATATAGCTGGAGTCGAGTATACATCCTATGGCTCTTTCCGCGGATTGGTCTAAACATATTGATTATGTTGCCACGATGGGCTCAGCTTCACACTTTGTCGCCAGTTCACGTGGCAACTCAAAGAACGGAACTAGCAGAAAGAAGGGCAGATATGCAGACAGTGAGATTAAATCCTCATCTGATGGAAGTGGGCTGAGTTTATTCTGGTGGAGAGGGGGTAGAACATCTCGTAGTCTGTTTAATTGGAAAGTGATTCCTCGCTCATTCGCCTTGAAAGCTGCTCGGAAAGGTATGTAATGGGTCTTATTGAGGTTTTGTTTGTGCACAGACTGCACACTTATCTCATCATGTGCAATGTCTAATTGAAATTTTAATTCGATGCAGCGGGCTTTATGAAGATATCGGATCTGCAATATTCTGATACTCCTGCACACACAAAGCGAAGCAAGTTTATTGCATGGAGGGCTGCTGTGGAAGCGTCAAGAAGTATTGAACAGCTAGCTTTGCAGGTAATTTTGCTCATTTACTTCATTATGGATAGCCTCAGCAGTATAGAGTACTCAGTATAGAGTACTCCTCAATCCCCCCCCCCCCCCAAAACCCACCTCTCTAAAAATGAAGTAAAAGGGTCCTCATATTGCAAAGTGTTATTTTGATTTAGCGTACGGCGTCCTGAACTTCACATATCGAAGGTAGACTTTCTGTTCTATGAAAGAAGCATGTGTTTACAGAAGAATTGTATCCTAGGCCTTCTGAGAACTAATGAACTGATGTGCCATTAAGTGATTACACCCTGACTGCATCTGCACTAGCTCTTGCTGATTGTTGTTAGTTCCTTGTTCTGTATGTTTGATCAGGTTCGAGAGCTTGACTTGTGCATTCGGTGGGATGATATTGAGAACACTCAACCTCATTTCGTATTGGATAAGGAAACTTTAAAATCAATCAGGCTGTTTAAGAAAGTCGTAATCAGGAGAAAGTGTATAGAAGAAACAGTGTCAAAATACCTTCTAGACTTCGGCAAGAGAAAATGTATTCCAGAAGTTGTTAACAAACATGGACTGAAGCTTGAAGACTCTGATAGTGAGAGGAAAAAGTTCTGGCTGAATGAGTCGTATGTTCCTCTTTATCTCATAAAAAATTTTGAGGAGAGAAGAATCGTTCGTAAGGCTGGTAAGACAAAGCCAGGTGTAGTTCGCAAGGGTGGCAAAAAATTGAGGAAGCCATCTGAGGATAAGGGTTTTGAGTATCTTTTCTTAAGAGCAGCAAGGTCTGACAGTTATCAATGTGGACAGTGTAACAAGAGTGTCCCGAACAGGTATAACACAATTTTCCATTGTATCTATAGCTGTTTTAGTTAGTTTTGAGAGTAGGGCTCAACTAAGTAATTTGTTCTAGTCTAGATTCTGAATTGTCAGCCATACAAATTTACCTCTCATGGCTTAAATCGGCTATGATATTATGATAGTTGTAAACAAATAATGATAGGCATAAGAGGTACCTGCATCTTTATTTTCACGAGTGGCCAAGGCCTTTGGTAATAGTGATTTTTGTTTTAATATTTTTGAATTGGTAAGTTTGTATATTGTCTATACCCTTCAAAGTCACTTTGAAGAGTTCAAAGGATTCGTAAAGCTAGCCGCTTTGGATTTACTTACTGCATGTCATTTGGTAGTGTTTGCAAGCAATGCAAGATTCTAGTTTTGCTCATTTCGTAATTTGATGATACAACATGGTTTTAATATCACAAAACATGGCTGTGGCAAAGCTTGATTTGACTTCTAATGATTTCTTGTCTTGCAAGTTGTTTTGATATTCTGCTTAGAATTTCTTTGAGGCATCTTTTATGATTCTACTGTCATGTGTCCTTGTTTCTGATTTACAGAGAAATGATTATCACTCTACTATCGTTAGGTGTATTGCTGCAACTTGCATGAATTTCTGATGCCTATGAGTTTGATTTATTTGGCATGTACATAATTTCTTAGTTTCTGGAGTTATCCTCTCCACTTTGTGATTTGCCATTGAAATGACATTGTCCTTTCTTTTTTTCCCAGCGAAGCAGTGAGTTGTCAACTTTGTAATGGTATGTTTCTACCAAAATATTGCTAACAGTATTTTGATTGTTTTTCTTTAGTTCTAGTGTGTGATTGCATGTCATTTACTGTCTTCATTTGAAACCTTGCAAATATTACAGGGGATGTGTTGTGTGGTGTTAGAACTTTTTGTATCTTGTGGAGGTGTAGCATCTTGTTTTCGGAGATGGCAATATAGTTCCTATAGAAAGTTAATATTGTATCTCAATAGCTCACACGTGACGATTTTTTGTCCCTGATCTAGAAGTTTGGCTGTGGTTTACTACAAGTTCTTATTGGTAATAGTCAGGGTAATTTTTTTTTTCTTTACATACAATGGTCAGTGGGGTGGGAGATTAGGATTTAGTGACATTCCTCATTTGGAAGGGGAGCCTTGGTGCAGCGGTAAAGGTGTTGCTGTGTGATCAGTGGCTTCTAGTCCTGGGAGCAGCTTTTTGCCCCCTATACACCCTTGTGGTGGGACCCTTCCCTAGACCCTCGGTTTGGGGGGATGTGCACCAGCTTCCCCTTTTTATGACATTCCTCATTTCTTCAACTTCTGTGAGCATATTATTAAGTGTGTTATGAGAAATATCTTGTGAATTCAGTAATCCCTCTGTTCCGCTGAATTAGTTATATTTTCTTTTTGGAGAAAGACAAAGGAAAGGCACATGCAAGGGTGTTTGGGGCCGTTTTTAAGCAAGTGGGTTACTTTTGTTCCCTTGGGATTAGGAGGGAGTATGCGGAGTTCAAAGGAAATGCAAGGGATTAATAATCATTTCCCATGTTTTAGACTTTGCTTAAAAAGGGTAGTAAGCAATTGATTGTAGTACGCTGGAGAAGAATATGTAAACAATCAGTGGAACAGAGGGAGTAACAGGTTATTTTTGTCAATATAGTTCAAGTGGTATCTGACTTATCACTGCAAGCAGTCTGATGAGTATATTCTGTTACCCTATTCCTTGTACAAAGTTGCATTTGGTGTAGTTATAGTTGTCCTCTGACCTCTATGGTTCTTGTATGTCAATTGGTTGTTTGGTCTCATAACTCTTATGATTTAATATTTGGGTATGTCGATTAATTTGCCTATTCATACAATTATCAGGGTTTTTCCACAAAAAGCATGTTATGAAGTCTTCCGAGGGAGTTACTGCTGGATGTAGGTATACATGCCTAAAATGCCGAGCTGTAAAGAAAGTTAAAAGTTACACCAGCCGGGGTAAAAAGAAATTAGGAAAACTTTTGCATGCAAAAAAATTGAAGGTTGGCAGGGGTAGAGGTAGACCAAGGAAAGTTGGGAATATTTTGCCCCAATATCAGAGGATGTCCTTGCGAAATGACAAAAAGCTGCACAACCATGAGCAGCGAAATGGAAAAAAGCTAAAGAATCACCTAGCCGTGAAAAATACTAATGTATCAGCTGGCGTCCCTCTTCGCCGTTCTGAAAGGACAGCAAAGTGTGTAACACCCATACCTGATGTGGTCAAACCTGATGTGCTTGTTGGAGCCAGGAAAAGGAAGAGGAATAGAACTGTTGATGCTCAATTAAAGAAGACCTCAAAAAATCTCCCCCAGAAGAAGAGGAGAACACGCGTTTCTCACGCATTCTGGACAAATGGTCTTCGGATATCTAGAAAGCCAAAGGATGAGCGCGTGACAGACTTCAAACGAAAAAGGCTCTGTGTCGCATTTGAATCCTCAGGTGGAATTAGTCACAAACCCAAATGTTCTCTCTGCCTTGAGCCAGAATTCAAGTCAGCTCTGATGTATGTTGCTTGTGATGTTTGTGAAGGTAAAAGGTCTACCCTTTTCTGGACCTTATTTAAGCTTTAAATTTGATCCAACAAGTTGGTCTTTGTTGTTCTGTTTCATGATTTTTGATAGAGCTTACTCATTTGTGTGTAGAATGGTTCCATGGCGAGGCATTTGGACTTAACAGAAGAAATATCAAAAGTGTCATTGGATTTAAGTGCCATGTATGTCTGGAGAGGAGAGCTCCTGTCTGCCCTTTTGCTGCCAATTTAAGGGATAATACTGCTACTTCCATTGAAGCGACAAGTGAGACTGAGGAAGCTCAGGTATTACCAGAAGTTGTTAGCCCAATGGGAAAAGATGGTTTGCTGGAGTATCTTAGTAATGAAGGTCCTCCAGGTCTCCCTGAAATGACTTGTCAAACCTTTGATGGAGTTTCCATTAACAATAAGGATCCACTTGTAGACTCTGGGTTGAGCATGGAAAGGGGCTCAGATGCCTGTACGGAGGTAATATCCAGTTGAATTGAGAGTAAGAACAAGGAATCAGAGGCCACAGTAGGCTGACCGCGTCATAGTTATTAGCTTAAAGAGACAGTATGCAAGCCTAGCACATTTGCGTGGGATGCAATGGACGCAAATCTATGATATGCTCGATAGTAGTCTATTGTTGTGCCTGGTGTCTTCTGATGGCCTCAGGTCTGAGGAGTGGAGAGGCTGGGATTTTTCATCAGTAGGAATTATAGGAGAGGTGTTTGGCGTATTTTTTTATGATTTCGCAACCTCAGTCCTGATTCACATAACCAGATACAGTTACTGTAAAGGTTAGGATCATTTTCCATGCAGAAATATTTGTCAGATATTGAATTGATTCATCCAAGACAATTGAAGGAATATAATCTTAGCCTGTGTTTCTGCAATGAGCCCCTTATAATAGATTACTTGATCATTGTCTCATATTCATGGAATTGTCTCTCAAACCATTTACAAGCAGCTTTTTTTTTTTTTTTTTTTTGTTGTTTTTGTTGTTGTACGCCAAGTACCTACATCATGATTGCCTGATTGGGTCGTTTGCATATTCCTGCTCTCTTGGCATCACTGTTTTATTTATACTGTGTTTCACAGATACTGGCTTTCTTGACTCTTTTACTGTCAGAGTCATGCGCATACTCATATGTTGGTTAAACAGTGTATCTTTATATCTGGCTGATACCTGTAAATACGATGTGCTGGCTGCGATTTGTTGATTGTTGATACTACTCCATTCTCTTGTTCTCATAGATATATGCAACTATTGATAACTTACATGATGGTCAAGTGATTAGCATGCTATGTACATGTCGTTTCTATTGGTATTTCAGAAACAGCTCCCCTGCTAGTTGTTACTGGATGTTGCAGCCTGTGGATGTTCTATTTCTATATGCATTGTTGTTGATGATGCTCAGCGACTAAAGAGGTGGTTTGCTTCCTCCTGTTGATGAAGGCAGCTGGATCCTAAGTTGAGTGTGATCAATTTATTTTCTATTATCTTTCTTTTTAATTTTTAGTTTTTATATTTTGAGCTGATTACTACTTGAATAAGTTCTGAAGTGTTTATACGGCTCCATCAGTTATTGATGCGGACACGCTTGAGATCTTTGAGTTGAGATAGATTTCTTTAGACTATGCATTGAATCGTGACTGAAGGATGTCTTTCACCTGCAACTGTTTAAATCTCGGCCTTTAACACGGGTCTGAGGTAATGTTTATACTTCATTCCGTCATTATTGTGAGTTAGAGTCCTATCTCATACGTCATAGTTGTAATAGTAGCGTTGATGATTGGACAATGGTGTTGGCAAAGTTGCAAGGAGAGTATTTTGTTCAAGTGAAATTTGGAAGAACAGAGGTTATCTGGCCTGTGAGCTTGTTGTCTTAATGTTAGTTTTGCTTGGATCTAACATGCATTTTTCAGTTGTTCTATGTGCATTGTTGTTGAATATACTTAGCCACTAAAGAATTGATGGTTTGATTTATGTTGTTCGTTGTTCAGGATAGAACATGTGCATTGTTGTTGATCTAACTTAGACCGAGTAGATTGTCACTCGTATAGTCGTATATATATAATTGATGGTTTGATTTATTTTACTCCGTTTTAAAGAAATTTGGTAATTGATTGAGACGAGTTATACATCTCACACATGTTATACGAGATCGTAAATTACTCGAAACCGTAAACCTTCCGACACTTGTTTTACATGTTTACACACTTACTCATCTACTAAAGGCAACCTACACTACGTGTGTGTTTTTTTTGTATAATTCTACCGTACGGAGTATTTCAAAAGAAAAATAAAAATATGGTATACATGCGTGGGTTATTATTTTAATAATATAAAGGTATTGTTTATTATAAATAAATAGTTTGGCCGATTATTAAAAAATGACACGAGTATTTGTAAAAAGAACAAAAAGAACAAAAAGAGATTGTTTTTTCCCTTCAAAGAAAAAGAGATTGCTTTTAAAACTCGCATATTTAGGACTTGTTTGGTGTTATTATTGTTCACCGTTTGTGTTTAATTTTTTAATCATAAATTTATGTTAATGATAGAATATATTACATGTTCGTTTAGAAAATGAAAATCAACAACAAAAAAAAAAATCCAATTCTTCTCTTCCGCACAAATACATTTTCAAAACTTAAAATTGAAAACAAAAAACGGTACTAAACATACTCGGAGTACGGGGTAACGCTCGTGTGTTTTGGCAAGAAGACCGACAAAGAAAACCTTGTGACACCGACTTTGACAAACTCCTCTTAATAGTAAGAGTTACTTGTATATAGTTGTAACTTGTATGTAGTAGTTCAAATCTAGCATGATGAGGAGAGATGGAGAAAGAAATACGAGTGCTAGGAGGAACACGGAGAGGAGATGTTACATTCAAAGGTTCTTAAGTTGGCAACAACGGCTTTAACATACTTCAATATGAGCCCCTCCATGTACCAAAAAAAAAAAAAAAAAACATACTTCAATATGAACTTTAAGATCAATTATCTTGTTGAAGAAGTTCTAGGAAACAAAGTAAACTTTGTAGCAATATCGGAAGACGGCTCTCTTAAGCACCTTTGTTTTTGCTGAGTTACGCGATGGTGTCATTGTTACTTTGTGTTGCATTTTGGACGATGATGGTGTTCGTGGTTCTTGCGGACAAGAGTTTGTCCATCTTATCGAAGGGGGTATGCAGTATGGTGTATGAGAAAGGATAATATCGGGTTATGTAGTAAAAACGAGTTTGGATCCCATGTAGTTGAAAATAAACTCCACTACGTAGAGTTTGTTTAATGAGGTAAGAAAAGGAGTAGTGGCATTTTGTTTGTACATTTCAAGATTTTCTTTATGTGCTTTATTAGTTTATTATTACTATGTATATCAAACTCCACCAATTCCACCAAATTTTAACTCCATGAGATCCAAACACCTTAAAAACATATGCTCATGGTAAATTAGGGTAGTCCATTTAGATCAAACTCTTTTTTTTTTTAAGGATACGTGAAATTAAATATGCACAAAAAGTAGAAATAAAAATAGCGAATAGTTTCGCTATCAAGCGGTGAATCTTAGAGCAAAATTAAACGAAATTTTCATAGAGATTATTTCATAATGTGAGTACATAAAATGAAATTGGCTGATAATTTCACAAGAACGTCATACCATATGCGTCAATCAGAACAAAATTCATCAGTTTCTCATCATATCAACTCCTTCTCTTCCGTGATTAAATTGAACATCGTATAGAAATTGGAACCCGCCGCCTGAAGATTCAATCGAGCAACAATATCGGTTTTGAGAGTGAACTTCAATGGCAGTTTACCGCTCATAGCGCTGACCTTTAATCTTCCCTCGACATCATCATCAGGCGGTTGCACATGTGTAACCGTGGCGCGGCGTACATAATCATAAAATGATGCATTGGTGAACATGACATTCTAGAAATATATCAAACATTAATTAAGGTTTGATTATTATTATTATTAAAGGATTAATGAACAAGAGGATGATTATTATTATAAATATTTTTACCCATTTTATGTAACGCGTGGGAGGATTGGGCATGATGATTAGTTCCGAAAAAATTTCTATTATAAATTTCTCCTCAAGCTCTAACTCATCGTCCATTGATGTCAACTGCGTTATAAATGTCATAATGAGACCATATAACCCATTTATCGTTGCGCGTTAAATGATTCCAACTATATCATCAAATGGTCCGTATAAGTAACGAAATGAGGTGAAAATGACTCACTTTTTGCATTGGTTCAAAGTGGAACCGGTGGTGAAGTAATCTTGTAATCGTGGTCTGAATAATGTAATTAAAAAGCGTAATTAAAAAGATACATGTTTGAAATTTCAAGGACGAACCTGTCGTTGAGCTCGAAATCCATTAAACAGTCCAACGTGCCAACAAATGCATTGTTATCACTTGTGAACGTGAAGCGGGGAGCTTCAAAAACACGACAACATTACTAATGACGACACATTATTAGGGTAAAAAATCCATTACTCGGGTGACGCGGTTTTGATCACGTAACTTTAGAGAGACAGATTGGAGAAGAAAGCACCCTGGAACAAACAAACAAACAAACAAACAAACAATATTATTACTATATCTCTACGTATATATATCCGAAATAAAACACCGAACGAAATAAACGAACGATAGAGTAGTACCTTTTCTCGGTAAACATCCGGTGGGTTGGGCTGAGGAAATTGTAGGAGATGACTTACTGCCTCCATATTGGGGCACCGTCGAAGCAGCCAACCCAACGATTGCAACCTTAGTTTAGTAGATAGCTATCTTATTTGTGAAGAGAGAGGAACAAGTATAAGGAGAGAGCGATGAGTTGTGAATGGTTATGGAATGAGGGTTTAGCTGGAAGAAGGAAGGGTATTTTGGTAAACTGACTTCCCCAATGTCCTACTCCTGGCCAAGTAAAAAAGCTCACTTGTCTGGTTTGACTCCTGCGATTCAAATTTACTCTTTGTACTCAGATCTAATTACATTCCTACCCTCCACCCTTTTTTTTTTTTTTTTTTTTTTTATATTTGCACTTTTTCCAGAAAACTTCCTCTTTCTACTTGTGCTGTGATTTTCTGCCTGCAAGTTTGCAACACAATTTCCATCATTTTTTTTATTTGAATCAAACTCAAACTCAAGGTTAAATTTCTCACTCCATTTCATTTTCTCTCTAAGTTCTGACCCCTTTTGATTTTTTTGTTTGGTTTTTCCAACTATTTTTTCCAAAACTTTTTAACTTGTGTTCAAAATTCATATGTTTTTTGGCAATATTTTAAGCTTTTTATTGATTTTGACGACTTTTCTAAATTTCCTTTGAAAGTGTTTAAATACTTCTAAATGGTTTACAACGTTTTCGAAATTTTTTGGCGTTCACAAGACGGTTACTGGATGACGATTCATGTTAGCCGACCCCAAATCATTTTGGGAATAAGGCTTGGTTGTTGTTGTTGTTGTTGTTGTTGTTGTTGTATTTTCTCCGTCTCTCTATTTCCCCCAATTTTTACGCTCGATTTGGTAATTTTTTTTTCAATTGAATAATTAGGGTTTATGATTTACAATTTTTCCAGAAAATTCCCTCTTTCAATCGTGTTGATTTTTACTGTGCGAATTGGAGATGGAAGCGCTATACATCAAACTCTACGAGAAATACTCCAAACTCAAGGTTAATTTTCTCAATTTTCTCTCCTCATTTCCCTATTTCTAGGGTTTCTTAATTTCTGCCAATTCAATTGATTTTTTTTATTTTATTTTATTTTATTGGGTAGTCAACGAAAGAGAACCAAATCGAGGAAATTAATCAAGAGAAAAAATAAAAAATAAATTCGTCGAATTCGTCCAAAACGGGGTGACGATTTTGGCACCGACTTTTTTTTTTTTTTTTTTTTTGGTACAAAAAATTTACCGACTCTAATAACACGTACAAAAGGAACCACTTCTAGTCTAGTAAAAAAAAAAAAAAAAAGTAAATCAAAATTAGGGTTTGTTAAGGATGATGGGTGAAAATTTTGGTTCTAGATTCTTGCGTTTAGTGGGGGCGATAACTGCTGGTGAGCTGCCACCCGGATCTACAGTTGATGACTTAAAGAGTAAAGATGTAGTAGTCGTAAGGAGAATGTCAACGGGTTTTCCGACGACGATTCCGGGTACGAAAACAGCTCGTTACTACGTAGGAGAAGACGGTGATGAGCTTTTGGACAAGTATGGTTTTAAGACATGCGAACAACTTGAGAATCACGTTAAATCAAATCGCGTCAACGCTGCAATTCCAAACGTACGTTTCAGTTACGGCGTTAAGCCTTTCCCTGGCGACTCTAACCCTACTGACCCCCGCCTCGGCCGTATTACACGCGAAAAGGAAGTCTTGTTGCCTATATGGCGAATGGGCGATGCACATGCCCGGCATAAGCTTGTTCGTCGTGCAAGAATGGTCGCCGATGGAGGAACGTCGTCGTATGTAAGTAATAATATGCCTCCGCTTATTAGGACTGATGATGGGGAGAGGAGGAGAAAGCAATACGAGTATTGGGAGGAACACGTGCACGAAGAGGAGATGCTGCGCTCTGATGATCTTATGTTTGCTACTACGGCTCTAACATACTTGAATATGAAGTTCAACACCAAGTATCTTGTTGAAGAAGTTCTAGGAAGCAAGAGACAGTTCATTCGCCTGCGTATGTGGTATCATTGCAACTTCGTAGCAAGTTTTGATGACGACGGTTCTCTTAAACGACATCTTTTCTTTACTGAGTTATGCGATGGCGTCAGTGTTACGTTGTGTTGCATTTTGGATGATGATGGTGTTCGTGGTTGTGAAATCTGTGGTCATGAGTTTGTCCATCCTACCCAAGGGGGCATGCAGGCGATGCGTGCTTAATTAGAAGGTGATCCATTATTTTGTCTACTCCTAAAAATATACTAGTATATACTCATGATTCATGTACATGGTATAATAATACCCAATTCGCCTTGTTTACATTTGTGTTACTTGTTCCTGATGTTTTAGTTCGAAATACAACCACCAGGGCACCAGGTCGATCAAGATTGTTCAAATAACAAATATTTTCTAGTATTAAGTTGTCGATATTAAATATAATATTTTTTTAGCAAATTCACGTCAGATGATGTTTGATCATATATAGAACATAGTCCAAAGTTACAATCCCTTGAACATACTCCTATTTTGATTGAACACACTGGGCTACATATACAACAATTGTGAATGATGTCTCAACTTGGTGGCAATTACATACTACTCCTTGTTAAGCATGACATATAGATCAGAGACGTCTCGTATAGATGAAGAAACCTCATCACCTACCGTCAACCTTAACGGCCACTGAGTCCCACTAATGCCGTTAATCTCTGACCTCTGTTGTCCCTCCGGGAGGTGGTTAACACCAGTTACTCTAGCGTGCAGAACGTAGTCGTAGTCGTACTGGGCGGGGTTTTTCAGGTCCAACATTGACGTAAAGAAAACACTGAACTTGTCTCCAACTTTGCAGCGTAAACAACAGTCCACCTCCAACACTGCATCCTTCCCCTTGAGTGTCACACGGGTAGCTACACGGCTACACCAATAACCATAACAAAAAAGACGTATTTTTTCGACGAATTGAAATAAGACGGGAAATAAATACACGGGTCTGGTGGAAGGAGGAGTGGGTTTAAATATAAATACTGCATCTGAAAGGGTAATTTGGTAATTATCATTTGTTGTCAAAGTGTCAATTAGTAGTTATCAATCAAGATTCAAGGGTGATGCTTTTGCTAAGGAGAATCATTATCTTCCAAGGCCAATACGTCCATTATATGGACCAGATTTAATAAATTTGTTTTGGCCGTAGTAAATACCTGCTGTTTTGGCAAAATCATCGTCCTTAATTAACGCGGATAAAAGGTTAACTGTACAAAACTACTCCCTTCGGTCCAGATTAAACTTCGCATCCTCTTTTTTAGGGTCTCGACTTTGTCTTCCTCATTCCTAAACTATTAAGTTTTTTTGTCGAGTGAATAATTATTGAGGCAAGATGAAGATGTTGGTGATAATTAGCTTTAAAAAAAATTTGCTAAATGAATTATTAACAATTATTTATTAATATTCCTTTCGAAGTGCGCAAACGAGAGCGGGAAGTTTAATCTGGACCGGAGAACTGCGGTAACCTTGGGGTACATTAGAAAATTTCGGAAACCTCAAAAGTGCGTTAAAATACGGTTTATAAATAAAAGGGTAGTTTGGACTTTTGGTAATAACATATTAATCCCTTCTTTTTCAATATCTCATTTTTCTCTCTCATTCTTCCAAAAATCGAACTCAAAATTCAAATTCCCGCCTTTATTTTTGAATATTTGCAACTTAAATTTTAAATTTCAATTTCAATTTCAGGTAAATTACATACTACGGAGTTTCTATTTCGGTATTTACCCAATTTTTAATGCTCTCGATTTGGTAATTTTGTTAATTGGATAATTAGGGTTTTTGATTTGCAATTTTTTCCAGAAAAATCTACAAATTGGGGATGGAAGCGCTATACATCAAACTCTACGAGAAATACTCCAAACTCAAGGTTTTAAATTTCCCAATTTATTCACTTCATTTCCAATTTCTAGGGTTTCTTAATTTCTGCCAATTTAATTGATTTTTTTTTATTTGTTTGATTGGGTAGTCAACAAAGGAGAATCAAATTGAGGAAATTAATCAAGAGCAAGAAGTTAAATTCGTCGAATTCGTCACCGGTAATAGTTTAATTGTTTCGTTTCGGGTTTCGTTGCGATTTTCCCCCAAATTTGACAATGTTGGAATTGTTTTGGTTGTTTTTTTTGGTAATTGTTGAAGCTGCTGAGTCACTGATTAAGCATTTGACTGCGGAAAATAAGAGGTTGTCGGAAAATATTGATGAATTACGGGGTGAAGTAGTGTCGTTGAGGTACTCGTTTTCGAGCTGTTAGTATCGTCTTTGTAGGGTTTTCTTTGAAGATGTGGAGTTTTTCGAGTTCTTGGGTTGAGATGTTTTGTTTCTGTTTGGTTGCAGGAATGCTAAAGATCAGCAATTTAACGAGTTTCAGGAACGTTTGATGGACGAGAAACAGAAAAGTAAGATCACATGACTGCTGGAACATCGATTTTTTTGTGTGTGTTTGCTTGATTTCCTGCTCGGTTTGAGGCTTATGATGGAACTTGTCTAGTTCTAGGAGGACAGGTTGTATAGTGGAATCTGGTAGATTGATCATTGTCGTCTTGGTTTGAAATTTGTATGCCATGTTTCTCAAGTTCGTCTAATTATAAGTAACTTTCGATGACAGTCTTTGCCTAGTGAAAATGCGGATCATGAACAAGATACTTCAGATAAGCTATTGGATGTGTGGCTTTCAAAAAAAATTGTGTAATGGGTGTTTTTAGCTTGCATCACATATGTACATTGAGGAAGTTGGAACTAGTTCTTCTTCCCCCTCTCATGAAATAGCCATTGCACATGTGCTGCCCCGTTTATTGTTTTGATTTCATGGGTCAAGTTTTGGATGGAGTAAACCTTATAGGTGGTTGTCTTTTTCGTTTTGATTGGATCGGAATGAGGGTGAATGTCGTTGTTTTATTACTCCTATATTATAACTATTCCTCTCAACGTTTCTACAGATCAACAGCTTTCTGCAGAGATGGAGGAATTACGGAACCTGCAACAAGAGAAAACCTGTTCTAGCGAAAGAACTGAGCAACCTGAAGAGCAAAATGTAAACAGTAACCGGCGTAGCCCCACTGTTTCTCGTGGTCAAACTGATGAGTCTCCCATGAGAACGACTAGAAAACGTGCTAGGCTTTCTGTTGAGACCGACCCTGCCTCTAGTAGTCCAGCTCCTGGTCATATTCTACGATCAGCTCAGAGGAAGTTATCAACTGATCAATCAAAAACAGATGTTTCCAAAGTAAATGATTCTCAGACATTTGTTTATCTTATTTTTCTTAACTAGGCATTTGTTTCTCCTCGTCTGACCTTTTTGTTTTTGTGGAGGTGCAGACAGGGTGCTGTCAGGGTATCATTGTAAATGGAGGTGCGTGTGAGGTGTTGCTTCATTTTTAAGAAAAAAAATTCATGTTCTTAATTGCAAACTCATCATCTTAATCTTTTGTTGTTGTTGTTGTTGTTGTTGTTGAGCTGCTCTGCATTGTGATATGCTTTCAGATCCATATAAATGCGTATTCCATGGCTTGGTTGAGTGTCTTATTGGCATGAAGGTCTCTGTTGGGGATCATCCGGAAGGAAAGCGTATCCGTGCTGTTCATCAGTCCAGTGGTAATCTATTTTACAGTTATGCTTTGTTTTATTTTAAAGAGAGGTTTCCGATATATTGACTTAGGACTTATTGGCGTTGCCTTGCCTGGCCCTCTAATTTTCCTTGTAGTGATGTAGTCCATGAGTAATATCTGTACTCCAATCAATAGTAATTCGTTGCCTTTGTTTTCACGATTCTACTTGCTTAGTTGCTTATCTCCTGAAGCAACGACCCTTTGACCTATGATTCTTGTTATCCATATACCGCTATTCCTGCTGTGCTATCGAAGGATCCACCTCAGATGCTTGGTCAGCTGATGGTTTTTTTTTTTTTTTTTTAACCGCTTCTTCCTAGCTCACTTAGTCAAATTCACAAGATAGCTTTAGAGACTAGCTTCACTCAGGTGTTTCTATCTTTCTGTTCTTCTCCTTTTCGATTTAGCCTTTGTCTCTGCTAGTGATACTTTTCTTCAATTATTCCGCTGATTAGATTATACACAGATTACTAAGAGGGAGACAAACAATGGAATAGAACAATAAAGGGTGAGGGGCCATATGTATTTGTCATGAGCCAATGAGCCATTTGCTTTCTCATCCTTAGTCGACCAAGGAGCGATACGAAGATTTTAAGCTATGAAGTTTTGGGTATATGACTATATGAGTATTTTTCAGACAATAGCATTGTTGATGTTGTTTGTTAGTGAGTGTCCTTGACCAACAGCCTATCTGTGAGGTTTGGCTAGTTGACAACTTTAGCATGCAGGTATAGTGTAGCAGTGTAAGGGGGTTGAGAAAGGGGGGGGGGGGTAGGACGGACTAGGCCACCTAAACAAAGGTCCTAAGTCTGCACTCTCCAGAACTAAATGGTTTTGTGGTAATACAAGGGGTTCACCCTGGGCTAGGCAGACTGTGGACTCATCAGTGTTCACCGAGAACCTTCTTTTTTATTTTATTTTGCGCAGTCTACACCAACTCAAGCAAATTAATTTGTGTATTATTCACCATTCTTCATTTTTGTCTGGCACTATGACTCCATTTTCTATACAGGTGAAAGTCGTGACTCGTGAGGCTATAATGCTATATTATTACACTTGCAGTGTACTCGTGTGCCTTAGCAGATATTGTACCATATGTGTGTTTTTGTTATCCTTGGAACCATGAAGCTGTTTAGAGGCACTGATGTAGTCGACTACACATATTTATTAATTAGTGACAATAATTTCTTCTTTAACTGTGCTGTGGTGCTGGGTGTAATTTTCGACTATTTTGGGCAATTGCAGGTTATTCATTTAGCTTGACATGGGTAAACAAGTCTGTTGCTGATGAAGAAGAGCTGTTGTATCATGTTACCTCTTTGGGCACTTTTGCTAATGTAGCGCCAGAATGGATGAGGGAGGTTATCATCTTCAGCATGCGGATGTGCCCTATTTTCTTCGAAAAAGTATCCCGTGTTATTAAGCATCACTAGTTCTTGGCTTGTAATGCTCTGCTAGGTGCTCGTTTCTTGTACAGAGCCTTTGATCCAATGTTTGAAGTTAGTGGTCGGACGGGTGTTGATAGATTTTCGAAAGCTCCTGAGCTCTTAAGTACTCGTCTAACAGATACACGTCTGCTAGCACTGTGTCCCTTTTGTCACTGATGGTGTTAAAGTGGCAACTATGTATCGAATCATTAATATCGTTGGTTGTAACTCTTGTAAGTTGTAATTACTAAGCAGTGCTTCTGTACGGACTTGCCGTAACCCTTCTTAAGGCGCCTATCGTTCAGCTTTTAGTATTTAGAATCAACTCGTGCTTCAAAATGGCATTGTATTACTTCTGTTTCTTCAAATTATGTATAAGGAGCTGAATGTTCCTCTTCTTCTTCCCTTGTTTTTCGTACACAGAGTGGCGAACAAGAAATTATAGAAACTACTCTCTGTGCCACGCTTGCGCTTCTGCTTTGCCTGCCAATGCACCTGGGAGGCTATAGTTTGAGACAGCAGAGAATTTCGAGCAGTTGCACCATATTTTGTGAGCCATATTCTTGGTTAAATTTACGATCAAAAAGGTAATTAACCATTTCGAGCAGGTACACCGTGTATAGAGCTACATCAATGAGTGTTAAGATTATGATACAAAAATACAATCCTCGTTCAAAAAGTTGAGCTATCATGAGCTTTTCAGGTCAGATAAAGCTTCCTTGGTAGCTGCAGAAATTACGGCGTCTGAGGCATTAGGCAAGTAGTAGTATTTTCCTGCAAAAGACATTGAAGAAAGGCTTATGTGGTTGGAGAACGGGAGTGGGTTTTGCTACTTCGCCAATCTTCATATTGAGAATGGCACTCTCACATAGAGGATCGTATGAGGACACTCGGATCTTCAGTGTCGTATAAATTTAATCATTTGCATGTGTGGAAGAAGAAAGTGATAGAGCCCATACCTTGAGCTACTCTTGCTATCTCTTTGGCAAAGCCCGTTGAAACAAATTTGTTCTCTGTGTCGATAACGAGTAGAGACATTCCGGCTTTGTATATTTTAGCAGCCACTTCAATAATCTCTTCCTAAGGACAGTAAATCAACAATAAGCATCATCTCTTTTTTGCACAAAAGAAATGCAGGAAAGGGCAATATACAAAGTCCAATATCTCTTCCTAAGAGCCGAGATTTTCAGTACTACCTTTAATTCTTTAGAAGTAGGCTTAGGGGTCTCTGTAGTGATTGATTCCGGATCTGTAGAACGTTTCAGCGATATGTTTGCTCTACCATCAGTTAAGACAACAATCATGATACGCCCTACGTCTCCACTTTTCTCTGCATTTAGTCCAACTCTCACAGCCTGAGCATATGCATAAAGAAGGTGATCAGGGATGACAACAGCTATCATACCCGAAGAAAGCAAAGTCTAGTTCCAACTTCCAAGTTTTTTCTCTGTAAGAACTGTTACTAGTCTGCTAAGTGCAGAGATGAGATTGAAACAAGCAACAGGCACGCAAGATTATATTGAGTACTGACCGTTGTAAGCCCATGAGCTAGAGGAGAGCCTCCACCACATGGAAGTTTCTCGAGACGTTTTCTTGCCATAGAGATAGATCTGGAAGGAGGTAGGAGAACCTCTGCAGAATCTCCACGGAACGGAATGATACTGACCTGAGCGGCCACAAAACATCACAAAAACCAGAGGGATATCACAAATAAGAACCCCCAAAATTCTATACACAAAGTTTCTGAAACAATATAATAGACAAGTACCCAAAAACATATACAATACACAGAACAAGACACGAAGTTTAGTTAATTTTTTTAAATTTTTTTTTTTTTTTTTTTTTTATTTTACTGATGAACATTTAACAATGTGGAGATATCGGTCTGTAGACTCTTCGCCACCCATTGAACATATTAAGCTGTAGAGAAAACTACGAAAAATTATATTGAACTCTTCCTTTACCCCATCCCTTTAAATCAGCTTTCTTTCAACTGACGCTTAAACAAGCAATGATTGATATAGAATTTCAAATCATATTCATATGTCAGGGGATAGCCATTGTTTGACACTTTGACTACACAAGTCTTAAGGCCAAGATAAGGAATTGCAATAATTGAGACTAACTTTTCAGAACTTGCAAACCAAATTCACCTGATCTCTGCTTGTATAGCTCTCAGCCAACAACTTAAGGGCTGCACCCTTTGCATTTTGCATACGGTTAAGGGCCATGCTCCCACTAGCATCAACTACAAATATTACCTGTCATGAAGCATCATGAAATTTAATAGAGATTTACTTCTTTTTAAAAAAAAAACGAATAATTTCTTTTGTTGATATCTGCTGAGGGTCAGAATTGAAGCCTGTCAACAAAATCATTTCAAAGGTCTGGGATAAAAGAAAATGTGAGTAAATATTTAAAAGACAGATGCAGAAAGAAAGTTGAGAAAAGATAGAAGAGAATACCAACGCTCCAGCTTTTCTAGCCATTCTTTTTGCTCTCATATCTGTCTTTTCCACGAAAACTTTCCTAACTTTCAGCAGGTCCTTTTCTCTCCTCAGTTTTTGATATGGTGCAGCTGCTCTGAGGGTGGCATCAACAGCTAATCTTTTGACGGGACCCTGTGCAAGATAGTCTTATTTAAGCAAAACAGCAAGATGAAGCTCTGCTATGTTTACTAAAACTTTCTATTACAACAAAAGAAACCAAATCATCCAGATTCCTGGTTGTCTATAAGTTAGAGATGACCTATTACAACCTCGCTCTTCTGAAAACATGGAAAATCCATCACAAAGGGAGCAGCTTACGTTCTAGAGTTTGACATGCCAAATATAAGATTCACTCGTTACTAAAGGTACTAACCATAATCATTTGTGGAGTCTGTCTTGGGACTGTAATATACACACAAATTATTACCACCACCTGATCTTTTCAAGAGTGCAAGTCCTTAAAGAACCAGAAAAGGCAAACATTGATACTATTAATACGTATCTCGAAGATGAGAACTGAGTCGGCAAGGCTTCAATTAAATTCTACGGTCAACATATCTCGAAAGGCCTTGTCTTTTTCGGGGGTTTGGGTCATAGACTCATAAATTAGCATGTAGAATTGCAAACATATCATCATGCATTTGATTCAGTAATTATGTCGTGTTGTTTGTCTTCTGCCCACAACCAGAAAGGGAAAGGGGGTGGGGGGAGCTTTGATGGATGTACAACCTTTGGAAGCATTGGCTTAATGTAACGGCCTCTGTCCTCTGAAAATATGACGTTCTTTGCTCTTCCAGCCTTGCCTTTGCGCCTCTGAGCTTGCTGAGCAAAGAAAAGAAGCTTCTCATCTACCAAGCCTCCTTCTGCATCAAAGATAAATTCTTCAGGTAATTGATCCTGCTGCTCATTCTCCTCCTCATTCTCCTCGTCATTCTCATCCTGCAATAAAGCAAAGGTAAGCATTTATTCTGTAATTAAATCTACAAAACACGTGGGATACAATCGTACAAACTACTTAAAGCTGAGAAACGGAAAGACTAACCTCCTTGTCTTTATCCTCCTCCTCCTCTTTCTGATCCTCAGATGAATCTTGATTTTGTGGAGGGGGTGGCGGGGGAGGAGGTTGCTGTTGTTGATCTTCTGGGGGCCTTTCTTGGATATCTGAGCGCGGAAGAATTACCAGTTCAACCTGTAAGGGAAAAAAAGTTTAAAACACAAAGAAGTGAAATTAGATAATTTTAACCAATATCAGTTCTTGATATCTGGATGTTTCCATGTACACATTAAAGAACCGAACAGTTGAGACACAGAACTCCCAGCCATAGGTTCACTACAACATTGAGACTTTCCAGCGCCTCCAGGTTTCAATCTTAACAAAAATCACATGTTTGGAAACGGAATATCATTAGTATGATTGACAGATACTTAACAGCTTTCTTCAGGTCATCCACACCAACTTTCTCGCGTCCTTCTACAGCAGCCAAGCATTTAGCCACACGTGCAGCATATAACTCAGCTCTGTGACCCTGCAATATGGATGTCGAATTGTCATGACAGATATAGTAATAACAGTATCTTTCGATAACAACCTACAGCGAGATTCATCAGAGCATATAGCTGAATCAAGATTATCATTCATTAATTGTAATGATGAGCTAAAAAGTATTTTCAAGTCATCAGTACCCTAATCAAACATGTTACTGCAATGGGACGACTCATTCACCAGTCACCACTCATGAAGTCATCAGTCATGAGTGATGCTCTAGCAAACACAGTCCATTATCTATGAAAAGATAATCTCATCTTCAATTGTCTGGAGGTGCCGGTCGTGATTCATTTGACATGACTTCATTCACACTCCATAATTGTATTGCTCGGTTGTATAAAAAATTTCAAATGTAGCAGCACATTCTTGTTCGATACTTTCTCCAAGAGTCAATTCCATAAATCACAGAAAGCCTTACACCAGCTAAACATAGCCTTTGACCATTTAAACAACGAATGTATGCAAATTGCAACCAGAGGACAGAAAGATTTGCAAATTGCAACCAGATTATCAGAATGTATGCAAAATGAGATTACATTATCAGAATGGTATGCAGATAGCAGATTGCACATATCGATTCCAAAAGTTAAGTGGTTTAGCATATTTTATCAGCATAAATCAGACAAGGAATTTCAGCATCCAGGAAAAGATACTATTACTATCACATGCTACTCCTACATTAAAAATCAGAAAGGAAGCTTGGTCTCTATGACCTAAACACCTTAGCAGACAACTCAGTCCATTGATGTTTGAGAAAAAAAAATACAACTAGAGAGCAACAAAGTATACAGAAATCCGTTACGTTATAATGCGAGCATGGAATCTTAAAAAGAGAGTATATCTTTCAGAACCTGACAACCACCTCGCATTGCCTCCGTAACCAGATATTTAAGTTGCTCCCTGCTCATGGTAACGTCTTTCAAGTATTCTCTTGCCAAAATGATCTGCAGAACATGCCAACAGACAAGCAAAAGAACATGATTGAGAAATGAGTGAAATGAATATCATAGGAGATGGTACTGCTGAAACCTTTTCCCCACCTGCTCCACCTTCACATAACCCCATGTACATGTATCTGAAGGGATGTGGGGCTTATCCCTTTATGCACAGTGTTGTACATCGTTAACCCAGTGTCTCAAATGTTCTCGCCTATGGCGAGGTAAGGGGTTTTAGACTTTAGATGTAAGCAGCCTTGCCACTGTGTTTAAATCTCTAAGAGGTTGTTTCCGAATGACCCAATATGAAAGTTGCTTCCAGAACTTCATTGACCGACTTCTACTTCACGATATACGAAGGGCGAGAATCAGTGAGTCACTTTGGTTTATGTAATCACATTACAAAGCCAAAGAACAATGGGTCTTGCATAGTGTATGAATCATTACACATCATCTCAGGAAACATTTTGAGCTTTTTTATGTGACAGCTGGGAACAAATCCTGTTCCAAAATGATTTCAACATTCTGTGTTCTAAGATCTAGCACCCATTTATTAGTGTTCTCGAACCTACCCCCTAGCCCCCCCCCCCCCCCATCTCCCCCAATGTTTCCATTTTTCTTACAAATAATTCAGGAATGAGGGAAGAGAGCATGCTATGTTTTTCATGGTATAAGGGACAATCACAACAGCCCAAAAAGACAACATCCATCTCACTTTTTTGAGGACACCTTGTCATGAATAAGCTCATTATCATTTGCTTCAAAACAAAAAAGCTTAAGCACAATAAAAATCAAAGCAATGCTCATTTCAGAAAATTGGAATAGAACCCTGCATGATACCTGTGTTTTAGCGAGTTCTGTTTCTTCCTCAGCCATTTTAAACACTTCATTGCTTTGTTCCTGAAACTGTGTAGCAATCCCAACAGCTGCCACACGATCTTCAAAACTCATAGGAAGGTCTGCACTGCAAAAGGATTAAGACATTGGTGTACTATGAAAAGCAAACATGACCATATCACATAATACTGAACATCTGTGATGTCGTTTCAGGCCCTACATAACTCCTGACAATTTATAGCATGGAGTATGAACCTAAACCACCTAGTCAAAATGAAAGAAATAGCACACTTTATATGTTACATAACCAGCTCCAGATGAAATACCAGAGCATGTCAATTCAACGGAAATTTCAGTTTGATCCAACTACCATACCTCAAGTTAATGGCAACTCGATCCAATAAATGCTCACGTACTGCACCCTCTTCGGGATTATAGGTGGCAATTAGAAGGGGCTTGCACGGATGGCGAAAACTGATACCTTCTCTTTCAACAATATTCACACCTTCGGTCAAAACATTTAGAAGAAGATTGCTGATTCCTTCATCGAGAAGGTTTATCTCATCAACATATAGGACCCCTCTATGAGCTTCAGCTAGAAGTCCTGGCTGGAAAACAGTTGTCCCACTTTTGACAGATTCCTCGACATCAACGGACCCAATAAGTCTGTCCTCTGTAACACCAAGAGGAATCTGCCGAGAGCCATGGAATGAAAGAGAAGGGTCATGCTGAGGAGCAAGCTACGCATGAACGTAGAAGGCCTCTTTTTATTTTCATGTAAATTTACCTGTACAAACGGGGATTTTACAATCTTTGTCTTGACATTACCCGCAGAGTCATATTGAACAATATCAGCCAATCCATCTTCCCACCTTCACCATTTAACATCATAACTATTCAAGCCAAAAAAAGAAATTGCACCAAGACACGAAAGAAGAACAAAATGAACATTTCATAAAAACAAAACTGAGATCAGGTGCAAATTAAACTTTGTTTCAAAATATATGAGCGTGACTTCAGTCAATAAACCAATAACTTTGACCAAAATGGACATGGACAGACAGGTTTGTATTCCGCATAAAATAATTCTAGTAGCAATAAGAGCACAGGTAAACGCTCTTTGAGTAACCTTACTCTTCAGGACAAGATGGATCAGCATTCGAAAAGGAACCAACTACCACATCAATAGGTGGAAGGATGGCATGTAAACCACGAGCCATGATAGTTTTCGCTGTTCCTCTCTTCCCTGAAATACCAATCCCTCCTATATCACGGTCAATGGCCCCAAGTAGTAGCGCAGTTTTAATGGCATCCTGCACATCAGTTCCAAAGGCCACACGACAGACTTCAGAAGGTAATCAAAACAACTAAACAATCTCTCTTGGAAAACACAATACAAAATTAAACAACATTATATCCATCCTTCGCAAAATTCCACTCTTATTAGTTAATATTTCAGTCCTAAACATGCCAACAAATGCATCAAATTAACCTTCACAATACAACAAAGGCAAAAAATATACTACAGCACATATAATCTTATTTGACTACGCACAAAACACGACTATAGGTCGACAGTTTTGAGGCCGTTCTCTTCTTCCTTTTTCCATAAAGTAGTAGACAGTCATCTCATTTTCGCCTTTTTGGACACTCCCCCGGTTCAGGCACTGGCAATGATAGACGATTATTTCGATTTACGAAGGCCGAAAACAAAATGAAGCCAATGCAGCTTATCACACTTAATTACACTCAAATTTTCATGATCAACAACTTATCAGAAGCTTAATTATCACTCAACATATCCTATAACACATAATATATTCAGCAGATTACGCAATTCAACGTCGAAAAAACAAGCGTATGAAAGAAGATACAAGCACAACACACAAATTATTCACTACTACTGCAGCTGCTAGAGAGAGAGAGAGGGAGGAAGAGAGAGGACCTGTCCAATAACAGCAGCAAGGGGGAAGAACTTGCGGCCGTAATCGGCGTCGCTAGGGTTATCGGCGACGACGGCGCCATTACCGGAATCGAGAGTAGCGGCGGCGCGGACACGGAACGACGGCGGCGGCGGCGACGGACGGAGGAGACGGCGGTGAGTGAGGTTGGAGTTGAGGAAGTAGGAGAGAGGATTGGGAGTTTTGGAGGAAATGGAGATGGAGGAGAGAGAAAATGAAGGAGACATGAGCGCCATTGTTGTGAAGAAAGTGTGAGCTTCAAGCTTTCTATATTTTGCTTCCACTTATCTTCTTCTCCCTACATCATCATCATCAGTAGCAGCTTGGATTAGATTACTTACTGTCTGACTGTACATTTCCTATTTTTAGTAGTAACTTGTTTGTTACTTACCGTATATTGCGTGTCGTCGTTGCCATGAAACTCAACCAGTATTCATTCACGTGAAGGTAAAAAAAGTGTGTTAATTTTTGGTGTTATTCGGGTTGACCACACTTTCTTGACTCAAGCTCTAACTTAATTGACATCGTTAAAATTGATTGGTGTGGGCGTGTGGAAACGGCTAAAGTTGCAAACACAACAATTCGTTAATCGAATGTCCTAATTCCTTGCTAATTGTAAATTTGTCATAGCACTCATAGGTCGACTTTCATCCATGATAATCTATGGATTCTATGTGTTGGTGAGTTGGTCATGATTGAGCAAGCCCGAAAGCTATAATCAACGTTTTTTTGCCAAAACGTCATTGTTGTAGAAATGACTGAATTTTTCGTAGAACCTCATACGGGTCATAATATGAGTTATGCAAAAGTTTCAAAATTTCATACCTATTCAAAGGCGGTCCTAAGACGTATAAGGTAATGTTTTATGGGTTTTAAGATAGTTTGGAAAAAAAGTGGACAAATTGGCCAAAATTGACCAAAACCGAAGGATATAATCCACGTTTTTTGGCAAAAAAATGACACTGTCGCAGAAATGAATAAATTTTTTGCCGTAGCTCATAAAAATCATATTATGAGTTATGGCGAAGTTTTATAACTAAATTCCTATATTTTGCTCTCCAAATCAGCAAAACAACACACAAAGGTGTTTAAAAGACCAACAAACGACCTAAATCACCCCTTAAACTCTTCCAAGCCAGTCTTTAGACGGATAAGGTACTATTTGATGGGTTTTAATATAGTTTGAGAAAAGTTGCCGAAATGGCCAAAATTGAGCAAAATCGAAGGTTATAATCCACGTCTTTTGGCCAAAAATGACACTGTCACATTCACATAAATGACTAAATTTTTCGTAGTAGCTTATACGGGTCATATTATGAGTTATGCAAAAGTTTTAGCGATTAATATCTGTGTTATGATCTCCAAATAAGCAGAAAACACATCATTTGCTCGACGTGACACAACACACATAGGTGCTTGAAACACAAATAAACGAAAGAAAGCGCCCCTTAAATTCTTCAAAAACGGTCCTAAGATGTATACGGTAATGTTGTATAGTTTTTAGGATAGTTTAGAAAAAGTGGCCGAAATGGCTAAAATTGGGAAAAACCGAAACCTATAATCCACGTTTTTTTGCCAAAAAATGACACTGTTGCAGAAATGACTAAATTATTCGTAGAAGCTCATATGGGTCATAATATGAGTTATAGAAAAGATTAAGAACTTCAAACCTATATTATGCTTTCCAAATAGCTAAAAATATACAATTTGCTCGACGTGACACGAGACACTACGGTGCTTTAAACACCAATAAACGAAAGAAATCACCCTTTAAACTATTCAACGGCGGTCCTAAGACGTATAAGGTAATGTTTTATGGGTTTTAAAATAAATTGGAAAGAGTGACCAAATTGGCCAAAATTGACCAAAACCGTAGGCTATAATCCACGTTTTTGGGCAAAAAATGACACTGTCGCAGAAATGAATAATTTTTTTGCTGTAGCCCATAAAGGTCATATGAGTTATGGAGAAGTTTTCTAACTATATTTGTATATTTTGCTCTCCAAATCAGCAAAAACACACAATTTACTCGACGTGACACAAGACACAAAGGTGCTTAAAACACCAAGAAACGACATAATTCACCCTTTAAACTCTCCCAAGACAGTCTTTAGATGGATAAGGTAATGTTTGATGGGTTTTTAAGATAGTTTGAGAAAAGTTGCCGAAATGGCCAAAATTAAGCAAAATCGAAGGTTATAATCCACGTTTTTTCGCCGAAATTGGCAGTGTCGCAGAAATGAATAAATTTTTCGTAGTTTCTAATACGGGTCATGTTATGAGTTATTCAAAAGTTTTAGCGCTTAATACCAATGTTATATTCTCCAAATCAGTGAAAAACACATCATTTGCTTGACGTGACACAAGACACAAAGGTGATTCAAAACACCAAAAAACGAAAGATATACCCCTTTAAACTATTCAACGACGGTCGTAAGACGTATAAGGTAATTTTTTATGGGCTTTAAAAAAAAATTGGAAAGAGTGACCAAATTGGCCAAAATTGACCAAAACCGTAGGCTATAATCCACGTTTTTGGGCCAAAAATGACACTGTCGCATAAATGAATAAATTTTTTGCCGTAGCCCATAAAGGTCATATTATGAGTTATGGAGAAGTTTTATAACTAAATTTGTGTATTTTTCTCTCCAAATCAGCAAAAAACACACAATTTACTCGACGTGACACTAAGACACAAAGGTGCTTAAAACACCAAGAAACGGCAGATATCACCCCTTAAACTCTTCCAAGACAGTCTTTAGATGGATAAGGTAATTTTGATGGGTTTTTAAGATAGTTTGAGAAAAGTTGCCGAAATGACCAAAATTGAGCAAATCGAAGGTTATAATCCACGTTTTTTTGGCCAAAAATGACACTGTCACAGAAATGACGAAATTTTTCGAAGTAGCTCATAAAGGTCATATCATGAGTTATGGAGAAGTTTTACAACTAAATTCCTATATTTTGCTCTCCAAATACGCCAAAAAACACACAATTTACTCGACGCGACACGAGACACAAACGTGCTTAAAACACCAACAAACGACATATGTTACTCTTTAAACTCTTCCAAGGCAGTTCTAAGACCTATAAGGTAATGTTTTATGGGTTTTAAGATAGTTTGGAAAAGTGGCCAAATTGGCCAAAATTGATCATAACCGAAGGCTATAATCCACATTTTTTGGGCAAAAATGGCACTGTCACATAAATGACTAAATTTTTCTTAGTAGCTCATACGGGTCAAATTATGAGTTATACAAAATTTTTAGAACTAAATTCCTATATTTTGCTCTCCAAATCAGCCAAAAACACACAATTTACTCGTCGTGACACGAGATATAGAGGTGCTTAAAACACCAACAAACGACAGAAATCCCCCCTTAAACTCTTCCAAGGCAGTCCTAAGACGTATAAGGTAATGTTTTCTGGGTTCTAAGATAGTTTGGAAAAAGTGACCGAAATGCCAAAATTGAGCAAAACCGAAGGCTATAATCCACGTTTTTTCGCCAAAAATTGGCAGTGTTGCAGAGATGACTAAATTTTTCGTAGTTGCTAATACGGGTCATATTATATTATTATGAGTTATGCAAAAGTTTTAGCTCTTAATACCGATGTTATATTCTCCAAATCAGTGAAAAACACATCATTTGCTCAACGTGACACAAGACACAAAGGTGATTCAAAACACCAATAAACGAAAGAAATCACTCTTTAAACTATTCATCGGCGGTCCTAAGATGTATAAGTTAATTTTTTATGGGCTTTAAAAAAAATTGGAAAGAGTGACCAAATTGGCCAAAATCGACCAAAATCGTAGGCTATAATCCATGTTTTTGGGCCAAAAAAAACATTGTCGCAGAAATGAATAATTTTTTTGCCGTGGCCTATAAAAGCCATATTATGAGTTATGGAGAAATTTTATAACTAAATTTGTATATTTTGCTCTCCAAATCAGTAAAAAAACACACAATTTATTCGACGTGACACAAGACACAAAGGTGCTTAAAACACCAAGAAACAACAGAAATCACCCCTTAAACTCTTCCAAGACAGTCATTAGACGGATAAGGTAATGTTTGATGGGTTTTTAAGATAGTTTGAAAAAAGTTGCCGAAATGGCCAAAATTGAGCAAAATCGAAAGTTATAATCCACGTTTTTTTGCCAAAAATGACAGTCACATAAATAACGAAACTTTTCGTAGTAGCTCATAAAGGTCATATCATGAGTTATGGAGAAGTTTTAGAACTAAATTCCTATATTTTGCTCTCCAAATACGCCAAAAAACACACAATTTACTCGACGCGACACGAGACACAAAGGTGCTTAAAACACCAACAAACGACATATGTTACCCTTTAAACTCTTCCAAGGCAGTTCTAAAACCTATAAGGTAATGTTTTATGGGTTTTAAGATAGTTTGGAACAAGTGGCCAAATTGGCCAAAATTTATCAAAACCGAAGGCTATAATCCACATTTTTTGGGCAAAAATGGCACTATCACATAAATGACTAAATTTTTCTTAGTAGCTCATACAAGTCATATTATGAGTGATGAAAAAGTTTTAGAACTAAATTCCTAGATTTTGCTCTCCAAAATCAGCCAAAACCACACAATTTAATCGACGTGACACGAGACATAAAGGTGCTTAAAACACCAACAAACGACAAAAATCACCCTTCAACTCTTCCAAGGCGGTCCTAAGACGTATAAGGTAATATTTTCTGAGTTCTAAGATAGTTTGGAGAAAGTGACCGAAATGGCCAAAATTGAGCAAACCGAAGGCTATAATCCACGTTTTTTTAGCCAAAAATCGCAGTGTCGCAGAAATGACTAAATTTTTCGTTGTTGCTGCTACGGGTCATATTATGAGTTATGCAAAAGTTTTAGCACTTAATACCAATGTCATATTCTCCAAATCAATGAAAGACACATCATTTGCTCGACGTGAAACAAGACATAAAGGTTATTCAAAACACCAATAAACGAAAGAAATCACCCTTTAAACTATTCAACGGCGGTCCTAAGACGTATAAGCTAATTTTTTATGGGCTTTAAAATTAAATTGGAAAGAGTGACCAAATTGGCCAAAATTGACCAATACTGTAGGCTATAATCCACGTTTTTGGGCCAAAAATAACACTGTTGCATAAATGATTAGATTTTTTTGTATTATAATTAGCTCATTTGTGTCATATTATGAGTTATGGAAAAGTTTTAGAACTAAATTCCTGTATTTTGCTCTTCAAATAAGCCAAAAGCACACAATTTTCTCGACGCGACACGAGACACAAGGTGCTTAAAACACCAACAAACGACAGGAATCACCTTTTAAACTCTTCTAAGGCAGTCCTAAGCCGTATAACGTAATGTTTTATGGGTTATAAGATAGTTTGCAAAAGTGGCCAAATTGGCCAAAAATTGAGGCAAAACCGAAAGCTATAATCCACGTTTTTTTGCCAAAAATGTAACTGTCGCAGAAAAGATTAATTTTTTTGTAGTAGTTCATATGGGTCATAGTATGAGTTATGGAAAAATTTTAGAACTAAATTCCTATATTTTGCTCTCCAAATACGCCAAAAACACACAATTTACTCGACGCGAAACGAGACACAAAGGTGCTTAAAACACGAAGAAATGACATATGTTACCCTTTAAACTCTTCCAAGGAAGTCCTAAAACCTATAAGGTCATGTTTTATGGGTTTAAAGATAGTTTGGAAAAAGTGGCCAAATTGGCCAAAATTGAGCAAAACCGAAAGCTATAATCCACATTTTTTGGGCAAACATGGCACTGTCACATAAATGACTAAATTTTTATTTGTACCCCATACGGGTCATATTATGAGTTATGGAAAAGTTTTAGAATTAAATTCCTACATTTTGCTTTCCAAATAAGCCAAAAGGACACAATTTACTCGACGCGACACGAGACACAAAGGTGCTTAAAATACCAACAAACGACATAAATCACCTTTTATAACCTTCCAAGGCAGTCCTAAGGTATAAGGTAATGTTTAATGGGTTTTAAGATAGTTTGCAAAAAGTGGCCAAATTGAACAAATATTGACCAAAACCGAAGGTTATAAACTTATAATCCACGTTTTTTGGCCAAAAATGTAACTGTCGCAGAAAAGACTAAATTTTTTGTAGTAGCTCATTAGGGTCATATTATGAGTTAAGGAAAAGTTTTAGAACTAAATTCCTATATTTTGCTCTCCAAATTAGCCAAAAACACACAATTTACTCGACGTGACACGAGACACAAAAGGTTCTTAAAACACCAACAAACGACAGAAATCACCCCTTAAACTTTTCCAAGGCAGTCCTAAGACGTATAAGGTAATATTTTATGGGTTCTAAGATTGTTTGTAAAATGTGGACGAAATGGCCAAAATTGAGCAAAACCTAAGGCTATAATCCACGTTTTTTGGCCAAAAAATGACACTGTCGCAGAAATGATTAATCTTTTTGCAGTAGCTCATAAAGTTCATATTATGAGTTATGGAGAAGTTTTAGAACAAAATTCCTATACTTTGCTCTCCAAATAAGCCAAAAGCACACAATTTACTCGACGCGACACGAGATTCAAAGGTGCTTAAAACACCAACAAACGACAGAAATCACCCTTTAAACTCTTCCAAGGCAGTACTAAGACGTATAAGGTGATTTTTTTTGGGTTTTAAGATAGTTTTGAAAAAGTGGCGAAATTGGCCAAAATTGGCCAAAATTGACTACAACCGAAGGTTATAATCCACGTTTTTTTTTTTGGCAAAATTAACACTGTTGCAGAAATGACTAATTTTTTTGTAGTAGCTCATAATGGTCATATTATGAGTTATGTAAAAGTGTTAGAACTAGATTCCTATATTTTGCTCTCAAAATCAGCCAAAAACACACAATTTACTCGACGCGACACGAGACACAAAGGTGATTAAAACACCAACAAACGACAGAAAGCACCCCTTAAACTTTTCCAAGGCAGTCCTAAGACGTATAAGGTAATATTTTATGGGTGCTAAGATAGTTTGGAAAATGTGGACGAAATGGCCAAAATTGAGCAAAACCTAATGCTATAATCCACGGTTTTTGGCCAAAAAATGACATTGCCGCAGAAATGATTGAACCTTTTGCGGTAGCTCATAAAGGTCATATTATGAGTTATGGAGAAGTTTTAGAACTAAGTTCATATACTTTGCTCTCCAAATAAGCCAAAAGCACACAATTTACTAGACGCGACACGAGATTCAAAGGTGCTTAAAACGCCAACAAACGACAGAAATCACCCTTTAAGCTCTTCCAAGGCAGTCCTAAGACGTATAAGGTAATGTTTTTGGGTTTTAAGATAGTTTTGAAAAAGTGGCTTAATTGACCAAAATTGACCAAACTGAAGGCTATAATCCACGTTTTTTTGGCAAAAATAACACTGTCGCAGAAATGATTAAATTTTTTGTAGTAGCTAATAATGGTCATATTATGAGTTATGGGAAATTTTTAGAACTAGATTTCCATATTTTGCTCTCCAAATCAGCCAAAAACACATAATTTACTCGACGCGACACGAGACACAAAGGTGATTAAAATACCAACAAACGACATAAATCACCCCTTAAACTCTTCCAAGGCAGTTCTAAGACGTATAAGGTAATGTTTTATGGATTCTAAGATAGTTTGGAAAATGTGGACGAAATGGCCAAAATTGATCAAAACCGAAGGCTATAATCCACGTTTTTTTTTGCCAAAAATGACACTGTCGCAGAAATGATTTAACTTTTTGCAATAGCTCATAAGGGTCATATTATGAGTTATGGAGAAGTTTTAGAATAAATTCGTATATTTTGCTCTCCAAATAAGCCAAAAGCACACAATTTACTCGACGCGACATAAGATACAAAGGTGCTGAAAACACCAACAAACGACAGAAATCACCCTTTAAACTCTTCCAAGGCAGTCCTAAGACGTACTATAAGGTAATGTTTTATGGGTTTTAAGATAGTTTGGAAAAAGTGGCCAAATTGCCCAAAATTGACCAAAACCGAAAGTTATAATCCACGTTTTTTGGCCAAATATGGGTTTGAAAAACTACCCTATTCTAGAAACCAACAATTATATCAATAAAAGGTACTCCAAAGCTGTCCATTATAGCGTTTTGTGAATATTTAGCTCATCTTGAAAAATTGACCCAAAAACGTGTAAAACGAAGTATATAATACACGTTTTTTGTCAAGAAATTGTCCAGAAACAAAACTGGCACAATTTCTCGTGAAGGCATATTAAGGCCATGTTATGAAATTTGGTCAAAAAAATAGAGCAAAAAGCCTATGTTATCCCGACCAAAAATAGGTTATCTCGACCAGCGACGGCCTGACGGGTGTTGAAAAAGCTTAGAGGATTTCCAAAACAAACAAAAAAAGTACTTAAATTTCATTTGTAAAAACCTAAAAACATGAAATAATCTCAAGATTAATCAAACAAACAAGTTCCTTTCAATTCAATCAATTTTCAATTTCTCCCAAAAGTTCCCTGAAACGCTGCGTTTAACAATTCCAATTCCTAAACAAAATTCCTAAAACCCTCTCACACTTCATTCTTCTTCTTCACTCTTCTCTCTCTCTCTCCTCAAACCTTTTTTTTCCCTCCAATGGCTGCTGAAAACCAAGCAAAATCCGCACCAAACGATCCCAAAAAACGCAAGAGATGTTATCTCCCTCATAATGTAACTTTAATTTTTTCTGGGTCACAAATTTTCCCAACTTATTTTACTTCTTAATTTTGAATTTAAATTAATATTTGCAATGTTTTTTTGTGTGTATGATGATATAGAGACCAGGGAGAAAGAAGGGTCCGAGCCCAATAAGGCCCGGAGTTCAAGGGTTCTTCATAACTTGTGATGGTGGCAGAGAATTCCAAGCTGCCAATGAAGCTATTGATGTTATTGATTCTGTATGCTTTTCCCCCTTTTTTTGTTGATTTTATGCAGTTTTTCATTAATTTGATTTAGCTTTTTGTTAATCTCGAGTTCCTTGTAGATAAAGTTTTGATCTTTTATCTTATTTTCGATTTGTGTGTGCTGAGTAGTGTGTTGATTAAGTTTGTTTCATTTGGTAAATTGTTGTTTTGAGAGAACTTTGTGCTTGATTATGGAATTGGTATTATGGGGTTTATTGGTTTTTGTTGATGGTTGAGTGATTAGTCTTTTGGAGGGAATATGATTTAGTGAAGGAAATTGTTGTTGGGTCAAGCTCTATAGGTTAATTGGATACAAAAATGGTGAAAAGATTGTGGCTTTTGTCCCGGTGTATTTGGATTCAGTAAAGCGTATAATCTTGTGACTAATCGGGTTCCTAGCCGAGTTCTTATGTGCGATGAGAAATTGGTAGGCAGTACATGGGGCTTAACTCGTGTTTTAGCGTGCATGGAGAGAAGCGAGTTGGGAATTTTTGGGGGTTAGGTACTGTGTGCTGGAAGATCAGATTGCTTTTACTTATATTTGAGTATCCTTGACACCTGAGCTGGTGATGGATATTGTATCGGGTAAGCGTAAGTATGGAGGAAGAACATCGTTGTTGTGTTTGGTCCTATGGATTAATTGGCTGCAAACGTTGAAAATATTGCAGCGTTTTGTTTGAATACTGTCTGATAGATTTTTGTGCTGGTTTATTAGATGGAAACCGATAGAAAGATTGCTGCTTTTTGTTTAGAATACATGTTGGGGTATTTCTTCGAAACTGCTTGCTTGTAGGAAGGGGGAAATGTCCATTAAGGAAGCAGATAGCTCATCAACTATCCAAATTAATATCATCGTGCACGACTGCACAAGTTCTTTGATGATCACACAAGGTGAAAGGCATTAGATTCCCCCCTATTTGAAGTGGTATCAGTGCAGCAAAGTTACTTCTCTTGCCTTGAATGCTAAAACTTATGTAGTGAACTATAATATTATCTTATAATCCTATGACTTCCATGCTTTAATGTGGATAACGTTGATTTTGTGTAATGGTCATGCTGAGCTGAAGAGCATTTGTTTTCGTATCCGCCTTTTATGCATTCACTGTGCTATATGAAATCTCTTATCGAGTTGCAGCCTTTCTGGTTTATTTCCTTGTCTGATTTACTATCTAAACTAAGTTAAAATTTGGCTTCTGTTTCAGTTCTTTGAAGAGCTGGTCGATGGAAAGGAGTCCAGTTCTAATGTGGCAGTGATACCAGAGAAGCCCGCGAACAAAAAAATCACGTTCACATACTCTGATTCTGATGAAGGAGATGATGATGATGATGATGATGATGATGGTAAAGATGTTGTTGATGACGGGGAGGAGAGTAATAAAACTGTTCAACCTCCTGAAGATGAAGTAAAGAATGCAGATAAGGCTGATCAATCGCCGGAGGTTGTCCCAGAATCGACAGCGGATGATAATAAAGAAGCTGTTCAGGAGCAGACCGAGGGGGAAAGCGGTGGGAATGAGGAACCGCCTGAAAAAAAACAATGCACTGATGTCAAAAAATCAGATAGTGGAAGTCAGGCGATTGCTACGCCAGAGGTGTCTATTGATAAGTTAATTGAAGCTGAACTCAAGGAATTAGGAGATAAGAGCAAGGTCAGTTAACCTTCCAACCCCCTTCCCCCTTCTAAAAGAAAAACAATGTGTTTGTGGTCTTGTTTATAAATACACTCCCCTTTTGTATTCAGTGTGCTTTCTGGTTGATTTCGATCTTTATTTATCCAACTGTGGTGAGTTTGTCCCAAATTTTAGAAGTTACTGATTGAAATAAATCATAATGGGCTCACAAACTGTGCGTAGTTATTTTGTTAAGTAGCAGTCGTTCCATGAAAGTCTTGATGTAATCCTTATTATGGCCCATCCGGAAATCTACTTATGAGTGAGGTTTGCACAGATCTGACCCCGTCCCTCCTTACCCCTGCAAGCATTGGAGTAATGTTGTTCATGTTTGTTGGTATGTTAGAGATGAATAGCAGTACAGCAGTATAACCTCTTATATTAATTTCATGTTCAATTTTGTGAGTTTCCAAAGTGTGCAAGTTTGTAATAGAACCTTCTTGTTGAACCAGAGACGTTTCGCCAAACTTGATACTGGCTGCAATGGTGTCGTATTCATTCTGATGCGGAAAAGGGCGGGAGACCCAAGTCCTATAGATATTGTACAACACATTATGGCTTCTGCTGCTTCTACAAAGAAACATATGTCAAGGTCTCATTAGCTTCATAATATATTGTATTATCATCCTGCAAGCTCTTTTCTGGTTTTTTATGAAAGTGTTTTCTTTTGTCACCGTATTTTGCTAAAGCAATTACATTTCTACAGATTTTTGCTTAGAGTTTTACCAGTGGAACTCTCATGCTATGCTTCTGATGAAGAAATCTCAAGAGCCATTAAGCCGCTTGTTGAACAATATTTTCCGGCGAATGCTGAAAAGCCAGTTAAGGTACATCTCCATACTCCGTCAGCACGTTGCATAATTGGTGGTTTTTATATATTCATGTGAACCACTGTTTTGGTGATACCTGATGCTCTCTCCTTCAATAATTTTCCTCAGTATGCTGTCCAATATGATGCTCGTGCAAATTCTGGCATTGAGAGGATGAAGATAATAGATGCTATCGCAAAAGCTATACCTGAACCACACAAAGTGGATCTTAAGAATCCAGAGAAGACTATCGTTGCCCAAGTTGTAAAGGTACGTGAAGCCATGCTTTGTTTACTGTGGGTTCATCTAATTCGTATGTCAAAGCTCATGCTGACCTTGTTTTTCGCCTTTGTTCTGTTTAGACTGTGTGCATGATAGGAGTTGTCGATAAGTATAAGGAATATGCAAAGTACAACCTGAGACAGCTCACGTCCTGAATGGTAGCACAGTTCCAAGTGTCCCAACGGATGCTCTCAATTAGAGATTTAACTTGGAAAGCCATGGCGATAACAACAGCTCAACATTTTAAAGCGTGGATACTTTCTGTGGATACTTCTCAAGTGGAGATGCAGCTTGGCCTTGTTGGCCGTTGGGATGAAGGTTTATCCTTCATCAAAGATAACGGAGAGCAACACCCCTGGTCTTTACTGTTTTGAAGCTTATGGATGATTTTGTTAGCGAATGTAATAAGCCCACATAGTTTGTCTTGACTATTGAGGTTCTGCTTTTTGATAGAGACTTGTATTTCACGAGTTGGTTAATATTCAAATTAGAAAGAAGGTATTCCGAAGTCTTGTTACCACATCTCATTTTTGCATCATAGGCGAGTTGCCAGTGAAGAACCCTTCCTTGAGGGTGTGAAGCAGACATATATACAAATCGTTTTAACACACATACTCGGACTCCCAACTACAGTGAGCTTGTTGGAGTCTATATCCAGGTGCCGTATTGAGGGCATGAAGCCGAGAACTGTGCCAATTTGTCTGTTACCCAGTCTCGTACCAACAAGGCAACAACATTCAATCAGAAATTGCCCAGAAAACAATCACTGTTTTGTGAAAGAAAAGGAAAACTTGCATCATTAACTCAATACTTTGTGACAGAAAGGAACATTGATGAATTATTGGAGAGAAAAAGAAGCAATCCCTTCATATATTCTTTATAACTTTTTGTGTAACAACAAATGATGGCACAATGATTACAAATCAAAGGGGAGAGAATAAAAATAAAGAATTGCCAAATTTGCAGCTCAATTTCTCATCAATTGTGCTCCCAAACTAACTCAACAACCTTCCCATCATCACAAATCTAACAAACCCTACCATCCTCCTAAGCTGTTGCCGGCTTGTACAGCTTTTCCACCATCTTCCTGTACTCTGCAAATTCAGCAAATTTCCGAAAGTGTTAAAAACGTCGGTTCATATAAAAAGACAGCACCAACCAGAGAGAGATCATAATCTGTTTAACTAACTAAAAGAGCAGAGCCACCCACCTTCTTGATTGCTCCATAGCGCGGCAGCTTGTGTGTTCAATGGTGAGCTGGTGTTGGGTTCTGCGTTTAAGCATAATGCGAATACGGACATTAATAAACCATAGTACCATAACAATTAACAGCTGACAAACCACAGTACTAGTTAAATAATGTTCTCTAATAAACCATTGTACCATTGACAATTAACAACCAACAAACCACAGTACTAGTTAAACAAGGCTCACTAGTTATACAAGGATCACATTCATCCACAACTGATTGCGTTCGTCATATCGAAATTTCGAGCAAGGACAATGAAATGAACAAACTAGCATCAGAAATTACCTCCAAGGAGACTTTGGATGGACAGCAATATTGTTCTTACGTCGTAAGCAGAAGACCATTTGTCCTGCACACATACACATCACATCATCATCAATAACCAAATATTACCAATTAACACAAACTCAACTAATGTAACAAAGGAGACTTGTGCAAAACCCGTCTATGTCAAAACTATACCTGAAGAATGTCCAAACAGATGTTACCAAAACCATCCACATTCGGATGGAAGCACGCAGTTTCGAACTTGACCTTTGGAGGTTTAAAGGGATAATCAGCTGGGAAATGAAGAGCAAGCTTGTATTCGGTGCCTTCGAAAACGGTCTCTTTACTCCCATGGATTGTCCCTTTCCATGTGAATATGTTGTCTTCCTCTGGAAATGCTGATATTCCTGGATCACCACTCATCTGTACATACAAAAACTCATAAATTTTCGATCTTTTTACCGGTTTTAATCCAAAAGCAGGATTTGATTCAAATTTGAATTACACAATCAAGTGTTTATAAATGTATGATTCTTACCATAAGAGACATTAATTCGGATTGCAACCTGATTCAACAAAAAAACACAAAAAATTGCAAATTAATTAATAACCCAGGTAAAAACACAAATTTAAAACCCCAAAACAATCCCAATTTAAAAACCCAGTAACCCTAGTTAAAAAACCCCAATTTGAAACCCTAATTAAAAACCCCCAATTCAAAATTAGGCAAATCACATTAATCGACAAAAATCGAAACCCAGATAAATTCAAGCGTTATCTGAACAAGGGGGAGCGTCACGTGATCCCAATTCGAAAACCCAGTAACTCTAATTAAAAACCCCAATTCGAAACCCTAATTAAAAACCCAAATTCAATATTACTTCAATCAACAAAATTAATCTAATTCGATCAAAACCCAGATAAATTAAAACAATTTTAGAACAAGGGCAAGCGTCGCATGATCCCAATTCGAAAACCCAGTAACCCTAATCAAAACCCCCAATTCGAAACCCTAATTAAAAAACCCCAATTCAATCACATAAATCGACAAAATTAACCTAATTCGATCAAAACCCAGATAAATTAAACCGTTTTTACAACAAGGGCAAGCGTCAAATGATCAAAACTTCGCAATCACGACTAAAAATCGCAAGAAATTCAAATTAAAATTAAAGAAAATAAACGAAAATTTACCGTTTAAGGACAGATTTGGTATCAACGGTGGTCGCCGGAGCAACGTTCTGCTTGGCCGGAAGAACCGCCGGAGTAGTCACCGGAGTATTATCTTGATACCCACCATTAACCGTCGCCATTATTATTTATAATTAAAAATAAAAATAAAACCTTTCGTTTTCTTGGTAAATAAAAGAAGCGTAAGCAAGAATTCAACTCTTCTTCTTCTTCTTCTTCTTCTTACAGTTAGAAGAGAGAGAGAGGAGAGAGAGGAGAGAGAGTGAGATTGAGATTGAGATTGGAGAGAGAATTGATGGGAGTGGGAGGTGTGTGATTATATAAACTGTGCGGAGGAAATTATAAAAATTGAGGAAATTGAGTAATAATTATAAAAGGAAACTATTTTTTTATTATTTTATTTTTTTCGAACGTTAGAGAGTTGGACAGCGGCGATGGGTTTACGCGTCCTTTTCCAACGGCTAGTTTTTTGGTTTAAGGCTAGAGAGAGAGGTTTACTAGTTTGGGGTGGTGGAGGTCAATGTGTGTGATGAATTGATGATGAGAAGTGTGTGTGAGCCACAAGATTTATGTTTGAGGTCTCGTTATCTTTACCACTACACCACGACTTCTTTGAAGATAAAATTGATATTCAATTTGTATTGCTTGTTTTTTAAACTCTACTCCGTATTCAGTGATAGTTACGACCTACAAACTTTTCATAACCTTGGAATTAGCTTGTGCTCTATAGTCATTCGCATACACTCTTACTTTGCCCCATTTAATTATAACCTCCCAAAATATAAGTTAGAAACACAAAAGCCAAAAATAAATGAAAGTTTGTTATGTGTGTCTGACAGTTGTTGTTTTTTTTGTCTTTTGGAGGTCAAGGGAGTATTTCCTACTTGTTGGGGTTCCCTTGTTTTAATTGTCCAAGTTTTTTAAATCTGGAAGTACAGCAAGTTACAAATACTCCTAGTTTCATCCCTACAGTCCAACCTCATTACATCAATCCTGCAGGTCATGCCATGCTGTATGAAGTTTGCTGCTCTCTCGGATTCTGACCATCGTGGCCAGAACACGAGCAACAAGGGAGATATCGATGCTGAGGTTTTAGTTAACACCTACTGTAACGAGCTGCTGTTGAAAGCAAGATTCTAGAAAAGATGTCAATGTAAATAAAAATGAAAGGTAGTAAGGTACTGATATACCAAGAATAGTTCTATTCCACCATGGTAAAGAATCTTACAAACTAAATCCTATTCCATTGAAATCATACAAATTCTGTACATCGAACATTCGAGAGACGGAGGAAAACCTACTTTGAATTCTTCAGTATCATGAAATAACCTATGTACAGAATACAAACCTTGACAACACACTAAATTCTAGCAAAGATTACATTTTTGTGCTATACCAATAACAAATGGGTGGAAAAGAACACTCCTAATAGCTGCACAAAACCGAGAACTAATACTTCTACGCCTACTATATAAATTGAATATATAAATCGACCTTAATAAATTCTAGAGCTTTGTACAAAGGCCTATATATATACTTAGATTTATATGTAAATATGAACACATATGTATAAGCAAACCTTTTTTTGCTTTTTTTCTCATGTATCCACGATCTCCGATGAATATGAGGCAGCAAGGAGGGCTGCTCCAATGCCGGATCCATCTTCAGTGACCTTCAACTCCACATATGGGGCCAGTTCCTCTCCCAAGATCTCAGCCACGGCCTCATTCAGATACTCCCTGAACATTCTGTAATTTGAATATAAACCTCCTTCAACTGCAACCACTGTCCTTCGCAACTTGCTGCTGCTTGGACCTTTCACCCTGCCACCAGCAACCCCTCCACTCCCATCTCGCCCAATCTTCTTCAGTATACCGATAATGCCAGCAGCTGCAAGGCGTGCAGCCCGACGAGTCACCACATCGCATATGTTGACTACAAGTTTTCGAACTTTTAGAGGAACGTCTTGTATCTAATGAAACCAAATACCCAAAAGAGTTACAAAGGTCAGCAGTTATCGTGTCTACCACCTTTCCATAAATTAAATAATTAAAGCATAGGAAAAGTTTATCAGAAATTCATACCTCGAGAACGTCTTTCAAGATCCTCGCTACTTCTCTCAGGTCAGGAGACTCATCCTCATGCATAGTGGACATCAAAGGAGTCCTGAGACAGCATTTCTCCATTAGGTGAACTCATCAATACAAACATAAAGCATGTGATACTCAGCCTTGTCTGGATCAGTACCCACTGCATACTGTAGCCAACCTCCAAAAAGTCCTCATAGAATCCTAACCCTCCCTTCAAGTCTCAAGTCCTAAACACAACATCTCTACCAGCCCAACCCCAACCACTCCACCCACCACAATTGAAAGGGGTACGCAGAGGTCTGGAATTTACAGAAGAAACCCTTAAAAATTTCCTACAAATACTGTTTAACAAACTAATTTGTATAGTAATGGCTGCTTGTTACCTAACGCTCTCTCCATCATTAGTACCCATGGGATCCTTAGACCTCCAAACTCATATGAGATGCAAAGAAATAAAAATGCGAATAGAAGGTGAAATGTAGAGCTTCAGAATTGTAAGCAATGGAAGGATACCTTAAGATGAAAGCTTTTGAAAGGCTTGAAGAAACAGGTCCAAATATGTCCGACTCCTGTGACATCCTTAATAAAACTCTCCTCACTATCTCACCCAGATACATTCCAGATATCATTTTCTCAAAACCCTGAGACAAGAGAGAACTTAAATGTTAAATAATTCCAGCAGAATAACACTCATCCTGAAAGGGAAACAAAGCAAGACCACATGACGACAAGCTGCACGCCATGAAACTAACCTGGTCATTAGGATTAGGGCTATCTGCATCTAGCTCAATGTCGTAAGAAGTCCTCGGCAAATGTGATGACCAAAAGTTACCCCACTCCATGTTTACAACCTGATTAAATGGGCGAAAAGAGGGAAAAATGCATTAAAGAATGAATAATACTTGGTTGTTACGGTATGTAGACAAAAAAGGTTGAAGAAGATACCATGCCCCCAGTGGTAGTAGGAAGGCCTTGAGCCTTAATAATAGCGTCTGCCCGCTCAAAATAGCAGGCATTAGTTCCAGTCCCAATTATCACAGCAGCAACAGTGTCCTCGTCATTATAGTGTCCAAGAGCTAATGTTCCCACCGTATCATTTACCTGACTCAACAAATAAAATATGTTTTCGTCAATGTAACATGATGATAAACATTGCAGAGCATGGCCTCTAGTATAACAAACGTAAAGTGTACCAAGAGAGCAAGTAAATTGTAATTTTATAAGCTTACCAAAGATGCTACATGCATATCCAGGCCCTGTCTAGACAAAGCTTGTTGCAACGAATTACAAACATCCTTCCCTATCTGAAACACAAGATAGGTTCACCAATTAGGATGACAATTCCGAAAACATATTATACACAATTATAATTTGGGAAAGAAATATTGAAAAAAGAAAGAAGCCCCCAAACATAAAATCCAATAAGATACTCTTTCGGGTATGAAAGCCCGAGTTCCGTGCAAACAAGCTCAAGAAAGTACTTTAGTTGTAGATTATCTTTCTTGACATATTTAGTCAAACAAGATACATACTATAAGCAAAAAGTGACGCAGCAAATTCAGAAATCAATAAGTTCAATATCCTTGATAAACCTTTCAGTTAAATCTAAAGAACTTGCTCATGCGCAAAACATTAAATAGCTAAAGAAAATCACCATGTCGCGAATCGAAAACCCCTTGGTCCATTTCATCAGGATTCCTGAAGACACCGATGTTTGCTTCATAGGAAAAGAAAACGTGAAACCAAGTTCCCTTCTTGTGGCAGAAGAAAAATCTGAATCTCCATCTCTCTCACTTTCGACAAACTCTTTCAGTGATTCTGCAATAAAATCGAACAAATCCTGCAACGACAGTAATCCAAATTTCTAATTACAGCCATGCACATGTAGAATAACTCTGCCATAAACATGTAGTCAAGATAAGAACAACCTCACTAGTACTTGTCATTAAGTGCTCCGGGATAGGCTTCCTTTCTACGTCATGCCTGACAATGCCGGGCCTTCTGCCTCGCAGCTGAATCCGTAACACCCTGAAATTCGTACCTCCGAGATCTAGTGCGTAATATACTCCCCTTTCACTCCTATAGAAAAACCGCGGGAGATTACATTCATCAGTCCGGTGTACAATGGAAAGAAACAACCAAAGACTTAGATGGACCATATAACCGAGTAAAATGCAGCCACTAGCAGTAGCAGCATGGCAACAAAGAAAGAGACACAGTCGACACTAGACAACCAGCAACTTTATTTACAAAACAACAAGAATAAAACTAGGCAGCAAAAGAACAGTTACTATTTACTGTAACAAGGACAATAAAATCCACATTGTCATTTTTGCCCTTTCACAGTGGTGGAGGTCCACATACAATGGCAACAGGCTGTCAAGTATGACAGCCCCAGAGATAAAAACCCAAATATTCAACAGAAATATGACTAGCATCGTCCCCCACAGTCAATAAACTATCATAAAGACTACTTAGGACCAAACAAATATATAAACGCAAATCTAGCTAATCAAATCTATGATACCCTCCCATAGAATCAAACCACGCATAGCATAACGGTGACAGCCTATTTCACAGTCCTTCAAAGGCTTAACGAACAATACCACTGTCATACGCGTTCCCTCCCCATCCTGGAGCATGGGCTTGGGCGTAACATAAATTCAACAATGCAATGAAAGATAATCAATTCGAAACAGATGTCAACATGGTATCGAATAACAACAACATACGGCCAAAGCCACTGGAAAAAACATAGATTGAAATGGTATTGAGTAACACAAACAAATTGATTAATGATGATGTTAAGAATTGAGTACTAGTAAAAAAACGGAAGAAATGAGACCGAGAATGTCACATATACGATCCCACGAAAAAGATGTACTAGCATAGTTTAGGTAATCTCAATTAACTCACTCAATTGCATTTCGCACATGTCAATAACAATCCACCGAGTGAAAAAACTCTATCACTTTCACATTAGTCATTCACATTACTGCAGCTGAAGTGTGCACAAGCACAACAGTAAAAGCCATAAAAGGTGTTATACTACTTCAATACTTAGTGAAATGCTGCAACTCCTAATAAGGAAACAACACGAAAAAACGCAAACAAGACAAAATGAAATCAACTACAAACGAAACGAGGATACACAATGTAATCGCCCAAAACAATCGAAAAGATCAACAAAAACACGAAAACAACGAGCAAAACCCACAACACAACACGCAAGATCGATTAAGCAACGAAAAGATTTAGATTATGTCATTGTACCTTCATTCTTGATCAACAAATTCAGCCATATAATCAAACAAAAATCAATGAAACAATAAAAAAAAAAAAAAAAAGGTTGAATCTTTATCAATGTACCTACATTCTTGAATCATGATCACCATTTCAACCATGTCATAAAACCCAAAAAAAACGCACATTCCGACCAACAAACAAAATAGACAGAACAACATTAAATCACTGAACAAAATTAAAACAGGCAGTAAAAACTTATGATCAATGAAAAATAATCCCACCGTACCAATCATCACAAACACTATAAAAACTTGTACAACAAGATACAAATCAATCAAAACTTAAAATTAAACTCAAAAAACAGAATTAAATTAAATTAAAAAAAGATTATATACCCAGTAGGAAGTTTATCAACATAAGTGAGCAACATTTTAAGTTTGGAGCCACCTTCAGAGGCTAAACCAGCATGCATCTCAACAGCCATAGCATCAACAACTTGCTTCAATCTACTTATAGGGGTCCCACAACTTTCTTGAAATTCCCTTAATACCCCTACAACTCTCCTCCATTTTCTCCTACTTCTCACTCTCTTCCCCACCACCGCCGCCGCCACCGCACACGTCACCACCGCTATTCCCACCGCCACCCCAAACCCCACCTTCCCCATCTTCTTTTTTTATTTATCTCTCTTATTTACCCTCAATAATAAAGTTCCTATCTTTTCTCATTTTGCCGCCATAATCGGGCACCAAACGACGTCGTTGATGATCTGGGTCGGGTTAGAATCCGGTTTTATGAAATGGGTCGGGCTCCGTTTTGGGTGGTTTCCGGTGATACGGCGGTTTTCCGGCGATGCACTCGACCTGTTCGATGAAATGTTCCAGAGAGAGAAAGAGACAGCAGATATGTTTTTTTTGGAGAGAGAAAGTGAGGGGACTTGGGGTTGCGCTATGTAGTGTTGGAAAGCGAACCGATTGTTACTTATACTGGTGTGAAAATGACACTTTTGCCCTTGTGTCTAATTTCTTTTTTTAGTATTCTTTTATTTTGTTTTATTTTATTTTATTTTTGTTGATAATAAAGGGTGATGTGAGTAATATTTATCCATGATTTTTTCCATTTTTGGCTATAGAGAAATGAAAATATATTTACTTTTATGGTATGTGATCGATCATATAAGCTTAAGTATATCGTAATTCGTAAATATAGGAATTATATTTTATGATTTGTAACCATAAATATCAAATTGGCCTGGAGTTGAACAGCAAAAGTACAGATATGTTGAAACTAATAGTAATTTGGATCACGATTTATTTTGATAAAAGGTCATTTGGATGATACAACAGTGACTGTGAAGATATGTTGAAAATAATACTAGTAATTTGGATCTCGATTTATTTTGATAAAAGGTCATTTGGATGATGCATCAGTGACAGTGAAATGCTATCACTTGAGTAGTTGTGTGTAAAAGAAAATTGTCAAAAATTTAACAGTTATATAGTCACAAAATACATAGAAATTGTCTTGTTGTACTATAAGCAAGATACTGACTGCAACGGGGTGAAGTTTGTATTTCAAACACAAAAAAGGTGCAAATTCCTTTAGCTAGTGAAACTTAATTAAACATCGTTTAATGTTTACGGCATAAAATTTCATAGAACTAGAATAATCGAATAACTTAAAGTTATGATGTTCAAGCAATAACGACTAAATATCTCTCCTAACATAAACAATTTTGTAAGAATGTACGGAGTATACGCCTTTACTACCAATCCCACAAAAATAAGAATCACAGTGTAGATCACGAGTATCTATAGTGGTAATAAGATTTCCATCAATTTCTACAATTCTACCGGTCATCTCAAATACAGTAGTTATCAAGTGAATTAACATTTGAAATTTAAATCGCAATCTTATTAAAATCGTATTTGTGAAAATGTTTCGTATTATAAAAAGAAGGGTTATGTCGCTTATATGTGGACAACGTCGTAAAAAGAATCTCATTTTCTTCAACGTATTATTGTTTGAAGTTTGTACTGAGTACTAGCTAGTAGTATTTGACTCTCTTTTTTGTGCCTTCAAAATTGATTTGCTTTGTGCTTTATTGAGGGCCAGAATAAATGTGATTTTTACTGATTCTGCCCTTGGCCCTTGAATAAGTTGGTGGGTTTGGGCCGTTGGAGAGAAGGAGAGGAAAGAGTAAAGAGAGATTTATGTGAAAATTTGACTCAATTGATAAAGACATTTTCTCCTAATAGCAAAATTACAAGGTAAACATGCTCTTTGTATGGACCCCCTTCCTACCGTTTATGGTATTTATTGGTGATTTATTGTATAATTAATTGTATTATTAAATGTCAAAAGTGTCCCTTTTACAACCTACGGTTCATGTTTTATGTGTTTATTGCAAATAGTGGTTGCAAAAGTATAGGTTAATTAGTGAAATGTACCCAATTAGTCAATATTCATATACTACAAAACACTCATGTAGTAGGCAGGCAGATTGACGCAAATAAAATAATCAAGCTTACCAAACATTTTTTGTTTGGTATCTAAGTAAAACAAAGTAAACATTAAGAAAAGCAAGAGTTTGAAATAATAATACAATGATCGTAGATAGTTTACTAACTTTTTGCAAGCATTAGATTCTTTGGAGATAATAGGTTCGGCCACCTTTTGTTGTGGACTCTTGCGTTATAGTATGTTGTGAATTTGTTGTGCTTATTATACTTGTTGAATGTTGATGACTCGATATGTGAATATGCCTTCCTATTTGTTAACAAATGCGGAATATTTAAAATTGCCATTGTTCGATGAGTTTTATTAAAAACATACCGTCTGTATTGCTGAATTGAGTTATAGGCGAAACTAAGAGATTACTTAGAATCATATTGTCTATTGAATATAATGTTCACCCACGGCATAAGATTCGTAGATTGGTTAATTAATTTATAGTTGAAATGTTGGGTGTAATGATAACAATGGTAGAAAAAACAAATACTCCGTATAGTATAATATGAGTAAATTATGGGGGTTTTCTACTATTATAGCAACAATGGGATCATAGTAAAATTCTCAACCTATGACCTATGTACATAGCAATGTAGTTTTAACATTACCAAAAACAATTTCACATGTTTAATTTGGGTTTCCTTCTAGATTCCCAAAAAAAAAAAAAGAGGCAAAAGGGCAAAATGGTCAGAATGATAAAATGTTTCCAGGTAAGCACCTGCCTTGACCATACAAAAAGCTTCTGGTTTGCTGTTAATAAAATAAAGTATCATCCTTCCAATGCATTTCTTTTTAGAGAATTTTGTAGGGAGGATCCAACTGGCATTTGGGACAAACTACTAGGACAACCTCAGAAAACCAACAATGTAAGTGAATTTATAATACTAAAATAAGACAACCATTGAAAAAAATAAGAAAAAAAAACAGTGCTCCAACTAGAAAAGGAAAGAGAGTGAAAAAGTAGCTTATGGCCTTAGCGAAATAAGCTAAGGTTGACGTAACAGTTATAAATTCAACGTGTATGTTTACATGTGTACGAATAAAGTATAAGGTATCGATAGCTCACGAGTCGGTAAACATATATCGATGAAAAGTAGTATAGTAAAGTATTTCTATATTACGGGGATGTATGGTAGATTTTCCGGCGAATACGGTAAGGAGAAAAGAAAGAAAGCGAGTGAGAGGCGAAGGCGCCTAAATAATAAAAGAGAGAAAGAAGTGGGGAGTGTGGGAGTGGAACGGCGACGTTTGTTAGCGTAAATGAGCGAGAGCGCGGGTATACGACGCCGTACAAGTGGGCAGCTGTCTCCCGCCAAAATCCAGCTAAGCAGCACTGATAAAGCATGAAAAGTTGTCACCCTTCCCTAGTCATTTCTTCTCGTCTCTCCATATCGTACGGCCATATGTTGGTGTACCAAAGTATATCATATCATATGTTAAAATTTATAAAATGCACATACTCCTATTACTACCAATAATAGTACTAGTACCCACTTGTAAAATTGTAATATACTTGCTCTTTGTATATACTAATCCCAAACTCCCCAATCTGTACCAATAATGTAGTATTATTCGTAACTCTAGAATGAAGATGGTTTTGGATTGCATACAACCAGAGAAAGAATTTACCGACTCTTATATCTATGGTGGGTACTCGAAATTAATTCGATTTTATGATGATGATCGATGTAGATATTAGTGGTACCCCTATCATATGAGAGAATTTTGCCACACGCCTTTTATATATGATCCTACCCAACTCGAATCTGAACTAAATTGGGTGATGACATGAAGATCAACCAACTAACACTAGATGGATCTGAGGATGCAAGACATGTTACCTCGTTTTTAGTTAGTAGTAATGTACGGAGTATTGTTTAGTATCTCCGTCGTTCCGTCTCGTATTAAAATTTAAACACCAATATTTCTCATTTTAATGAATCACGTACTAATTCACTATTCGCCTAATTTCATCGTTGAATTAACTGTACATGTGCACATTCCATATAACTACGTATTGAAGAAACGATAGGCGCTATGATGTTTGTTAGTTTCAATTTGACATCGTGGTATTCGAACAATTATCACAACTTTTTAAGATTCATAACACCGTCATGTGAGTGCGATGCATTTCACCACACATTTATTAAATTAAGTTAACTAGCTTAATTAGAGAATAGAGAAATAACATTGTCATGATCACCTGAATCATTCCTAAATCTATGAAAAAAGAGCACGATTTTAATTTAATTTATCGTTGCAACTACCACGTCGAGCATGCAAACGACCTAATCAAAAGCATTACATACAGTAGTACTACAATATACTACTGCCACACTCATTGTGGGACGACGACGTAGCTGGCCATTATTTCTGCTGTAAATATTATAATTACCGTTATTTGACAGTTTGAATACCATTAATGTAGCATTGACTACTCCATTTTAATTAGTCTTTGAACAACATTAACATTAGTCTTAATTCTTTTGTTTAATTATAACGACCCTAAACCATTTTGTTTATGCACATACACTTGCAAATTTAAACGACGAAGTAATTAAGAAAAGGTACGTTACAAGAAAACGAAGTAATCCAAGCACTAATCCATGACTCAATTTAACATTTTCTTCAATTCGCATGGTTATAATATGATCCTAATTAATACCACTCCGTCCCAATTTAAACTTCCCATGGAATTTGAAATCCTCTCACATTTTCAAAAGCCATGGAAAGTTTAATTTGGGACGGAGTGGTAATTAATTCGAGAGTTTGCTATTTAATTTATAGCCTAAATTTAATTAGTTTAGATCAGCTTTCATGTACTCGTAAATCCGGCTATTACACAATGAATCAAAAAGTAACGTAGGGAGCATGCAACAATCATATACGGAGTATATTTTTTTTTTCCTGTACAAATGTAAGTATTTATACCTACTAAGGCTACCTCAATAATAACCATGTACTGATGTACCCGATGCTACCTCTACAATTCTACATGAATTTTGAGAATCATACACAACAATCATGGAAACAATAGTCCCGTAAAAAAAAAAAAAAAACTAAAAAATGGAAAGAATAGTAAAGAACTATTTTTTCTCTACGTTGTCGTCTTGTCGAATGTCGATCTATTCTTGCTCCCATCTTTTCAGTGTAGTATAGCTGCATAGGCTAAGTTATGAGAATTTGAATCGAGTCAACTCTAATGTTTACTCCCCATCGGTTGCCCTAATTATTAACGAGTAAGCCAAAAGCGTCAACCATTGAGTAAGAATTAACTTCATATATATATACTCGTAATCCGATCCGTATATCGGTAATATCCGCAATTATATGTTGTCTCCGATCTAGTGGCAACCATAAGCCGCATCGGCGAGCAAAGAAACTTCAGAAGACTTAGACAGAGTCAAACCACGAGAACCACAACTTTAAACTTGCGTAATAATGTCAATATGTGTGAAGCTAGATTTGATCTGCCTAACTCTAGATTTTTTCAAATTCAAAGTCCAAATAAAAAGCTGACCTTGAGAAAACAAAGTAACCGCCCGACCAAAAAGCGCACCAAATCCTCCACATATAATCACATTTTGTGCTACTCTTGTAATGTCTCTTTCTTACATGTCTCCTATTATTTCCTCAATTCAAGCTCATCTAATCTTCTAGCTCTTTCCATCAATTTTCGATATTTTTATAAGAAAATATCTACAAAACAAAATGGTAAATTAAAGCCCTGAATTGTTACATATATTTGATCAAATTAATTTTATTGGCCGCTAGACTTCAGTAACGCGTGCCTCCGAAGTACAATTGGTTAACTTGAATATAACGATATCTTTTCCGATGACAGGTTGCCTAGTTGGAGCCTTGGAGTCGTTGTAGGTAGCAGTGTACTCGTAAGTAACCAAATAGGAGTATAGTCATATGCATGCATGGACTATTTTGAGTATTTTCTCGTGCGTACGTATAAAATTCTTAGCTTGTAGCTATTTGACTTAGAAAGAAGAGTAGCTGTGTACGTTATTCATTCCTTGTCATACGGAGTATGAGATTTGGTCGGGGGTCAACGGTATGCAAGTCGTCATATAACGTTTGCAAACCATACAAATTAAACATTACCGTTTTATTTGTTTTATTATTATATACAAAGTTTTTTATTTTAATATATTTTATGCATATGGGGTAATGTTAAGAATCGGCGAGCTTGGACGAGATCACCAAAATTCTATTCCCGTAAGATTGGAGTAAACGTATTTAAGTACAATATCTCTGATTTTGTTTAATTTGTGTTATTCTACGTAATTTACACAATATTCTCAACGAATAAATAGAGTCCTCCGTAATATTTGGTATGATCGATCAGGTTGTCGAGGCTGATCGATCGATCAATGCTAGCATGCAGATGGAACAACAAATTAAAGGAGAGAGTCCAGCTTAAGATGGAAGCTAACAAATTAAATTTCTTCACCTCTTTCGTGAAGATTAGAAATCCATACATACAGCTGTTATGAGCTAAGATGAGACCTGAAAATGTGCAAAACGGTATGTACTTTGCAATTGTTTGCATATATTTTGCGTTCTGGCAAAATAAAACAAGGCTCCACCTCGTTGATGATGCTTTGGTTGTCAATTTGTCAGCACTTATTTCATCCCCATTTTGTTCATCTCCTACACTATACTTTTGGCCCTTTTCGATACTGTTGGATTTTCTTACATGTGAATCTTATACAAACTTCTATAGCTATACGTTGACATACAACTTGACATGGTGAAATGTGAATGCACATCTTTTGAGTTTTCCCAATTAATCAAACAAAACAAATGTATGTAATAAGCTAATTAACCCAATTCAAATTTAAAACTCTTGAAGTCTGTATTCATGCTTCGTATTATTCTAGTTCTATATGAGTAATAATACGACACGATCGATTCTTTACTTGAAATGCTGGTGATACGGTTTTAATTGAAAAATTACAAATTCAATCATGATGTTACACCAGCGTGTGATGTAATCGTATTCCTGGTATATATTTTAACTAAGGTAAAACTAAAGACAGTTATCATATGCATTTGAGGGCCTTTTGCCAAACTAACTATTTAATTGAAACTATTCTCCGTAATAGCCATACTCAAATACTAATGCCAAGAATGACAATCTTAGGAATAAAATTGCCAAACCAACGCATGGTAATTGGTAGCCGGTTTAACAATCAATTTATATAGTTATTGAACCAATATACTGTATGCCAAACCAACAGCTTTATACATCCGGTCCAACATCACCAAATAGATCCAAGTATCCTCCAGTAGCTTAATAATCAAACGCACTATTCTTTTCCAATTCATAAATTCGCAATCAAATTTGTTGTTCTTAAATCAAATTTTTTCCCAAATCATAATCAGTCTCCCACCAAATTCTGAATTTTGGAGATAAAAAATTTCATGAATAAAAAAAAAAAACAAAAAACATACAAAATCATTATTTCGCCGAATTCAGTATAGCCACGACTAAGAGCTAGGTACCTGCCCAGAAATCATCATACCTTTGTCTTGAAATGTTTCTGCTTTTCTCTTATTTGCAAATTGACAAGTCCTTGGATTATGTCCAATTTCTTTGCAAGTTGAACAAAATGAACATCGATTGACCTCACAATACTTCTTAATATTCTCCATCTCTTTAATTATCATACTAGGAATTGAATTATGCAAGGTAAGAACATCCCGCGTTCCGAAGCCATGATGATTCTCAGATTCTGAGGAACAACGATCTTGGGGAAAAAGGGCCTTTTTCTTTTTTAGGGCAAAAGGGGTTTTGGGTTTATTTCTGCTATATTTCATAAAACCGGACCAAATCTTTTTTTTTATTTTTTTTATTTTTGGGTTCAAATTCATTCATTTTCCTATAATTTGGTCATTTTGGATAATATTATTGTTGTATGGCTATTATGGGCAATAGTTTCAATTAAATGGCTACTTTGCCAAAAGGCCCTGCATTTGAACAGGTTTACATCAAACAAATGGACTGTCTCACGTCGATTCATAGTCACTATTTTTAATTTGCGCGATCTTAATAAGTTACGTTAGAAAATTCAAAGGGTCATCGACCAGAGAATTGAAAAAAGTTTAGATTCGTCAACTACTACAACTTCAATCTCATATCATCGGAAATTTCAAATCCTAACTCGACTTACTTCATGTTTGTGATGGTACGACTTACGAGTGAAGTATACTACTTCTCCTACAGACTACAGTCCTACCTGCTAGATTTAGACTCCATACTGAGTCATTGACGCACGTTTGGTAATTAAATTCGAGTGTAGTAGGACGGTCCACGAGTGAGCGGCTGTTTTGACGCGTGTCATTATGAGCAACATATACATTTCCATGAGTTTGCCAACTCAGCTCAACCAAATGGGGGACCGTGTTTGGCTGCTACTATTTGCTACCTCCTCATCGCACTCAAACTCGTTTGATTTCTCTCTTTAAAGTCCAAACAGCTGTGGACCGTACCAAACACTGCCTTATACGATTTTCCGCGTGCCATTCCTTTTATATGGGCTTATGGGGCCACATCCATGTAAACAATATATTTTGTTGGGCCAGAACTCTGGATTATCATGTGGGAGCCCACGTTGTGCGGCCCAATACTTAAGTAACTTTTTTTGGTTAAGCACCTAAAAGAAAGGATATGTTAATAAATTAAAGTTAAATTTTTTCTTTACTCCTTCCGCTTTTTAGATTTTTAACAAACATTTCATTTGAATTCCTTTTAAGCTAATAAAACGGAGAGTATAGTAAAAAGTTACCTCAATAGTTTATGGAGGGAAATGAAATAGTAACAGAAGCCGTTTTGTAACTTATTTGCAACACATACAACAATCGATTAATCAATCTACATACCATATCAAACACCAAACAATTCATACGATGGTGTATCATTAACAACCACTACTCCTCCAAGTATGCGTCTTCCAAATCTTTTACTTGTTGTCTGAAATTCATTACATAAAGTATTAAAAGAACCAAAGGATGTAAGAATTAGCCACCATCAATATAGACGGATCCAAGAAAACGTTACCAACCACTCTACATACATTTTCTCGACCCTACCGATAATTTCGCTCTACACAGGCTTAAGTCCACAACTTTACGCCACTATGTGTCCGGCGCACAAGTTCGATAGACCAAGAGACAACTGAAATGCCACGTCCTCACCAACGGAAAAAAACCAGATAACCGAATCATTTCCACGAATCCAACGGTTTCACTCTTATCTTCACCCACACGCTCCCAAAAAATCTCCGAGAGAAAAAAAAATGGCGGGAGTAGGCGTCTTCCACTTCAAGCTTTCAACACCGCCATTAATGGCGATGTCCAGCTCAATCAAGGAGAGAGAATGTTCTAAGCCTAACAACAGTCTCTCAACTTCCGACGAAAAAATTAGGAATTCTAGGGTTTTGGTTTTGGGCGGCACCGGCAGAGTCGGCGGCTCCACCGCCGTCGCTCTCTCGAAATTCTCCCCCGACCTCCGTATCCTCGTCGGTGGCCGCAACCGGTAATTATTCACTAATTCAAATTTTTTTATCTTGATTATGTATAAGTATAGTAATTAAGTATTGAATTGGGGAAAAATGTGAATTTTTTAGTGTAATTGTGGTGTTGAATTGTTGAGAATTGGTGGTGGTAGGGAGAAAGGAGCAGAAATGACGAAGAAACTCGGCGAGAAATCGGAGTTTGTTGAAGTTGATATTGATAATGTGGATGCACTGGAAGCTGCTTTGGAAGGTAATTTAGTTGTAAAGATTGATTAGGGTTTATGTGAATTATTTTCTATCGGAGTCGAATGTGTTCGTAAGATAATGTTGAATTAGTCTTTAGTTTTAGCCGCTATTCGCGAATGTGTCATGTTACTCATGTATGTCATTTCCGAGCTATACTTGCATAGGACTGTCTGATTGTACTCAACAACCTGAAATAAAACCTCAGAAGAAAGTAGCCTCGCGATTTTGTGATGAGACTGTTTTATCGTATGTGAAAACGTTGAATGATCTCATTTAAGTTCAAAGGTATCCTTGCAATTGGTGATATTGAATAGTACTAGCTGTGTTAAGAATGCGAGGAAGTGGAAGGCCATATATGGTATAATGTGTGCAGTTGTACGTGGTACGTCTGTGTGTTGAAGCCATTTAAGGCGATATATTGATTTACTATTATTGTGTAGCCATGTAGAGTCGTATAGTAGGGATCTATATAAAGCTAGGGTTGTTTGAACTTGTGATTAGTTCATCTGGTCTTTCTCGAGACTTACTTAGTTTATAAGATGATTGAAATAACTTCTTTGAACCTCACATTGCAGAAGTTCATCTCACGATTGTGTAATTTAGGGCCAAAGGGTAATTTTCGAGGTTTTAAGTAGTAATAATAGTTAGATGTAGTTCTTCTTACATTAAGGGGGACGTCTCATACAAGTTTACAAAAAATGACGAGAAGGTGTCTGATGAAGGGGAGCCTTGGCACACCGGTAAAGGTGTTGCTGTGTGATCGATAGGTCACGGGTTCAAGTCCTGGGAGCAGCCTCTTGTCAAATAAATTGACAAGGGAAGGCTTGCCCTCATTACACCCTTGTGGTGGGACCCTTCCCCGGACCCTCGCTTGTCGGGGACGCCAATGTGCGCCGGGCTGCCCTTTTTAAGGTGTCTGATAGATAGTTTATTCAAAAAGATGTGCTAGCGGTGCAATGCTTGTGTCTAATGTTGTTAGAGTACTCATATGTGCTCCGAATCTTATCTGCTTTCAATGCAGATGTAGATCTCGTGGTTCACACTGCAGGGCCTTTCCAGCAGGCAGTGAAGTGCAGTGTACTAGAAGCTGCTATTCGTACCAAGGTGAGAAGAGGTAATTATCAAGTTTCAAGACACTTGTTAGTATTCGATGACTTTGGTTTTTCTGCTGTGATTTTCTTTCTGATTTTTCATTTTTTTATGTAAATCTAAATGAGTATCTATTGATTCACACTCGTGGCTGTTGTTACAGACGGCATATGTTGATGTTTGTGACGATTCAAGTTATGGTTTTCGCGCTAAATCTTACTGCAAAGAGGCAATGGCTGCTAACATTCCAGCTATTACAACTGCTGGGATCTACCCCGGAGTGAGCAATGGTTTGAACACTCTGTATTTCCTGTGTCCGCCATCCTTCTTACTTTGGCAAAGCTTGTTCATTTATTTGTATCACTAGTTGGATTGACATTTTGGTGAAGAAGTTTTTGTGTTGGCTTAGGGACTTGTGTCTTTGTGAGGTCTAAGCGTTTTTGAACAATATGACAAAACACATTTACTTTTCTCCCGAATGATGACAGTGATGGCGGCAGAACTTGTTCGTGCTGCAAGAGATGAAGGTGAAAGTGACCCTGAACGGCTCAGGTAATCATTTTTCTTGCCTTGCTTGTCATGTCTATGTTACTTAAAGCTTTTGTTTTTATTTATGAGTTTTTAATGAGAGTTCACTTGTTCTAATCATATGTTCGATTCTTTTTTACTCAGATTCTCTTACTACACAGCAGGTACTGGTGGGGCAGGACCAACTATATTGTCTACAAGTTTTTTGCTTCTAGGAGAGGAGGTGGTTGTTTATAACAAAGGTCTTCTTTTCTCCTGTCTCTCATTGTTTGGCTGGTTTTGTTTTATTTCTTAACATTTCATCTGATGAGCCATTGCTGTGGCAGGTGAAAAGGTCAAACTAAAGCCTTATAGTGGCATGGTGAATATTGATTTTGGAAATGGGATCAGAAAGAAGGACGTGTTTTTGCTGTAAGTTACTCGATGTAAATTAAGACTTCAAGTCTCTGTAGGTCATAAGTTTCACCAAACTAGTTGATGTTTATATCTGAATGGTGGATAATAGAGTCTTGCTGGATCAGTGGTTTGTTAAATGAGCGATGAAAGTCGTCCTGATGCCACAAAACGGCATCATCTGTTGGCTGTAATTATGTGAATGATTTAATTCCTCTCAATATGTATCTTTTACTTAATATGTCCATTTTTAATGCATATGTTGGACTTCGTAATGATACCTCAGTTTTAAGGGTTCCATTTCAGCTAGTAAGCCAACAGCTTACCTTATGAGACCTTTTTTTTACGTGTGTTGGCTCTGAGGATGTTTTGACCATCTCACTTTCTGTGGCGTACATGTCTTGCTGTTGTGGGCATTATTGCCGCTCTAACTTGTTTTGTTTGGTTGTTTCTGCTATGATGTGTATGGCATCTGTTCGTCTAAAGTTAATGTAATATTTTTAGCTTGACATGCCCCCTAACATGTAAATGTGCAAACAATTCATCTACTGGTTAGAAGGTCAAACTTCATGCATCTGGATTCACAGATCACATTTGTAGTAATTCTTCCCGCAGTCATTTTGGTCTCCAGAATAGAAAAGTGTTATACAACGACGCCTTGTTTTTCCAGGAATTTGCCAGAAGTGAGAAGTACGCATGAAAATCTTGGAATACCAACTGTCAGCGCCAGATTTGGGACTTCACCCTTCTTTTGGAACTGGGGAATGTCCATAATGACAAACCTTATACCACCGGTACAATTGAATGCCCCCCCCCCCCCAGCTTAGAATCTGTGTTTGCATACAATTCAAACGCCTTTTCATTTAAAACCTTACAAATCAAACATCTTTGGAGTCGTTTACTACAATTGGCCAATTCACTTACACATCCATATCATGCAGGAAATTCTGAAGGATAGAAACAAAGTCCAGCAAATGGTAGATTTATTTGACCCTGTTGTTCGAGTAGTTGATGGTATAGCCGGGGAACGTGTTTCAATGAGGGTAAGATACTCTTTTACTGATTTTGTGAAATTAATTTAGCCTTCAAAAAATTTCCTTTCTTCTGTTGCATCAAGGATTATATAAACAATGAAAAACTCTCGATATATGAAACATAATCTTCTCATGTTAAAAATATGCTTCATACCCATTTTCAGGTTGATTTGGAATGTTCAGATGGACGACATACAGTTGGCATATTCAGTCATAAGAAATTGTCTGTGTAAGTATTAATATTTAGCTCCTACAATGGGCATAAAAAACTTCACGCGTTCTTGTACTGCTTCACTGACGAATATGGCAATGACTAAATTTAAAAAGCTGCTATTTCCCAGGAGCAGCACTCTCTGAATCCTTCGCCATTTTAAATATTTGCTTTCCCTTTAGAACTAGAACTGTTACTGTTACAGTTGTTACTATAGAGAAGGGGATTCAGAAGATAGAGTAGTGGTAGGAAAGGAATTTATATTTGCCACATGGTATAGCCTATAACAGAAGGTTGGGAAACAGAATTGGTCCCGGTATGATGCGTAGAATTGGATGATCAGACTCAGTATTGTGAACTGAGAATTGCGTATAACTCTCTTCTGGTGATGTTGTTTCATCATTCAATCATGACAATCACTGATGTGTTAGAATAATAGTGTGTTTTTCCGTCTTTCAGATCAGTAGGTGTATCTACTGCTGCATTTGTACTTGCAGTCCTTGAGGGCAGTACACAACCTGGTGTATGGTTTCCCGAAGAGGTATGTCAGAAGTCCATGAAGTCAAAATCTGAAATACTGTCTTTTAATGTTCATGGTAATTCAACTATCAGTCATTTTTTGTACAGCCCCAAGGCATTGCAGTTGAGGCAAGGAAAATTCTTCTCGAGCGTGCTGCTCAAGGAACATTTAACTTTGCGATGAACAAGTACACTTCATTCTATAGATTCTACCCTCCTCTGCTGCAGTCAATTGTCAAATTTCCCTGCAAATACATTGTTTCTTGATCATTCCATTTCTTGCCAGGTCTCCTTGGATGGTGGAAACTAACCCGAAAGAGCTTGGTTTGGGAATATATGTGTGATTGCTCAGCTGAAAAGACTACAATGAAGTAGATCAGGCACTGTAAGCTTCGCACACCACCCTACAAGGTGGCGAGTCTGAGCTTAGCCGGTCCTTTCCACGCACAACAAACTGAGATCATGAGTCATGATAAGGTTACAGCAACTCCACCATACTTTCGCGATGAGTCGATCGTCCTCTTATTCTGACTTTGCGGTTGCAAGTAGATGTACATAGGTGCCAAGATAAATAAGGCTTGAGCCTTTACAAAGCATGCCTCCTATAACATATACTGTACACGTCAATGTAAAGTGCCAAAAAAACACGTCAAATTACGTTCTCCCGTATAATTAATGTTTGCGGTTGAGGTTACAAGTTCCAAACTTACGAGTGTTCAAAACTTTCGCAATATCGTTCTGTAAAATGTAATTCTTAGACTTGTCTTTATTGATACCCAAATGATCTAAAAATACTGAATTGTCCATATTGTTCGTTCCTGAAAAGTACTATTGAACTTGAATGATTAGTTATGGCATCTACAGACTACAGAGTATCAAACTGATAGTGACGATTGTACCCGGCCATATCTAGTCACAGGAGCCAAGTGTCCCTTATACAAAAAGTCCCTTGAGGTCAATTCGCATGGGTCCGAGACATATGGCATCATATAGCTGGATGACAATTACACCTCATCAACTTCAACATATCCGCAAACTATCACAAATACTTACATATCTAAAGGCGGCAAGATTTTCGGATATAATCACGTCTAAACAATCACATATCCGCAAAATGTTTGAAGTAGGGGTTAAAAGTTCAAAATACTTTATCTCTCTCATACCATTGTACCACATAAGATCAATTCAAACCAAAACGAGTAAACCAATCACTCACTCATGACTCATCTAAAGACCAAAGATAAGCAACAAACTGCAAACTGCTTTTTTTAAAGAGAAAAATGATCGATGATACACTATGCATTACCGCTGCATATGTATGCGCGATCATCTTCATACCAAACCCTACCAAAATTACAATTTGTAGGACATAAACGTCACCAAGCATTACTCCACTATTTAACACTTGAATAATTATTCATTTTGTTTCATAATCTTATCCAAAAAGAGTAAAATTTATATTCTTACATGGCAAAACCATTTTTAGGTAAATTTCACCAAAAAAAAAAAAAGACGGACAAAAAAGAAAGAAAAACGAAGAAGTGATCACATGAACGTTGCAGCACTTTTGCTGACCCAGATCAAGTATCAACAGTTGCTATCAATCTCAAATATAAATCACATAAAACTCGATTCAAATTTCACCCTAAAATATCACTAATTTCTGGGATCATATTATTAATCTTGTTCAATAATCATATCATAATATCATAACTTCAACTACAAGCTAAACAAACAAAAAGACCCAACCTTTTCCTTTTGACATCTCTCACAGGCATTTCGTCGAACACATCGCATGCATCTTTGTATAAAATTAGGTTGGAGATATAAAGTTGCAAACTTTATGATATGATGAAATATTATATGTTATTTCCGATATGTCACCGTCGTTTGTAGGGCTCCGGTGGACCGTCGGACGGAGAATTACAACCCTAGGGATTATAAAGGTGCGAACTTTTTGCAGTTTTTAACCTTTTGTTGCCTGTTTTCTTGGTTTGATTGAAATTTTTCTGGGTTTGATTTGGAAAGATTGAATTATTTTGGTTGGTCGTATATAATATGAATATGAATTCATATGGGTCATCTGGGTTTCAGAGTTCGAGTGATATGAGTTCAAATTTTGAGTTTAGTGCCCCCAAATTGGGTGTTGAAAACCCTACACTTAGTTCAATTCCTAGGCTTTCTAAACCTAGGTTTGTTAAGGCTAAAAGAAACTTGAATGGGAAGTCAATGGGTAGCTCAGATACCCGGAATATTGATCCGGGTTATAATCCGTTTCGGCCGATTTCGGATAATGTAGGAGGGGTGCCTTCTAGGTTGGATGGTGATGGTGGTGGTGGTGGTGGTGGTGGTGATGGGTTGGGGAGTGAAAATCGCGGTGGCGGGTATGTGGATAGGAATGTACATTTGAATTTGAAGGTTGCAAGTAAGGTTGAGAAGGTTGGGAATGAACTTGTTGATGAGATTAGGAAGTTGAGGATTGAGAATCAGAGTGGTAGTAAAGGTTTGGATAGTGGTTTGCCACCCGAACTTCCTCAGGAGTTGAAAAGGATGAATCTTGGAGGTGCTTCTAGTGTAGGATCGGGTGTCTCTGGGGTTGCGCGTGGTAGGGATGGTTTGGTTGGTATTTCTTTGGGTGCTGAACTTCCTAGTGACTTGAGTAGGTTGAATCTTAGAGATAGTGGTGAGGGTCGTGGTCGTGGTTTTGGTTTTAGTACTACTGGTGGTAATGATTTCGTATTTGGCAGCACTAGGGTAAAGAATGATCCTGTTGTAGATAGCACTCTTTCTGATACTATTAAGAACTTGAAGTTAAGGGATCCTGAGGGGAGTAATGGCAGTCAAAAGGAGACAAATGTTAACATGAGCAATCGGGCATTTGTTTCTCGTAGCACCGAGTCTGTTTCTGGATCTGGTGGAGTGATAGATACGATGGTTTTGGATGATATGGAGAAACTGAATATTGGAGGTGTTTCAGAAGGATCCTCTGATAATGCTAATTTGAATGACAAACATTCAACTGCTCCCCACGCTCCGCAACTTAACAAGAGCTCTGGACTGCCAGGAACACCTGTATCATCAACACCAACTTTCCCATCTGGTAACTTCCACTTCCAGCCTGTAAGGGGTGAATATCAAGTGCCTCGGTCAGATGAAACTGAGAAGAGAGAAGGTTTTAATTTTACTGGTAAGCAGGAAGGTACAAGGATGCCCAGCGTTGAATTTAGAACACCAGCTCCAAGGGGCAATTTGTTCACTGGATCAAATGTAAATTTGGAGTTTGGCTCAAGAAAAGGAACAGCTAAAGTGGGTATGTCCAGAGGAAGGAAAGGGAAGGTGAAAGGGCCTAATCCAGTTCTTGTATCCATAGCGAAGAATTTTACACCGATGGAAACAAGCATGCAACCCGAACCTTCTGAGTCTTACTCCCCAATGGATGTTTCTCCTTACCGTGAAACTCAGGATGACGCACAATCAAGTAGAGAGCCTTCGTTGACATGTGATGACACAGCATCTTCGACTGATACAGCAAAAGAGGAACTGGTTGCAGCAACGGAACGCATGGAAATTAACGAGGGCAATGATTTGAAGCATGGAGAAGAATACGTGCATGCTCCAGGGTGCAGTGTAAATACAGATATAGATAGGGATAGATTAGTAGCTGATTGTGTATCTGCAGTTGAGGATGTAAGTTTTAATACTGCAGCTGAGGACTTGGATAATGACGGAGAAAGTGAAGTGGAATCAAAGTATGAGGTAGAAGATTGTGATCAGACTCAATTTTTCTCTGCCTCAAGTTCTATGAGCAGCGGTGGGTCTTCCTTTACATTTGGTGCTTCCTCTTCTTCCCATGGGCAGGTATCAGGTGCCATGCGCCAAAACAAAAAGAAAAATCAAATGAAATCTGGCCCTGATATATCTATTCCCGCTAGAATAGATTTGTTATCTGATGCGACATCATCATTGCTGTTTTCTCCTATTTCTAAAGCTTCTGTGCTTCCATCACAAGTGGGGCGGAACGATGTTGTATCTAATGCTCCACTCAAAGGAAGTATCAATAGAAAGATTGCCTCTCCAACTACCAGGACAGCGTATACTCTTGAGGATACCAACAAAGGGATCAAGTCGCCAACAGCAGCAGCTCGTGCAGCACAAGAAGCCTGCGAGAGGTGGCGGTCCAGGTGCTTGTCATGTTTGACTATCCAACCTGTCTTTAGTGTTCTCTTTGCTTTGAATTTAACTAGAATACTGCTCTGTGTGAATAGTGTGAATAGTTGAATATTGCTGACTTCAATAAATGGCTTCAGGGGAAATAAAGCATATGCTATTGGTGATTTCGAGAAAGCAGAAGACTGTTATACCCAGGGGTTGAGCTGCATTCCTCGGCATGAGACATCTAGGGACTGCCAGCGGTCTTTGGTACATTGTTACAGCAACCGAGCTGCAGCGCGCATGTCTATAGGGAGAATGAGTGAAGCATTGCAAGACTGTCTGGTTGCTGCTGAGATAGATCCCAATTTCTTCAGGGTCCAGTTAAGAGCTGCAAAGTAATTGCTCATCACTTTCGTTCTTTGTTTACATTTAACTCACTTGATATATCTTTTCGATGATGTAGTTTGCTACTTTAAACTCTTAGTCGACGAGCTCACTAATTAGATTAGGTTTTTCATGCTTCTTATTATAATTCCATATTATATGGTAATTTGACTTGTTACATTGTTCTAATCTCATTCATGATACTGTGTCCTCGAGTAAAGTAAAAAATTTCTTGTCATGAAATTTTTTCTTTTTTCTTTTAATTTCTTTTCTTCTCAAAAGCACAGAATAACATGCGTTAGAAACGAATGGTAATTTGATTATGGAACATGTTTGTTTATAGGTTAAATTGTATAGCTTCTAGAAAATACATCGTTCTGAACTTTTATTGTTTATTACCAGTATTTGGGGAATGGTGCTGAAAAAAATGCTTGCTGATGTTTTGTTATGTAATTGGAAATTTTGCTTAGCTGTTCCATGCTGTCTGTTTAAGCTCTCACAGAATTGTGCATGCTAAGCGATCCTGACATATTCGGTCCAAAGTTGCTCTGTTCGGTGATAGGTTCATTGATTATATTTAGGATTTGAGCTCAGTTTCTTCACTTGTTTTGGTGCTATGTATTAATTTTCTTCGGTCCTCGTTACCTGTTTCTCACCCCCTTTTCTCTGTTGTTCAAGTTGTTATCTTGCTCTTGGCGAGATTGGCAATGCATCACGTTACTTCAAGAAACTGTTGCAGTCTACTGATGTATGTGTGGAACGGAAAATTATTCTTGAAGCTTCAGATGGCCTACAAAAGGCGCAGGTACTGTAACCAGTTTGTCAATGCTCGATATTCTTGTGATAACATCTTTGCACTCTGCATTGTTTTTATTTCGTGTGATGGTAATATACTGCTTTCGAGTGAAGATTGAGCCAGATTTCTTTTTGCTTTTTTTTTTTCTGAATGGCAGAAAGTACTCGATATTCTTGTGTTAACATCTTTGCACTCTGCATTGTTTTAATTTCGTGTTATGGTAATAGACTACTTTTGTCGAGTGAAGATTGAGCCAGATTTCTTTTTGCTTTTTTCTGAATGGCAGAAAGTATCGGAATGCATGGATAGTTCCTCTGCTTTTTTGCGACAAAGGACCTTCCCTGATGCTGAAAGTGCTCTGGAGATTATCTCCGAGGCTTTAGTTATAAGCCCATATTCAGAGCAGTTGCTGGCAAGTAAAGCTGAAGCACTTTTCATGGTATGTGCTTCTGTGATAGTACTCTTCTTTTCTCTTTTCCATTTCACCTACCTGTCCATCTACAACTTGCAGCAGATATTGTTTATCTTTCAAGTCGTGATTATGAGATGTTCCTCATCTGCAGTTGCGGAGGTACGAAGAAGTAATACAGCTGTGTGTACACACTCTGACAACTGCTGAAAAGAATATTTCGAAAACTCGGTCCAGTGAGCTATCATCCAATATGGATGCGGAGCTTGTGGAGAATTACTCTTTTTGTATATGGCGATTTGGTTTTATATTCAAATCAAACTTCTGTCTAGGAAAACTAGAAGAAGGTATTGAATTTCTGGAGAAGCAAGAGAAATGGAGTTCTATGGTGGCAAAGTAAGAATTCCCTTACATATTCTAATTACATCTTTCTTTTAATAGGTCTTTAGCATATATCTCAGATTACAAGATTGATGTGAAATTATCTTTAGGTATGGAAATGAGACGCCCGAGTCACAAATACCTTATCTTTCCACTGCACGTGAGCTAATTCGACATAAGGTATGTCATTGGATTGAATTTAAGCAGTGGTTTCCATAAGACTGGATTATGCATTTTTACCCAGGATAAATAATGACATAGACTTCAATATAAAAAAATTTCATGAGGCGAATTGAAATTTTACATGTTGATAATATACTGACCCCTTCACGACAATATCCTTTGAGGGGTTAGTGTATTTCTGGTTAGCTTGTCACCACATTGTTTTCATGTGTTGTATAGGATGCTAAGACGTTCTAAAGTTCCAAAAGTTAAAATGAGTGGAGAAGGGTTTAGTGGAAAAATGTATGGTCTTGCTGTTAAAGACTTAAAGGTAAAAGCGAGAAAGAGAAACACGAAACTGATAGTTGAGAAGATTATATGGAACCTTACTGACCAATCAAAATTATCCTAATGATCTGAAAAGATGAAAAGAACCACGTGGGGAGGTTGAAATGTATGCAAGCTCACTGAACTGTATACAGAAGGTTGTTTCGAAAGGAGCCAGAGGGAATGTGAATAAGTAAATAAAGATCGAACTGCCAGATAAGTGAGAAAACTACACAAAGCCAACAGGCACTATAATATGAAAGCAAAGATGAACAAGAGGAATTAGCAATAGAGCAATTATATTGAAACAATAACAAATAAGAAAATAAGATTTGCTATATCCTGGAATGATCTTGAAGTACTTTCTTTATAATTAGGATAATTACTTGCTGGTCCTGCCTGAACTTCTTGTTCTTTATTATCATTGATTGTTTCGGCTTTCTGCAATGTTAGAGATCTGCTCTTCGTTACAGTTGCTCCCTCCTGTTCCCATTTCTGGCTATTTCTTGGTTATCATCTTGTTTCCAGCTATCTTTCTAATTTAATTTATGGTTGTTACTTGAACTTCATCGAGTCATTTCTATAGTTTCTTCCCACTCTTGGCAGAACTTGTGGTTTTGACCTAGCATTGAGTGTTTGGGATGTCTATGAAGTGATAGAACTGTTGTCGATTGCAGTCTGCAGGTAATGGAGCCTTTCTATCAGAAAGACACACAGAAGCTGTTGAACATTATACTGCAGCTTTGTCTTTCAATGTGGAGTCTCGTCCCTTTGCTGCTGTATGTTTTGGCAATCGTGCTGCTGCGTTTCAAGCATTGGGTCAGATCACTGATGCAGTTGCCGATTGCAGTTTGGCAATTGCTTTGGATGGAAATTATTTGAAGGTTTGCTTCAAGTACTAACATTTTTTTACACTTGCTCTTAGAGTTTTTTGTGAAATCGTATCTTGAAGTACGTAGAAAATCTTCCGCCTCGTATATCTCACTCTTTCTTAATAGAAACATTTCTATAAAATCCCACTCTTTGGATGATTAGAGTTTATGACGGAGGGGGTGAAAACTTTCCTCTACCCTCAGGGGATACAGTATAGAAATATTGCTGTACGACAGACTAATCACCCAAGTGATGCTCCATTAGACTGACCTCCAAAATCCCCCAACAGAAAGTGATTTGTGTAGTCTCATCTTAATAGAGAAAAGATATTGTTTTCCTCGCCTAGGGCAAACTGGTAGTCTTATAGGAATAGTCGTTTAAGACTTGGGAGTAAGAACTAGAGGTGTGTCAGCAGACATGGTTAGTTTTGCTTCAATGTGATATCCATAGTTTTGCGCTTCCTGATTATCAAGTGAAACCTGTATCTTCTATGTTATAACTTATGAGACTGCATTAGGTCCACTTGCATGAATCTTTTTTAAAAAGAAAATTTGTAGCTGTGTCGATAACCTCATCATAAAAACAACATACATAAGTTCAGCTGTCGACTATCATAGATATGATTATCCTACTTTGTTTTTAAGAACTGTTACTGTTAGGATAGAACAGGCTAATAGGAGTTTGAAGCTGTCACAAGACTAGCTGACATCACCGAAACAAGAGTTTCTAGACTTTTTGTTCTATGCTCCGTATATACTTTTAAGACATCCTGCGTTTCTGCTTTGAATATATATAGATCTAACACTTAAGCAAATTCAGGCAATATCCCGAAGAGCCACCTTGTTTGAGATGATCAGAGATTATGATCAAGCAGCAAAAGATCTTGAGAGGCTTGTCTCTCTCATAACCAAGCAGGCAGAGGAGAAGGCTGGAGCATCTGTGCCAACTGGGTCACTAGCTGATCTGAGACAAGCTCGTCAGAGGCTCCATCAGATGGAGGAACAGGCTAGAAGAGGGATACCTTTGAACTTTTATCTCATCTTGTAAGTGTTCTCTCATGAACATAAGTGCGGTTTTCTGATTCTCGACTTTAGTTCTATTTAATGTCTACCTCGAAAGACCACTGGGATTTTGATGCTTGGCTATTTAATGTCCGCGAGTACCCGTCAAAAATTCAAGTGTTTGAGAAATAATGAGAAGTAGTTTTTCGTGTCTACTAATATCAGTTCCTATCTCAATGGCAGGGGTGTGGAGCCATCCGTCACAGCCACAGATCTGAAGAAAGCTTATCGTAAAGCTGCTCTCAGGCATCACCCTGATAAGGTAATATCCCTTACATAGGCTGTCTCACTTTGTTTTTCCTATGCATGTGCTTCATTGACAAATTCCTTGCTGGTATAGGCTGGTCAATCGTTGGCCAGAAGTGAGAGTGGAGATGATGGACTCTGGAAGGAAATAGCCGAAGAAGTTTATAAAGATACTGATAAGCTTTTCAAGATGGTTGGCGAGGCTTATGCTGTTTTATCAGACCCTACAAAGGTGATGTAAACAGCTCTTGCATCAAATTGTTTCTGCAGTTTATGTTGCTTCCTTTCATGTTATGGTAATTGTCTAAAGCTAGTTTATGTCCTATGTAGTAGTGTCTCTTTTGTTCTTTTTCCTCAAAACAATTTTTTTTTGGTTTGTTTACGAGATCACATGAGACATATCATGCTTGTGCTGAAACTAGTTTCTGATTGTCAGTATTGAAATCAGTTGTTTCAAAGTCATTTTTAAGTTCATACCAAACGTTCATACCAAATGTCCATACCCAAGTAACAGTCATATACTCAAACCAGATAGAAGTATCGCTTTGACTCTTTAATTCTTGAATTATTTTCGTCTTAGTCAAAGTTAAGAGTCGAACTGAACCCAAGGGGGCTGTACCTGCCTCCTGCTGTAGGCTGCAAGTCTACCTCACAGACATTTTAATAGTTTTTAATCTCTAGAGAGGGCCTATTTGAGCTCCTAGCTTAGCTGTTGGGTATCCATGAATTGGTTGCCTCTTTCTGAGTCCAAGACCCTAGTTATTAACTTGAGATGCTGATTTTTTTTGTTGCAGCGCTCGCAATATGATATTGAAGAAGAGATGAGGAATGGCGTGAAGAAAAACAGCAACAACACGTCTAGAATGCCGAGTGATGCTCCCGTTTATACAGAAGAAAGAGGTGGTGCTCGCCGACAATGGCGAGAAGGTTGGAGATCTTCTGCCAACCCTTATTCTCGAGGATTTGAGCCAACAAGACCAGGTAGATATTACTGACAAAAGAACAACCTCGTGTAAAGATTTGGAACGAAGACTTCCTCAGTCTGAACCTTGTGAAGTTGTGAGTTCAACTCGACTCGATTTCTTTTCAAAGAATTGAAGTGTGATTAGTCCACAGCATATGTTGGAGTGGGGTGTAAATGGTTTTTTTTTTTTTTTCCCACTTGGCCATTGTTTTACAGAAACGATCTAACCAAGGTGAACCTGTGGTTAGTACATAGTTTAAATGTGAAAAGTGTCCTTTCTCCACACCTTTTTTTCCTTCTTTTTCACCCCTTATCGTTCGAGTTTTGGGGGGTTGGTTGTGGGCGAGAATTTTTCCGTCAAGATTTTGTTAATGTCGGCATCATGTACAGAACGAAGAATTTATTTGATTGTAATGGAAAGTGTTCAGCTTTGTTTTGATACTGCAAAGAAGCCTAGAAATGCCCCGAAATTCTTCTGTTAAGAAGCTGTTTTTTTTTTTTTTTTTTTTTTTTTGCAAAGAAGCCCAGAAATCCCCTGAAAATCTTCAAAAAGAAGCTGAATTGCAGGTAATATATCATGTCTATCAAAGAAACTTTTTTCATTCTTGTTGCGTAATTATGTCCAAAGCAGAACTCATTACAGAGATCTGAATTATCAACCTTAAATACGCGTATGTGAAATGAACAATCTGTATTTCGATTCATAAGGCAACTCTCTACATATAATTCAGTTATATGCAATACACAAATCTTTATGGAACAGGCAAAAATAATAAACCAGATCATCGATGTCTCAAACTATTCTCGAATGTGTTCCGACTGAAGAATAACCATTAAAGTTAATCATTTTCGCCATCATCAACTGTAATGTAGCAATGCTGCAGCTTCACACACACTGAATTTGCCAGAAGGGTGTTTCTAGCTGTAGAATTTGTATGTGTTCGCAGAACGAATGATCTCCCTTAGTGCTCCGATGGGTGATAACACCATTATAAGAACTCCGAGGACGATGCAAATCTGTAGTAGTTCAACAAACAGACATGATTAATTTTTCAGGTAAACAAAATTGAAAAGGAAAAGAAGTGTGTTGTTAAAGAGAAGAAATGAAAACATACCCAGTTGATGGTCCATGACAGGCCAAATCGCTTTGGTTTATAGATACGAAGCCACATGATGCAGGGGAGCTGTATAATTTACGATCAAGGTAAAACATGTAAGCAAGGGTGCACGTTACACTCGCAAGTCTAGTGTTTTGATCATATGAATCGAAAATTGTGACTTACAAAGTATGTCGTTGGGGCAAATGCGAATCCTCCAAAGAAACCTAGAAGGCCGCCGAAGAAGGGGAAGGTCATCCCGATGAACATGGTAAAACCTGTTAAGTTATAAACAACAACGATGCCTTAGTCGCAAAATAATATCGTGTGAGTGATATGAATACATACATCAAGAAAGTTAGGTACTTACCAACATAGAGATTGCGGGTAATAAACCTAAGTGTCCAAGTTGGCTTGAATTTCATTTTCTTTACTAACACAGTTTCGATCATGTCAAACACCGGCATAGCATATATCTGAGTCCAAAAGCACGTACAACAATTCATTATTAGTTCCTAAAAAGGTCTGAAAATATTGATTATTTTACGTATATCAAGTTTTGTGAGGAGGAATATAAAAATGGAAAGAAATGAACGAAAGGAAAGAAGTACGAGAGATCACCTGATAGCTTCCAATAACGTGGATGACGACGAACAAGTTAGCCATAGCAATGAGCCAGTTAGGCTTATTCAAGGTAATAAGGATGTCATCGGAGACGGAATTGCCAAACATCCAGTATCCGATGAGAGAAACAGGGAAGTAGCAGAGAGCGACGACAATGTAAGCAACAATCACACCCTTCCACATAGGGCCCTTAGAGGGCTTCTCAGGGGTGGAAGGGATGGTGGCCTGAATTTCGAGTACGACGTTGTGGCCTGCGTACGCAAATGCCACTGTTCCGAGCGCATTGAAGAAGTCTAGAACCTTTGCTCCGGTATTGTGACCAACCAATTCATATGATACATCAGGTTGTACTCCCTTGTGCAATGACGCTGACCATGCTATGGTTGAGTAACTGTTTTTACACCAAATCAAAACATACGTAAGTGCTAGTGTATCAAAAATAGTGAGGTTTTCACCGGGGCCCCATCATTTTTCACTCGGCCCACAAAACATACAAAGTACAACCAATGGGCTCAACACTAGTTACTGTTTTCGTGAAATAGGTTCATCCAAAAGTATATGAAATAAAAGTTATAATGTCGAAATTTAGTAAACGTACCTAAGAGACATAACAGCCGCGGCTAAGGAGACACCGGCGATAGAGTTAAAGTTAGGAAGGTGAGATAGAACAAAGTGAACGGAGGCAAAAATCATGATGAAGTAGGTTTGTTTAATGTTGTCATTTTTGCATTGTTTGTGCTCACAAATAATGTCATGGAATTTCTTAAGGGATTTGCCACCAGTAACCATGTAGACAATGTCTACACCCACTTCCACAACTAGCTGTTGGGGAACTACAATCCACAACCCCAACTTCTCTCCGAACGCATGCTGGCCGAGCTCGTGATACCGATCAAACCGCTTTCCCGGCACCATCTCGTGCATCTCTACCATTTGCCATAAGGTGTAAAATGTGATGATCCATGACAGTACCAATATGACCACTCCAGGCCCCCTGCACAAATTAAACATACATTGTTAAGAGTATATAATCACCGTTTTGTTTGTGCCTCCATCATCAACTTAGTTTAGACTTTTGATTCAAATGGTCAATCACACACATTACGGGTAATCAGAATTCATGATAATTATATTTTATGTATGTTGGTAGGCAAACCAATCTACATGTCATTTTTCGCGTAATTTAATTACCCGACCCCAGAAAAACAACGTACCATCCAAGTTGAGACATGGCATAAGGAAGACCAAGAACACCAGCACCAACCATAGCAGTGACATTGTGGAAAGCAGAGTACCACCATTTTGCATTTCTTGCGGATGTAATTGGTAGCCAATCGTCTATTTCCTTTTGTCTCTTCAACTCATCTGGATCCATCTGATTATTACAAAAAGATTTCGATTTATATTAATTGTTTAAGCGACTCCAAACAAACATAAACGGGTTAAAGCCTAGACACATTTCAAATGCAATGGGATTCATTTACATATTAAACCCATCTCAATATAATTGGTATTTACAAAATCAAAACAAGCTAAGTAGTCCTCACATTCAAAAATTTAGTTTACAATCAATCAAAATCTTAGGAGTAAACTTTATGCTCACGACGTTAGATGTTTAGTTGAAAAGTGAGTTTGCACGATATATACAAGTTATATACTGTATGTACATGTTCCATAATACGCGATATTCGGTCTAGCAATAACTGTACCATCAAATGCTTAACGAACTCAAACAATTTAAGAGTGAATGATTCTTTGAACTAGACACAAGAAAAGGCATTACCAGAGATACAAGGAAGATATTTACTCGTGATAGTGAAGATACGCAAAATTAATGGTAACATGACTAACATCCATGAAATGAGGTGGTTCACGGATTAATTAACTACTATGAACCGCCGGCTCAATTGGATAAATGAGACAGTTGGATTTGAGCTTTGAACACTCCACACCCACTTAAAACATCAATTTCTTAACTATTATTACAATATTACTAGCTAGTAAATTCTCCCTAAAATTAGCCCTTTTCACATGGTATACCATGTTGATTATATAAAAATAATTATAGGAGAAAAAAGAAATATGAATTGAGTGGTGCAAGTAGCTCACAACTTCACATGCACATCAATTCTTTGGTTAAATATTATGCAAGTATACATATAATCCATTATTAGTTTTTGACTTGAATCTTACACTAGTAGCATCCACTAAAGACAACCAATTTTAGGAATAATGACGTAACTTCACTTTTCCACAAATCGACTAGACAGTCATTTGATATTTGCAATCAATTTGATATTTCAATATGTGAAAATTATGATCTTGACATGTGATATACTATCCTTTTCGTATTGTTTATCTAAACTTATACATTTATCATTCAATTCAAATAGGGGGAGAAATTATCAAAAAACTAAACTCATCACAAAAGGGAGCTAAATTTTCATAAAACCACATTTTCTCAAGTTCAAGGGCATGTAATAATGGCAATTGAGACAAATCATGAGGATCAGACAACATTGTACAAACATAGTGAATTAAAGGGACGAAAAATGAATAATGCCACACCATGATACCAACCATAAAAACAGGCCATATACTATTCTTCCCATGTGTATGACCTATAACTAAGCTTAAAACTTCATCAAGAATCAATGTTTAGTCTAACGAACCCATTCGATCATGTACACCAAGTTAATTATTACCATATCATCTCATCTCATCTCATGAAACATAAAATTGAAAAAACATAAAATTTACTTTCCGATTTCTCAAATTAGAGAGTGAACATTTCGAAAGTCAACTTCTATATCAAAAGTCAACTTTCATCTAAGATGTACTCCTACGTAAATCATTTTACTGAAATGTGATGAAAAAAAGTCAAACATTAGCGAAAATAAAAGATGATATCATTTTCAACATTATGGCATTATCATTGCGAACACGAAAACGAAAACAGTTTATTTACAAGAATAAACAAGCACACAGTAATAGCCTAATTTAAATAGAGAAAAAGAGTAGAGATGTATTACTTCTTTGTTAATGCGGTCGTAAGAGGAATTGGCATTTGGAGGTATTGTCATAATAACTTGATCCAAATTATTTGTGGGATTTTCACTTTAATGACTTTTGCCAAAAAGATTGGAGATTTTGGTGTGAAAAGTGAAAAGCAAACAAGATTTTCGGATAAAGACGGCCGAAAAGAAAGAATGCCCTACACTTTTTGGGTGTGTTCTTACAATTAAATGGCCTTCTATATACTAATCATCAAATTAATTAAAAGTCCCTCACACTTACATCCTCGCATGAAACTTTGTTGAATATTCTAAGTGCTTAACAAAGAGTATATTAGACCTTTTTTTTTTTTTTTTTAATATTTCTCCTACCTTGTTCATGTGAAAACGATCCAAGACTTTTAAGAGCTTGAAGATGACGTTTTGTTGTTGACCTTGACTTATTCTTAAGCATTTTGGACAACTAATGACAAGACATTTGTGTACTAATTTCCTCTATATTTTTACAAATAGGATGACACCTCAAATTCAATATTTCTCGCCGGAGATATTCAGCAGGCCGAAGCCAATTTTAACGGTAATCAAATACTTATTATGATAAATACTTAATATATAATGCAATCGTGGATTTAGTGATCGTTTGGCTTGAATCGGGAAATTGAAAATTCATTTCCCTATAATTAGAAATTCATAAGATTTCCTTCAACGTACGTAGTTTGTAATTTCACTTACGTATTATCACTTGGCATGGGCGACTAGGTAAGTTTTCTTTTAGACTACCCAATTCAACGATTGTGATAATTATATCCAAACAAATGTCATTTTCTTAATTCATGAAACTTCATTCTACTTCGCTATTAATATCATGATACTCTATAACTGTTTATACTCAATAAATAAAAATAACAAGTTGATCATGATGGTTCATTGACTAATATTATCTACTGAAAAACTTGATACTATAATCAAGGACCGCCCAATTCCACAAGGATTTTTAACAATTTATGTCCACATTCATGCTAGTGAACAACGGTATCATATCCCAAATAGGTGGCAGAACGTGAATTATATATGCAATTAATTTTCGTGATTTAATGCCATAACAATTGAAATTTAAATATTGATTTTAGACCAAAATGTTTTAGCATGTCACATGCTCTATTTTTCCACCTTGTTGCTTCAATGAGAAGATGAAGAAAATGTCTACCTAGGATACTTTGTTTTCTCAAATACAAAGGTTTTCGAAGGAAATACTAAATTAAGGTATACACTTATAAAATACGTCGAAAATTAACGTAAACAAATGAGTATTAAAAAATTGCACGATCATAGATTTTATAAAAACAATAATTCACGGATAACATGGCTTGTAATGAAGGTAAAGACAAATTCTACGTCTAAGTGATCATATAGGTCGAAGATAATTAATCAATGATATAATTTATCACAACTTTGTAATTATATACAACTTAAGGGCGTTAAGGCATAAACATTTCATATTTACTAGGAAAAAATGGCAAGATAAAAAGAAAATGAAATGAACAAACAAAGTACACCAAACATTAAAATGGGTTAATTTCAAATCAACAATTCACGACTTATTCCAATTACTATTACAATTCTTATGCTTTAAGATAAAAGGACATATGTTTCGTGGCAAAGAGAAAATGATATAAACAATAATAAAAGTTCGATATGTGGTCGTTTGGTTGACTATTTAGTCGTTTTCTTAGAAATTCAAGCTTTGCCGATCACTGAGAACGAACTTTGAAATGAAAACACGATACACAGAGCGGGGGAGGGAGAGTCATAGATTAAGAAAACTTACATCAACATGGTTGGGAGGAGCTTGATTAACCATAGCTACTAGCTTGATATGATATGATGATTATAAGTTTGGTAGATATAGATATGTAGGATATATAGAATCAAAGTGTAAGAAGGAAGATTCAAGAATATTTTTGGTAGGTTATCAGACCACAAAAACCAAATGAAATCAGCACTTCTATATATAGAGGATATAGAGAGATTGTATGCAAAAGTGCAAACTGTATAAAGTTGTAAATTATAATATAAAAATGTATATTTATAGTAGAAGTAACAGCCTATTATGACCAATATATATAATCTCAGAGATTTCTTTAATAAGATAACATATGGGGTGTATTCTCTGTGTGTGAAAATATCTGTCCTAATTTACGCGTTTTTTGATTTGCTACCTTATATGATAAAAATGGCTGATTATCATATATTATAGGAGATGATGATGATGATGTGTAATTGTATATGTGTATGTATGAAAGTATTAACAAGTTGAGTATGTTGACGGATAGCGTTGACTTGAGGAGTCTATGAATCTATCTCCCTCACTCTTCTACTTGGAAAATTCCACGAACTCAAACAACCCATATTGTAGTTCATACGTAATTGATTCTTGAATTGATATCATGATCTAAGATTTCATTGACCTTATCATTTTGTTTATACGAACTAGGTTTGGGGTACGATCAGGGATCAAAACGGGCATACGTGCCAGTCTGAACCAAATCATTGTGTACTATTCAGCGGCGGAACTTGGTAGAGGGGGCCAAAATTTGAACCCTTGACCTTTCACTCAACATATTATTACTATACATATAAAACCACCCAATCAAGTTCCATTTCATGTCATTTTTTGCCCATAAATATCATAAACTTCGGGGCTCCGCTACTATTGACTTGAATGGAACCCCTGGAGGGAGGTGGAGGCATGGCTAGTATTCTTCTGACTCATCATGAATTCGCGTGGTTGACTTCCTAAGTTATCGGTCCTAGAAATCGTCAAACTGATGAGTTAAATCATTAATTCTAATATTTTCCCTAATCTCATAACTCGGATTTCAAATCTTAAAATCGTTATTGCATGCCTCATATTATTCCTAAGAGTACACGTTAAAATTAAAGTACAACCCTTATTTTTCATTGTCGATCTCGTTGAGTAGCATGGTGGTACTTCTCGCTCTCGATCGAAATCAAAAGTACAACCCAAGATATAACAAATGTACAACTTAATTGGTCCAACAGCCCAAATATTATCTCCATATTGCCAAAACAAAGAAAACGACAAAGATTATTTGTTAACTAAGTTAAAGAGACAAGAAGCGCGAAACCCCCTGAAAGAAGGCAGTAAACTATAGACGAGATTCCGGTTCAAATAACAAAACAATATTCAACGCGCGAATTTTAAAATATATAAAGCTGGTTTTGTTCTTATGTGTTGCCGGCTTGCCGCCATCACATTGACGCTGACGCCGTTATTATTTAAAAACTAACTGACCAATGACTATAAACCTTTGACTTTTATAACGGCTATAAAAATTGCTAGTTGACTCTCAACTTCTCAAGTACCACCTAATAATTTGCCTTCTCTGGCATCTCTATCCAGCTATCGCCATTCCTAGGTATTCATCTCGTCACCGGTGCGCATTTACTTAAGACGATGGGCGTTTTTGTTCAAATAAGAAACCGATCGAGGGGTTAAAGTCCATACCATTCCTTATCAGTAGAGCAGAAAAGACGTAAATTACGGATAATACTTTGAGCCCTACGGTATGTACGGATGATAATAATAACGAATGATTGTAGCTTGTATGTGACATTTCACTCGCAAATTATACCATGCTCCAGCATTTCACTTACTTTATATGCTACGTTCCGAAAGTTTGTACTTTATTTTGATTGAAGGTACAATAATGTTAGTTAGATAAGTCGTACAATGTTACGTTTGATGCAAAATTCGTATAGTGGAATTGTCAAATGAATGATGATTAAAGACGTTTCAATATATCTTTCCCCCTCGTATAAAACAAGATCGAGTGCGTACCACATGATTAGTTAAATCAGATTGATTACTAGGATTTTGACTTAAGAAATCAACCCAATAATCATATTAGATTTATCCTCATCGATCATCATTTGAGACATAATAATTCTATTTCCCTTTTTCCTTGCCATATTTTCATTGTCTGTCGAGCACATTCTCCTAATTTTTAATTGTCCCGAAAAATGAAAAAGAAAACTGCTACACAGTTTTATTGAATTGACGGGATTTATACAATTATCTCAAAAAAATTCAGGTGAATTATTTGTCTTTGAAAATTTGAGATACTAATGCTATTTGCATTGTTCTTTATAAAATTATTGATGGAATGAAATGTTTATCTTTTATTTGATTACGGTGTATTATATTTCTTGAAAGAGACTTGTAATACTAGACTTTGAAAAACTTACGAGTCTTGGGTCTGTTTAATTTGCCAAGTCCTCGAACACTCATCTTTCATTACATTTTTTTTTTCATTGTTAGGAAATGTCACTCACTCTTAGTTCACACGAAAAAAAAAAAAGAAATTGGAATTGCATGCGTTGAAATCGTAGCTGTTAATTTCAATAATTGGTGAACATGGTTGCAAATAATAACGAAGCTAGGTCATAGATCAGTATGATCAAACGTTCGTATGAAATTATTGAGCAACTTCTATCCAATTCACATGGACTATTTGATTACAGGGCATAGACTTTAGCTGATATATAGTATTAAGTAAGTCAACTAATGAAGTTTTTAAATTACTCCGTATGATTTATGAGGGGGTATCTATATAATAATATTAATAGGCTAACATTTACAAATTCGCTAATCCTACGTGTCATCCCTATGTGCATTTGAGTAAGTTTTCAGGGGTAAAAACCAAGCAATGAAGATATTAAATCAACTTATTTATTTGAATTAATTATAAAGAATTTTTCATCTTCCACAATACATCTAAAAAGTTTTAATTGAATTTTATGAGTAGTTTGAAAGTTTTTTATTGATGATAATCAATGTAGTGACTTTTGGCCGTTGGTTTTCCAAAGTTTTTGTAACATGCTAATTCGACTAACTATATATAATTTGGTCTTTGCTTGATTTAGCATACAAAAAATATGTGTTTCACCGTTTGTTTTTTTAAAAGTTGTCAAAATAATGAAAACTTTGGTGGAGAAGAAAAGTGTTGCGGAAAAGGGATTCTCATATATATGCTACAATATAGGAGGGTGTTAGTTTATATCAATTTTATGTACTCATTATCATTATTTGTAGTCCCATATTATAAGGTTCCAAATCATAGTTATATCTTATTACAGTATAACTATTATAATGGATCGGAATTGATCGATTTGGTCATTTATTTTTACGATTTGCAAGTGTAAGTAATAAAATTTAAATATAGTAAGATTGTTCCATGCATCAACTATGAGATTATCGAAGGGTGAAAGTGACAATTTACCCCATACGCTTATGATCAATGGTGCAATCTAACTTCTAAATGTGCAATCTAACACCATATGTTTTTATCATGAGCAATTTACCTCCGATGTTATTTTAAGGTTATTTTTTGTGATATAAGAATTTTCTTAATACCTCAAAATTTGAAAATGCAATAATTAATACACTAAATACTTTGTACTCAACTTTTGATGTAAATTTAGGTGTACATGAGTCAAACATGTCGACAAAGGAGAGATCGTTGAAACGAGTTCAAAAGAGATCAAAAGTATCTTTATCCACATGCTGGATTAGTAAACTGGTAGCGCTAGAGTGTTGGGAATACTTATCGGCAGTACTTTGCCTCAATATGTAAATCACACATTAACTAATGAGAATAACAATTTGAATTTGGTTAGGTTCGCTAAGGGGTACTCCATATGATATGATTATATGATGATTGAAAGTTTTTTTTAAAAAAATTGACAGTGGTAATGACCGTTAGGCTAAACCCTAAAAGAAATCCGAAACGCAAACCTCTGAAGCATTTTTTAAATGCGGAAACCTTGGTGGTATATCAGCAAAAGTTGGAAACTACATGGGTATTCTGAAAATATCACTTTAAGATTTAGAATTGTTATATAATTGTTGTGGTTGATCTAGAGATCGATTATTTGGCCTGTTCAACAATGATTGGATCAAGTTCAGTTAGAGTTTGTATTCTAACAGGTTAAGTTCAGTCATTAATAGGAAAAAAATTGTAATACACGAATTAGTTTTGTCCAAATAAACTTATAGGGAAAAAACTGGTAATAAACATTGACGATCAATTGAAATTGAGGTATCTCATATATATCCTTTAAATTCAACCAAGGAAAAGAGGTATAGAAGATATGTATAACAGTCCCGTGATTGTCACGGGCGCAAAAACTAGTTGATTACTAATGTTGTTACATGCATTGGAGCCTTTGACACATATAAATTACAAAAAATGTGTCACCTGTGCCTGATACTCCTAGAGTCTCCAATGAGCACAATAACGTCATTTTTTGACACGTAATTACGGATGATATATTAGCAATGATAGAGTTAGTCAAATTTTCTATAGTCTGGAGTGAATATTCGCGCTATATATATCATAGATTTTTCGGCAAACTCTATGACTTTTTGTTTGTTGATCACCTTAAAATACATGTTAAACTATCTCGATTGGAGGTAGTATCGTTTTAACTATATAAGGCCGTATCTCGTGTCCTTAAAATCAGTCCAAGTCATATGGTTGGCCCAAATAGTGGTCAAATGGACCAATTGGGCCAAGATATGACCTGGCCGTTTCTCACACCAAATACAAATTTATCCAAACACGATCGAAACCCACCCGCTCCTCCCGGATTTGTCTGATGACTGTTGTTAGTTTGTTACTTGTTAGGCCTGGGCAACGGAACGGGCCGGGCCCGGGGCGGGTCATACATTTTCGAAATGGGCCGGGCCGGGTCACGCCGCAATTCATGGTCATATAAATTTCATGCCCATGGCCCATATGCCTAAGCCTAACTTTGGTCCAAAGAATTATTCTACTGTGCTATCTTAGAGTGACGTGTCAAATATTAGTAATTAATTTATTAGTTTCTCCTTATAAATAAACATATAACTAGTTTTTGCGCCCGTGACAATCACGGGACTGTTATACATATCTTGTATACCTCTTTTCCTTGGTTGAATTTAAATGATATATATGAGATACCTCAATTTCAATTGATCGTCAATGTTTATTACCACTTTTTTCCCGGTAAGTTTATTTGGACAAAACTAATTCGTGTATTACAATTTTTTTCCTATTAATGACTGAACTTATCCTGTTAGAATACAAACTCTAACTGAACTTGGTCCAATCATTGTTGAACATGCCAAATAATCGATCCCTAGATCAACCATAACAATTTTAAATCTTAAAGTGATATTTTCAGAATGCAAATTGCTAGAGGTCTACAATGTAGACACAATTAATTTGTCTACATTGAAAAATTGAGTTAGTAGCTAGTAGTAAAGTTGATATAGGAGTAGTAAAATTAATTGTAATGAAAAATCAAGATAGTAAAATTAATTGTGTGAGTAGTAAAATTTTGATAGTGTAGTAAAATTATTGTTGAATGTAGACATTTTTGGGTGTCTACATTGTAGACCTCTAGCATTGTCCTTTCAGAATACCCATGTAGTTTCCAACTTTTGTTGATATACCGCCAAGGTTTCCGCATTTCAAAAATGCTTCAGAGGTTTGCGTTTCGGATTTCTTTTAGGGTTTAGCCTAACGGCCATTACCACTGTCAATTTTTTTAAAAAACTTTCAATCATCATATAGTCATATCATTTGGAGTACCCCTTAGCGAACCTAACCAAATTCAAATTGTTATTCTCATTAGTTAATGTATGATTTACATATTAAGGACAATAGTACTGCCGATAAGTATTCCCAACACTCTATCGCTACCAGTTTACTAATCCAGCATGTGGATGAAGATACTTTTGATCTCTTTTGAACTCGTTTCAACAATCTCTCCTTTGTCGACATTTTTTACTCATGTACACCTAAATTTACATCAAAAGTTGAGTACGAAGTATTTAGTGTATTATTATTGCATTTTCAAATTTTGAGGTATTAAGAAAATTCTTATATCACAAAAAATAACCTTAAAATAACATAGGAGGTAAATTGCTCATGATAAAAACATATGGTGTTAGATTGCACATTTAGAAGTTAGATTGCACCATTGATCATAAGCGTATGGGGTAAATTGTCACTTTTACCCTTCGATAATCTCATAGTTGATGCATGGAACAATCTTACTATATTTAAATTTTATTACTTACACTTGCAAATCGTAAAAATAAATGACCAAATCGATCAATTCTGATCCATTATAATAGTTATACTGTAATAAGATATAACTATGATTTGGAACCTTATAATATGGGACTACAAATAATGATAATGAGTAAATAAAATTGATATAAACTAACACCCTCCTATATTGTAGCATATGAGAATCCCTTTTGCGCAACACTTTTCTTCTCCACCAAAGTTTTCATTATTTTGACAACTTTTAAAAAAACAAACGGTGAAACACATATTTTTTGTATGCTAAATCAAGCAAAGACCAAATTATATATAGTTAGTCGAATTAGCATGTTACAAAAACTTGGAAAACCAACGGCCAAAAGTCATCAATAAAAAAACTTTCAAACTACTCATAAAATTCAATTAAAACTTTTTAGATATTGTGGAAGATGAAAAATTCTTTATAATTAATTCAAATAAATAAGTTGATTTAATATCTTTATTGCTTGGTTTTTACCCCTGAAAACATACTCAAATGCACATAGGGATGACACGTAGGATTAACGAATTTGTAAATGTTAGCCTATTAATATTATTATATAGATTTCATACTGTATAATTCAGTTATAAGTAATTTGTAAAGTATATTGAGTAGAATTCAGATGTCTTTAACCCTCGAGGACTTTAGATAGCATGTGGTACATCTACGAGTGCATAGAGAACTAGAGAAGTATAAGAATTACTAATCATAGTGTAGCAAGTGATGTCATTTTATTTCGCAAATGATTGTATGGGGTGAGCAACAAGAAAACCAGCCTCACACAATTTTACATAATTAACTACGGACCATAGTACGATTTTTTAAGTTACGATAATAGTGACAATTGCGCTACTATCCTTGGTGTGGACCTCCGTACATTATGAGACGACCCCAATAATCGTCTTTATATCCGAAATCAGCGGTGGCATACAAAGTCGAGCAATCGTCATGGTGCTCTGTATCTTGTGGATCGACGTTGTGGGAATTTTCATCAATGATCGTCACCTTTTGGAAAAATGCTACTTCCTTCGTATCGTATCGAGCAATGATACCACTACCCATTTCAGGGGACGGGTCCTTTTTTCCCGGGTTATCCGTTTCACCTCCCCATTCTACTTGGGCCGCAAAATCGGCCATCTCATGGAACAAGCTTTTGGGCCAATATCCAACATCAAATTTGGAATCACCCGTAATTGCTAACCACCAATTTCCATCATCTTGATGCTTCACCATATCATCAAATTCGAACATACATTAAAATCCGTCTAGTCTTGATTTTATACAATGAGGTCATGTTTAATGATTTATTCTACTCTTTCATTTTTACATTTAATTTGAATATATATATGTGAGCCGAAGACAAAAAAAAAAAAAGAGAAAGATTGAGGTTCAAACGCGATGGAGCATATGTTACCTTCTCAATTGTTAAGATCCACGTAAACTTATCTCCCTCCATACTGGAGTAATTTTCAGGGACGAGCCCTAAAGGGATATCTTTCGCTACTTGGACAAAACCCGCACATTGGGTATTAATACACCCGCTAGATCCACTCTGTAAAAGAACCAGTCACATATTCATATTATAACTTAACTAATAGTGATATAGTAAAAATGACTAGAATCGTGAATTAATTAAACTTTGCTTAAATATGTTCTAAATCAACTATTTGTCAATGAGAATTCCTTAACTGTGAATTTTGCATAAAGGTGAGCTTCTTGATCGTTGAACAACGCCGGATTCACCTGATAACAAAATTATTTGCACATGTATCAATAAATTCCTAGCTGAAACTATGTAACAACACTACAAGGCCAAAACTTTATATTCTGAAACAAAAATTGTACTAGTCCCGGCCGGTCCACATATATATACCCGAAGGTATAACGCAAGTTACACAACCACGACATTATAATTAGTAGATGAACATTAGGCGTGAGACGAAATGTCGAAAAGTTAAGAAATAAAGAGCATTGCAAGGGCTAACCATCCATCCAGCTTCAATGCTATCGGTTCCACTTGAAAGTTTTATTCGCGAAGAAGACCATTGGGTTGGCTCCACTTTTGGTTTATAGAGGCTTATCGAAGCATCGGAACCTAAGAATTTCTTAGATCCTTTAGTTCGGATTACAGCCGTCTGTATTACATTGACAAATTGTTAATTAAAATCAATTAGTTCAACATGTAAAGTACATTCACCAATTCTTTTTTATAATTATCTGGAGTTTCAAATTATGTGAGATACACATCGAGAATCGTACTATATAGTAATCATAAAAACTGGCTCCAAAAACTTACACAATGTGATTGGGGCAAGGCGTCATGTGGTGCAATGACAACGTTATTATCAGAGTATTTCAAGATGGGAACTGTTCCGAATGGACAGCCACGGCCTTTGAGCCCTAATCCACTACTTTTCTCTAAATTACTTGGCGATGTGTTCAGTTTCACCTGTGTATAATCAATTAAGCGACCATGATAAGTGTGCACACTATTCGTAATTTCGGTCTCGAATATCTAAAAATGTAAACAAAACCAATCAAAATTGCAGCCTAAATTCGGCGAATTTTAATTAAGCCTATATATGCTTGCAAGTTTCAACTAAATAACAAAGTAAAGATAATAATTAAATGGTACTTGATTGAAACTTCTTACTATGATTCTACTAAAGAACAATTGTTATGTGCATTGCTTAATTATTAGAAGGTGGTGGTTGAAAATTTCCGGTCTTTCAATTGGGCATAAATAGCCTCATACTCTCATAGTCATTTTTAGCAAAATTTACATCAATTATATGATGCTAATTAAAAACTCACCTTCTGAGTAGTATTGTTGTTATTCTTTATAAGGGGATGGTTGAAAGCGCGTTGGTTGTAGAATTTCACGCATTCATAGACTTGTCCTTTATCGGTCTGTCATAAATATATAAGTGGTCAAATTATTGTCAAGAATAATAGAGCATTCTAATAATAGGAGAATGAACAATATATCAGATATTAAGGAAACAAAAACCTTGATTGTGAGGACTGATCGTTGCTTAGATAATGACTTTGCAAGTAATACTCCATTATTCCCCAACAACATACATAGTATTAGAAGCAGACAAATGATCAGGTCATTAGGCATCCCCATTTCTATAATTTTATTGTTTTTTTTAAGATAAAAATTGATATAAAATTTTCTTAGAATATATAGAGTCCTATATTTATTGATTGTTTGAACAATTGAATCAATCCATTTAAGGAAACCAGATATTGGGTCCAAAAAGATCATCATCTTTTGGGAAGAAAATCATAGAATATATCAATTTTAGGAAACTATTTATGATATAGTAATGAACAAAAAATTCTTCAAATTAATGTTCCTGCCAAAAATTCTAATATAGTTGTCGTTATTTGACAATTAGGATAAGGAATGAAATCGTAACCATTAAATTAGGATAAGATTAATTTCGGCCATTTGATTTTCTTAACCATGGTTAAAGAAAAGTTCGTATTATACACCTTACCACACAGGATTACAACATATAATAATTTTTAATGTACTTAAAATATTTTTTCCTTAATTAATTTGATTTTGTCTATCAATTTTTATATTTATATTGGATTTTTAAAGGAAAGAGAATTTGATTAATTCTCAGTTTCAGGTGAGAATAAAACAGGAGTCTTGCTCTTTGCAAAAATAAAGTACATAACAAATGTGCACTGCCCATTGTACCCCTCGTATAATCGCAGGGATCCCTCAAAAAAATTGGAGGATACCTTTCTAATTATGGCTGTGATTTGGCTTATGATACAATCCTACGGCTATCTTAACAAAATCACAACTTTTATTTTGGTTTTGGCTGAATGCCTGAGTATTATCAAAATCACAACTTGCAAACCCCCTTGTCCTTTTGCTCATACAAGCCCCAGAAATAGTGAACTACAATGACACCACAATATTTCGCCGACATTCAACGTTAACCTCATCACACACAATCACCAACACCGGGCCACAATCACACACAATCACCAACACCACCCTCTCCCCTCCAACCCCGACGCCGACGCCTCCATCCCCGCCCCTCCGTTTCCCCTCCAACGCCGGCGTGAAGGTGGCAGCAGACCCGAAATGGTAGACGTCGGCAGTGTTAGACGTCGCTGTAGCACGCCGGCGATGATGTGCCGGCACGAGGGGAGGGAGTGGGAAGAGAGAGAAAAGGGAGAAAGTGAGAACAAACCAGAGGAGGGAGAAAAATGGGGAAAAACTAGAGAAGAGTGGCAGAATTATGATGGAGATTGGTGTTTTTGACTGAGGGTATAATGGGAAACAGATATTTTTTTATTTTATTTTATTTTTGTTTTGAGGAGGGGGACATTTATTATTGTTGATAAATATTTTAACAAATCTAAATTAACATTTTTACAAGATTGTGTAATATTTTATATTATTATTTAATTACTAACCATAGTTAAATCTTATCCTAATTGTCAAAAACTGACAATCACCATAGAATCATCGATGTTCCTGTTGGTAATTACTGTTGTTTGGTCGTTACATGATTTTATGGTCATTAGCCTATGATATTCACCATAAGAAAATAATAATTTAATTGAGATAGTTATTTTCTTCTATTAATTTATAAATAGAATATCTAAGATTCATGTTATAAAAAAAAAAGATTCATGTTATAAAAAGTTTATTTCAAAAAAAAAAAAGATTCATGTTATAAAAAATTTGTGAAATAAGGACATGTTTGTGTTGCTTAAACTTGTACAAAAACTAAAATTAGATTTAATTAATTAACAATGTGTCGTCATTATCCTTAGATACCAATAACAATGTTCTCGATCAGACTCCCCCTCCCTTCCCTTCGGTCCCTCCCCGTGAACTAGATTTTAATGATGTCTAGAAGTCTAGAACTCTCCATGGACCTTTTCCAGTAATTAATCAGTATTTTTGGAGTGCTGGTCTAGCGTGTGGGTAAGTTTACGGTTACCCTTTCTTTTAAGGGATTCGGGATTCCCACAAGAAAATATAGCATGTTGCCATGTCGGTCAGTACTAGAGTTTGGCAATTGAACGACATATTGTATATATCATCACTATTTTGAAGGACTCGATGGTTGGCTTGAGATCGATCATATGACTTGAACCCCATAGTAATCGATAATGGTGATCATACGAAATATAGGTCCGGAAGGAAAAGAATCCATAGTAATAGTTTATATTTGGGGAACTAAAGATATTACTCTACTAAGTACTAAGCTAGGCTACTTTGCCCAATTAAATTCCAAACACATCATAAAAAATACATATTTAAATTGTATTTTGTATTCTAAAAAAATATTTTACCTTGATTAAAAAAATCTTTACAATATTAATGCAATATGTAGTTCTATTAAAATATAATTTTTTATGGTGATTACCACAAGCGGTAATGACCATAAAATTTTCGAGTACTACTAATTACGGAGTATAAATTTGATTACATTCCGAAAGTATAAATAATTACATTCCGTAATTCAAAAATATATATACATAAATCACACATCTAATCTAATAATTACCGTAAAAGCCTAGGCTAAAGCCGCCAACTGGGCCTCGGTTACCGGGGCCACGGTCCCGGTCTCCCGAGGCCCAGTCGGCGGACAAAGGTAATAGACCGCGAGGCCTATTACCAAGCCCAAGCCGACAGCACCCACAACCCCTATAATTATATAGCGGGTTGGTGCCGACTTGTGGGCCCTCCTCGTCACCCGATGTTCCAGATGCGGAGGCCGAGTGAGGCCGCGGTCCTCAATGGAGGCCGCGGCCAACAACGCCGCACAGACGGTCAGGAGGAACAGCACCTGCACCAAACCACAACAAATACAATAGAAGTTTTAGAGGTACAATGAGTCAATGACCAAAGCAATATGTAGACGAGTACATGATGTAAGTGTCGTTTGGCGACAATGTTAATGAATTTTCGTTTTATTTAAAAAAAACACTAAATGGACCGACATATTAGGAATACTTTACCTGAAACTTTTGCATTGGTACGTACTCGACAACGTTAACCTATAAAGTTTGCTGCAAATGAAGTTGAGATGAGTTTAGAAACAATCTTATTTTTTTAGCACGAAAGTGGAAGACTTTATTCATGCCAAGGGTGCTATCAGATTCTGTCAACTGTGGCACATTTGTCGTTAATTCAGTCTGCTAAAACCATCTAATATCACTCTTCGATAGTTTTAAGCCAATCTGATGTTACTCAGTAATCAGTACTGGCCTAATGTGAAGAATAGAAAATACGATCTATGTAGTGCAGTAGTGCACCCTACTAATTAATGCGAAGTGGACTGCACCTATGTTTGTATACAGTATACTGCTTTCACTCAGTCAATCATGCCTACAATCTAAAACAAACCATTTCAAACTCGACGTCTAGTGATGTATGGTTCTGCGGTTCTATATCACACACAACATAACCAAACCAATTTCTTGCCAGAAACAAAAGAATACACTACTGAGGCAACATTCCCGCCAGCTAATACTAGCACTAAAGGGAAAAACTTGGGTGGGCTTTTACGATTCCAAGTCGAAAACTTACCCCATAAGACAAATTCTCACAACCTCACAGACCCCAGTGTTGCATTACAACTATCAATTCAATTCATCAATGCCAATGAAATCCTCACATACTATTACCATGGCTTCTAGTACAATACACATATATATACAATCGAAGCGAAATCGACATCTCCTAAATAAACCAAAGCTCAAACAAATCAGCCCATTTTAATACTTGGGTCATACAAACATCTCAACAAACAATTGGTGGGCAATCTTCCACTAGCAAAACCCCACATAAAACCCAATAATCAGATAAATTTATTGACCAAAATAATCACCCGAAATACCCAAATGGAGAAATTTAAATGAAGAACAAACATTATGAAGTTGAAATTATTACCTTTTGCGGGATGAAATTGGGAGGTAAGATTAGGTTGGGGAGGCACGGGTAGGTCTTGTGGGAGACCGTCTCTCAATATTTTAATGAGAGACCAACCATGTTATTTACGCCGTGATTGACCTTGTTTATACAATTATTGACCCTTGTACTAATATTTGTTTTAGTTAAGGATGTTGACACTTAATCTAATATTTGTAAAGGAGTTACTTTATAAAATTTAGCTAAGTTCCTAGGATGGGATCTTCCAAAATCATTGATAATGTGATTTATAATAGTAAATTAATACGATCACTAAAAGTATTATAATGGTTACAAGCAATGTAAAAAGGGTCACTTTGTAATACTGGATATATATCGCACCCTGAAAATCTAGACACAAGCAAGATCTACACGTCTTTGGAAATTTTCAGTCGCTTGTGTATGCAGAAAAAAAAAGAGAGCTAATGCTTCTTGCAAGTTGGAAAACCCATCCAACAAAGAGTCAAAGCAATGAACTATACGTTCATGAAACCCTACTATTAGTCTTATGCAATTAAATTTATTTTGGCCTAATACGTAGAATAATATTCATATAACTCTGTATGTGGAAAAAAATTCCGATCAAATTAATGGAGTAATTGACGTTCCATTTGAATTTTCTTCTGCCCTTCTAACACTTCATTCCCACTAATTACATGATAGTACTCTTCCCTAATCTCTATATAAAGAGGCATTTGGAAAATTGGAAGCCTTAATAAATCATCAATCATCAAACACAATTATAATTGGCATTTCATTTTCCTCATAATATAAAGATTTAATTTCCATGGCTACCCATAGTCACGTTTCAAAGGTGTTTGCCACCTTACTATTCACGGCATCACTCTTGTTCATCAGCCTACCGTCGACAGGTATATATACGTCGTCTGATCTCTTTTAAAGTCGAAATTCATATTCCACTAAACATGCATGCACGCATATTATGTTATTAATCTATTTGTTTCATCGTCGCTAGTACACATTTTTTCCGATTTTCATATTTCGATTCACCCTAGCGAGTAGGTACCAATTAAATATTTAATAATAAAATTGCATGCATGCAGAAGCACAAATTGGAGTATGTTATGGGACGAATGGCAACAATTTACCCTCGGAGCAATCAGTCGTGAATCTATACAAATCCAACGGCATAAGATTTATGAGAATGTACGGTCCAGATAAAGCAGCTCTCCAAGCACTACAAGGCTCAGGTATACAACTTTTACTAGACACTGGGAATGACCAGCTGCAAAATCTAGCATCTGGTCAGTCCCAAGCTACCCAATGGGTTCAGTCCAATGTCGCGCCCTTTGCCTCTTCGATTCGTTATATAGCTGTTGGTAACGAGGTACCACAGTCTCTACGACAATACGTCGGACCAGCCATGCAGAACATCCAAAATGCCCTGAACGCGGCCAACTTAGGCCGAATCAAGGTCTCCACGGCAATATTTTCCGGCTTGATCGCGAATTCTTTTCCGCCATCTAACGGAGTTTTTAACGACATGGCGTTCATGGGACCAGTAGTAAACTTTCTCACAAGAAACGGTTCACCTATGTTGGTAAATATTTACCCTTACTTTTCTTACATTGGGGATAAAGCTGATATTAGTCAAAACTATGCATTATTTACCGCGCCAGGGACTGTTGTTACTGATAATAACAACGGTCTCCAATACCAAAACTTGTTTGATGCGTTGGTGGACGCGGTGTACGCGGCCTTGGCTAAGGCCGGGGGATCAAACACCCCGATTGTCGTGTCCGAGAGCGGGTGGCCCTCAGACGGAGGCGATAGTGCGTCACCGGGTAATGCAGGGACTTACTATAGGAATTTGATTAACCATGTGAAGAATGGGACTCCTAGGAGACCTGGCTCACTTGAGACTTACCTTTTTGCTATGTTTGATGAGAATCAGAAGACTGGGGCTGCCACTGAGCAACATTTTGGGCTTTTTTCGCCTAATCAGCAGGCCAAGTACGGCCAACTCAGCTTCTCTTAGGCCATATTACAAAGACGACAAAAAATAAAGGCTCTCGAGTCCTGCCTATAGCGCAAAATAAAACTACCCACAAAATATTTGAGATATATATACTTGTTAATTAGACATACACATACATGATACATATATGTACTTTACAATTTTCATTTTGTACTTTGTTTAAATTCTATACTCATGTATCAAGAAACACAAATCAATTAGCTAAGCAGTCAGTTTCGTGTATACATTGCACTTTCATGAAGTGCTAATAATAAGAAATTTTGATCTGCCACTCATCGTTTTCGTGTAAGTCTTAGTCTGGTATAAGTCGTTTTAAGGAAGATGACTTTTCTACATAAGTATATACGGATGGTCGCCGTACTACAATCACTTCAATTACGCTGTGTCGAAGCGACTCGAGATTACAATTCCACACTGAATTGTTGTTATCCCAATATGGACTTATTCAAACGTTACAACTTACAAGTCCTAGATTGTTTGGCACGATATACTCCGTAATTAATGTGTAGAACGAATAACGTGACAGTCATCGGCTCGTTAGTTGCTTAACTTGTCATTTGTGTGGAAAATTTCCATAAATTTCTACAGATCAGAGAATGTAGAATGTTGACCACACGGCTAATTAATTCTGATTATGTATACTTCTTATTTAGAGGGGCAAATTAAATGCAGGTCTATTTCTCTACTACTAAATGCAGCGAACGATAATGCGAGAGAAATTCATAAGAAAATGACACATACGTAAATTAGTAAACATTGTTATACTCCCAAGTAGGAAATGATCCGAATTGCATTGAAGTCAACTTTTTCTGATACACAAGTCCTGCAATTAGTCCAATCTTTTACATGTACACATTCTAATAGATTGCGAATTTATTCCAACATTCTAATGACTAATAGATTGACAAGTTACGCTGATCAGATTTAGTGACAAGCTAAGACTCATCCGAACTCGTCATAGATAGTTGCTTGTTACTAGACTAGCTAGCTATGACTTAATTATTTCAAAGGAATTATTATTAGCAAAGGCATATCTTATCTTCCCAATAATTAAATTGAAGGTTCATTCACATCTTTATAGTAGTACGACGTAGATTATCACCAAAGTAAGTGACACAGAGTTAAGTATATAGTAACCAATATTCTCCCTTGAATATGCATGCTTGGTTTCCTATGGGCTTCTCGTCTGTATATTGTATATTCAAAAGCAGCCGAATGCTGAATGAGTGGTTTTTCAATAAAGTTAAATCTTAACTTATGAATTTATATCTCCGATCTAAACTAAAACTGAATGTCACCCGTTACACTGCTTTGTCCTCGTCTTCTCAGAGTCGTCCTACATCTTACTTTCTTAGTCTTCCACTTCTCTCCAAGACTCCAAGTGATGGGGGCCGATGGGGGCCGGCGGGCGGCGGCTACTATTGCATCTGACTACTAGTACCACAAGGCCACAAGAAAGTCTTGCTGTACTTCTGGCTTTGCATTGGATGAAGATGCAACACCGACAACATTTCACTCTTTGTTGTGACTGTGAGCTGGTTGTACATGGGGTTGTAGACCGGAAAAGTCCTAGAGATAGATTAGCTAATTTTTACTTGAAATGCAGAGAGCTAGTGACGGATCTCCATGCGGATGTCAAGGTTGTCAACCGGAGACACAACAAAGTGGCAGACCATATGGCGAAGGAAGCGAGAGTGATGCTTCCTCCGCTGGCTTTGAAGACTATTGAGACCTTGGACTTTGTTGAAGTGGGTATTTCAGATATCCCGGGGACGTCATCTTATTTTGATGATGGATGTATTATTTTGCCTCCTTTAGAGGATGTAATAGACGGTAGTTAATTTTTAGTTTTCTCGTCTGTGTACCAAAAAAAAAAGAACACCACGATAAGTAAGTAGATAGAGAAACTAGTAAACTTTCTTGTGGAAATGTATACGCTAGGAAGCACGGACACGCCTATCCAGTGCCGTGTCTGTGTCCGACACCGTGTCGGACACCGACACTCATCGGACACGGTACGACACGTGTCCGACACGCCCAAAAACCGTGTCCGGTTTTTTTATTTAATTTTAGGACACAGACACGGTTTTTTTTAATTGGACACGAACCGGACACCGACCAGACACCAACCAGACACCCGACACGACACAAAACTACGTCGTTTTGACAAGTTTTAAAAAAAAAAAAACTATTTTTTCTCTCTCCTATTCTAATTACACTAACAGGTAGCTCAACTACATGTCTTACTTCTCTATCTCTTTTTGCTTCCCATCTTCTTGCTCCGGCCGACTCTTCCACTTTCGACCGGCGCCGCATCAGGAGACCTCCCCCGATCGACGCCCACTAGCGGCCCTATCGCTACAGCCCAACCTGCCCCCGGCCATACTAGCCTTACCTCTACGGCTCTACCTACCCGCGAATAGTACGCGTAATTGAAAAAATATGCCTTCAAAATACTTATTAATTTTTGTTTTTTGCCGTATCCGTGTCCACTATTTTTCAAAGTGCCGTGTCACGTATCCGTATCGGTGTCCGTGTCCGTATCCGAGTCCGTATCGGTGCTACCTAGTGTATACGTAATAATGCTCAAATAAACTAGAAATTTAAGAATTTTGAATATGAGAAAGTGATAGGCCATGGTAGATAGAGAAACTAGTAAACTTTCTTGTGGAAATGTATACGTAATAATGCTCAAATAAACTAGAAATTTAAGAATTTTGAATATGAGAAAGTGATAGGCCTATTCACTACTACATACAAAATTAGCGCATGCGCTTGTCCATTATTGTCCGATCCGTGATATAGAATTCTTGGTAGTATTAGTGACATTGGTGTGCTGAGAAATAATTTTTTGGTACAGTGATAGACATATTCAACATATATATTGGTGATCTGTTGCATTTGTGTGCAAGTGTAACGATTGTGCCCTAAAGGTCTTAGGTACTTTATTGCACTCGATAATACTTATTGAAGTTACGTACTCCAAGTTCTCCCTCTGTTTGCTTTTCACGAGGTTAATGACATTTGATCACTAGAGTTTATCTCATATATAGTATATTGAATACAACCGCTAATATCATGAAAAAATAAACGTATTATAAACGTATCGTAAATTTGAATCAATCCAGTCACCATTAGATCGAACTTGATGTGTACTTATATAAGTTATATGGTTTACTAATGATCCACTACTTCACTGAAATGATCGATTAATGTACACTAAGTATCAACCAAATCTTATTGAACTATAATAATTTAAGTGTTAATTAGCAGTAATGTTATGGAATTAAGGCAGACAGGAAGTAATGGCTGATCACCAAACATACATGTGGGAAGAAAAATCAATAAATTTCATGGAGTTCTTGGCATGCCATTACAAGTCGCTCTTCTGCATGCCCCATTAACACTAGTTAGTGCTCACCCAACTTGAGCAAGCATTATTAATAATGAACCTCTATTTATAGGGGGTAGGTTATGGAGAGCTTAATTCAAAAATTCATCAAATAATAATCTCATCATTAGGTATTTTACCTAAATTTTGGCAATGGCTACTATTCTTATTAGTGAGCTCCCAAAGGCTGCTGTCATTTTACTGTTTGTGGCATTGTTGTTGTTTACCCTACACCAAAGTACAGGTATCTCACTCTTCTTAATTATTTCGGCCTTTAATGAGGCGCAAATACCATTATGTGTGTAAATCAAGGACATTTGAGTCACTATTGATATATACTCACTTGGAGCTTTAATTAATCAATACTACGACTTCGCGTTGGACAATATGCAAATCAATTTACAATTTTAACTAAGTCGATTACTTTTAAAACTAGGTCACTTGTCAATAAATAAGCCAAATATAGATCATAACCTACCCTTTGAATACACTAAATTTTGTAATCTTTTACCTTCCTTCGATCATTTGGTCTGATTAATAATTTCTGTTTTTATCTAATGATTGACGTTTAGTTTGAATTAGTGATGAATCGATGATATATATGCAGAAGCGCAGATTGGAGTAAGTTATGGAAGGTTAGGTAACAACTTACCCTCGGAGCAACAAGTGGTTAACCTCTACAAATCCAATGGCATACAACTTATGAGGTTGTACGAGCCAGATCAGGCAACTCTTCAAGCACTGCAAGGCTCCGGCGTACAACTCCTCCTAGGCGTCCCTAGTGAGATAATCCAAAGTCTAGCTCAAGATTCGTCTCAGGCAACACAATGGGTTCAGACAAACGTCGTTCCTTTTGCATCTTCCCTTCGCTATATCGCGGTAGGGAATGAAGTTCCACAGACTGTCCGACAATACGTCGGACCGGCCATGTGGAACATCCAAAATGCCATCAACACAGCTAACTTAAGAGGCCAAGTCAAGGTCACCACGACAATTGGCATGAGCTTACTTAAAAACACGTATCCACCTTCTAATGGTGAATTTACGGATTTACCCTTCATGGACCCCATAATAAGTTTCCTCACTACCAACGATTCACCTTTGTTGGTTAACATTTACCCTTACTTTGCTTACATTAATGACAAGACTGACATCAAGCTAGAATATGCAATATTTACCGCACAAGGGACTGTGGTTACTGACTCGAGCAATCAGTTGCAATACCAAAACATATTTGATGCGATGGTGGATTCAGTGTACGCAGCCTTATCCCGTAGAGGCGCATCCAACACCCGTGTTGTCGTGGCCGAGAGCGGGTGGCCATCAACCGGTGGCGACAGCGCAACCTCGGATAATGCAGGGACGTACTACAGTAACTTGATAAATCATGCAGGGAGAGGGACTCCTAGAAAACCAGGGCAGCTAGAAATCTACTTGTTTGCCATGTTTGATGAGAATCAAAAGACAGGTGGAGAATCTGAGCAGCATTTTGGGCTTTTCTATCCTAGTCAACAACCTAAGTACGGCCTAAACTTTGGCACAACTCCAGCAGCCGCGACAGGTATCTATCTATACTAATACCACACCATATTAACGTGAGATGTCGAGATTGATAGTACTACTCATACTAACAACGTCGAGTTTCCTTCTCTGCATGCAGAAACGGGAATTGGAGTATGCTATGGAGGGTCAGGTGATAACTTACCCTCGGTGCAACAAGTAGTGAACCTCTACAAATCAAATGGCATTAAAAAAATGAGAATCTATTGGCCAGATCCAGCGATTCTCCGAGCACTACAAGGTTCAGACATACAACTTTTTCTAGACGTCCCAAACGATCAGCTACAAATTCTAGCTCAAGATCAGTCCCGGGCAACACAATGGGTTCAGACAAATGTGGTTCCTTACGCATCCAACATTCGCTACCTCGGAGTAGGTAACGAAGTTCCACAGTCGGCCCGACAGTATGTTGGACCGGCCATGTGGAATGTCCAACATGCCCTTAACTCGGCCAACATAGCAGGCCAAGTCAAGGTCACCACAGCAATTGGCAAGAGCTTAATAAAAAACGCGTACCCACCATCTAACGGTGAATTTACCGATATACCCTTCATGAACCCAATCATTAATTTCCTCACATCTAATGGTTCACCTTTGATGGTTAACATTTACCCTTACTTTACGTACGTAAGTAGTAACGGTGTTAGCCTAGACTTTGCCTTAGGTACATCGACTGACACTGTTTTTACTGACCCTAACAATGGATTGCAATACAACAACTTGTTCGACTCGTTGTTGGACTCGGTCAATGCGGCCCTGCGTAGGCAAAATGCACCACACACAAAAGCCGACACGTCCGAAGTCGGGTGGCCTTCCGGAGACGGTCATCACCGCCACTCAAGGAAGAAAAACGGCGGTGATGACGCCGCATCACTAGATAACGCCGCGACTGCCTATAGAACATTGATCAACCGTGCGCATAAAGGGACTCCTTTGAAACCAAATGAGCCACTGAATCTTTACTTGTTTGCTATGTTTGATGAGGATCAGAAAGTAGGGGATGCCACTGAGCAGCATTTCGGACTATTCTACCCTAATCAGCAACCCAAGTACGATGGGCTCAACTTTAGTTGATGCGTAAGCGTAACACTTAATTTCTTAAGAGTTAACGTGTGCGGTAAGCCGCCGGTTTGGTTTATAAATGTACATATATATATGATGTGTAACCATCAAGCCCGACTATATGAACAAATCAAATAAAATAAAGGATCCTTAATTACTTGTTTAATCGTCTCAACTTGTTAGCTAGTTATGCATTATATACAGACATACGGAGTATAATGTTCCGATCATCTCACACGAGAGTTGCTCATACAATATGGTTTGGTGCTCATCGTGACTAAAACTACGTATAATGTACTTATACATACACCGCTTATGATTAGGGAATATCCGAATATGTAGTTATATATATATGTACTGTAATACTGTATGTACTTGAAGAGTCGTGTCGCGAGATATACTCAAGAGGGGGGTGAATTGAGTATAGACTTTAGTTGGTAATTTTTCATTTTTACTCGAGTTATGTGTGTGTAAAGCAGCGGAAGAGACAGACTAGTGTACTGTACCACAAACTAGAGATTGTAGTTTGTGATGGTACAGTGCACAGATCTGTACTATCAAGTAAAGCACGAAACAATAAATAGAGTACACACAAGATTTACGTGGTTCGACCCCAACCCAAGGTCTACGTCCACAAAATCCACTAGAATTTTCTTCTCTACTAGCTCAACCCAAGACAAGTAGAGGAACCCCACAATCAACCCAATTGTGATTCCTACTCTCTCAACCCAAGACAATAGGAAACTCGAGTACAACCCCGTACCCCAAATACCTCACTCTAGAAGAGAAAAGTACAAAGCAATCACCTCGTAATAGTGCTTATTAGACAAGCGGATAGAGGTAACAATTTCGACCTATGTTGAGAAGTGTGTGTAATATCAGTGCAGGGAACAGTATGTGGTACTGTTTGGACGTTTTCTTTGGAAAATTAAGCTCAAAACTTTATTGTAGAAAAACGTCTCAATCTAATACTATATAATAAAATCTGAAACCAAGTCTTTCCTACGGCGACACTTGGCATACATTAATTGGATAGAACATAAAAAAAGCATTAAATACAACTATCGGTTAGGATATGGTAATAAATTATCATAGAGTAGTATAGTATTAGCTAATTTATGGAAAATAATTGTTATGGTAATTTATTGGAACAAAGATAAGGCAACATTTCTTTTATAAAACGAGTATAAACAATAGAAATATATAGCCCGGGCGTGGCACGGGCATGCAAACTAGTGATTATCAAAACCAAGACTTCTTTTTATGCAGTAAAAAGACTCCTAGTTTATTAGGAAACAATTAGAAGATTATTTTTATTCCATGTTAAAACTATAGGATAAAATCGGTTAAGGATAGAATATAAAATTCTACCTCAAATGAAATCCTACAAAATATCTTCAAATACCAAAACAGATTTTCCTCCCAGATTAAATCTGAACTAAATAACCAAAATATCTTCACAAAGTATTTAGGAAAATCAAAAGATAAAGTTGTGAATAAAATCTTTTCTATTTCTCCAAAAACAAAGATTTTCACATACAAATATATATTCTCATAAAAGAAATAATATATTGCAAGATATGTGAATCAATTATAAAGTCCATAAGATATTTGGCATTTTGGGAAAATCCTTTGCAAAAATAAACTCACGTTTCCTTTAAGATCAATTTCGAAATCATTAGTTTCAGCATTACATAGTACAGTACCTAGTACTGTTCTATGTAAAAATCAGTTTTGCACAATTCATGAGACAGATTGTCAATCTGTCTCTTGCACCAATTAGCACGTCCATACACTTCAATTTAACACACAAACTCAACTTACACAAAGACTACAAACTAAAGTAAACCTTAGCTAGTCTTCAATGAGAACATCTAGTAAACACTTGTAGCTCCATTGGTGTAGCCGTAACATAATCAAATCTTCATCATTCCCTGAAAGGTTAGCCCACCAAAACTAAACATAGATGTTAACTCATAAGCAAGGGAGTAATCAAAATATGAATCATACCATCTTGTCATCATCAAAACACACTACATGGTTCAACAATTTCCCCCTTTTTGACGATGACAACTAGATGGCAAACAAACACAATTCCCCCTTAACCAATGCATGCTTTCGACAATATAATCAACATACAAATGCACCACGAAAGCATATACGATGAGGAGAGTAAACAATAGATTACATTATCACTTGTCAACATCAAAACCATACATACTTAACATTATTCCCCCTTTTTGATGGTGACAAGCAACCAAAGTTCCCCCTCAACACAAGCATACTATAAACCAAGCATTCGAACAAATTAAGAGATCAATCATCATTAGAGCATATCATGTCAAGAACAACATCTCATCATAAAACCAAGTGTACGCAACCTACCAAAGACGTAAAAGAGAAATAATGTTCTTGACAAGGTTTAATATCAAGCAAGTAGGTGCATCTAAGTTATTTTTCCCCCTCTTGGCATCATCGAAAAGGGATAAAGTGGGAGTGAACCAAACTCGTGAAAGTCACGCATGTTGTCCAAGAGAGAGCTCAAGTATCTCAAGCCTAATATCAAACTAGCTACATCAAGAAAAGACCAGGTCACAATCCTAGCTAGAGAGGATTAGCAATAGTGTCATCATCTATAGTCCATAGCGAGAAAACCAGAATCAGTGCATACCATATTACCAACGAATTGATCAACATCAGTAGTACAGATAGGCGATCTGTACCAGTTGCTCGTACCATGATCAATTTGACCAGCCTTTATACCAATAAGAAGCTCCAAATGCTCGAGATAAGAAATTTCGTACCACGAGTAATGAAGTACCAGCAACAATCATCAACCATATCATCAAAATCAAATGCAATACCATAAAGCGTCGAGCACCCTAAAAATTGTACCTCCAGTAGGCATATCATAAATCCTCACGATTTCAGCTTTCAAGAATGCTGATCTTGTTCCCCTTAAAAACCAAAACAATAATCATAATGGGGAACAGTAGCACCTTCCTCCATGTCCATGCTCTCAAATTAGCAATCAAGTATGTCTCACCAAGTCACACGTGTTCCACAACTTGTATGATCATAAGAATCAATAGAAACACCACTTAAAATAAGTTAACATACTTTCATCAAACAATCAGCATGCCCATTCCAATTTCCCCACCAACGAACCAAATCGACAGAATATCTCATTTGCAAAATTCATAGCAATTGTATCATGATCACCACATATAATCAAATGAAGCATCAATATTCAACATACCCGGCCAAGTCAAAATCGGAGCAACTTGGGCGAATTCGAAGTAGGAGTGGTCACCATGAAGATTCGATCACCCTTGAACAATGTTATAACGTGACTTGCTCATCTCCTTCTCCAACTGATCAAACAACAGCACACTTACAGTAATAGTCGAGCCCTCAGATTTTTGGCTTTCAAGAATACTTGTTCCCCCTTACAACATCAGCACCAAATAGAAGGAACATAGTGGGGACCACATCTTATCCAACCAAATTATAAATGTGCTGAACCTTGATAGCTACGTGTCAGAATGCTTCAAAAATATGAGACACCATAGTTGTTCATTGGAGCACTGATCCCAAAATCCAATATGATCCAAATATAAGCTATAAACCAATTGAATGGACTTTTCTTAATTGCAGAACAACCAAAGCTATCGCATAGCATATGCCCAAACTCGAAATTAAATCATCATCAGTATATTACGAGCAATTGAACAATAAAACCAACCTCATAAGAGAGCACCTTAACCAACATACCAGGAGAAACGGTGGTAGCCCGAGTCGGAGCAAATTGGGCAGATTCGAATAAGTCGGAAAGTTAACTTGATTGGCCAATTCGGAGTAGATGCGGAACAGAGTGTGTTGCAGCAATCACCGTTCAATTCAAAACGCAGCACTCGCAACTCGCACGCCGCTGAAAGTGGGACTGATAACAGCGACTATGTTTGCTTGGTGATAATGAGAGGGACAACTTCTTCGGTGGTCGTGTTTGTCGCCAATTTGAGGAGGTGTAGCTGGTGGTGTTAACTTGGAAATTTTCATTTTGGGATTTTATTAAATGAAAGAACGTATTCTACCAAGCCCTTTTTTTTTTCTTTTTTTTTTTTGTTTTTTTGCTTGCTTGGAGAACACTTACAAGATAAAGCATAAAATCTCCTAAAAATCAGCGGCAACTATCCCAAGTATCTTCCATATCAAAAATCCGAACATATAGGCTTTGTTCATAACACAAAACGTAGAACAGTACCTTGCTCTGTTCCTCATTACAAGTTCAAATGTAAAGCTCACCACAATTTCACTTGTAGATGTTACTGTCTAAATCTCGTGAAGCTTTGAAAAGAATAAGCGAACAATGGTACAGACTCCCATGTTGTACCATCAATTACAACTTCACAAGTGCAGGGTATTTTCTCCCAAATGTCTTTCGGAACACCCAATATTTCACCGTAGCACATCTCAATATAAATCGACCACACTCAAGCACTGATACATAAATTGGACTATAGATAACTCGACTAAAACTTCAACTCTAAGCTATGCAACTTAGGAACAATTTCATAGATGTAGCTAAGAGAGAAAAAAGCGAGTCCTATTGCTATTAAAGATATGGACATGATTGATTCAAAAAAAAAAAAAAAAAAAAAAAGATATGGACATGAGATGCGATAAACGGGTTCACCACAAGCACAATATCTAGCATTAAGCACCTTTACTAGCCAATCATCGAAGAATGCACAACAAACAGCGGCCTAAATGCAATTAATTATACCAATTTCCAAACGAGATTTCTCAAATATTTCTCTAGCAATTGGCTTTGTAAGGAATGGTCAATTCGTCATCAACGTTGTATAATTCAAGACAAACAATGCTCACATCAACAAGATCTCTAACAAAGTAAAAGTTCAATGCAAGTAGTTCATGTAGCATACGAGATTTTCGGAAACATTAAACCACTTTTGGTGACGCACAAAACAGGCACACACAAAAGACAACACCATAATCCCGAAACATGAACATACCAAGAAGCAACAAGGAGCAACAACATAAACATAGGCATATATACGAAATACCTTGCTCCCTGGATGAGACAGTACCAGATTCTGTCTCTTCCTTAGTTACTGACCTGAGGAACACTGATGGTACAGAACAGAGTTCTGTTCTGTCTAATAACATGTCGTTCCCCCTGAGTTCAAGATGTCTTCTAATGAACTCGTCCATGAGCAAGTGGATTCCATGAAAGCCCAATATAATCTCTAGAAACATCCACCTACACATCTTGAGAAGTAGAACACAAAAATATATATGTATGCAACTACTACTTCTTTTACTTCTCACCTTCATTTAATCACAAGGATTAATGTGCTCAACTCTAAGGATTGAGAAATACTTACCAACTTACTTACCACAACTTGATAATGGAATATGTGTGATATTTACCAAACTTACCAATTGACACGTCACACATCCATCTTGTAGGCTCTATGTGAGAGGATTATGAGAATCACCGATTAGCACATAAGCAACGATAAGTTGGTCAATCGTTGCCCTTACTCCCTCTCACTTTAGCCTGCAAAAACAATCATTCCTTGGACTTGGGCACCCAAATAAATTTGGGTCCCTTTTGGTTAGTCAATCTAGCACACAAGTCCTTTCGTACCCACACTTTATTAACCACTTTGTGACTCCTTTCAAGTTCAATCTTTTCTGCATCACAAAGGTTAGACACACAACCATACGTACCATAATAATTATGAGTCAAGGACTCACGAAATCTAGCACCTTTTCTTTTACGAAAAACATGTTTATTATGGTTAGGTCTTTCAAGGGTACAGTCTGCCAATCTGTACTGTCTAATAGTAGTATGTCTTAAACCTCTTTTTCGAAAATCATGCAAACGTTTAGAGGAATGTTTTAAGACATCACTACTGTCATTATTCCACCTATTAGACATATTTTGAATCTCAACAAGTTTTGAATCAAACATGCTAATTGATTTCAAGAGCTTTTCGTTTTGCACTCTTAATATTTCAAAACCTTCACTTAATTTAGCATGCTCATCATGTAACTTAGAATCAAAATAAACATCAAGAGGAACAACATTTCTACACTCTTTTAACTCAACTAATTCATCAGACAAAGAATCAATTCGTTTTAAGAGAATAGAATTTTCAGTTTCAAGAACAGCACATGGAACAGTATGACAATCTGTACTCTCAGCAGAAACTTTAATCAAATTTGCTTTTAAATCATCATTATCACGAAAAAGACTTTCAATTTGACTCGTTAGACCATTAGAAAGAAATTTCAAATCTTCATTATCAGATCTAAGCCTAAAACAATCTTTTTCAAGACAAGCAATTCGATCAAGACAAGTAGACAATTCATCATCAACACGTTTCTTACTCTTATTCAATTCAACACAAGTAACAAGTTCTTTACCTAGAATTTCAACAAGTTTCTTTCTAGAATAAGAATGTAACTTTTTCTTAATGATAGAAAGAGAATCATCATGACTTACTTGTGAATCGTCGTCGGATTCGGAATCAGCGTGACTTGAACTATTTGCCATAAGACATAAGTTTGATCCTCCAACGATTTGTCTACCAACAACTTTTCTCTTCTTCCATAAAGGGCACTCCTTCATGTAATGGCCAGATTTGTTGCACTTGAAACACTTGCCATCTTCAACCTTCGATTTGCGCGACATCTTTGGGATCTTTACTCTAGGTGTTAGCCGATCAAGAGCACGAGGCTCTGATACCAATTGAAGAGTCGTGTCGCGAGATATACTCAAGAGGGGGGGTGAATTGAGTATAGACTTTAGTTGGTAGTTTTTCATTTTTACTCGAGTTATGTGTGTGTAAAGCAGCGGAAGAGACAGACTAGTGTATTGTACCACAAACTAGAGATTGTAGTTTGTGATGGTACAGTGCACAGATCTGTACTATCAAGTAAAGCACGAAACAATAAATAGAGTACACACAAGATTTACGTGGTTCGACCCCAACCCAAGGTCTACGTCCACAAAATCCACTAGAATTTTCTTCTCTACTAGCTCAACCCAAGACAAGTAGAGGAACCCCACAATCAACCCAATTGTGATTCCTACTCTCTCAACCCAAGACAATAGGAAACTCGAGTACAACCCCGTACCCCAAATACCTCACTCTAGAAGAGAAAAGTACAAAGCAATCACCTCGTAATAGTGCTTATTAGACAAGCGGATAGAGGTAACAATTTCGACCTATGTTGAGAAGTGTGTGTAATATCAGTGCAGGGAACAATATGTGGTACTGTACTGTTTGGACGTTTTCTTTGGAAAATTAAGCTCAAAACTTTATTGTAGAAAAACGTCTCAATCTAATACTATATAATAAAATCTGAAACCAAGTCTTTCCTACGGCGACACTTGGCATACATTAATTGGATAGAACATAAAAAAAGCATTAAATACAACTATCGGTTAGGATATGGTAATAAATTATCATAGAGTAGTATAGTATTAGCTAATTTATGGAAAATAATTGTTATGGTAATTTATTGGAACAAAGATAAGGCAACATTTCTTTTATAAAACGAGTATAAACAATAGAAATATATAGCCCGGGCGTGGCACGGGCATGCAAACTAGTGATTATCAAAACCAAGACTTCTTTTTATGCAGTAAAAAGACTCCTAGTTTATTAGGAAACAATTAGAAGATTATTTTTATTCCATGTTAAAACTATAGGATAAAATCGGTTAAGGATAGAATATAAAATTCTACCTCAAATGAAATCCTACAAAATATCTTCAAATACCAAAACAGATTTTCCTCCCAGATTAAATATGAACTAAATAACCAAAATATCTTCACAAAGTATTTAGGAAAATCAAAAGATAAAGTTGTGAATAAAATCTTTTCTATTTCTCCAAAAACAAAGATTTTCACATACAAATATATATTCTCATAAAAGAAATAATATATTGCAAGATATGTGAATCAATTATAAAGTCCATAAGATATTTGGCATTTTGGGAAAATCCTTTGCAAAAATAAACTCACGTTTCCTTTAAGATCAATTTCGAAATCATTAGTTTCAGCACTACATAGTACAGTACCTAGTACTGTTCTATGTAAAAATCAGTTTTGCACAATTCATGAGACAGATTGTCAATCTGTCTCTTGCACCAATTAGCACGTCCATACACTTCAATTTAACACACAAACTCAACTTACACAAAGACTACAAACTAAAGTAAACCTTAGCTAGTCTTCAATGAGAATATCTAGTAAACACTTGTAGCTCCATTGGTGTAGCCGTAAGATAATCAAATCTTCATCATTCCCTGAAAGGTTAGCCCACCAAAACTAAACATAGATGTTAACTCATAAGCAAGGGAGTAATCAAAATATGAATCATACCATCTTGTCATCATCAAAACACACTACATGGTTCAACAGTACTAGATTGAAATAGACTACACAGTACAGTCACTAACAAAACTTGTAGCCCAGCAGGTCGATCGCCTAGCTAACAACGACACCACACCCACCAACGTATGTAAAAGTTCTCACGGGTCATTTGTTTTTGTCGCATTTTATATTGGATTTCCGATTAGTTTCAAAAATGTCCTCCAATTCTATAGATAGTTTACGTTTAGTCAAAATATGTGAACGAGATTCAAATAAAATATACTCATAATATTAGAAGCATGATAATGGGACACTGATAACAAAAGAAAAGGTGTCTCACATCTATCAATCAATTAATATAATTTTTATTGCTTACAACCTCGTGTATGTGTAGGAATTCATAATTCATCTGTATCGATTTCGACCATACTAAAATGACCTTTGATATAGCTATCCTAATAAGGTTTTTTTATCCCAATTCTTCAAATAAAAAAAAAAACGTAAAAATATAATCTTAATTATAATATTTCAGACGCACGAAAATACACCCTAATTTTACGGGTCAAGATTCGTCTGGATGTGGTAGCTAGGAAGCTAAATCATTTATTAGCCGCCACATGATCTCACCCGACGTTACACTCCAATGTGTGGAAATATTCCAAGATAAGGCAGAGAGACAGTCAGCATCAGTATAGTCTGCTAATCGATCTTCAAATTGGCAGCTAGTAATACATTTGTTATAAAATAATTTAAAAAAACCAGTTGAAGGTCGTCTTCTTCTCCATTTAATAATTAACACTGTCTAATAATGGCCGATGAATTGAACTTGAATTAGCCTTTATAAAGGGGCACATATATGTGGGAGGACGAAATAGTCACAATAAAACTATTCTCTCTCCTACACTGAAATTTGACATACATGCCCACCAGTTTTAGGGTCCCTATGGCAACTATCACGCTACTAATAATCGCATTCTTGTTGTTTACCCTAGACTCGACAGGTACGCTTGTACGCTTTTTTGTATCTTTGCAAATACGATTTTAGCATAGAACTTCACTAGACTCGTGTGTGCATTCTGCATGTACGGAGTGTGTTGTATGTACTATATATAACTTATTCATTATCGTTGTTGAATGAGCATCATACTAGCTAGTTTGATTTTATTTTAGCGAATTATAACATGAAAATAAGACGGTTTTATATGAGACATATCACGTATGATGTAATGATTTATGCAGAGGCGCAAATTGGAGTAAGTTATGGAGGGTCAGGTAACAACTTACCCTCGAAGCAACAAGTAGCCAACCTGTACAGATCCAACGGCATACAACGAATGAGGATATACTGGCCTGATCAAGACATGTTACGTGCACTACAAGGATCAGGCATACAACTTCTCCTAGACGTCCCAAATGATCAATTACAGAGTATAGCTCAAGATTATTCACAAGCACAAAGATGGATTCAGGCAAACGTCGTTCCGTACGCGTCTTCCATTCGCTACATCGTAGTAGGGAACGAAGTTCAACAGTAGGTCCGGCAATATGTCGGACCCGCCTTGTGGAACATCCAAAATTCCCTTAATGCGGCCAACTTAGGCCAAAGAATCAAGGTCTCCACTTCAATTAGCATGGAGATGATAAAAAATTCGTATCCTCCATCGACTGGTGAATTTACCGATTTACCCTTTATGGACCCAATAGCATATTTCCTCAATTATAACGGTTCACCTTTGATGGTTAACATTTACCCTTACTTTACTTACGCTAACAGTAACGACGTTAGCCTAGAATATGCATTATTTACGTCACCAGGGACTGTTGTAACTGACTGGAACAATGGTCTACGATACCAAAACTTGTTTGATGCTCAGGCGGATTCTGTGTACGCAGCCTTGTCTAAGCGAGGCGTGCCAAACATCAATCTTCTCGTATCCGAGAGCGGGTGGCCGAAAGCGGGTGGCAAAGGGGCGTCAAAGCTAAATGCGGGGACATACTACAGAAACTTGATCAGTCATGCTCCAAAAGGAACTCCTCTAAAACCATGGCAGCCTATTGAGACTTACTTGTTTGCCATGTTTGATGAAAATCAAAAGCCAGGGCCAGCCATTGAGCAAAATTTCGGACTTTTCACACCCGATACGCAGCCTAAGTACGACAATATCTATTTCGGATCCACAGTTTTTAGCCCAACCAATGGTTCAGTCGAGTCAACGCACTCAACCATATGAGACGGTCTCGTATGAAACTTTGTATTTATGACCTACGTAGCAATTTGCAAAATGTAATTTTTAAATAACTTGGCCTTAGCTTCTTGAGGCTAGCATGTATGTGTTTCATGTCCATTTTGGGACGTACAATAATAGAATTCCGAACTATGAACTTCTTCGTAGACAGTTGTATGGCACTATGTCTTGCATTTTGTGACGACCTTTATTTTGATCGAGAAGGATTTTTGTATGAACAAAGTAAATCCAATATTAGATTAGATAGATTGGATAACATCGGTATATACATAACTACACACAATGTATCATTCAAATGTGGACTTATTCTTCCAAGGTTAGGCATTTGGGCAATAAGCTAAGGCCTCTTGTCAATTTGTCATAATAAGTAAATATACATATACATATGTGAGATGTGACCGTAGCACACAAATTATCGTGCAAGTGTCACTAATGCACGTATTAAACTTATTAGCTTTGTGATCGAGTTTGCAAATCGGTATTGGCATGAAATATTAATACTGCCACCACCATTCACATATGACATATGAAACATATTTCGATATTCTAAAAATCGCTAAAACAGAAATTCATGGAAAAGATCAGAAGAGCATTATTAATGCCCTAAAAAACGTTATTACCCTATTTTACAGAACAAGATTCGTCTCCAGTATACTGTGGGTGGTTTTAAAATCAGTTAGCCGCCCCATTTCGACATACCACTACGCTCCATTTTGGGAGTTGTGGGCAGACAGTCAACAGTAGTGGCCTGGCTCATGTCCATCTTTGCATAATATTGCATCATATATACATGTATGTGGGAAAAAAAATGCCAATCAACTGTAAAGTCTTCTACTTCATGACTTCCACAGTTTTATTGTCGTCACTCCACTTCATTTCGTAAGGCTCTATATATATGTTGGGAGGACTAAATAGAATAGTCATCAAAAACATTCTCTCTCACACACAGTTTAATTTCTAATTTACCTGAAGTTTTGGCATGGGCATCCTTATTACTAAGGTTCTGATTTGTTTTGGAAAGTGGGACCTACTCAAGTAGGTTGGAAACCCGCTTACTATTGGAGAAGATTTCCTTTCCGACTGCTCGAGAGACTTTAGTGATTTGGCAACTCCGAGCGGGATACAAACCCGCTTACTACTGGAGTTGCTCTAAGGTGACCGTCACGCTACTATTCATCACATCATTGTTGTTGATTACCCTACACTCGACAGGTACCTTCTGTCATACGTAGTACCATTTGTAATTTATAGGACGATTTTAATTTGCATGAAAGTTACGTAAATTAGATGGTTTTGAATGAGACCGGTGAATTCATAAATGTGAATAATCATATACTTACGTGTTTTTACTAAAATAAGGATATGCGGTGATTTAATGCAGAAGCGCAGATTGGAGTAAGTTATGGAGGGTCGTGTAACAACTTACCCTCAGTGCAACAAGTAGTGAACCTTTACAAATCCAACGGGATACAACTAATGAGGATATATTGGCCTGATCCGGCTGTTCTCCAAGCAGTACGAGGCTCCGGCGTACAGCTTCTTCTAGACGTTTCTAATGATCAAATACAAAGTCTAGCACAAGATTATTCTCAAGCACAACGATGGATTCAAACAAACGTTGCTCCTTTTGCGTCCTCCATTCGCTACATTGGAGTAGGGAACGAGGTTCCACAGTCGGTCCGACAGTACGTTGGACCGGCCTTGTGGAATATTCAAAATGCCCTTAACGCAGCCAACTTAGGCCAAAATATCAAGGTCACCACGGCAATTGGGATGAGCTTAATACAAAACTCTTACCCTCCATCGGCCGGTGAATTTACCGATATACCCTTTATGGACCCAATAGCATATTTCCTCAACTATAACGGTTCACCACTTATGGTCAACATTTACCCCTACTTTACGTACGCTAATAGTAACGGCATTAGCCTAGACTATGCATTATTTTCGTCACCAGGGACTGTGGTCACTGACCCTAACAATGGTCTACAGTACCAAAACTTGTTTGATGCTCAAGCGGACTCGGTGTACGCAGCCTTATCTAAGAGAAACGCGCCGCACACCAAAATTATCGTGTCCGAGAGCGGGTGGCCGTCAGCCGGTGGCAACGGGGCGTCACGGCAAAATGCAGGGACATACTACAGAAACTTGATCAATCATGCTCATAGAGGGACTCCTCTAAGACCAGGGCAGATGGAGACTTACTTGTTTGCCATGTTTGATGAGAATCAAAAACAAGGGGCAGCAGTTGAGCAAAATTTTGGACTTTTCACAGCCAATCAGCAGCCCAAGTATGGTAATCTCAACTTCAATTAGACGACAAGCGCTTGACTATGTGAGACTGTTTCATATGAGAAGAATCAACGGATTATAGATACCCGTACACATGTATAAGATAAGGCCAACTCTAATAACGTCAAATAAATTGGCCTTAGCTTCCTAGTCTAGTGGCCAGTGGGTCTAACATGTTGGCCTCCTAGCAGTGACGCACTGTACGATCAATTCGTTTCGTCATGTACCTGATAAATGCTTACGTCATTTACCAAATTGATAAATTAAATTTCACGTTAATTTTTTACTTCGTCGACCCCTAACAACGAACAAGTGGTGTAAATAATCTAATTGAAACGACAAAGGCATTAAAAGGGTAAAGTGTCTGCTAATAATTACGAGTTCGTTGTTATAAGACACTACTACTAAACAATTATTAGTGTTCTCTATACTTTCGAGACATCACTTAAACTAGTGTTTTGTAATTATTGTTGCATAATAATGATCGAGTAACTCTAACCCGTGCTTTCAAATATCTATCTTTATTTTTCGAATTTTATAATAAGAATTAGGATTATTAGTATAATTCTAATTTAATTTAGTTAGTATGCAACAACTTCATTTGGCACCCTTCTATTGTCCTCAAAATATCCACACATACATGTGCACTTATTCCATTCTTCGCCTTCGCAAAATTACATGTAGAACAAAACAACGCATGCACAATCATATTTACTTGTTTATTTCACCTACTAATAATCCAAGCCTTTTCTACCCTATTTCTGCTATATAAAGGGAGACTCATGGAAGACTAAAATATCATCGAAGAACAAATTCTCCCTCTCTTCCTCCCATTTAAAATATAAGTAGTACTCGTACAATAATACGAATATCTATATATTTCTTTAAGCTACATTTTGGTATGTCTTCTCTTGATAAAGTTCAAAATGCTACTGTCACGTTGCTGTTCGCGGCATTGTTGTTGTTTAACCTACATTATCTCACAGGTATCTCTCTACTAATTTTAACAATAAGGGACGAAAATTCAAACACTGTACTTTGTTAATTGTTTTAAGTAATTGCTGTTTTAATTTAATATGATAGCGAAACTTTTGGTGTATTTGTAACACATATTTAATTGCGCAGAAGCACAACTACTTGGAGTGAGCTATGGAAAGTTCGGTAACAACTTACCGTCACCACAACAAGTAGTGAACCTTTACACATCTAATGGCATACAACTGATGCGGATCTACTCACCTGACCAGGAAGTTCTCCAAGCACTGCCTGATTCCGGCATACAACTCGTCCTCGGCATCCTCAACAGCGACCTCCAGGCTCTGGCTCAAGACAAGTCAAAAGCGAATCAATGGATTCAGACCAACGTTGTTCCATATGCATGCTACATTCGTTACATTGTCGTAGGAAACGAAGTACTACAACCTGATCGACAATACGTTGGACCTGCGATACAAAATGTCCAAACTGCCCTTAATGCCGCCAACTTACAAGATCAAATGAAGGTCACCACGTCAATTGGGTCGGACTTGATCAAGAACTCTTACCCACCTTCTCATGGCGAATTTACTGATTTACCCTTCATGACCCCTATAGTAGAAATCCTGAATTCTATTGATTCACCTTTGCTGGTTAATATTTACCCTTACTTTAGTTCTGATAATAATCCCCTAGACTATCAATTGTTCACATCTCCTGACACTGTGGTTACGGACCCTAGCAACGGGCTAGAATACCAGAACCTGTTTGATGCCCTAGTGGACGCAGTGTACGCGGCCATATCTAAGGTCAGTGACCAGATGGACACGACTATGGCGAACAACCCCCGCGCACCACACACCAAGATTGTTGTGTCTGAGAGCGGGTGGCCATCAGCTGGTGGTCGACCTCATCATCATAATGCTGGCATGTATGAATTAGACGGTAACCCTGGTAAGACTGACAGTACTGATACCGCGACAGTGGCAATTGCTGGGACTTATTACAGGAATCTGATCAGTCATGTGCAGCAGCAGTGTGGGACTCCTCTGGTACCAGATGAACCATTAGAGGTTTACTTGTTTGCTATGTTTGATGAAAATCAGAAGCTAGGGAATGCCACTGAGAAGCATTTCGGACTTTTTACACCTAATCAGCAGCCCAAGTACGGCCAACTCGACTTCAGCAGTTGATAATGTCATGAGCTGGTTTATATTACTATTCCTGTTTATATCCAATCTTCTTATAGATTAATCAATAATCTCTTTCGCCAAAAGGCAAGACGAAGATTTTTGGATTTGAATGAAGGGAATACAGTTACATATGTGTACCAAGGCCGACCATAAACAAATTGAATAAAACAACCTTGCTAGTATAGTATAACATAGTATTTCTTACGAGAAGTGTTTAAGGGAATTCAGCTGGTGCCTCTAAACTTCTGACAATTCAAGTTGGTACCCATTCTTGACAAATTTGTCCAGCTTTTGCCCCCAAAAAGAAAAGAAATCGAATGCTCCGTAACCAAACTGACGTTATCATGTTAATGTTTCGTTAGTGAGAAATGAGAAGTAATCGTATCCGTTCATCTCTTTATTTATCGAATTTATAAAAACAAAATTAGCATTTAGTATAAAAGTTTAAAGTTTAGTTAGTACTCCGTACTCCGTATGCAACAAGTTCATTTGTTATCAAGTGGCAAACCACAAATAATGGGGCAAAGACTATTCTCTGCTCTCTTTTGCCACATGAATCCAGAAGTAGCCTAGCTAGTAGGGCATTCAACGTTCCCCCCAACTTGCCGTGCTCTCTATTTCAACTTTATTTATTGAGTGATGCTTTTTACACCCAAAAAGCAACAACCTTTATGCACCATTTTTAATTTTTCCCATCTGTACCCCTCTAAAAAAAAAAAATCCCAATCACTGTTCATCACTCTTCACGGCTCTCTCTCTCTCTCCTCTCGTTTACTCTCTTCCTCTCTCTCATATTCCCTCACTCTTCTCTCAAACATTAAATCAGCTCGAAATCATGAAGACGAAGACAAAATTGAAGAAAAAAAAGCTTGTTTATTGTTCTTATCAAGCAAATAGGTTTGTTTTGTTGAAATAAAAATTTGAATTTTGGGCTTCAGATTTGATTATGGCTGAAAATTTGTTGCCTTTTTTAATATGATACCAATTTTTGTTTTTTTCCAGTACAATTATCAAATTTTATTTATGAATGCTAGTTGTTGTTTTTCTGGGTTTCAATTAATTTGGGGATCTAACGAATTAATTTGGGGATCCTAGTAATTGTTTTTTCTGGGTTCAATTAATTTGGGGGAATCCTAGAAATCGTTTTTTCTGGGTTCAATTAATTTGGGGAATCGTAATAATCGTCTTTTTGGGTTCAATTAATTAGGGGGAATCCTAGTAATTGTTCATCTGTGTTCAATTGATTTGGGGATCTTAATTTTTTTTTCCGATCTTTATATTTATTTCCTTTGTATGTTGAAAATTTTGATTTTCTTCAACTTTTGTTGTTGGTTTATAATTGAGTTACTTATTCGATGAACTGATGGATCGAAGATACCTTCACAAATTAGATGAGTACTCCGTAGATGAGATGATGGATCGAAGATACCTTCTTTGGTATGAGTCGAAGCTTTAAAGACTATCAAAATACAGTGAGTAAGGCTGTAATGGTCTACAAATTACATCAGACGTGAGTTTGGTAGATAGAGAACTACATTGGTTATGATTGTAATACTTTACGAACTACATCGGTTCTGGATGTAATATGTGAATGAAGGTAGGGAGTGTTTTTTCATAAGCACCGTTATTCATTCCTCTACAATTTTACGAAATATATTGACGATGAAGAGCTTAACAAAGGTTAGAAATAAAGGCTTGTCAAGAAGTGATATAACGCCGCCACTACGCTGCAACTCCAATAATTCATCTCTCTGCGCTTTTTTTTTTTCCAGAACTTTATATTTTGCTTTTTTATCTCCCCCTACTTTGCCCATTCCAAGAAAAAAATTATTTTCCCATATTTTGTCATTTTCAAATGGTTTCTTTTGTATATAAATTCGAAGTGTGTACTGAAATGGTATATATTTTCTTTACATCTACATTTTCTCTCTTTTTCATAAACTTCAAACAAACATTAAGTGTCATGGAAAATTTCAATGACATCGATGGAATCAATATTGATGAAATTGAATTTCAGTTTTTAGCCGACGAAGAAGATATTGTAAGTATTTAACTTTGTTTTGTTTTATTTTAAAATGTTGTGCGCTTGAATTGTGTCCCGATTTCGGTTGTAGTGTGCACAATGGATGTATAATAGTTGCATATCCGCTATCAATGTGATATGAGACGTGATAGAATGTTAAGCTTTAAGATACGAGCAACATTACGTAACCTCGATAGTTCGAGCTATGTCACGCGATATGAACTAAAACTAATTACAACACGTGTTTATGTTATGTCTCCTAAATTACAATAAACATCGGTGGAATGAGACTTAGGCTACACTTACACGCTAAAGAATGTAAAACATATTACAACGTGTTTAGATAGAATAGCAAACTGTTTACAACACATGTTTGTGTTATGTTTTTTATATTACAACGGACCCCGGTGGAATGCATGAGGCTTTCTTTGCTTGCTGAAATAATATAACAGAGTTTGATATACGAACAAAATTACAACCGAAGTCATAAAACGTTATCTATATCTCATTTATTTAGTTATTTAGATAAAGTTGTTGACATGTATATTTTTGTAATACACAGGTTGACGCATATTTTCAGAGATACATTGAGCAAGTAGATTATAGAAACAATTTTGAAACAAATCTCACATTTGACTCAAAGGATGAACTAAGAAAATGGGTACAACAAGTTGGATATGATAATAAGATGGTCATAGTCACTAAAAGGTCTTCAGATAAGTACATTTATTTAATTTGTGAGAGAGGTGGAAATTATCGTAGGCCAAAAACAAGTTCACTTAATAGTGCTTCTAAAAAACAAGGATGCATGTTTGAAATACGGGGATCAAGGGATGAATATGATAGATGGGTATTGTGTGTTGTAAATGGTTTTCATAATCATGATATGCCAATTTATTTGGAAGGGCATCCATATGTTGGCAGATTGTCTAGCGGAGAAAAAGATACAACACTTGAGTTGTCAAGATGTCATGTTCGACCTCAAAACATTCTTCTTAACATTAAAGATAAAGATAGGGAAAATGTTACAAGTCAGAAACAAGTCTATAACACTAAATACACTTCTAGGGTCGAGGACATGGAAGGTAGATCGGTGCTACAACAAATGTTTAAAATGGTATCTGAAAATCATTATTATTTTTGGTATGAGAGAGAAATTGGTACCGATGTGGTAACCGATATACTTTATTGTCATCCAAAATCTATTGATTTATTACGAGCATTCCCATACGTACTCGTGATGGATTGTACATATAAGACGAATAAATACGGTATGCCATTTTTGGAGATTATTGGAATTGCATCCACGGGTCAAAATTTTGATGTTGGTTTTGCATATATGACAACTGAGAAGGAATCGAGTTATAGGTGGGCACTTTCAAAATTAAGGACCTTATTCCGCCAAGACATGCTTCCGGTGGCAATAGTCACAGATATGGATCAAGCTTTAGTAAATGCGGTGGGTAATGTGTTTCCTGAAACCACTCATTTGTTGTGTCGACGACATATCCTTACAAACATTGAGACGAAAGTCCTTAGAGTAAGTAGAAATAAAGGGGTAACCTCGGGGTTTATTACTCAATGGAATTCATTAGTCGAGTCATCAAATGAAGAAACATACGATCAAAGACTTGTTATGTTAAAAGAACAATATAAAAATATGCCCCAGGTTTTGTCTTATGTTAAAGAAACATGGCTTCATCGAAAGGTGAAATTTGTATCAGCTTGGACCGATAGAGTTATGCACTTGGGAACACATACCACAAACAGGTGATTTTACTTCTTAATTCATTTTGTTTTACTGGATTAGTTTATTATTGTAATTGAGTAATTGTTAAATATTTTATCAATAGGGTTGAAACTGCTCATTCAAGACTAAAACGGTTTTTAGCGTCATCACGTGGGAGTTTTGATACTATATTTCGAAGAGTCCACTCTTTATTGGAGCTGCAGCATAGCAACATAAAAGAAGAGTTTGAAAAATCGAGGACAAGGGTTCCTCACTTTGCTAATAATTCACTTTACTTCTACTTGAAAAACAGAGTATCACACAAAGCTTTAAATATGATTGAGATGGAGTGTGAGCGTGCAAAAGCAAACACAGGACTCTGTGGATGTTCTATGAGAACCATATATGGACTTCCTTGCGCACACGAGTTGGGTCCCTTCATTTTTCGCAATGTGAGCATCCCTCTATCTGGAGTACATTCTTTTTGGACGATCCTACACATGGAGTCCCAAGACTTTAATTATGGCGATTCATTTATGTCAAACCAAAGAGAGCTACTATATGGATTGGTTGAAGAGATTTGTCAAAAACCTGCGAGTTTAGTTACCCATATGATAGGAAAAGTTGCGGAGATTGTACACCCTCAAAATATGTCTATGGAAGAACCTACAACGAAGCGACGTGGTAAAGGGCGACCACGAAAAAACTCTACAGCACGAGAGCCATCGGCTTTTGAGTACGCGAGGAGATCTTATCCATCCGCAAGCAGATCAAGTTTGGGAACTACTTCTCGCGGTCGAACTTCTCTAAGTTCTCGAGGTCGTGGGCGATCTTCAGGGAGGTCTTCTCAATCATACACATCAGGAATCCCATTTCCGTACTGTAATGAAGTACCATCTATCATGGTGCCCTTTATCTCTACATGGCATGATGTTGAGGGAGATGGAAACTGTGGCTATCGGGCAATCGCGTCATCATTGTATGATGATCAAGATTTGTGGAATCAAGTAAGGATGGATTGTTTTATGGAAATAAGGTCAAAGCGTGAACTATATGGCGATGTGTTCCAACTCGAGACGGTTCAACAAATAATGCAAGAAATTAGCCACTATAAAGGTAGCGCTCCACAAGATAAGTGGATGAGGATGCCCAATATGGGCCATGTTATTGCAACTCGATATAATGTCGTGTTGGTTCATCTGTCTGCACATATGTCGTTGACATGAAATGCCGCTTATTGCCCAAAAAATTTATAAAAAAATTATAACATGAAATCATCCAAAAAAAGTTATTTATATTCCCATATTTGTTAATTTGGCTTCTATGTTCTACAAGTTCCCGACCTAGTTTGCGGAAGCCGATCATGTAGTGCAAGGCCTAGTTTGCGGAACATGATTACCTGATCGATAATTAGTCGGTGAAACTTTGGGAAGCTGATTATGTGGTGCAAAGTATTAATATTGTAATGTTTCGAAACTTGTTATAGTGTATTAATCTTTTTGTAATATATAATAAATTTTGTCCTCTCATGATTTAATTTGTTTTAGCCTTTTGCTCGAAATAGTCATGGTTCCTAATACGGTATACACACGACTCATTGATTTGCGAATTTAATAGAAATCCGTCATTCGACTCACAATTGCACAAGCATTGTACTTCATTTGTATAATATCAACTTATGAGCCATTAAATATTAACAACTTCAAATGAAAGTGGGTATCCGTTTTATTTCGGATCGGGTACAAGTATCACTTTTTAGCAACTTTGAAACCGGGTACCCGAATGACAACAAGATGTGTGTGTACTTCCTTGGTATTCACGAAATATTTCTTTCTTGAAAAGTACAATTTGCAGGATAAGAAGATGGGGGTAAAGATACTTCCTTGAAATGTGGAATTGTCAGGATAAGGAGGGTGTGTCGGAACAAATGACATTAACTTCGAAAATACATCAAAGCGTAGTGTAATTCACCTTGTTTAATGCTTTCTTCTAATGTATTTATAATAATGACAAAAATTATTGTTTATATATAAGAGTAAACTCCTAGCAATATATTTCCGCAAAAAAAAAAAACAAGTCCATTGTCTATCAATTTAATACATGGCTTTCGTGCTCAACGAAATATCAATTTTTAATGTTTATGGACTCCAGGCGAGTCCAGAAGATCTAATAGTTGTGAATGTTGTTGATTACTACACACAGGACGTGTCAAAATACTATGTCAGCGTGAAGGAGTCATTATTTGCTGTGTACACAGCTCACGAAGACTTTATTGGTTGTTTGGAAAATAGTCTTTACCTCTTCTCGGCTGCTAACGATTATGTAGATCCGTTCAAGACTCCTGAAGAATTAAATTTACAGACATTTGTCAATCTAAGGGCGGTGTATACGGTATTACCACTAATTCCTCGTCTTTAAACAACGACTACTATTACAAACTATTTGGAAAATCCGAATAACAATTAGATTAGATTGAATAATCATTAGGTTTTATTCTCTTAAACCTCGACTTGCACTGGCTTCTCTCCTACTATAGTCTCCACCAAGAATTTTATAAGCTTTATCACATAATTCCAAAATTTGATATTCGGCCAATGGTTGCTGATCTCTATTGTAGATTGGACGTAAGTAGCTCAAGGCCAAACTCACACGCTAAACCAAATTTGAAATGCATATATGTCAGCACATAATAAGTTAAACTTTAAAACTTTTATGCAAACTAATTAATTACTAAAGCAAATCATAATTACCTCGTGACCAGTATGAGTCGATGATCTCGATAGAATTTTTTCATTCTCAGGATTTATTATGGGATGAGTCCTCGGCACATACCACATAAAGTATGTATTTTCGGCATCCCATGCATCAACACAATATTTCAAACTCATCTTCTTATATAACAAGTGGTCAATTCGAGCATCCCAAAGCGATGTGCAATTGGATCGTTGAAGAGGGTTGTAAGGAATACCTTGAATGAATCCGAATTGGCGAGATACTCGATCGGGCATATATGGCTCAATGGTAGTCACACACTGAATATAGCCATGAAAAAGAGCAACCGGATAATATTTCACAACATCCGCTTTGTACGGCATCCATTCAACCTTCATTAATAACATAAAATAAAAGGTACCGATTTAAATGAGAGAGTCCAAATATAAATTACATGGATTCAAACAAGCAATTATGAAAAAAAATAGTTGAATTCTTAAAGAAACCTGTTCCAGACGTAAGTTATCAAGTTCATTTCTAATACTCATAAGTCGGTGATGCGACGATGGAAGAGCTGGTTTCTCAAGATTCCAACGCAAGATAGTAGGAATATTACCCTCACAATAGTTATTGTTCAAGGCCCCATTTGGCCTAAAGTGAGGGAAATACTCGTATATCCATGCCTGTAAGACATTGATACTAAACAAAGTAAAAAACTAATTGTAAAAATGTATAAAATTACATTAATTGTAAATGTTTAGATTAGACAGTAGTACCTCCAATAGGGTGGTGCAGCCAGCTAGTCTTTTGCATGAAGATTTGCACGCTTTCCCCAACTCATGATATAAAAATGCAAGAGTAGCGGTTCCCCATGCATAGTCACCGACTTTCTCGACGTTTTCTAAGAGTGGCATATACTCAATCTTTACCCTATCTATGGTCTTATCCTTAAAAATTGTAGTGAACATGGCATGAAGTAGGAAGCTTTTAGGGTCATTGCCACGATGATCCCTCAAAAAGCTCAATCTTATACCTCCATGTTTTTTGCATTCCATTACTTGAGGGTAAGATAAATCATATATTCGCGCCACTTTTTGAATCAAATTATGTTTATTTTCAAATAAACACCCAACACCTTTCTTATCAATATCAAGCCCTAAAATCATAAACACATCCAATAATGTGATAGTCATTTCCCCCCATGGCATATGAAATGAATTAGTTTCCGGATGCCACCTCTCGACAAAAGCCGTGAGTAAGGGCTTATCACCATGCTTAAACGTCCGATACGGCAAATAAGAAATACTTAAATGTCTACACATTTGAACCCAAGCTTCCTCAAACGGAGTTTGATGTGGCAACTTCCACATTACAGCTCTGCCGTAGCCCGTTACTGATTCAATAATCCCCCGATCCTACAATCATGTATATGTTAATTTACTAACCACAACAAATGAGTAAAACTAATTTATAATAAACATAATAACATTTTAAAATAAAACATACTCTCATTATTACCTTACCTTTCACTATAATTAACATCGTCAAAGTTTGATGCTTAGAATATTACATCAACAAGCAATGTACAAATAGCTATGTTACACCAACACCTTGCGTACATTATAATTTGAAACATAAAACAATTTTTACTCACCTTGCCCTTCCAAATGTCATAAGCTACGTGGTTCCGAAAATGAGGTAGAAGCTCCAAGTCTGATGGACCCCCGGGATAAGATTCTTCCACAACCTCATCATCGTCATTACCCATGACACCCTCCTCGTCCTCATAATCGTCCTCCTACTCCTCCTCCTCCTCCTCCTCCTCCTCCTCCTCTTCTCCCATGTTACTTACATGATGCAACGAGTCTCTATAATTATGCCTTAATAACTGCAGAGATGAGGGTTGTGATCCACTTGACATGGGTACTGTTTCCTTTTCTTTCTGTCTTTCGTCATGCTTTCTTTTGCGCTCGGATGCGGTAGGAGTCCAATAATTGAACTTTGACAATAAACCTTTTCCCTTTCCTTTAGGCGCCATACTAAAATGGTCAACAAAAAAATAGAGTTATGATTCGTAAAAATAACTCAAAAAATTCATCAAATGTGCTTACAAATAAATTACATCAAAACACCATGTAGCTAGTGTTATAACACATTAAGGATGAGTGTTTTTCTTTGTTTAAAACAAAGACGCAGGATGTAGTTTGGTGCGTATACCTTATGTTAGAATTTTTTTTTTTTTTTTACGTGTGGAAGTTAGTTTGGTCCGTGGAAGGTAGTTAGTTTGCCTATCACATTGATTAATTACTAATTCATTGTAAATGGTTCACTAATAATCCTAACCTTCTATTACTTTGACCTTGAAAAATTATGTTAAATTACGGAGTAATAAAATCACCACACCAACTCACAAAACCACAAAACTACCCACCCCAGAAACGCAGACAAAGGACACGACGACAGTGGCCGCCAATGACCCACACGAGATCGGCGTCGTATATCAGCCCGGAGGTGTTAGTGTTCGGTGTGGTGGCGGTGGTGTTCGGTGGCGCTAGCAGTGGCATGGCTGGGGAAGGGGGCAGGAGAGAGAAAAGGATGGGATTCGTGAAACTAACCCCAAAAAAATTGCTTACAAATAATATACATTAAAACACCATGTAGTTAGTCTAACAATACATCAAAGAGGAGCGTTTTTCTTGGAGTAAAACATCGACACTGGATGTAGTTTGGGCCATGAACATGGAAGTTAGTTAGTTTGTATAACACATTGATTATATTCTCGGAAAAATGATTAACATACCAAATTGTACTTACTTGAAACTTGAATTAATTGAGAGCTTCAATAATCTATAACCACTAGCTTTAAGATGAGTGAATAAGAGAGAAAAAGAGTGAAAAGTGAAGACTGAAGAGTGAACTTGGAGAGAGGGGTCTTAAGAAGGAGGAAAAGTGGCATTGTAGAGCATGCATAGGTGAATGGTTGCAGAGCATGCATGCACAGGAAAAGTAAAAAAGTGAATTGAATTGCAGACCAAATAAATACAAAGCATGCATTGGGCACACAAGTGGTTGTTGTGTAGTAAACACAAATGTAAGTAAGTTCATATTTATCAATTGATTAGACCATTAAAGTATCAGAACATCAGAGTTGGAGTAGTGGTAATTTAGTTGTGTCATGGTTCCCCTAGGTCCAGGGTTCAAATCCCCCTAATTTTTAGTTTTTATTCAAAATTCCTTCATCTCAATTTCCTTTAGGATAAATCGATGGAATACCCATGTCCGTTGTACATTGTGTAATATTACTCCGTTCAAAGTCATATTTAGTACCTTATCACATCAGCCTTTGTTTTATTATTACTGGCGGAACACCCATGTCCGCTGTACATTGTGTAATATTACACTGTCCGACGTCATATACGTACCTTATCACATCGGCCTTTGCTGTATTATTGCGCAAATTACATCGGTGGCTGGTGGATTTTATGGGTACATTACACCTACCCTTGATAAAGGTTTGAAGTGCGCAAATCTTTCGGGGAAAAAAAAAAAAAGACAATCTCACTTCTTCAAGCCAAATCCAATCAAGTTTCTACCATACCAAAATTAGTTCATTGAGACTACACTAGATTGAAAATATGAAGAAAAAATGAAACACTAAATAGTTGAAAATCTTGAAGTAAAGATTAATTTCAGATTATTGAGACAAATCATACATTGAAAAGTAACTCCTCTCTACCAAACCCAGATTTTTAGTAAGAAATCGAACTTTGTACAAAAACCCAATTTTAATACAATCAAACTACATGGAATCAATACTACTTCCGACCAAAATCCAAAAGTTATTCAATCTTTTACAAAAATCACATTATGAATCAAAATCAATATTCAATAACAATGAAATTATAGTTTCTGGGTTTGATGAAAAATTCGATACCTAAAAAAAATTGATTAAAAGGAAATAATTATAAATATCGAAAAACAGAAAATTATAAGATCCCCAAATCAATTGAACACAGAAAAACAATTATTAGGATTCCCCCTAATTAATCGAACCCAAAAGAAACGATTTCTAGGATTCCCCCAAGTTAATTGAACCCAGAAAAAAAGACTACTAGGAACCCCCAAATTAATTCGTTAGATCCCCAAATTAATTGAATCCAGAAAATTGTTGAAAATACCTTGATCTGTTCGCCGGACTCACTTCAATTTATGGTCGCCGGATTGTTGAAATTTTTTTGAGGAAGGAAGAAGATAGAGAGAGAGAGAGAGAGAGAGAGGGAGAGGAGACGGCTGGAGGAAGTAAGGAGAGTGATTATGGTGAACAGTAAAGGGTGGGTGGGGGTTTTGTTAGAGGGTAGTTGTGGAAAAGCACAAAATAGTGCATGCTTTTTGGGTGTAAAAAGCAATTATGTATTTATTTCATACGGACCAATAAAATTAATCTAAAGATCGATGCTAGAAGAGTTGTCGAAGATTCTCTCTGCTTATTACAGTAAAAAAGATTGCATCATTAGTAGCAACTTTACTCCTATAAGTTATACGGAGTATCTATGTTTCTCTAGTGTAGGACTGAAACTTTACTTTATATGTATTGGAGTATAATTCTCCGTAGCTAGTTTATATTCGTCGAGAATTGCTACATATAACACCGTAACGATACACAAACGCTGTACAAGCTAAGTACCACATACGTACATGCATATAGCATTGATCCTATTGTCCTCAAAATATCCGCACACGGCACATACATGTGGACTTATTCCATTCTTCGTCTTCGGCAAATTAAATAGGGGCAATAATAATGCCTTCGATCACATAAAGTCATCATGAACAAACATACATGCATGTAGAAAATAACAAAGCACAATCATATTTAGCTTCACCTACTAATCCAAATCTTTTCTACCCTATTTCTGCTATATAAAGGGCACATATGGCCAATATGGGAGGACGACAATTTCATCCAAAATTTCCCCCTCTCTTCCTCTCAATGCAAAAATAAATAGAATAACACGATAATATAATATTTGTTTTACTCGATTTTTGGTATGGCTTTCGGTAAAGTTCCAAATGCTACTGTCACGTTAGTGTTTGTGGCATTGTCGTTGTTTAGCCTACGTCCCACAGGTATTTCTCCTTTTATATAATAATATGTATAAGGGAACGGAAATTTGAATACTGATTTATTATAATTAATTGTTGTTTTATTTGCGTACGATACCGAAAGAAAATATTGGGTCTGATCGTAACACACAAATTAATTGCGCAGGAGCACAACTACTTGGAGTGAGCTATGGAAGGTTGGCTAACAACTTACCGTCACCGCAACAAGTAGTGAACCTTTACAAAACTAATGGCATACAACTGATGCGGATCTACTACCCTGACCAGACAGTTCTCCGAGCACTGCCTAATTCCGGCATAAAACTCGTCCTAGGTGTCGCTAACAGCGACCTGCAGAGTATAGCTCTAGACCAGTCTTGCGCGAAAGCGAAGCAATGGATTCAGACCAATGTTGTTCCATATGCATCCTACATTCGTTACATTGTTGTAGGGAACGAAGTACTACAGTCTGATCGACAATATGTTGGACCTGCGTTGCGAAATGTCCAAACTGCCCTTAATGCTGCCAACTTACAAAATCAAATGAAGGTCACCACGTCAATTGGGTCGGACTTGATCAAGAACTCTTACCCGCCTTCTAATGGCGAATTTACTGATTTACCCTTCATGACCCCTATAGTAAATTTCCTGAATTCTAATGGTTCACCGTTGCTGGTTAATATTTACCCTTTCTTTAGCACTGATAATAATTCCCTAGACTATAAATTGTTCACATCCCCTGGCATTGTGGTTAAGGACCCTAACAACGGGCTAGAATACCAAAACCTGTTTGATGCGCTGGTGGATGCAGTGTACGCGGCCATATCCAAGGTCAGTAGTGAACAGATGGACACGACTATGGCAAACAACCCACGCGCGCCACACACCAAGATTGTTGTGTCTGAGAGCGGGTGGCCATCAGCTGGTGGTCGACCTCCTAATGCTGTCATGGCTGAATTAGACGGTAACACTGATACCGCGACATTGGCTAATGCTGGGACTTACTACAGGAATTTGATCAGTCATGTGCAGGCGCAGTGTGGGACTCCTCTGGTACCAGGGCCGTTAGAGGTTTACTTATTTGCTATGTTTGATGAAAATCAGAAGGGAGGGGATGCCACTGAGCAGCATTTCGGACTTTACTCACCTAATCAGCAGGCCAAGTACGGCCAACTCAACTTCAGCAGTTGATGTTAACCTGCTAACTAAACAGGTTTAGCGAACTGATTTGGTTCAGTCCCACTATAGGCACGAGTATCATATACTCCCTCTATTCATATCCAATCTTCTTACGGATTCAAAGTCTCTCTCACAAAAAGGTGAGCTCAAGAACATCGGACTTCAGCGGAAGGAATGTGTTATATATATATACTATGTACCAAGGCCGACCATAAACAAACTTAATAAACGGACCTTATTGATTACTGGTATAACATTTTTCTCAGAAGAAGTATGTGTATTAGGGATCACTTGTTCGATCCCGGCCAAGTTTTGCTACCTATGAACCAGCATACATATAAATTGCCTGGTTTATAATTTGTTATAAGGAATTGTACTTAATACAAAGGTGAAGATCATCATTCCTAAGAGGAGTTTCTGTGTTCATCTAATCATCAAAATTGCATTATTCGTAGCAACTTATCACAAGTGTCAATAAACTACTGTACTTCTAACTTCTAAGGCTTAACTTCCAAAACTGATGTTTTTTGTTTGTTTGCACCATCTCGTTGAGTCTAGACTCGAGTCAGGTAGAACCACGACTACAAAGCTCTACCCCCATGGGTCTTGAAGAATTAAGTTTTAAGCAGCTTGTTAATGAAGCAAACGGTTCTAGCTAGATGGCTAAACTTTGCCATAGTTGAACTCTTCAAGAGCTGTATCATTAATTAGGGCACACATTTCCACACAATAACAGTCCAATGTGGACTTATTCTAAGGTACAAGTCCTAATTGTTTGGCACAATTTGTAGAATAATGTGTCAATGATTGGCTTGTTGCTTAATTTGGATGTGGAAAATATCATCAAATTCTTCAAAGAGATTGAGTAATTGACCAGGCGGCTAAATGTTGCTAGTGTTTGAAGTTTCTATACACATTAAAGCAGTTCAACATATATATCTTGTATGTTACCTCTATATATAACAGGGGAGTTGGATGAACTTCATACCTATCATAAAAGCCGAGAGCGAGCTGATTTTCGCAATGAGTACCCCTAGCAAGCGTCCCATGGCCACCATTATTCCACTGCTGTTCATAGGAATGTTATTTCTTACCCTGCATCCAACAGGTATACCCCCATATACGCCTTTAGTAAGATCGTTACAGCCCTTACAGGCATCCTGCACATAAAATGGCACCATTATTTCATTAGTTTCCAGATTAATATTGCTACATAGTTATAAGAGTTACAAAAATCAGGAGTGTTAATTTCAATCTCATGCGCGAATTTGTAATTTTTTATAAGCTCATTTTATTGTGTATATTATCATGTAGATGCACAGATTGGGGTCTGCTATGGAAGGACAGGAGATAACTTACCTTCAGAGCAAGATGTGGTGAGCCTGTACAAATCCAACGGAATCAAAGCAATGAGACTTTATGACCCGGATCAAGCGGCCCTCCAAGCCCTACAAGGATCAGGCATCAATATCATCCTAGGCGTCCCCAACGACAGCCTTCAATCTGTGGGTTCTGATCCCTCAGCTGCAATGCAGTGGGTACAGACTAACGTAGTACCCTATGCATCCTCCATTCGTTACATAGCAGTAGGGAACGAAGTCCATCCAACCGATGCACTGGCATCATCTGTTCAACCAGCCCTGCAGAATGTCCTTAATGCCCTGAATTCAGCAAACTTAGGGGGACAGATTAAGGTAACCACTGCCATAGACACAACTTTGATCACAAATTCATTCCCGCCTTCTGATGGTGTTTTCAGTGACACATCATACATTACCCCAATAATCAACTTCCTTACTAGCAATGGATCACCTTTGCTAGTCAATGTTTACCCTTACTTTGCCTATACTGGTAATGAGCAAAGCATTAGTTTAGAGTATGCATTATTTACTGCCCCTGGGACTGTAGTTACTGACGGTAACAATGGGTTGCAATACCAAAATCTGTTTGATGCGTTATTGGATGCTGTATATGCGGCCTTAGCAAGGGTTGGTGCACCAAACACGGCCATTGTCGTGTCTGAGAGTGGCTGGCCATCGGAGGGAGGAGATGCCGCGAGTGTGGATAATGCTGGGACTTACTACAAGAACTTGATCAATCATGTGCAACAGGGAACTCCACTCAAATCAGGGCAGGCGATAGAAACTTACTTGTTTGAAATGTTCGATGAGGATAACAAACAAGGCGCGGCCACTGAGCAGCATTTCGGCCTATTCACCCCTGATCAGCAACCGAAGTATGGCCAACTCAACTTCAATTGATTCTGCATAAATGGTTATAATAAAAAAAAGGGACATCCGAATTCCAAACATGTATATGTTAAAAAACATTGATATTCATGTAATAATGTACTACAAAATAAGACTGGCCTCCCAGTAAGTAATAATTTTTGTACATCGAGTAACAGTTCGTCATTTGCCTATGTTACTATCATCAATCTCACCTCATATAAGATTGAACGATAACTTCCAAGTATTATTTGCTAAATACGCGGATAAACAACACTTACTAAGGAGATTTCACTTCACTTAGTTTCCGGGGATTTCATTAAACTACTGTACTTCTAAGGCTTAAATTCAAAACGGATGTGTTATTTTTTTGGGTTTGCACCATCTCGTTGAGTCTAGACTCGAGTCAGGGAGAACTACAACAACCCATGAGTCCTGAAGAATTAAATTTTAAGCAGCTTGTTAATGAAGCATACGGTTCTAGATGGCTAAATTTTGCCATAGTTGAACTCTTCAAGGGCAGTATCATTAATTAGGGCACACATTTCCACACAATAACAGTCCAATGTGGACTTATTCTAAGGTACAAGTCCTAATTGTTTGGCACAATTCGTAGAATAGTCTGTCAATCATTGGCTTTGTTGCCTTAATTTGTCATTAATTTAGAAAATATCATCAAATCATTCAAAGAGATCGATTGAGTAATTGACCAGGCAGCTGATTGTTGCTAGTGTTTGAAGTTTATGTACACACTAAGTCACTAACATGGCTCAGCAGTTCAACATATACAGAGTATATCTTATATGTTACCTCTATATAACAGGGGAGTTGGATGAACATCATACCTATAAGAGAAGCTGAAAGCAATACGATTTTCGCAATGAGTAACCTTCCGAAGCGTCCCATGGCCACCATTACGCCACTGCTGTTCATAGGAATGTTATTTTTTACCCTGCATCCAACAGGTATACTGCCACCAACCCCTTTAGTAAGATCTTCACAGGCATCCTGCACATAAAATATCACCATTAGTTATTTCCTTTACTTTCAAAATTATTATTGCCACATAGTTCTAAGAGTTCCTCATAAAATTCAGGAGTGTTACTTTCAATAAGCTCATATTGAGTATATTATCATGTAGATGCACAGATTGGGGTCTGCTATGGAAGGACCAGTGATAGCTTCCTTACAGAGCAAGATGTGGTGAACCTATACAGAGGAGATGGAATCAAAGCGATGCGACTTTACAATCCAGGTCAAGGGATCCTCCAAGCCCTACAAGGAAAAGGCATCACCGTCATCCTAGGCGTCCCCAACGACAACCTTCAATCTGTGGGTTCTGATCCCTCAGCTGCAATGCAGTGGGTACAGACTAACGTAGTACCCCACGCATCCTTCATTCGTTACATAGCAGTAGGGAACGAAATCCATCCAGCTGATGCACTGGCATCATCTGTTCCGCCAGCCCTGCAGAATGTCCTTAATGCCCTGAATTCAGCAAACTTAGGGGGACAGATTAAGGTAACCACTGCCATAGACACAACTTTGATCACGAATTCATTCCCGCCTTCCAATGGTGTTTTCAGCGACACATCATACATCACCCCAATAATCAACTTCCTTACTAGCAATGGATCACCTTTGCTAGTTAATGTTTATCCTTACTTTGCCTATACAGGTAATGAGCAAAGCATTAGTTTAGAGTATGCATTATTTACGGCCCCTGGGACTGTAGTTACTGACAATAACAATGGGTTGCAATACCAAAATCTGTTTGATGCGCTATTGGATGCTGTATATGCGGCCTTAGCAAGGGTTGGTGCACCAAACACGGCCATTGTCGTGTCTGAGAGTGGCTGGCCATCGGATGGAGGAGATGCCGCGAGTGTGGATAATGCTGGGACTTACTACAAGAACTTGATCAATCATGTGCAACAGGGGACTCCACTCAAATCAGGGCAGGCGATAGAAACTTACTTGTTTGAAATGTTTGATGAGGATAACAAACAAGGCGCGGCCACTGAGCAGCATTTTGGCCTATTCACCCCTGATCAGCAACCGAAGTACGGGCAACTCAACTTCAGTTGATTCTGCATGAATGGTTATAATAAGAAATGGATATCCGAACATGTATATGCCAGAAACATTGATATTCATGTAATAATGTACTACAAAATAAGGCTGGCCTCCCAGAAAGTAATAAATATTGTACAAAATAAGACCAGCATTATGGCTCAATTTTTTTGCATTTCAATCCTTGAAAATGATGGTATGGCTAAGATGGTGAGTCCTATTAGCTAGCTTCTAGTCTTACTAGCTTCTCAAGGAAGTATTTGAATAATGTGCTGTTCTTAGTTAGCTTAGATGGTAAAGTCGTATTCAAGACTCAAGGATAACCCATCAGCATCAAAAATTGCCCTTATGGCTCCCTTCACACCAAATCATCAAAATGGCCGAAAATGTCTCCTACTATTCAGCCATGATACATGTATGGAGACACAATTTCATTGATCAAAAGAAAAGTGAGGCGGCTATATTAGTACTTTCTTTGCTCTTTTCTTTCTCTTGCAGGAATGGCCGATTGGTTATTCTTAACAGTGGATGAAGCCCAAAATAGAGACTCCGTTACAGTGTTACGATTTATTTTTGCTTTGACCGACTTTTAGATTACACAACGACTCGACCAATCAGATCATCAATGATCTTATGAATCAAAAACCTTATTCATTCGTATTCCATAGCACCAAAGCATTCTCCCAAATGCTCGAGAGCCTAACAAGCAGGACTCTGAAAAGTCATGGTCAGTTAACAGGTCAATCAAAATACCAAAATCAAAATATTCAATTCTATGCATGATTGTATATGATGATCTTGACTTAGAATGAGTGTATTGGACCCGCTGTTAGACTCCCTCAAGAGCAAGCCACATTAGTTTATTTTATTCCGATATTCCGTAATCTTATGGACTTTGACTACCTGAAATTGATATAGATGACCAATACTCTTTCTGTAAAATTGTTTGTCACCAAAAAAAACAATTTCTAGTCCTAGCGTACACCTATCAAATGAAGAATTTTTAACCTAAAAATCGACAATATTTGACATATTGGCCTAATGGAAGCTAGACTTTTTCATTCAAGTACTGTAACTAAGGCAGCGTGTCAAAGCAGTCATACTCATACATTTGGATAATCATATCAGGAAAAAAAATGACAGAAGGTAGTGTACACCTTTCAGCTTTGAAGAACAAGCTTCAAGGTTTTGACCTCTTGTATTTCTATATAAACAGGCATTTGTATAAGATCATAAATTCAACAAAAGCAATTTCAGAAAGTATATAATGGCACTCATGAGCAAATCATCTCGTGTTGCTACTTTGCTACTTGGTGCATTGTTATTGCCTAGTCTTCATTTAACAGGTATAACGTAGGCAATTATCATATCATTGCTAACACAATAATCGTTCATCTGCAATGTTGTGCTACTATTAAGCAATTTATTTTAGCATATTGTCAAACGAGTTTCACTACTTCTATATACTTGTTCAGTCCTTGCCTTAAACTTTCTATTGCTTACGTAATGACGGTTTCTGAGGATGATTCATGTTAGGCGAACCATGATTTGCAAAGTTATCCTCATAACATCAAATCCAATCATTTTAAACCTCAAAAAATAAAAGTGAAGATTAAGGTGACATTGCGTCTTATGCAAGAAATTGAATAATAGAAAAAGTGAACAATAGAGGAATGAAACTTACATTGATTTGCCTGTTGTGATGCAGAAGCACAAATTGGGGCGTGCAATGGAAGAAACGGCAACAACTTGCCTTCTGCTCAAGACGTGGTAAATCTATACAAATCAAGGGGGATAGCAAGGATGAGACTTTACGAACCTGATCAAAACACCCTCCAGGCGCTTAGAGGATCAGGCATCGGTCTCATACTTGACGTCCCTAGAAACAGCCTCAAGTCATTTGGGTCTGATGCTTCAGCTGCAAACCGCTGGGTGCAAAGCAATGTTGTACCCTATGCTTCTAACGTCAACTTCCGATACATTGCAGTAGGAAATGAGATTCAGCCATCAGATTCCGAAGCAGGGTCTATCCTTCCAGCGATGCAGAACATTCAGAGAGCCCTCCAGTCTGCCAACTTAGCAGGCAAGATCAAAGTCTCAACAGCAATTGACTCCGGCCTCATAGCCAGCTCATTCCCACCATCCGACGGCGTTTTCAGCAATTCAGCATATATGAATCCCATCATAAACTTCCTCAAAAGTAACGGATCTCCTTTGCTAGCAAATATATACCCATATTTTTCCTTCACTGGTAACCCGGGCATCCAACTGAACTATGCTCTCTTCACTGCCCCCGGGACAGTGGTTACAGACTCCAACAACGGGTTACAGTACCAGAATCTCTTTGACGCTTTGGTTGATGCTGTGTACGCTGCTCTTGCAAGGGCAGGGGCCCCACAAATGGCGATTGTTGTATCAGAAAGTGGTTGGCCTTCAGCCGGTGGTAATGCTGCAACAGCTAATAATGCGGGGACTTACTACAAGAATTTGATTAACCATGTGAAGCAGGGAACCCCAAGGAAACGTGGACAGGCTATTGAAACATATTTGTTCGCCATGTTTGATGAGAACAACAAGGCTGCTGGAGTAGAACAGCACTTTGGGTTATTCACACCAAATAAACAGCCAAAGTACCAACTCAGTTTTAATTAAAGAAGAGACTAGCCAATCTGTATGAAACGGCCAAGATTCTTCAAGTATGTTATCTTCAGAGAAACAGGCACAACATACATGCAATAAAGCTTGTTCCTTTTTCATAATTTAAATCAATAAGGTGTGTTTGTACATGTCAAAAACTTCATGCCGTTGCAATACTTTCTTTGATGGAAAATATATTCGATAAAATTTATAATGTGGAACTAATAATTCAAATAACCATAAATTTCAAGCACGAAATCTTACACTTTCTAAGATTTTGAGGAACTGTGAGGCCACAAGGGAAGAGGCTACAGGAGCATGATCCTCCATACAAAATTCAGCAGAGTAAGGACATGAGTTGTATAGACAAGAAATTTTTCACCAGATATCCTACACCTAATTACCTTAACCAACGTAGGGTGAGGTCAAAATTACGCCCTGAAGAAGCCAAAACAATTGATTTCCACAGCAGAGCAAAACAGGGCACAAGTCAGTTCGGCATCAATGGCAAAGCAAGGTTGAAGACAATATTCAATCTTCTGCCTGAATAATAAGACAGCGTGACAAGCAGGTTGGTATAGAATCAAAGTGTTATGAATGAGAATCCAAAGCTAGTTAGACAAGCGGGATTGTAACGGATACCTGCTCAGGAGGAAATCAGTATATTGCAAATGCCTACTATCTGATGCTCCAGTTTGTTATGTACATATAACTAGCAGCTCCGGATAAGCGCCCTGACTGTTGAAGAGCATGGCGTTGATTAAGTACTCAAATGAATTACAACCATACTTCAGTTCAACCACATTATGTTCAGCAATAGATAGCACAGGCACACTTCTCATGTACACAACTTTCATCAATTCGGCAAATAATAATCACCAGTAATCTTTACATGTGCAGAAACCATCTTTGAAGGAGTGAAATCGGCTTCTGTCCCTGATCACAATTTCTAAAGAATAGATCTTTGAGATCAATTTCATAACTGTGTGGCAATCACGGCAGATCCTCAAATTCTTCACTACCCTTATAACACGTTCTTCAGACAATCGAAGCATGCCAAACGCAACAGCAAGCTTCTCACTATGCCTACACACTGAATACTCTTTTTCCTCACCTTCCAGATCATACAAAACATTCTCAGTCTGGGGAACATAACCACCTTCAACTCGAATCCTGAGCATTATTTCCTTAAGCTTCTGATAAGCTTGTTCGCTTATTTCATCCCGCTCACCACCAGCTACAAAGGTATACATAATCTTGTCAACCTCAATCATACTCCAACCAGGCTTTTTCTTAACCCCTAGACTGCTGATTGATCGTCTCACAGCAGCTGCGTCTTTCCATTTTCCCTTATTGGCATAGATGTTGGCCATCAAAATATGGTCACCAGAATCTCTAGGTTCATTTTCAGAAATCCTGAGTTTTACTTCCTCAGCCATCTCAATATTACCATGAATACTGCAGGCCCCCAGAAGAATTCTCCAGAGAGTGGTACAGTCTTTCAATGGCAATTGGCTAACAAAAGTGTACGCTTTCTGCAACAGACCCGCCCTTCCATACAGATCGACTATGCAGCCATAATGCTCAATGGAAGGTTGAATACCATAAACATTTGTCATCTTGTCGAAATAATCACAACCTCGTTCAACAAAACCAGCATGACTACAAGAGTAAAGAACAGAAACAAATGTGGCTGCATCAGGAACTACTCCGCAATTTTCCATCTCACGGAAAAGCAGAGTTGCTTCCTCGCCATATCCATGCATAGCGAGGCCTGAAATCATTGACGTCCAGGAAACCACGCAAGTCTTCTCCGGCAATCTATCAAACACCAACTTAGCCATACCTAAGTTCCCACACTTAGCGTAAGCATCAAGAAGCGCATTGCTCACAGAAACAACTGAATCAAACCCGACCTTCTCCACAAAACCATGCAAAATTCTACAATTCTGAAATGCCCCAGCTTGAGCACAGGCAGACAATACACTTGTCAAGCTCACCTCATTCGGAACCATCCCCAATTTCCTAAACTCCCTAAACATCCCAAACGCTTCATCAAAATCCCCGCTTTGAACAAACCCGTAAATCATCGTACTCCACGAAACATCATCCTTAGCAGGCATCTTAGCAAACAGCTCCTTAGCAAGCTCAATCTCACCAGCCTTAACATACCTTGCCAACATCACATTCCACGTTGTCGAATCACAAACCGGCATTTGACTAAACACTTCCTCCCCCATCCTCAAATCCCCACACCGAAAACACGCCGTCAACAAAGCATTCCAAGCAACCACATTTCTCTCAGACATTTCATCGAACACCTTCCTTGCATACTCAATTCTCCCACATTCGCCATACAAACTAGTCAATGTAGTCCCAACAAAAACATGGGTATTCAACCCAAAGATGATAGCTTGACAATGAAGCTGAATCCCAGCTTCCAAACTCCTCAAATTAGCCGCACCTTTGCTCGCAAAGGCGAAAGAAAAACTATCAGGCCGTATCGATTTTCGACGCATTTCAATGAATGTAAAGATTGAATCTTCCGGAACAAGCGACTCTGAAGACCCACGAATAAGCGCATTATACATGAAAGAATCAGGAGATTTGACATTTGAGAGAAATTTATAAGCGTAATCAATTGAATTTGGTATCGAAATTGCGCAATTTAGGATGAATTTTCCGGAAATTAAAGGGTTATTTTCGAACCCAGATGTGCAAATTATAGCTTGAATTCGTTTAATTTCTCTCAAATTTTTGCAATTTTGAAGGAGAGATATGCAGAGTTTTTCAGTGTAAAAGTTGATCATTTGATCTTGGCGCGAATATTATGTTCAATTTTAGTACCTTTATATTTACGCTACTAGCCTGGGACGTGAGACAAATCGGTTAATCAAAAGTCGAGTTAGAATTGCTCGGAGGTAGCTAATATTATGTGCGTGTTTCGAGATTGGCTAAAGTGACTCAAGTGGGTTAGGTTCGGTGGTGGCCATACTGCCGTAGTGTAGTAGCGACTAAATTGTCTGGCTTAAAACGAGTTTTGCATTTTTAAGTGAGTCGACTATATCTCTAACGTGTTAACGAATACGGAGTATACTAGTGAGAAACTAGTTGGACGTGAAACATCAAGATTTTAGCTTTTCTATCAATAAGTAGTCATAAGATTGATTTGGAAAGCCTAGCATAATTTGATTCATGAGTCATGTCATACATATGGACCAAGCAGACACTAGGTAATTCACTAATTCTACGACTACATAATTCGATCGACAATACTACAGATTATGAATGAATCGACGACTTAATTTCACGACAGCTAGGAAGTCTAGGATACTCCGACGATCATCTCAAGAGTCATCGTGGATTTCGATAGACAATACTACAGATTATGTATGAATCGACTAGTCGACTACTAAATTTTATGACTAGGAAGTCTAGGATACTCTGACGATCATCTGGTAGACGAGTTGCCGTAGATTTTGATCACATTTTGTTGAATTCTTCCTTAAGCTTGTTGAAATCCTGAGTGAGGCCAGTAAATGTCTCAAGTTTCAGGTCATCCCCTTCTTTCATGTTGGTCTGCAAATCCTGTTTTATGTCTAGAATTTGAGTCTTGAGTTCTTCAATCCTTTGTGTTCTTTCATCATGCACTTTCCGCAACATTCCCAACTCTGCAAACAAAATAGAACAGGCTTGTTAGAACATTTTGCAAACATCGTGGATTTTCCTACACGTTTGGTTTGATTATGTGAGATAGTCAGAGAAATGCAAACCAAGCATTGACGTATATGTGAAGAAATCATTCATAACTCGATTATAACGCATAATCAGACCTGCATTATGTGAAGGCATTTCAAACTCCATGGCTTGTCTTCTGATCTACAAGGAAGAAAAAAAAAACAATTAGTAACTCAAAAGTACATGCATGTTAATGTAACAAAATTGCAATAGTACCTTGATTATTAAGCTGATTATTTCTCTGCTATAATGAAAACAAAATTATAAACACTGTACACATAGCATATATGACGAGCAATAATGAATATTGAAAATTTAAGTTCTCACGATGAAAAATGAGATAATGTCATCTGATAATATTTCGATTCTATGGCGAAAGTTTTGTTTCGAGCTATTTAAAGGAATCAAGTAATCAAATGTTTTGTAGTTACTCCAGCCGCATGCAAATTGAGATGTTATTGCCTTATCTGCTGTCTCTAGTGTTGGTAGTACTTGCTTGATCATGCAAATTTGCAGAGAAATAACACAACATTGACATGTGAAACAACTCTTTGATCACTACTACACTGTGAAATTCATTCAAGTAAAACTGTAAAGCTTAGTAGTTATTAAGATTTTTGTCGCATCATGTAGAATCGAAGTATTGTTTGGTCAAACTTTCTGGTATTTTGCCCCAAAGTTCAATGACAGATTTTATTGAATTTTATGTACTAATTAATACAACTATAATTGAGCCTTGATTCATACGGAATGCATGAAATTGAAACTCTGGTGAACTTGCAATCGAAATGCTACAGTCTATCAACAAATCCTTCATTTAAAGCATGCAAGAATTCCGTTGATCACCATTGTGTATTCCGGAAATTTAATTACGGAGTCAAAGATTAACGTTTCAACTTTCAAGAGCAACAACAATCATAGCTACGTACTAAAGAAGTGAAGGTGCATGCATACATTATTATCACTTGTGTACTCGTTAGACTTACAACTTAAATCACAAACACTACATTGAAAAGTAAAAGATCGACGAAACGACATAATATGAGATAGACAACAAACCTAGTTCGTTGTATGTGACTTGATAACGTCGATCAGTCCTTTTGCATGCAACGATTAATGGACCAATTTCCAACCTATACAACAACTTGTGTAAACAATCTGAACATGCACCATGATCAATACTTTTGAATGGCTTATATAAGAAGCTAATAACAACAAGTTGAAGTAGGACAATAAGACTAGCTAGTAAAGTGGAGTCTGCACTCTGCTGCATAACTACGCTGGAGCACCAAGACAAACACAAGTTAGGGTTCTAGGAACAGAAGAATCTATGCTACAGATGGAAAATAAAATCAAATTGGGCAGAAATTATGGGTGCACGAAAATGTGAATATGTGAATTGTGACGTTATTTTTCTCGTCTTGACCTTCCTGTCTCAAATAGTCCCATCAGAATCAGAATAATAAGGGCATGATGCCCCCATGTGAACTCCTCACCCTCCATAATTTTGGAAAAATATTTGTACATGATCACTCTTTTGATCTATTCTTGCAGTCTTGCCTTCACATTTTTGCGTTGCCCTAGTTTTTCGCCTAGTCGTAGGGATATGATATCGTTCACTCAAATGGTACTGATTTCGATTGATCATTCTTTAAGATAGAGATCGTGATCAAACGTTCGATTATGTGGTGAATTGGCTAGACTATGTAGCTAGGTGGTATGGAAATGAGTATGCCGTGATCTCCCCCACCAATTAGTTTAGAGCACGAAACTTGTCAAAAGTGAAAATATGGTGAATCTCTCTTGTGTACTGTGATGTACAGTCAAATAATAGCTCGATTTGATGCCAATTAGTCAGCTCAAAGTAGCAAGCAGCAACACAACTCATTGGTTTTGGCTTTTTGAGCCTCGCATTAGCCGAAGAGCGAGCTATATAAGAAGTGTTCAAATTTTCAAACCCACTTGTGATCAATAGTAACTTGAACATTGGATATGAATGAAGCTAGTCGTTTTTTAAGTTAAAAGGAACTTATACCATCTTGTAAGTTCCGAAAGAATAGAGAGAACAACTGGGCCGTATAAATCGAGTTTGTTCTAGAGTAGCTAACTCAATTGATACAATTGTAGAAAGTGAACTTATGGCCACGCTTAAAAACCCATCTACATCCATGTCTTAACATAAATTGACATCAATGCTAAAAGCCAAAATTAGAAACCAGTCATTTTAACTTGAGAAGCTCTTAACACCAACATGATGATAATCACTCTTGTTTATACAATAAAGTTTCTTGCTAGGGTATATACACCGAAAAAAATCATTGAACAAAAAGATGATCAGTGGGTCCAAAATGTTGTAATAACCAGGGTGGATTTCATAACCATCATATTCACAAAGAAAACTTTAGCTAAACTACGCTGTGCTCATAATTGATCAATAGTAGCCCTATAAATACATGCACATATCATCTTTTACCTAGTACATCAAAATTTCAAAACTTTGTTGCCCTTTAATCATGAACCTGCTTTTACCAATTTGATTATTAATCTTGTACTTTACAGAGTGATTAGAGTGCTAACAACGTGCACTGCATGTCAAAACTGGACATCATCAGAGAGTACTTTTCGGCCTCTAAGTGTCGCTCTGGCCGGAGCAACTCTAAGAATCTAGGAGTAGCACTGTAGTATTGGCGATGATCAGATCTTTAAGAGGAGATTTTTACTGATAATGAGCATTATGAGCATATTTTTCCCTTACATTCGGAATGAAGTTAACTAACATACACAGTCCACAATTCATGCGTCCCCAAGCTAGAAACCAGCTTGAAACGGTCACACAAGGCCTAAGAAAAGAAATCGAGCAAAAACTAAACCGATACAAGACCGCCTCAATATATAAGACCAATGGGATCGGATCGAATTCTCGCAAGCCAAATCACTAAGGTGTCGTTTGGATACCCTCAAAATGTGTAGGAATTTTATTTTCCTGGGAATTGAATTATCTAGAGTTGTTTGGTTACCATAAAGTGTAGGAATTGGAAATTCCCGGGCATTTCCAATTCCTCCAAAGTGTAGGAATTTAATTACCTTGGGGGGGTTAGGTAAGTAGAAATTCTCATGGTAATTGAATTCCCTTATTCATCCAAACAAATTTCCCCAATTCCCATACTTTCTTAATTCCTAGGATTTGCAAACTCATGGGAATTTCGACTTCCCGAGTGTATCCAAACGACACCTAAGAGTAATTAGGTTAGACTCTTGATAGATACGACACAATCTAATTACTGAGACGAACGTTTGATTGGGTTACATTGTAATCACTGACAACACAACAAACTAGAATCATCATGGTTGTTTTTCGAGTCTTTTGGGGGACCTCGGTACCAAGTGAAATCGACCAAACCATGTCAGTTTTGCAGTTAATAGCCTTCTCTCTCTCTCGTACCAATTGGTTTAAGCACGGCATTGACCGGCAGGAAAACAGGACATTGGGCCATGCATTTCTTAACACCTTTTTAACTCTTTAATGTCCCACGATTTCTGAGCCTTTTCCCCCTCATTCTTACCACAATCTCTGGGATTTTGTTACTACCATTTGACTGGAATTCAAAATGGGTATCCAGCACAATCGCTCCTTCGTCAACGATCTCGTTCGACTTTACACGAGGATAACGTCTTTTAGAGGATCATTCACGAATAAGATTAAAGAGAACGAAGTAATGAGCGACGAATAACAACGATCTTAGGGAGATGATGAAAGGGAGCAAAGATCATCTTTTCGAAGTTACACGAGGATAACGTCTTTCACAGGATCTTTCGTGAATAAGGTTAAAGAGAACGCAATTATGAGCGACGAATGACAACAATTTCCGGGAGATGATGCAAGGGATCGAAGATTGGCAGCACCAATCATCCTTCACATTATGTTAGCCTAGTCAGAGTAGTCTCCCCATGCAAATTTAAATAAAACAAAAAAAATATAATAAAACTTTTTCCAAAGTTTTTTTTTTCCGGATTTTATCAAGTGCTGAGAATCATAAAAGCAGATATGAAAGCGATTTAAGATCCCCCCACTTTGAGAAGGGATCCGAGGGAGCTCATCACAGTAACACCCTCCTCAAACTCTTATCATTGACATTCACACAACCAACCAATGGAAGCTCGTAAGTATCGGATCGATCAATTCGAGTGAGGCAAAAGATCTACTCTATAGAGCGAGTAAGCTTTCGAGCGAAACTTTATTACAAACACCATTAGAGAATATAAAAAGTGTTCACAGTGAACTAAACCCTGATCTCAACATCCATCCAAATCAATCAATTCTAAATTCTCAATTCTAAATTAATTAACTTCAAAGTACCCTTAAGACAATAAGAGATCATTTAATGCCCTAGAAACAAGAGCAAAGAAACAGAACCAGAGAAAGTTTTGCTTTTTTTGGGCAGATAAATACACATTTAAGAATGAGACTAATCAGCAAAACCCAACACCATATTGTCAATAAAAACTCTCTTTGAATCATACCCAGATTTAGATTAAAGAGCTTTCATGGGGGTTTCCCATTAATTTAATTAATAAAAACAAACAAAGAGCATGACATGGAATATCCCAACCACTCAATATATTTAATATCTTCATACTAATTAAATAATTAACATTACTCTTAGTAACAGAACACCATGACACAAGGAGCTTGAAGGAAGAGAGTTCAGTTCACTATTACCCATACAGTACCAAACAACAAGAATACCAAAATTCGAGAGCGACTAATCCTACACCTCGTAAACAAACGGTTTCTACACAATAAGACCGAGGCGTGAGAATAGTCGCTCCCGTAACTTCGAACAATTATTTTGGGGAGGGAGGGGGTGAGGTTAAAAACTTGGACAGTGAAAGGAGTGTGGTGAGTGATTAACACCCTCTGCACTGCAATACACCATTCATAAAAAATGTGTCAGCCCCCATGTGACAATGAGGTCCTACTACTTTCATTTCCACCTAAAAGAAACCACAAAATGAGACAAAAGAGACCTCTCCCTCTCCAAAGTTCTGCCTTTTCAAAACCCACATAAAAAGACCTCACCTTTATTATTTTTACACATATAGCTTAATTATCATCTCTATAAGTTGATCAAATAAAGAAGGGAATTTTGACATTTTATAAGCAAAATTAATTACAAAAATCTACCCTTTTTGCTAATCCTTTCTGCAAATTCTCCTCTATTTTTCTAGCTCAAGTGGGTGACACTAGTGAGAATATTAAATATACTAACAAAAAGAACAAGTATAAGAAAAAGAATAGAAATTTTAAAAAAAGGGAAAAAGAAAGCTAACTGAGGAAAACAGCTTTATTTTTCTCCACTTGAGTCACTCCTTTACCTTTTCTGGGTTACATATGCTCATGCTCAGCCTGCACAGATAGGTCTATTCCTTCCATCTACCAAACATCTTTTTTACCACATAGTAATACACAAAGGGATCAGTAAAAATAACTTACTACATTTCGACGAACAAGAAACTGTATCGAAGCAAAACAATGTCCATGAGAGTGTTGGAAGCGAGTTTTGGAACGATAATTCAGACATTGTAAGATTAAAAGCATGAAATTAAACGGAAAATGGTAATCGAAAAGTAGGAAGTTATATTATACCAATAAGATTCATATTATAAAAGCTTGCTAAAAAACTTAGCCTTTTTTCCTTTCAATTAGATCATATAGTAATGTCTACTAGTAAAGAGTTTTTATCCTTTTGTGTGGTCCAAGTACCCAGTACACAAACCTACAGAGAGGACACAAAAGTCATGGAAGCCCCTCTCTCTCTCTTTTACTCTCTCATAAAATCAGTCTATCTGTACCCCTACGTATGCATTTTTATCTATTTTTCTTGTAATGGACAAAAAAAAGAAAAACTATTATGTATTTTTTTTCATGATCATGATGATGATGATAAGGATGATAGAGATCACTCTGAGAAGACCTTCCTACTCTGATGATATGGGTATTTGTTGGTTTTTTTTGGGCTGTACAGCTTTTTAGGGGATTTCCTCCTTTCCTCTTGGATTTTGGGTGGTCAAAATTTCTGCATGTGTAAGAAAAATAATTACCAAGATCAGTAAAAATGGTACAGTAAAACCCATGTGACATTCTGATATGTAGAAGTACTAATAATAAGACATTTTCAGTTATAATTAGATCAGCAAAATCAGCAGAATAGAGTAGATCCTTACCAAACAAGCTGAATCCCCCATATGCTGTTTCTAGAACTACATTCCTAGAGCTCCATGCCCAGTAGAAATCCTGTATCAAAGAGACATTTAGATTGGAATTAGGTAAAAAGTTTCCGTCTTTTACGAAGAATCATTCTCTGTATTAAGGAGAGAGATTAAGGTATGCACCTAGGCATTTCGAAAAAGCAAGATTTAAGAGGAGACATGGTAAGTGAAGACGTGGCGGGCAAAGCGGAGTCGTTGGTAGAGGCTGAAGAAGCGTTAGGGGCGGCAGCGCCATTATCAAGCTCGGCTAAGGCAGGAGAAAAGGCCGCTGGTCGGATGTCGGAAGACACTTTTGTTGGAGAGGCAAACAGGTTATCAGGAAGGACATGATCAAAGCTGCATTTCATAAGAATGCCAAAAAGATTATTAATTAGACAAATTAGACTAAAAAAAAGGTCACATGATAATGACAATTAAACAGCTAGCTTTTTCTCAAAGTAAACGATCTAAACACGGGTGTATACAAGTAACATAGGCTAAAAATAGGTAAGCTCATGGATTTTCTGAAAAACAAAATCTACTACCTTTGAAAGAGTTCATTTTCTTCACGGTTGGGAGAGCTAACTTCCTTTTTTGGGACATTGCCATTGATGTCTACCAGACCAGTATTTTCATCATCATCTGCACCAGTTACACTTGCTGTATTTTCTGCAACATCATGCACAAATCAAAACTAGTAAAAATCACTTCAACTTAAAAAAAAAAACGCGACAATTTCGAAATGATAATTATCAGTAAGTAAACCTTCAGGAGCATCTTGGCTGATCCCATTTGAAGGCGAAAAGGGGGACTGATTAGTCGACAGCTGAGACGACAAGTTTGGCGACATTATAGGAGATCCAGCCGAGACACTATGCTGGTGTTGCTGATTCTTCAAGTCCAAGAGCTGCAAATTCATCAGCCTCCTCTCCTGCAATTCAAGGGCATGCTGAAAATCAGCTTGCTCCTCCAATTTCTTCCTCAGCAACATCTCCTGAGTAGTACTATACAGCATTCTTCCACCACCTACCCCAAAAACAAATCATACACATTATTAACAAATTATTACCAGAAATTTGCCATTTCGAAAAAACCCGTAAACAATGTACCCTCAAAATCCAACTCTACTCACCAAGCGGAAAATCATATGGTTCCCTGCAATCATGTCCAGATGGGCTAGAACAAGAATACTCCCCTCTATCAAACTGATGCTGATGTTGCTTCCTACCATAATTAATTATGAAAAGAACATTACTTTCGTAAACTACAAGCTAAGATCATGATCATACCAACATCATTAAACTTAATTACCATAATTAAACACACAACTTAATCAAGATTATAAGAAAGATAATTACTTGTCAGGTAATTTGCCCTTCTCCTTATAAGGCTTAACAAGAACACGAGACTCACAGACAAAGTGAGGGTTCCCTTTGGCTAAGATGATCTTCACTGTCTCAGGAAAGACAAATGTCACAAAACCAAACATTCTCTTCTGTTGATAAGGAATCCTCACATCTTGCACTGGTCCAAATTTGCTTTAATCACAAACAAACAAGCAACAATCATTATAATCATCATATTATTTCTAATCACATTATTGTTATTATTATGATTATGAACATAATTTCATCAAAATTCAAACTTTATATTAAAAAAGATGCAAACTTTATATTAAAAATATGAAAAAGATTAGTACTTGAAATAATTAGAGACATCCTCTTCTTTGAAAGTGCTGTCAGCTGGGAATGTCAAGTAAATCTGTCTAGAACCAGGGTTACAGTCCATCATTCCTGCAAACTCATTTCTTGCCATCCTCACTCGATTCAACTTGTGAAAATCTTCACTCATCATCAATGCTGCCGCTGATCTACACACATTTTTCACCCAACCATACCACCACACATTATTAAATTCCCTACTTCCATGTCACAACTTACAATTAAAAAAACTCGGACAAGACGGTCTTACGATATAACATAAACCAATTAACAACGACACTATGTATACTAATTCAAAAAAACACAATTAAACAAAAACTCGGATAACACGGTCTTACGATGTAACATAAAACCGTAAAACGGTCTTGCTCAAAACTCGACCCCGAAACATAAAACACAATTAACAACCACATTATACATACTAATGCAAAATAAACACGACTAAACAAAAACTCGGATAAGACGGTCTTACGATAAAAACTCGGGATTATATACCTTTGAGCTTCAGAGTGAAGGAAGCCCAACTTATTAAAAGGCAAAGAAACACCAGAAGCCATCAATTGAGCAGCCAATCTATGCTGATGAGCAAGTTTAGACCTAATCATATCTTCTTCAAAAGCAGCATTAACACCAATGGGCCCACCACCACAATTATCATCAAGAAACCCACCACCAACACCACCACCGTGAACAAAATTACAAGAACTGCCATTCTTACAAAACCCGCGTGAGTAATACAAACACGGTTTAAACCCGAACCCGGAAGTCGAATCATCAGTCCCATAATACGACAAATTACTATCATTAAACGACTGACTTCTACGATGCTGATAATTACTATTATTATTATTATTATTATTATTTTCACCGCTGCTACTACTACTACTATTATTATTCTCACCCCAAAGGTCCAAACCCGGTTCACCAATACCCGGGTCACTCATAAACGGATCCTGTTGAAAGTGATAATCATCTTTATTATAAGAAGAAAGTGGAGGACTAAGGGAAATGTGATGGGGAGACCAAATAGAAGGAGAAGAAGGAGAAGACGGGTTAAACCCGTTTGATAATCTGGGTGAAGAAAGTGAAAGTGGGTTGGGTCTAGAAATGGAAATCGGGTTAGAAATCGGGCTGACTACGGGTTGTACGGGTACGGGTGATAGTGCAGATGAAGTGTTTGATGAAAGTCCTAAGTCAGTTTTAGCTCTGTTAACTAAAGAGTATATAAGGGTTTCGGGTCCATAGGCTAAGTGTATAACGTCTTTCTCACCATGGTGTAGGAGGATATAACCCATGATTTTTGATGCATTTTCTGGATCTATGTTTTGCACTCTTGTGAATACTGCTCTTGATGCTTCGTATGACTCCATTTCTTTTTTTTTGTGTGGCTTGTAGAAGAAGATGGAGGGTTTTTGTAGAGAGAGAAAATGGGAGGAAATGAAGTGGGTTTTTAAATTTATGGAGGTGGTGTGTGGGGTATGTGGAGTGGTGTGAGGTAAATGAAACGCTAAAAGGTTAAAAAAAAAAATCTTGTTGGATAAAAAAAAAGGATAATTTATGATAAAGGGGTAAAAAAAATCTCAATCTTTTTTGATATTTTTTTTTTTATTATTATTATAAAATATGGGTTGGATAAAGTTTGTTTTAGAGGAGGAACTCAGGAATAGAAGGGGTAGTGAATTTGGTTTTTACCTTGTTTAGGTGATTTTTTTACTGTGTTGGAGTGTGGGTGTGAATGGTAAAAAAATCAAGAAAAGGTGAAAAAGAAACAATCTGTTGAGAGTTTGAAGGTGAGGGGAGTTTCTTGGCTATGGTGGGGTGGATTGGATGAAGAAATTAAAATAAATTTATGAGAATTTTTTTTTATAAGTGGAGCCACAACTTTTGGCAGTATAATGCTTCCTGCAACAGTGCAACTGCAGCCTAGGAGAGTGTAAACACTAAAAAAAATTACTTTTTTTTTTTTTTGTTACTTTAATCAAATTACATTTTTGTATAGTTATTGTGCATGGGGACATTATTTTATAAAGTTTGGAGTTTGAACAGTTTTAATTTGAGTCAGGTAAAACTACATTCGATGTATTCTCTTTCATACATGGAGACATGGAGTATTCGATATACCGTATCGGAATGGCATGAGGTTTGAAATCGGGAAGTCGAGTTAAAGTGGTTGAGTTTCGAGTTGAATTAGTTTTGCTAAATGTGTGCATAGGGGTTTGGGCCATGGGGGAAGAAGAGGTGGGTGTGTTTTTCTGAAAGTGGGGTTTGTCCTTTGAGAATTGGACAAAGTGAAAGAGAAAAGAGTGAGTGAGTGGGGGGGAGGGAGTGAGTGAAGAAGGGGAGCAGATTCAGATCTGTTTGAAACCCAAGGGTAAATATGGCCTAAAGAAATGTTGATGCCACTCTTTTACTCTCTCTTTCTCTCTCCAGTCTTTTCTCTTTGATAAATCACACTACTATTCAATTATTGTACCCTCTTTGTGCACGGGTGCTCGTAAACTAGTTAAGTAGAGTACCACGTACTAAGTACTAACCAATTTGGGGTTTTTGGTATTCAAATTGGTTTGGCTGGTGTTTGTGTTTGCGTCATTCGGTTTGGTTAGAATTCGATTCACGTTTGAGCCAATACGGTGGCGGACCTATCAATTCATGAGTTTTGATACTGTTGCATTTTGTGAGTCCAAAGTTTGTATCATTAATGGAAATGAATTGGTTGAATCTTATTAGAACTAAACAACAACTTAATTGCTTGTGTATAGAGTTCAAGTTTTCTTTTCAATATGAGTTTTTGTGTTGAGTCATTTGGTTCAATCTGGATTCTATTCACTTATGTGCCAATACAACAACACAGCTCTTAATCATGAGTTTTAACACTGTTGTATTTTATGAGTACAAAAATTGTATCACTACAATAAAGTTAATTGGTTAAATCTGATTAAAACTAAACCAACGACTCAATTGCTTTTCAGAATGAGTTCTTGACCATTTTAAGATCGACACACGTTATCAACCACTAAAGTTTAGAAAGTATTGCCTGCTGCGAATACAATTCCCTTTGATGAACACGTTTGTAGTTGATGTACGATACAAGTTCCATGTTCATCCTTTAGATATTAATAGAGAATCAGATATTGAATTATAGCAACTTAGCAAGTCAACAATTCTCAATTTACTTGGGATCCTTCTTAATTACTCCACTCCAAAACTTAATAAGCAAAAACTACTACCAAATACCAAACCAAATTCAATGTTCATTCTGACCCATATTTGGATTTTAAGGGTTGAGCAAGATTAGCATATTATGGTGGAGCAAGGTTAGCATATAAATGCAAAATATTGTTGCTGTGTTTTATGTTCCCGCGCAATTTATGTTTATCTCCTTCGAAATAGAGTTTGTTACAAAAAAAACCTAATCTTTGTCAAAGGACAATCATTTTGATATCTCCATAGTACATAGTACTACTACACAATAAAAATGCGACCACTTCCACCCAAACATGTACTCCTCGTATAACATGTGAGGGTAATTCCGCAATACTCTCGTTTTGTCATCATATACTAGTACGGAGTATATATCATATATGTGAGGGTTTTTTAATTTACTGAATGTGCAAATAGAAGGGGTAAAAATGTAAAATCGATTATAAAGCGCGTCATTAACAACGATAGTAAAATGTACTCCGTAATTAAAATAATAATAGATTGTTATCATAAGTTGATTGAATGTTAATGATAAATAATCCGAATACAAAACAGATGAAATGGTCGGGTTTTGGTTCTTTGGATAATCCGATGTTTCAACATAATACTCGTAATTAAGAGCAACATATCAAATGTGTCAATGAAAAGTTACGATCTCCAACAATATACTTCGTAAACCCGAACATAAATAACTGAAGAGTAAACCAAATTCTCACATACGTAACCATTAACGTAGTGCGCTTATTGTTAGATTTTCAACAAGGCGATTTATGTTTAACTTAAAGATCATGGTCAACTTGGGATCATTATTACAAAATTCAACTTGACTAGCTAATATGTCACCTTGCGGAAGAAACTATAAAGTACACCGACGTATATAATTTAAGTGATAATTAACGTAAATACAATAAATCGTCTTCTAAATTGAATCATAAGGAGTCTTTTAACGAGTTTGATTGAGAGACATGAATGCTAGAAAATCCGTCCATTAACCGCAGAAACCTGACAAACTAACCCTCGCCGTAGTCTAGCAAATACTCTTCAAATTTAAATTGGATTTGACGTATCTTTTGAATGGACCAAAACCCAAGTGCCAGGGTCAGCTACTGCAGACCACAAGATTACAACGCTCCTCCACAATATCCACCGTCGATGACTAAAGAAACTTCAATCTGACGGCTGAGAGGTGTGGGATCAGAATAAAAAATGTACACGAGGAGACATTGAAAACCCCCCACTGTGTAGAGTAGAGTAGGAGAGAGAAAGTGAAGTGAAGTGGTCAAGTCTGTGTGTGTGTGGGGGTGGGTTGGTCAAACTTGGTCAATGGATCATCTCGAACATTTCGTATATTTTAGGATTAGACTATAGTAATGTTTTTTCATATCCGAGGCATCATTACTTTGTTTAGCTCCTTTATCCATAATGTTTATAGCTTGTCCTCTCATTTTCGCTTGTTGTAGTATCCCCAAATTCATTTCAATTTAATAATAATATTTCGCGCCTTTATATCCACGAAATATGAAAGACACAGTCTCATTATCGAGTTAGTGTTTACGTAGTTACGCTCACTCTTTCACTAGTATGAGACCCATTCAGGCATTGAGATTTCGAAGAGGCTAACAAGGGGGTCGATGGACTTGTTAATCGAATACATTGTCCCTCGTACTAGTAAATGTATTTTTAACATTGTATACATGGGACATGTGTGTCATTCTATGAGAGAAATGAGACTATCATTCATTGATTTCACTTGTCAGCGATGTTTATACTCACTACGGAGTATTTCAAATTTCACCCATGCGAGATTTATTATAGTTTCAAGGAGTCTAATAAAATGTTAATGAATATATTAATGAGAGACACATGCATTGCGATGCATTTTCTAAAATTATCGATTTTGATAAGATAGGATAAGATTTACTCGAGAACGAGTACAGTAATACTCCTATGAACTTTTCAACATTGTACTTTCACAAACTTTTCCAAAAATATATAAACACATAAATGGAATAAATAATATTAAATCACTTGAGGGTGAAAAGTAAGAGAAAAGACCTCATAGAAGGAGACATGGTAAAGGCCAAGGGGTGAAAAAATTGGACCAACATTTACATGGGCGCATGACTAAAATAGCCAGAGATTTATTAGTCACATGTGTGGGCCAATTTCTTATTTGATTGACTGGTGCAGTAAGATTTTTGGGCCCTACTAGAAAGGCCCAAAGAAACTTGACGAAAAACAGAAATGTCTTGTTTTATGACCCGCATGTCTGGGCCTCCACTCAGGTTAACTTACCAACTGATGGTGTAAAAGAGACGTGGGTGGAGATCGGCTAGTTTAGTCGGTAAAGTAGTCGGAAAGATGACATCCAATGACGAGTTTGAGATCTCGGCCATCTCGCTAGAAAGGTTGTGATACAGGGCGCACAGCAGCATTCGTAATGCTATCCATTTTATTTCGGGATGAAATCTTGTCCATGGTGGTGTTCTGTTGGGAGGGAACATGGTCTTTTTGAGACTGTGATGCTATCACAATTGGAGGGATATGCGCGAAAATGGACGGGAGAACATGGTGATACTGTACAAATTCAGGAGCTATATCACTGTCAATGCACATATGGTGTTGAGCTTGTTGGTTATGTATCATTGTCTCCAACTAATTATACATGCCACTTCCATCAATTCGACACGGTCCCATCTGAGCTTCTCAGGACACTTGAAGATTAAACAGTCATGGAAGGGAGAAATTTCCGCGATCTATAAAATTTTCGAAATGTACACTTTACATTATTTGATCAACACAGAATGCATTTCCTGACCTGCCAACATCTTTGAAAATAGTTCTGCTTCCTATCAGGGAGCTGGAATCATTGGATCCCTCGAGATAACGATGCATCAGTATCGTACTTGATCATTAGCTCAGGGGAAAACTGATCTACCTGCACTGTGATTCAGCAAGAGGGGCTCGATCCAATGGGGTTTTTGTAGGTTTCAACGCCAGCCAACATCTTTGGTCCTCTAAATACGACACAATGCTGATTAAGATTGATGAGGATAGACATAGAAGTAATCATGCGTGCTTGAAGAGTTTCATGCTGAGCCAGTGGAAATATACAGCAACAACGAGTACAGGGAGCGACAATGGCACCAAGAAGCAGTAGTATCTGGATCGAAACACAAATACATTAGATTCTCCGACTAGATTTCTAATAAGATAATACTAAATACTGTCCATATTACCTGCACAAACTACACATGACAATAAAGTGGAGGGGAATAGGTAAAGGCTAAAGCAATACAACCAGAGGATGAATTCAGAAGCATTAACACAAGTTCAGAGTAGCATTGTCCCTTCACATTGTAGAATAGCCAAGTAGCTGTGAAGGCGTCAAACTGCGGAGCATACGATGGACCAAAATCTTATCCAGTAGTACAATACAGTCATCAATAGTTCAAGACAATCCATCTGCGAGGAGCAGATCAAGCTTTCAAGTCACTCATGCAGTATCATTATTTCGGGTTAAAGGTCTACAGTAGACTGACTACTGACTATACTTGCGAAATTGTAATGAGTGTAGCATCTCGTGTACTAATGTCAGCCATTGGTTCACATTATATTAACCAATTCTAATACTACACTGATGACAAGCCAATTACCGGGAACACAGAAACACTCAGATCCAGGCATCCAACACTTTATATCTCTTAAGCCAATGGTCTGTTTTGGGGAACATTATGAGTATTGAAGATTCTGAACCAATACCTAAGGGAGATTTTTCAGTCAAGACTGAAGAGAGTCTTTGCATGATAGCTGCAGTTCCGAACTAACTAAAGCATTGACTTAAGTAGGTACACCGTACACACAACCATACTTCTGCTTGTTCAAGAGTCTGAATTCTGAAATACACCCCCTATCCCAAACAAACGCATTAATCATTATAGTTGCTTTCAGAAAAGAATAATGACAAACAACAAGTCCCTCTCCAGCGATGACAAAGGAAATGCACTTACTAATGAACTCAATAAAACCCTAATGGGTTAACAGCAAATCAAGGTTAATAAGCAATTCCAAACAGAAAAACCACAATGAATATGAACAAATCTGGAGAACTCTCAAATATACTCCAAGAGTATGAGTTCCGACTACTGCTCACAGACATGAAAAGTGTTGATAATGCTGGCCACTCACAGGCAGTCTGGTAATTAAATACCGTACTAAAGTAAGATTTCACTAACAATGCTCAATACGTAGACCCGTGACAAGATTCTAAAAGCCACTTCAAAATTCAAATCAAAGATTACCAATCTTCAGAAAGAATCACTTTCTCATATCTAAGTAAACAAAACAAACCTCATTAGTATTCACCAGTTGTTGAACTATCAACACTATAAGATCGGCAACAACCTAGCCACCTAGGTATAATCCAGTGATTGCACAATTCGGAAGGTCCAAATGTACGAGGTGCCATACCCTTATTTAGCAGAAATTTGCTGCCAAAACATGAACAAAATTGATCCTAGAAAGCCAATCATGCCAATGTATAAAAAGAATCTCATTTTTCCTGTGCCTTTTCATGACTAATCCACAACAAGAACTAACAACCTATAGACAATTCAGTGATCCAACAACCTTAGAGTGTTCGAATACACGAATCCTTACTCGGGTGGTGACTATTACACTCCCCAAAAGTGATTACACTCCACATTGCGAGTCACATCTCCAATGTTGGTACCATGCCAGTATGCCACTCCTGTCAAATTCCGGGGAGTGTAAAAATCACTACCCTACTACTCCTGTTCAATCCCGAATCGGACTATACAAGTACAAGTTCCTGCCAATTTGCTATAACAAAATTCAAATTTTATCCCAGAAAGTAAATTTGTGACTGAATCACCAGAACTTGTAACATTTCACATTTCACAATCCAAAATCAAACACACGCAAATCTTGAGTTACACGCGAAACATCAAAATTAGAAGCATAACCCCAAATCACAAATCAATCATGAGCTCTAACTAGCTAATGAAATCAATCGTCAACAACAAGATACTACTTGCCAAAATCAATAGTATGCTTATACTGGAAACAAATTAACAAAAAAAGATTGAATCTTTAAACAAAAATCAAGGATAAAATGATAAAAACCAATACCTGTCAGATTGTATAGCTGAGATAATGGGATTTTGTGAAGGTTGGAGAAGCTTGGAGATTACGGCAGCGTAAAGAAAACCCACAAAAGAAACGAACCCAAATGCCAGAAAACTTAAACCCCATATACGCTCAGAAGCTGTGGAAGTTCCCATTGAATTTCTGCGATTTTGATTTAATTTTCCGGATGTTTTGTATATAGGCTGAGAAGAGCAGGTTTGGGCGCGGGTGTGCTGGTTATTCGACGGATGTTAAGAGATACGGAGTAGTTTTGATGCAATTCTTGTCGCAATTTTTACGCTGGATTTTAAACGACGTTTGCGTGATTTTATGATTTCAACGTAAATGTGAGGGGTTTGCATATATTAGACTCTCGTCGCGTTACCTTGTGGCTTGAGCTCTTTTGATGCTTGAGTGACCGAATGTTGTTGTTGTTGTTGTCGTCAATGACACGTTTTTACTTTTCTCTAGTCTTTGACATGGAGGTAAAGGCGCATCCAATTGCACACATCACTTCATTGTAGGTGGCGAGCGCTAAATGGGGGAGTATCCGAGATATGCATTAGCTTTCCATTTTACTCTTTTCTCTCAAATCGACAAATAGTATGAGACGTTATCTAAAGTTTCGAGTGACTAGATTTGAAGTAGACATGACATAACTCTCAATCTAATTCTCCAATATAACCTTAGAAAACCGACAACTAGATTAATTCAACCCGCCACCAACACTGAACCAAGTTGACGCGCAACATCAAAAGTGACTGACCAATAGACATAGACTATGTGCTAAGATATCTTTTATCGCAACCTTTCCTAAAAGGAAGGCTAAGTAAATGGCATCTGCACGCACAATATAAACGTGTACTTGTGAAGAAGAGTAGCGAATCTTGAAGACAATTACGTGGATATATAAGACGGGACTTAAGACCCCGGCCCGAAATATCTTTTAGGATCTACTAGCCAAAACCTACGAGGATTCCGATGATGGTAGGAATCTCAGTTATGACTTTAGAATCCCTCTGTGACTGTATGCATATAAATGCACATTCAGATTCAGTTTTACCATACACGCAATAGCGCATACTTGTCTACACAGAAGACTCCTAGAACCCTATACGGCTGTACCACCCTTCCGCAGACTTGACTTTCGACTTCCGCGATGTCTTCAGGTCAGTAACTTTTTACATATGGTGCTAGCTACTAACTTTAACGTATTAATACTATAATATAATACTTTTTATTTTCAACATCATAAATTCTTGCATTGTTACCCTTGTTACAACGCAATAACCCACACATCGACAAACAACCAATACTCCCATAAAAGTTAGGGATACGAGAATTCGAACCCAACAAGTCACAAACTCGCAACTCGTAAATTGTAACTCATCTTATAAGCTTGACCCACGACACGGCCTAAGCCTAGTGGTGGCAAATGGGTCGTCGGGTCGGTTCCGGGTCGGGTTATGTCGGGTCGGTTCGTATCAGGTCGGGTCATAACGGGTCAATTGATCATTCGGGTCGGTTTCGGTTTGGATCGGGTCGGTTTTGGGTCGGTTTTATCGAGGAAAATTTGGGTCGGATCGGGTCGGGTCACAATCGGTTTTAGTTAGTGATGGTCTTCTATGGGCTTTAGTTCAATTTTTTGCATTACGAGTCGGGTCATTGTCGGTTAACGGGAGGTCGGGTCGGTTACGGGTCGGGTCATATCGAGTTGTGTCGGTACAGGTCATCATTGGGTCGGGTCCGATCGAGTTTGGTTGACCACAATTTCGGGTCAGATTTTCGGGTCAACGAATCGGGTCGGGTCGGGTTTGCCAGCCCTACGGCTAAGCCCAACGTCCAATATCAAACAAGTATATTAGGTCACCTTCGCCTTTTTAACAAACAAAAAAAATATCCCAAAATTCACCAGAAAGAGGAGAGAGAGAGAGAGAGAGAGAAACAAACAAACGCAGCTTCTTTCACAAGTTATTCAATGGCAGCACCAGACGTAGAAGCGGTAGACTTCGAGCCAGAGGAGGATGATCTGATGGAAGACGACGCCGGAGCTGCCGAAGCCGACGGCTCACCTCGCGCCGTTCACCCTCGCATCAGGTCAGCCATCACCGGCGCCGGCTCTTCTTCCGCCGGTGGTAGAAGGACTAAAGGCCGTGGATTCCGCCGTGAAGCCGAATTCGAGCGTCATAGCCGCTTGAGTACTCGCGACTACGAAACTATCGACTCCGACGGTGGCCTTGGCCCCGCTCATTGTTAGTTTCTCTCGATTTTTGATTAATCTTCTTCGTTAAGTTTTCGTTTGTCAATTAATCTTCTCCTTGAAGTTTCTATTGTTAATTAGGTTTAATTATTTATATTTTCCCCCAATTTGTGGTAAATTTAGGTTAAATTTGGCGGTGCTAGGGTTTATCGTTTATTTTAATTGAAATTTTATCGCATTGTTCCGTTTCTCGTTGAGGTATACGGAGTATTACGAAGCGTGTTTGTGGTTGAAGTTTGTGGATTTGATTTTGGGCGTAATTGTTGATGTGTTAATTGAAGGCTAGGGTTTCGGATGTCGGATTTTCGATGGTGTGCTTTTGATGGTTAGCATAGTTTTTTTGATTGGTCGAGGTAGTGTAGTTATGGATTCAGGCCGAGGCCGTGATTGGTAGGTTGATATGGTGTATTATAGTTTTCGATTGTTTTAATTGACGATAGAATTCGAAGATAGATTTGAAACTTTTGTAGCATTGTTCTCGTTTTCGTTTCGTTGTAGTTTAATTGGCCTTGTTTGGGGTATATATTGCGAAGCGTGTTTGAGGTTGAAGTTTGTGTTTTTCTTCCTCTTTTGAGTTCGGGCGTAATTGTTGATGCGTTAATTGAAGGCTAGGGTTTCTGATACTGAATTTCGATGGTATGCTTTTGATGGTTGGCATAGTCGAGGTGGTGTACTTTTGGATTCAGGTCGTGATTAGGTAGGTTGCTATGGTGTTTGTTTGTGCTCGTGTTTGTGTTTCGAGATCCTCGTTTTAGGAGATTTAAGCAGTCCTTGATATTGGGGCAGGGGAGAAAAGCCTTCGGAGCCGGTTAGTTTTGTGGTTGATTGAGGCTGATGCTTTGGTAGAGTGGAGTTTTGATATGACATTATGATTGATTCGTGGTGGGGTTGTGATATATAGTAGTATACCTAGTCTTGATAATAGAACCTTATCATCGGTACCTAAGACTAGCAAATACAAAATTAAATTGGATTTGACGTACCTTTTGAATGGACCAAAGTCCAAGTGCTTGAGTCAGCTGTTGCCGACCACAGGATGACCACGTTCATCTATAATATCCATAGTCATTGCCTTGGGGAAGTTCAATTCAACAGCAGAATAAGGAGAGAGAAAGGGAGGTGGTCAAGTGGGTGGATGGGTGAAAGTTGGTCATGGATCAACTCGAAAAGTTGTATTAGACTATACTATAGTAATGTTCTTTTATATCCGAGGCGCCATTACTTATTTAGCTCCTTCACTCATAATGTGTATAGCCCGTCTTCTGATGTACTTTTGTAGAGAAAGAGAATGATGTGTTGGTAATTCGTCTAATTTGTCCTAAAGAGAGATAGTTGAGTAAGCACAAGCTTAATCTTCTAGGTGTTTGGTCCGTCACAGTTTCTCAATAAAAAAGGGCAGCCTGGCGCACATTGGCGTCCCCGCTAAGCGAGGGTCCGGAGAAGGGTCCCACCACAAGGGTGTAATGAGGGCAAGCCTTCCCTTGTCAATTTATTTGACAAGAGGCTGCTCCCAGGACTTGAACCCGTGACCTATCGATCACACGGCAACACCTTTACCGGTGTGCCAAGGCTCCCCTTCCCACAGTTTCTCAATAGTTGTGGCTAAATTGTGAAAGCCCTATTCTACCTGATTGAGGACCTAACAGGGCGTCTGACAAATGAATCTGTAGATGTTTTCTCCACACTTACACTCTCTTAGATTTTTGTTCTTTTGTTGGTCAATATTTTCCTTGGAAAGTCTATAAAGTCATTTTATCCTTAATGCCTGTAGATTTAGACATTTAGCTGATTGGCATTCTAAAATATTTCTAGGTGTAGTTTGGGGGCTTCAGAATTGAAGGGGTCATGATTGCATCAATCATCTCACTTTGTTGTCTGTGTTTTAAATAATCTGTATGGAGTAGCTACTGATGATTTGATGTACTGCAGCAATTGAAGGATGGATTGTACTCGTCACAGGAGTGCATGAAGAAGCACAAGATGATGATATCCACAATGCCTTTGGGGAGTATGGCCCACTGAAGAGTGTGCATTTGAATTTGGATCGTCGTACTGGATTTGTGAAGGTAAGAACATACATTTTCACCATTTACTAGTCTATGGGGCACTCTTGCTTGTGGTTCTCCCTATCTTGCGTTCCTTTGTCCAAGTGCTGAGGAGTAATTTGACGTGGTTATAGACATATCTCATTTGTCATATGCTGTGGACATCGATACTTTTTTAGAGTATGACTCTAATTGAATCTTTTCCTCCTTTTTCTGTGGGTTGTTAGTCATAGGCTGTGGACATTGGTACTAAAGTATGACTCTAAAGTGAATCTTTTCCTTCTTTTTCTGTGAGTTGTTATCCATGTTCAAAGGGAAGAAAAAAATCGGTTGCTGTCTTATTTGAACCTTTAAACCAGTTGGAAGCTGCACGGATAATTGCATTCTGATGATTTGTCGTGTGCATTTGAGATCTGATGAGTTTTTGAAGTGGTTTGTGACTTTGTGTTGGTTTGCTGTGGGATCTAATATAATTGATTCTTGAACGTGCTTTTGTCTGTCACTGTTTCACTGTCGATGGAAAGGAATGATAATCTTGGTGATGTTGACTAGATGGCTAGTTCTCGTAGAATATAACTACGACCTGCAGAATCATTGATTGCACAAACTTCATTTGTTTATTAAATTAAATTGGTTGCATGATAGCGTGAGTGTGGTACAGGATTGTTGATATCAGAACTGTGATGATGCTAAACAAAAGCCTTGATGTTAAAGTCTTTGTGCTGGTGGTAGTGTACGTTATGCTGTTTAAATCTACAATTGGAGGCACATGACTAGTAAACGTGGACGCTCTGCTATAGCTTTTTGTCTTTGTCTCTGATGACTGATTGATTGTGATGAGTGATGTTACTTGATCATTGTTTCTAAGTTTGTCTAATCATTATTAGCCTGGGTCCCGAAAGATTGAAGTGTATTTACCAATACATGAGGAAACATGGTAATATTATACAAACATTTGCTGGCTATAGTAGAGTGTTATCTTCTCTGATTCAATAGTTATAAAGTTGGGTGAGTGACACCTATTGAATAGTTGTTAACGGCTTCACTTGCTCGTGCTTTGTTAATATGGCCCTTCATCATATTGGTACCCTGTGGTGGTTCCTTCATGTCAAATTCAACTGTTGCTTTAAGTGGACACTAGCTACCTGCTACTGTTTTGCTTATAGGAAGCTTTCTCTTTTCTTGTGTGTATACAAGTAAATTATCTCGAATTTGATGGTCCAATTTCGTTCTGTTGTGTTTGCATATTTTCTAATACAAGACTGATTGATTGGAAATCTACTTTCAGGGTTATGCTCTGATTGAGTACGAGCGGTTCGAGGAGGCGCAGGATGCAATAACACTGATGAATGGGACCACTATGCTTGATCAGACAATAAGTGTTGATTGGGCTTTCTGCAATGGCCCATGCAGGAGGAGGGGCAACGCGAGGAGGTTTGTACTTCTTACTTATTGCTGTTATATTGTCAGATGACTCAGATCTCTGCAACATTTCTAATGGATAATTTACGACATTTTTGTCATAGTGGCTTTTTGCCTTTTGAATGAGTTTGCTCGTCTCTAATGGTGTGAGAAAAATACAGGGAGGGGGTAGGGTGTTTAGTATCGTATTCCTGATGATTGTCTAGAGACACTTTGACGTGAATTCTTGCACAAGTTCTTATAAAGAAAAATAATTTGTGCAGCCTGGACAAAGAACCCTCCTCCTTTAGGGAGGGGGTAAGTTATGTTTGGATTACTGTTTTTTTTTTTTTTTTGGTACAAAGGAGCAACTAATGTTGCGGGGGTGGGGGTATGAGGATTTGAACCCGGGACATCCCCCAGGCAGGTTGAGTTCCTAACCACTAGGCCAACCTTGATCCTCTATGTTTGGATTACTGTAGCAAGGCGAGTTTTAAGTATTTTGAATCTGTTATATGCATGAAAATCTCGGTGTTGTAGTAGTTGACAATGCTCACAGGTTGTGTTCACTTCGGCGTCATATTTATTCTGCATTAAGTGGGGATGAAGTTTGTCTCGTCCCTTCTTGTCTCTGTCATATGGCTTCCCTTCTCAGTTCGTTATCTGCTTTCCTGGTCAAACTGTTTTGAGTCGTTCTTTCACTTATATATCACTTACGATTCAGCTTATCTGGGATTCACAGGTCAAGGAGTCCTGCTCGGAGGAGGTTTTAGCCTGTTGGTTGCTGGTTGCTGGTGCTGATCCCTTCTGTGGGTTGAAGAATGAGTTTGTTAATGTGTTTTTTGATATCAGTGACGGGCATTGAGCTGAATATTTGGTTATCGTCCCACTCTCGACGTTCATAAATCCTCACCTTTATGGAAGAGTGGCTTGTTGTTTGACGATTGATGTGTATTGTATTAACTTAGTTCTAGCTGCATTAAAGATCTTCCAACTTTCTTAGTCGACATTTTGATACTGGGTGAGTGGGTTCTATATACTTTTATCTGTGTGAAATTACCGTGACTTGTTCAATTTAATCTGCAGACCTTGTCTAATTCTGTTGCCTTCGCTCAACTTCCCTCCTAGTGTAATGCTAGGCGCATGCAGTACCTATATTGTACGCGTTTGTTTCCTCACCCAAGTAATTTCAACCTGGGGAAAATCATCTTAATACAGTTGGGTGGGGATTGGGGGATTTCGAACATATATCTCAATAATTGTAAGTGTAAATGTGGCGTGAAGATTATAATTTATAAATGAAGCCCCCCCTCGTGTAAGAGAATGTTCTTGAGACATTCGAGGCTCAATATCTAGTGCTGAAACATGCCACAGATTCATTTAGCATCAGTTTTACGGTTGAACTCTACCATATCACGCGCGTGGGGTGATTGAATTCGACCCGTGAACATGTCACACCTCTCGTCCTTTGTCATCGAATACCTAGGATATATTGAATGGTTGGATTAACTAGTATTGTCAACTGTATCACGAACAAACAGCAAGTCTACTGTGGAAATTCACAGAATGACAGTATAACTGATTTTCTGATGAACGGATTACCAAATGTAGAAAGTACACAGTATTATTACATCTGAGTAAAAAAACAAAAAAAAATTATCTCTTGAGATTAACATTGTGACCATGTTCCACGTGGCACAATAGCCCTACAACAAAAAAACCCTCTTTCTTATTTTTCTTTTCTTTTCTCATCTCTAACATTTCTGTATTTTCTTATCCAAAAATAAAGAAAAATTGAACAAAGTTCTATAGAAAACAAAAAGCTTCCCAAAAATGGAATGTAGAACAACTAGTTACACAAACTACTTATAGTATACTGTAGTATAGAACTATAGATAGCTCTAAAAACTTATAAAAGAAGCTTCCTGTGAATCATCAATTCCAGATTCAACCCTTGCATGCTGCTGCTGCTGCTGATTATTCCCTGACCTGCTAATTCCCTAAATTCCCCACTTTCAAGCTCATACAACCCAAAACTTTCTTCCCCAATTTTCATAAAAATTTCACCTTCACCTTCATCTTCACTCTCACATTTACCATCATAATTATTAACCTTAATTTTACCCAAATGTCCCAAAATCTTAACATCATGATGAACAATACCCATAAGATCAATTTCATACATTTTTACCCAAAAATCAGTAAAACCATCTTCCTCTTTTACCATCATCCAGATAATCATAGTTGACTCCCATGGTAATCTATCAGTTAAACATAATTTATCCTTAATTTCAACTAAATCTAAACATTCAATTGATCTATTTGAATATGTTCTTGGGAAACATACCATACCAAAATTCTCTGTTTCCAGATCAAAAGACATGATCTTTATACACTCTGGGTTGTGTTTCTTTTCCGCAATTAGCCAATAAAACTTCCCATTTACGTTTGCATAGTCTTTCCTACCCAATATGTCAAATGGGCATTTCCCAATATATCTCCAACTCCAATCTTGTTGAATACTCAACCCAAGTTGTGAACTTTTGGTGCTGATGATCTCACACATTACTTCCTTCACTTGGCAATAATGAAAGTTGTCGAATTTCTCAATGGTGTAGAATCTGACGAGTTTGAATATGTTATGAGACGGCGAAAACCCGAATGCCCAGCTGTAAGTTGAGCTGAAACTGGTTGGATTTGGGAGGATTGAGACCCTCTTGATGATGGGATCGTATAGAAGAAGTTTTGTGTTTGATATGAGGCAGAGAATGCCATGGCAAGTGAGGATTGTAGTTAAAGGTTGTGGGAAAATGGTGGAAAATTGATCAAGTTGGGTACCATCAATGTGGTAGGATGACAATTGGGTTGTTGATGGGGTTTCAGTGTTTTGTAGCGTGAAGAGCAAGTTTGGGCTTGTTTTGTGTTTTTGATGGTAGAATCCTCTGAATTCTGGGTCTAAATCAAGCAAAAATTGCCAATTCTTGCTTACACACCTAAGTTGGTATAGGAATTTTAATGGAATCCTTGAAAAAATGTCAAAGATTATGTCTTTTGGTAGGTTGTTGAATGGTAGCCCTTGTGGTTCTTTCATTGAACAATAACAAGATGAGTAGAAGAAGAAGAATATGATATGAAATGAGATGATGATGATAATATGAAGATGTTGATTTTTTTTTTTTTTTTTTTTTTTTGGGATTTTTGTGGGTTTTCTTCTATCTCTTTTGTCTTGGTTTGGAAGGGAAGGGACAAATTTTTGTTAAATTGATTTGGAGAGGAGAAAAAGAGGGAGAGAGAGAAGGTGATCTTGTTATTAAATGTGTTAAATAAATAAAAATCCAAAGGTTTGAAGAAATTGACAAAGTATTAAGGCAAAGATTAGAAGATTAGGAGGAGAATAATAATAATAATAATAACAAGTATACAAGGAACAAGAAGCTTGACTTGTGAGAAATAACAAAGCAAGTCCCACAAGTTGTAACTTATTGGTTTAGATTACCTCATTTTTTCATTGACTATTCATTTGAGAGTGATAGATGGATGCATAATTTTTGATGGATAATCTCTTGTTTACACGTAATCTTAATCTTTTGGATTAAGCTCTCTCTAATTGCACATGTTTAGGCACTTTGGTATGATTAAAAGCTCTTGTTCTGCCTTACAAGTGAAAGCTTGTGTTCTTTTTTACTTGATTTAGGGATACGAAACATGATTTATTTGTCCTTGGGATTTCAATTCAATTTAGATTGATATTTGATGATGTAATGTTGTAATGATTGATGGAGATGGATGCATGTTTGTTTGTCTTGTTAGGATCGCGTTTTGTTGCTTTGTGACCGAGAAGTTGATAGAGCAACCGATTTTGTGGCATGCCTTAACGTGTTTTATAAGAAAATTATGTTTTTGTAGTTTAATATTCGTGCAACCTTTTGGAAGATGAGCTCCTAATATTCTTTCTTATCCATCATTGAAAGACTATAATAATTGGAGAATTTAGGTATCGTCGTTTACAAAGACCTATTTGGTTGGAAACAATGTCATACTGACATGCAGTAGCATCAAATATACTGATAACTTATGGATATTAGAAGTGGCTTTTTTTTCTTCTAAAGATGGATCTGTCTGAGTTCGAGTATCTGAAACATACTGCTTATAATGTAGAATGTTACTCTGATCATGTAAGACTCAACTGATGAATTGTGGTACTTGTTGCAGTTAGTGCATATACATCTATCTATATCTTTGTGTTACATGTACTAAGTTACATTTCTCTGAGTAAATCAGGCTTGAAATTTCATCTTCTTGCTGTTACATTTACATCTACTATGTACATTGATTTTACAGTGTTGAATGTCAACGTCTCTGAGAATCTGTAGTTGTGCTTCCTAAAATCATCCTGAGCATCTGTAGATGTAAATATTTTTTACTTCTGAGCATCATTGTTGCGTTTTGTGAAAATCTTTATGGTACTCTTTCATCTGCTAGGCGCGCTCACTGAGCTTCAGGATGCTGCAGCAGCCCAGTAACTTGCACTGCATAAGCTTGTGGGAGTAGCAATGATCTTTGACCAAATCCAATCAGAGTCTCTGACACGGTACATTTCTGCCAACTGTTGTGATGATTGTCAGCATTTAACAATGATATTTGAAGAATAGCATCTTTTTATGCTGGTCACCATGTCTGATAATTAGGCACACTCAAACATAGGACAATTAAATTTGATCTGTTATCAGGTATGATTGAACCATGAAGCTGATGTTTTCTTGTTTCCAATTGCTACTACAAATGTTGAGCCTTTTCTGTTCTTTTGCAGTTTTTTCGTTAACATTTAAAGTCTGAGACTGTTAGAAAAATAAATTACGACAAGTAAAGATTCTGGATTCATATTCAGGAATTCGGATGCATAAATTGTGAAACATTAGGTCAGAATTTTTTTCACTTACTCTGCCATCATTAAGCTCAAAGATAACTTTATCTTCTGCAGAGGGGATTGGTCTTGTAGACGACACCTGCATAAGATTAAGCAGCTCACTTTTCACTTTTCAGTTCATAAAGTGCAAAGAAACCAATAAACTCATCTGAAGCTCACCGTAGGATCACAATTTCTGCTAGTCTTGTCATCAGAGTCACCTGCATTAACACAAATGCCTTTTTTCTGTTGGTTTGAATCTGTCTGTCTTTTTTGCTCACCAAATGCGTTTTCTGAATCTGGATAACCATAGTCCCTCCATTTCCATCCCCCAGAGTCGAAGTATCTTAGATAGACCTTCCCGTCTGAGCCAACCAAAAACAACTGATGACCTTCGAAACTTGGACCTGTTGCTCCAGTGAAACTGACTGCTCCATGTGGTGTCCCATGCTCAACCCACATCCATCCGTCAAATGAGTTCCAGTGATACTCGACCAGTCCTCCATTTTCTGAAATCATAAAGAGAGAGCCTTTTGAAGAGAGTCTTGATTGCCTCATTGCTGTCCCGGGTAATCTTGAAAGAGTCAGATGCTGAGACTGATAATGCTCATGCCATTGCCCATACAGTGTGTTATACTGATATAACCGCCCATTTCTTCCTGTGACAAAGACTACTTTGTCCCTTAACACTTCCTGATCCACTATACTTGCGACCTTTGTATTTCCGGGGTTTTTGCAGTCCTTCCATTTGAATTTTTTATGGGCAACCTAAGCAAGATTGTACTTTAAGTTACAAATTTGAACTTCAGAATAGAAGAATTTTCTCTTTGATGCACAACATAAAGAGACTAAAACATTTAGCTTGATCTAAACAATAATCATGGTGCAGGTAAAGATTTTGCTAGCTGTAGTCATTTTGTTCTTGGTGATTCAGAACTTACAGTGAACTGAAGTAGCCTTCCAGTCTTGGTGATAAAGTAAAGGGCATTGCTTGGTGTGATTTTGTTTGTTGTGCCGTGTATCATGTCCCATGGAGGGCCACTGATTATCTGTCTACCTCTCTTCATAGCAGTACAGTTTATCCATTGCAGCTCATTGTTGCTCCTCTCTCTGATTAGAAGAGTTCCATGGATGTCAACGAAGAACAGACTTCCGTTGTAGCTTCCAACGGCTCCTTGAATTGGCGTTGAGTGCTCATGGCGCAACCACATTCCAATTTCACTGTTGTAAAGAAACTCAAAAGTCAGGCCACTGTTTGTTACCCGAAAAAATGATCTGCCTCCTTGCATCACTCTCAAGCGAAAGTTACTGTTAATCAATTGTTCCGACACCTTGTGTTCTTCCTCAATTTTTCCTAGATTAACACCTGAGGAGTCTGGAATCAAGTATGTATGTGGCATTCCCTTCTGCCTTCTTGTTACAGTCCTTGCGCTGGCAAAATCTTTTGTTTCTTCCTTTACTCCCATCATGCAGTTGAAGGGTCCGCGTTCTTCTGTGCAATACTCTGTGTTCCATCCTTCAGTCTCGGGTGCATCCAGTACAGACCAAACATACTTGAGCAACCCTCTTTTCCGGATGTTAACTTGATCATCTGGTCCCGAATTTTCGCCTTTATAAGCTGATAGATGAAGTTCTGCAAGCCTGCCATCGTCTAGTGTGAAGAACATTCTACCAAACTGATATGGTGTGCCTGCTATACCTCTTGCTACTTTTGCATGAGGTGGGTGCAGATGATTCACCCATACCTCACCTATTTCGTTCTCTTGAGTCACTCCTGTCAAGCCATGGAGATTATACAGGTTATCGTTACACTAACTTATGAAAGAGCTATAAAAACAACAGCTTTGCATCCAAAAGGGCAGCTGATGCAAAGACAGCTTTTTTTTTTGTTTGTTTTCCCTTTCAAAATTATGGCTTCTTTCTTGTAGCTTTCCTGATCTTCTCTGTACATTTCACGCTATTTCTTGTTATGCGCATTGGATATGGCATTGTTGTCTTAGCATAGTCAGGTTTGCACTTTGCAGTAAGATAGTTAATTCTGTTTAACAGTTTACCTGCCTGTTTTGTTATAGCATATTCCATAACTGAGCCTGCAGCAGTTGTTAGAAAAAATGAATGCTTCTCATTTGCTTCATCCAGTAGAATCGGGGTGATTGATGTCAGCAGCTGATCATCTGAACTTCTGTGTGATATCCATTTCCACTTCCTCTGGTACAAACGCCTCTCAATTAAGTTGCCAGCCTGCGTGATTAGGTAACAAATGAGAACAAGAAACTGTATTGAATACTTGAATGATCATTCAGTCAAATGCTATGCATCATTTCCTGTAACAGCACCTTGGTTATCAGAAATAGTGAGATTGAAGAAGTTCCTGCTAGACCTTGAGCAGTGCAACCTCTTGTCGGCAGTAAGGAAGTATCTTCTGGTGGTCCTTCTTTCCTTATGTGCTTCTTCCATGGTGGTTTTGCACTTTTGTCATGCTCATACAGTTCACCTGTCGAACTATGGCAGAAAATGTTAGGTCACGATCTTTATAGTCTAGACCTCGATTTTTCTATATTTCTTTTACAGAAGTGTGACTTTAACTTTGCTCTGCTTGGTTTATTTGTGAATATTCTACGCGCTTATTTTGCTGAAAACACTACTGTTGATGCTCTGCAGAATGTGCTCACCTGATTGTGAAAACAAGATTCTGTCTAATTGTACCAGCATCAGCTATTGCTGCTACATCTGCGCCTGGCGGCTGCCCATGATTTACCCACCTGTTTGTAAACAGAAATAAAATTCAGTAAGAAATGTTTCCTCTTCTTTGCTTCTTCTATGAACTCAGCTTATAGTAGAGGTCTACTTGAACTGTGGATAAAAGAAATTTTACTGTTCATAAAAACTCTTGAATGTAACGCCTCTTCGAAACAGTTTCTGATGCTCACCTTGGAGGATCAACCTCAGCAAGTTCTATTAGTGACCCATTCTGAGTGCAGAAGTACATTCTCCTGGGATAGCGCAGAGTCATCAGTGATTCAACTTGGTAAGTTTTCGATCAGGAAGACGATTATTCTTATTTGGGATTAACAACAACAAAATCTAACAACTCACTCGCCATCATTGGTGACAAATCCAGATTGCAGTACACTGTGTCTTTGCTCACTGATTGCATTGTGGTCAACTATTGGTGGGAACTCCTTCCAAAATACTTGTGAGTTTTCGGTCAACTGCAACTGAAATTGATACATTTTACACTTGAAACCAGTGATTTTAAACGGGACAATAGTTACTTTTTCGTAATAAAAAAGCGGAGAATTATGGATTTTAATAGCCAATTTTAGTGTAGTATATCCTATGTTGCTCGGACTCTTCATAATTTCCTACCCTAGTCGGACGTGGGTATGGACACTCGTACTTCCTTCAGGCCAGTAATTGGCCAAATCCGACACTTGGACACGTACCTGAATCAGAAACTTGTCTCAGAAAGCTGATGCACAGAATTTTTTACCTGATAAATGTACCCTGCTTCAGAAAGAGCCAGAATTGTCTGACTGACAATAAACACAGATGTTGCAGGTCCTGCAGATGAAGGCAAATCATGAGGGGCAATCACCCAGTGAACACCATTCCAGTATCTCTCATAGATTGACCCGCTTTCGCCAGTGATCCATAATGATGTCTCAGACATTTTGGTTAAAGAAATGCGCTTCCTTGAAGGTAACAGCTTTTTGTAATTCTGCTGTGATTTCTTTCCATCATACTTATCTTTTACGCCTCCTGTTCTATCCTTTCTCTTTTCGCGGATTGAACCAACAACAGTACAGTTATCATTGACACAGGTAACCAGATCATAAGGCAGTTCTACAGGTACCCAACTGTCAGACTTCTCATCAAACCGAAAATACTGATTGATTTTCTGCCTTGGATGACGTGTACCGACCCCCACAGAAGCAAACCAGCTCAATATCAAGCTAAGCAAGACGATCAATCTCAAATGTCCATCTGACATGGTAGATGAAGAAACACACCAGAAGAAGTGGAAAACATCCAAGACAATTCTACATACAGAATGATGGTGTCTTTGATATTCTCTTTGGTCGTAAAAGGGCAATATTGATGCAAACGAGTTCCCGACTTTTGGTTATGGGTACCACCTTCAACGACTTTACCAGTGAGCAAACTAACGTCCACTGCAGAATGATACTGTACCTATTATGGAGGTACTAGTAGACTGACAGACAGGTATTGCTGGGGGTTAATCAATATAGATATCTTCATGTAGAAGATATAATTCTAAACTTTTTTGGTGGACCATGAACATTGTGATCAAGAGGAGATTGAGGTGGGACAGATTATTATCAGAAAATGGGTCCTTAAAAATCTAAGTATAAAGATGAGAAACACTTTTGTTGCAGCAAAGAGTTGGGTGATTAGTTCATAATAATGATCATAAACTTTTGTATTATCCCTTAATTTAAGAGATTAAGAGAACTTTGAAAAGAGCTTTTTGCTGCTTTTTCTTTCTTACCTACTGAACTGACTTTCTAAGAGCATTATCAAATGTTTTGTTGTAAGAACTTGCCTTAAATCTTAAGGAAATATTCTATTGGTTTAAGCCTTGTATTATTCCCATTTCTTTTTCATAAAGCATGTTCTTAGGAATCTCCCCCATATACATAGAGTAATAGTAGGCTACTTAGCTACGGAAATTTTGCACTAAATCACGTATTGTATACGGTATATGTCATATCGTTAAGTTCTATGTAGACACTTCTTATAGCACAAATTAGTAACAAAATTTGACGTCTTTTGGCGGATTAAATGAATGATAATCTATCAACTTATTATACATGCCATGAATTTGTGCACTATATGAATTATTAGCCTATTCTATCTGTCCTATTGGACCATATTGTAGTAAAGATGCACCTATCATTATCAGTTAAGATAAGTTATCATCAAGAGAAAGTCTAATTTTTATGGTGAAAGCGAAAACCTGAATGTCATCTAGCGACAACATTGTTTTTCTATGATGTGAACTTAGACCCTCTCTTTAGTAATTTTCGGACCGTCATTCAAGTAGGATTACAAAGTGCAACAAAAGTCTACCATTATAATTACAGAGCTTAAGTGCGACCTCGATAAAATTCCATACCGACTCAATTGAGTGCTCATAAATTCGACACTTTTGGGGAGACACACGACATGATCATCTAAGATCACAATCAGTTAGATCATAAGTTGACATCAAGGGGACATCCAATGAAGATGGAAGTCTTCATCCAACGGCTGAAATGGTGGGGACTTGATCTGATCAATGCTGGCATGGGCCCCATTTCAAGTAGAATCTTAAGCCAGAAAGAATCTTCTTTGTTTAATATGGTTCACAAGATTCTCGGCTTAAACCCTGAAATCATCGTTTGACTTCCTGACATTCTTCCCCAAAACTTATTAGGAGTTTGATTAATGAGATGATCGTTGCAAAACAAAAAATAATAACACTCATGATCTGTTCCTTTAAATTGTTTATGTTAAATTCGATCTTTACAAATCTACGGAATGGTCTATTTGGAACTCCGAAATACATACATTGTATACTCGTATAATACAACTTGAACTAATTTTACTCGTTTCTTCGCTTCGATTGTTTAGGTTTGCTTTTTTACACCACATTCCATCACTTGCGCCAAAAGACATGTACATGTTGAATATCCTCGTAGTACATCAAACGAACCATCAACAAAGCTCTTTGTGGGCGACACTGAAATTACACAGATACCCTCCTTCTCTAGGATGCAGGAACCCTCTACTGCAAATTTCGCAGCCAGCAATAGTGCTTGTAATGTCTACACAAACAGTGGGCATATTCATAACTATGCATCATTCAAATATCGTAACAAGCAAGCTAGTCAAACTTTGCCAAATAATATAATGCAAATGCAACCCCATATGGTTTTAAATTATGCTATAATTTCCTTTGGTACGTGTATGAGTTCCAAATAAGTAGTCCATTATCGTCATTTATCACGTGTCTAAGCATTACACCTTTAACATTATCGTTGAACATAGATACCGAATCAAAAGAAAGACCTACCATTCAGAATGCAGCAGAAGGTCAGGAGAACACCATTGCACAATTCAGCAAAGAAAAGGCGACGAGGAGAACCATCAACAGGCCGAGCAATGAAGTTGCAATGAGTCCACAGTTTTGTATTGATTGACCTTTCTTGTGTTCCTAGAACTTCTTCAAGTATATAAAGGGGATACCCGTACTACGAAAGAGAAGAGTGAATGATAAGCTAATGTTCGTACCAAAAACAGATTAAAACAGGACGAAATTATAGGAAGAAAATTTCGAAAGAGAGGTACAAACATTATGAAACTTGGCATTGAAGTATGCTAAAGCCATTGATGCACAGAAATAATCTGTTTGTCGATAAATCGTTGCTCCGAAATTCTCCCACATTTTAATGGTATTCCTACATCGTTCCTCTCTGTCTGGTTCCAGAAGATTGTCTGCGTATCCTTGTAGGAGACTGAACAACATACCCAAAATGTCACTAATCCGACTACATACACTTGAATCACGTAATTAGACTAATTACTCGTAAGTAAAATCGACAAACAAACACACTTTAAAGAAAGACAACAAGTTTCGTTCCAAATCTTTCTAACTTTGCCCTAAAATTTTCTACGACATACATTGTTATCCGAAAACCAATTTGTTTCGTAAGAATATATGTATGAAAATCAGACACGACACAAACTTTCTCTCTTGAATTAACACAACCAAAATGATTCAATTAAGACGACAACAGAGGCATTGAAACAAGTAAGAACAATTGCGTGGGCGATTGATACAAAGTCGAGGCTAATATGAATCGTGATTTGAAATAATCGAAACTAAACAAATTTATACCACGAAAAAAGATTCAAAGAAGAAGAAGAAGAAAACGTACGGTCCTCGTGCCATTAACATATCAAGACACTTCCTATTCGTCTCCATAATCTGCTTATCCCGCATCCTCCTTCATAGACGAAAACAAGATAACGTCATATATACATTTGAATTGAGTAACAACGAACAAAATCTACGTAAAATTTGCTACGTAGTTTGTACAAATCGATTTCAATCTCGTATCATTCAAATTCAAGAACTTAACTTTAATCATGAACAAAAACACACGTGAAATTCTGTTTTTAGTACACAATTAGCAACAATAACAAGAAACAAACTCGTGTACCAAAATACGTTAATATCGACTAACAAGAATCGTCATATATGCAAAAGAAATATATAAACTTACGCATTGTGAAGAGCTCCTTGAGATTCCTGCAAAGAATGTTGGACCCTAGGATCAACAGCGTGATCAAGACCGTAGCGAAAACGAACAGAATCAATTCCACCAGGGGGACAACAGTGGTGACGAGCTTCCATCATGGCCGTAACCAAAGGCGAATTGTCGTGAAGAACGTCGCAACCGTAAAGCTTACGAAGAGATAATAAATCATCAATGGTGTACCGTGCAACTACTGTTGCTGTTTTCTTGGTTTCGTTTTCGGGCATTTTACTAGAACGACCATTTTGATAAAATTATTTATCAAAATGACCACGTCTTAAAACTATTAACCCAAACGACAATTATTATTGTTTCAATTGATAAACAATAAGTTAAAAATAGAAACCCAAAATTAACCAAAATCTAAATTAATCATCTCACTGATCTCCTCCCAACCCACCCAATCTGCTGCAGCCCACCCACATCACCACTTAGTTCGAATGACGTCACCGGCCGAACGCCACTTCCCTGACCCCCGTGACCACCTTGTCCCCCTTCTTTGTTCATTTCATCTCTCTCTTCTCCATTATTCTCAACCTTTTCCATCCACTCCCTCCTCCCTCTCCCCAATAGTAATGGCGGTTCTTGCCGTACTTGGCGAAACTTCATTCTTACGCCACCATATTACCCCGCCGTCGATCCTCCTCGTTAAGCCAAACTCACCGGAAAACACTCCCCCTTTCCTGTTCAACTACTTTTGCTTCTCAATTGTATGCTTCGCCGTCGTAGTTATTTCCCCTGTACTCTATTTACTCTTTGTTCGCCTCCACCCGTACGGCAACCTCGCCTTACTCGCCGCCATCGCCACCGTTCGCCGATTCCTTTCCCGCCACATACGCCTCAATCACTGCCGCCTTACCCGTGTGGGCCCTAATTCTGTTGTTTTTCCTCGCTCGCACTGTTGTGTACCACCGCCTCTGAATGTTTTTCTGTGTGTACTTTTCGCGCTTCATAGCCGTTTCCTCCGGTTCTTGTGGTGTTGGGGGAGCGGATGGTCGGTCGGCGCTGGTTAATATACCATGGTCGGATTGGTCGCCGTTCGAGGAGGGGCTGCTGGGGTTTGGGACGGAGGAGGAAGGAAGGGGTTGTGTTGGGTGAATTTTTGTTTTATTAATTATGCTTAAATTTTTAATTAATGAGAAAAAAAATATCTTGTTTCTCAAAAGTGGCCATTTTGGTAAAATGTTACAAACTATAGTCATTTTGGTAAATAGTTTTGTCAAAATGGTCGTTTTAGTAAATGACCCTTCGTTTTCCATGGTTTCGTATGTAATTTAGTAAAATTAATTTACTGGAGTAATTTTTTGTGAGTGAAAGTAAACAGAAAGGTTTTTTTTATTTCGTTTGGAAATCAAGAACCCTCAAATTTTTATTCTTCGGTAAGATTTTAAGGGCCTGGATATGGAAAATAATGGCTTATTGGGCCTTGAAAATAAAGAGGTATTGGGCCTTGGCTGGTTCGGAAGAAAACACGACGACTAGAAATTATTGGAGGAGAGTCGAGTACCAAATCTTCCCTAGAGAGTACCTACATCGGCTACATGATAGGTTAAGAAAAAAAAAGGTTCAAATTTTTGCGAAAGTCATACGAGTCATATTACGTGTTTTAGCAAAAATAAAAATAAAAAAAAATAAAAATAAAATAAAATTAGAGCTACAAACTTATGGTAAGTCTCCAAATTGGCAAAACGCGTACGTTAGTTTTGACGGTTGACATGTGTTAAAGGCATTAAAGAACTTCACTAACTAGAAATCAATCCTCTTATCCAAAAAAGGTAATCCAAGGCTGTTCGTGGTGAACTTTTGAGAATTTGTTTTTTAATTTTAAAAATGTGGCTAAATTTTGCCAAAATCGAAGTATATAATTCACGGTTTTTAGCCTGAAATTGCCTCGGAAGGAAAATGGCCCAAAAATTTTGTGGGAGCCTCTACAGGTCATATTATATGATTTAGCAACATATTCGAGTCGGAAGCCTACTAGTAAGTCCCAAAATAGAAAAAACACATAATAATCTTAGCGGGTGCATATGCCGACAAACGTTAATAGCACATTAGCACTTCCCTAAAAGGGAAATCAGCCCTCATATCCACTAAGGGTTCTCCGAGGCTGTCCATGGGGAAGTTTTGAGAGCTTTTGACTACTTTAAATTTTTTTGTCAAAATAAGCCAAAATTGAAGTATATAATTCAAGGTTTTTGGCCCAAAATTGCCCCGAAATAAAAATGGCTCAAACTTGTGTGAAAGCCCCTAGGTTTCATATTATGAGTTTGAGCCAAAAAATGCGAGCAAAAAATCTATGCGAAGTCCCAATATCGGCAAAAAAAACGATGACAACCTCAATGGGCGCCAATAGCATTTAAAAGACTTCCTTAACAACGAAAACAAGCCTGATTCCAACAACGGCAGTCCAAAGCTATTCACGTTGAAGTTTAAAGACCACTTGTCTAAATTTATAAAAAGAGATCTAAATTAACGAAACCAAGGTGTATAATCTATGGTTTTTCACCCCCAAATGGCCACGTAACAAAAATGGCTCACACCTTTGTGGAAGCCGTCTCCTACAAGTAATATCAAGAATTTTGCCATATTTGAGCCAAAGACCTATGGTAAGTCCCCAAAAATTTGTCGGTAGAGCTCATCACTGAAGAAGGGTGGCTTGACTTTTTGAAAATCGGCAAAACAAAACCACGCTAGCCTCAATGGGTGGCTTATGCCGTTCCTTGAGAGGTAAACTTACAACCATTGTGGTAAAACCTTACCTGTCGAGGGAAAATCATAAATACTATAGTCATACATGGATCAGAGAAATATTTAAACCAACCATCATTGAGAAGTACTGAACTCCAAAGTCAAAACATAAATTTATAAGTAATATCAAACTCAATAAGAAGATAATTGCAGTATTTGACATCCTCAAAAGCACTACCCGACTCAAAATCGAACTAAGTAAAGTAGTAGACCATTCAAACCGAAAGAAGAAAAGGGAAATCGCAATCAGGTAGCGGCTGAGCCATAAATAGCAAAGATGATGACCACCCATCCAAATTTGTCTTCGATTATTGTTGTGTTACACTATACTATACTATAGTAACATGCATGATATGAAATGCATCCCCTTAGCTTAGCTTGCTTATCTTTGTTGCATTAAATTCATTTCCACTTGCCACCCACATATGACATTACGTGTGTTTAAACACATCCCATTACTATTGCAATATAAACCAAAAAGTATTTGAGTAAACATTCACATTCACAATTAATTCATCAAAGTTTTTATGTCATTCGAATACCGTTGGCAGTTGGGTTTCTAAAGATCATATCATATCATATCATATGTGTTCACTTTCTCCTCCTCCTCCTCCTCCTCCCTTGTTATAAACTTTATAATATATCATTTTAGCATCATATATTATACATGAGCAGCTATATATGATCAGTAATAATTCTAACATGGAGATAGAGTCTGCTAATGTTCCTGCACCTGCTAATGAGGTTGTTTCACGTAAAGTTTTTACAAATGGTGCTTACGAAGACGACAACGACACCGAAACCAGTGGTGGAAGCAGCCGCGGTGATGTTCCGGCGGCGTATTTGGTGTGGGAAGATTTAACAGTGGTGTTACCAAGTACTGGAAATGGACCAACAAAACGGATCCTACAAGGGATTAGTGGGTATGCTGAACCGGGTCGGATTATGGCTATTATGGGCCCTTCCGGGTCGGGTAAATCCACCCTTCTTGATTCCTTAGCAGGTTTGTTCTTTATCTCTCACTAATCTTATTTAATTTGTGTTTTTGGTTCAACTAATAATTAACTGGAAAAATAAGTTACAAGTATGATTACCATCTCATGTCATTTTCGCTGTTTGCACTATCCGGTTTAGTCTAGATTCGAATCTGGTAAAGATCGGATAGGGCATGACATCAATCAAATGAGTTATTTAGCTAAAAAAATTTATTCATTCCTCTTACCATCCTAAAAATGAGGAAAATTGTAAAATTAATTTCTACTTTTTAGGTAAATTTGAGGCAAAGAGGTGGTAAATGGGTATTATTTAATGAGACAAGATAATCACAAGTTTAAGGATTGGATAACTTCTAATAATGATGATGTTTAGCATCTTTATATGTAAGTTAGAAGAACACTTTTTACTAATGATGATGTTTTTTTCTAAGTATAGAAAAAGTTGAACTCTAGTAAAACTTCAAGTCTAAGTACTAAATAAGTAAAAATGGACAAGAAAAATCTAGCAAAACTTTGGATGCACTTGCATCATTTTCAATCCTTTTTCTATCTTTAGAGAAGCCTAGTTTAATGTAATTTTGACCCTTATTTATTATTCTCTTTTGTTTACTGTTAGATGCTCAAATCTTCATAGAAGTTAGGTGTGTTATTAATTGACCAATCAATTCTGTTTTCTGCCGCCCTATTACTATTTTCTTGGCAGTGTTCTATTTTTTTCGGAAGGTTTGTTCCATTAAGATTTAAGTCTAGTCCGGATTCGAATAGGGTACGAGACTACGAGCACAATAGCACATGGGACGGTAATGTTATACTGCATGAGTTTTAACAGTGCGAGTCTGTGCACAAGTCCCGTGTCAACTCAACAAAAGTGCTCATGGGTTCGTGGTGCGTTATTACTTGTTAGAATGTGCAGTACGTTACACTTAATAAGTGCAATAAATCTTGGGACTCCTAGTTGCAATTTTCTGGTTAGCAGTAGGCACTCAATCGATGCAATTCGAAAGATATAGGGGACCAATAAAATTGAACTATGGACCATAACCCCATTAATCAAAGTAGACTGAATGAAAATATCAGTAATAACTCAATATGGTTGTCAATGAATCACTTCCTTGGTTAATACGACTCCCTCTGTCCCAAAGAAATTCTCCGGTATTTTGTCCTCGAAAGTTACAATTTAAAAGATAGCATAATTTCAAGTAAAGAAGCTGATTTCAAGTATTTTCGCATCTTCTTAATGCCCCATACCGAAAACCTGATCGATTTTTTGGGACGGAAGGAGACACTAAGTTTACATTCTTTACAATAAAACTCCAAAAGCATAGGGCATTTTTTTTTTTTTTTGACATAAAAGTGGGTTTAGTAAGCATTCCTATAATTTGGTGGGATAACCTAAATTTAAGGGGTGCACCGCCCCAGGAAACCAGAGTATTAAGGTCAGCAGAAGAAACTTTTTATGTGTTAGCCTAAGTATTTAATAAAGTCATGAAAGAATGCATTATATGCATATCCAACTACCCATAAACTCATTTAAATGCTTTCACCTGACTTCTCTCTACCTGTTTTATTGAGTCAACATCCGTCTGTTGTAGGGTATGGGGCAGTTTAGTCTTTTACTACAATTCTGTACTTCAGGCCAAATTTTCAGAATTTAAGCGTGAAACTCAGAATGGTCTGTAAAATAGGAAAATCAGGGAACATAAGTGACTAACCGTAGTTGTTTTGTCGTCGTTGGCGTCAACTCGTCAAGTACACGGGCCATCCATAATTCCATGCAGCTTTGTGTATCTTTGGCCTCTGGGCATTATGTAGAGTTCGTAATGTTTGTTGACATAGTACTCCTGCAACAGAACAAATTAGACAATGATCGAGTTTAACATAGTCTTTTCTAATATAGTTCGTGCGCTAAATTACAATATGTAGACCATTAAGACCAACAAAGAGAAGTTCATACTTCAGTTTTCAATGGCAAAGATGATATGTTGATCTATGTTTCTTAACATCTCGTCTGCTATCCCTTCACAACAGGTAGACTATCAGCAAATGTTGTAATGACAGGACACGTTCTTCTCAATGGCAAAAAGAAAGGACCTCAATTTGGCAGTGTAGTAAGTGATTCAACATTCATACGAAGTGATGTTCTATACAGCTAGAGATCGACATATAAGATAAAATTTCTCAAATGCCTAGAAGATTCTTGACATTATTTTCCTACTCGGTTTTCAGGCCTATGTGACTCAAGAGAATGTACTGTTAGGAACACTGACTCCAAGGGAAACACTCACCTACTCTGCACATCTGAGACTTCCAACAAACTTGAGCAAAGAAGATATAGAAGGGATTATAGAAGGTGCCATAATGGAGATGGGCCTTCAAGAGTGTGCTGATACAATAATTGGGAACTGGCATGTCAGAGGCATAAGTGGTGGGGAGGCAAAAAGATTAAGCATTGGCCTCGAAATACTCACACGTCCCAGGCTCTTATTTCTTGATGAGCCCACCAGTGGACTTGACAGTGCATCAGCCTTCTTTGTGGTACAGGCTCTTAGGAGTGTAGCTCGAGATGGTGGAAGAACAGTTATCTCTTCAATTCACCAGCCAAGCGGTGAAGTGTTTGCTTTGTTTGATGATCTTTGCCTTCTGTCTTCTGGAGAAGTGGTCTATTTTGGAGACGCAAAAAACGCTATTCAGGTGCATAACTGTACTTCAGTCTTTATGCTCAGAAACCTGCACCAAGCAGAAAGTTAGATTTTTAGGGTCTACAAAATGGATTGAAACACAATCAAACTGAAAAGTGAACTTCAGACTTCTGATTTCTATGACTATCTTCCAGGCATATTAATCTCCTTATCCCTAACAGTTCTTTGCAGATGCCGGATTCCCATGTCCTAGTAGAAGAAATCCTTCAGACCATTTCCTACGTTGTATCAACTCAGACTTTGACAAGGTTACAGCTACACTAAAGGGATCATATAGAGCCAGAGTATGTGAAAGTTTGAAGAACAGTATTCTTTGCAAACTTTATTCTAGCTTGAAATTATTGTCCTCCTGATAATAGTGTTTCTGATGCTTTTGGCTTTGTTTTCTGAAGCAAATACAAACATTGTCAGACCCTTTCATGGATTTGGAAACAGCACAGATCAAAGCAATGCTAATTGAGAGATACCGACGGTCAGAGCATGGCGAAAAGGCGAGATCAAGAATTCAAGAAATAACATCAATTGTAAGCAATCCTAACACCCCAAGTTTATCATGATAATTCATGTGAGCAAATGAATACCATATTTAGCAAGACCGAACAAAGTAACCCACACACCAACAAATTGCAGAAAGGACTCTCAACTGAACCACAAAAAGGAAGCCAAGCAAGCTGGTGGAAGCAACTATCAACGCTGACAAGAAGATCTTTTGTCAATATGTCCCGGGACATTGGATATTATTGGCTGCGCATATTTATCTACATAGCAGTATCCATATGTGTGGGAACCATTTACTTCGATGTTGGTACTGGCTACACTGCAATCTTGGCCAGGGGAGCTTGTGGTGGATTTGTATCAGGTTTCATGACTTTTATGTCAATTGGAGGCTTCCCATCCTTCATAGAAGAAATGAAGGTGAGCATAGGCTTCTACTTAGTTGTAAAGAAGAAACAGTGATGCCACCTTTAGACGGCATCCTGAGGCTATGAACTAAAACACTCCTTCTAATGCAGGTCTTTAATCGTGAGAGGCTCAATGGGTATTACGGAGTTGTTGTGTATATCCTATCAAACTTTCTCTCCTCATTTCCATACCTGGTAGCAGTAGCAATGTCCGCAGGAACTATTACTTGGTATATGGTCAAATTCCGTCCAGAATTTTCTCACTATGTCTTCTACTGCCTCAACCTTTTCGGCTGCATTGGAGTAGTTGAGAGCTGCATGATGGTGGTAGCGTCAGTAGTTCCCAATTTCCTGATGGGACTCGTGACAGGGGCTGGAATCATTGTAAGATAAGCTTACTGTTGCAGAACTCTGCATAGTTCATAATACATAATTGAGAAGCTTGTTCTGACCTTGAACTGTGCAGGGAATAATGATGATGACTTCCGGCTTCTTTCGCTTGCTACCTGATCTTCCTAAGATATTCTGGCGCTACCCAGTTTCGTATTTGAGTTTTGGGTCCTGGGCAATACAGGTAAACACAGGAATATTGTTATTAAAATTTTACAGTGAACTTAAACTTGGGAGATAAACGTAGCAGTTAAAATCCGAACAACATATAATAGTATCACATGCGGGGGTGGAAACTTAGAACACAGGCATAAAAGGTTCATGATGTAGCTTTCCATCATATTAGTGAGAAACAGAATATCCAGTCTTATAATCCGACACTAAAAATCCCAAGCATGGCTTAAACTCACATTGGAGTATATAGGTATAGAGTTTGCTAACTGGGAGCTTGCAAATGCAGGGTTCATACAAGAATGACCTCCTAGGGCTCACATTTGATCCAATGATTTCTGGTGACCCCAAGTTGACGGGAGCATACATAGTTGGGAAAATGTTTGGTATCCCATTGGATCATTCCAAATGGTGGGACCTGGCCGCTCTTTATCTGCTACTCTTATTCTACAGGGTTCTCTTCTATGTCGTCTTCCAAATCAGAGAGAGAGCATCACCAATGTACCGAACGATTTACAGAAAGAAGACCTTGCACAACCTTAAAAAGCGACCATCATTCAGGAAGACTGGCATTTCTTCCAAGAGATACCAGCCTCAGTATCCATTGTCTTATCAAGAGGGTCTTAACTCACCAATCCCGTAATAGCAAGAAGAAAGAATTCCTGCTGCAGCTACAATGACAGTTCAGTAAGCTTATCTGTTCTTAATAAGAAAGCAATATCACCACAGACTTCACCTACAATTTCATAGACTTGAGCAGTTGAGCCCTACCACATGAAGACGAGTAAGCCTACTGACTCAAATTTCTGAAGATCAGAATAGTCCAGACGAGTACCCTCGTACAGAATAGAAAGTGCAGCTTCAGAGATATCCTTCTTGCAGTACTGAAGCCCTATACAGACATATATGTTAGACTTTAGAAGATTGTCCATCTTGTACTATTCAAAGGCATAGTTTAGAATCGTTGAGTTTATTTCTACAAAACTTGATGAAAAGTACATGCCCTGCCTTTTTTTCCCCTGCATTTCTACAATTATTTGCTATCCAGGGTTTCTTAGAGTCGGTTATGTCCATGTCGGAGTCTCGTAAACCAGGCATGGGGATGTATTACGGACATGCCTATGTAACATGGTTACTATAACATAGTAGTATATGACAAATGAGAGCGAACAACAGAACCTTATTAAATTATTAGTCACAATATAAACTATAGAGATAGAAATGGGCCATGACACAAGATACACCATAACCTAGATTTCTGACAGTCCATATATAATCAAAAGTGAAGGGTTGGCTGACCTGAACACTTTTCCATGACCATCTCTTGCACTCTCTGCGGGCATAAACTTCTGCCTGAAACTGCCTGTAGAACTGGAACGAGCAATTTCCTTAAAACAAAGTGAAGACAGTAGAAAAGACCGTCTCTATCTTCAAGAGTATTAAGCTAAACTGAGCACAGAAATATCCACATTCCACGCTACATGTAAACCTGCTCTCTTCATGCTCTTATTAATGTTAAAATCGGAATGGAACAAAGCACCTATGAACACAAACGAACACTAGAATGACAACATTAAACCATCTGAATAAGCATCACTGATCAATTAGGCATTGAGCACATAAGCATATGAATACTCTGCATTTCCTGACGTAATGGCACATCAAATGCGGATTCAAGTTACAGCAAATATGTTGAAAAAAACAAAATTGAAATTCAGATTGCAGATAAAAGTAACAGACGATATGAAGTCACTCAGAAGAAGCTAGTAAGCATAAGATGGCTATTGATTTCGATAGAAGGGATAAACTTTAGTCCTTGCAATTCCTCATGGAACATAAGTAACTATCTAAGTAAATGGTTCTTCATAGTACATTGCCTTCCTCTGTAACCTAAACAGATCTACAAGAAATCTGACCTAAGAACAAAAGAAAAAGAGAATTAGATGGGTAAAGACCCAGTTCCTGATCTTATACATAGGATCGAACATCTCCCAGAAACCATTTCATTGTTTGTTTTCATCTGATACACCATTCTCAACTCGGTTGTCATACCCATGATAAGGGACTTCAATCATGGGCCTTGGAACTGGACGGCCTTCAAAGTCAGAAGGGAAACATTCAAAATCAGGACCGAAGTTGAATTTCACAACGCAATTGGCTTGATTAGGAAGGGTATACATGGATGCGGCAGGATAGTAGCGCCCACCACAAATATTCTTGAAAGCAACCCCTTGACAAACTCCATTCTTGAAAAACGATATTTCACTTCCTGCAGCAGTAAATAGGTAAGGTTAAACAGCAACCTCAAACTACAAATGAAAAACTAAATCACAGCATTATTCAAAAGATTCAAAATTTAATACAAGCATCGAGGGACAAGGAGCGCATCAAGCTACAAAGCTACAAGTCACCCAAATTCCGTTGATCCAAAGCACTAGGGGGGTTCTTTAAAGGCACTAGTTGCATTAACTCACAGAGGAGTTCACAAAAACAAGGCCTTGCAGTTACATGGACAGCTAAGGCTAGCACCATCACAAGGCTGGCCCGTTGGAAAATCATGGTCTCCTGCCCATGAGGTCCCCAACCACATTATCTGATCACTGGAGAAACTATTTGCTGTTCAATAAGAGATGAATTCTGTGAACAGCTCCCCAATTATCAGCATAACCGAAGGAAAACAGGCAGTTAAAGAAAGTCTTTTACAGTTTTACGCAAGAGGGAGGAAAAGACCAGCACCCGAGATGAGTTGTGATGCATAGAATAAGCCTAATGGGCCCTGACTGAGGTCTGTACGGTTGATCATGTTTCGTAGCTAACCGAGCTAGATAAAATGTTCTGAAAAATACCATGGTTCCCTTTAAAATGCAGTAGGTAAGTCCTATAACCATAACGCAGTCATACGGTCCTCCACATATAATTACACCCTTTCATCACTCTGACTACAGGGCAAGTCAAGCTGAAACAGGCCACAATGTATCTTCTTAAGCCTTTCCATCCTAAGATGATCTCATAACTTGACATCTAAAGACCCCAAATAACTTAAAAGACAATTATCTTCTGGTGTCATGAACACTTAACCCTGATTGTCCATGGAACTTGCTGCATTAGTGTTATGCAGTAACATTTGAAACTTCTCAACTTCCAATAGATCAAAAACTTGCAGAAAAGCAGAAGAATAACTGCAAGATACTATCAGCAACCCAAAACAACACAGTACCAACTTCAAATCTCAACCCACACAAATGCACCTCCTTGAGTCTCAAGCATGTTCAACTACGGTCTTTCGAGCCCATCGGATACAGAAACCTGTTATTAACGTCCAAACACAACCTGCTTCATCATTCCATTTTCCTGCCCCAACGAAAAGAGTAGGGGTGAGGGACAGACACAGGTGACTGAGCGAGTCTCTATTACCCTTGTTCACATGATACAAACTACAACGCTTGCCTTTTATAACTTGGCAAACACATCTGCCGTGTACACCACTAAGTAGACCTCAATTATCCATCAACATAATTCATGTCCTACATGATTTACATGTTCTAAACTACTTTCACCCTTTTCCCAAAATCTCTAAAGACGGTGAAGGCTTTTCCCTTAAATCTTATACTGTGAATCTAATAAGTCCCTAATAACTCGCAATGCTACCCCCCCCCTCCTCCCCCCTTGTCCTTTTAGCTTGCTTGCTGTATTTCACGAATCAAACATACCCTTTGCATCCAATACTTCAAAAAGTAAGTTAAACCACCGCAACATGCTACTTAGCAACCCAAAATAGCATAAACACAACTTCCATTTTCAATCACGACAACAGCTCCCACTACTCCACCTGGATGCTTCCTAACATCTATTTCATACCCGTCACAGAATGATCTAGCCTATACTGACGGTTATAGTCGTACCAAACTGGTTTCCTAGTCTTACATACTCTTTCTAAACATACTAATCACCCGCAACAATGCAGCATTGTCATGAGCATATCAGAGCCATCAAAGACACCATTGTTCTCATACTACATTTCCTACCAACAATTTACGGAACAATACTATAACATAAACAAAAATGCACACATTATCCACAAGCAATTCTAACAAAGATGACAACACAAAAAGAACAGAAACCAAACTCACCAGGAACACACTTAGATAGGTCCTCCTTAGAATCCTCAGAACAAACAAACTTCTGCCCCTTATACAACACGAAATGAGGATCCTTTGGAGCGAAAGATTCGCCCTCAGGCAAACTAATATAAAACCCGATAACATCCCCTTCCTTATACCCATCCTCCCCATACTTCTCCCTCAATGCCTTATGCACCTTACTCCCATCAATATCCCTATACCCGAAACTATTCCCATCATACCCCACAGGCGCTTGCAAGTCCCCTTTCTCTGTCGACCACCCGAGCCTAGTATGTCCACTCTCCCCCAAATGAACCACCTTAATCTCGAAAAACCACGCCCCTTCACTCACCCCTCGAGTCGCCCTCACCATCCTATACCCTTTACAACTCCCAGCACTCAACCTATCCTCCCCTAACTCCACCTTCTCCGCCTTGTACACCTTAGACAGACAAATTTTCGCCTCCGGGGTATCGTCATTCTTATCAGGGTACCTCGGCATTGGGGTTACCAACACCGCATCCTCGCTTTTCGGGGTGGCGTTGCTGTTACCATTGTTTTGGTTATTGTTATTGCTACCACCATTCTTAGCCTTCTTCTTCCCTTTCCTCGAAGTCGGCTTCGTCCACACGCTATTCCCACCTTTGCTCTTCTTTTTCGACGACTTCTTACTCCCATTCACACTCACATTCCCAACAACATTCCCAACAATGCCAGCAGACGAAGACGGTGTTACGGCCTCGGCCTCGGCCGCAGTAGCGTGAAGCTGAAGCTGATCAAGAGCAACAGATTTCCTCTTCTTCGAATTCGAACCTTCAACCTCATCCTCTTCCATATCTTCTCCTTCTCCTTCTTCTTCTGACCTCTTCACCTCCGAATATTCCGGAACCTCTTTGTTACCTTCGGATACCGAATCAGACGACACGTCTTCCGAACCTAAAGTCTCCACCTTTCCACCACCTTCCGAACCTAAAGTTTCCACCTTTCCAACACCACCCTCTTCCGAACCTAAAGGTTCCACCTTTCCGACAGCTTCGGGAATATCGGACAATTCCACAACCATTGGCTCGGGAACAGTATCCAAAACCGCTGTTTCTACAGACATTGGGTCGGGTTTAGGGTCGGGATCAGGAGTAGGGGTTGGTGGGACCAATGAGGGTGGTTCGGAAATCGGGTTAGGGTTAGGGTTTGATTCAGTGGAGGTGGTGGTTTCGGTATCGTCGTCTTCGTCACGGTATGCGTCTAGAAGAGTCTCCATTTGAAATTAAAAACTGGGTTGTGTGATGGAGAAGGAATCGAGATTGAAAATTGGGGATTTTAATTAGGGTTTGTTATAATTTGGGGATTTTTTTTTGGGGGGGGGGGGAATTAAGTGAGAGTGTTTTGAGTCGGAGAAGAAAGAAAGGAGCGGCCGGCGGGGTGGGAGGAGTTGTGTCTTGTGTGTGTATAAAAGTGTGTTTAGGAAGTTTCTTGTGTTTATATAGTTGATTGATCCTACTCCGTATATCCTATGTCTAGTGTGTTTCGAGTTCCGATAAAAGAAAAGTTTTCGAGTTTGAGCTTTGAGGATGTGAATAAAATTGTGATAGAATTAATTGAAATTGTGATATGGAGTAGTAGAGTACCACTATTTGATTTGACTTTCGAGTAAATTACGCATTTCAGAGTTGTAGACCAAAAAAAATTTTTATCACCAACAGGTCAAAACATATCATCGTACGGAGTATTTCTTTTCACTAATGACTCGGCATTTAGATAGTAGTTTCCAACCTATGTGGCGACATGTTTTGCCTTATCTATAATCTTTAAAGACACTAGAACTTGTACGCATGTTCCTCATCTGATGTCAGCTCATTTTAAATCGACTTACCGATCATATTTTTTTCTTTTTGAGGGTTACCGATCCATATAACTAGTCTTTCTATACCGTGTATGATTTTATAGGCGAATTCAATCTGATTTGAACTCGACTCGACGTCGATCTGAAGTTGAATCACACGGGACCTCATTAACTCATCTTCTTCAACCCTATTATTCTCCCTCTTCTAAAATCTCCAGTCTCAGGTGTGCTAAATTCATTTTCGTATCATTTCGACCCAAATCTCAAACTGCGCCCAAATTTCTCAGATCACAAACCATAATCCCACCAACGTTAGGAGATGTTTAAGCTATTTGGGAAGCTTCTAGGGAAAGCTCCCCTCGCATCACTAGCTCCTCAACCTAATTTTACCTCCCAATTTCATCCATCAAGAGGTAATAATTTCAACTTCATATTGTTTGTTCTTCATTTAATTTCTCCAATTGGGTATTTCCCTGATGATGATTTTGGTCAATAAATTTATCTGATTATTGGGTTTTATGTGGGGTTTTGCTAGTGAAAGATTGCCCACCAATTGTTTGTTGAAATGTTTGTATAACCAAGTGTAAAAATGGGTTGATTTGTTTGAGCTTTGGTTTATTTAGGAGATGTCGATTTCGCTTCGATTGTATATATCTGTATTGTACTAGAAGCCATGGTAATAGTATTTGAGGATTTCATTGGCTTTGATGAATTGAGTTGATAGTTGTAATGCAAGTCTGAGTAAGACAGTCTTAAGAATGGGGTCTGTGAGGTTGTAAGGATTTGTCTTATGGGCTAAGTTTTCGACTTGGAATAGTAAAAGCTCACCCAAGTTTTTGCCTTTGGTGCTAGTATGTGAGGGTTTTAATGGCATTGATGAAATGAGTTGCTAGTTGTAATGCAAGTCGAGTAAGACAGTCTTACGATTGGACTATATAAGCTTGTAAGGATTTGTCTTATGGGTCAAGTTTCGACTTGGAAACGTAAAAGCTCACCCAAGTTTTTGCCTTTAGTGCTAGTATGTGAGGATTTGAGTGGCATTGATGAAATGAGTTGCTAGTTGTAATGCAAGTCGAGTGAGAGAGTCTTACGATTGGGCTCTGTAAGGTTGTAAGGATTTGTCTTTTAGGGTAAGTTTTTGACTTGGAATCGTAAAAGCTCACCCAAGTTTTTGCCTTTGCTGCTGGTATGTGAGGGTTGTAGTGCCATTGTTGAAATGAATTGATTGTTGTAAATACTTGTAATGAAAGTCGAGTAAGAGAGTCTTACGATTGGACTATGTAAGCTTGTAAGGACTTGTCTTTTGGGGTAAGTTTTGACTTGGAATCAAAAAAGCTCACCCAAGTTTTTGCCTTTGGTGCTAGTATTTGCTGGGAATGTTGTCTCAGCGGTGTATTCTTTTGTTTCTGGCAAGAAATTGGTTTGGTTCTATTGTGTGTAATATAGAACCGCAGAACCATCACTAGAGGTCCAGTTTGAAATGGTTTATTTACATTGTAGGCTTGATTGACCGTGTGAGAGCAGTACACTGTATATGAGCGGAGGTGCAATCCACTTCGGATTAGTAGGGTCCACTACATAGGTCGTCTTTTCTATTCTTCACATTAGGCCAGTACTGATTACTGAGTAATATCAGATTGGCTTAAGACTATCGAAGAGTGATATTAGATGGTTTTAGCAGACTGAATACCCGACGAATTTGCCACAGTTGACAGACTATGATAGCACCATTGGCATGAATAAAGTCTTCCACTTTCTTGCATAGTTGCATGGTGCCACTTGTTGCTCTGCTCGTCTCTGGAGATCTAATGCAAAAAACTACACAAGTTCTTAGCTTTTTTGATTTTACACATAGCTCTGACCTCAAACACGTGGAATAATGTGTATTAATTTTGCTGGAAGAGGTTGTTAATAATGTCTTCTTACAGCAGTTGCCTACAATTTCAAAAGTGGCATACGAGTATTATTTTTGAAGGATATTAAACATAGGGGTTAACTGATTGCCTTTAGTAAATGGCATGCTGCCTTAGCGAGTCACTGGTGTAATACTTGACAAGAGCTTCATTTGGTATCACACTTATACCCTGGCATTGGGTGCCTATACTGACCCTATGTTTGGGTACTGTTTGTTTTCCTGTGTTCATGGTAGTTTTACTCGGAGACGCAGGGTAGTGTATAGTCATGACTCTTGGGTAATGCTGCTCTGTCAGTTGGTGAATAGCTTAATGTTAAGTTACTGCCTTATTAATGCTTGTTTTGGGGTCAAGTATCGTAGCAGCGTAGCTGATTTCAGATATGTTGCTTAGTGGCTTGTGATTTTGTGTTATGGGGTTTCATACATGAGGTTTTGATGCTCGAACTTTCCTTCCCTCTTTATAGGTTATTCGACTGGAGTAGGTGCCTATGTTGGAGATAAGCGGAACATACTTGATTACCACCGTAGGCAGCTTGCAGCCAAGCATGAGCTGAAGCGACAACTCTATAAAGCTATGTGGAGAGATGAAGGTCTTCCTAGTAGCATGCGGGATAAAGCCAGGGAGAAGCTATCCAAGCTGCCAAGAAACAGTTCTTTCACTCGACTTAGGAACCGCTGTATCTTCACAGGGCGTCCCCGTGCTGTGTACGAGAAATTCAGGATGTCTCGTATTGTTTTCCGTGAGCTTGCATCGAAGGGCGAGTTGCTGGGAGTAAAGAAAGCATCATGGTAAGAACTTCTTGGTCCCATAGATCAGGAGAATATGGAAAAAAATTTCACTACCCTTTTGTTCAAATTCAGTTATTCACCAGGAAAATTGGTGAATCCATAACTTTTACCATCATAAGCATTTAGCAATAGTCAGACCCATATTTAACAGTCTTTAAGAGTTCCAATTCATCTTCAATTTACTTGATGTAAGCTTGTACTTGCTTGATTATGTTAAATTTAGTTTCCTGCTGGTAGACTTCCGAAATGTTGCTCAAATTTGGTGAGTGGTAACAAGTGTTTCTGGCTTAATCGAGTATCAAGTGTTTGTACCCGGCGTGCTGAGGGCCTAGTACCCGACACAGAGACTGAAAAACCGAGCAGCTAGTAATTTGGCGATTTTCGCCATGATTGACAAGTGAAGGAAGTTTCCACAGGTTAAGTGTTCAACTTTTGCCAAAAGGCAATGCCTTCTTAACTTAATCTAATTGGACTCACCAACCCACCTAGCAAGACCATCTGGTCTTTTTTTTTTCCTTTTTTTTGAAGGGAAGGAAAGTTCGATCATCCTTCCAAATTCTCTCTTCTTACAATGGAATATGAACCGGAAAAAATTCCGAAATGTACAAGATGACGGTATAAATAGCTCGTAAAAGTACGAACATATTCTATTCGAGTGTGTTGCCAATAATAGTATCATGTTATCTTCGTTTGGTGGATTACTATACAAAATGACGACTAGAAGTCTAGAAGCATTTGTACGAGTATGCAATCATTGCATTTTGTCACCAAACTCCCCAAACGCGGAGGAATATACCCTATCCTTTTCAAATGTCATACCTTGACAAAATTATTCTCAAGAAAATCCAACCAAATCAAATAAAACTGTACTTCTTGGTGCGACATGCTGTCAGAAAATGAAATCCTAGTAAAAAAACGAGCTAGTCAAAGCAACCAACGGTACATCGCCGTCAGCCCGTCACACATAGTTACGGTACACCTCAATCGGAACCGAAATGTTAACGATCGACATGAAAAATTACTTATTACACTTTATGGTCTCAACTGTACTTTTGAATCGTTAAGGTTTTATATGAATACAGACAATTCTAACGAAATTACTCCGTATAATAACGTTATATCGTTATAAGTTCTTTATCGATGTAAAATAATATATGCGACACATCCTTGCACGTCCACAACAAAGGCAAGACCCGCGAAGCACAAGATCATCGCCCTCTCCCAAAGAAAGTCTCGTACAAAACTACAAATACTCTATTGTGTGGAGACTAATTACAAAAGAGAATTTATATGACTGATGAATGATGTCATTTTATGCCTCTTCTTGCTTTCTGCCATTTTCCCACCTTGATTAAGATATTAATCTAACCCCAAAAAATAAAAATAGAAGTACTCATTAATTTTAAAAATGACTCAATTTTAACTTAAAGGTCATCAGAGAAAAAACTTAAAATTTATCAATTACAAAGTGTTATAGGAATAATTGATTTGACTAAAGGACAAACTATATTCCTTTAGTGGTTCGTTTTATTTTTAAAAAAATAATCGCACTCAACAACTTACTCAAGTAATTTTAAAAATGACTCAAAGTCAAATTTGACTCAAAAGTCTTCAAAAAAATATCAAACTTTTTAATTAGTCATCATATAATTATACGGTTTCACGTCAACTTTGTCGTGAGACCACTTCACTTATTCATAAAATGACCCATTCATAATCAACCTATACAAATTATTGGCATTTATAAAGTGACTTCGTCATTCACCAATACAACAAATGTAATTGTCTAATTACACGCCAAACTGATCACCAGTAGTAAAATGTTCACTAGTTACCTTCAAAAGAAATGTTCACTACTTGGTCTTTCTATAAAGTTCGTCTTACTATAAATTTAGGCGACAATTTTATCAATACGAAAACCTTGTACATCGAGACATAACGATTACACGGAGTAATAAAAATAACACATCGTGTACAATCGTGATAGTGATTTTTGGCTTGAGAACATCCTCGATCGCCCCCAAGTGACACCACAGTCCACACCCTATCCTTTAAAAATTGAGTATATGACTAATGAAATGATTTTATCCCTTTGTTGCTTCCTTGCTTTCATTCCATTTTTTTTCATATAGTATGATAATCATTCTTCAAATGCTCAATTAATTTTGGAATAAAAAAAGTGCTCGATCACAAGTCATTAAAAAAATCTCCCAAGTTTATTAAAAATTGTGGGTTGCAATTTTCTTGTTATCTATATAATCTCTCTCCAAAAATGTTGCACATCATATTTCTTGCTGATCACATACATACACAGTACAATATTAGTCAAGAAATTAAGCTTTCACTTCTGCTTAATCAATCAATCAAACCATCATGTTTATGTCTCCTTGTTTCGGTTTTTTCAAGGTTTGTCATTTTACTTTAATTTTTACTTCTGTTTGTTCATGCATATCAGTGCGCAACCTTTCTATGTTTCAATAAGGGTAAAGCTTGCGTATATCTGACGCCCTTAACCCACGTTATGGCGAGAGCTTTTTAAGGCGCTGGGGTTAAAGATGTTGTTTTGTTCATGCATGATGAATAATGATGCATTTAACAGCTTAAAGTTAGTGTCTTTCAAGTTAAACTTTATGATTTGAACATGGGTTTTGGTCAATTATGCTTAGAAATGAAGAATTTTATTTGTGGGTACGGTTAATATTGCAATTTAATTGAGTGAAGGCTTGCGCTTTATACACCGTTGCGGTGGGACCCTTCCCTGGATCCTCACCTTACGGGGACGCCAATGTGGACCAGGCTGTCCCCCTTTTTAAACCTTTGTGATCATTTTTACAAAGCTCATTTGTTGTTCACGGCGGTTCAGATGATGATTCATGTTAGGCTACGCCAAATAGTCAAATCATTTCGGGACTAAGGCTTGATTGTTGTGTCGTCGTTGTTTTTAAGTTTGGCCGTGATGGCCTTTTAGTTAAAAAGTTACAAGTAGATATAGATTGGTAGATGATTGATGATGTGAGAGGATGAAGGAAAAAATGGGAAGTGTGAACGACAAGGAAGCAAATGTTTTTGATAAGAGGACATTTTATTAATCAAATGGTATAGTATTTGGTCTATGGGGGTGACTTTTTGGACCTAAAGCTCAATTGTTGTGGTTATGGAAGTTACGAGGTTTCGGCGTATCTGTTGATGGGTGTGAGTAGGATCAACAGATGAGACTGTATGTAGTAGAAAGACCTCAAATTTCGCGGTGATGTCCTTAAAACTGGAAAGATTACCATATGTCTAGACGTCTAGTGCCTCTTTGCATGCTATTGTAGATGTTTAAGCTTGTGCATTGTGGTCTTGCTTACCATAATTTCTACGCTTGCTATTTATAGGAAAAAGGAACTGTAATCCACACACATGAAAATGGATGTTCTGATTCGCCTAACTCAGAAAAGGCAGTGCAGAAAGTTCTTGAGCAACCTCTTCAGGGAATAGACGAGAATCTTCCCGAGTTTTCTGAAGCTTTGAGAAGTAATTTCTATTCAATCTTGTGAATAATAGATATAGGATCATCTGTAAAATCAGTTCATGACTGATATGCTTGTTATATTTACTCGTATCTGTTTACTTCAGCTGTGGCCAAGGCACTGAGACTTGCTGCAGAAGGAAAGGCTTCAGCACAAGCTGAGGCAGCAGAATGGAAGCGGAAATTTGAACAGGAAAAGGCTAGGAACTCTCAACGGGGGTGTAAAGGTTAACACTAATTTTGCTTGGTTATTCGAATTTTCTTTTTCGCTCCCTAGCTAGATTAGTTAGTGCTGCTTTGAACCTGTTAGTGGTACTGTTAGTTCTACCTTTACTCTGATAAACATATCTGACTCACTGAATAAGAGGATATTTCAAGCTAGAAACATTCAAGATGAATTTTTGTGTTACAGCTGTATCATCTTATAGTTTTTGCTCAAATATTTCGCCTTTTCTAGAGATTTCCACCACCTTTTCTTAATTCATGTTTGGTGGCAGGGCTGGCATCTGGAAACCACAGTGCCAATGTTCCGCCTGAGAGAGCATCACCTAATCAACCTGAAGCGAGTCGCCTAGGGAATGAGCACTGTTGTGGGGAGAATGGAATTTGTAACCATGAAGTTCTTCAAGATGGGGAACTCACCTCCAATTCAGAGCTTGTGAAAAGAAGATTCCTGAGAAAGGTTGAGATCATTACTCTTGCATATCACACTATCTGTATTTATCTGTCCTTGGTTGACATTTATTTCCATTTAGCAGCTTGTATAATCGATACTTGCCTCAAATAGATGAAGCTTATCTGCTGCATTGAATTTCGTACGTGTCAATGTTAACCTTTCCATATGGTTTCTTGAGCCAGGCATCATTCAGACTTTCATGGAATGACAGTAAAAAAGGCAATCAGTATAAACATGATGTCGTTTCATTTGAGAGAGGAAACATCGGTACTACTGAGCGCAGTAGCAAACAGGTAATACATAATGTCATGATTCGTAGCTCTGTCTTTGTTGGTTGAAAATTACCTGACTTTAAGGGTCAAAGATATTTTCTTGTATACCAAATCAATTTCAGTGTCTCTACGCACCGTTTATACGTTTCACAGTAAGGGAAGGAACTGTCGAAACTGTTACCCTCTCTGTATTTGGGGTGTAAACTGTAATCTGTGCTCTAATCTCGTTGCAGATGGAGTTGAATAATTCATCTAATTTTGGCAATCTTTAATACTCGGATTCAGTAACCTTTAAGCCAATTGTACACTTATGTTTATAAATTATATAAAAGCTAGTGATTTGAGCTTTCTGACTGTCATTTATACCTCTTCTTCTGGTGTCTTTTTCAAGTCGTTTGAATATCGTCATTCCTGTTGTTTCAGATTTCGCTGAAGTGGGAGACTCAACCCCAGAGTGTTCTTGTTTTGACCAAACCTAATTCAACTTCTGTACGGCTTCTATGCTCCGAATTGGTCAGGTATACAAATGCTTACTTCGTAGCTGTGTAAGTTATCTGCAATGTTTGGCATTTCGGAACACCAGGGAATATCCAACGTTAGCAGGCCTTACTCCAGCAATGTAATCTTGTTTTCTGCATATTTATATTTTGCAGGTGGTTGAAAGAGGAAAAGAACTTAAATATATATGTGGAGCCACGAGTCCGTTCTGAACTTCTTGAGGAGTCATCATTCTTCAACTTTGTTCAGACTTGGAAGGATGGTAAATATAATTTACCCACCAATGTTCTTTAGTTTATCACAGTTTTAGAATTTTAATTGATTCCGTTTTTCACATTGTTTTTCATTGACAGACAATGAAGTCTTGCTTCTCCATAAAAAGGTTGACTTTGTTGTTACACTAGGTGGTGATGGAACTGTGCTATGGGTACGTTCTCTTCTCATTATCTTCACTTGTAAAACGACTCTCGTGGAAAAGCTTTGGGTGTGTTACATATTTAGTTAAAGGGGATTAAACTCGATATCTATGTAGACTATCGAAAATTGTGTAAGTGTAAAGTGTTACTACTTGGAAGTTGGGAGCTGATTGTTACTGTCAGTGGAGACTAATGCCAAAATGTATTTTCTTGCAGACTGCGTCGTTGTTCAAAGGGCCAGTTCCTCCTGTCGTTCCATTTAATATGGGATCGTTGGGCTTCATGACTCCATTCCGTATCCTTTTCACTTTCTTTGTCGATCTTGTTGTGGAGTACATTAATGGATAGTCCCCTTACAGATGCTTTTATAGTTTTCTACTTGTCAGGATTTTTCTTTAACACTCTTTAGATAGCGAAAGTTACAAGGAGTCACTAGATGCAGTTTTACAGGGTCCTGTAAGTATCACTCTGAGACATCGGTTGAAGTGCTCTATTCTACGAGCAACAGCAAAGGATGAGTCGGAGACAGTGGAACCTTATTATGTCCTGAATGAGGTCACCATTGATCGAGGGATCTCCCCGTATCTCACAAACTTGAAATGCTATTTTGACGACATCTATGTGACATGCGTTCAAGGAGATGGATTAATTCTAGCTACCACATCTGGTAGCACTGCATATTCATTGGCAGCTGGTGGATCTATGGTTCATCCACAGGTAAACATTATATATTCTGATCTTTACGGCTTCTCATTGTTTTGTTGAGAATTGATTGAAGTTTACGGCATGTGTTCTTAATCTGAGTTGTTTTTGACAGGTTCCTGGCATTTTATTCACTCCGATCTCCCCACACTCTCTATCATTCCGACCACTAATATTGCCGGAGCATGTAACATTGAGAGTGGAAGTGCCAACTACCAGCAGAGGCCCAGCTTGGGTATCATTTGATGGCAAGGGCAGAACACAGTTGGCTCCTGGTGACGCGCTCAAATGCAGCATGGCACCTTGGCCTGTGCCAACAGCATGTCCTGGCGATTCCATGGTCGATTTCTTAAAAAGCATCCAAGAGGGTCTGCACTGGAATGTGAGAAAGACACAGGCCTCTGATGGCCCTTCTGCATGTTCTGAGCCATTGAGTACTTGAAATCCACATTTCCTTTTTGCATCAGACCAAACAATCAGTAGAGCTGATCAGCTGAAGCCGTGGAGCGTAGATTTTCAGTTTGTCCACGGCATTGTACATGTCAATTGTAGGATATAAGTATAGGTGTGATGATGTCGAAAAATAAATCGAGTATTCCCTTGTAATCGTTGCTGAAAATGAACGTCATGGTATACACAACCACATTACTCCTTGGTTTATAAAGTGATCAATTCTCTTCTAAGCTTGACATGTGAAAACTCTCACATGTATGATGAACGCAACTATAAGTGTGGACATAGCCACTTCAACGTATACGATACAAAAATCGAAATCAATCCAAACAGTAGTATCAATCAAAAGCATAATGTTATCTTCATTAGGTGGAAATGTGGGATACATCTTCCTTGAATAGTTCTAGACTTCTAGTGTTATTACTACAAAATCAGGACCAGACCCATTTACACTTGAGTATACAATTATTGAAAATTTGCCACCAAACTCCTCAAAGTGGAAGATACTCTATCCTTTTCATACTTTGACAAAAAAAATCTCCACAAAAATGCACCAAATATAATAAAAATCAATAAAAACTGTACTACTTGAGTTGTTTGTGTCAGAAGACCCAGAACATGAAATCCTAGTAGTAGATCATTTACGAGGTTGTCAGAGTAGCAACGTTGCATCAATGCACCCCTCAGCCCTCACATATACGGAACGAGCGGGCGAAATTACGTCACTTACGGTACACCCTCAACCATAAAACCGTTAAAATCCTAACTTATCGAATGTTTTGGTTCTCTAGCTAAAATAAGAACTTTAATAAAATGGAGGGTCACCCTAACAAGAAAAAACGACTTAAGTATCACTCTGACCACTACTCTAAAGACACATGGTCAATAACTTAATATACCTACGGCGTAGATACACGAGATTTTGCTAGTGTGCCCTATACACGTTTATGCATAAAAACAAGTGATTTGGTGGGAATATCACCATTAATCCACCTTTTTACATTTGTCTTCTCGTCTTCACACCCATTAGCTATAACGTGAAGTACTGAAACTAATAACTTCCGTAAATACACAATGTATCGCCTAACATATCTCGTCGCACAGGCCACAGCAAAGGCAAGACTCGCGAAGGTAACCTGTTCCTCACCGACCCCCAGCAAGAAAAAGTCTGGTACAAATAAACCAAAAATATTGTGTGTGTGGAGTTGACTGACCACAAAAAAAAAAAAAAGTAATGATATGACTAAATTGATTTCTTCTTCCTTCCTTCCTTTCAATCAACATTCAAATTCAACACCAAACTCCATTAAAAATTAAAAAAGCAAAAACAAAAAGAAAAAAAGTCATAAATTTATTTATAAACAAAAAATCTTGCAAAAGAAAGTTCAACTGAAAAGTCATAAACAATCTTCCAAAACTTTTTGTGGGTCCCACAAAATTACATGGTTGTCTATATAAATCTCTCTCCAAAAATGTTGCAGCTTACTTACTTTCATCCTATTTCTTGCTTGATCACAATATTCAACTAATAAAGCAGTTGGGATTTAGTTGGGTTTGTTTTAGTTCAATTTTTGTCGATTAAATCAATCAGACATGTCTCCTAGTCAGGTGATTTTCCTTGTTAATACTTAATTAATCTCTGTTTTTATGTAATTAACTAATTATGTCTGTGATTTGTGGAGTTTTGGATTGTTTAAGGTTTGTGATTTTGTTAGGAGTTTAGGGTTTTTTGAGTTTGATTTTGCTGTAATTTTACTTCAGTTTGCTCATGCTTGACTTATAATGTTGCATTTACAGCTTAAAGTTTGTGTCTTTGAAGTTAAACTTGATTGTTTGAACATGGGTTTTGCGGGATTTTGCTTAGAAATGAAGAATTTGTATGGTTGAGATTGAAAATTAAGATGAAAATTAGAGTTTGTGAGTTAAATTTAATGGGATGAACTTTGGGTTTTTGGTAGTTTTGCTTAAAAATGAAGAATTTATGTGGTGGGTATTGTTAAGATTGCAATTTTAGGTGAAAATTAGTGTTTATGAGTTAAAATTTAATGGGATGAACTTTGGGTTTTTGGTAATTGAGGTTGAATTTGAAGAATTTTAGTTGTAGGTGAAAACATAGAGATGAAATGATGGGTTTTGTTAATTGTTTGAGAAGTTTATTCCGAGGTTAATTTCGGTCGAGATAGCCCTTTGGTTAGAGTAGTTTACATTCAGAGCTAGATTGGTGGATGATATGGGAGGATGAAAGAAGAATTGGTAGGTGAGATTGGAAGGGTGAGAGAAGGATTGAGTCAAGTGTTTTGGTGAGATGGGAAGTGTGAGAGGACATTTTATCAATCAAATGGTTGAGTATTTGGTGTATGGGGTGACTTTTGGGATTAAAAGCTCAATATTTGTGGTATTAGAAGTTGCGAGGTGTTGGCATAGCTATTGATAGATTTTAGTATATATGTCCTATAAGGAAGGTAGGTGTGAGTAGGATCAGCAGGTGACATTATATGTGACACAAAGAATTATGCTTTTGTGGAGCGGTAATGCATCAATCAACTGGCGTAGTGTTTCTTAGGTCTTTTGCCGTTTATGGACAATGTTTGAGCACACGGAAGTCGTGAGGAGGAGGTGCATGTTTCAGGACAATGTTGGTTATACTCATGGGTTGATGTTTCACCAACCCAACATATGACAGCATGGCTTTTATCCATTGACTAGTCATTTGGCTTGAGGGGTTTGTAAAGGTGGAACTGGAATAAGGTGTTCCGTACTTTCGTATTTTCCAGCTTATGATATGTTGAAGCCTCTCATTATGGTAGTATGTAAGGTTTCAATTTTATATTGGGTCTTTGTTAAGCTTGTGGTCTTACTCACTTTCTCCGCCCTTGCTACTTCTAGGAAAATGGAACTGTCTCCAGCTCACCGCATGAAAATGGATATTCAGATTCACCTTCCTTCTCTTGCTCAGAAAAGGCGGTGCAGGAAATTCTTGAGCAACCTCTTCAAGGAATAGATGAGCATCTTCTGGAGTTTTCTGAAGCTCTGAGAAGTAAGTTCTGTTTAATCTTGTGACTAGAGTTCAACATTATCTCTAAATCAATTGATGAATGAATGGCTTATGAAATTGTCTGCTTCCTGCAGCTGTGGCCAAGGCACTGAGACGTGCTGCAGAAGGAAAGGCTTCAGCTCAAGCTGAAGCAGCGGAATGGAAGCGAAAATTTGAACTGGAAAAGGCTAGGAATATGCAAATGGGGCATAAAGGTTAATACTTTTGTTTGGTTCGTATAGTTTTCTTTGTTGCCTTTGTAGTTGTCTGTACCTGACCCGAATTGATATTGCTACTTTCTACCAGTTAGTGACTTAGTGTTATTCTTCAACACTTCCTCTTGATAAACATTTTGGTTTATTTATTTATTTAAGTTTTCCCTAAAACTTTGCTAGTTAGTGACTTTCCTCATTCTTATTCTAAATACTTGTTTCATGGCAGCACTGACATCAGGAAACCACAGTGCCAGTGTTCTAACTAACAGAGCATCTGACACAGCTAACCAACCTGAAGTGTGTCTCCCAGCAAAGGGGCACTGTTGTGGGAAGAATGGAATTTGTAACCATGAAGTTCTTCGAGATGGTGAACGCACATCCAATTCAGAGTCTGCGAACAAAAAAGTCAAGAGAAAGGTAGTTGTTTAATTAAGCTCTTTAAGGTTGAGATCATTACTCGCGTATCACATTATTTGTATTTATCTCACCCTGGGTGACTTCTCTTTTCAGTTAATCCCTGGTTGGCATATCTTTTCATTGAGAAGCTTTTATGGAGTAATAGATAGATGAGGCTTATCTGCTGAACTGAAATTTCTACATGTCAATGTTAACCGATGGTTGCTTGATGCAGGCATCATTCAAACTTTCATGGAACGAAGGTGAAAATGGCAATCAGTACAAACATGATGTCGTATCATTTGAGAGAGGAAACATTAGTACTACCGAGCGCAGTAGCAAACAGGTAAGACATGATGTCTCGATTGGTAGCTTTTTTAGTTGCATTTTTTATGAAAGTTCTCTGATTTTAGGTGTTAAAACGATTTCAATGTCAGCATGCACTGATTGTACCTTTCATAGTATGGGAAAGAACCGTCAAAACTGTTAACCTTTCAGTATCCCTGATTCTCTGATATAATCCATGGTCTAATCCCATCGGTGATGGAGCTGAATAGTGCATCTAATTTTGGCAAACACTGATTCTTGGGTGCAGTAAACTTAAAGCAAATTGTACAGTTATGCATATAATTATAATAGCTAGTGATGTGAGCTATCTGATTTTCCTGTACAGCTCTTCTTTTGGTGTCTTTCTCATGTAGTTTAAAATCTTTAAATATTGTCCTCGTTGTTTCAGATTTTCCTGAAGTGGGAGAGTCAACCCCAGACTGTTCTTGTTTTGACCAAACCTAATTCAACTTCTGTACGGCTTCTATGCTCCGAGTTGGTCAGGTATACGAAAATTGCCAACTTCTTGCCTGCAGAAGTTATCTGTGTTGTTTAGCATTCGGGATAACCAGGGAAGATCAAACGTAAATATGCATGTTTATATCTTGCAGGTGGTTGAAAGAGCAAAAGAATTTGAATATATATGTGGAGCCACGAGTCCATTCTGAACTCCTTGATGAGTCATCGTTCTTCAACTTTGTTCAGACTTGGAAGGATGGTAAATATAGTTTACTCACCGATGTTTGTTTTGTTTTATCATGGTTTTAGCACTTTGATTGATTCAGTTTATATTCTTTTTCATTGACAGACAAGGAAGTTTTGCTTCTGCATAGGAAAGTGGACTTTGTTGTTACCCTTGGTGGTGATGGAACTGTGCTATGGGTATGTTTGACTTATTTTCTTCATTTTTGAGCTTTAAAGATACTTAAGGATGTGCCCTAAACACCTCCTGCCGTGTCCGTATTTCAATTTTCAAGAGACCTCTGCAATTTTCTATATCCCTAAACTCAACAGTCCATAAGTGGAGCTGGTTCCAATAGTTCTCTCATCTTGGCCGACAATTAACTAATGAAATATTTGCGTAAAAAGTTAAAATGTGAATGTGAGTTTTACAGGTCATAGTGGAGCGGTTGTTTTCTCTTTGCATCTCCTGAATATTTTATTTTCGGTATATTGGTTATAACTGTGGTATTGATGTAGTTAGAAAAGAGTTTTAAGTAAATAAAATGGTGTTGTTTCTTCCTTTACGAATCGTGCATCGTTAGCTCCCAGAAAAGGAGTCCACCCCGCTTAGCCTTATAGTAAAAAGTACATTTGAATGCATTAGTGTTGGATATCTGACTGCATGCATGCCAACCTCCCTTAAACCCTAATCTGAGCAACTGTAGTGGAAAAGCTTTTTGTATGTAACATTCCTTGTTATCTATGTAGACTCTGAAAAAAAGTAATTGTTACAGCTTGGGACTTGGGAGCTAACTGTCACCTTTTCACCTTGTTACTGTCAGTGGAGACTAATGCAAAAGTGTTTTTTCATGCAGACTGCGTCGTTGTTCAAAGGGCCAGTTCCTCCTGTGGTTCCATTTAATATGGGATCTTTGGGCTTCATGACTCCATTCCGTATCCTTTTCACTTTGCTTGTGGATCTTGTTGTCTACGTTAATGGATAGTCCCCTTACAGACATTTTTATAGATTTCTACTTTTCAGCTTCACTGCTATCAGTTCAACTTGTCAGCGTTGTTCTTTAACCCTCTCTAGATAGCGAAAATTATAAAGAATCACTAGATGCAGTTTTACAAGGTCCTGTAAGTATCACATTAAGACATCGGTTGCAGTGCTCTGTTATTAGAGATGCAGCAAAGCACGAGTTTGACACAGAAGAACCAATTTTTGTACTCAATGAGGTCACCATTGATCGTGGGATCTCCTCGTATCTCACCAACTTAGAGTGCTATTGTGACGACACCTTTGTGACATGCGTTCAAGGAGATGGATTAATTCTAGCCACCACATCTGGTAGCACTGCATATTCATTGGCAGCCGGAGGATCAGTGGTTCACCCACAGGTAACTGAAACATTATATATGACCTTTGATAAGTTGGGTGGGTGTACTGTGTACATAACAATCGGGGAAGGGGGGGGGAGTACGAAATATGTGGATTGAAGAATACGGGGTCAGATGCTCCTTGTTTTGCGTTTGTTTCAAGTTCCCTATTGCTCATGTGTCCTTAGTTGCTTACTCTTGAGTGGTTTTGACAGGTCCCTGGCATTTTATTCACTCCTATCTGCCCACACTCTCTATCCTTCCGGCCACTAATTTTGCCAGAGCATGTAACATTGAGAGTGCAAGTGCCATTTAACAGCAGAGGCCCAGCTTGGGTGTCATTTGACGGCAAGGGCAGAATACAGTTGGCTCCTGGTGACGCACTCAAATGCAGCATGGCACCTTGGCCTGTGCCAACAGCATGTCCAGGCGATGCCATGGTCGATTTCTTAAAAAGCATCCAAGAGGGTCTGCACTGGAATCTAAGAAAGACACAGGGCTTCGATGGCCCTGCTCCACTCTGAGCAATAGATTACTCGAAATCCACAGTTCCGTTTCACATCTCACCGAGTAATCAGTGGAGGTGAAGCCGTGAACAGTAGTTTTCTCAACTCCTCCAACATTGTATCTGTCAATTTTAGGCTATAAGTATACATGTGAAATGTTATGATGATGATGATGAAAATAGGTCGAGCCATAGAATGAATAATCTTGCGTTGTAAATCGTTGCTGACAATAAAAATTATGTTATATACCCAGATGTGGTGTATCCATTATATATGCACTTTCGGTTTTAAGACTTCCATTTTCTCAAGGCTGTCGAGTATCATAAGCGATTTTGCTTGTTCTCTTCTCCAAGCACGTAAAGCTGTATAGGCTAATATTCTTTACTGCGGTTTGGCCGACTGTAGGCAAGTAGGCAACAGACCTTTCAACACAGCACTTATTTCTGTGAAAATTACGACACAACAGACGTTCCTTGGTGTATCCCCGAGTCTTTGCCAAACGTAGGTGTATCCAAGTATGAACGACCTGAGAGACCGAGACAGAGTGCCCTCCAAACCGTTCTAAGTAGCTGATACGGAGTATTGAAGTTCTGACATACTACACGGTCCGTGATACAGTAAGAGAACTAGCGATGTAAAAATCCAGAGAGCGTATTATTTACATTTAGGATCTGGCGTTCCTCCTTCCAGAGTAACAGAGTTCACGTAACGAACAAACAAAATAAAAGGTGACGAAAAGTAATAGTGAAAACTCATCTTTCAATTATTCAAGCTTTGCATCCATCCAAAGCAGAACCGAAATTTTTTCAAACCAACACGGAACTTCAAATCCTTGTTCAATATCTTTCTCGTGTCTTGACAACAGAGAGTAAGAATCGATCACTCCTATATAGTCCTATATGACGATATTTAAGGAACACCATGCTTTCAGGCCATTCCATAAAAAGATACAAGCACAAAGAGGGTGCACGTCAGAATGTCGGACTAGAATAGCACCCCTTTCTCTTAAATAAGACGGTTACAGCTTGTAACATGAGGCACAAACCCCGAGTGTAATCAGTCGACCTACGCTATGTGTGAGTCCGACTAAACCTAAGCATGCTCTTCTTTGTGTGCTTTCTGGATTCCCACCAAGCGTGCATAGTCCACCCACCTAACAGAACATACAAAACATCAGAGACAGCACTAATATGGAAAAGGAAAGAACAAAGACGAGAAAATTGGCAATAACTCAAACAGATTAGGACATTTAAGAATAGCACTTACAATAATGAACCCAAGAACGTGTTTCCTGTTCGAACAGCAAAGCAGAGAGCACTTAACAAGACTTTCTGGTTGTGTAGGAAAGGTTCTAGAAGCCGTTGTTCAACTACACCAGCAACAATTTGATATCTGCAGATAAGAAGCAACGGCAATAGATGAATATCTCCATAAAACTCAGAAATGGTTCACCAGATACAAACACGCTGTTACTCCAGAAAAGAAAAGGCATGTGTCCTCGGTTAAAAGGGATAGAAATAGACAATTTGATAGCATGCTCAGCAACAGTTCCAAAACAAATTTCAAACTGACTCAGGAGATTTTATGCCCCCGACAGATAGATGGCATTAAAAGAACAGTTTACTCATCAGAGAGGGAAACGCACGGAAAACTTTCAGACACTTGAACTCTCACAAAACAACAATTCCTAGACATTCAAAACCGACCACCAACTACACTTTCTACATTACAGCGCAGACAAGGAATAGTTCAGTTGCATACACCATCTATAGTCAGATAACAAAATCTATAGAACACTAGTTTAAAATACTTCCAAGATTATATCAAACGTACCTCAAGTTGCTTGATATAGCCATGTATACACCATATGCGACACTTGTGGATAATATAGGTACATTCTCTACTTCCTCACCCTCTGATTTATTAACAGCCTTTCGCGCGTTAATCACAGCATTCGTTATAGTTGTACCAACCTGCAGTGTGAAATAAAAGCATGCTTACAAGTTTGAATGCTCAATACACCTCTGGCCAAATAAACAGAAGCAGAGGAAGCTAGAGAGGATATAAAACATGCATCCTCACCGACTACACCACGATGACATGCCTAAGGCTCATAGAACTTAGAAATAGTGAGACATCGACTTGATTTAAGAAAAGTTATATTCGAGCTGATAACCCAATTTCAATGCTTAAGCACAGCCTTAGGCCCCAAATATTCTTACGATTATTTTAAGTTTGTTTATGCGTAAGGTTATATATTGAATAGTTTTCAAACCCACACATTTACATAATACAGGAGAATAAACGTACCAACGAAGATGTGGTCCCAACAGCAAAAAGCTTTGCCCCATTGCGCTGCATTAGTACATCAAAGTACATTAGATATGCCAACATAATATTCTTTGTTCTTGTTAAATAGGAGCTCATAGTGAACAACCTGGAATCAACTATACACTTACCACGATGGCACCAAATCGCTGCATCAACGTAAAAGAAGCACCACCAAGAGCAATCTGGAAACAGAAGGATCAAATGAGCTAATTTGGCCGTTCCTGAAACATGAAGAAATCAAATATCCCAAGCAACATACTGCGACGATCCAAAGAACTTTCACAAACCTGGAACGCGTTATCAGGGCAATTGTGGAAGAATTTCGCAATACGTCCAGCATTTAATGCAAGAGGAGGTCGGAAGGCGATGGTTGGAGCAGGAAGATATACAAGCATAAAATCTGCAATGACGGCCATAACCTTTTCACAAAAGAATTATATATCAGAAAATAGAACTGGAAACAATTCAAACAAGGCAGCCACACAGAAAGAGACAACAATAGAAACCATGAGAATTAAAAATTCAAAACCCTACAGTGACTTAGGCTATATTACAAACCAATAACACCAATCATCATTTACTGCAATGACTTTAAAGAAGCTCCCACTCCAAGTGGGCTGGGGGCGTCAAATTTAAAGTCTTTTTTCCTACAATAAGAATGAGGCTCTTTTCAAGTGACCATTAGTCCGGTTACTCTCACATACCCAGACACTGAGACACCAATGCAAGACAATTTGACACTACACTTACAGCAGCCACAAGGAGTTGTTCTTCAATAAAGACATAAAAGTAGATTGACTGAATTCAAAATACAAGAAAGCATACCACATCAGCACAAACAATTTCTATTTCATCAAAGAAAGTCTCCTTTCGCTTCTCGTATTCTGCAAGAGTCTGAAACAAAAGATAGCATATAATCATATAAAGAACTCATCTGTCAACATTTGATAGTAAGAGAAAAAATAAAGGTCAATCACGAGAAGTAGATTGTTTGAGAATTAGAGGAGCTGGAAACACACATAATCCAGCAAAGGCATGAACCAATCACAAAATTATTAGCTTTGAAGAGGGTCACGGAGATACGCCGAATACATCTAAAGTACAAAATAAACATTGGAATGCAGATAACACCGGCCCAACTAAACGAAACCCTGGAGGATTGACACAGCGGTCTTCCACAAATATATCCTATAGACATTATTACTCAATTAGGTGGAAACTGGCTGATTTTGCCGATATTAAAAGAGGGGTTTACATAAACTAATAGCCCTGATCCAACATAATCCATAAAACACAGATGGTATATCATACTTGGTATAAACTAAAGATATAAAGGTGATAAATATCCTGGAGCCCAGATTCTACAGAGTATATACGACACAACTAGTTCTTGTCTTACAGGGAGGAAATCTGAACTTCAAACGAGTAGACTTTTCACATTCTGGTCATATACTCACCTTCAGGGTAAACAAACATACGGAGTATGACCTCAAAGGCACCACAAGTCCACAATATGAAATCTCTAGCCCTAAACTCAAGGACATTACAAGATGTCAAAGGTCATACTGACTTTTGTATTCCCAGAAACAAGTTTATCAAAATATATTGCTATATCATGTCAGCAATCTGAAGCTCACCATGTACTACAAAATACAAATCAGTCATTCATCAAGAGCAGCAGATGCCGGGTTTACTACTGCCCCTTATATTCAACAGGTTTTACGACAGCCATAAACTGGATTATTCATGAATCAGTTTCTTAAACTTTACTCGTCTAAGTTACTTTCCTTCCAGTTTCTAGGGAAAAGCACATCAACTTCTAGTCTTTTAGTTTCGCACTTAAGCTTCTACTATTATACATGAACAAAAACTTCCATCCACCCATAACTCAATCCCACACAATAACATTTCAAGTTCCAAACTTTCAGGGTTCCGAAAGGCAGGCATTACCACATAGTCTCTAATTGAAAAATTCTCGCGTCATGAACTCACATCAGTAGCTGAACATCAGCAACTCCAAATGTAGAACTGCACATAAAGACCTCCATCCACCCATAACTCCATCACACGATAACGTTTTAAGTTCCAAACATTCATGGTTTCGGAAGACAGACAATATCGCATTAGGTCCTAATTGCAAATTTCTCGTGTACTCACAAACTCACATCCACCCACAACTCCATCCCACACAATAATGTTTCAAGTTCCAATCTTTCATGGTTTAAAAAGGTGGCAGGCATTACCGCATTAGGCTCTAATTGCACATTTCTCGTGAACTCACATCGGTAGCTGAACATCCGTAACTCCAAATTTAGTACTTTACATAAATACATTCTTCAACAACATCAAATCACAATAATATGTAAAAAGGCCGTCCAAATAAGTAACCTTTCATCTCCAAAACGGCCGAAAAGTCACGTCTTTTTCGCCAAAATGTTTCAAGTTCCAAACTTTCATGGTTTCGAAAGGCAGTCATTACCACATTAAACCCTAGCTGCAAATTCCAGGTAGCTGAACATCAACAACTCCAAATGTAGTACTAGACAAAAATACATTCTTCAACAACATCAAAATTTGGACAATTTCCAATACTCATGCTCTTCATCTAAAAAAAACAGCCAACATAAACACACCCAACTGAATTGCAACAATCCCACAATACACATTCTCTATTCTCTACCTAAACAGCCAAAAGGTCGTATCTTTTCGCCAAAATAAACACACCCAACTCAATTCCAACAATCCCACAATACACATTTTCTGATTTCTACCCAACACCAAATTCCGAAAACGACATTCCTATCACATCAACTAAAACTAAAACAACACCCTACAAAACAAAACAAAACAAACCTAACAAACCTACATTACTCCTAAAAACGCTCCATTATCATTATCGAAATCGAACCATAACCTTATAGTAAGACGGTCTCGCAAACTCACAACATAAAAACAACACCCTACAAACAAAACAAACCTACATTACACCTAAACCGGAACAGATCACAACCTTATAGTAAGACGGTCTCGCAAACTCACAACATAAAAACAACACCCTACTAACAAAACAAACCTACATTACTCCTAAACCGGTCCAATATCATTATCGAAATCGAACCATAAACATAACCTTATAGTAAGACGGTCTCGCAAACTCGAAACATAACAATTCACCAATAATAATACCAACTTAAAAATCAAAAAAAGTTTAAAAAAAAAAAGTGAAAACCTTGGTGAACATTCCAACGCCACATTCCATACCAACTTTAGCAAGAAAAAGATCATCAGCAAGCAACCTTTCTCTAAACCCACCAAATTGCAACAACCACTTGATAAAACCCGACCCTTCCATACTCAAAAACCGCCGTACTATCTCCGCCGATATCTTCCCTTCTTCTATCGCCGCCGCCATATCTTTCGGTAGCGTATCCAAGGTCCTTCCTACCTCTCCTAACACCATCATCGCCTCCTTCTTATTCTTACTCTCCTCTCCCTCCCCCTCCCCTTCACCTTCACCGTCACCTCCTCCGCCGTTGTCACCACCATTTCCGCCGGAGTTGTTGTTGTTGTTGTTGTCGGAGGAGAAGGAGAAGACGGGGAAGGGGAGTTGTCGGCGAATGGGATGGTGGCGGATGAGGTTGGAGGAGAGGGAGAGTGGTGGTTTGGCGGTGGTTAAGGAGAGGCGAGGAGAGAGAAAGCGGTGGTTGTTGTGGTGGTTGAGGTTGAGATTGGAGATGTTGTTGGTGGTTGGGGAGGAGAGAGAAAATGACATGGCGGCCGACATCGCCATTGTTGTTGAGATCTCTTTGCTCTGTTTGTGTCGACTTTTTTTTTTATTTTTTTGTGTATTTGAGAAAAAGTGGTGCAATGATGTAGAGTACTAGTAGTAGGAGTTTTGAAGAAGCGTGAAGAATACGCGACAATTATTATATTTTGGGAGGTGTTTAAGGAGGGGAAAAAATGTTGTTTGTGAGTAGGTGGTGTTAGATGAGTTGATTTTGGAAATTAGATGTCACATTGTCCTACTATGAACTACAGTACTCACTTGGAAATTGGAATAGTATAGTCGTATTCGTGTATGAAATTAGCTGATTGTCGATGTTTGTTGTGTGAGTATGTTGATTGATTTGATAAATGTGATTTTGATTTTCGTTGAGAATAAGTGGACTAATTTTTGTAAATATGTTATTTGATTTGTTGATGTACTGCGATATAAAAGAGATTTGGTTGTGTATTTGGATTATCACGGTCTCAAATTTTGAGCTATGTTTACTCTAGCAATACTTAATTCACATTTGTTATTATTTTTTTCTGTAAAGAGAGTTACTCTTATAGTAATATATAAGGGCAGTTTTGATGCTGACAGGTTTTGAACCTAGGTCATGAAGATCATCGTCATAACCTTACCACCGAAACTAATTGACACACGTATTATTACAATCGTTTTTGTTCGAGACATTTTACGGTCCACTCGTAATGACGATAATTCCGTAGTTGTGAAAATTAATCTAGTCGATCCCAAATTACTTCCGAAGAGTACATTTGAATCAATTTGAAAGGGCCAAGAGTATACAGCGAGTGGGAAGGACTTGTGGTAGTGGGCGCGTAGGCGTGATAGTTGCACGAAGGGGAGGAGGGGCGGTGGAATTTGAAAAAGAAGAGTGCATGGTGTGATGACTTATGTTACGACGTAAAGATCACGCGCAACATAAAAAGAGGTGGGACCCACACCCACATACACATACAAATGGGTCAACTGGTGAAGTGGTGACCGAATCTCAGCTTTCATCCTGACATGGTTCCAATTCCCTTGATTCTTCTATTTCTTTTGGTATTGTCTCCATTAATGTTACTCTTATTATGTTTTGTTCAGAATTTTTGGGCAAAATTATCGAATAATCGTTGAGAACGACTATAGGCACTTCATAAGTGTCTTCAAACGCTTTCAATAACATTTTGTCGTCTTTGAAGCTCTAACTCTAATCTTCTTCGCGGACCATGATCTATTTCAATAAACAAGACTGACGACTTTAGATACGGAGTATTAAGTTTAGTACTCCGTAGTATTTCGTCTTCTTGAATCGTCTGGTGAATTATAATATAGCTACCCAACTATTGTAGTTGGGCATCTTTCAAGAATTATTGATGGACCGGACTCGTATTTGGCACTTCGGGTTGCACAAAATCTGAAATGGCCGAAATACTGGGTCCATAAATTTTCAACTGTGAGCCCGATAAGCATATCTTTAAGCAATCCATGTTCAAATATATGTTGGGCTTGACTATACAGCCCACGTACCATTTGCTTTGCCAATCCATCACAATTCACAGTTGACGAGTCTATTTATCACTTCACTTCACAACAATGTGATCGTTTTTAGGCCAAAATGGAGTCACAAGAAGCAATAATGATACAAGTGCGTATACGCCCTCAATGTTGAGTCGCTAACTCAAGGAGTAAGCTTGCACTATTGATTAGAAGATCAACTCGTTCAGTTCGTGAACATTTACTCCGTAGATATTGGGCAAGTGAACGGAGTATAAAACTGACTATCACCTTTGTGGTTGGTTTAGTGGTCACATAACAAACTACAAGTGTTTATTTGAATCATGTATATGTGATTCGTATGATTTAGTTATATCGATACACAAAACCGACAATTTTGGAGAGAAACCTTTTATAAGGCTTTAACTTATCACAACATCATTGGATCGGAGTGGAAGTTGTAATCGTTCATTATTCACACGTTTTCATCATTTTTTTTTTCAAACTTGCAATTATTATCATCATTATAAAATAAGTGCATGTCTAACAAAAGTTCAAGCTTATTCGCCATAATCACAAAGCGCAATATGAGAGATACAGAATAAAATGAAGACAATTGACAAGCAACGAGGATAAGAGTGGCCACAACAGTCCACTCTTTTAAAGTCTTTATAAGCTATAACGATGTGCATGCATGCTCTACTATCTAACATGTACATCAATCTATGGAAATAATGGGAGCTTGAATATGATGGAACACAAGAAACAAACCTGTTTCTTTGTGATGTACTCGATAACGAACTTCCAATGGAATATTAGTTTTATCATATTTGATAGTTATTTAATGCAACGATTTTTGGAATTTGGATAACTTACAACAAGGTTCGCAATCAATAATGGCTGGTGTTACATCGTACGTATGAATTGGAGTACTATGACCATCAAGATTTCTATGATTATTATTGAGTTAAAAGGAAAGGTTAAGAGTTAATCCGTAATACCAAAGGAAGGTGAGTGAGACAAAAGTTATATCATGGTTCACTTGTAAAAATTTGATGGTTACTCCTTTAAAAAAACAAACAAAAAAATGATGGTTACACGGACGTAGGAGTATACAACAAGCTAAGAAGAGCTTATATGGACTTATGGAGCATGTATTATCCGGCTGAGGGCTGCTTTCATTACTAGAAATTGAAAAATACCAGTATAATAAAACAAGGAAAATGGAATCAGTAAGTTCAGAACAGTGTAAATACAAACAGTACATTAAAGACAGGTGGGCTGCTAGAAATCAGTTTGGAAAATTCTACGACAAACGGTCCAAAATGTTAACAAGTGATTGAGACTTCTGCTTGTCAGCATTCAATAATTCAGCTGGTACCTGGACATTGTTGTCCATCCATCGCACAAAATCACAACATTATCGCCATTGCAAATTCACATCAGAAGAGAACCACAAGACCCCCATACAATCATACATATCCCGGTTTGGGCGAATAGCGCCATTAGTGTGTAGCGTGTAACTTACAACAATGCTTAATTGACGAGCATAATTACTACGATATCTTTATGATCAAACTACATACGGAGTATAGTGTTTTGTGAACTCTTCACGGTCAGGCAACCAAGATGGGATACTCGACTCAAGTATGAACATTTCGATGCTTCATATTGTATACCATAACGTAAAATCTTTACAAACATTAATTAGCCACTACATGCACCAAGTCGGACCAACATAGTTTCAGTAAACCCGGCTAATTAAACGTCATATAGTGGATCATGGGCAGTCTTCATTGCAAGAGCAAAGTGATGGGCAGTGTCCTCCGGAGGGTGAGCTTCAACCCTTTTACGCTCCGGCATGACCCACCGGCCTTCACTGTTCCGAACCATCCCTTTGTTATGGTCTTGCCTCCACCTAGGAGGGACACCATACTCACTCTTAAGCATATTAGAGTCCTTATTAACAAGGGCAATATCCCTCTTTGTGACCATCCTAAATTTCTTGCTTTTTCCATGGTAGCCATCTGCCAAGTGCAAGAGAGCCTCAAGGTTGTGGGCACTAGCCACGTCCGCGGTCGGTTTCAAGAAAGGAGAGTGTGTATGGTCCAGAGCAAACTCAGTCCCTACATGAGCGTAACTCCAAGGAAAATGAACCGTGTCCTCTAGGTATTTTTGTAGCTTGTTCTTCTCATTCGCGATAAGGCCAGGCATTGTCGGAACCTTATCATGGACATTGACGACTCTCAGCTGTTTAACTCCGAGTTCATCACATCTTTCCTTAAACTTAAGGTTTCCAACTCGAGGACTTCCGTAGGAAATCACAGAGATCGGTATCTTCTTAGGGTTGTTATTCTCATCTCGGACAATGTTGAGCCTCATTTCAGCTATGTCATAGGCACTTAGGAGCGCAAGAGCTCCTCCTAAACTGTGCCCTGTCACAGTAATACTGAGCTCTTCGCCTTTGAATAGCTCGACAAGCCGTTTCACTTCAGCAAGGATTTGTTCCCTAGCCGAAAATGAGCAGAACTTGCAATTTTCTTCTTTAGTGGTGTATAGGTCATAAAACCCGGATTCAATTTGAACATGCGGGTTATCTCTAAAGTGGGCGGGTCGGAGAATGTTCTTAAGGTCATGGATCCACTCAAGGTATGTAACTGTACCTCGCCAAACGATGAGTATGTCCCGGCGGCCTAGCCTCTTAATCTCTTCTTCATCACTCGTCACTGCGACGTATCCCATCCAATTTGCATGGGGGCTCCATATGCTCCTGATGCTGTTTGATCTCTGGAAAAACTTCTCTAGATTGATGTTCGAGGTTGCGTAAAGGTACCTGCATGCAGACATCAGAAGTTTAGAACCATGAACTACTATGAACACAAATCAATATCGTTTTTTTCGGATGATGGAAAATACTTTGATGTCAAATATGGCTGGACTAAATCGTTATCACCTATTATAAATGGCTAAAAAAAAAAAAAATTACTTCGTAGTCCGTACTAGTTAAGAGTAGCCAATCCTGGAGTAATTCATAACCAAATCAATAAATTTGGACTTATTATAAGTAACCTTAGTATCAGTTTGCCTGAGACGACTATTTCGTTAGACATCGCATGACAGTCATAGTAACCAAATGCTAAAGGTCTAATGTCAGACGACACATAATAAACGTCTAAAACTACTAATAATAACATGATTCAACCAAAGAAAAATAAGAAAGAGCTTTGACAGCACATACCGGCACATACGATAGCCATAATGCGCCATGTCCATCTTTTCAAAGAAATCTGCTGTAGGGTATTTGCAGGAACCACAGTACTTAGAGTGAGGATCAAAGTCGAACGAGTCATAAGAAGATTGAGCAAACTCCCCATACCGGATAATCTCTCGTCTCATGTGAGAGTTCATGGGGTCTAATAACCCTTCCCAATCGTTGCACCCATGAATCTCCTTCCATACATCTCGCAGAAGCCTTGGATCTTCTTCATGATCTTCTAGTCTGTGCTCCTTCTGAAATCCGCTGAGTTCTGTTACGCTACTTTCTGCTGCTTCAGTTATGGCAGCAGCAGGTAACTCTACTCTGCTGAGTTCACTTAAGCTTTCTGCTGCTTCGGCCATGGCAGCAGGTAACTCTTCAGTATGAAACCCGTTCAATTCTGTCACGCTTTCTGCTGTTTCCGTTCTGACAGCAGGTAAGTCTTGCACTAGTGCACTCCTAAGCATTTTTCGGGGTTTGGCATTGCCAGGTCTACTAGGAAGGCAGGCGTAAGTACGGGAATAATCAAGGTTCCATGGTTGAGATAAAAACTGATGATTAGGGTCTGATGATAAAACTTTTGGAACGTTCGGAGAGAACAGTAAAGAAGCCATGGAAAAGTGGTGGCAGAGATGGTGGAAATTTGCGACTGTATAGTGTATGTATGTATATATACAGTTATACACTACAGAAGCACAAGCAAATTAGTTGAAATTCTTGAAACTATAAATAGGCAAGAATATACAGGCAACTTATGTTAAATTTCGAAAATATATGAGTGATAATTAATCAGGGATTAAGATATTTGGCTTTCTAATGATGGAGAAAGGAACAGAGAAAATTTGTGGTGTGTGTAAGTGAATACTAAATATGCCTGGTCCAGCTCCTATATATAAAGATTGTGAGAGAAGCTACCACTAAATTGGCATAATTACTGTGAAGAATTTTCTTGAACTGAGCTAACGTTCAGTGTTACTACAGTAGCAGGAAAATGTGATACACGATATAGACCATATAGTAGAGGACAAATAAGGAAAAAAAAGAATGATTGGTGGAGAAGTGATGGACTTCCAAGGCACCGAATGTTCAAGAAGCAAGCTTCATACAATTGAAATTGGAGTAAAACAAAAACGACACGATTCTGGCAGAAAATAATTTGGCAAATAACTACAACAAAAATGCATTATTTCAAATGGTTGTCGAATGCTAAAAGGTAATAACCATCACTGGTTCATGTTGTTTAATGTTGGTAAAGCTGTTTCGGTATAATCTATGTTACTTCGACTCTTCACTTGAGGGACTATACTCGTGTTACACGATACTCAAGGATTTGGCCCATGTGGGTATGAAATCCATACCCGGGCTCTTTTCTAGAAGAGACATGAAGTTAAGCATTTAGCTTGAAAATTCATGATTTTGAGCTTTAAGTCTTAAACATCTATCCATTTCATTTCTCAAAAAAAAAAAAAAAAAAAAAAAAACTCCAAATAGAACGTTAAGATGAAATATCTTTTATGATAATGTATCCCCCGTACCCGTGTGGCCGTAACCTCATTTAAAGGAGAGTCCTTGTGTCTCAATAATAACTCGAATATGTACCCATAACCGACACACCTGGTACTAAGTTACATAAACTACAATTGGCATGAATTTTATACCAACTACCCAATCATACTAGCCAAATTCTTCAATTCTACTACCAATTTTTTTTACTGCAAATAAAACTTACTACCCCAAATTAATTTACTACCAGAGCCTACATGCCAAACTTTCACATCAACATTAGACAATTCAACTTTGTCTATATTTACAACCCCTAGAATTAATGCACTCCTAGATTATTTCACTAACTAGCCCTTGATATATAAATTGCCAAACTCAGCCTAAGGTCGTAGTCCTACGGCCTAAATGAACCAAACCGTGTGAAACCTTAATTACAACCTTTGACTTGAGTATTTACAAACGTGATGGCTAAACTTCTCATTCAGAACAAGCATAATTAAATATCAAGTATTAGGTGTAAATCATTAGCCATTTTAGCTGCACAAAAGGTCCAAATATCTCCAAAAATCTGGCAGTGAAACTTCACCATCACTCAACCAGTAACATTTCTAATTTCAGTACCTGAACACCAAGGTAAAGAAAACCTGATGTCTGAAAAGAAAAAAGAAAAGACCAATAACATGCACCTCATGTGAAATGTGACATCTTATCACACGGCATTAGAAAATATTTGCAGTCCTATCATCATTTTCATGGAAGATCTACAACAAAAAAACAAGCTGAAACTAGAATTTCTCATCCCCACACGGCCAAACAAGAAGCAAAAGCAAGAACACACGGTCCAATTTCAAGGAGAAAAACATCAAAAACATGCAAGTCACGGGGGAAAATCATTCAAAATTTTCCAATGTAGAAAAGACTCATATATAATGCTACGTGTGTACAAAGACAAAAACGTTCAATAATCATCTGTACGTGTGGAGACTACCAGAGATGTCAGGAAATGGTCATTGAAAGATACAAGTTTAACTATAATTTTAGGGCAATTAAGGATAATAATCAAGGTTTTCAGAGACGGAGTTGAAGTTGCAACTTGCAACAACAACCCTTACAAATAACACCCCGATCACGATAATCACACCGGGAGGAAGACAGATATAATCATAATACGTGTAGAAGCAGAAAAGCTTTAGTAATTGTGTGTGTGGACTGTGAAGATGACCAAGGTCCAAGGATGCCATTGAAACAGGATTGACAAACATGACCAATCATAAACACTGCATTATCAAATTTATCCTACTCTTTGGACAAGCTTCATTGCTTCAACTTTTTAATTTCTACAAAATCGGCATTAATTTTCAGACTATAAAATAGCTACACAATCAGGTTTGGAGCCAGTCAATTTCACAAAATTAACATACACATGGTGATCATAGTACCTAGGCATCGTGACAATCACTTCAAAAGCAATACGGAAATTCTCACTGTCCAACTAAAATACACAATTACACATGGTGTTCATAGTACAATAGTACATAGGCTATGAAGACGCTTATATGTCGTGACAATTGTTACGAAAGCAATGCAAGAATTCTCACTATCAAACTATTCATTGTGCAATAATTCTGTTTGAAGCACTTCACAGACCAGCCAAGGCTCCCATGTGAGGAAAAGGACTTAAATTAAGTCCTTGGATAGATGCATTGATGCAAGTGTTTACCCGTAATTTACAACGTATGTTGCAAAGGATAAGGAGGTGAAATTAAGATATTTGGTTTTGATTTTGGTATGAGGAACGGGCTAGGACCATTTTCCAATATACGTTCTTCAAGTTATAAAAATAAAGGTTACTGAGCTCGTTTGGCATGAGGGGAAATATTACCCTCAATAGAGAAAAAAAAAAAGAAAAAAAAAGGAAGAAGAAGTTTCTCTTGGTGTGTTGTACAAGAGTTGGAAAAAAAACGAAAAGAGGGGAAGAGGAGATAATTAGCAATCTGTTTTTTCAAAAAAAAAAAAAAAAAAAAAAAAAAAAAAAAAAAAAAATTAAACAAACAAACGAAAAGTTTTCATTTTGAAAACACAAAATGCCAATTTTTTCTATTTTGTTTCTAAGGACATCAAAATTATTGCCCTTGAGAGAGCAGGTGCTTGGTTCCGTTGCAGGCACATGTACATATCAAGGACTCAATTCTTCCATATTCGCTCTCCAACTTCACAATGATCAATTGCATAGTTGGAGCCTTGGAGGGTGTGGTGAATTAATTGTACAAACCTTATTTGTCTTGCAAAAAATTGTTCATTCAACAACAACAACAAACCAAGCCTTATTCCCAAAAATGATTTAGGGTAAACTAACCAAAAAAACAAAAAAAGACATCAAAGTTCAGATAAAAGTTTCCGCTTCAACCCAAAAGGTGAATATTTTCATGGAGATACTTAAGTGTACATGTGGGCGTGGATGCCTACTCATCACATAATCATACACAAAGCAAGCATAGTCTACTCCAGTACCACAAGTAGATATCAAGATTCAAAAGTAGATGTTGAAAGGGGGGACAATGAAGAAGCAATGTTTCTGGCCCTCCAAATTGTTTCACCTAGTAAGCAAATTATATCAGTGGGTTCAAGATATGGAGTATATATCATGGAATATTTTTGACTCGAAATATATATTCCAAGAGTCTTTTTCCACCATCTTTGCCTGACGTCAACCATCTCAGAAACCATGAGAACGCAAATACTACACACCATATAGTGATTAAGCTTAGCATTTTGTGACTAGGGATTAATCATCGTGGGTAAGCAAGATTGCACGATTTTGCATTATTGCTCTACTACTACTACCAAATATATCAGTTGGAGCTAATCAGGGAGGAATATGGGTCTAACATCATCTAGATATGGGCAAGATATGGTACCCATTGTAGTCATCCATACAACTCTCATAGAAAATCGTAATCTATCCCCCACCCAGTTTGTCCTAACTTATACAATAACGAGTGGAGGAGCTCTCAAATTTCAAGTTCATGCAAAGACCCAAAACAGTTGGACTCTTCCGTAGACAAGCTCGAAAAGGAAATGCATCTGTGGCTATACCATATTACCATGACCTCTCAACTGAAAAGTTTAACTTGTCCAAGAGATGGGCGTGTGTTCTGGTGCTGGATTCATCTGCGAAGATAAAACTCTTCTTCGTTGTCTAGAATATAGGATCCAAGTCTCATACCCATGTCTGAGTGTCGAGTGCCCAACAAGGGTGCACAAAGTAATATTAAGAGTAATATAGTTGATGAGTAAAATCGAATAAAAAATTAGTGTCAAATTACTGCTTTGGGGAAATGGTGAAGATGGAAGTTCATCACAATCTCACCAGCCACATTCCCTCTTCAACCTCATTTTAAATGACAACTTCCTAGTCAGGGATTATATTCACTTAAAATCTTTGAAGGTATTAATGATCCACACACATACATTAATATCCTACTAAGCTAGATGGCAATACTTGGGACAAATAAATCTGGTGTCTACTGTGATCCTAAAGAAAAGTCATTTATGTACGCGATTGCTGCCTTCAGCCAGAAAACAAAAGAGACAAGCCAGATGCATAGCCGTGTTTTTGTTTGCAACTAGATAGTCAGGTCACAGGTATCAGGTTCGCCATATAGAGATAAGAGGTTGATGTTTAGTCCACCTTTAAGGACGCTACTGAACATAATTCAAGTAAATAAATCTCAAATTCACTATCAGATTTCTTAACATGTTGCTAGCACTATGATGTAAACTTTGTTTCTCCATGATACATGTCTGAACAATCAAATAAAATGAGAAGGGAACAAATAACCATACCTAATGATATACCAGAGCTTGTTAAACAGTACTTATTACAATCACGTTCGTTGTAGAATACCAGGCCAAATTAATCTGCTATTAGTTACTTCCATGAACACTTGTCCCTGACATTCACAGGACTCTATAATTAGTATTACCTCATCAGACCAATTTCAGTCTCGTATGTCATCAGTCATCCATTAAAATAGCAGAAAGATCAATAGAAGAGAATCGATGAGAAGACACTTTTGCTAGAACCACATTGACATTTCAAACATACGTTCTGCACCATGCAAATTATGTGTGATAAATGAGTAAGGTAATCAAAAATTAAGAACTTACAAATTAATAGCATGTGGAGGAGACAGGAACTCAGATTACATAACAAACAATCTACCAATCCTACATTTACTCCCTCCCCACACATCCAAATGACACAGCTTTACTATTTTTCTCAGAGTGAAGTTGACTTAATGAGTGATTTCGATTTTAAAAACCGAGTGCTGTACCATATTACCTACACAAAGCAGTATTTTTCCACAGAGATTCAAAACAGCGCCAGACTTATGCAGTTATCTTAATTTTCAGATTAAGACTAGTCGTTCAGCTACTTGGGACAATGCTTTCTTTTGATGAAAGCGCCAAGAGTATTGCTAACGAATTTCCTAGCCAAAGGAGGCAAAAAAACATGTTATGAGCCCATGGCCGGGGATATAAATCCAAAACCAAGAATCTGGCTCAAGATCAAGCAATGTACATGCACAACCCTATAACTGAAGTAATACTGATCATCTGATTAACAACTTAATAGAACAGCAAAGCTCAATCAGAAAGACAGAACAAAGGTCAAACGAACTGTAAGCTCAATTATCCGACTAACAACAATAATTTTTGCACATTTTGCACATTTATAACAGAGATTATGCCCATTACGATTACGTTCCCAACTTTGAGGAACCTCAAAAAAGGTCATATATGAGATAAAGTCCTGAAAAACCCAATGTTACATCTTGACGCGAAATTACAAACATGTAAACTTACCCAACCCAATCGAAATTCATCTTCTGGCGCAACTCTAAGTCCTTAAGCCCTAACCATGATCACCATGATCATCAACCACGCGTGTCTATACAAACATCACCACATTGATGAAATTCAACTGCAACACAAACAAGATCATTCAAGTCGAGCGACAGGAAAGTAATCGAAAGTTACACAAGATTTCCTAACTAATAGGCTAACATTCCCCATTGAACTTCATAATTCACAAACTTCCTCATATGCTCAAAACCCTAATTCATAGCATTATAGCAACAAAAACAAAACAACATAAAAATATCACAAACAACAACTTTCGGAATCGATAATAACACTAAAATACTCCCCAAATTCTGAATTAAAGGAGTCATATTTCCCCAATTTCGCCAATATATTACTCAAGTTTACGAAATCGATGCGAAATCCATAACATTAAGCATCATATAAGCTAGAAAAACAGCGAATTTTCAACATGTTGCGTCAACTACAAGCTTCCGAAATCATCTCTAATGTTCAATCGCAACATCAAACAAACTAAAATCAATATTGATTAAAGATCAAACCCTAATTCTATTGCAATGATGAGCAATTGACAATTTCTCAAATTATAACAAGAAGAGAAAACTGATGAATTTGGCGATTAATTGGAACTTAAAAGCATACAAATCAAAGGGATTAGAATGTTACCTGAAATAATGAAATTTGATCTGAAAAAAGATAAACCCTAATTTTCTCTCTCTTTTCTTTTTTTGGGGTTTTTTTTTGTTCATTTTCGTCCCGCGCTTTTGAAAAATTTTGAGCAATCGCGCCAATCAGCGGTCTTTTTTTTTTTTGTTTTTTACGCGACCTTAATGAAGATTGCGTGAAGTGTAGAGACGGTAAAGTTGTACCAACTTGTATCGATGTTTCGGAATAACTTGTAATGAATAGGCAAAGACGCGCATAGTGTAACTTAACTCACACTAGAATAATGGAAACGTTGATAACAAAAAAAAAAAAAAAACACCTTGTAGAGTGAGAGTGAGACACATAATATAGGTATAAGGTGAGACATGTGTACATTCAATTCCAATAGTTGTGATATAAGCGGCAAGTAGTGCATTTCAAATATAGCACTCCACTAAGTATTTTCGATATTCAATAGTTAAATTCCATCATCGTCTACATGAAAACACAATGTCATGGCTCAGACATAATGAGCAGTTTTAAGACATTGCATCAAATGAACATAAAAACAACCAACAAGTTGAGATTGCTAGTATTAAGAGGGGCACAATACTCCTATTGCTTCCATACAAGTATGAAGTTGCATCATTTGCTTTAGGAGTAAGCGATGGGGGTTCCACACTTGTGACATTGATGGCCAGTTTCATACCACTGTAACAGTAACCTTTGGTACAAATGAAATAGTATGGTCTTGCCTCCGTTAGCTTGTACACGTCACGACCACCACGCGTCAGGTTTGCTATCATGAAATTGGTGTTGCATGTCTCGAACCCCGTTTGGTTCACTTCCACTACATCATACTGGTGTTTGTCAAATCTAAATACTGATAAGAAACATGTTTGTGAGTGTATGTCAATATTATGAACATACATGTATGTAACACTTAAAGCCAATGGACATAAAATAAAAGTTGATTTTGTTGGAATGTCAATGAAGATTACCAGAACTAAGAATTTAACAAGTAAATTTGAAATATATTAGTGGATCTGAAAATTGATTGGTTAACACAAGGGACAATAAATAAAAGTTGTGCATCAGGTTACTCATATTAGCAGGATTCTCATAGATGAGACGATGTGGAGACAACTGATTCATTAAGGTGACATTTTGACAATGTTAAAAGACTTGTAAGTTTTGATACAATCACACATGTAGTGATAGATTGACCATATATTATATGAAGTTCGAAATACTACTGAATGCCTAATCTCTTGATAATTCACCAAAAACAAAAAATACTTATATGACATAGATTTTTAACTTTGAAAAAATATTATTGATTTGACTATGATCTGATGTGAAAATCGAGGTTCAATTTTTGCCCGGTTCCCGACCAACATGCACAAGCTCTTCAATTGAGGACGATCTTGTATGTATGATACACAGAAAGGAGACAACTAACAGACAAGATATTTAGAATCAATTATAAATTAACCACCAGCAACAAACAGGTTGAACCACGGCGTATGCAAATAAATTTAACCATCGGCGATCGTCTTCTTTCCCAAGATTTTATCATTCGCATCGAATGAAAATGCAAAATAATTCCAATTTGATAGAAAATCAATAAAATATTTTGATGTAATCATTTTAAAATTTAAGATCAAATAAAATATAAATTCTAGTAATTAATAGACCATAATGATTACTTACAAAGCCAATCACCAACATAAAGCTTTTCTTGAGCAGCCCATACACTAAAGTTGGCATTGGGCGTCCACCCTTCTCTCCCTCCGACTATTATTAGCCGTTCATTTGCTCCGCCCATCAGCATTGTTGATGTCACGGCGGCCACCCACGTTATCATGACCACTAGGATAGGAGCAGCTGCTCTGTGCATTTTTCTAAAACCCTATTTAATATTTTTATTTTTTTCTTATTTTTTTATTTTACTTTATCATGTGTCCAATACTTTTGGGTGTTTAGAGTGTTAGGGAGTATAAGTAATAAATTTTTTCCTAGTAGCTCATTATCTAACTATCTAAGATAAACGCGTGCAAAATGGACCGATCCTCGTTATCGTCCTCGTTTATGTGTTTATTAGGAAAAAAAATAGCCAATTTTTTCCCTAATTCGGCATGGGTGATTACTGTATAGGGGTTGTCATTTATAACATTTGAAAACTATGACAACTAATAAACTAGCATTTATTTTGTGTACGACGACGAGGAGTTGGTGTTTTAGTCGTAGCAAAATGGAAGACGACAATTCGACAGTTTGACAATTTGAATATATATAGAAGTTATACGAATAACCATTGTGACAAATTATTGAACAAGTTTTTTTTTTTTTTTTTTTTTTTTTTTTTTTTTACTATCACTAGACCCTACATTGGTAACTCTAAAGCAAATGTGTAAATTTTTGTTTATTCCATTGTGATTATCGGTGAAACACTTTTTGTAATAAATTACTCACTAGAAGGACATACAAAAATACCCACTCTTCCACTCTTATAATATGACAAAAATTCACTCAACAACTACATAAACTAGATGTTAATCATGTCTACAACTATAACTCTATATGGTGTTTTAAGTTTCATTTATAAGAAGTTCAAGCATAAACACTACAAAAAGCTTGTAATGACGGTCAAATTGTCAAAACATAGCCCTCTTCTATTTTGTGTTCAATGTTTCACAATAATTTTATTGTAAATCCCAATTTTAAGAGTCCAAATACTAATTTGGAGATTCGTTTCTTTGCAATTGTTATATATATATATATAAAAAAAGGACAAAATATTCTCCGAACCATAACAAAAGGTCGAAGTCGGAAAACTTCTAACCATTAGAAGTCGCAACGAGTGTTAAAACGAAAATCGTATTCCGAAACCCACCCAAAAGAACACTAGACACACAACCCATAGGCCATGACTCACCTACCCCGTTAGTCGTTGCCCCCACATCACTCCCAATTTCGTATGGTACGTCACTAGTGATCGTATCAACCTCATTTTCCACCTTCTATAAATGTTCCTTCTCCCATATTTTTCTTTACATCAGACAAAAAAACACTCCCAAAAAAGATGAGCGGGGCAGGTAAGACAGTGTGCGTAACAGGCGCGTCCGGTTACATCGCATCATGGATCGTTAAACTCCTCCTCCAACGCGGCTACACCGTCAAAGCCACCGTCCGCGACACCAGTCCGTTTCTCTCCTCTTCCTCCTCCTTTTATTTCTTATTAATTTAATTTTGATTGTGTTCGTTTTAAAATCGTGTCTCAATTACGTTAATAATCCAAAAGAACGGAGGATGAATGCATTATTATATTATAAAATAAAACATTCGCAATTCAATTTTATTCCGTGATTTCTCGTTGTTGTGTTACGTACTTACGTGTGTGTGTTGTTACTTTAATTAACTATGGTCTCTGTACCGATTTATTTATGTTAGCCGACCCCAAATTACTTATGGAGGATCGTAAAAATCGACTCTCGGAGTGTAAAAATTACTGCTATTCGGACTGTATTGTGATTCTACATTGGCACATTCTATGTAATTCATGATTATGTAGCTTGTATTGCTGTATATAGAATTCGGACCGAAATGTTAATAGGTTGCAATTAGATGAGGCGAAGTTAAGTTGGACCAATTGTGAGTCACATTTCCCGATGCTGGGACCACACGTGTAAATAACAATATGAGGAGTGTAAAAATCGCTATATAGATGGATAATATAATGTGGTTGATTAACTTTTTTCGAGTAGTTAGTACGAGTGGGCGCTTATGGTGTAAGGTGCAGGAATTGCGAGGGGAAGTTTCTGCAAACCATTGGTTGCTCATGGACGTGAGTACTAAATGGCACTAATGTGTAATGTATGTATGTTTTGATGATGATTGATTAATTATCAAGGGAATTGCTTGTGCTAGCGATATACCAATTTGCGAGTGTGTTTGTGTTGGTAGTCTTTGATTCCATATGATTGGTATATGTGTTGCTATTTGCAATTGCCCGTAAACATCTATCAGAATGTTTAAGCTTCAGTAAAACTGATGAATGAGGAGTGTTTGAAATTTGAAGTACATCGTCTCTAAAGACTTGAACTTTAGCTTAGCAGTTTGGGTGTTTCCATAGTCGGGGAGGAAGTAAGTCGTTCTTTAGGATGTGATTAGTAATTTGGATGTTTCTGTTGGGAGGGCATTCAAAAATGTCTATTGCAGCTTACATGTATTTGTGTAGAGTATTAAGTTTGCGGATTTACTGCATTGTGCTTAGTAGGCACAGTAATGCAGTTCTACAAAATACAAATTAGAGACATCAGACATGTGTTCCAGATTAGATATCTTCTACCTTTGCTTGGGATTTTTGAGTTTTCATGTGTAATTTACTACTGAAGTGTAAACCTATAAAGAGGCTGTGTGTTTAATGCAGATGATCCGAAGAAAGTAGAGCACTTGCGTTGTCTTGATGGGGCCAAGGAGAGGCTTCACTTACTCCCTGCAAATCTTTTGGAGGAGGGTTCTTTCGATGCTGCTGTGGAGGGTTGTGAAGGTGTTTTCCACACTGCATCCCCATTCTATCATGCTGTTAATGATCCACAGGTTGATTTTTATTTTCAACATGACTCCACTTTTTTTTTTTTTTTTTTTTGGGTGTGTGTGGATGTCCAACTGAGGGCTGTGGTATAGATTGACTTGTGTTTGGAGTTTTTTTTTTCCCCAACATTATTGGCGATGTAGAAATTCAATGGAGAGTTGATAAAATGGGGGAAATGGCTATGAAAATAGACATCATTTTGCCATGGATTTGGTAGCCCTACAATGCCCTACAAAAAATTCATATTCCTTCCATCATGCCCTTCCTTTTAGTCAATCATCCAATTCTAGCTTGACTGTGCACCTTTTTTTTTGTTTCCTTCGTTCGACCTACTAGAGGTATATTGGTTCATTTGAGGCTGGTGCTGGTAGCTTGATACCTGGAACCTGATTTGAGCTGTTGAGGACAATGTGATCTGATTTTCAAGACACGTCCTTGTAGGTGTGAATTATGTGATACATGTAGTTTTTAATCCCTAATTTATTTATCTGTTGATTTGGGTTTTGAGTCTATACGGCAAGTCTTACTTTTTCCTGCTTCGAGTTGTTAAAGAGTGCTAACAAATACATGTATTTTATGTTGTAGGAGGATACCTTTAGGTCTCTAGCTATATGTAAGATGTTTTTTTAACATAACCAGTCATGGCTGGAGAAGACTGATCACTTTTAACTTCTTTCCACCTGTATCAGGCTGAACTGATTGACCCTGCAGTGAAGGGAACACTTAATGTCCTCAATTCTTGTTCAAAAGTTCCGACCATCAAGAGAGTAGTAGTGACATCGTCGATGGCAGCAGTTGCATACAATGGGAAGCCTCGGACTCCTGAAGTGGTGGTTGATGAAAGTTGGTTTTCTGATCCAGATTTGTGTAGAGAATCACAGGTGCGTGGTTTGCTTGAACCACCTTTCACTAAGGAAAAAAGATGGACATAATATATTTTATGCTATGATTCCTGCAAGTGCAAGATCTAACTATATTAAAGCTTCTGCCTGATTTACTGCTAACAAAGTTAAAAAAAGTTTTTTTTTTTTTTTTTTTTTTTTTTTTTTTTTTTTTTTTTTCAGGGAAGTTGAAAAATAGTTATAGAAACATGCCGCCTAATATAATTAAAACACCTACTGTCAATTGATTAGTGGTCTTTTATGTTAGTTGTTGGGTTAACTTGGGCAGGTAAATTGGGTAAATCCGTAAATGTGCAAGTTTGGCTTCTGAGAATTTCAAATGTATGAAGCATCAGAAATGCTGAATCTGTTTCATGGTGCTGTATGCTTCGGCACTCTGTTAATTTCTGAAAGCTAATGCTCCCAGAAATACTTCTGGAATCAAGCAGAAAACTTGTCTTTCAACGGACATATGTGTATGATGCTAAGTCATCAATGATTATTGGAAACTGAATTCACTTGCAAATACCTGTCATTTTTCTTTAAAAACGCTTACCCTAAAGAAAAGAATCGGCCGAGGGACTCCTTGTCCTGTTTTGATTTCCCCGGAAGGTGTTTGGTCTTTAGGGGACGAGAGGCATCTATCATTTAAATTCAAGGTGGGGGATGGGCTGGGCTCCTTGACTGTAGCTAGCTAGTGGCAGATTAGATCTTGAACAAGGCAAGTAATTTTTCTAGGAAAGATGGTTGTTTTTTTTGCTGAGCATATGATCAGTTGCACTGAGATGCAGTAACATATATCGCCTATTATCAGATTGTGCTCGGTATTTCTTTTGTTCTTCCTTTCACATTTATAGCTTACTGTAATATATGGGTGTCAACAGATGTGGTATGTGCTTTCCAAAACATTGGCTGAGGATGCTGCCTGGAAGTTTGTCAAGGAGAAGGGTATTGATATGGTGACGATAAATCCAGCCATGGTAATTGGACCTCTATTACAGCCAACTCTCAACACAAGTGCTGCTGCTGTAGCGAAGTTATTTGGTAAGAATCAATTATCTGTAATCCTGCAAGTCATTTCTTGCTCTAGAGTTTACTCAAAGGTGAAATGTTTAATCAACTGGTATGCTTTGTACTTTTTCAATCTAAACAGGGGCGGAAACTTATACTAATGCAAGCTTTGGCTGGGTTCACGTCAAAGATGTTGCCACAGTACACATCCTCGGATTTGAGGTTCCTTCAGCCAATGGAAGATACTGTTTAGTCGAATCTGTTGCTCATTTCTCAGAAGTTGTGAAGATATTGAAAGAGCTTTACCCCAATGCTACCCTTCCAGAGAAGTAAGTTGTTTTCTTCAAATATCCTCTTGACATTCTTATCTTCATTCTTCAATGAGGTAGAGCTGCTAACCTGAGTATTTTTGGACCCCTCGAAACTTCTTCAGGTGCGCGGATGACAAGCCTCTTGTGCCAGTATACCAGGTCTCTAAGGAGAAACTACAGAGCTTAGGCATAAACTACATTCCTTTGAAAGTATGCTTCAAGGAGACTGTTGAAAGCCTGAAGGAGAAGGCTTTCGTCACCCTCTGAGCCACGATATTAGATTAAATAGTCGTTGAATGAAACGCGTTCATGGAATAATTATACTCCATATGGTTTCCTATGAGACTTGTGTTATGGCACCGGTAATTTTGAGTCTCGAGTCTGTGTTTATTATGCTTAGCGGTTCTTGCCAGTTCTGGTATTGTACTGAAACATTTTTGCTAATCCTATCCGACACAATCTTGAATAAGAATCTATGCGAAGTTACCATTCTAGCGTTTACAATTTATGTATTAACTTGTGTATTCTTTCCGGATTGAATTGGTTTGATATAATAGCATGTCCTCAGTTCCTGTTGAACTTTTGTGGACGACACAAGTTCGGTTAAATTACGATGTGTACATCAAACACCACTACCTACCACTCAAGTGACATTTTATCTCCGGTGCAACTGCTGCTTCGGTGAATTTAAATGAAGATGGTGTCGACTCATGACAAATGACAAATGGAGTTAGTGTTGTTAGTGTTGTTATTGACAAATGACCAATTCATATATTTAGGATAAAGTTCATAGAAAATTAGATTATTTAAATTGTTATCTTTCGTGCAGTGATGTTATCCTAGCCGAAGATTTGGACTATTAGAATACGCGCGTGGCCCTGAAACAAATCAGAGCAAATGGTGAGTCTTTCCTGGAGGCGGCTAAGAGAGAGATTTCCATACTCGAATTGATCTCCGGTGAACGCGCGGTCGAGAAAAATTACATTGTTGAGATGAGAGAGATTGTTCTCCTCGATACATCGAAAACAATGTTACAGCTCATTGCAATGGAGAGATTACCTTGGTGACGGAGTATGTTGAAACAACATTGGACGAATTGATTAGCGTAAAAATTGACAAATAAAGAAATCCGCCCTTCTTGACACAAATTATCGAAGGTGTGAAGTTTTTACCAAAACAATATAGTCCACATGGATTTATTTTTCTTATATTATTATGCGTTACTACTCCATTATCAATTTGGTATGCTAGTTAAAGCAATTTCGAAATTTAATAATACAATTATTTGTATTTTGGATTATCTTAGTGCGCCCAAATCTTTGATCAACAAGTCTCATATGAGACGGTCTCACAATAGCTTACTGTGAGACGGATCCAAAAAAACTCATTTAATATAACCAATTACCCAAATACCTCTCATTTAATTATTTGTTTTTTTAAATAAAAAAAAAAACTGATTTCATTTTTTTATTTTTAAAACATTATTATGATTCTTTGTTTCCTAAAACGTAGGAAACTTCTGCATTGACTACTACTAAATAGTTTCTTTATCATTATTCTTTTACCATTGAAGTTGGCTGGGACTGAGCAACCTCATTTCCCAATTCCCACCACGTATGCACTTTGCATGACATTATTCTTGATTGAGTTTATCTTCTACCGTTTTTTCCTTCTACTATTTGTTCTTCATCGTTACTCCTTCTAATGTCGGTTTTTTTGTTTAGCCAAAAGACGTTTTTGTGCTGATCATTTTCTTCTCTTTATGGATTTAAGTAAAGAATATGATAAAGATAGTGATGAAAATATCATAATTCACAAATGCACTTAACATATATTTGAATTGATAATATTTACCTGTCACTTTGTAATATATAGTGTTTACATTCTGAATATTATTGGTCACTTTGAATTTGCAGTAAATTATTCATGGAGATATATAAGAGAGCAATATTATCCGAACGAGTAATGTTCAACATATGAATTATTCCGTTTGTGATCACTCAAAAGTTATTTACCTTGCAACTTATATTGGTCACGATACATGTATTCAAGGCTACACTAATATCATTATACATGATTAAAGGTTACTATATGTTAAAAGATGGTATCTAATCATTGATTCTGTCTGACAGGCCCAAATGAGGTTGATCAAGATCTACAATACGACAAATATATCTTTTTGGGCGCAATTTTGATCCCTTTGTGTGAACCATCTCCTTGATCAGTTGAATAAGATATGCACCTCGACTTCTATTTTCGCTTAACCTTATTCAGTATGAACTTTTCAGCAGGTCCACTCACCTCGTGCTGAAGGTCGATGAGTTTCATCTACATTAGAAAAAAAAAAGTAAACATCAGCCTCCAATTCAGTGATAAGTGAATACCTATGTACTTTTTGTACAATACCGCTACGTTTGATTCAAAGTGGATTACAAAAGAATCGTAGTTTAATTTCTCGCGATAAGTAATATGGTGAAATGTGAAAATCATAAAATCATGACTTGTGACCAAGAAATGATTTATAGTACATCCTTTATCTAATAATGGGCAATAATTAAGTAGATTACAATATGATTAGAAATGATGACTCTAAAATAATGGGTAATGGTACTACTTGTAATAATTGGTTTATATTATGGGTTACTTTAATGACCCCTACGTTAACTCAAAATGGATTACGATGAGAAAAATGCAGGTTACTAAACAATAAGTCATGACTTGTGACCACTTTGGTACCGATACCTTTTACAATAACTGGCATGCATCACAACTTGTAGGGGTTACTTAGATAACCCTTACACTTTATTCAAAGTGGATTACGATTAAAGAAATATAGATTACTCGACTGTAAGTAATTTGATGACGTTTGTGATCACGATTTGTGTAACCAAGTATTGGTTTATAGTACAACTTTTATTTAAAAAGTGGGTAACATTTATGTGGACTACAATTTGATCAAAGAGGACTACTTAAAAACTTTAGGAAAGACTATTACTCTTGATGATAACTAGCTTACATAACAACTTACAGAGGTCACTTTAGTAACTCATACACGCAACACATACGTTAAAAGTGAAATGGGTTACGCCAAAAGAAACACAGGTTAAAAAAATTTATTGATTCATGAATCGTAACCAAGTAATGTTTCATAGTAAGCCCGTAATCCAAAAATACAATCATCTCCAACTAGTAACGAATACCTAATTTTATTCAGCATCTCATGAATACCTAATCTTAATCACCAAAAAAAAAATGAAATTTCAAAAGCACAAATCTGATTGTATTGGACATGCAATTTAGGCATAACAATTAGATCGATATCAGCATATATACCAGATGATTAGAATTGAAATTAAGAAAAAAAATCATATTCAATTGATCATGTTGTATTCAAACCTTGAGTAGTCGAGTCTTTTGATCTCTTACGCTTTAATGGAGTCTTCACAACAATGGTTTTTTCCCCTCTAAATCCAATACTCGAAGAAAAATGGAGAGCTTTTAATTTGTGTAACAAGAAAAATGGAGGAAGGATGAGGGAGGAAGAAGAACCGTATAAAGAGAGGATAGAGAAAATTAAAGTTGTTGATTGAAGGTAAAGTGCGTATAATATGCAAGAAATCTAGGGATTGTTTTTTTGGTTCATTATTAAAAAAAAAAAAAAAACTGTTTTCTATATGGGTAAAAAGATTATAAAAACTGGGTTATAGGATCCGTCTCACACTAATTTATTGTAAGACAGTCTCACAGGAGACCCCCCTGTAAAATGTGTATTAACAACACCATTGGCTGTCTAGGAGAATAACAGGATCTCGTTAAAAAATGAAGAATTGGCTCAATAAAACCCAGTTTCTACATTTTTTTCTACTCGTAATTGAAACCATTTACCGCTACGCTATATATATAGGTGTTGTGGTATGCTACGTAACTATACTTTATAACAACTCATCAACTTTTCTTTCTCTTCTTACCGGTTGAGAAATTGAGCATTTCAACACACTCTGATGGCTATTAGAACCCGGACCTCACGCAACAAGAACAAGATCAGGCTCATTGGGATTTGGAACATTAGAATTGTAGTAGGTGAAATGTTATGCGGTTCGTCCGTTTGATGAAGCCACTACGGTAAGTTGAATGGCATAGGTATACCCAAATAGGGACGAGTGTTACCTAACGTAATAAAAAAAAAATCTAGGAATGAATGTAACGCGCAAAAATGTAGGAGATCAATTTCAAAATATCAATTCATGTAGTCCCAAGGTGAGGAATTTGTTTTTTGAACTTTTAGATGTTCAAGCGAGCAATCGGCCATCAACAGCAGGAGCGCTTAAATCGTATTTCATGGGGCATGTGGACGGGGTAGAAGACGTGGAAGCCGAGACTGAGGCTGAGGCTGAGGTGAAGGCGGTATCAACCAGATACGAGAGGAAGAAGAAGAAGAGGAGGAAACGACGTTAATATGTGCTTGCAGGTTACTCTATAGTTACTCACTCACTCATAGAAGTAGCAAACACCTTCAATTATGACCTACTAGGCATCATTTTATTAGTCATCCTAAGTTAGTACAAATTGCATGTTTAGGTTGATTTCATTAGCTCACATTCATTGTTTTTTATTTTAATTTATTTTGGTACAAAGGAGCAATTAATGTTACGGGGGTGGGGCATGGGGGTACGAGGAATTAAACACGGGACAACCCAAGCAGGTTGAGTTCTTAACTATTAGGCCAACCTTAATTCTCGCATTCATTGTGTAAATTGTAGAAATGCATAAATGCATAGTGTCGAGACTGTAGCTGAATACATATATATCACATTTTATATTGAGTAATTTGCTGCAAATTTGGAACTAGTTATTTTCTCCAGTTTTACAAATAGTAAGGTGATCGGTGTTTTAATCAATGATTCTTGTAGGTAACGCTTGACCAACAATAAACTCCATTCTTACGGTAAGGCCACGAAAATATCCTTGACCAATGTTTACGGATGTGGGTAATTCTGTACCAAAAAAAAAAAAAAAACGGATGTGGGTAATTAAACATTTAATCTTGTTTAAGTGTCGCACAATTGCATAGACTGACCATAGACACTCCACAATTGGGGATGAATGCGATGATGAGTCATGTGATCCAAGTCAAAACATGTCAAGTGGTTTGATCACAAGGTGCGTGTGTTGGGCAATGGACAGCATCCCCCGCCGTATAAACACCAAGCCCTCCGAGCGAAAAAGGTAAGGTAGCGAGCCTCCACTGCCAGTCACCAAAACCAGGACCAGAAGCAACGACGATGCGTTCTAAGGAAGAGCGCAGAGCCGCATCAAAAGCTACCCGGGCCGACTCAAAAATACGCGGCGCACAAGTACGCAGGGCGAAATATAGCTTAGAGACCCCAGTGCAAGCCCGAAGAAGTAACAACTCGCTCTGAGGATCGTTAAGCTTAGCAACCGCATCCATGAGTTCAATGGCTTTCGCCACCCTCTGCATAACCAAAGAACTACAAAACTCAAAATCGACACTGACTGGCCCGCCTAATAACTTGACCCCAAGGAGGGGCCTAGCAATATTAGGAGGGAAGACACCAACAAGCCGGCTCCACGGATCCTCCGTAGGCCAAAAAACCTCAGTTTTATCAAAATTAAGGTGAAGACCCAAACGAGGACCCTCTGCCTGAATCAGCTCCAAGACCTGACCTACAACCAAGGTATCACCGACGACAGTGCAATCATCCAAATACCAAGCCTGCAAACACAAGTCAAAAGAGTCTCTAATCTTACACGCCAAAGGGTGCAACACTAGAGCAAAAAGCAGCGGGCCTAGGGGGTCACCCTGCTGCACCCCCTGACACGACAAAAGAGTGTGGTCGCCATAATACAATCGATCAGGGTCAGAGTAGCAGAACTCCACCCAATGAGCGAGAGCGGGGCAGCGAAGACGAACCTCCTGAAGCATAACGGTGTGATCCACCATATTAATGGCATTCCGAAAGTCTACTACAAAGAGATGAGAAATCATTTTTTTTTGTGTTCGGGATATCATCTTGAATTGATCGTGTTTATTTTCCGATATTGTAATTGACAATTTCATTTTCAATTAAGCTATAACTAACATGTTCCGAGAACCCTACAAATAAACCAAAAACAAAAAAAAAAAACGTTTTCCTTTTATTTGTCACATCTATCCTTATTGTACTTGAACTTGTATTATCATTATTTTAGTTTCAAATATGATCATCTTGGTATGTTTATTTTCGGTAATATGATAGACCATTTTATTTTGATTTTTCATGTTACAAAAACTCTACAAATAAATTAAAAAGATCTCGTGATTTCACGGGGCAATCATTTATGGAATCCATTTATCGCTACGCTACGCCCATTTATGTTGTGTTATATTAAATAACAAGACGTTATACATAGAAAATTGGTCCATTAAGAGTCCCGTGATTTCACGGCGTTCAAAACTAGTACTGGTATTAATACACTTTCCATAATTTTCTAACACTTTCCATATTTTATAAACACTTTTCGTATATACCAGTGTTAACCTTACAAACTTTCCTTATTACGAAAATCTTTCCTTTTCTAGCAAACCTTTTCATATTAAACTAACGGATACTTTTCGCCAGCTACACAACTGAAAAACCGTTAGCCGCCAAACACCGACAAACTAACACAAGTAGTCAAACTTATATAAAAACACCCAAATGACAGTCGACAAAGATTTTATTCCATCTGGCCCACTTTACCCTCTCGTATAATTCCCAACACAAAGCTTTCGTTTTGTCTCTCTTCCAACCCAATTGAGCTGATGGGTCTTAGAAACAAAAGACAAGCGGCCCAGGTCCAGGGATTAATCTTGCAGGACTAGACCGTCTTTTTCAAAGACCGGTGCATGGATCGTTTCAAGTTTGTCAAGAAAATTGCATCTGGAACATTTAGGTAAGTTTCCCTTATAGATCACCATGGATGGAATGCACATCCATACTCTTTACCATAAAAGACATTTTAAATGAATTTTTAAGTAAAAATTAAAGAGACAGATGGCTAAGTGAAGCCGGTGAACATGGTCGTTGCTTCTAACACAACTTTGAATATATAGTATAAGATAAGATATTTCATTTTTCTCTCATAATTCGAATTCCCGCCTTTATTTTAATTTCAATTTCAAATTTTAGGTAAATGATATAATCTTACTTTAGCTTTATTTCTCCATCTCTCTATTTCCCCAATATTTTACGCTCGATTGGTAATTGGAGGCCACCATGGATGGAATGTACATCTATAATATAATATATTTATTAATAGCGGTGGATTTAAGACTTCCTAAGGATGTCCACGTATTATGCTGATGTCAAATGGAACTACCCAAAATAGCACTCACATGAAAATGGAAGACACAGGCTCGCATACGCATGACACACGCCTATGAATTCACACTATAGTATGATACTAATATATGTTGTTGCTATATTTACAAAGATTATATGCAGCTTACCACTAAAATCGGCAAGAATATACTTTGAAATTATTCTTATGAAAATATTTATTCTATTCCTTAAAATATATATAGAAACAACATATTTTGTAGTTTTAAAACAGGATCAGATCTTTTTAATTGTCTTTAATACCTAAACTAAATAATAAAAATCAATTACTTTTACCCGTTTTATAATGACAATAAATAAAAACATGATCAAATAATGTAAATTAGCAAACAATTTTTTTTGAAAGGTAATTAGCGAACAATTAGGAAAGAATAACTTAGGAAAAGAAAAAAAAAATTATTACTCGTGCTATATTAAAAAAAAACGAATTAATATACACATACGAAAAAAATCATACTCCCTCCGTTTCATTAGGTTCTTTGCATTTGGTTTGAATTCCTCTCACAGATTCAAACCAAATGCAAAGAACCTAATAAAATGGAGGGAGTACTACACAAACCGAATTCATTTTAAAAAAGGCAATAAATCTTAGGAACTAAAATAAAATAAAAATTATATTTTTTAGGAAATCAAATCGTATAGGATATATCATATGTACACCCGAAATTGTATAATCTCCATGAATCTCGCATTTTTGTTCGTTAGTAGGATTCTTTATCATACTTCAATCATTTGTATTTATATAGAGCCGATTAAGGCTGGAAATTTCCTATCATTCAATTTCCTTCCATTTAGCCTTTTGATTGGGTAATTAATTTTTTTAGGGGAAGATTTAAATGGTGCAAGTTTTTTGAAGATATACTATATTATGATAACGTGCATTCCAAAAAGTAAAGAACCAAAAAGCATTTCAACCGTTGTTTCGATCAAATAGAAGCATTTCAACGTTGTTTCAACCAAATAATTTCATACTCCTAATGCTCTAGAGCTCTGCCACCAACTATTACCCTACCACTAATCTCCTACGGGTTAAATAAAATTAACTATGCAAACTAAAAGTATTTAACACGTTAGCAGTTCATTATTGTTACTATTAAAGCGTGTATTATATATCGAAGACAACGATTTTTATTTTACTACTAAAAGTTCTATCACTTACGGGTTAATTGACCTAAATTTAAATTACTAAGAAATTTCTCCAAACGAAGGCAATATATAGAGATATGCTAAAAAAAATTGTGCCAATTTTTACAATTTAGACAAAACAAAATTAAACACATTAGTTTAAGAATATATTAACCAAAGAAAATTAAATAGGAAGTACTCTATACATATACAAGTTGGAATTTTTTTTTCTTAGTTACACAAGTTATTAAGAATTGAAACAAACACCTCGAAATAGTGGTTTGACCTTTGAGATTTAAGTTTGACATAATTAAGTTATCTCAATTACGAGTAATCATTATCATGGGTCTAATATACTAAATTGACGTTTTGAAATGCCGTACGAAAACTAAGTTGCGAAAACCTACAAACGAGTCACGTGAAATACGGAGTCAGGTCAACTAACGGCCGTCTCAAGAAGGGTTTGGTTTGAATTTAGGGTGATTTGTGTTAATTAGGGGTCACATTTGATCAACGGGTCGGATCGAGTTTGAGGTTAAATACGTGGGTTAATATGGGACACATATAAATAAAAAAACGGGACCAACGCTAAATAAAGCAAGCGAGGTTAAATAAGATCAACTTTTGTCAAGGTTTTAACTTTGCGGGTAATTTTTTCTTTAATCGTAATACACATCTATTAGTTTGGTAAATGGAAATAGTTCAAAATAGTATCATCATGAGTATAAGAATAATAATAAAATAGTGATAGTATTCATATAACACCGTGCAACTTTGCACGGGTAAAAGAAATAGGGTTATTATCAGTTTATATATAAGGTCGTACAATTTTACACGGGTAAAGAACTGCAGAGATGCAACTACAATTGTCGTTGCTCTCTGATGAAATTGCAAGGGAGAGAACTTTGGATAAGGATGTAGCAGGAACAATGATGAGGACTGAGGAGAACGTATGAGTGGGAAAAAATTATTTTTTTTTAATGGTATAAAAGGGTGGTTGAGGTTCATTTTCCATTTATTGTTAGTTAGATATATCTTCTTATCTTTTCAGCAATTTACTCCATCTGTTCCAGTGGGATGTTGGACTTTACTTTTAGACCAAAAACACAAAAAATGTGGGGTGGGGGGGGGGGGAAGCGAAAAATGAAAAGTCGTAAAAAAAAAAAACCAATCTAAGGTGGGGTAGAAGACTGCGGTGAGGGCAAAATAGTAATTCTACAAACACAAAACCCTCTCATATAAGAAAAGACCAACATTTCACTAAAACACCCAAAAAATGGAACAGTCCAACATCTCACTTGAACGGAGGAGTAATAAATACAAAGAAATAATTACTTTTGATTATCAAAATAATTAGAAAGTTATTTATTATTAAGTGACCTAAATTTAATTAGAATTATTTAGAAACTTCTAAAAAAAGGAAGGCAATAAATGGAGTTACATTTAAAAAAGAGTGGCAATTGAAACAAAAAAAAATTAAAATGGATTTGAGCATAAATAATTCAAGTTTAAGACAAATGAAACACTAATAAGGTTTGAGATTTAGTTTGAATTTAGGCTGATTTGTGTTAATTATGGGTCATTGAGATTAAATACGTGGTTCAACACGGGTGACATTAGTATTTTTTTTTTATTTTTTATTTTTTTTTGGAGAAGGAAAAAAATAATTTATTGTTTACTACATCTATAATAAGCAATTCGTATGGATTAATATTCAAACATAAATAGATAATTACCTCTTTTGTGTGGTTTTTCGCTGGTCAATACGGTTCGTTTATCCAATGCGTATCAAGTCTATCTTAGTGTGTCAAAAAGTCAAGTTATTCGAAAATCTAACTAACTCCATTGTGGTAAATTTGACGTATTAACATCTTATACCTACATATATTGGATATTTGTACAAACATCCCTAAACTAAAACAAGTTTTAATAACAAAGAGGTGAAACACCCCGTGCAAGTTTGCACGGGTCAAAAAACTAGTACTCTCTATCATAAAAGACATTTTAAATGACTTTTTAAATGAAAATTTGAAGAGATATGCCACGTGGCATGACAGATGGCCTAACTGAATTCAGTGAACGTGGTCGTTGCCTGTAAAACAACTTTTAATATACAAGGAGCTACCTATAGACACAATTTTTTTTTGATTAAACTAGCACAGGTCTCGACAATTATTCATCAAAATCTAAGGGAGAATTTAAACAATTCTCACGGGACTGTTGTTGTTCCAAAAAAATGTCCCAAAAAATTCCATCCTGAGATTGATCTCTAGTGACTTGTCCACTTTTGTGTCTTCTTCTCCTCCGAATCAATTTTAATCGCCTTCCTTCTCCTCCCGCCATAACATGAACAATTGAAATTAGTGTTCCAATTAGAGGCGGTACTTACGGCGGATGAAGGTGGCGAATCCGGCGGCCTGAAGTCTGAATTTGAGGTCCGCCTGGCAAATGACGGATCTCCTGCTTTTTATTTATTGGTTTATTTATTTATGCGGTGGCTAGCTGTATACCGCCGGCGTTTATAAGGTGCTGTATCTCCTCTGCTTTTTATTTATTTGGCTCCGGCCACCGTAGGATCGAAGCTCACGGTGGTGGTGGCCGCGTCGTAGTCGGTGGTGGTCAAAGTAACAGAGGTACGGATTAACCGGCTTATTATTTTTGTTATTTTATAAGATATGAACCGGGTTTACCTTTACACTTTCATGCATGTTTTAGTGGCTGGTTGGTGTCACCGTAACACAAAGATTAGTCCTGTGTCATTCGACTGCATTTATTTAAATTCGATTCGCTGAAAACTTAGCTGAATTTAGATGAATTGGTATCGACAACTAGACTAGATCATTCGATTTAACTTTATCAAAGACTTAGCTCCGCATTTTCCCGATGTGATTTGGTATAAACTAAGTTCATGTGCTGAAAACTTACATGAATTAGTACCGACAATTAGACTAGATCATTCGATCACTTAAACCATAAATGACATTATTACCGATCGAAATTTGTTTAGGCTCTACGGAAAGTATGGCAACTTTGGTAGGTCACTTCCCTTAACCAATGCTATATATTTAATTTAATTAACAAAAGTTGGCGAAATAGGAGACCGACTCGGAGCAGACCATGTTTCCCCTTGTCATACCATACCACTAACTTTAGCTTAAATCTTCCATCACACCGAATTACCATAAGACTAGTGAGATTCAGAATAGGAAGATAGATTTTTCACATGTTTTGCTCGTGTTACTACTTACTAGTATAAATATCATTACAACGTGCTTCTACTTTGTCACTCCCAGATTCTGCTAGCCATGGACGAAGATTGTTCTCCATGGAAAAGAAAGACATTATCAGCTTGTACATCATCTACGGAAAAAAAGGATGGACATCTTGTCCAATCTGAACAAGCTAATGATGTCGATTGTTCTCCTAGAGTCAAACGAAGGGCATTATCTTATAATCCATCAACGAGTTGGAAAATTGGCACTCATTTGCATAAAAAGACTAGCGTTCCAACAATGTTTGATTCAGTGATGTCGCGGGTGAATGATCTGACTGACGACGAGTTGACTAATATCTTTATAAAGCTCCCTGTTAAGTTGGTTCATCGTCTCAAGTGCGTCTGTAAGCGTTGGCTCTCTCTTATTTCGGACCCTGGTTTTGCTCGCTCTTATGCTATTATGCATTCCAATATTGTGAGGTCGGCTCCCCAAGATCAAGATGGTCCCATTGATATAACTAAAGTCCTTGTTTTCGGTATCAAGCAAATTGGTGGCGGTGAAATACATGGTTTGCCACTCCTTAATGATATGATCACTGTTGAGTCGTCATCTTCGTCAATGCGGCCATTTCCATTGGATTTCATTGCACCTCGAATACAACATCCCCATCCTCCTGCCCATCATAGTGCCAACCCTAGCGGGCAATTTGAGGTGATGTTGGTAAAGCTTATGTTCAAGGGCGTGTGCAACGATTTACTCTTAGCTCAGGCCATCTATGCAGACTCACTTGCTGTCACCTACGGGAAACCACTTTACAGTATCTTCTATGTGTATAATGTAGTTACCAAGCACTGGGTGGAACTTCCTATGTTGCCGCTGGTTGGTCACGCTGGCTTGACTTGCTATCACCTACAAGATAGTCAAGGTTCAGGGGAAAAGGTTACTCGAATATGGGCCAATTGTGGTGACTCTGATAAGCCCAACCTGAGTGCTATCTATAACCCCGACAAGGTTGAGTTCACTGTGGTGGTCATGAGCAAGGAAGAGGGGCATAAAGTATTTATTATACATGTCTTCTCGTCTATGTCGGGAACTGGTGATTGGACTGTGTTCCGTGTTCCATTTCCTTCGGGATATCTTTGGCACAATGACATCTCAATTCAGAGGGTTGTGGTCGCTAACGGGATGTTTCACTGGAATGGTAATGCTGACATCGTTGCTTATGACCCTTTCAATAGACCTGACCAATGTGATGTTATCCCTCTTCCTCGCTCGAGCTCGGATCGTTGCCGAAAGAGCTTCTACTACACATTTGGACTTTTTTTAGCAGCAACACTAGAAGGTCGCCTTCGAGTGGTGAACTTTTCCATGGGAAGATTTTCTGTTTGGGAACTTGTGGATTACGCCAATAAAGTGTGGGAATTGAAATACGATATTAATGTGAATGACAAATCTGATGCTTTTTATGGATTAAAATTTCGTTCCTTTGCAGCCGGGGGAGACAAGGCTTATTTCGCAAGTAGTAATTTGCCTATCATGCTCTGGGACCTGAGAAATGGATCCTTACACACTGTTTTCCGTTGCCTATCATGTGATACTTTGACTGAAGATGATGATAGCAACTCAACTGAAGGTGATGATGATAGCAACTACCCGATTGATGATGATTATGATGATGATGATGATCATTGTAGATGTTCCATTAGCAATGTGGATTTATGTTGCTTGACTCCGTGGCCAACTCCTGTTTCTGTGCTACGATAACAAGGATGTAGACGTAGACGATGGTGGAGCTGCTATGCTCACACGAAGGTTATTATTTCGTCTACTTTGTGAATAATTCAATGCAAGTGTTGGGTCATAAAGATGGAGTATGCGGACTTTTGGAGTAATTTGGTGTTCGGGAAAGCTGGAATGCTTTCTCAGGACAGCTACTTTTGGAGTAATTTGGAGTAACAAGCACCAGTATTCCGCTTGAGCAGATAAGTTGTAGAATTTATGTTTACACATGAAGAAGCAATTGATTGTTTTTGTTTAAATCTTGGACAACATTGATCCTTAAACTGACGAGTATTCCTAGTTTCTTACATCAGCTATGGGCACTGCAATTTCTCGAACTCCAGGTATTTTCATGTTTTTTATTTTAATGTTTCGGCTAGGCCGACTTAAGCGACCCTGCTATGCAAAAGAACACAGAATGTTCTTGCCTCCTGTGCAAAAGCTCTAATTGTTAAACGAGTAATATACACATCTTCTACTGCAGCAGTACAAAGGATACAGTACATAGTCGACGAAACTTCGGTTTAGTCTCTGACAACTCTAAGGGATGCCCATGGGTAAAAGGAGCATCTGATATCAGACATTTATCTTGTAGCTATGCAGGGTATAGTGACATAGTCCATAAACCTTGCGCTTGTTAGTTGTTAAATGTTATAGGCCCAATGCTACAGGCGCCAGTGGTCAACCAACTGTTTGAAGAATTAGAGAACCACAGTTCAAGTTTTTACAGAACAACCAAGCTTAAAAAAAAGAAACAGTACAAGTCAGAGAACAAAGAGTAACAACTACAAATCCACAAACTTAAACGCTACGCCACCTGAAGCTTGCTTGTATATATAGTCGTACGGCATGAAAGTAACATTTCCATCAAAAAAATTCTTTGATCACTACATCAGGGATGTCATGATGAACTATCTGGTGCATCTCAAAGCGTCTACTACTCGGTTTCCTAGCCAACGCGCATCAGCCATGTTGTTGTCATTCCTGCTGATAAAATCTAAAATGATCCAATCAGAGGCATCAAGCAACCCCCCCTGCATAATTCATAAAAATTTAATCCTGAACCTTAGCTTTGTTGGCATTCAAGAAAACACTTCCACAGATATTGATTTTAGATTTTATCAGCAGGAATGACAACAACATGGCTGATGCGCGTTGGCTAGGAAACCGAGTAGTAGACGCTTTGAGATGCACCAGATAGTTCATCATGACATCCCTGATGTAGTGATCAAAGAATTTTTTTGATGGAAATGTTACTTTCATGCCGTACGACTATATATACAAGCAAGCTTCAGGTGGCGTAGCGTTTAAGTTTGTGGATTTGTAGTTGTTACTCTTTGTTCTCTGACTTGTACTGTTTCTTTTTTTTAAGCTTGGTTGTTCTGTAAAAACTTACGTTAACATCATATCTTACCTTCCATATCTTTTGGGCATGATCAACAAGTTCCCAAACAACAAATCTTTCCTTATGAATATACTTTGTCCCTACACTGATGAATCCTTTGTGCGTTGCTGCAAAAAATAATCCACTGAGACACCTAATGGTGAGTCGCTTATTATTCCAAGTAGGCAACCGAATAATATCACAATGGTGAGATGCATTAAAAGGGTCGTACGCAACAATACAAGTAGTACCATGCCAGTAAAACATACCGTTGGCAAACATGACCCTCCTTACTTGAGGGCGAATGTCAGTTGGCCAACAATAACCCGTAGGATAAGGTACACGGAATATGCTCCATTTAGCTGCTCCAGAGTGAAAGACATGTATGGTAAATGACGAAATCACATACCTTCTCGTTTGCATCACGTACATCCTCGCTCACGACTACCACAGTGAACTCAATCTTATCAAGGTTATAATAATCAATGAACTTGGTCTTGTTAAAGTCTATCCATCTTCTTGACGACTTCTTCATTGGATCTTCACAATCTTGTAGTTGGTAGCAAGCAAAGCCTGCATGACCCTCCACTGGCACTATTGGCAGCTCCCTCCACCCAGTGCTTTGTGATTGGATTACAAACATAGAAAACACTATAAATAGGCTTATTCCATTTAGCTGTGCGAGTACAGTTTCGATAGGTAGCCTGGACTAAAAGTAAGTCATTGCATACTCCCTCCACCCAGTGCTTTGAACTGTACCTCCTCCAAAAACACCGTCTCAATGTTGGAGCATTTTCTAAAATGATGTATGGAAGTTTATTTTGTCCCACATTGGAAGATTTGACAAATTCTTATATGTATATAACAGTGGCTTTGTTATTCATTACAAAATGTGGTTTTGAGCATGAGTTGGGCGTAGTTTGGTTAGGGCTTGATTAGTGGATATTGCTAATATGATTATGTTAGATTTTGGTGTGCTGTTTAACGAAAAATCCTTCCCTTTAGTGAACTAAAACCATCATAAACTTTTTTATGGTTTATGGTAAATTTTATGGTAAGATGTTTCGGAAAGTTTATAGGAACATATTGATTTTTTCGGAAAGAGTGTTTCCTATAAGGTAATTTCAAGTTGTATTTATTATAGTGACATATACAACTGACATGTCATCAATCATTTGACACGTCATTCAACTCATATACTAGCAGAACTTGGCAATGTGTAAGTCAGGATTTGAACCTTCGACCTCTCAATTACTTATCAATCACATTACCAATGTGCTATCCACTACTTCATGCACTTTATTACAATTCATATTATAAAAAGGAAAGGTTCGGTCCGAATGAATAAATTTCAACAAGTTTTTTTTTTTTTTTTAGGGAAACAAGTCTATATTTGGTAATGTAGATATATTAAAATCTTTCATATTAGGGAATTTTAATGAACTATGGAAAAAAATGACTTAAAGACAATTCACGTGATTTGCTTTCACATTATACAATAGCCATAAATAAATTTCAGCCAATATCCACAACCAAAATTATTTTTAGCCATAAAAAGATGCTATGATTTCGGAAAGAACAAATATAGAGAATGTATTTTCCATGATTTCGTCCATCAATTTCAGAAATCATACTCTCTACTAAATTTAATATCACTGAAAATAATAGCCGGAATCCGCGACTAGCCTTCCCGCTTCGTGGGAAGATTATGTATAGATAATAAATATGTTCATATTTAGTTTTAGACGGAAAAACAATACATCAAAATATAGAGAAAAGATCAGAAAAAAAAGTCTTCATAAACGGGTAAAATATGTACCTGAAATTTTGGGAAAAACTATTGCACGAAATTTGTATAAACTGATGCTTTTAGTACATAGATATGGTACCTTATCATGGCTATTTAATTATTTTTTTAATTAAAAGGTACAAGTAAAACATAAAAACCATGTTAAACTACAGCAAGTATGCCCTCCATTTCCAGAATGCTCTTGCTACCTGGATTTGACACAAGGAAAAATTATATTGTACTCCCAGGGGTATATGCAGTTTTTGTACCCCCTCTGATAGAATTGATGAGCTAACAATATCAATTTGACGCGCAATGACTTTGTTGGTTAGCACTAACATATAAATTGATGAACATATTTTTCCAATGATATTGCATGATCTTTTATGTATTTGCCTTATACTATAGATAATTAATATGATTTATGTTTGCTCATCAAAATATCAGCGTTTACTCGACAAATTAGATCAATTGCTCATCGAAATGCCCGTGGGGTACGAAAACTGCATATACCCCCGGGGGTACGGTATAAGAACTGTTGACATACACAAAGATTAAGAATAGCAATATAACACAACAAAAATCAAGTAGTGGGTGCTAATAGGTTACAGTAATTCTACGGTAAGACTGTTTCATCCTATGAGACCAATTAATAAATTATTTTTGATAAATTAACATGTTATTTTTGCAATATGTTGGTTTGGAAAAGTAATACTGCAGTTACTTTTAAAAATGTGTGAGATGTCTCATTGTATGAGACCGTCAATTAAAATGTTAGTAACGGGTGCGTCAAATAAAATATTAGTAACGGGTGCTGGTGAGCCAATAAAACTATACACCAAAAGGGAAAATCTCTAGAACTGGCCTAAAAAGGAAAATTTTTATTGACACATTGGACGGGGGAGTATGATATATCTCAATAAGGTAATTGGTAAAAAAAAACTAGATTTTGAAACTAACGAAGCACATACTTTTTGATTTCGAATTCTTACCATGGTTGTGAAAGTACAATTGTTCTATCCGTATAAAGTAATAACAATGTCCTCTGAATAAGTAACTTGAAAATGCCCTACTAAAAATTGACATATATCTCTCTCAATATTTTGCGAAGTTGGTATTGTGAGACTAATAATGTATAGTGTAAACCCTTTTTCATTTTTAGTGAGCTGTCTTTGTATCTGAGATTTTAAATTATTCTTTTTTTTTTTTTGAAATAGCTATATTTTGTTTTAAAAATAAGAATTGTTCATTAAGTGCTCTAGATAAAATAAAAAACAATGTCTATGAAAGTCAATTTTGTTTTTTTGGTACCTAGGCTAAATCAGCTAAGACTAACACTACAAGGGTGGGGATATGAGAATTTAATTCGGAGACACTCTCAAGCAGGTTAATTTTTTAACCAAAAGGTCGGTCTTAATCCGCAACTCTGAGGCTATTCCATGCCTTTTAGCTTGCTTAATTAATTAATCTATAAAATCCATTATACTTATTTATTTTCCCTTTTTTGTGTAATAGTATGGGTAAGTATTTTGTTCCATTTTATAAAAGAATGTTTGCCAATTTTTTGTATGAATTTTAATTACTATTAGAATTACAATTACAATTAACGAGATCTAATTAGTTTAAAAGATGAATCAATTAATTTTTACTTGAAATTAAATCAGATGCAGTTTGCATGGGTAATAACTTATATTCTAGATTATTTTTAAAATGATAAATCTTTGTAATGGCTCGCTATAGTAAAATTGAAACGCCAAACATTAACGAGGGATAAAAAAACTCAAGAATCAAACTTATGTGTCTAAGTATTGTTGTGTGTATTTTTAACCACAATTACAATACTCATACGAGCAAAGGACAATGAAATACGGGTTGCGTTAATTAAGGGTTTGGATCAACCACAAGCCAGTTAAATAAGAGATAGAATTGTATAGGGCTAGGCACTTAGGTCCTGTGCGATTGGAATGCATGTTTCTGATTTGATTAGAACTGGTCTAATATGATTTGATTTGATTTTGGTCTGAATTTATTGATATATTAACTGCATTTAGACAAATTAATAACTAGAAGTAGACTATATTCTTTTGTTTTTTTTTTTATAGAAGAAGTAGACTAAATTCATTGATTGTTATTTGATTAATTCTGATCTGGTTTGATTTGATTTGAATAAAACTCATGTGACTTGATTTGATTTGAATAAATCTGATTTGATTTGAAAACATTTGCCTTAAGCCTGAATACGAATGAGACACACATAATCACACATTTTTACTCATCGTTTTGTAATATTAAAATAATTTAATTTTCATTACACAATTAATCTTTTCAATTTTTTAATATTAAAATATTTCAATCACCATTCCCTTATTAAAGATAATGGATCACTAACATTTATATCAAATAAGTTCACGTACTCTTCAAAATTCTCATTTTTCTAAAAATTATAATTAATCTAAATACTTTATATTTTTTTAAGATCATAACCGGCAAGACATCGTTGGTGTAGAATTCTTATTTTATAATTTTTGCGTTCTAATAAATTTAAATTTTTATATTTTTGAATACTAGGGCTCAAAGTTTGAATTCTTTAATATCACTAAAGTGACGTTATAAAGTACTATTTTAAGTAAACATTTGGAATTCCCGTGCATTTGCACGGGTAAAAAAACTAGTAATAACGATATAAGTATCATAATATACGAGTATGTGTACAGTATATCGTTGGGTAAAAACCAAAAAGTGTATAACACTACATACAGAGCTTAGTTATAATGGAACGTCCAAAAGATGAGATGGGACAACAAAGTGAAGAAGTTGGGCCGATGTGGGCGCCTTACTGTCGAAACAGATACTTGGACAGCTTTACTGATATCAAACGTGTAGGGTCCGGAGGTTTCGGGTGAGTGTATTTCTGTATTTGTAATTTTGTATTCATTCATTTGTTTTTTTATTTTCGTTTTTAAAAATCCTTTTCAACTCCCTGTATGATCCAAATTATATTTGGGTTAGGCCTGTTGTTATCTGGGACGACAGATTCAATTTACGATTACAAACTTAGTGAACACACAGTGACACAGCCCATAACTTTGTTGCTTTGGATTGTATCAGCGATGTTTTCGTAGCCCGTGACGTCGGTTTCGAGAACCAATTGTATGCCCTAAAAAATATAAGATCATATTCAAAGGGCGGGAGGTTTCGAAATCCGCTGAACGCGAGATCTCCATCTTGTGGTTCCTCCAGGGCGAGTATAATATTATACGTATGCATGAGCTTGTATTGAAAGACCAGTACGAGGACGGTCCAAGAAATTGACGCCAATTATAAAGGCGAAGTGTATATTGAGATGGAGTTTTTTACCGTCCGATTTAGAAGAGGAACATTAGGGGAGGACGAGATTCGCGTGATAATGACTCAGTTGTTAACGGCTGTTGATTTCATACACCAAAAGGTTATCATACATAGAGATATCAAAGTTATGCTTCTATCCCAATCTTAAATAAAATTGTCATAGGAATTCAAACACAAAACTTTGATGTCTGTTAATTGAATACAACAAAGGTTTAACAACAGTATCTTGCAATTACAGCCTCCAATGTGTTAATTGGAGATAATCACAAGATCTGTTCAAAAATGAAAAATTGGCTCAATAAAACCCAGTTTCTACATTTTTTTCTACTCGTAATTGAAACCATTTTTTTCTACATTATATGTAGGTGTCATTGGTATTCTACGTAACAATACTTTATTTGTGCATGTAAGTAATCACTTTAACAAATTTCACCAAAAAAACAACTCTGAAGGATCCCCAAACCCAGCAAAGTATTCACTATTCCACTTGCTAAGTGCACGTAATATTACCTTTTGTTGAGGCTGTGCCTAGTAACATATTAGGAAAGTATTCAACTTGCTAATGCCAACAACAGAAAAACTTAGTTTAGGAAAGAAAATTTTGATCAATCTACTTATCTACGAAAGAAAATTCTACTGAATTTAGAAAAGGTAGTTTTTGTCTATGATAATTTCATGTTTGTATATAAGTAGGATGGTAGAAATAATTGTAACAAAATTCATATGCTGTATGCTATGGGACGTCATAATGAAAAGAAATCAAAGGTTGACCTTCTACCTTGGACGGATTTTCTCCGCTGCAAGTCTAACCCTAGGTACCTGAACGCTTTTGAGAACATCGAACCCGTGGCATCAGGAGGCTATGGGTACGTACTAATTAATTAAGTTATAGAGTATATGTCATTGGATTATTACCGTTGCTTTTCTTTTTATTTATGTTTTTTAGATTCCTCCACAACGTAACTTTTTTTTTTTATTGGTTTCGAAGTTGGCATTATGTGTAGTGTAACAAAAATTTATATTGATTAGTTGTGGTTGGACAAAATTGATTATATAGATGTGGTCAGATTTTTTTTAGGTGTAGTTCGACAAAAAAAAATGCTTAAATATACTACGTTGTCTACGTATATAGTGATAAACTGATAGTGACGATAGAAAGTTAGAAACTTTAGAATGGATTAAGTGAAAAGTGGACCAAAGGCAATGTTTCAACGTGATCCAGATCTTGGCCATTTAGGGATTGGGTCGGTTGGGCTTGATCGTCTATCCCCAATATAGTTACTTTTTTCCTTCTACATTGGGCCTCTGGTATCTTGTACCCTATCTTAATTCCTATTGTTTCACAATGTGTTATTGCCACTAGATTGTACATTGACTACATTCCACGACGTTTGATTGCACATATAGCGAGACAAAGTATTTTTCTGTCGGGATTTGAGTTGGGTAGGAACGAGTCTACATTAGATTTGGTAATAACGGAGTATAACAATAAAAAAATCTTAGTCGTCTTAACGGTTTCTATTTACGTAAGAACTCGTTTTATTCCCGCTAAAATCTTAATTTCTTAAAAAAAAAAAAAAAAATTATTGACATAAGAACTCAATTGCGCATAGATGTATTAAAAGCATGTCAATCTTACGTTGCTGATTAATCATTTTTTCCATCTAATCACCTCTTATATTTTACCGAATACTTTGTTTGAATTGCAGGCACGTCTACAAGGCGATAGACGTGGAATACAAAACAGTTGTCGCGTTGAAGAATATAAAACCTGATCCTCGCGGCGGGGCCTTTCCGGAATCGGCCAAGCGTGAGATATCTATTCTGGGTTCCATCGGCAATGTAAGAGACGGTCAACGTGATCACTCGAAAAAGTATGGTCATAAATACATTGTAGAATTGTTTGAAGTAATTCTTAAAGACAATACAAGGACAGTGGATGAAATTGAGGCAGATTACCGCGGGGAAGGGTATATCGAATTGGAATTTGTCCCTTCTAACTTAGAGAATTTGATTAAGGAAATGGGAAAATTAGATGAGAATGTTGCTCGGGGTATAATGAGCCAGTTTTGGAAGCCCTTCAGTTCCTACACCGCAATGATATTGTCCATCGAGACCTAAAAGGTATGCTAGTTTAATTTACTTTGTCCATTTTATTTATTTATTTATTAATCACTTGTTTTTCATCCTTTTTATACCGATTCAAAATTTTAGCATAGACCATGATCTTGATAATTTGCATATGAATTGAAAATTAATAAAAGAAATCCTATCAATATAATAAAATGAGATTTGTAGTGAGTATTTATCATTTTTAGGTGGGTGTAATAAGGATAAAAATGTGTAAGAACATAAAATTAAAAAAAAAATGATGTATGCTTCAGATGGAGAAAATAAACTCGATCAACATGGTACTAGCACAATCCACTTGTATAGATCGTCATCAAACACCCTTAAGTACCTTTAAATAGGCACTTATCATGTGTCATTTGAATTACAAAAGAAAATAGACAAATTGATAAAAATTGACGTTCCTCTAATCCTCCCGAGTTATATTTTGGTTGACCAAATTCGATTTTTATTTTTGCTTTAATATTTATTAGTTTAGATTATGTAATTAAATTATAAATTAATGGAAATAAATAGCTTGGAGGACATGTTCGGTAGATTATGTGTTTGTGTGGCTAATATGGTGCTTGCCCTTACTTTTTTTTTACCAATTTGTCGCCGCAGTTTTTTTATTTACTGTTCCTGCCCAATGTGCACGGGCCATCACTTGTGAGGAATTCGGTGCGCAATGGAAGAAAGGCCCAATGAGGCCGACTCAGCTGAAAAGGCCCAATGAGGTCGATAGAGCCAAAAGGCCCAAATTGGGTCCAAAAGGCCAAAAGCCCGCACGTGCCTTGCACGGGCCATGGAGCCACTTGCCATGAGCAGTATAAATACCCCCATGGGGGCATTAAGGAAGGTAACACATCTTGGTGGAGAAACTCTCCACCCTCTCTCTACTTTCTCTCTCTACACACACAAAATACTACATCTAACTTAGGCATCGGAGGGGTCTTCCTCGGACACACCCCCGAGGCTAGCTACGTTTCTCTTGCAGGGGTCAGATCAGGGGCCTCATTCCCGAGGCAAGGCCAGGGTGTCTTCCCCCCACCAACAAATACTTATTGTCCATTTCACAGCGGAACAATTGGCGCCGTCTGTGGGGAGCGCCAACAAGAAGCCATTTCTACGTCTTCAACTCCTAAAGAGAAGCTAGCCACGTCAAAAGATTGGTATTTTGTAGAGGTCGAGTATACATGTGTTTAATCTCCGTCTCTACTCACGAAATCTCAGATCTACTCGCATAAGTATGTTTGTAGACTCCTTAGCTCACAAAAAATACATGATCTGGTATATTCGAGCATCCTATGAGTGAGAGATAGCCTGGTAGAGCAGCGACCAGCCTGGCGGAGCAGTGTCAAGCCTGGTAGAGCAGCAACCCGCTTGGCGGAGCAATATCCAGCCTGGCGAGCAACATCAAACCTGACAGACAACATCCGGTCCACAGTTGGGTGAAATTGCACTTGTTAAAAAGTCAAAAGAAGTATCGAAAAGTCCGGAAGCTAGGCTAAGGCCAATAGCTAGATGGAGGATACGGTTAAGGCCGACAGCTAGGCTAAGGCCACCATCCATAAACGAGGAATGCATTCGAGTGGACTAGGCAGATCTACAGTTGAATGCAAAAGCTAAGTTCTATAACTTAATTAAATGTTTCATTGTTTTTTAGCAAAACTTTGGCAGGCCATAACTTTGCGCTGGAATGTCCGTTTGAGACTTAGTTTTTTTTGAAATCGCTTATCTCGAACAGTACCAATATGACTCAAGGGAGAAGCCATTGACCACCTAAAACCGCCATAGGGACTGACGGTTTCACGTGAAGTAAAACCATACAGATCCATAATTTTACTAGAAACTTTAACGAATTGACAAGTGACGACTAGGAAATTGACGCTTCAAACTGGTTTCCCTCCATAGTTTGCTACAAACTTTAGGGAACTCCCAACTCCAAAACTCGAGGGAATCGACGCACGATTCATATGGTCTAGGAGTAGTTCCAAACATGGCTAGTCAATATATAAGAACAAAATGGGGAGATAATAAAAAGGAATAAGAGAGTATTATAAAAGTGTTAATAGATAAAATTCACAAAAATGTACGAGTAGTATAACGAGTACTCCGTATAAGTTTAATGATACGTACCTTATATGAGACAAAATCAGGAGAAGTCAGTGATGCATGGTTCCTTCCAATTGCTTAGATTTGCCTTATACAAAAGTTGGACTATACCTTGCAAAATATATATGCACAAATAAATTAAAAAAATGTATAGAGAGTCCTTTTAGATAAGGAGGAAACCATTTCATAAAAAATACGGCAAATGCACGTGGTGTCCCTAAGTTTTGACGTTTTGCACATGGTGTTCCTGTTTTTGAAACTACTACTCTCTGGTGTCCCTTAGTTTTACACAACGCGGCACGTGGTGTCCCTGGGTCTAACGGTGTTAACAAAGTTCTTTTAAGTGATGACGTGGACGTCATTAGTGTTTGAAGAGGAAATAATTAGTGTTATTAATTATATTTTAATAAAAAATTATAATAAAAAAAACATAAAAAAATAAAAATTCTCTAAAAATTAAAAAAAAATTCCAGATATTGAGTTTTCTGAAAATAATTTTGAATATTGATTTTTCGAATTTATTTTTCCCGAAATTATTTTATTGGTGAAAACCACAATGCACGCGGTGTCCCTGAGTTATACCCTTTTGTGCACATGGTGTCCCCCAGTTTTACAATTTGTGTATGTGGTGTCCCTGAGTTTTCCAATTTAATGCAAACGGTGTCCCTGCTTTACATTGAATCCGTTTTTCGTGAAATTAGGCCATGTACAATGCTGAAGCGCACTCTCCATAAAGCACTACCTCTCCAGCATACTCTCTCTCATTGGAGAGTCAATACCTTACTTCATCCCTACAATGCTATCACTCTCCTATCTAACTCTCCACATCAGCTTTAGTAGGCCCAATTGTATTATTTTATCATATTTTCTCATTTTCCACTCATATTTTACTATCTTTTTCGTTAATAATCGTTATAAGTTCGATATTTTTCAATAACACATAAAATAAGACGACATCAAAATTATATTATATTATAAAATTATTTTTTTTTAGTAAAAAAATTATTTTTGAAAAATAATTATTCTCGAACTTTATTAAGTTTGTAAAATAGTTAAATCGTGATTGATTATCGTAGTTCGTTAGTATATTATATGAGAGTTGGTGGGGTATGTGAGAGGAGAGGGAGTTGTAGCTAGCTAATTGTGTGCTGCAAATGGAGAGTTAGCTATATCAAATGTTGATGGAGAGTTAACTTTCCATTCTCTTGAAGCACACCACTGTGAGGTTATAGTTAACTTCTTCTCTCTCCTCTCTCCTCAAGAGTTAACTCTCCATTTCGTTGAAGCACACCATTGTACGTGCTCTTATTGCTTCATAGTTGTGATTTATGTTTACATTAGATTCCAAATGTATAATAGCCCGAAATTTCAAAATTGGAACAATAATTTCACGAAAAAACGGATTGAATGTAAAGTAGGGACACCATTTGCATTAAATTGGAAAACTCAAGGACACCACATACACAAATTGTAAAACTGGGGGACACCATGTGCACAAAAGTGTAGAACTTAGGGACACCGCGTGCATTGTGGTTTTCACCAATAACATAATTTCGGGGAAAATAAATTCGAAAATCAATATTCAAAATTATTTTTAGAAAACTTAATATCTTGATTTTTTTTTAAAAAAATTTGGAATTTTTAGAGGATTTTTATTTTTTATCTTTTTTTTTATTATAATTTTTTATTAAAATATAATTAATAACACTAATTATTTCCCTCCAACCACTAATGACGTCCACGTCATCACTTAACGGAACTTTGTTTATACCGTTAGACCCAGGGACACCACATGCCGTGTTGTGTAAAATTGAGGGAGAGAGTAGTAGTTTCAAAAGCAGGGACACCATGTGCAAAACGTCAAAAGTCAGGAACACCACCTGCATTTGCCACACAAAAGTTTAATGGAAGCTTTACAAAACTTGCTACGGAATATTTGCTTTTCTTAATCCTAATCGACCCCAAAAAGCTATGGTTGATAGCGTGAACGATTTATATACTATATGGAGCTTAATAGTACAAAAGTACGTATACTATACTATATATAAGAGGGTCTCATACGATGAACGATCTTACACTCGAATAACTCTAATACACATACGGAGTAGTAATAATAATGAGTTTTCTAACATATGCACACACAAAACTCCATTTCCGTACCTCTGTTTTTCTGGTCGGTTCAACAGTCGCCACCTCCGGAACGAACCAAAGTTCCAATGAATCTTACGACAGACGCGACCGCCGCCCGCCATCGCCTACAAGAGGATCTAAGGGCAATCCCCACCACCGGATTTCCTCCTCCTTCATTCATCCAACACCGCCGCTCAACATCTAATTTAATTTAACTTGGAATTTGATACGCGATGTAATGTTGGGGCCTTGGGGGCTTGGGGCTAAGAATTAAGGGTGGTTGCAACTTGTAAGTTTTTGGGTGAACGATTTTTACTGGAAGGGTAGTGTGGTAATTTTTCCTTTTTATTCATTTTCATGACCATGGGCCAGGCTACTATAGTCTACTAGTCTACTACTACCAAAGTACCAAGTACCAGGTGTGTAGGCGTGAATGTCGAATAAAAGAAAACGAGAAATTCTTGGCCAATCACGGTGATTGGTAAGGGAGTGCCAATCACCGATTTTGGCTAATCTGAACCGCTCATCAATGCTGCCACGTGTCACCATCACCCACCAAAATAAATCTCCACCCACTCTCTTTCCTTACTTCCCAGAAACAAATCACACTCAATTTTTCAACCACCATTTCATCCATGCTCCCTCTACCCAGAAGCCCCACTACGGCACCACCATACTTAACTACCCTCACTCCTTCCCTTTCGCCACCGCTACAGGCAGCACAACGACGTCAATCTGAACCCATGCAGATGTCCCACCTCCCTTCTGCCACCACCAGCAGCATGGAAAAAGGGTTTAGGTTCCACTTTCCGCGCCTAAACCCTTTTTTCGTACAATTCACAACACCACAGCCCAAAAGGGTTCACCACACCCCTTTAAACACCCCACTCTACATGGGTTGTCGTTTTGTCTCGCCGTCGCAGCCGGTGATGGGTGGTCGCTGCCTCGCCGGCCATTATTGTTAGGTTGGATATCGTTTTCTGGGTTTGGATTTAAGGTTTTTGGTGGGTGAGATGGTATACGATGCAAATAGAATGGTATATAATTGTTTGTAATTGTATATATGAAGTTGAATTGGTTGTGAGAAATTGATGTGAGAAGGGAGATGGGGCGCGTGTCTCACAAAATCGGTGATTGGTTTGCTAGGCCTAATCACGGTGATTGGCCTAGCCAACCTCAAAGAAAACTAGTGTAAAATTGTGAATGTGTGATATGTCTACTCATACCGAGGGCCGGGACATTGAACGTAGCGTTCGATGAAACAACGCCAAACGCAGGGCTGTAAATGTCATTATACTTCTAATTTTAAGGACACTTTAGTCAATTCAAGTCACAATAAAACCACATCGAGACACCCCTATACTATTACAGCCCACAACTAGTCAACTCCTCCCACCACCACCCAAACCACTAATCATCGGCACGGACCCCACTGAGCATAAATCGGACCCCAATTTTTATATCGGCGCGGTGAACCCAATAAAAGGGCTTTAACATCCTAAAGTGGCCGAAGAAAAGGTTTTTTTTCTTCACCGATTTTCGCTTTTTTTTTTTTTTTTGTCATTTTAAAGGCCATTCATGTTCATGTGAGGTGAGATTCTTTAGGGTATCTTTGGGCAACCTCCAACTTCTCCCCAAGTAATTTTCAGAAACAGTTTCTCATAAGCAGTTTCTGGATAATGAGTTTCAAATTAGAGTTTCTACTTCTGATAAACAAATTTACATTAAAAGTGTTACATTTTCTTAGTTTTGTGTATTTGACAGTTTCTAATTTTTAGGACCCAAAATCAGTCAAAAGACAATTCAAAAGTTTGGCCAAACACACCCTTACTTTTAATCCTTGATCATCGGAAATGCTAGATTTTCTTACTCAATTAAAAAGAAAGAAAAAAAACAATGTTCCCCAATCTTGAGATTCATCTCTAATGACTTCTCGTTCTCAAAATGAATTCTCGCCGCCTTCTCTTCCCATCGGGCCAATCGCTATACCATGACGCAGAGTATGAACAAATGAATTAGAGTTTCAGCCTCCGCAATCAATTAGAGGCTTTGCGGCGGTACTTACGGCGGAAGAAGGTGGCGAATCGTGTATATTTATATATTTATGCGGTGGCTAGCTGTATACCGCCGGCGTTGTAAGGTGGTGTATCTCCTCTGCTTTTTATTTATTTGGCTCCGGCCACCGTAGGATCGAAGCTCACGGTGGTGGTTGCGGCGTCGTAGTCGGTGGTGGTCAAACTAACAGAGGTACGGATTAACCGGCTTATTATTTTTGTAATTTTATAAGAGATGAACCGGGTTTACCTTACCTTTTCATGCATGTCTTAGTGAATAGTGACTAGTTGGTCTCACCGTAACACAATGCATTTATGTATTATTTTAAATTCGATTCGCTGAATTTAGATGAATTAGTATCGACAACTAGACTAGATCATTTGATTTAACCTTATCAAAGACTTAGCTCCGCATTTTCCCGATGTGATTTGGTATAAACTGAATTCATGTGCTGAAAACTTACATGAATTAGTACCGACAATTAGACTAGATTATTCCATCACTCCCGGGAGCACAAGGAGCATGGTGGTCCTCCTCACAATAGATGAGTGGAGACCATTTATTAAAAAAATGAAAAATTATTTTAAGTATGGTCCCACTCCTTTATTGTGAGGAGGACCACCATGCTCCCTGTGCTCCCGTGAGCATGGTATAATTTGCGCTTTATTACTCCGTAGCGATTGAAATGTTTTTAGGCTCTAGGGATAAAATATGGCAACTTTGGTATAATTTACCCTTAACCAATGCTATATACGTAGTGGAGTATTTAATTTAATTAACAAAAGTTTGGCGGAATAGGAGACCGACTCGGAACAGACCATGTTTCCCCTTGTCATACCATACCACTAACTTTAGCTTAAATCTTCCATCACACCGTATTACCATAAGACTAGTGAGATTCAGAATAGGAAGATAGATTTTTCACATGTTTTGCTCGTGTTACTACTTACTAGTATAAATATCATTACAACGTGCTTCTACTTTGTCACTCCCAGATTCTGCTAGCCATGGACGAAGATTGTTCTCCATGGAAAAGAAAGACATTATCAGCTTGTACATCATCTACGGAAAAAAAGGATGGACATCTTGTCCAATCTGAACAAGCTAATGATGTCGATTGTTCTCCTAGAGTCAAACGAAGGGCATTATCTTATAATCCATCAACGAGTTGGAAAATTGGCACTCATTTGCATAAAAAGACTAGCGTTCCAACAATGTTTGATTCAGTGATGTCGCGGGTGAATGATCTGACTGACGACGAGTTGACTAATATATTTATAAAGCTCCCTGTCAAGTTGGTTCATCGTCTCAAGTGCGTCTGTAAGCGTTGGCTTTCTCTTATTTCGGACCCTGGTTTTGCTCGCTCTTATACTATTATGCATTCGAATAATGTGAGGTCGCCTCCACAAAATCAAGATGGTCCCATTGATATTACTAAGGTCCTTGTTTTTGATATCAACCAAATCGGTGGTGGTAAAATACATGGCTTGCCACTCCTTGATGATACGATCACTGTTGAGTCGTCATCTTCATCAATGCGGCCATTTTCATTGGATTTCATTGCACCTCGAATACAACATCCCTCCTATAGTGCCAACCCTAGTGGGCAAAATGAGGCAATGTTGGTAAAGGTTCAGGTAAAGGGCGTGTGCAATGATTTACTCTTAGCTCAAGCCATCTACGAAGACTCACTTGCTATCACCTATAGTATCTTCTATGTGTATAATGTAGTTACCAAGCACCGTGTGGAACTTCCTACGTTGCCACTGGTTGGTCACGCTGCCTTCACTTGCCATCACTTACAAGAAAGTCAAGGTTCAGGGGAAAAGGTTACTCGAATATGGGCCAATTGTGGTGACTCTGATAAGCCCAACCTTAGTTCTATCTATAACCCCGAAAAGATTGAGTTCACTGTGGTGGTCATGAGCAAGGAAGAGGGGCATAAAGTATTTATTATACATGTTTTCTCGTCTATGTCGGGAATTGGTGATTGGACTGTTTTCCGTGTTCCATTTCCTTCGGGATATCTTTGGCACAATGACATCTCAATTCAGAGGGTTGTGTTCGCTAACGGGATGTTTCACTGGAATGGTAATACTGATATTGTTGCTTATGACCCTTTCAATAGACCTGACCATTGTGATGTTATTCCTCTCCCTCGCTCGGCTGGTTGCCCAAAAGAGTTCTACTCACGTGGACTTTTTTTAGCAGCAACAGATGAAGGACGCCTTAGAGTGGGAAATAACTTTTTCATGGAAAGATTTTCTGTTTGGGAACTTGTGGATTACGCCAATAAAGTATGGGAATTGAAATATGATATTGATGTGGAGGACAAATCTGATGCTTATCCTGGGGTATATTTTCGTTCCTTCACAGGTGCTGCGGGAGACAAAGCTTATCTCGCAAGTAATACTTTGCCTATCAGGCTCTTGGACCTGAGAAATGGGTCCTTACACACTGTTTTCCGTTGCCCATCATGTGATAATTTGACTGAAGATGATGATAGCAACTCAACTGAAAGTGATGATGATAGCAGCTACCCGATTGATGATGATGATCGTTGTAGATGTTCCATTAGCAATGTGGATTTATGTTGCTTGGCTCCGTGGCCAACGCCTGTTTTAGTGCTACGAGCCTACGATAACAAAAAGGTTGTTTCGTCTACTTTGTGACTAGAGAGAGTCAAATTGTGTCTAATTCAATGCAAGTGTTGGGCCATAAAGATGGAGTATGCGGACTTTTGGAGTATTTTGGTGTTCCGGACAGCTATCCCTTTAGCAGATAAGATATCGAGTATCATATACGGAGTATGTACAAGCACCAGTGTTCGAAGTTAAAAGTTTTATTTGTATCATATTCTTAGTTCATCAAATTTTTTTACCCCTGATTAGCCTTCTTTTCTTCAAATCCTGAGTTGTCGAAAACGTTAATTGATTGTTTTTGTTTAAATCTAAATTTCGGCTAAATCAAAAGATTATCTACCGACCTTGTCAAGACCTCTTCATAAGAAGAGACTTACCAAATTACCTACTCGCAAACAAACTTAATTCAAAAGGAAAATTATCCAAAGAAACTACCCCGCCCAAACCTTCTGTGCCGTTGTGTTTAAACCAACAACATATGACCCCCGTTGTTCAAATATACGGCATTGTCATCATCAAGAAAATTACAAGTTTTTTTTTCTTAATCAAGAAAATTAAACACACTTGGGTTCGTCTTCTTCCAGTACTCCCGCCCCTCAATTCACGCCATCCCCGACTGCGAGCTTCTCCAATAAGTCTCCGACTGGTTCTGTGCCCACGACTCGTATTTGCTTTTCTTCCTCAGTTTCGTTCCCGTCCTCTGTTCCGGGTCGCTTCTTATTTCGACACCCACTGGTATATGCTTCTTTCTTGGCTGTTTTTTTTTTATTCTCTTTCAATTTCTATTATTGATTCCGCTATTTCTGAAAGTTGCTGTGACTTGTACTCACTAGAAAGGTTGAAGACAAGGTTCACGGTTAATCTCTTTGCAGCCATATTGTATGTTGTTCTTGATTCTTGAATATGTGCTTTTATGAATTATGATTTAAAGAGACAGTATGGTTGCTAATGATCACGTAGATATGTCGGTAATTACAGGAGTAATTAATTATACTAGTAAACCCTACGTTTTTCAGAGGGTTTTATTAAAAAGGTTTTCGATGAGCTACTAATCTTAATGTCGCTGAAAACCTGTTTACTTAATGTTATGTTTGTAGTGAAATGAGTCCATGAGATAGATCTTGATAGCGATCTGTTGTTGGTTTTTGTAGAATTTGGGTTTGCGATTACGGACTTGTATCTATAGATCGAGAACGGAAAATACCAAATAGAGCAGTAGAGCCGTAGAGGTAAGGTTTATGGTACCATGCACTCTATGTGAGTTCTAATTGTTACCACTTTCATTTACCGATGTGGTGGTTGTATCGTGCTAATTAACGTTGCGATTTTGAACGTAGTTTGATATTTTGATTGTATGTTACCGATTTGGATTTTCAGGATATGGGGCGAAACTGGTATGGAGCGCAAGTCACGACCCTTAGTGAATGGACTTCATTTCTTCTTAAGCGACCATTTGACAGTTTTAACATTCTCAACGAGATTGGTTCAGGAAGTTTTGGGTTAGTAATTTCTCTCTCTTTATTTTATAAAAGACGTGTCCCGTTGTTACGTGATAGAAACTTGAAAATAAAATGATTAATGACTTAAACAACCTCAATAGAACATGCATAATTATAGAAGGGTGTTGCTAGACGCAACCTAAAAAATACTACTGTAACCTATTTTTTCTATATTTCTTCCTACTTTACCCTTAATGATATTTTCTCCCTACAACTTTTTAGATAACATTTTTTTACGTAAACTTTTAGACAATTTAGCCTAATCAATTTTACAAAGTTTAACATTAGATTCTAATACAAAAAAAATATTTATGAACTTATGAACACGATGTATTGAGTAAAAATAATTGTACTTGGTTTCGCTGTTGATTTCATGCAATAATGATGAAGAATAATGTCACTATGACATAATATAGGGAGATAAGTAATGAAGGAGATGAAATAATGATTGAGGTATAATTTGTAATTTTGGGAAATATGAGGGTAGTATAGGTATTTGTGCAGGTTACGTTAGTAAAAAAAAAGTTACGTTTAGCAACCATGTTATAGAAGGTTGAAAAATTTGGAGTTTGATAGAGGGGAGGAAAATTGTTTCTAAAACTTTAAAACTAACCCATATATCTTGGGCCAGAAACTGTTTTTAACTTGGGTTATAAGATATTTGAAGCCCACAAGATTAGGCACACCCATAATTTTGGGCCATTGCTATTCCTTAGCTACTCCTTCAGTTGTGGGCCCGGGGGGTGATTAAGATTTAAGACTATGATACTCATTTTAATTCATGATTATTTGACCGATTTAAGAGTAAGTTTTCTATTGTGATTATGTGTTAATCGCATGCTTTATTTATGTGATTTTCAGCCAATTACTCAATATGATCTCGTCGCTTTGTTTCTTTTTTCAAATTATAACTTTACGTAGTTAAAGACACACAATAGAATTACTTACTATGAAAAGAAAACAGTAACAATTGAGAAAACTGTGAGTAGTACATCTATTTCCATTATCTTGACAAAATTAACTACGAGTATTTTCATTTCGTACTAATCACTTTGGGCCAACATAAACTGGCTTGATCAGTTTGATTGTATTTACAACATTAGTTCGAGAGTTCAATACACCTAAACAAACCTTAAAACAATTGGGCCCATATATTTTACAGCCCAAGCCCTCATACTAACCCACTACTTCCATCACTTCACCTCTCAAAATGCATTCTGTTTTGTGTTTAATAACTTCAATTCATTTGTTCGATTGCTCTGGTTAATGCTTAATTCTTAACTTTTGTTTTTGTTGTTGTTGTTGCAGACAAGTTTTCTTAGCCGAAGATCTTCAAAGTGGTAAGAAATTGGTGGCAATGAAAAATATCAAGCCATTGAAAGATGAGAAAGGATTTCCGGAATGCGCCAAATCAGAAATTTCGATTTTAGGCTTTTCGGTGAACAATAAGAATATTGTTGCAATGACGGGGTTTGTTATTAGAGGATCCAAAACCATTGAAGAGTTGAAACTTAGCTACGAGGGAGAAGTGTATATAATCATGGAGTATGTTGAGCAATGTCTAAAGGACGTGATAGAGAAAGAGGCGATGTTAGGGGAAGACGTGTGCAGATCGATTATGAAGCAATTGTTAGGCGGCTTGAAGTTTATTCACGGCAAAGGGATCGTCCACCGCGACATCAAGCGTATCCCACAATCTCTAATATTCGCATTATACGTCTACTTACATTATACGTCTACTCGACATTGTATATACTGTTGGCTAACGATTTTTTGTTATGTACAGCATCGAATATTTTGGTCGGGCCAAAGCCAAACTACACTGTTAAATTAGCCGACTTTGGCAGCGCGAGGAAATCCGCAACTTCCATGACTGGAGGCGTTGGCACAATAGCCTACAGGTGCAAAAAATGCTCTATAGTGTTTCAGATATTCCATTCGTCTGAGATTTGTCTCGCCTATAATTCTAATATCATGTTTTTTTTTTTTTTTGTTTAAAACTATAGTGCACCGGAAATTCTTGAGGGTGAGGTGAATTACACAGAGATGATTGATATGTGGAGTCTGGGAATTATCTTCGGTGAGATGTTGACCGGAAGAAGGTTGTTTGATGAAGCGACCACGGTAAGTCACAACAGTTATTACACGTCTAACGACCCCGTATGTGTTTTTGCTTGGTTTTTAATTAACCTATTAATGCTAGTATTTGAATAATAACATTTGAACAGAAGGCTCAGCTAAAAGCGATAGAGGTTTGGTCCGCTAAAGAGACGGTAAAGCGCTTGGAAACATTCGATTCCTGCCGTCCAAAGGCGTGTAACTTGTTAAATGAGCTGTTATGTGTTCAAGCGGAAAACAGGTCATCTGCTTCGGCCGCCTTTTATTCCTACTTCATCACAGAAGAGCCGGAGGTGAAACCAGAGGTGGAACCGGAGGTAGATGAGAGCGTGAAGGCAAAAGAAGAAGGGGAGTGGAAGAAGAAGAAAAGGAGGCGGCGGCGCTAATATGGCCAGACACCAGTGACTCTAGAAGCGGCGCTAGTTCTGACATCTTCAATGGCCGTACAATCAGGAATGCATGGCCTAGCTCCTGATGTGATGGTGGACAAAAGCTGTTTTCCGGATCCAAAGCTCACTACATGATGTAATAAACTATAAGATATTTTATACAGTTCAGGACTTAGGCATTCGTGTAGTGTTTATTTGTTATTAACCATGTTTCATCAATCATTACTTCAGGAGTCCGAGACTCCCAGGTCTTATATGATCATAACAACTCAGCAGGATATATAATTAACAAGCAAGATTAAGTCTGACACCCTTTCATCTGCAGATTGAATTAGCAAATTAGTAACATCTGACTCTGCTATATATAGATTGAAGACAATCATGATTCATGATTATAGTGGAGAAAGGAAATATTGCAGGGATTTAGGACAAAACGTAAGTAAAAGAACCAAACGAAATTTAGATAGATCAACGAAGAATGGGTAAACAGGATGTATTTTTCTCACATATTTACAATGGATTTCAAGTAAGCTCGTTTATTCACGTATGCAGTTCAGCTACTGATGTCCATGCATACTAATGTATCGACTTGGCCGACTTAAGCGACCCTGCTGTGAAAGGAATGTTCTTGCCTCCTGTGCAAAAGCTCCGCCTGTCAAATGAGGGATATTCAGCAGTCATGAGCAATTGTGGCAGACCTTTAAAAAAGGATACAGTAGTCGACCTGCAGACTCGGAATTCGTCCCCTGACAACTCTAAGGGATGCCTAAGGATAAGAGCATCTAATATCAAACATTTATCCATAAAGATGAACCCTGCTGCAGTGATCAACCAACTGTTTAACTTAGTAATGGTACATAAATTCCTGCCCTTCAATAAGCAAGGCTGTGTTTGTTTGCAGAGGAAGAGTATTCTGAGAATCTGAGGCGTAATCTGGCCATCTGGGATCATGAGGATGTCCTTGTATCATTTACAGGGCGGTCCTAGACATGTATGAATGCAACATTCAGGCAAAAATCATAACCTTTCAAATCCCGGCCTTTGGCTAATGTTAGGTACATTTTGAGCAAATCGGTTGCGCATCTTGAAGTACATTGTCCACATCTTACGCCAACTCTACCGGGGATCTCAAACTCCCTGATACTTAAGTTTAGCGAATGCAGCATTAGGGTGACATTTTTTTTTTTCTTCCCGCAAGCTAGTTTGCAGATCGAAAACTTGTCTTTCAGTGCTCATATGAGTATGATCCTAACTCCCAAGTCATATTGTGTGTGTGTGTGTGTTTTTTTTTTTTTTTTTTTTTTTTTTTTTTTTTTAAACTTATGTAATGGTTAGTTTCTATCTAAATTTGAAGCAGATGATTCCACCAAAACAAGGCAATTGACTGTTAAGTAATAGAGTATAATTGGCTATCATTGACTCATTGTTCCTCTCAGTAAGTTACTAAAATCCTTGTTATTTTTACTAATCATTTATCCCTTGAAGTAGCCTCTTCTGGCGCGCAGATGAGTAGATGGCAGTCCTTTCATGCCGACCAACATTCAAAGTTTCGGAGGAGGAAACCAAAAGTTTAGAATGATCTACAGTCTACAGCCCTCTACAAGTAAGCATCAAAGACGCTGTCAAAGAACTTGAAGGAGAAGGGGGCCGGGTTTGTCAATCAGGTAAACTTAAGTCATCTAGACTGTTTATGTGGCAGACATCGGTTATTATAGACTTGAAGGACACCAATAAAAAGAAGGCCTAGGAACACAAAACTTACAACCGTTTAAAGCTAAGAGAGTGAAGCGGTTAACCTCGGGATTAGGGGCGGTTACTTGAACCGGAGATGCAGTATGAAATAATACACCAATACATCCTTCAATGGCCAGCATCAAAGGAGTCTTTGCTTCTTTCAAAAAATTTGGTTAGAAAAACTGTAGTAGCTCCGTTGCACCATCTAGTGCCAGCAGATGCTCGATTTTCTGACAGGCCAAAGCAGTTGATACAGCAAATTAGAATCAGGTGAATATCTGACAGAACCAAGTGCAAAAGGCATGCACTAAAATCCAAGAAATTTCTGACAGTTAACATTAGTCCAAACCGAGACATCTAATTTAGCTTTAAGGAACTGAGTACATTGAGACAATCAATGACTATGAAATTGCCTGATACGGAACTAGCTGATGAAGCAGATGAACGACATATTGAAACATGTGAATAGAAATAGAGAGGCAAGATTCTAGCATGGGAACCAAAACGGAATTAATACCAGAATAAATCAATCTTACAAACTAGTCTAACTGTTATTTCTGTGACACTCGAATAGGAGTTGGCCATGGGTTCGTAACAAATGATTCAACATTGTTAAAGAGACTTTTTGGGCATGATCCACAAGTTCCCAAACAACAGAAATAATGGTAAGAGGATTTTGACTCATGGTGGGCAAAGGAATAATAACACAATGGTGAGGCTGATTAAAAAGGGTCATATGCAGCAACACAACCAAGCCCACGCCAGTAAAGGACCCCATTGGCGAACACAGTCATCTTTATTTCATGGGGGGAACGGCCACATTACTCTGAAGGGTATGGAACACGGAATATGCTCCAAGCTGCTGCTTTAGAGAAAAAACATGTATGGTAAATACATCATGGTCATTGTCTTTGCTCACGACTACCACAGTGATCGAACTCAATCTTACCAGGGTTTATAATTAGCAATGAGGCTGGTCTTATGAGAGTCTGCCCATATTCTAGTGGAATTCTCCCCCACTTGATAGCAAGTAAAGCCTACGTGACCATCCACCGACAACATCGGAAGCTACTCTACCCTATGCTTGGTGATGAGGCTACAAACAAAAAGAATAACTCGTTGCAAATGCCCTTGAATTGCACATCCCACAACATTGTCTCCGAGGTATGAGCACACTGTCACACTGATAGAGCATAAATATAGACTATAGTGGTGAATGTAATTTATTACGGAGAATGGTCATTATTATGTACCTTGTACCTACATAATTTGTTAGGAGTGATGAACTTGCTCCGTAATAAATTAGTATCACCACTATAGTCTATACTCATCCTCTATCAAACACGTATAATGTTGGATTCGGGGTGCAATGAAATCCAAACGAAAAGACAACTCTGATGGATCAGATGACAAAGAAGTTGCTGTATTCATAGCATCGGCACGAGGTATAGGGTACTATATATAAAAGCGACATGCAAAAATCAAGCATACTACCTATAACAAAAAGCACCGTAATTTCGAAGACAATCCAATTACATAAACATGATTTGAAATCACAATTCATAAATTAGAATACATGAACAAACCCAACCCAAAGATCAAAATTTGAAGTTTTATTTGGGGAGAGAAATAGTGGATTGTTGCATGATTTTGTTTTTTTAAATATAACAGTCCCATGAATTGATTCCATTACCTTTGACAGAGGTTGAGTAAAGAACAAGCCTTTTAATCATCTTACTTGACTTCTTCATTTAATACAGGGTGTTTATATAACACATAAAACCAAAAGCCCCTGAATCAACAAAACAGAAAAATACAGCTGATTAGTGAAAAATGTTGCAGATCTAAGGGTGAGGGATTCCAAAAACACAATCTAATCATATAAACATGATCTTAATTAATACCCAAAAAGTAGTGAAATGGGAGTCGGAAGAATGGATTGTGGCACTTCCGTCGTCATAAGACTCTTAACAAGTCAGAATGGTCAGTGAGGAAAACCACTAGTAGTATACTCCTACAATCCTACTCCACTATGGATATTGCAGTAATTTTAAAGCGAGAGTTTGAGACCGTCTCTTCATATAAAACCATTTGGTAAGTGATTTTTGAAGTGGTGGGACGTGTCTTTTGAACTAAGTTAGCAAACATATATGAAGGGTATTTTGTTATTTTTTTTTTACTTTATATGGTGAGATGAGGAGAGATAAATGAAGATGTGGTGGGACATATGATCAAAAATGGATACATATACATTTGTAAATGTATATCCATACACAAATAGTCTTTTTCTTTCTAAAGGCGCTAATATGTGCTCGAAATGTACCTATCATTAGAAGAAAGCCAGGATCTAAATGGCTCTAATACATATGTGCCCGAAACTTGAATTTCCGTAGCTAAAACTCATATGAAAAGTGAGAGTTACGATTGATGATAGACCACCGTCATACGCCATGATTCAGAATTGGCAAACTGGTTAAATGCCAAAATTGTGTCACATCAACCAACGTATGTTGTCTAAAAACAAAACCGTCTATAATTACTATTTGGGAAAGTTGTATACTATATGGCCATAATGTCGTTTCACGTTATCCTATAGCGATAGGAAAGTGATAAGATAATGATGGAACAAGTTATGAATGGAGAAAAAGAGAAGAAAGTTTGTGTAACAGGTGCATCAGGTTACATTGCTTCTTGGATTGTCAAGCTCCTGCTCGACCGAGGTTACACTGTCCATGCCAGTGTTCGTAGCCTAAGTATGTTCTACCTTATTCCTATACTCATTTTAACGAAACATGTTACGAACAATTCTAATTTGTAAAAAATAATTGTGGCAAATTAATGGGGTTCAAGGTTGCGCAATGTGTGCTAATTTCATATGTTTGCACTTTTTTTTGTGCACCATCTGTTTTAGTTGGGGAACGAAATGATGATAAGGATGATGGGAATCCAACAAAAACAGAACATTTGCGCGCATTGGATGGAGCTGAGACAAGGCTTCATTAGTTTAAAGCCAATCTTTTGGAAGACAGTTCCTTCGATTCAGTTGTTCACTGCATCTCCTGTCGTAATAGAAACATCAAACCCACAGGTAAAGTATAACGATCCTTATATCCTTGTACCTATCGTATTTAGGCCTTTAGCATTTGGCTTGTGATGAATTCATGCCCCAAACTCACTTTGGTTAATTAGGAATTCAGCATTTTGGTTTGGAAAACAGGCCGGCATTTATTCAGAAATTAGGTTCAGCTACTGATTTCAGTATCTCGCAAATAATACTTTCCCTATCATGCTCTTGGACCTGAGAAATGGATCCTTACACACTGTTTTCCGTTGCCCATCATGTGATACTTTAACTGAAGATGATGATAGAAACTCAACTGAAAGTGATGATGATAGCAGTCACCCGATTGATGATTATGATGATCGTTGTAGATGTTCCATTAGCAATGTGGATTCATGTTGCTTGGCTTCGTGGCCAACTCTTGTTTTTGTGCTACGATAACAAGGATGTAGACGTAGACGAAGGTGGAGCTGTTACGCTCACACGAAGGTTACTATTTCGTCTATTTTGTGACTAATTCAATGCAAGTGTTGAGCCATAAAGATGGAGTATGTGGACTTTTGGAGTGATTTGGTGTTATTGTTACAGTGTCATTGTTTTATATATTAAGACAAATAAGTTGCAATTGGACCTCGTGTGCCGTTGTTTCCCCTTTAGCACAATGAATTAAACTGCAGTCTATTGCAATTGGAAATTTAAAATTATTTATCTGGAAGCAATTTATATCCTATTACAGTGTTATTGTTTTATGGACAATGATAGAGGTCTACAATGTAAACACTTGAAAGTGTCTACGATTAGCATTAATTTTACTACACTAGCAAAATTTTACTACTCACACAAATAATTTTACTGCATGATTTTTTCAACACAAATTAATTTTACTACTCCAATCTCAATTTTACTACTATTAACTTAATTTTACATTGTAGACAAATTAATTGTGTCTACACTGTAGACCTTTAGTAATATGCTTGTTTTATATATTAGGACAAACAAGTTATTGAGTTGGAATCAATTGTCATGGTATGCTACATAGTAATACGCTTGTTTTATATATTAGGACAAACAAGTTATTGAGTTGGAATCAATTGTCATGGTATGCTACATACCATCATGTTGTACTACGCTACATACCATTATGTTGTCCTACACTACACAGTAATGCTCTTGGCTATACTTTGCCTATCATGCTCCTGGATCCGAAAAATTAATAGAATTTGAAAACGATGACAACGATAACTATCTAGAGGAGAAAGAAATCCGACTAATTTTGAGGCAGCTTTTGGAGGCCATTTTGTTCGTCATGCATCATGCATCATACACAGAGACATCAAAGGTAACAAAATAAATTGAGCTTCATAGTGATGATTATTGTTGATTAATTGTGATTCAATTGATTTGATTTGATTTGTTATTTATTGATGTTATTGTAGCTTCCTAATGTGTTGATCGGGAAAGACAAAACGGTGAAACTTGCTGATTTCGGATGTTCATCAGCGAAAGAATGGACAACTCGTATGACATGTGAAAAATTGAAAAAAAGTTGATCAGTGGGCTTCCATGAACGACATAATTGATAGAGATTTTACTTACGTCAACCTTGAAGGCCGACGACTGTTGAATCGATTGCTAACTATCAACCCGCGTGATAGAATAACGGCGTCAGAAGCCCTTTTCTCAAGATTCATAGAGCACGTTGAGAGTGATGAAGAGCTAGTGATTGACTTGTGGTCTCATCACATGAGGCGGTCACATACTATCTTGTCCAAAGACGAAATCAGAGATGATAGAGCTAGTGATTGGGGTGATTGAGCTAGATTTTAGACAAATGTGTTACACAAACTAAACGTTGATTCATCATATATTAACAGGTCAAATAGGCTCTCAAAAAAAAAAAAAACAGGTCAAATAGCCAAATTGGTATAAAAAAACACAGCTCTTTTACACATTGGTATAAAAAAAAAAAAAACTTAAGGACAAATTGATATAAAAAATGCAAGGGAATCGAATAGGCCTAACTTTATGTCGGAGATGGAAAAATCGACAAAAATTGTATTTATTTTTTTCAATAATATGTAAAATTAACCCGCTTACTAATTTTTGAAAATAAGTTTTGAGAGTATAAATATTTTTTCTAAAAAATAGGAAAGCACTATTTTACGAGATTTTGAAAAAGAATAAATGATTTTTTTGTCGATTTTTCAACGTCAATAATTAGGCTTACTTAATTCTCGTTGATATTGTCGTACGGTACATAGTATTGCTTTACCACATCTAACATGTTGGTCGGGGACGATTTTGAGAGGGCGTGCTCCTTGTATTACTCAAAAGCTACGAAGCATAAGGTACAAATTATTGCAAGCCCCTAATGATTTTGGGGACATATATTTAACTTGCAATTTATAATGAGCGTAGTTTTTGATTAAACATTCGATTCATGTAGTGTAAGGCGAGGAGTCTGCTTAATGATCTTTTGGATGTTTAATTGAGTAATCGGCCATCAGTAGCAGAAATTCGGAAATTGAAAGTCGTATGAGAGACGACCGTCATATGCCATGGATGTTTAATTGAGCAATCGGTTAAATTTGAAAGTTGTACGTGTCGCATCAACCAACGTATGTTGTTCAATAAAATTTCGTCCGTATGTCCTTTCATTTATGTCCTTTAACGTTATCTTATAGCTATAGCAAGTCCTAACAATTAAAATGCTAGCGTTTTCACGTTGGTAAGTTGTAGTTATACACAACCAAATTCAGTGGTCCATTTATAAGACAAGCAAAAATTATTGATGCTTGAAAAACAAAATCCAAGAGCAAAGTAATAAGATAATGATTTTTATTTACTTAGAAGTGATAAGATAATGATGGAACAAGTAATGAATGAAGAAAAAGAGAAGAAAGTTTGTGTAACAGGTGCATCAGGTTACATTGCTTCTTGGATTGTCAAGCTCCTGCTCGACCGAGGTTACACTGTCCATGCCACTGTTCGTAGCCTAAGTATGTTCTACCTTATTCTTCTTAATACGAAATATGTTACGCGCAATTCTAATTTGTTCTAGATAATTGTCGCTAATCAATGAGTTTCATAACGTTGTACACTATTTTGTATGTTAATTTCATATGTGCACAAATTTTTTTTTTTTTTTTTTTTTTTTTTTTGTTGAGTTGGGGTTCAAAATGATGGATAAGGATGATGATAAATTGATAATGAACTTATATATAAGAGCTTATGGTAATTTCATTATGCAGGGAATCCAACAAAAACAGAACATTTGCGCGCATTGGATGGAGCTGAGACAAGGCTTCACTTGTTTGAAGCCAATCTTTTGGAAGACGGTTCCTTCGATTCAGCTGTTCATGGATGCTCTGGTGTATTTCACACTGCATCTCCTGTTCTAATAGAAACATCAAACCCTCAGGTTAAGTTTAATGGTCCTTGCACCCTTTTGTTTCGGTTTTCTTGCCCTAGTATGCGTCTAAAGAGATCGTATTTAGGCCTTTAGCATTTGGCTTTTGATGAATTCATGCCCCAAACTCACTTTGGTTAATTAGGAATTCAACATTTTGGTTTGAAAATCAGGCTGACATTTGTTCACAAATTAAGTTCAGCTACTGATGTCAATATATACTGATTTCGACTAGGTGGACTTAATCGATCCTGCTGTGAAAGGAACACTGAATGTTCTTGCTTCCTGTGCAAAAGCTCCTACTGTCAAAAGAGTGATATTCACATCTTCTACTGCAGCAGTTCTCTATGCTGGCAGACCTTTAACAGAGGACACAGTAGTCGACGATACTTGGTTTTCGTCTCCTGAAGTCATTAAGGGATTCCCAGGGGTATGAACATCTGTTATCAGACATTTTACATACACAAAAATGATCAGTAAAGATTTATTGTTGAGTCTCTTGGCATACGCAGGATTGGTATGTCCTGTCAAAGACCTTAGCCGAGGAAGCAGCCTGGAATACCGCGAAAGAGAAGGGCATTGATATGGTAGTCATAAACCCATCACTTGTTATAGGCCCAATGCTGCAGCCAGTGATAAACTGGTCAAGTGACCAACTGTTTAACTTAGTCAATGGTACATGAATTCCTTGCCTGATATAAGCTTTACTGTTTTTTTGTATAGGATGACTGTTCTGACTACTGAGGTCTGATATGGGTTCATGGTGATGTTCTTGAATCGTTTACAGGGCGGTCTGAGACATATTTCAATGCAGTATTTGGGTGGGTTCATGTCAAAAATGTTGCTGAAGCACATATCAGAGCATTTGAGGTGCCTTCTGCTAATGGAAGGTACATTCTAAGCGAAACAGTTGCGCATTTTGAAGAAGTTGTCAACATCTTACGCCAACTCTACCCAAATCTCAAACTCCCTGACAAGTAAGTTAGTTTGTGTTAATCCAATTTCTTTGCCTGAGCTTGGCTTAAGTCCTAGACACATCATTTAATTTCTGTGGGGGCGAATCTAGCTCATGTAATGTCGGCATATTGAGGTAGCCTTTTTCTATTAGAGCATGATGTAATTAACTTTGTTATTTCTCGTCGTGTTTCAGATGCCAAGACGATCAACCGCTGCAACCAACATTCAAGATCTCTAAAGACAAAGTTGAAACTTTAGGCATTCAATACATTCCTCTGAAAGAAATTCTCAAGGAAACAGTTGAGTGGTTTAAGGAGAAGAAGTTGATTAATGCTTAATTCTTGGATGAAAAAAAAAACATCAACTTTTACTTAATTATTTTTGTGTGTGTATGAAAGGAGCCACAACTCACTGCGCATAAATCAGTATACCATGCGCGAGTATAAGTGTACTAGTATGCGATCCACAAGTGAACGAAAGGATATACATAGTTACATAATATTAGGCATAAAGCCAATTATTGAACGAAAGGTGACGGTCAATTAACATGGTATATTGGTATCAGAGTCTTAGTGACATTCAGGTCTCATATTCAAATGCTCGAAGCCCCATCGTCTCAAGTAGAATTTCAGCATAAGGTACGGGACAACCTATGCATAATTTATCATCCACACTTCAAGCTAAACCGACATTTGCGGGAGAGGGCGTATTAAGCACAAAACCAATTATTACGCCGACTTATGGTTAAGATGGCTCATATCATTAACACTTAAATTCGTACAAATGACATAATCCACGCTTTAAGGCCAAATGACATTCCCGTAATAAGGCCAGTTAGTAACGCCCAACTACTATAGTAGCTCTATCTGATACAGACTCGGATTCATCAAGTGTATTGAATTTTGGACCGCCACTTGATGGCTATTTATCTCTAGTTAATTGGCAATTAAATGAGATTAACTCCCTAAATCATGTAATATATGGAGAATCAGACTATCCATATGACAAATGGTCTAATGCGTACCATGAGAAACATACACAATGCATACTCATCACGTTAATCTCTAAGTTAAGTCAAACCATCATTATAGTGACTTGGGTCTTTCTCTAGCTTCCTCTCTAATTTCTTTTCATGTTGACAAATGGTACTCCTAACGAATCAGGTTATAGTAAATCGGCTACTTGAATTTCCGTTACTTAACTATCGTCCGAAATTGAAACTCGAATGAGAAAGGAGAGTTGCGTGCACGCAGTTAATAACCACTGTCATATGCCAAGAGCATCGGCAAATCGGTTAAATGCCAAAATTGTGTCACATCAACCAACGTATATATGTTGCCCGAAAAATATTTCGTTTATAATTTCTGTTGATTAAAGTTGATACTATATGATAGCTAAGCTTATATAACGATCTAGTCCATTAATGTCCTTCCTCGTTATCTTATAGCTGTAGGAAAGTGATGAGATAATGATGGAACAAGTTATGAATGGAGAAAAAGAGAAGAGAGTTTGTGTAACAGGTGCATCAGGTTACATTGCTTCATGGATTGTCAAGCTCCTGCTCGAGCGAGGTTACACTGTCCATGCCACTGTTCGTAGCCTAAGTACGTTCTACCTTATTCCTAAACTCATTTTAATACGAAAAATGTTACGTGTGATTCTAATTTGTACAAGATTCTTGTGGCAAATCAATGGGTTTTATTAGGTTGCATAATGTACTGTGTACATGCTAATTTCATATGTTTGCACAACTTTATTTATTTTTTGGTGCACCATCTGTTTTAGTTGGGGTACTAACTACTAAATGTAGAATGAGGATGATGATCATGAACTTACTGTATTTTGAAATTTGATTATGCAGGGGATCCAACAAAAACAGAACATTTGCGCGCATTGGATGGAGCTGAGACGAGGCTTCACTTGTTTGAAGCCAATCTTTTGGAAGACGGCTCCTTTGATTCAGCTGTAGATGGATGTTCTGGTGTATTTCACACTGCATCTCCTGTTGTAATAGACACATTAAACCCTCAGGTTAAGAATTGTCCTTGTATCCTTTTGTTTCGGTTTTCTTGCCCTAGTATGCGTCTAAGAAATCGTATTTAGGCCTTTAGCATTTGGCTAATGATGGATTTACTTATTTCAATGTATAATAACTTTCGACAAGGTGGACTTAATCGATCCTGCTGTGAAAGGAACACTGAATGTTCTTGCTTCCTGTGCAAAAGCTCCTACCGTCAAAAGAGTAATATTCACATCTTCTACTGCAGCAGTTCGCCATGCTGGCAGACCTTTAACAAAGGACACAGTAGTCGACGAAACTTGGTTTTCGTCTCCTGAATTCATTAAGGGATTCCCAGGGGTATGAACTTCTGATATCAGACATTTTACACAAAAAAGTTTAGTTCAATAAGTTTACAAACTACCTTATATCTTGCCATTTGCAGGAGTGGTATGTACTGTCAAAGATCTTGGCCGAGGAAGTAGCCTGGAATACCGCGAAAGAGAAGGGCATTGACATGGTAGTCATAAACCCTGCACTTGTTATAGGCCCAATGCTGCAGCCAGTGATAAACTGGTCAAGTGACCAACTGTTTAACTTAGTTAATGGTACATTAATTCCTTGCCTGACATAAGGTTCTGTTCGTTTGTATTGGAATATAGGTCGAGTGTTCTGACTACTGAGGTCTGATACGGGTTCATGGTGTTGTTGTTGAATCGTTTACAGGGCGGTCCGAGACATATATGAATGTAGCATCCGGGTGGGTTCATGTCAAAGATGTTGCTGAAGCACATATCAGAGCATTTGAGGTGCCTTCTGCTAAGGGAAGGTACATTTTGAGCGAAACAGTTGCGCATTTTAAAGAAGTTGTCAACATCTTACGCCAACTCTACCCGAATCTCAAACTCCCTGACAAGTAAGTTAGTTTGTGCTAATGCAATTTCTTTGCCTGAGCTTGGCTTAAGTCCATTTAGAGTTTAGACACATCATTTCTGTAGGACCGAATCTAGCTCATGTAATGTCGTCATGTTGAGGTAGCCTTTTTCTATTAGTGCCTCATGATGTAATAAACTTTGTTCTTTCTCGTCGTGTTTCAGATGCCAGGACGATCAACCGCTGCAACCAACATATAAGATCTCTAAGGACAAAGTTGAAACTTTAGGCATTCAGTACATTCCTCTAAAAGAAACTCTCAAGGAAACAGTGGACTGGTTTAAAGAGAAGAAGTTGATTAATGTTTAATTCGTGGATGCAAATAACATCAACTTTTGTTTTGTGTGTGTGTATGAAAGGAGCTATGCGATCCACAAGTGACCAAAAGGATATACTCGTATATACTCGTATATACTATGCTTAAAGTCAAAACTTATGGTTGAAATGTTTCGTTAACACATGCATATATATAAATGCCGTGACACAATATAATTCACGTTTATACGCTAAATGACATTTCGGTAGATAGGGCCAGTTAGTATAACCCAATTATTATAGTAGCTCTATTATCTGATACAGTCATACATGACTGTACTTTATACCAGTTTTGTTATCAGTGGATCATCCGTTACTATCAACTCTATAAGTCCGACCAACTTTATGAGTTGTAATTTTAAATGCGCAGCAAAAAGTAGATTGCACTTACTTTAGAGACAGAAATGTCACATTTATTTTGCTATAATATCTATAAAAAGAATTTAATGCACAACTTTGCATGAAAATTAACCCATCTGTTTTTCTGCCCTACTTATCAATGCCTTTACTGGTAATGTACAAAGTTGGTCAACCTTGCTGTATATAGTAGTTCAAATTTCATGTAAGTTCAATTTGGCCACATTTCACCCCTTAACATTATAAAAGCAAAAGCAAATCGAATCAAATCATATCAAAGATGAGTCGTGTAGGAGAAGGCAAGAAAGTATGTGTAACGGGGGCTAATGGTTTCATTGCTTCTTGGATCATTAAGCTCTTGCTTGACCGTGGTTACTCAGTCAACGCCACGGTCCGAAATCTTAGTATGTTATTACTCATCCTAATAATTCCTCCATTTTGTTTGAAATCTTGATTCAATGTGTTTGATACTTGTACTGTAGTCCTCGTATTTAATTTTAACTCGTCTTGCATGATACGGTCTTACAGTAGAAGATCCCAATAGTTAGGTTACGGGTTTTAATGTTCGATTTTTCAGCACCTGTACCTCGGCCGCCAGACCTCCAAAAATCGAAAAATGTAAAGTGAAATAATTATTTTCATTTAATAGAGGGATCTAAAGGAGAGGATATGTTTTGCAGTTTGCCTGAAGTAGTAACTTTTGTACTGTAGACTTATTGAATGTGACTATGTGAGTAAAATATGGTGTTAAATTTGGTGGTTGAATTGGTTGGTTCATTTTTAGAAAAAAGTTCTTCACTTTAGTAGTAATCTGAGGTACTGATGGGTTAAATTTAGATGTTTGGCTAAATGTAAGTGTGATTTTACAGCTGTATGTCAGAAATTTCTTGGATTCTGAATGTCTTTTGAACCTGGTACCGTCAGAAATTTACCTGAATTAAATTTGCTTTAATGGTTTGCTTTGTTCTGTTTTGCTGTGCAGGTGATCCTGCAAAAACTGAGCATCTGCTGGCACTAGATGGTGCAAAGGAGAGACTGCACTTTTTCGAAGCGAATCTGTTAAAAGAAGGTTCCTTTGATGCTGCTATAGAAGGATGTGTTGGTGTATTTCATACTGCATCTCCTGTTAAAATCATTGCCCCTAATCCTGAGGTTAATTTCTTTCACTTTCTTAGCTTTAATTGGTTCTATGCCGAATTTAAACCTCTATCAAGGCCTTTTGTTAATTGGTGTTTCTTCATTTTTGCCATTTGTTCTGGTTTTTTGGTATCCTGTAACTGTGTCTGTCGCGTAAACACAGTCTATATGAGATAAATACCTATGTTCTGTCTATAAACAATGCTGAAATGATCCGGACAATCAAAGCCAATATCGTAAATTTGGAAATTTCAGGTTTCAGACAGGGTTCAGTGCTAAGGAACCTGCTCACTGGTTGTATTATTCAGGACTGTATAGAGAGATGAAAATCGCGTTATTATATATCAGTCAGTTGGGCACATTGTTCTATCCCTTGGTTTCTTAAAACATGCCTTTACTTGTTGCAGGAGGATATAATTGCGCCTGCAGTGAATGGAACACTGAATGTCCTCGCCTCCTGTGCTAAATGTCCGACAGTGAAACGAGTAATTTTCACATCTTCAATGGCTGCAGTTCAGGTTAACGCTAGACCTCAGAATCCTGAAGTGATAATTGATGAAACATGGTGGTCTGAAACGGAAATATGCAAACTGTCACCATTGGTTTGTGCTTCACCTGCTAATTACAAGTTACAATATTTCGACTATTGTCTTAATCAGACCTTTACTGTGGATTTTCGCTTGCTTACAGAAATGGTACTTGATCTCAAAGCTCTTAGCCGAGCAGGCAGCATGGAAGTTTGCCAAGGAGAATGGCATTGACCTGGTTTCAATAAACCCGAGTTTCTGCATTGGTCCTTTGCTCCAGCCCACAATCAATGGCAGTTCTAACTATATCTTTAATTTAGTCAATGGTACAAACTTAGCACTTAAATACATTCATGTTATGCAATATGAATCTGTGACCCTCTTGCATATACAATTTTGATCAAATACTTGCGCTAATGTGATCCATTTCTTGCGAGTTCTCAGGGTCAGAAACGTACACAAATGACAGCATCAGTTGGGTTCATGTCAAAGATGTTGCCGAAGCACACATTCTAGCACTCGAAACCCCTTCAGCCAATGGGAGGTACCTCTTGGTTGAAAGTAATGCTTATGTTTCAGATGCAATCAAGATGTTACGCGACCTGTACCCTAACATTAAACTCCCTACAAAGTAAGTTGGCATAACCCTTCTGCATTAAGTTGATTTCTAATCCTGTTCTGTATCATTGTATGTTTGTTTCAGTAGTATAACCCTGCAATCTTAATATGTCAGGCCGATAGACGACACACCACCTAGAGAAATGGCCATGGTTTCCAAAGAAAAAGTTCAGAGCTTAGGAATCAGCTACATTCCCCTGATAGACGCCCTCAAGGACACTGTTGAATGCTTCAAAGAAAAGAAGTTCATCCCACTGTAATTTTGCTGAATTTGGCTGTTTTCCTGGTAAAATTATGTACTACTACTAGATATTGTTGTTAAAGGAGAATAAATTGATAAGTATTTAATTCTTGGATAACTTTTATTTCGTGTGTCTTAAAGAGAGACCTACTCGACAAAGAACAAAACCTGATTGTTCAGGCCACCATCCTCGCCCGATGATCAGGCCGTGGACAATAACAGAAGAGACATTCAGACTCTTTCTATCACACAGGCATAATGAATATACGTACATTAACGAGTATGCCTTGTATTATCCATGATTCAAACCAAAAGACATTCGCTATATAAAGGATGTGAGGCGATATTAGCCAAATGTTTTCGATAGTAGCTCTACCTGATGCATGTTGTACTTTATACCAATTTTGTCATCAGTAGATCATCCGTTACTATCAACATTTTAATTGCAACAAACTTAATACGGAGTATGTTGTATCTTGTAAGTTTAATTTGTAACATGCAACTTAGATGTACCCTTGAATAATACGCTGCGAAAAATAAATATTGGACTTAATTTTGGGACAGAAATGTGTCACATTTATTTTGCTATAATTACCATAAAAAGAAATTTGGAATTTGCTACAGGTCTATAGTGTAAACACAGAAATTGTGTTTACAATGTAAAATTAAGTCAATAGTAGTAAAATTGAGTTTGGAGTAGTAAAATTAATTTGTGATGAAAAAGTCATGCAGTAAAATTATTTGTATCAATAGTAAAATTTTGCTAGTGCAGTAAAATTAATGCTAATTGTAGACATTTTTAAGTGTTTACACTGTAAACCTCTAGCATTGTCCAAGAAATTTAATGCACAACTTTGCATGAAAATTATCCATCTTATTGGAGGATATGAGATCATGAGTTATATTGTGAAGATTATGAGATCATATTATAGTTGGCATAATCTTTGTAGTAGGAAATAATATATTCGGTTGTACGATATGTTCACACTAGGTTGTAACTCATGATAATGCAATCCCCCTCTCTATATTCTTACATGCATGGTATGCCAACTATAATTGTAGAATTTAGAGGGGAGGAAAAATGTGAGAGTAAACCATATGGAGAAGTTTACTGTGAAACTAACTCAATTATTCTCAAATAATAAGAGGCCCTTAAATAGGCCATACAACATATCAATAATGAACAAAAACCTAAAACCTAGGAATTAATCCCAATTCCCACGTACATAAAACCCACTAAACCACTACACTAACAACTAGGAACCACTAACACATAATTAGGAAACACTAAACTAATTTTGACTAATTAATTATTTTGGATCATAATTCAACAATAATATGATCTCATAATCTTCACAATATAACTCATGATCTCATATCCTCCAATACATCTGTTTTTCTGCCCTATTTATCAATGCCTTTACTGGTAATATATGTACAAAGTTGCTCAATCTTTCTGACTTTATATAGTAGTTCAAATTTCATGAAACTTTAATTTGCCCACATTTTACATTATAAAAGTAAGAGCAAATCAAATCAAATCAAATTGAGGGAGTATATCCGTAAAGATGAGTCGTGTAGGAGAAGGCAAGAAAGTATGTGTAACGGGGGCTAATGGTTTCATTGCTTCTTGGATCATTAAGCTCTTGCTTGACCGTGGTTACTCAGTCAACGCCACGGTCCGAAATCTTAGTATGTTATTACTCATCCTAATAATTTCCTCCATTTTGTTTAAAATCTTGTTTTATTTTTTTGATTGTTGTATTTAGTTCTCGTATTTTTTTTTCTCGTCTTGCATGAAACGGTCTTATTGAATATGACTATGTGAGTAGTATCTGGTGCTAAATTTGGTGGTTGAATTTGTGGGTTCAATTTAGAAAAAAGTTCTTCACTTTAGTAGTAATCTGAGGTACTGATGGTTAATTTTAGATGTCTGGCTTAAATTAACTGTCAAGATTTTAGCTTTGTCAGAAATGTCTTGGATTCTGAATGTCTTTTGAACCTGGTAGTCTGGTACTGTCAGAAAGTTACCTGAATTAAATTTGCTTTAATGGTTTGCTTTGTTCTGTATTGCTGTGCAGAGGATCCTGCAAAAACTGAGCATCTGCTGGCACTAGATGGTGCAAAGGAGAGACTGCACTTTTTCGAAGCGAATCTGTTAAAAGAAGGTTCCTTTGATGCTGCTATAGAAGGATGTGTTGGTGTATTTCATACTGCATCTCCTGTTAAAAACATTGCCCCTAATCCTGAGGTTAATTTCTTTCACTCTCTTAGCTTTAATTGGTTCCATGTCGAATTTTATCCTGTTTCTGGCCTTCTGTTTGATGGTGTTTCTTCATTTTTGTCATTTGTTATGGTTTTTCGGTCTCCTGTAAATGTGTCTGTCGCGTAAACACAGTCTATATGAGCAAAGTACCTGTCAGTTTTACTTTGTGCATGGTTTGTCTATAAACAATGCTGTAATGATCCAGAAAATCAAAGCCAATATCGTAAATTTGGGAAGTTCAGGTTTCAGGTACTGACAGGGTTCAGTGCTAAGGAACCTTGCTCACTGGTAGTATTATTCAGGACTGTACAGAGAACTGAAAATCCACATTGTTCTATTACTTCTATCCCTTGGTTTCTTAAAACATGCCTTTAAATGTTGCAGGAGGATATAATTGCGCCTGCAGTGAATGGAACACTGAATGTCCTCGCCTCCTGTGCTAAATGTCCGACAGTGAAACGAGTAATTTTCACATCTTCAATGGCTGCTGTTCAGGTTAACGCTAGACCTCAGACTCCTGAAGTGATGATTGATGAAACATGGTGGTCTGAAACGGAAATCTGCGAACTGTCACCATTGGTTTGTGCTCACCTAGTCACCTGCTACTTACAAGTTATATTTCGACTATTGTCTTAATCAGACCTTTACTGTGGATTTTTACTTGCGTGCAGAAATGGTATTTTATCTCAAAGCTCTTAGCCGAGCAGGCTGCATGGAAGTTTGCCAAGGAGAATGGCATTGACCTGGTTTCAATAAATCCGAGTTTCTGCATAGGTCCTTTGCTGCAGCACACAATCAACGGCAGTTCTAACTATATCTTTAATCTAGTCAATGGTAAAGCTTACACTCGTGTTATGTAAAATGAACTGTAACCCTTTTGCATATAGATACGATTTTTATCAAAGAATTGACGCGAATGTGGTTTGTTTCTTGTGTTCTCAGGGTCAGAAACGTACACAAACGGCAGCCTCAGTTGGGTTCATGTCAAAGATGTTGCTGAAGCACACATTCTAGCACTCGAGATCCCTTCAGCCAATGGGAGGTACCTCATGGCTGAAAGCAATGCTTATGTTTCAGATGTAATTAAGATGTTACGCGACCTGTACCCTGACATTAAACTCCCTACAAAGTAAGTTGGCATAACCCTTCTACATTAAGTTGATTTCTAATCCTGTTGTGTATCACTGTATGTTTGTTTCAGTAGTATAACCCTGCAATCTTAACATGTCAGGCCGAAAGACGACACACCACCTAGAGAAATGGCCATGATTTCCAAGGAAAAAGTTCACAGCTTAGGAATCAGCTACATTCCCCTGAAAGACGCTCTCAAGGACACTATTGAATGCTTGAAAGAAAAGAAGTTCATTTCACTGTAATCTTGCTGAATTTAGCTTCTTTCCTGGTAAAATTATGTACTACTAGTAGAATTTGTTGTTAAAGGAGAATAAATTGATCAGTGTATAATTCTTGGGTGACTTTTATTTTGTGCGTGTTAAAGAGAGCCCTACTCGACAAAGAACAAAACCTGATTGTTCAGGCCGCCATCCTCATTCCTCGCCCTATGATCAGGCCGTGGACTATAACAGAAGAGACCGTCGACTCTTTCTATCACACAGGCATAATGAATATGCGTACATTAACGAGAATGCCTTGTATTGTCCACGATTCTAACCAAAAGGCATTCGCTATAAAGAATGTGAGCGATATTAGCAAAAAGTGTGCAATAGTAGCTCTATTTTATGCAGGCTGTACTTTATACTAGTTTTGTCATCAGTCGATCATCCGTTACTATCAACATTTTAATTGCAACAAACTTAAAAAAAAAAAAAAAAAAAAAAAAAAAAAAAAAAAAAAACCTTAATGAGTTGTATCTTGTAAGTTTAATTTGTAACATGCAACTTAGATGTACCCTTGAATCTGCTGCGAAAAATAAATATTGGACTTAATTTTGGGACAGAAATGTGTCACATTTATTTTGCTATGATACCCATAATAACAAATTAATGTGTCCAACTTTCATCCTTTATTATACAATTATGATACAGTTATATTTCTCCCATTTATCTTCCTTCTTTCATGCATGAAAATAGCCCATCTGTTTTTCTCACCCTATTTATCTATGTCTTGTTGTTCAGTCTTTCTGCATATAGTTGAGATTTATCAAAGTTTAATTTGTCATCTTTAACCCCTTTACACCATACAAGTACGAGCAGATCGAGTCGAAATCGACGAGTATATATCAGTAAAGATGGCTGGTGTAGGAGAAGGCAAGAAAGTGTGTGTGACAGGGGCTAATGGTTACATTGCTTCTTGGATCATCAAACTCTTGCTTGATCGTGGTTACTCTGTCAATGCCACGGTTCGAAACCTTAGTATGTTACTCATCCTACTAACAATTTCTTTGTTTCGTTTGAGTCTTGTTTTAATGTGTCTGATTGTAGTGTGGTAGTCCTCGTATTGATTTCTCATCTAGTCTTGCATGAAACAGTCTCATAGTACGAGATTTGATCATCCCATGCTAGAACTATCGAGTACATAATAATAGGCTCTCCACCTTTAAACTTTGAAGGTTAAGGGTTCGATTTTTATTCCCCGTGCTAGAAGTATTCCCTAACCAATTTTTAATTAAAAAAAAAAAACTTACACAGTTTCTTGAAAAGTACAGTTGCTTTTGTTTGGCAGTTTGGACTAATTTTAATTTGTAGTTCTGTCAGAAATTTCTTGGATTCTGAATGCCAGTTGAACTTGGTTCTGTCAGAAACTAACCTGATGTAAGTTTGCTTGTGTCATCTGCATTATTCTGTTATGCTGTGCAGGTGATCCTGTAAAAACTGAGCATCTGCTGGCACTAGATGGTGCAAAGGAGAGACTGCAGTTTTTTGAAGCGGATCTTTTGAAGGAAGGTTCCTTTGATGCTGCCATTGAAGGATGTACTGGTGTATTTCATACTGCATCTCCTGTCAAAATTACTGCCCCAAACCCTGAGGTTAACATCTTCACCCTCTTAGCTCTAAATGGTTCCATGTCGTTTTTAGTCCTGTTCTGAGACCTTATGTTTTTCGGTCTCCTGTAACTGTTTCTGTTAATGTTTCTAAATTGTTGTTGTTCTGGTTTTCCGGTCTCCTGTAACTGTTTCTGTTGGGTAAACTGTCTGTTCAGTTTGTGTAACTGTTTCTGTCGCATAAACACACTGTAGTAAGGACAAAGGAGCCTGATATGCTGCTTACTGTAGTGATATTCAGGGCTATGCAGAGAGGAAAATCGCGGTCTAATCAGTCGCTTAGGCAAATTGTTCTACAGTATAACATAGCATTCTAACACACACCTTCACTTGTTTATTTCAGGAGGATATAGTTGCGCCTGCAGTGAACGGGACACTGAATGTCCTCACCTCCTGTGCTAAATGTCCGACAGTGAAACGAATAATTTTCACATCTTCAATGGCTGCAGTTCTGTGGAATGATAGACCTCAGACTCCTGAAGTGATGATTGATGAAACATGGTGGTCTGATCCTGAACTCTGCAAACTGTCACCATTGGTTCGTGCACCTGCTACTTACAATACTTCGACTATTGTCTTAATCAAACCTTTAAAAGTGGATGTTTGCTTGCATACAGAAATGGTATTTGCTTGCAAAGACCTCAGCCGAGCAGGCAGCATGGAAGTTCGCCAAGGAGAATGGACTCGATCTGATTTCAGTAAACCCGAGTGTCTGCATTGGTCCTTTGCTGCAGCCCACAATGAACGGCAGTTCTAAATTTATCTTTAACCTAGTAGATGGTACAAACCTTAGTACTTACTAATACATAAAATGCAACCCTGTTGCGTATAGATAACAATTTTGATCAAAGACTTGACAGGGGTCTGTTTCTTTGGGTGTTCTCAGGGTCAGAAACTTACTCCAATGACAGCACCAGTTGGGTTCACGTGAAAGATGTAGCTGAAGCACACATTCGAGCATTTGAGATCCCTTCAGCCAGTGGGAGGTACCTCTTGGTCGAAAGTAACGCTAGTATGTCCGAAGTTATCAAGATATTACGCGATCTTTACCCTGATATTAAACTCGCTACAAAGTAAGTTCACATAATCATCATTTATACGTTAAGTCGATTTCTAGTCCTATTTTTCTATGTTCAGTTCAGTTGTGTAACCCTGCACTCTTAATCTCAGGCCAAAAGACGACACACCCCCTAAAGAGATGGCCGTGGTTTCCAAGGAAAAAGTTCACAGCTTAGGAATCAACTACATTCCTCTGAAAGATGCTCTCAAGGACACTGTTGAATGCTTTAAAGAGAAGAAGTTCATTTCTTAGTAATTTTGCTAAAATTGGTTGTCTTCTGGTGAAATTATGTAGCATTTGTTAATTAAATGTGGACTGTAATAAATGAATGTCAGTATAAATTAGATGACTGTATTCTAAATTTCTAGTGCAGACTGAATCTGTCAGTCACCCACTCGTGTGAATGAAATTCAACTCAGCAGGTTAAAAAAAAAAAGAACAATGTTAGAGGTCTACAATGTAGACACTTGAAAGTGTCTACTATTAGCATTAATTTTACTACACTAGCAAAATTTTACTACTCACACAAATAATTTTACTGCATGATTTTTTCACACAAATTAATTTTACTACTCCAATCTCAATTTTACTACTATTGACTTAATTTTACATTGTAGACAAATCAATTGTGTCTACACTGTAGACCTTTAGCAATATGCAAAAAAAAAATTCAAAATTATACGGATATTATACGACCACTGCTTTTGACCTGAATTGCTATTGTGTACAAGTCCTCACTCGCCACTCCTACCAAAAACAATTTAACTTTATTAAAAAAAACGTTAACAATTCAAAAAAATGAAAGAAAGGCACTTCTTTTTTCTTTCAATTACCGTAACATAATAATTAACTTACACCTTTCATCACATAATTACCCTCGACATGCATAATGTATGTTCATTTTTTTTGTTTTTTTTTTTTTTGACAGAGTATGTTCATTTGTTATGCACCCTCAATTGTCCTTTTTATCATTTGGTTGTTTACTAAGTTTAAGGGGACTATCTAATTAGTCAATTAATTAATCCTAAAAAAATGTTGAGGTCTAATAGTGTTGTTATCCACAGCTAGGAATAAAATTGGAGTCTAGTAGTGTTGTTAATCCATAGCTAGGAATAAAATTGGAGTCCAGTAGTGTTGTTACTTGTTATCCATAGCTAGGAATAAATTGGAGCGATGAAAAATATTAAAAACACAGTGTTTATGAGTGTTTTGTCACGGGGAGAATTGTGTGTCACTTATTATTTTTTTTATGGATGTATGGAATACGATGTAATTAGAGGATTTGACTTTTATTGATGTTGCGGATTTTATTGTTCTAATGTGTTGGTCGGAATATACAATACAATGCGATAAATTGGCGGATATGTTATTGGTTTATTGTAAAAGTGTTTCCATTTATAGCTTTTAAAACTATTTTGTAGGTAATCGTGTTTGTTTGTATAATAGTGCTCTTGAAATCTCGTCACCTACTACCGACAAAGTGTCAATATCTGAAGCACCAAAATACTATTTGGTGAGATGCTCACATGCCAAACACTATTCAATGAGCCTAATACGGTATGACTCCTGATACGGCAAGACTCCTGATGGTATGAATCAAAACTAAAGTTTTATTATAATGTGCCTCGCAAAATCATTGGAATTGAGTTTTTAGACGATAATAAATATAAAATAGTCATCTATTTATAATTTTTTTTTCTACGTAGCATTTGACGGTTCAAATTTACGTAGTGTAGCGATAAATTGGTTTCAGTTACAAGTACAAAAAAAACATGGGCAAGTTATGTTAATTCCTAGTTGCTATAATATTAGGTACTCCATCTTACAAGTTTTGTCAGTGTCTCGTAATCCCAACATCCCTAAATATGAAGGTAAAAACTCTTCTCGAACTACCTAGATCCGCTAACTATGTCGCATTTTTTTCTCCCTAACTATATCGCATTTTTTTCTCCTCGCGTATAATATATAGTTTTGCTTTAATTTTCTTAATATACAATTAAGTAAAATATATAAAAGATATGGTAAATCTATTTTACATCAAACGCTACGCATTTATTTTGCATTTTTCTTCTGGATTTCAGTTGAATTCTCAATTTGCCTTTTCCTGCTCCCGTCGCTCTCATCATCTTCAGGTTCTTATTTTTCGTATTTTGCGTGATGCAAACGAAAACTTTACCGCTAACGTAACTTTTTTTATTTGGGTCAATCTGAATTAGCTTATGCATAAGTTTTCAATTTCTGTAGCCCCTTTTTAGAACATTGGCGCTCCTTTTCAGCCCAATGCAGCACTACTCATTAACCAACTTGTTTAGGCGATCCAATTGGGCTCTCCAAAAGAAAAGAAAACACCAATCGAGATTATTGTTAAATAACAAATCAAACAACAAAGAATGATTTATGTAACTTTCTATTACGTTAATGATCATCTATCGACCGTCTTTAATAATATTTCTAGAGTGTTTGAGTTTCTCGGACGTTTTGTTGCAAACGATAGTGCGTCTGATTTTCTTGAGTAAAATACTTATGGGGATGATTGTTCGACGAGTCTCCTCAATGTTAGGCTTTTCACCTGATATAGAATTGGGTATTGTAAGGAGTCGAGTAAGCGGATGGAACATTATGCGCAGAATCATTATGCACAGAATCTGTTGAATGAACTTCAGGGTGTTCAGCCAAGTGACACATATTCAGCTCCAGCTACCATACAACCGTATTTCATTAACTAATGGCCAGAAGCAAAAGTAGAGGACAAAAACTCGGAGACAAACCTTGAAGCAAAGGGGAGTGTAAAGGCGAAAGCAGGTGCACAGTGGAGGAAAAAGATGATGAGGAAGATGCGCTAGTATCACAAATCCACATGGTGTTAGGGCTCGCATTATACCAGCTATGTCATATGTTGATCACTCGCTAGAGTGTTACGATCAACACTTTTTATTGCAATCAACCAATTGGAGGGGGTCTGATTAATGAGGGAAAGAGTTAGTTGCATTTTGTGTCAAAGATATCACAGAAGCACACATTCGGGCATTGTGACAGTAGCGCTCATATCATGTGTATACAAAGTTTGCATAATTCGTTTTCCAGTCCTATTTTATATGTTTGGTTCAGTTCCGTAACCCTAGAATCTCAATCTCAGTACGAAAGACATGTCGCCTCAGCCACGGTTCACAAGGAAAAAGTTCACAGCTAACAAATCAGCTACACTCCCCTTAACCACGCCCTCGAGTTTTTTTAATCAAACTCAAGGGCAATGTTTAATGCTTTGAAGAGAAGTCCATTCCTGCGTAATTCTGCTGAAATTGACCATTTACTTGATGAATTAAGAAGAAATTGTTGGGAGGTAATGTGTACTAAATGAATATGAATATGAAGCTAATTTCATACAGTACGACTGTGTTTTGCCTTCGCTTCTATTCATTTCACTGTGCACAAAATCTGATGCAGTATATTTATTCAGACAAAAAAATAAATGTTTCCATAAATACATCAGAGCCTAGTTTCCATTAACAGCTCGGTGTTAAAACACCAGCAAACTGAGTAAGGTTGTTAGGTTGAGTTGCAAAGTGAGAAGGCACTAAGGAAATCTAGGGTGCTAAACTCATTTGCCATATAATCAGTAGGTTAGCGTGGTGATCTTGACACTATTGATCAACGCTATTACACGATTATTACATCAACTTGATCTCATTCCCGGCCAACCTTCGCAAAAACATTCTTAGTTACCACAATTCCACAAAAACTGAGGACGATTAAGATTTCCTCACCACAATCACTTAAACGAGCTGACACAATTAATCAAATGAGTGTCTCCAAGTGTTGTTCATGCTTCAGCCTTCTATACTACATGAACAGGGACACGGCCTTGACTATTTGTCAGCCCTGCACTAGGCCATTACCATTGCAGAATGTGTAGGGAAAAAAGAAAAAAAAGGTAGCAGGTTACGGTAGGAGGTTACAGCGTTAAGAGTGCAGAGCCTGCACATCAAACACTCAAGCGTAAATAGCAACTCGGGGGTGAGATGCTAAACAATACAGTATATGAGAACATCCATTCAGATTATTGCGATAATATAGACTCGGTATTATCATCACAAGGGAGTGAAAATACGCGGGGTGGAAATCAGCAATACCAAATGCAGTAACCCGCAAGGATTTTTTTCCTATGACAGTAAGCCTAATCATGGCACTACCATCCACAGACGTCTTTGATTAAGTAGCATTGCTTTCATGAAATATAACAAGTGAGCGCATTACACGTCATAGAAACATACACACAACAAGTCAACCAAGGGAAAGGTTGCCATGAGAGAGATGTGGCTGAAGCCAGAACCCTCTTTAAAGCCACCAAGGTAAGCCAGTAGACCACTACTTCACGACCAAAAACTGGTAAAAACTTGAAACTCTCCAAATGAAATCTCAATTTGCAGAAACAAATACCCAGGTCACTGAATTCTTCTACGTAAGCTACTATTCTATCCTTACATACTTCATCTCACCAAAAGTCTCAGGTATACAAACGTCAAATCTTCCATATAGAATCTGCGTCCCAAACAATCAAATGGGATCCTGTCCATAATCTTCCTGATAGTCTTTCTTAGAATAGCCAAGTAGGTATGAACTGGACTCTCACTAATCACCAACTCAACATAAAGCCTCGCCCCAGGGAAAAAAAACGCTGGACATATAGAAATGCTTACCAAGTTACCAGTGACCGTCTCAACTCTACATCAGGGTTACATACCAATTCACATAAACAAATTACATCACCCCAGTACGCCACCCATCAATAAGAAAAGAAGACACCCTTGTGCAGCTCTTATATGTGCTCCACAAAGTTTTAATACAAAGTCTTATATTCCCAAACTAAAACCTCAGCAAGCAACTTTTCACAACACCTCTTCACAAACCAAACTCACAAAAGCCATTACAAAAACTAACTCTTAACTTTCCACAATTCAATACTCACAAGTCATATAGCATACAGTCCTCAGTTTCCTGCAACATATAGTTCAAGTGAATAACCCTAGTGGCCTAATCTCCAAAGGCCAGAGCCACCAATAGTTCTATCAAACAAGCCTACAAGTGATATACAGCATACACATTTCTCATGCACCCCCGACAATAGCATCTACAACATGAACCAATACTAAAATATAGATGGCAAATCATGGAAGACAAATTCAGGACTCTCTTTGAATGGGTGGGGTCTCTATTATGAATCAGGAGAAGTTCTTAGGGAAGAGTACCTAGGGGTCACCTCAAGAGGAGGGGCTCCTAGTTCTCTCTTTTTCATCTTATCTTCAAAAAAAAAAAGAACGATGATAACATCCCTTCACAACAGTATGACACCAGAAGCCAGATCCAAGCCACAAAGGCTGTACGAAATCAGAATGCTGGGTCATTATGCTCATCCAGCAAGACAACTCAGTCACAAGAAGAGTGTTCCCTTCAGTAGCATCACCAACACACCAAAACAAAAAGACACAAATTCTTTTCATTATAGGAGACAGAAGATCACTGCTTCAGAGGACATCATATGATCATAAAGGAAAATTGAACGCTGTGATACTACTCTGCCATAAGCACAGATGCACACAAGAATTAGCCATCAGAGTTCAAAATGTGCCAAAACTACAGCCTCATTACCGTTTGTCCCCTCGGCTAAACGCACATGGATACTGACTAACAACCTCTCCTTTGACAAACCCCATTCTTTTCATTTTTAGGAATACCCATATATAGAATTGTGGAGAGTTCGATGTAAAGTAAAATGCATACTCACAATGCGACCAGAGGAACCTCCGATCATCCTTATCAGTACCAACCTCCCCCCCCCCCCCCCCCCTCCTTTCCAAAACTAGATAAAACAAGAACAAGCATCCAACCACAACACGCAATTAATAGAACCTACAAACTAGAGCCTTCTTATACTGAAGTGCTGAACAAACTTGTAAACCAGCTGCTGACAGTAAGCTTTACTTGCAACTTTGCAAGGCCCATTCCCATCAGAGACACGTAATACAACCATTCAAGAAAAGCAGACCAAAAAAAAGAAGAAGTTAAGATAAACTACTGTGATAAACATAAGATTGGTGATCAAAACAGAACCTTCCTCACCAAAGACAGTCATAACCAAAAGGAATATTTCATCAGCACGAGAGATAGGCACTTGACAACTCTAAAAGTCTAAAGTCATTTGCATGCACAAAAGTAGAAACTATTGCAAACCCTTCGCGCAGTCTAACACTATATACTTGAAAGCCCATGCAATTAATCGTCTAAATGACCACTGACAAGAAAGGCACAAACTAGATATCCCCGCAACATCAACTCACTATACAAGAGCAAGAAAGAGATCAGCCACAGTGGCTACAGGAAGTGAAAAAGTTCTGCATTTGTGTGACTGTATCTATCAACATGCCTTACGAAAATGGAATGTCGTAGTACCATTCCAAAAATTACATGTACCCAGAAGGCTCCCCGTACCTAATTATAAGTTTATAACTACCTTTAGCTTCTATTCAATCAACAGTTCAGCTCAACGCATTTTAGCAATCAAACAACAAAATCCGCAAAGGTTTTCTGACTACGACAGAACCCTACACATGTTTCCATCATCCACAGACGTGTCTCCGATAAAGTAGCATTGCCATGAAATATAACAAGTGAATGCATTCCACATTATAGAAACATATACTCGGACATAACAAGTGAACCGAAAGAAAGGTTGCCATGAGATGAGAGGGATGTGCCGAAACCAGAACCCTCTTTAAAGCCACATATTTACTGTCGCTCCCCTATAACAGCCATTGAGCTCCACCTCCCCCCCCCCCCCGAGGAGACTATTACTTCACAACCAAAAAATGGGGAGTACGTATAAACTTTCCAAAAGAAATCTTGATTTGCAATAACAAATACTCCCTCCATTTCAATGAATTGTTTACATTGGGTTTGGCACAATAACCAAGATGAGAACTAATTACTTTCCTAATCAAAGAATCATGTTCTAATACAATTTTGCTAATGCTCTTTCCCTTTCTCTGCTCCCCCTTACTTCTCTCACCCCTCCCCCTTTGTTCTTCCACCAGACTATCATGATCAATCTACAAACAAACCCACAATAATCCCACAATAATCTCATCCAGGTGATGAAATCACTAGGCAAAGAGAGAGGAAAAAAAAACACGAGAGCGTTGATATTGAACCCAGATCCCGCCTAATACCCAGATTTTGGCCCCCAAAAACACACGGATATACCCCAAAAAACCCAGATTTTAAGTTACAAAAACCATAGAAATACAATTTAACTCACAATAATCCAGGTGATGAATTCACGAGGGAAAAAAAGATTGTTGATGGCAAGACACATGTTTTTCCAAAAAAAAAAAAAAAAAAAAACCAGCTTTTTCTTGGAGATTCGATTGAAATTTCAGAGATTAGATGGTAGAATTTGATTAAGAGAGAGCAAAGCGTTCGAAGAGGAGAGAGATGAATTGAGATCGACATTCAGAGGAACATTGAAGAACCCAGATGAATGGGAGAGGGTAGGTGAGTGAGGATCAGTGGGTTGAAATGGAAAATTTGATTGAGTTGGGAATACTAAAGGGTTTGGTGGATTAATATTTGGGGGGAAATGTTAGGGTTAATTGTGTTTATTAACTAGGTTTATAAGATTAAATGGTCAACTAAGCAAGTATTAAGGGGGGGTTAGTAAGGGTACAATGGGAAATTCAAGTGGGTTAATTTGTCCCAAAATAGAAACGTAAACAATTGACTGAAATTGCCGAAAATGGAATACGTAAACAATTCATTGAAATGGAGGGAGTACTACCCTCCGTGCGGCTTTAAACTTCGTAGGGCCAACGGACACGCTTCTTAAGGTGGGTGTACACGTTAATCGGCTAATCGAAATTTAAAAAAAAAATTGCATGACGGGTTAGATAAAATATTGATCTAACCCGCCATGCAATTTTTTTGGAACTTAGATCAGCCAAAAAGCGTGTACACCCACCTTAAAATGCGTGTCCGTTTACCCTATGAAGTTTAAAGCCGCACGGAGGGTAGTACTCCGTAGTCAAATTACCCGGGTCACTGGAATTATACCTAAAATTCTATCGTGACTTCATATCACCAACTGTCTCAGCCTCAGGTATAAATAATCAAATCTTCCAACTAGCATGTACGTCCCAAAAGATAAAACAGCATCCCATCCAAAATCCATCCTAATATACTTTCTTTAAATAGCTAAGAAGGTATGAACTGGACTTTCACTAATCACCAACTCAATACAATGCCAAAACACAGAAAAAGAAATGCTTACCAGTGGCCGTCTCGACTCTACAGGATCACATGCCAATTCAGATAACCGAATTACGCCACACCAACCATAACACCTCTTCACAAAGCTAGCCCACAAAACCCATAACAAAAACCAACTCGAAGTTCCCACACTAAGCAAAACTCAAAAGTCATGTGACATACAGTCCTTTGTCTTCTGCAACATACAGTTTTATTGCAATTTATCAAAAGAAAAAAAAAAGAACAAGAAGAGTTCCCTAAGTGCATAACGCTAGTGGCCTAGTCCTCAAAGGCCACAGACACCAAGAGTTCAATGCCAATCATGGAAGAAGAAACGAGGGTTCTCATTGAATAAATGGGGTCTCTCTAATGAATCAGATGAAATTCTTCGGGAAGAGTACCTGGGGGATTACGGCCTACCGCAAGAGGAGGGGCTCCTAGTTCGATGACTACGACCACAACATTCATTCACAACAGTATAACACCAGAAACCAAATCCAAGCCACATAGGCTATACGAAAAGAGAAGGCTGGGTCATTATGCTCATTCAACAAGAGAACTTGGTCACAAGAAGAGTGTCCACTTCAGTAGCATCCCAAACACACCTTTCTTTACACGAGAAAGAAGATCACAGCTTCAGTCATCATCATATAGTCATAAAAGAAAATTAAAAGCCATGATACTACTCCACCTTAAGAACAGATCCACGCGATAATTGCCATCAGAAATCAAATGTGCCAAAACTATATCCCTCCTTATCGCCAGTCCCCTCGGTTAAATGCACATGGAAGTTGACTAACAACCTCTCCTTGACAAACCCTTTTCTTTTCTTTTTAGTGATGCGCATATATAGAAATCTCAAACAAAGAACAGTCAGTGAGTTGCGGAGAATTCAGCGAAAGAAAATTGCATACTAATGCAACCAGAGGAACCTCAGATCATCTTTATCAGTACAATCCCCCCACCCCCACCTCCTTTCTGAAACTACATAGAACAAGATCAAGCATCCAAGCACAACACACAATAAATGGTTACCTACATAAAGAGAGCACTTGTAGCCAATAGGCAATCGACTTATAAAACCTAGAGCCTTCTTATACTGAAGTACTGAACAAACTTTTAAACCAGCTGCAGACAGTAAGCTTCAGTTGCAAGGCCCATTGCCATCCGAGACACTCAGACACATAATACAACTTAACTACAAAATTTAGTTGACTTTTTGTTTTAATGTACTGTGATAAACTTAAGACAAATTATAAAAGCAGAACCTTTCATCAGCACAACAGATAACCACTTGACAACTCTAGAGTCATTTACATGCATAAAAGTAGAGACTCTTGCAAACACTTTTTGCAGTCTACCATTTATATTTTATATACTAAAAAGTCCTTGCAATTGATCTTAGAAAATGAGCCCTACGAACAAAGTCAACAAACTAGTTATCCCTGCAACATCTACTCACAATTGACAATACAAGAGCAAGACAGAAATCAGCCACAGTGGCGCCAATAAGTGAGAAAGTTGCAGAATCGTGTGACTGTTTATCAACATGCCTTATGAAAACGGAATGCCGAGATACCATTCCAAAATTTACATGTATACGAGAACTCGAGAAGGCATGGCACCCTGATTACAACTACCTTCAGCTTCTACTCAATCAACAGTTCAACTCGAAGCATATTATCAATCAAACAACAAAATCCAAATCTCCTCACACAAAACAAATTCCACACAAAACATCAAAATTTATCAGCAAAGAAACAAAATGCGAAAATAACAACACAAAGATTTTCATCCATCGTAACAACAATTCTGTCAACCTTTATACGCAAATACATTATGCCAGATATCAATAATCCCGAAACCACCGGGAAAATTCTCTGAGTGTAAATGTTTCACAAGCCATTATTTCCAACAACAACGAACAAAGCATCATCCTAATCTCCAAAGACGAATACAATCAGATTGTTCACCATTCTTCTCTCTTCAACATCGTAAAACAGCGAAAAAGACGAGGCGAGATAATCAACGATATTTAATAATAACAACGAAAACGAAACCACAGAGAAACAGAACCTTCAACTTCAATAAAATCACTCATCAGATGACTTAATGATGAAGTTTTGGCGACTGATAGGATTCATAACAACAGGTGGTCCAGCAGTCCTCGGCCACGCCTGAAACTTCTTGTCGGTCTCCGCCCACCACTCCTTGTTCGACACCGTCGACGGCGTCGTTCCTACGCCACGTCATCATTTCATAAGATCCGCATATATTTTTACCAAAATCGCAACAAAAATAAACGTCGAAAAATTAGGTTTAATTTTTTTTGTTACTGCGATAAAATTGAATTGATGATTATTACCTCCGAAAATCTTCTGATCAGCCATTAAATTGTCGCATACGTAAGCAATTACGAAGGATCCAGCGAGCGATCCGACGATGTATTTTGTCGCCATTGTTGAATCTTACTGAAGAAAAAAAACGCCCAAAAATTAGGGAAAAATTGAGTGATTTAATTATAGGATTAATCTGCTTGAAATTAATCGAATTAAACTGCGATTAAGAAAATATTGATGAAGAAATCGGGAAACTTACCGTGAGATGAAAAAGAGGGAAAATTTTGGGGAAATTTCGAGGAGAGAGGAAGTTATGAAATGGAGTGGGAGGGGGTTTTGTTCGGCTGTGAATGTGAAGTGAAGTGAGAGAAAGTTGGACCGGCAACGTATATGAGATTATGGGCTTTTTGGTAATGGGCTCGATTTATTGAACAAAGCCCATATGATTTTACGGATCAGGTAGAAAATACGGTTTTTCTAACGTGTGTCCCAATGGTACGTATTTTTTTTTAGAAGAAAACGGAAATGGATTGTGGAAATTGGAATTAGTATAAACTCGGGTCACGCGATTTGATGATAAATCGATTACTTGTTGTTTTAGGACGGAATATACGCGAGATTGATACGGTATGTGTTTAGAAGTTAAAAGAGGTGTAAGTTGTAGGGTGAATGCGTAATATGTAGGTGTGACGATAATTCAAAACCGTCCATTCAAATGTAGTTGCGAAGTGTAGTGAGGTCTGTTTGGGAGATTTCTTGAATGCCATATAACCAAAATCAAACTTCATTAAGTTAAAATGAAAAATGAGGAGAGTTTACTCGTTTGGCCAACATTTTTTACTTAATCTAACTTTTAGAGTTTTACTTGATTCTTTTCATGTTCAAAGCATCATAAACCAAACAAGAAAAAGTGGAATCATATGTTTTTCATTGTGACCAATTCCCATGGTCACAACACAAAATTGAACTTTATGATCAATATCATAACCCCATAGCTTGGGAAATGGGCGAATTAATTTCAAAAAATGTTCAACTTATTGGTGATCGAGTACAGTACACTGATAAATCCCAAAGAAAAAATGGACTATAATATTATTGATCTTCAAAGAGCCATGCCTCACGCATGCAATATTGTATTCAAGAAAAGTAAATATATCGTTGTTTCTAAATAGAACCTACGGCGTATGAGAGTTTTAAATCAATCAGGAGTGGTAAAACGAGGAGTAATACCTCAAGATACATTTTACACATTAGGTTTTGGGCCTCCATAGAAGATAAGACGGCCCAAATCAGGGTCATCATGATATCCACCATCTAGTGCAGTATAAAGTCCAGGACAATCAATAAATAACTGGGTGTCAGGTGGATTAACATTGCTGAAACTTTGATCAACAACGGTCGAATGGTAAAAACAAGATGAGTACTTCGGATCATCATGCGCCAAAGCTGAATTTCCCATTGATGGTGGTGGGAATGTTGGTCCTGGATTATTGATTTCTCCTCCGAACTCGACTTGATTAGCCATGTCTCCTAGCGTAGTGAACAAGTTTTTGGGGAAGTATCCGATTTTATGTTTGTCTTTGCCTAGTGATACCCACCAATGTCCGTCATCTTGGTGCTATGGTCACATAAATACATTGAGAAATTACGGTCGGATTATTCATTCTCAAATATATAGTTTACGAATACAAATTCAACAACAAGAAAAAGTACAACGTACAGACACACGGCGAAGGAAAAAAGAGTGGAAACATAACACATTATTACGTACAAAAGCTAGCATACTTTTTTTTGACATGTTGTGACATTAACCATTAGGTCAATCTTGATCCGTTATTATGTTATGACATATTAGTATCACATATACGGAGTATTAAAGATACTCCGTGATAAAGTTTGTACCTTGTCGATAGAAATGTTCCAATAAACTTGTTGTCCTCCAATTACAGAATATTCATTCGCAGCCACGCCCAATGGTACGTCGGTCGAAACTTGCACAAAACCGGGGCGATCCGTATTAGTGCAACCTTTGCCTCCCGCCTACGTCGAAATGGTAAATAATAATTATGTAACGATTACACCCAGATATATATCTAATCTCTAATAGTTAAATGGGAATTCCTTACACTAAAACTTGCGTAAAGGTGCGATTCATTGTCCTTGAACTGATCTGGATTGACCTATAAAAATACAACATGAGCAGTTTGAGAAATGTAAACAAATGGTTACACACATACTTTCTTGATATATGGAAGTACTCCCTCCATTTCAAAATATATGACGTTTTCGAGTTACGAGACACTTCTTTGACCTTCGATATCTCTCAAAATATAAGGGTAAAAATTATGAAATTATGATCATGTGAAAGTATATTTCATAACGAATCCAATGGTATACTTTTTATAATTTTTGACAAGATATTTTTTCATGAAATTGAAAGTCAAAACTTGTCTCGTAACTTGAAAACGTCATATATTTTGGCATGGAGGGAGTAATTACCAGCAGTTTGGCATATTGCGCTACAATAGTAAGTCATGGAAATACTCATCGAAAAAGTACTATATATAATTGTCCCTTTTTATAAAGTTGAAGTTTGATTTGAATATGTGAAGAAATTCGAATATAACTAATCAACCAGAAAATCGAAGAAATATATATGTTATGTATGAGAATGTGATAAACGGTAATTATCTAACCATCCATCCAGCTTGAATGCTATCACCACCATTCATAAGTTTGATTCGAGCAGTGGACCATTGAGAACTTTTCACTTCCGGATTATAGATAGCAATACCAGCATTCCCTCCAAAGAATTTCTTATTCGGGTCGTTTGGTTTGGTTTGAACAACAGCATACTGCAACCAAATTTATAATTGTCAAAGAAAACTATAGACTCGATCTCTTGTAATTTTGGATACAGAAATTACGGTTTTTTTTTTAAAGAGTTAGATCGTACACAGTGTATTTTGGGTTGTTGTTCCTGCGGAGGCGGAATTATGGGAGGAAACTCGTCCCTTACATTAGGATATACGCCATTTAAGATGGGAACGGTCCCAATGGGACAACCAGGGCCTTCTAGTCCAAGCCCAGTTGTACTTTTTTGTTGTTGAATTATTGACAAGTTCCGTACAACCTGTGCATATATGTCAACTAGAAAGTATCTCGTGCTTCGCACGATAAGGTTCTATATTTAAGTCTAAAAATTTTGGGTAATTTATAATTTTTTTTGCACCGTTTATAACAATAATGTCATCAATAATGTTAAATCAACCATAAGAATGATTGTATTAAGTGGAAACTTTGATTAGTAAAAAATTTGATTGAATAATATAATGCATGCATTCATGCTTAAGTAAAAGTTAAACCACAACTAATCATTTTAAACAACAAATAGAAACCGATAACTAACACAAATACCTCTCTTTCAAACACTAACCTAGTATCAACTACTCGTCAAAAAAGTGCATTATTTTCATGCTAGAATAAGTAAATTGATAGGATACATATATTTTATGAGAGTATACAAAAATTTGTTTGTTATGCAATTGCAAAAGACACGAAATACAAAATGTAAGTTCGAGAGGGTAAGACTAATATATTTATACTTGTATTGCATGTATACTTTAATTCATATACTTTGAATATCTCAAACTACATACATTCATGCAATTAAAAAAGTTCTTTGAATATCACAAACGACATACATTCATGCAATTAAAAAGATACTTTGAATATCACAAACTACATATATTCATGCATTTAAAAAGGTACTTTGAATATCTCAAATTACATAAATTCATGTATAAAGTTATTCATGTACTATGTACTACGTACTCCATATAATGTGGATAACTGAAAATTAAATTTAGAGTAGATATATTCAAACTTAGAAAATTCATTGTACTATATGCTAAAGAGGGTAAGACTAATATATTTATACTTGTATTGCATGTATACTTTAATTCATATACTTTGAATATCTCAAACTACATACATTCATGCAATTAAAAAAGTTCTTTGAATATCACAAACGACATACATTCATGCAATTAAAAAGATACTTTGAATATCACAAACTACATACATTCATGCATTTAAAAAGGTACTTTGAATATCTCAAATTACATAAATTCATGTATAAAGTTATTCATGTACTATGTACTACGTACTCCATATAATGTGGATAACTGAAAATTAAATTTAGAGTAGATATATTCAAACTTAGAAAATTCATTGTACTATATGCTAACTTTATGTTTTTAATATCATAATATGATTTATATCTTCATAGTTTATATGTATGTTCGTTTAATATGAATTTGACCTTTATTCTATTTATCTAGTTTAGTTATATCCTAAGTGCATGTCTTGTGGTGGTTTATTGGCAAGGGTTTAAATACGTTGTACGTGTAATTTCTCAACAACATTGTACTTAGAACATGTCTATGTTTGTAAGGATTGAAATACGATGAACCTGACCAATATTAGTAGGGGTTGAAATACAATGTACAAATGTGCAAGTTTATAACCTATAAAAACTCGCCAAGTGTCTTCACCACACCGCTTAAACTCACTTTTATATATAGATATAAGATAAAAATTACTCACTTCAAAATCAAACGGAAAATCATATTTGAATTATATTTGGGCTATTGAAGTACTGATGACACGTCAAACATGCATGATGATCGTAATAATAATCGTCGCCTATGACATATGTTATAAGTTCACAAATTATGTAGAAAATTATACAACTTGCCTGGATATTTAGCGAGGGATGGCGAAAAGCTGGTTGCTCATAGAAATCGACACAATTGTATACTTGTCCGTTACTCATCTGTAATATGAAAACAATTGGAACATATATTGTAAGTTTACAACCAATTAACAAATGAGTACGACACTTTGTCTAAACGATAACAGTCATAACAGATTAAGATGAGATAATAATTTGCAACAAATCAAATTAAGACCTTAATAGTAGCAGGCGATTGTTTCCCCGAGAATTGATTTCGGGCGGAAACTGCATTGAAAGCCAGCATGGCCAAAATCAAGAACAGTGTCATTGCATTTGCCATGACTAAAGTCTGAATCATAAAACTTTTCAAAAGAAACTTTTTGTAATTTTGTTTTTTCGATCTTTCCCAGGAAAATACTGTCCTTTTATAGTGGAGCTTCAATTCGATCCTTAAAGTAATAAGGAAATGAAGATTTCTTACTATAAAATCTCATATGATTATGGGAAATTTATATGCACACGCTCAATGCAAAACCAGCATAAGAAGATTATGCGGTAGTATCATTGATCGTTACTAAAGTATACATGTATCATGTATGTAGTAAATTTATGTCCATTGACCATCGTATTTATCGTATGCAAGGTGTTTCACTGTATCATAGAAGATAAATACAATGCATATGATAAATACAATGGACATAAATGTACAACATAGTTGTATATACTCTAACATTGATATTTAGAATTGTGCTAGGTGAGTTTCTTTTTCAAATGTTAAAAATTTATTTCCTTCCTTAAATGAATGAGATTCTCATTTTAAAAAACATAAATGACGGGTAATCCCATTGAAATTAAAAAAAAAACAAAAAAAAATAAATGATATGTAATCCCATTGAGGATCAAGGTTGGCCTAATGGTTATGAACTCAATCTGCTCAGGGGAGTTCAAATTTTCATACCCCTACCCCCGCAGTATTAGTTGCTCCTTTGTAACAAAAAAAAAAAAAAAATTTACCACTTAGGAGTAAATAATAGAGAAAACGTTGTCTAAAAAAAACAAAGAAAATGGGCTGATGAGCTTTTAACTGTGCCCTATGGGGCTATGGACAGCGGTTGGAAATATTGTTAAGGAAATCACATACTCCCTCAATCCCTCCTCCCCTCCCACCTTAACAACCGCCGCCGCCCAAACCCAACCAACAATTGACCGTCACACAACATCACCCCTATGACCATCGGTCACCACGCCTCTCATCATCCCCTGCGATACCATGAAGCCCTCCTCTCCACCTACATTTTTTCCATTTTCTTGGCGGCTCGATTTGGGTGGGGGTGGGGGGGGGGGGGGGGGTGGAATTAGTGGCATAGAGGAAGTCGAACCCAATAATATTCATCATACTAGTTGTTGGGCGCTTGGACTACTTTTGCCACCAGACCCGCGTCAGTTAGGTTAGTTTTTTATTATTGTTATTACCACTTCGGTTGTTTAGGCGTTTGCCCGATTACGAAAACATATTAGTTTTGACTTGCCAATTACACTACCTACGTGTTGCGCTAGTGATTGTACCAAAAAAAAAAAATTCAAACATAGCACTCACCCGCAAACTAAAAACATTCGGAAAAATAGTTAATTGGACCTTCTTGGCTAATCAATGAAAAATATCTCACATCAACTTCAAGCTTAGGCTAAAAAAAAAAAATCCTTCAAGCTTGGGCTGTAACAGAGCTCTCAGGAATGTCTAGACGCCTTTCTCCAATCTCTACTGCTACGGCTGCCAGCGGACCCGCGTCCACGTACGTTCCGAGGTCTAGTTAGGGTAGCTTTTTTTTTGTTGTTTTCCTTGAAAAGTCAATTGTATTAGTTTAGAACTAGGCGATCGATCAGAAATGTATCTATCATATCATCTTGGAGTAATTTAAAAGACAGAAGATACATACGCGTGTCGAACTAAATTGAATGTTTGCTTGATTTAGTGATTCTGAAAACATTTGCTCATCATACGAGGAATTTGAAGTTTAAAATCATCGGATACTATAAGGTTTTTATTTTATCCAACTTAGTTTAATTTGTTTGTTTGATATTATACTATAATTGTGTAGTTGATGTGCAATACATGTGTAATTTATGTGTAATGTACGGAGCATATCGTTTTACAATTGCCATTTTGTCATTCGCGCTGATACCCAATGTAAATGCCGTATGCATGGCTTTTTATATATTTATATATAAACGATTTCCTCTTGTTAAAAAAAAAATGCAAGTTTACTATAAAATGCATACTGATTAACATGATACATACGCGTGTGGACGTAAATCGAACGTTTGCCTGATTCAGTGATTCTGAAAACATTTGCTCATTATTTGAGATTATTTATCAACATTTTGACTGTAGGGCGTTATTGTCTAGACGCCTTTTTCAATCTGTACCAGCCTTCCCCACTGCTGAGAATTCATCGTAACTTATACACACGTCCTTCGAAAACATAACATAATGACCATCGTTCAAAGCATCGCTCACTTGATCCATCTCTAGGAACCCGTCTCGTTTTGTAGAAGAATGAGAATGCCCTGTGTAGGTGTTACAATATTTCATCGTTTGGGCCTTTTCTTAGAGTGAACTGAGACTGCAACAAATTCGCCATAGTTCGATGCACCATCAGGCAAAGGGGTTCCAGATTTCTTCTGTTAGGAAATCATGCACACACGCACACTAGAAGCATAACAGGCACAAGTAAAAGCTCAATCAAATGGTTTCTCCTTCAATTAACATTACTTGTCTGTACAAAGGTTCATAATGACGAGCTTTTACAGAACAGAAATTACATAACCATAAATTCTGCTGTAGGATATCATGAGCGTTTGATAAAAACATCTAGGAGGTCAAATTTCGTCTAGTTGCTTCCATTTTGAGCAACAAATCTTTGATGTCTATCTCCATCCTTGTTTTCATGTTGAAGTACTCTCGGTGACTTCTTTCCAACATCTGTAGTTCCTCATGCTTCTGCCTGCGCCTCTCCTCCACATCTGACAGGCGTAATTTTGCTATCCTGTTTGCATACTCTTCTTCAATTTTGTCGTTCTTTGCAATTGCTATGCGTTGCAGGCCTTCAGCCTCTCTACGAGCATCATCAGCACGTTTTTGGAACATTTCAGCCTCTGCCTGCTTAATCCTGACAATGCTATCTAGCTCATCCACAACTGGCTTCTTGTTCACGTTCATTAGCATCTCAGTATTCCAGGAAGCTCCACCAGCTGAACTGCCCTCAGCAAATGGAAGGGGTTTCATATTTTCCGCACGCGAGAGTTCTTTTGCAGGACTGGGTTTTGACCATATTGCTTCTTGACCAAGTGCAGAACGCCCGTCTCCTAAAACCCCCCTACTCTTATCAACAGCTTGAGGTTGGAGTTGAACTTCCCTTCCTGATGATCCCACTCCATTGGCGAACTTGGAATCACTTTCTACAATATCAGAGATACCACTGTCAGGCCCTAAACAAAAAGTCCAAGGGGAGACAAAAACAAAAACTTGCCAGCATCAGTAGACCTATTTCATATGAGTGTTTACAACTAAAAACTATCCAGCAACTTTCTTTCAATTCTGTGAGGGATTCTAGCCTGATTGATAAAACAATTTCCGGGCATTAATAAGGTTGAGATGACAGTCAAAAACTATTGTACGACTATTGCAAAGAGATGGTGGCCAGACATCATTGAAGCAATAACAAGGAAAGAGCCAAATCAAACTAGAGTTGGACAACAGCCAACTCTGTTATTTTTTAAAGTATTAACAGTGTCTCCTACAACGATGCTTGAGTTTATTCTTCCTTTTCATATGATGGGGTACTTGTGTTTTTTAAAAAAAAAAAAAAAAAAAAAAGCCATCCAAAGAAAAGCACAATTCTCCCCCAAATAAAAGGGGGGGGGGGAGGAAGAAAATGCAGAGAAGGTCTCATGTTTCTGGAACTTGGGATTCATCCATGATACCACACAATTCTTTTAGTATGACATTTAGATGAAGCATCAAATAAGAGAGCGTCAAAACATCCTAAGATAGTTCGACTTCTTTATCCACACAATACACAATGCACGGCAAATTGACCACGTTGCAAATTCAGGAAGTAACTAATGCAGACCGGCCCACAACATGTAGTAAGTGTAGTGAAAGGGTACCCTACAAAGGGGGGTGAGGGGGGGGGGGGGGGGCTAAAACTGCATATTTCTATAGTAGCAAACTAAACAGGACAAGTTAAGTTCTGACATGAAATCTTAGTTCACAAAGGTATGAAAGGATGCAAGGAAACCATGATGTACCAATGTGACCCAAGACAATATTATGTTAATAGAAAGTTTTTGCTGATGGACATACCATTTAAAAAGCCGAAAATTTGCTTACAGACTTCCACAGCATTGGCTCCCGATTGCAATCTGAGAATCAACTGCTTAGCAACATCGTGCAACAATTTTCCTCTAATATCGTTGCTAGCACTGAATATCCTCCTTACATACTCCAGTTCTTTTATCAAAGTCTCCCCTTTCCATTCAGTCGCACAGGATTTGAAAACATCCTTCACAAAGCCAAACATCTCAGATGGATGTTCACAAGCCAGACAGTAAAATTGCATTTCAGTTGCCCCCTGAACTCCAGTACCACTACGACCATTTCTAATATACGACTTCAGCAAACCACAATCAGTATGGCACCAATGGTTGCAGACATCACATCCAACCCATCCACAGGTGTTGAGAGCAGTGTCAAATTTCGAACACGCAAGGCACATGCAAGAGCTGCAGAAACCCTCTTTCTGACTGCAAAATCGACAGTCACATTCATCAACAGGCAATGCACTGCGGCAATTAGAATTTCTGCACTTCAGAGACAAATATATCTCAGCCAGGTCACTCGCAGAAATGCTATCACCCCGCTGAATAAAATCAGGAAGGCCGGTCTTCACAGCTACCAAAATCTGTAACTGTACACGGTGCGACTTCAACAGTGTTTCCAGATTAAGATCTGATCTTTTTCGTAGTACCTCCTGCAGTGCCCGCAGCTTGTCCCTGTTATCCTCTCTCATTATGATTTCACATACAGTGTCCTTCAAATAAGTAAGTATGCGCTCGGGCATTTCATTAACTTTCCGGGACATGGTTTGGATTGCCTCAGAGAGAAGTTGATAAATAATTCGCTCAACAAATTCTCTCTCACCAGAGATCCCCTGCTCCATTTCCCTTTGACTAATACTTCTATATAATCTGCTCACACTTTCATCCCCAGTCAGCCGCTTTCTATCCTTCCCATACTCAGATCTAGTATCATATGATCCACCACTATGTGCAGGAGACCTAAGATCATCTTGGTATCGTGCTTTCCCCGAGGTCTGTCTCTGGAAACTTGCAGAACGATCCAATCCAGGGGGGACTCCCTGTTGTTGGACAGCTCTACCATTCAAGATACCAACTGATGCTTGCGGAAAATAAATGGACCCATTACAATTACCATTACCATTAACACTACCATTACCATTACCATTACCATTAACAGTACCATTACTATTTGATGCTAGCTTTTGCCTTGCAGAGATTTCCTTGGGCAAACTATCATTAGCACTTAATGCCTGCCAATCAACACCCTGAAACAATGGCCGACTTTTGACAGATTGCTCAAAGTCGTAGTCAACTGAGTTGTGAGTGAGAGAACAACTTGGATTGTGGATAAACTGAGATCCTGAAAAAGAAATTGAAGTGGTGAAACAATCTGAGCCAGTTCGAAGAGTGGTGCCAAATGACTGGACACTCATTGCACGGGGTGGAGAGCTTGGAGGAACAGCGACGCTGTTGGAAGCAACAGGAACCGAAACATTAGGCAAACCAAGAGAGAGATCTAGAGGTTCCAACTTCAGCTTCTCATTTTCTGGCTTAGAACCACCAGCCTGGTTTGCACACTCTATTTTTACTCCTGCAGAGCTAGAAAATAACTCAAACCCACGTGCACTAGATCCTTCCATGGCATCATCGCGGCAGGCAATAAAGTTCCTTTCAATGAGCAATGTGTTTTCTCTAAGGCAACCCTCATCTGGAGAAGATACAGCCACACACTTACCTTTGTCTTTCACCAAAACAGCACAAGATTCGGGTTCCTTCTGAGTTTCTTCAGCACTTATCTTATTAGGCTCATCAAATACAACTTCCAAATCGAAATTCTTCATTGGTTTCTCCTTCAGTGACTGGTCCATGCTTTTTTGTTTTAGTTCTTCCACATTGGCCTTGGTGCCGAAACTGAAGTTTGAATAGTCGGATAGCTCAGACTGCTCCCCCCTCAGATTTCTACCTTTAGCTGCTGCACTCTCACTAGCATTTACCGCACTTCTTTTATTGTCTTCACAGACAGGAGCCTTACACACAGGTTCATTTTCGCCGCTTGACAATTTCTCTATACCTTTTGCTGCATCCACATCATTCCCTACTTCCGCAACAGCAACCTGCTTCCTGACCCCAGCTACTCTTTCACTTGTCGCCTTCTTCTCCTCCTGCTCCAGTTTCTTATCACAGGTGACTGGATTAGCTACAATCTCTGCCCCTTGACTAGATTTAACCTCAAGCACCTTACCACTGTCATCTCTGCTTTTATCATACTCAGCATCAGCATCGTTTTCCAAAATCCTCTGAGAATCAGCCTGACGCGCCGCCAGTAAGCCTGGATGGGATTCTGGCTGAAGCTCTCCTTCCTCCATCTCACTTCCGCTCCCAACTCCAGTAGCACTTCCACCACTCTCAGCAGCCATGGTGTCGTTTTTCTTAGTATCTTTAGATGGTTCCCCACCCGAATCCTTCGAATCTTTAGTTGACTCTCTTGACCACGTAGGTGACTTTTCATCCTTGACTCCCTGTGGAGACCTGAGACTCTCTCTACTACTACTAATGCCACCACTCTCCATCCCACCTCGGCTACTACTACTCCCACCACCACCACCACCACCACTACCTTTCTCGACAGGCAAACTCTTAGCATCCTCGTCTACATCTCTCTTACTCCTACCATCAAACCTCCTCCAAGAAGACGAACCTCCACCATCCTCCCTCCTCGACCAATGCCTCTCAGACCTAAACCCTTTCGGGAACTCCCTCCTCGAAACACAAAAGCTCTCAGACCGCTGAACCCTCTCCCTCTCTCTTTCTCGCTCCCTTTCCCTTTCCCTTTCCCTCTCCAAAACAAACCCACCCCGTGGGGACGCCAACGATGAACTAACACCCCCAACATCTCGATCCCTAAACCGATCAAACCCCTTCCGCCTATCAAACCCATCACTCTCATGCTCTAACCTCTTCCTCGCCCCGACAAATCCCTCCCTCTCATCGAAACTATCCGAAAAATCATGATCACCACCTCCTCTCTTCCTCATCGTCGTCCTAGACCCTTCCCCATCTAAATCATGATCACCACCTCTCTTCCTCATCACGCCTCCCCGATCATCGAAACTATTACTCACACCTCTCGACGACGACCCGTCCCGGTCGTCGTCAACCGTCGGAGACGGCCTCCTACGGCCGTTCTCCGGCGGTCCTTTTGAATAAAACCGCCGATGATGCGACGACGATGAAAACGACGTCGTCCGGTCGAGTTCTTTCTCGCCGGAAGCCCCCCCTAAATCCTCACCGTACGATCTTAATCTCTTCATTAAATATCTAACCGTTTATTCAATCTTCACATACAAGCTACAACAACAACAAATTTACACCAAATCTACACCTCTATAAACCCTAACCCTAACTTTAACCCTAATTTTTCCGAGCAGTAAAAATTTACAAATCACACAACAACAACAACATACAGAAACATACAGACGGTAAATAATAAAAAGTTACCGGGGAAGGTTTACCGAATCGGAGCTCCGGCGGTGAAATTCCATGAGAGAGAAAGTTGAGGAGAGAGAACAAATTTGGGGGAAAAAAATGGAGTGGAAGTTACAAGTTTTGATTATGTCATCCTTTTTGTGACTGCGATGGAGTAACAGTCACCTACATGTTGAAGAAGAGTGACAGCCAATAGGAGGAAGGGGGTGATGTGGGGTGTGGTGACAGGCAGTGAGGTTAGAGTGAGAGGTGAGGAAAAGAGTGTTACAGCAGTCAACGGGAAGTAGTGAGAGATTGTCAGATGTGAAAACGTCTTTGTTACGACAAAAAATGTGCAGTATTAGAGAAAACGAGGAATGTGCGTATTGCGCATACGTGGGGCCACGTAGGAGAGAGAATTAGTGGGGGATTGGGTCCACCTTGAGAAACTGGAAATTAGTCGTTGACTTTACGGTAAACGAAGGGACGAGGAGTCGACGCAATGTTTTAAAACCCGGACCGGATAGCGAACTGGTAATCTAGTGGGTTCGATGGGTCAAGGGGTTTGACCGGTTGAACCGGATTAAAAAACAAAATGATGTCATAATATTGGTAAAATAATAAAAATATAAATAATCAAAATATTGGTAAAATAATAAAAATAAATACGAAAATGGCTCAAACCGATCAAACCGCGGCCGGTTTAGTCCGGTTCTTGAATAGTTTTAGTAGTTTAACCGGGGTTTTGTTCCCGCCAACCTGGTATTCACCCCCCCCCCCCCCCCCGGTTTTCTAAGTCAATCGGACCGGACCACTGACCGGTTCTCGATTCAACCGTCCGGCCGGTTTTTAAAACACTGGTCCGGAATTGTTTTCAAGATTTTGCGTATTAAGGACTACTCGCTCCATTTTATTTACGGATTATTTATCTTACGCTGGTTTGACTGGCACTCATAAAACTCAACCTTATGTAAAGTTTTGAAATAAATGGAGGGTGTACTCGATTCATGACTTTAATTGATTAGATGAAAGAAATGGAGGGAGTACTCGATTCATAGTTAGACTTGTGCTCTCAGACGGTCCAAATTTGTCTATTGTTACAATTTTCTTGAGCGCGTTTTGGACGCCCTCGCGAAACTTGATATGAATGACCCCGTTTGACATCGGGAAAAAGATAAGCATTTAGTTGAAGCTGCTTGTGTGGGGAACTAACAACGTCTCACATGTAAGTTATTGTTTACTTGTTTGTGTTGGAGTGATAACGTTGTACAGGTGAGTTGTGAGAGTTATCCTACATTTATAAATGAATATTATTGGCAATTGTCAGGTTTCGTGGCGTAGCCCCAACGGTCCCTTAGGCTTGGCTTGCGAGCTAGTCATCTCCTCTTTTACAATCGGACTGATATCGGCCCACATAGGATCGTAGGAAAACACATTAGTATCGTGTTACAAGGTGCATTGTGCTCCTCCTCAAAATAGAGGAGTAGAGACCACACTTAAATAACTTTAAATTATCATATTCAGTGTAATTTAAGGAATAAAAGTTTGTTTCTGTCAATTTGGTTTGGACTGAACAATCCGATGGGTAGGATTTGAAATAAAATCGAAACCAATAATTTATTGACAAGGCTAAATTTTGTATGAAATAAATTTGACACCATTACCGAGTATAACTTTTTTGCCTGCACAAAGTGAAAATTAGCATCAAACTCAATTGACATTATAAGTTCATACTCAGCAAAAAGAAAAAAAAAAAAAAAAAAGACATTATAAGTTTATAACTTCACAATCGATATTAGTAGAGAGGGGGAGAGATAATTACTAAACAACAATCAACCATGTTGAATTGTGACATTTATGCACCATATAAGCTAAATAACTTGTACTTATCATAAATCTTAATTTCAACTACGGTAAATACTATCAAGTAGACCTTATTTTCGTCTTGAGTTGTGACTTGTGAGTAGACCTGTCAAAAACTGACCCGACCCGAAAAACCGCCCGGGACCCGACCCGGAAATAACCCGAAAAAACCCGTTTTTATCGACCCAGACCCGAACATGACCCGAACCCGAAAACGACCCGAAAGTCTGGGTCATAACCCGACCTGGACCGGGTCAACCCGTTGGGTCAAATGAATTGTGCAAAATATATATTATAATAATAAAAAATAAAAAATAAATAGATAAATATTAATTAAATATTAATAATTGATTAATTTAAGACATATAAGATACAAATATAATTAAACTATTATTATTATATAATATAATACATAAAATGATTGTAAAATAGTAATAAAATAATAATTTGATTATAATAATTACCGAGAAAAAAAGGCGCGAGCATATATTTTTGACCCGTTGGTCAACCCGTAACCCGACCCGAACCCGTATAAACCGGCGTATAGTCGACCCGTATTTACTTGACCCGTATTTGACCCGACCCGTATTCGACCCGTATTTTACTGACCCGAACCCGAAACCCGCCCGCCCGACCCGTTTGATAGGTCTACTTGTGAGTGTATTTAGTTTGTTTCCGTGACTTCAAAAGAGCTCATTCATCTCTCTCTCAAAAGAACAACAAGTAATCCTTTTTTACATCAACGCAATTACATACCTAATCATTGGTAAAAAAAATAAAATCAATTACTACAATATTGAAATAAGGATACTTTTATTAAAGTACCTTTCCAATTACCGTGTCGTAAATACGTGTCCCCGCCCACCTTTCACAGAAACAAACAGTGAGAAACTTTGTGTTGGCGCCTCACCAAATTTCATCAATTTCATTTCAAAATTTTGAGCTCAAAAAGATTCCCATTTTTTTTTTTCTCTCTCTTTCTCCACCTCCACTCCCACACTTCACAGTTTTCACTCGCTCAGAGCGAAGAAACTTCTCAAGCAAGCTTCACAGTTTTCCTCCTCCCGCTCATAATCGTAAGGTAAAACTTTCGCCTAATTCATCTTTTATCATCATCTGTATAATCGAATTACGCTGTTCAAATCACTTGCGATTCGTACTTCTAATTGCTGCTATTAAACCTCGCGATTGTGATCGAATTCGACTGTTTGAATTGTAATCTCTCTATAATTTTGATGTTTAGCAGCCAATTTTGAGAAATTCGATCACGTGTTAATTAGGTTTTCGTATGCGATTCTGTAGAATTACTGAATTTGTTCGTTAAATTGAGTTAATCGACTTTATATATAGGGAAATTGATGCGATTGTGAAGTTTTCGGCGTGAATTTTTGCGGAGTTTGTGTAATTAGGTCAGGAGAGTTTGTATGATGAGACGAACAATTACGACTGCGTGTCGGAGTGTTAATTATTAATTAACCTTCTGAATTACGCATCTTTTGTATTGACATTTGCACTACTGTTTGATTCATGTTGTGATTTGTCTGGCTATTGAATGGGAGTTGTAGCTAGAGTGAGATTATTATGTTTTGTCCGATTTTCGGATTCGTCTAGGGTTGCGGAAACACCTAATTTACCGAGTTATGGAGATGAATGTGTAACACATTGGTGAAATTGGTACGAGTTAAATAAATCGAAGTCGTACGGCTTGCACATTCACCTAACACATACTGGTTACCGAGTCATGTCAATGCGCGAGCTGACTTAAAACTTGTAGTATACATTGTCGTCGTTGTGTGACCACCAAGTGCAAGGACACTGAATTGTTGCAAATGTCATGATGCTTTGTGTTTGTGATGTGAGGCTTTTGGAGATTTCGCGTCTCTGCATGACTGCACTAGTGTATTTTACTCTATTTTGTGTTGTTTTTGGGACCTCTATTTGTACCGGGGTCTATGTCTTAGTGTCTTACCCTCGAACTTTCAATGTTCGCATTAGTATGGCCTCTTGGTTTTTGTTTTGTGTTGCTTATGAAAGTTGGTTTGTTTGGAAATGAAGCTGATGTTGTTTGTGTGTGCGCTCACCAAAAGCCGCACTGTTCTTTGATGGGAGGATTTTGAAGAATTTGCACTTGTACATTGCTGTATCAGTTTCTTCAAAGTTCAAACTGTGGTTTAAGGATCTCTGAGTTGTCTTATGCTCGAACTTAAAACACTCGATTGCACTTAGATTTGGTTTTTACGAGTTACTGTTTCGTTTTGGAAATTTGATCTGAAGCTACTTGTCTTTGGTTTCTGCTCTTTCTTAGTGAATCTCTTTTGAGTGCACAGTAGTTGTTTGTTTTGGAGTGCACTACTCTTAAATGCGTTGTTATAGTTGGTGGTAATGAGCAGAGTTCATCCAACTTTTAGCTTAGTTGAGCTGTTCTAATTCTCCCTATAAACTTCTGTATCACGAATTGTGCAAAGTAACTGAGCTGTTCTAGTTCTCCCTACAGACTTCGCCTGTCACGAGTTGTGCAAAGTAAACTACGGAGTATCTGTTTAGCTACAACAATCTCTAACAATAAGGATTTCTGCTTGGAACAGCAGCTTCCTCGCCCCAATTTTAAAACAGACATGTGTAGGCTAGCTATATGATTCTGAAGTTTCCCTATGTAGTTCATTAAAGACTGACAGGACATCCCCTATCATCTTCATTCTTCCACATGACTGTGAGTTTTCGATCTATGTGTGAATGTTAGGACAGACTATCCAGTCTACATATATATGTGCCTACTGAAATTCTGATTACAGTACTTTCGTATGCAGATTGCAGGACAGTCATGGACATGGAGAACAAGGATGCTCAAATGGTAAAGAAACGCAAGATGGACAATGTATGTGGTAGTCGAGCAACAAGAACAAAAAGATTTGACCTAAGTTTTGGATTGTTAATTTCTATGCTGGCCATTAACTCACTCCTCGAAAACTCTTGCTAGGTGGAGAATGACAGAAATGAAGACAGAGGTGAAACAAATGAAGGAATTGAGGAAGAAGCTGAGATGAATTTCACTGGATCAGAAGAGATGGAGCGTGGTGTTGGGCACATTCTTGAGAAAGTCGAGGCATTTAATCAACTGGTAAATTGCTCTGATAAATGCTCATGTGTTGCCATTGCAGAAAATTACTGTAATAAAACATATACTGTCAACTGTGTCAAGTTTGTTTCTCATTACAACATTTTGCTGTTTTTGCCACATTCCAAGGGCTATCCGGCTATACACTAAATCATCTTATTCAAATTATCACTTTGTGCAGGTTTCTGAGATGCTGGAAGCCGGAAAGGCACACTTCACCAAGCTAAATCTGGAATTTGAAGAGCGAATTCTCATGTAAGCTACAGAAAGGATAGATAACAGAGAAAACATTACCTGCTGAACTTAGCTTATAACATGCTGCGAATCTTACCTCATTGTGTTTTCTTGCTGTCAAATCTCGGCTGCAGGATTCACAAGGAGCAGATGGATAAATGGAACGATGAGATTAAGGAGCTGAGGATGATCGATGCAACAAATGAAGATTTGAACACTCGTCTCAACAATGTCAAGTGCCTACTCCAAAATGTCCATGTCAGTCTGTGAAAATCTTGTTGCTGAAGACATCGTATTCTAGCACCTTTATTTCTGCTGCAAATTTTGAAGTTCCACGAGATTCGTAGAAGCTGTTAATTGATGTGTAGAAACCTGGAAGCGTCGTTGTGTTTATATAAGCTGTTTGTGCGTCAAAAATGGAAAGATCAACCTATGTAAAAACCTATGTCTAATTAACAGCCATTTTACTATTTTAGCGATCCATATAAATGGAGTATGAGTTCCGAGAAGCCTGCATTGTGTGATGATTTATGTGATGTTCTCCAACAGTCTCTTGCACATAATTGATTAATTGCACATTGATCTCACTTTGACCATTTCTTTGGGTCGAATTATTACACAATGATGGGCCATTGTGGAGATTCGAACAAGAGCCATTTTAGTCGAACAAGTTTCAAAGCGTGGTTGTAGGTAGGATATTCAAGCGACCTTAATTTAGTCACTAAGCTATGCACTCCTTTATTTCTCTTATATCCTCAATCTTCCAAGAAGTTATGGCTATTGTATACGTATTTTGTATTTACATGTAGCATCAAGATGACGGAAATTGGTGGTTTGTAATTTGTCAAAACTCAAAGAGGATCAACCGTACATACTAGTCAAAAGAAAACTGTACTAGTCCAAACGTTGAAAAGCAAAATAACGGTAAATTTGGATCTGCAATTGCAAACCTGTAAATTTTTACTGTGAGACGGGAGTGGTTGAGTACACAGTAAAAAATAAAAGTTTTTACCAAGGAGAAAGAAAAAAGCGTCTGAAAAGAGCTGCTTTTGACTCATTTCTTCCCATGGCGGATTCACACCTTATAATTTCTACCTCTCTCACCAATCCCCTCCATTTTTTCCATTAATTTCTTCATTTCTGCTTTTTTCCCCCCCCAAAAAACATACTCGTAAACCCCTTTTCTGGGTTTTTAAATTTTAATAATAAAAATTAAACTTTACTCACCTTGCAATTAAAAGTTATTAAAACCCCTCTTTTTTTTTTTTTTTTTTTTTTTTTTTAATTTTGTTGCGTTAACATCACCATATTTATTGGTCCTCTATCTTATCAAGCAACCACCTTTATTATTTCAATTTCCCCCTTTTATTTTTTCAATTTTCCCCCAATTTTTTTTTCCCAAATCCCAGGAGATCTCCCTATCTTTCTCTCTCCTATAATACGATTTTTTCTACCTGAATCTCACATTCTGATCCTTACCCACTTGTTTTTTCCGCGTAATCTTATCTGGATAGTCTTTAATTTTGTGAAATACTGAAGAAAGTTGTGTTCTTTGGGTGTTAACTTCCTCTTCAAGCTGAAAAAGTTCAGGTTTGATTGTATTTTTGATTTGATTTTTGATTGAAAGTTCATTAATCTGAGAAATAGGGTAGAAAATTAGGGTATTGCTTGTTTTGTTAATCAAATAGTTAGGTTAGGTTATTGGGTGTTTTTGGTGTTGCGTAAATCTGAAGATATATTATTGGAAGTAGAGGTAAAGGTAGGGTGGAGTTATGGGGAACTGTTGTGCAGCACCAAGTAGTGGTGGGAAAACCAAGAAAAAGAACAGACCAAACCCATTTGCAGCAGAATATTCAGTGAATCAAGGATCTGCTGCAACTACTAAGCTGAATGTGTTGAGGGACCCAACTGGGAATGATGTATTGGCGCGGTATGAGCTCGGGAGGGAGCTCGGGCGAGGCGAGTTTGGGATTACTTATTTGGCTACTGATTTGAGTAGTGGTGAGACATTTGCATGTAAATCTATCTTGAAGAAGAAGCTGAGAACTTCTGTTGATATTGAGGATGTTAGGAGAGAGGTTGATATTATGAAGCATTTGCCCAAACATGCTAATATCGTCACCTTGAAGGATGCGTATGAGGATGATAATGCGGTCCATATTGTTATGGAGTTGTGTGAGGGTGGAGAGCTTTTCGATAGGATTGTTGCTAGAGGTCATTATACTGAGAGGGCTGCTGCTCTTGTTACTAAGACGATTGTGGAGGTTGTTCAGGTATATGTTCTTTCGATCCGATTTTACTTTTGCTGTAGATTATAGCTTATTGGTTATGTGCTTGATTATTTGATATTTCCCTGGATAAAGGAGGAGACTTGTGGTAGTTGCGTGGCGATTAGTGAAAGCTTTGTGACATCTTATTTGATAGACTAAAATTGTTGCTAGTGGTCATATGTGTTTGATTACTTTGATGTACATGAACACAAATTTTAGCTGACCCCTAATTATTTTGGAGCTGAGGCTTTCTTGTTGTTGCAAATGTATGCTGAGCTCGGTTTTGATCATGATAACACTTTGCTGATTGGGAGTGTGGCTAAGTGTCGACTGTTGAGTCTTTAGATATTACTCGATCGTACCTGAAAGTACTTTCCTAATTCTTACACTTGATAGCACGGGTCTTAGTTGTAAGGGAAATGGAAAGTAGGATTATTGCTAGAGGTCATTATGCTTAGAGATTTACTGCCCTTGTCACAAAGATAACGTTGAGGAGGTTCAAGTATTCTGCTAATCTGATTTTACCTTTGGGAGGTTAGGATTCTTGCTGGAGGTTATGTACTTGTTCTTCAATTTGGCTGGGTAAAGGAGAATTGGGGACTTGGGGTAGGGTTATGGTGACCAGGGTAAAGCTCCGTCGCATCATGGACATTAATCGAAATTTTGGCCAACCTGAGATTATTTTTAGCATCAGACTTCCATTGCTATAACTGTTATTTGAACATGGTTTTGATCTTATAACATACATTTCTATCTAGAAACTGGTTGATTGTTAATGTCCTTCAGATTGTGCTTGCTTTACCTCAAAAATACCGACTTTAACCTCAAAATCTTCTTTCCCGTGCATGCTAGTGCGGTGTGTAGTGGATACTGGATAGGGAGTCTGTAAGTACTAAGTAGAGTCTTTCAGGTCGTGCTTGCTTTACCTCAAAATTACTGACTTTAACCTCAAAATCTACTTCCCGTGCATGCTAGTGCGGTATGTAGTGGATAGGGAGTCTGTAAGTACCAAGTAGTGACAATCATGTGAGCTATCAATTACATATCTTTTGAGTGTGGTGTTCCCGTGTGAGATTACTTACTATCTTGTGCTCATTTACTCTATTCTCTGCAACCTATGTCACATTTCCTTCATTTCATAGAGATGTGGATAGAAATGTGTGTATTAGCTGTTAGTGGCCAAGATGTTGGAACATATAATTGGTCCTCATCTGTTGCCAGTGGTCATTATCTTGTTTTGATGGTTCTAATATTCTAACTTAAAGGTGCTTCTTTCATGTTCCTTCTCTTCTTCATGAAATTGTTTCAGGCTTTGTCTTTTTTGCTTCATTTTTTTTTTTTTTTGTTTTCTTAGCGCAATGGTTGAATGTAATTATGTTATTGAGTTCATGTGTTTTGGAAATTGCTGCTTTCTCCTTACCTATGGCACTCATTTCCTTGGGCAGATGTGTCACAGGCACGGTGTCATGCATCGGGACCTAAAGCCAGAGAATTTTCTTTTTGCCAACAAGAAAGAAAACTCCTCCTTAAAAGCAATTGATTTTGGGCTCTCTGTATTTTTTACTCCTGGTAATTCCCTGACTAGTGTCCGTCACCTTCTATTGGATGTTTGTTAACCTGTTGCTGTACTGTTAATGGCTGTGAGCCTGTGATGATGGGGTTTTCTAAATTTGCTTGGTTATGTGCTTATGGTGCTCTGTCACAGGTGAGAGATTTTCCGAGATCGTTGGCAGTCCTTACTACATGGCCCCTGAGGTTCTAAAGCGTAACTATGGCCCAGAAGTTGATGTTTGGAGTGCTGGAGTAATTCTGTACATTTTGTTATGTGGTGTTCCCCCCTTCTGGGCAGGTATGTTCTGCAATTCTATCCCATTCGATGCTGTATCTGGTTGCTTTGGTGTTTTTATTAACAACCATTCTATATGTCAAGTGGCTGATGATGTGGCAATCTTCTTGAGTAACTCTAAATAACGCCATGGTGCAAATGGACTTATATGGAACATGGCTTTTATCATTACAAAGTCTGTACAGACAAAACCATGAAACACAATACCTTAAGTTAAGTTGTCTTGGCTTTGCTGATTAGTGGATGAACAAATTGTTGAACATGCTGTAGCTTTAAGATTTAGCAAGTGCACATTATCTATGAGTTTGAGCTAGCATCCGAGTATGCTGTGGCTTAATTATTAAGCTCCTGACCTTAGTGCGTGTGCGACCCACATCCCGAAACACAATGTTTAAATACTATTTTTGATCTAGTTGTGCTTGGATTGTTTGACCGATTTACATTTTGGGTGAATAGGAAAATATTTTTTGGGTGAACACGTTGCCTTTTTTTTCTGAGTTTGAGTGTGCATCTGTCATGCCAATTCTGTGGCCTATGGTTTCTTGGAAGCCGCTGATAATCATTTCTTGTCATTCAGAAACTGAACAAGGGGTTGCACAAGCCATTATTCGCTCTGTTGTCGATTTCAAAAGGGACCCTTGGCCCAAAGTGTCAGATAATGCGAAAGATCTTGTGAAGAAGATGCTTGATCCAGACCCTAAGAAACGACTTACAGCCCAAGAAGTGCTGGGTACTGTAAACTCATCTTTGCATTCAAAGTTTTTCAATCCCTTGGCAAAGATGTAGGTACTAATTTGGATCTCTTTTATTGCGAGGAATGCAGATCATCCTTGGTTGCAGAATATCAAAAAAGCTCCAAATGTTAACCTTGGTGAAACAGTGAAAGCCAGGTTGAAGCAATTCTCTGTAATGAACAAGCTCAAAAAGAAGGCTTTAAAGGTAAAATGATTTGCTTTGCTTGGCATCTTTAGAAGGGCTGGCTGATTAGCATTGGCTGGGGAACCTTATGAGCAATGGCTTTATTTGCCATTGGCATTTTCTTTTCTTCATTCTTATTAAAACTGAATTCTTTTGGAATGGTTGTTTGTAGGTGATTGCAGAACATTTATCTCATGAAGAAGTGGCTGGCATAAAAGAGGCCTTTGACGGGATGGATATCGGCAAGACAGGCAAGATCAATATGGAGCAGTTAAGGGTCGGACTACATAAGTTAGGACAGAACATTTCCGATGCAGATCTACAAATCTTGATGGACGCGGTAAGCATGGATCACCATGGCAACACGCCAACACCATATGTCTTATAAATTTCATTCGGGGCAGGTCTGCAAATCAATTTTGCTAGCATCTGGCCATTGTGTTAGCCTTCTCATGACCTGATTCTTATTGCCTTTGTCCTGCTTTTTCCCCTTCCTGGAAATGTTTAATCTAGAGAGATTTAGGTTTTGTTGTTTCCTGAAGTAGTTATTGGGCTCCCTCCACTATTTGATGTGTTCAACTAGTGTGATTCCTGGCTTGAACTAGGTTTTACATCTTGGCCTCTTGGGTCATCTGTAAGCAGCCTCTATATGTTATCAACGTAGGGGTAAGGCTTGTTACACCCGAACCCCCTTACATCTCCTTAAGGCGGGAGCCTTTGAGGTTCGATGAACTCACAAATCTCTTTAAGATATTGTATACTAATCATTAGGCTTCTGTTAATTCAATTAGTTTTCATTATTTGATTTGATCTTAAACAGTACATTTGTCGTTTCTTTTATGTTGCCCAATGTTTTTAACGTCGTGTGACTGGACTGATCACATGGTGACTAAAGGAGACTACTAAATGCAAGTATGCAACTTTTTACTGGTTTGTCGAAGTGTAGTTATGATTGGAACAGGCGAATTTGAAATCTGATGTTTTGGTTACGTAATTTTTGTTTAGAAGAGCTCGTCATTATGAATCTCTGTGTAAAAAATTGTGTAGTAAAATGAGAGAGTATTTGATTGAGTGTTACTTGTTCCTTTTATGCTTTTAGTGTGCTTGAGTGCACGTTTTTTGAACAAAAGGAATCTTGAAGTCTCTACATGACTAATTAGGTGTTTATGCTTGGCGGCTCGTCTCTTAGTTTTCTCTTGATCTGTATTATCCTTTCTCTGTGGACAACTAGAGGAATCTAAATTTGGTTTACACAGGCTGATGTTGATGGTGATGGTGCCTTGAACTATGGAGAATTTGTTGCAGTCTCTGTACACACTAAGAAAATGGCCAATGATGAGCACCTACACCGGGCATTCTCATTCTTCGACAAAAACAAGACTGGTTTCATAGAGATTGATGAATTGAGGGATGCATTGAATGATGAAAGCGATTCTGTTCCTACAGATACTGAAGAAGTCATCAATGCCATTATGCACGATGTTGATACTGATAAGGTTTGTGAGAACCAATCTTTTGTTCACCTTATCCGTTAATAACTAATGCTCCCATCAATCTTTTTACATACTTTTGAAACGACTGCTGAAGTCTAAGAAAGAAACTAGCTCTGTTAAAAGGCCCTTTCATTTCCTTGACATCATAGTCTAAAGTACTCAATCAAAGAAATTAGGCATTGAACTTTAAAGTAAAGCAAAGCATGAAACACATTCCAACCCTGTAAATAGTAAACTTGATTGTGTCTTCGGCTCCTAGCAACGTGCTCCAAGAAGGTGTCATAATTGATTTCATTACTTGACGGAAACAAATCTAGGTCCTCCCCTTCTCTCTTAAGAAGGTCCAACATGTCATATGTTGATCCGTATCTGAAAATAACAGTAATTATGTTTGTTTTTGAAGGATGGGCGTATAAGTTACGATGAATTCTCAGTAATGATGAAGGCTGGTACAGATTGGAGAAAGGCATCTAGACAATATTCCCGAGAGCGGTTTAACAGCCTGAGCTTGAAGTTGATGCAAGATGGTTCATTGTTAGCCAACGAGGTGAAATGATCCAGGGTAAACTTATTAATTGACTTTGTTGTTGGAATGGACTCGATAATTAGAATACCTTGAAGATTGTATCTCTTTTGGTCTGCCTCCTCCTATGGCGAAGCTGTGTTCATTCATTCAAGTAATCGTACCTGTTTGTGCTCGTGGTTAATTATAACGGAAGAAATAGTGTTTAGGATGTGAGAAAGTTGGGATGGTCACAAATTCGTGTGCCGCCATATTGTAATGTATATAAACCTGGAATTTCAGCTGTTCTTTACATTGCAGAGAATATTGTTATACTCAAGAGAAGTTGTGCATTGATCTGCCATGTTGCAAATTGTTAGGTTGAAGTAGTTTAGTCGTCGTAGGTTGAGAAATGTAACCTATGACTGAATTCTATATTCCGATTTCCTTCCTTTTGACAGTATTTTTCCTCATACCGTGTTTATTCTTACACCCTCTTTGGTTATCGCCGTACCTTGTGTGTTCTGAATTTGATCTACTCACATCATTTCGAAAGACGTTTCCAACTTATTCTCGACTCTTGAAGTCCCGAGTGTGTGGAGTAAGAGACGTTTCAAAATCTCAATTGAGTTGACAATGTTTGAATGTTGATAATCTCGATTTCCTCTCAATCAACGAAAGCAAATTAGATCGACAAATCCGATTAGAGCCCATATATAACATTTAAAAGACGATTCGACTAATTCCCCGTATATGTTTTCGGATCCGAGTAAAAAACCGATAGACCGTAGTCACGTAGACTCATCGTGTTAGGCAATGTTACGAGCTAATCTTCCTTCGGAAGCTTTCTCCGAACCAAAATTAAAGCTTCATTTTCCCCCTTAACAACTTTTTTGGCGCCCTCTAAAAATTTCACTCAATTGTCAAAACGACGCCGTACGAATCGTCTTTCAGATTCAATCGTAAGCTTCACTGATACGTCTTTCTCTCCTGTCGCATATCTCGAATTTTCCGCAAGCGGTAAGTTTTCCTCAATCACGCTTCTTTCCCTTTTTAACTACTGTATCTTCACACTCAAGTTAATTTCTAGGGTTTCTGTTTAATTTCGATTTTGATTGAATTTTATCCCAAAAATTGCATCTGAATCCCCAATTTTATGTTGCTTGATCAATTGTTCGGAATTGTAATACTACTGCATGGTTAATTAGGGTAGGATAATTTGGGGAAAATGATGGTGATCATCATTGGATTATACTCCTAATTGTTGATTTAATTAGGGTTTTCGTACTAAAATATAATTTACTAGGTATGGAAATCCGTACAAGAAAGATTGGTTTCATGCGTGATAATGCTCGAAGTTTTCGACTTTTCGTGTTACGTATCATGAAGTGGTTATCACAATTTTGATTTGATGTGTTTTTGTGAGTGTGTGTGCAGAGGGAGAAGAGTGTGTGCAATGTGCTTGGTTGTGGGTGTTTGATTGGTATTAGGATGAGGATTACCGGGTTACGAAGTGAGATACCTATCCCGGGCATGAAAGTGGGTGGTGGATGGCGGCGATTTGTGTTCCTTTTGCCTGTAATGATCCTCTTGCCTTACCTGTTGTCAGGTAAGATACACGTTCCGAGACTTCCGACACTGGTTAAGGGTTCATTTTAGTAGTTGGTGATTTCTTTTGGTGATATATGGAGAAGAAGTTCATGATTTAAAGCTGTATAAATATTTATTTATTTTTTTCGTTTTGGGCAGTTTTGGAGTTGCATCAGTTCTCGAATACGATTGATCAACCTAAGAAACATGGTGCGAAGGCTGATCATCTGGTTCTTGGGCAAGCTGCTGGTCAGGGTCTTCACGATCGTCTGCAATGCCAAGGCAAGTTATGTTGACTCTTATCAGTTAATTCGATGTAGATGAATAAGGCATCCCCCTCCCTCCCCCCTCCTTAGAAAATTAAAGAAAAAGTGGACCTGTGAGGAAGACGAGAACATTACTGTGATTAAGAGAAAGAGATGCTTGCTTTAGATATGTTAGGATAGATCGTTGGAAAATTTTGGTTCATTAAAGTGCAAGGTGGATCCTTCCTTAACCTTCCAAGTCTTTACCCAAAAGAACTTACGTGTCCCCCTCTTCCCCCCTCCCTCTCCTTCAAACCCTTCTATTGAAACAAGCTGTTAATGTTTTCTCTACTCTATGTTTAGTGTTATTATAGTACTTGTTGGATGCATATAGATATAGATAGTTGAGTAAAAGGTAAAAGAGACGTGCTGTGTTTATATGTTATCACAGTTTATTTATGAATAGGGCTGTCTAAGAGTCAGTATTGCAATGGCAATTAATTGGCTTATGTTATGGTGTCGACTTATTGTTTATTCATCATTCACTTGCTACTATCAATAGCTGATTGTCTTTTTTTTTGGAACATGGGTGTTGTTCAGGCACAAAAGCTCTGAACAAGACTCGTCATGGTGCTTCACAGAGCTTGAATTCTGGGGAAAATGTTGCCTTCGTTACTGTATTCACCATTTACAATTCTTCTAGCAAAGTACAAGACGGCAAGATGAATTCTGATGTAGTAGCTGTAGGAAATACTTTGTACACTAAGTTGGAGAGGTCTATGGCTGTCCTGGATTCATTCATTAAGTTTATCCAGGTATGCATATTTCAAATCTGTGAGATCTTTTGTGATTATGATGGATACCATCGTATGTTAGTTGGCAGTTGGCTTTACATAGCTGCAGATTTTGTTCTTTTTAACTGTGGTAAAAGTGTGCCCCTCCCACCTCTTTCTGTCTTTAGTCATGCTGCTGCAGTGATTACAGATTACTTTTTGATATTGTGGTCAAAAGACACAGTTGTGCTTTAGCTTTATTATGGTCTCAGGGTTTTAGAGGTGTGCTCTTTTATAGGGATTCAGGATGCTTGCTGGTTTTTATTTTTTTACCTTGGGCTCTGGCTATACTGTGGAAAGTATCTTCCATTAGTCGATAGCTCATTGGGCATTGATTAAACTCCCTTAATCGATAGGGTGAAGCTCATTTGACTGTCTTCATGCATAATATATAGACTTTCCATAAGTTTGACAGTCCTCCTTCATTGAGCACCTCGTAGAGTACTATGCTTATGAAAGTTTTTACTGATGCTTGAAAAAGGTTCGTACTGAGTTATTTTTCTTCATGCATAATATATAGACTTTTTCAATAAATTTGATAGTCCTTCTCCTTTGCTGAGCGCCTCATAGAGTACTATGCTTGAAAAAGTTCTTACTGATGTATCGTGCCTGCAGGTAAGAATGCCCAAAAGCAAGGTTATCATTCTTACTGATCCTGAGTCAGACCTTCGGATCGACAGAGAAAGGGTTTCATCGTATCCCATTCAAGGTGAATATACACGAGACAAGTTGATGCTTCAAAGAATTAGGTCTTACATAGTAAGGACACATTGAGTTGCATTTCCAAATGATATAATTCTTGTTTTTCTGTGTGAATATTATTTGCTGTCACAGAGTTTTTTGGGGTCTATGAGATGCAAATTGTCCTGATTAGCACGTTACTCTTCTGTTCATTTCAAGGTTCCTGTCACCCCTGTTATTGGGCCAAATATTTTTCAGTTGATATATCTGTTTTCCTTTTGACCTACTCTAATTGATATCTTCCTTGGGCTTTAGTGTCTGGATGAGTTTGTGTTCTCTTTAGAATCCGTCAACTGACTAATGTATGCTTTCCATTGTTTGTTTCCAATAAGCCTTCCATTTGTTAAAAGATTAGAGCTCTGCCATCTGCATCTCCACCAAGTTTTTGACTGTTATACCTGGTAAAAATTTCTATGGATAGCTAATGTGAGTCTGGGGTAGTTCTCCGTACCGTATTGCTTTAGGAAAGAAGAAATAAAATAAGCATCATTTACATGTGGTGCCCGAGTGTCTTTTGTTATTGGTGGGTAATGAAATCTATGATGTACATGACATTGAAATCTGGATAGCACATAGTAAGACACGTGAGTTTAGGGAGGATAGTAGTTCATCTGCTACAGATTACTTGTTTAAGCTGTTTTGGAGAGAGTTTCTTTTGCTTATTTGATGATCGGGAGCTTTCTTATCAAGAGCCTAAGCTGGCATCAGTGACGCTTATATAAGCAGCTTAGGGAGAACCTGATAGTTGGGTTCGATATTGTTCTGCATTTGCTTTTCCCTCGTAGAGCTTTGCAGTGATCAATTGCATGAGATGGTCTCATGATAGCTACGGGAATGTCTACAAGTAGTGAGGGGAAAAGTCTTATCATCTATTCTAGAAAAAAGGAGTCTATCAGCTGAACTTTGTCCGTCTAGGCCTTCTATGGCTGTTATTATGTCCGCAACTTGGTATTGGATCATACCATATATAATGTCTCGTAATTTGGTTGGAATAGGTGGTCTCCTTGCCTCTTGGCACCATGAATGAGCATCTTTAAACCCTTCTTTCATCTGTAGATTGTTGATTTAATGAGCTTTCTTCTTATAGTCTTTGAAACTCAGAAAAAAACTCTGTCGTCCTTATCTAAAGGGGTTCCGCAGCTATCATTTCAATTAATTTCTGTTGCTTTCCTTCAGATTTAAACATCCATATGTTTCATTAAATCGGATTTTCCCCATGTATCTCTGTTTCATTTGGGAATAGGGCTTGGTTGTTGTTGTTGTTGTTGTTTTTGTATCTCTGTTAAGCTGCCCAGAAATGGTTCTTATATTGTTACGTTTGCAGGCCTTTCTGACTGCAAAACTGGAGGAGTATCCTATGCAAGCACCAGATCAAATCAGTCACTATATATTCACTGATTCAGACATAGCTGTGGTTGATGATCTTGGCCAGATGTTTGATGAATACTCGGGTTTTCATTTGGCCTTAACCTTTAGGAACAACAAAGATCAACCTCTCAACTCAGGGTTTATTGCTGTTCGGGGAACTGCAGATGGTCTCAAAAGGTACTACACTGCTATTTACGCTTCCCTACCACCTTGTCATTGGGAAAGTATTATGTTAGAGATGAAAGTGGAACCACTGACTGAAGTCTTGTACTAATTTACGGGTGGGAACAGCTTCTTTGCACAGCTTGTAATGCTGACTCATGTTTTTAAGTTGATTTGTTCAGGGGCAAGGAGTTTCTGACTGAAGTACTTAAAGCATACACTGACAGATATATAAAAGCTTCAAGAATGTTGGGTGATCAGTTGGCATTAGCTTGGGTTGTGAGGTCTCACCCAGCTTTTAATTCGGGGAGATTTTCGAAACCTGTACCTTTCATGGAAGATCTAAATGGTGCTTCCATTTTGTTTTTACCTTGTGCAAAATATAACTGGACTCCTCCAGAGGGTGCAGGACAATTTCATGGCATGCCTCTGGATGTGAAGGTGTGTTTCCTGTTGAATTCCCTACCATTTTTTCCCCCGTAATGACGGACATCTCCTTTCTGCTAGAATAGATCTCCTGTTTTTCCCTGGCAAGATGATGGGAAATAATCTGTTGATTTGTGTTTTGTTTGCACTCTCTTTCTCGTAAATGAGCAGGTAGTTCACTTCAAAGGATCTAGGAAACGGTTAATGCTTGAAGCGTGGAATTTTTTCAATTCAACGTCAAACATAGACGATATGCTATGCCTCATTCTAGGCAGTGGAAGAACAAAATATGACTTTTGAGTTGATTTTGATGTTGCACTGGATTGGCATCTTTCCATCAATAGCCAAATGGGTGGTCTTCCTTACGAGCATCTCAGGCTTGCAGCTTGCTGGGGAATTTTATCGAGTCACATTACTCAAACGGAAGACAACGGAAGCCAACAATTATGTCTATAGCAGAGTAGATTGGGAAAGGGACTTGCGTACAAGTTGTGAAAGGCAAATCTGCATTAGATACTCTTGTTATTGACAGGAACAAAGCCGATTTGGACCTCCTTCAAGTTCCGTCTGTATCAAACTTGTCAGATTGTAGATGTTCGATTTCTGCAGATTAGAAGTCTGAAATTCAAGTTCAAGGATTGCAAGGTGTAAAACTCGTACATACAGAGATTAAGAAACCTTTTAGAGGGTGGAGCAATCCATATGTTTCCTGTTTCCTGAGAGATGTTCTCATATGGACTTATTGTTTCCTCGAGTTTTAATTTTATTAATATGTACACTGTTTTCTTTCTTCACGAAGGAGGTTCATCTTGACTCAATCCAATTCGATAAACGTGAAATCTTCTGATCTACTGTACGTATTGGTTCTTAGCGTTTTGATCGGGATTTAAACTTGTGACCTCGAGTCGAATATTTTGATCTATCTAACTTAGCCTAATACAAGCATTTTTCTACTAATTCTTTTGCTTTTAAACCAGTCTCCCCACTACACCTAAACAAAATTGTATTCTTGCGATAAGTGATGTGTGTATGACCTACATCGAGCTAAAAGTGTAGAAAGATTCCAATTGAGAGCACACCACACGCCTTAGTTGACCTTACCCATCATCTTAGAGCCACCTAGACTCTACTAGCATCACCACTCCTACCTCACTTTCCTTTTCTTTATGACTCCCTCCTCCGTCTTTAATGTAACGTTACTTTCTACGCTTATAAAATGATCACAGAAAGACAAATAAACAAATCGATACGTTCAGCTAATAACTTGTACTGTATAAGTTTTCGTTGTCAAATTTAGACTTGACTTCTTATTTGACCGACGGGACGAGAGAGACGAGTGTTACATTTGATCTAGATTAGATAAAATTACGATTTTTTTTCCCTTTTTTAACCATTATTTGGGCAGACCTTGACTGAACAATATCAACAATAATTTACCCCACAATCTGGTCCAGGTACATTCCGTCACCATGCATTCCACTTGTTGCCCAAAAATAACAAAAAACCAAATAAAAGAATAAAAATTTCTACATTTTCAGCATCCTTTTCCCCAACAACCCTCCCTCACGCGCCTTCACACCATTGTGCACCACACTTCACTTTCCTCACTCACAAATCGACGTCCCAACGTAATTCCTCACGTCATAATACACCCCACGCGCCGATACCTGCGCGTGTGGTTGTCACTGTGATTCCCACCCCTTCAGATATTTGTCCCGTGTCATGCACGTGACTACGTGCGAGGCCCATTATAATAATATTTTTAATTCTTCATATAATTTCGGCTTTTTTCGGCTTTTTATTTTTTCATTTTTGTGTAAGCAGCCACCATCATTTAGAAGTGAGTGGAACTCATTTCTTTGTCCCATTTTCTCTCTCCTCAGATATAATCTGGTATCTTGTGCTTCACAATTACAAAAATTGAACAAGTGGGTTTTTCTGGGTTTTTGTTCTTGTGTTAGATTTTGTTGTTTAATTTGTCATGACGACGTCGTTTGGAGCTGCAAATAGCGCCATTTTCAGTGATCCCAAGCTCCAAATTCAGAGCTTTAATGGGTTAAAGCCTTCAACTTTGATCACCATTCATCGTGCTGTTCACGTTTCTTCCTCATCATCTTCCAATTCTTCCGTTATCAGAGCTGTTTCGACGGTAAAGATTCAATCTTTTTTTTTTCTCATGTTATTTACTGCAAATTTATTTATTTTTATGCATTTGCAATCGAATATTATTATTTAATGTTTTTGTTGATTATTATAAATGGTGGAATACATTTTTGGAGATTCTGATATGTTTCCTTTTTTGTTAATAGATCGTGTGGTAGATGTGAGTCTGTTTTTTTTACTGTTACAATTGGACTTTTGCATGATGTGTTTTTACCCTTGACACTGCTTGTATGGTTCATGTTAGCCGACCCCAAATTAAATTATTACGAGTTTCGTTGTTCGTGTTGTGGTTTGGACTTAGGCCCTTGTTTGTTTTGGTACATACGAGCAGCTAATGCGCGGCCACGAGGGGTTGGGGTTGGGGATATGAGGATTCGAACCCGGGCTTGGGCCCTTGTGCATGCTAGTAAATAATTTGCCAATGGTAATTTGGATGGTTGTGTTGTGGAGAGAGAATTGAATTTGCAACTGTGTCTAGTATTGTTTTAATAAATCATGCTTGAAAGTGTGTCTAGTATTGGTTTGGGAAGGGTTTTGTCGCGTGAAAGAACGCAATGAGACGGTCTCGTACAATGTGAGGGAAGGTGGAATGGTGGATGAACATTGCTTGACCAGCTTTGGGTAAATAGGTAGTGTAGAGAAGTGTAATTATGCTGTTGTGTGCACATTATCTGTTGATAAGTTCCCTTGCTGTTTTAAAGGTTTTCGGTGTGTTTAGGGTAGGGTATTCGGATTTTGTATGCTAAATGTGTGTGATATATACTATGCAGCCTGTAAAGCCTGAGACTGCTGTGGAGCCGAAGCGTAGTAAGGTTGAAATAATCAAAGAGCACAGTAACTTCATAAGGTACCCTCTTAATGAGGAGATGATGAGTGATGCCCCGAACATTAATGAGGCTGCTACCCAGTTGATCAAGTTTCATGGGAGCTATTTACAGTACGATAGAAATGAGAAGGGCCATAAGTCCTATTCATTCATGCTTCGAACCAAGAATCCCTGTGGGAAAGTGTCTAACAGGCTGTACTTGGTGATGGATGATCTGGCTGATGAGTTCGGTATTGGAACCCTGCGGTTGACCACTAGACAAACGTTTCAGCTCCATGGTGTACTGAAGCATAACATGAAGACTGTTATGGGCACCATCATTAGAAACATGGGATCTACCCTTGGTGCTTGTGGAGATCTTAACAGAAATGTGCTTGCGCCACCTGCTCCACTTGCCCGAAAGGACTACCTGTTTGCCCAGGAGACAGCTGATAATATTGCTGCCCTCTTAACTCCTCAGTCAGGTTTTTACTATGATGTTTGGGTCGATGGGGAGAAATTTATGACAGCAGAACCCCGTGAAGTAGTGGAAGCTCGTAATGATAATTCACATGGAACTAATTTCCCTGACTCTCCGGAACCCATTTATGGAACCCAATTCTTGCCAAGGAAATTCAAGATTGCTGTTACAGTGCCAACTGATAACTCAGTAGACATTCTCACCAATGACATTGGTGTTGTCGTTGTTTCCGATGAAAATGGAGAGCCACAAGGCTTCAACATTTATGTAAGTTTTTTAACAGTGCTCTGCATTTCTAATGTTCTTAATCTGCTATGCTTGTACCAATTTGCTAGACCTTTCTTATCAGGTTGGAGGTGGCATGGGAAGGACACACAGACTAGAGAGCACATTCCCACGTTTGGCAGAGCCATTGGGTTATGTGCCCAAGGAAGATATATTATACGCTATTAAAGCTATCGTTGTTACTCAGAGAGAAAATGGGCGCAGAGATGACCGTAAATATAGCAGAATGAAATATTTAATTAGCTCATGGGGTATTGAAAAGTTTAGAACTGTTACCGAACAGTATTATGGAAAGAAATTTGAGCCCTTCCGTGAGTTGCCTGAGTGGGAGTTCAAGAGCTTCCTGGGTTGGCATGAGCAGGTATATTGTTCTTCCTGATCCATATCTACTTTGATGTGTATCTATAATCTTTGTTTTCTTCTTCAATTGACTAATTCATACAATGTGTTACCTCTTGCTAAAAGAAATTAGTAGAGGTACTTGTTTATATATCTAGACTTGCCCTATGACATGTTTCAACAATCCAATAAAATTGGTATCTTGATGAGACACAAGATGCTAAGAGTGAGTACCAAAGTATAAATTCTATGTAGTTTTGACATGGAATTAGATTGAGCTTCAAATTTTTGTTCTTAACTGTAGTGGGCGTAAGTTAAGTGCTATATGTCAAATTCTATTGGATGTGGTGATATTTTCTTTGGATGATATCCTTCTCCTCTGTGGATCAGAAGTTGGCTCAGAATTAGATAGCATGGGCATCGTGCCAGCTGAACTGAATATATTGGTTGCGTTTGTTCATCTTATTTTTGTGAAAATTAAATCACACTCTTCGTCATTTGATGAATAGGGTGATGGAAGTCTATTTTGTGGTCTCCACGTTGATAGTGGTCGTATAAAAGGCGAAATGAAGAAAACATTGAGGGAAGTTATTGAGAAATACAAGTTAGATGTGCGTATTACTGCTAATCAAAATCTCATCCTTTGTGACATCCGCCGTGCATGGAAGCGGCCGATTAACACATTGCTCGCTCAAGGTGGTCTGCTGGTAAGATTCATACTTAGGCATTATACTTGCTCTAGTTCTCAGTATGTGTTTATCGTGCTTCTCCTCGTGTGTTAAGGTTGCTTTCATGAATTAAACACTCATTTTGCTCTTGACTCCAGGAACCTAGGTTCGTTGATCCTCTAAATGTAACTGCCATGGCATGCCCTGCATTACCGATGTGTCCACTGGCAATAACTGAAGCTGAGCGAGGAATTCCTGATATATTGAAACGTGTTAGAGCTGTATTTGAGAAGGTACATTTTGGTTATATAATGTCTTTTTGTCGAGTCCTTTAAGTAGCAAGAGACTGATTTCTAGATTCACCAAATGTGGAATGAAATGTTGCGAGAAAGTTTACAAATTCTTCTGTTTTCAGGTTGGTCTCAAGTACAATGAATCTGTTGTAGTAAGGATAACTGGCTGTCCGAATGGATGTGCAAGACCCTACATGGCTGAGCTTGGGCTTGTTGGTGATGGTCCTAACAGTTATCAGGTACTCCATTATGCTGATAAGACAATCGTTTTCCGTTAGTTTATGTTGATTCTCATTTTGTTCTATGAACCAACTCGATCTTTATTTACATTACAGATTTGGCTTGGCGGTACACCTAATCAAGCCTCATTGGCTCGGACCTTCTTAAACAAAGTCAAAATTCATGATCTAGAGAAAGTTCTAGAGCCTCTATTTTACCACTGGAAGAGGTCTAGGAAAACAAAGGAATCATTTGGTGATTTCAGTAACCGCATGGTGAGTGCTCGACTGACTAGTAGCAATTAAAACTGTGTAGCTTCAAGATTATATAACCTCATTTGATCTTTACTAACAGGGTTTTGAGAAACTGCAAGAACTCGTTGACAACTGGGAAGGCGTACCACAGTCCTCTGGTAGATTCAATCTGAAGCTTTTTGCTGACAAAGAAACATACCTAGCTGTAGATGACCTCGCAAAGCTGCAAAACAAGACTGCCCATCAGCTAGCCATGGAAATCATTCGCAACTATGTTGCTGGTGAGCAAAATGGGAAGCACACCGAGTAAATGGATTGCGGCTGGATGTATGTAAAATATGTCCATAAGATTTCAGTGGAGCACCTGTCCTCTTAATGTGCTATTACTGCTCGGTAACAGCCCTGCTTCAAGAGGACATGATCATCCTCCCTCTTTTGTTCATTAGCACGACTTTTGTTTTTGCTTAAGCTAAGATTGTTGCGTGTCTACGTCTCCCAGAGCAGTTTTGGTTGTAACTGTAACAGGTCTTTTATTCATTTCGTGTTTTGTTGATGTTAGGGATAGTCTGTCGCGTTGTTACACACACGCAGATTATCCGAGAAGGTTGCCCATTCTACACTGTAATTTTGAGGATGCAACCTAATCTTTGTTTTGAGAGGGAGGGTACACTGAGAATTTGACGGGGAATAAAGTGGAAATTGCAGCATGTATTTTTTTTTTTTTTTTTTGAAAATTGCAGCTAAATATTAGGTAAATCATCATGGGGCAATGTATGGACCTTCGCGTTGGGCTTTTGCTCGACCTTGGCTATGTATTGCGTGTCTCAATTCAGTTTCGTTTCAAATTCCTCGGATTGTCCTTTATCACTGCGTTTTGCTAAGACTAGCTAGGGAGTATCACATATGGCCATATGGGTACGTGTCCAAGTATCGTACTCGCTATAATACCAAAGTCGTGTTGAGTAAAGTTCATGATACCTGTATCCAAGAGTCGAGTGCAGTGACAGGTACATAAAAGTAAAATGTAAAGTCTTTAGTAACGTACTAACATGACGATCCTGAAATTGTTACATTCAACATTCCAACTTCTGATTTAACGACCTACCGTTCACTTTTGCTCGGTAAAACTCATCCACGCCCAGACAAACAACAGAGATTTCGCCACCAAAAAAAAAAAAAAAAAAAAAAAAGATGATCATTATTTATTTACAGCCGGAATTCTTACAAGATAATATGAATGTATCGTCTAGTTATTGAGTCTAAAATCATTTGTGACAGACTCTAGCAGTCGGCATAGTGACGCAGATAGGTGTGTATTTCTTCTTGGCCTCCTCAGTACCTCGCTTTGGTTCTTCTTCTGCCATGCCAATCTTCGCAACTGAGCATGCCGCGGCAGCTGCTGCAGCAAAAACCAAGTCCCTCCTCTTAGTCCTGGTCTCTTCGACAGTGTAGTTACTGGCCTCCGATACTCTGACGGCCTTAACCATTATAACACCACGATGAACCGCGTTGCATGGCTGCTTAGACATGACGCCACCAAAGGCTGGGACTGTCACTGCCATGGAAGCCATTGCTGCCGATCTGTGATATTTCTTTTACCTGCACACAGAAAACCCCCAGTCTCAAATTTTGGATGACAGAAATTTGATTATCAGGTGCAAACAACAAACAGTTGAAACTTGCATCCTGCTAAATGCCTAAATTCATTTCTCTATCCCCCTAAAACAAATGGGCAAATGCCACGTGTTCCATTTATCTCTCCTCAAAATGAATGGCTTTCAGGTTAGTAAGCTAGAAACTTGTAAGACCCTCTACCTCTAGAATTCTTTGGAATACGGAGTACGAGTTACTGCGAAAAATTGTTATGTACTTTGTAAGTGCCGTATGACGATTATATTTCTAAAAAAAGAAGCGTATGTATTCCGTATTTTGCATCACATGATACAGAACCAATACATGGATAGAAATCCAGGTAGCCAAGTATGGTAGCAAGCACATAGCAGGATCTTTCTGTGACAGAATTAACCATGACTCAACAACAACCAAGCCTTATTCCCAAAATGATTTGGGGAGAAATAACCATGACTCAGTGTCCCATTTGCAGAATATTGTGAAACATTCGAATACATTCCGATTGATAACCAAGGATACTTTTAGCAGTAACACTATCACGTCTAACAGCGTTTTGAGACATCCCAATACTCGATGAATGTAGTACTATATGCTACTAACTAGTACCAAAAAAAATGGGAAGATTTTAGTAGGCAGAGATAAGGGGCAGCCCGGCGCACATTGGCGTCCCCGACAAGCGAGGGTCCGGGGAAGGGTCCCACCACAAGGGTGTAATGAGGGCAAGCCTTCCCTTGTCAATTTATTTGACAAGAGGCTGCTCCCAGGACTTGAACCCGTGACCTATCGATCACACGGCAACACCTTTACCGGTGTGCCAAGGCTCCCCTAAGCAGCAAAAAAAAAAAAGAGCAATGCCTTGAAAACCATACCATTCTCGGATGTGATAACAGGATTTCTTCTACGCTGGTTAGCTCTTTTAGTTGCAGTTAGCATCAATATCTCCCAAAATGTCCAACAAGAGGCACAAGCGAAACCAAAACCAACTGATAAGAACGACCAAAGAGGAGATCAGGAAAAATATACCAGCAAAACGTTCAAACGGCTAACAATTGTAACCTGTTCAAGTTGCGCAGTTGCACCTTCAATGCTTAAAGTTGCCAAAAAAAAAAAATGTACAAGGCACTTCAAGTGTTTATATACATTCTATATTCATCCTTCGTTAATCAAATGTGATAACGGACCTCTTGTAGCACTTATATCAACTACTGTTGAGCTCATGAGTTAAACAAACTTCACAAATACTAAATACTTCATCGCAACAATTCGCCAATCAGAATTCAACTGAAAATACTAAATACTTGGAACCTCAAAAATGTAATGGATCAAAACATCATGTTGTGAATTGTTTAAAACACGTGAAAGAGCTACTCACCTGCACCACAATTCCACGAAGTATTTTGGAATTCTGAGCCATCTCAAACCTTAACTACCAAAGATCAACCAGAGAGTTCAAATTTCATCCGAAACAGCATCTTAAATTACCAAACATAACATTAAAAGAATGCTCAACAACCTTTATTCCAAGGCCTATTTTTATCTTTTTTCTTCACAATTCAACAAAACAAACTGGTTTAGAAGGAATCAAAAGAAAGCAGATACACAGTGTCTAAACATGAAGGATGCCAAGAGAATAAGGAGCACGAATGGAACTTCCAAAATAATGTCCATTTCTTAGCCAAATAACATATATCATGACTCATGCCTTGGTTTCAAGTAAACAGGCATTGAAGCCCAGGTTCTATAGAAACAACTTCAAGAGCAAAAAAAAATCCCTATTAATCTGCACCAAACAATCTAACATACTCTAGGTAACTTAAGTAGTGCCCATAGAACTCCTAGTACCCAATATACTCCAAGGACTCCTTAACTAAAACCTTTCCAACTACCATACGTAAATTTTACGGAAATGAATACTATGAAGGACAAGCCAACAAGAGCAAATATCTGTTCTGTTTTTCTAATTACACGTTATGCAGAAGCCTCAGACACACTTGAAACAATATACTTCATAAGAGCATAAAACCTCATATGAATATTCAAACTTAAAATCCAACTTCGAATCACTGTACGTGTAACTGTCCGTTAGTACTAGAAAGAGATCACATAGTAACAGAATCCAGACATAGTGGCAACTCAGGAGGTGGTGTGGTCGGCTAACATGAATCTTCATCTATAACCGTCCTGGGCATCCCGTAAAAGTTAAAGATCATTGCGAACAAATTTGGAAAGTATTAAACACGTTTAGCAAGAGTTACGAAAAGCCATCAAAATTAAAGTAAAGCCAATAAATTGAAAAATAGGTATAAAACAAGTTAAATAAGGTATGGACATCTTTACAAAATAATAAGAGGAAAAGGTTTGAGAGAAAAAGAAAAGGTTGAGAAGAGAAGAAGAAAGGGTTTGAGAAGAGAAGAAAAAGGTTAATCACTAGAAAACCGAAAAAAGAAACCATTAAAAGTCAAATTATGTCCTCCACATAAATTATGTCTCTTTACACCGCCCTATCCAACGCCATGCTCTCTTCAAGCCCCAAGATACTCATAGTGCAGTATTTCTTAGCTTGAATATTTGTATCTTGTCAGAAAGACTTTACCTTAAAGCCTCTAATGAGGCTGCTCAGTTGTATCCAGCCTCATTGTTACAACCAGAAAGAAACTAATGTATATATACCCGTGATTAAGAAAAAAGAAAATGGGAACTAAACCATCCAAATATCTATCACCAATAACCAGATGAAAGTTCAGTAAGACACTAAATTTGCTCAGCAATTAACCACAGTTGAAATGCTATATAATCACATGCCATGCGTAAACCTGGTGGAAACTGCATGAGCAATCTCTTCTTTCCATGGAGTGGTCGGGGGAAGTAGCAAAAGGTAACTGAGCATCACATTATAAGGTACAATACAATCAAGTCTTTTAAAGCTCAGACTGCCATATAGCAGGTGAGATAACATGGCCCGTTTCTCAAAATGATGTACATTCTACTCAAAAGAATACATTGCATGCTTACACCATTGAACCACTTCAACAATAAGTCAAGTTGACAAAATAGAGATCGTCATGAAAGTGCAGAAATATAATACATGTCAGGTCACAAATGCATACACCCAAACAAGTAGTTCAAACAGATACATATAACAGGGCATGCGACAGTAGACAACTTTTTTTTTTGACAAGTAAAAAAGGTGAAGGCATAACACTCATTTACAAAAGAAGGGCAAATGCAAAAACGTATGACGACCGTGGTCTATCCTGAATAACTCTATCCACAAAAGAAAGTCGTGATAAATACTTCTTTGGACAACTTGCTAGACCGAATACAACTGAAAACCATGAATCTTTTTCCTGCGACTTAAGTCGCAAAGGAGATCAGAGTTTAGAAGCTTATCTTGTTAAAATTCTCGAAATACAAAGAAACTTATATCTATCTACAAAACTGAGACATAAGCAACCCTATGACAGTGGCAGCAACACAACAAACACACCAGAATCTCAAATACGTCGCAATAAAAGGTTTAGAAAGGCAGAACTGCTACTGAAAATTGACTTTATTCAATACAAAGATGACATATATTATAGGGTTACTCAATATGAAAGTCTTCAGTCTTGGAAACACTCTGAGTGGACCTCAAGCTTATAGGGCTTCGTCTAATCTAAAAGCAGTTGCTAGCCTAAAATTTCTCTAGATACACTAGAGACAGAAGAGTATACTATGTTCTAACCGAAACTAAATTGGGCAACAGACAGCTCAAATAGGATATTCAGCACGTTGTCACTGGTCACATCACATATTTTGCTTTGCTGCTGGTTCCTCAGTCACAAAATGTCTGCCACCAAAAGGTCGTTCCCTGAAGAGAGTTCAGGACAGTTGGATGAAATATGCAAGTCTGCTCCATATGTACTGGCATAACTCTGCATATTCTGGGAATAGCCAGAACCAGGAAGGATACCTGATTTGGTATCAGACACTCTAAATAATTGAAGACCATGGTGTAAATGTTCTTTCATGGGGCAATTAATGGATGGTTTACAATCACAATTACCAAAAGGGCCATCATTCTGTCCCAAGACGAAATTTTCCACTGATTCCACAAGTGGTACTGAAGGTTTAGTAAGGGCTGTCATTGTGTTTGAGAAAAAATCATCACAAAGACAAGTAGGGAAGGACTTTAGCCGAAGGTGAGGGTTCACAACAAACTCTTCCAACAACCATGGGTTCACGATGTTTGGGAGCACAAATTCCTTCTCACAAGGGCTAAGACCTTCAAACAATTTCTCATCACATACCTTTAGCTTATCAGCCATGGAGGAATGCGGTGGTGTGTGAAAGAGAAATCGAGAAAGATGAAAAGGTTTGGTGAGAAAGATGAAAGATGATAACAATGCACATCATGATAATACCCTCTCCTATTAATGAACTTTATCATGGATTTAGGGAAATTGAGATGGCATTTAATTTACCACCCTAAATGCCATCTCAATTTCCTTAGAATTCACAAAAAGGATATGAAACGGTTTTATGAACTTCCAAATTTATATGGCCAAGACAAGCAACCATTTGTATTTTAGGGAGTATATCAGTAATTACGCATTGGTATTTATTGAAGTATTAAAGCAAATAATGGAGACATATTCGCTAGCAAATCACAATGATAAACAAGAACTTGCAGGATATAAAATCCATAAGAAGACTTTCAATAAATATAGTTCTAAGTTCATAAATTAAAAGCAAATGGCGTTTGAAAGAACAAATTAGAAAAAGTGGTAAAATGTATAAGTTAATGTTTTATGGATTTTGAGACACTTTGGAAAAAGTGGTCGACATGAAAAATTGGGAAAAAAGGAAGGTTATAATCCACGAATTTATTTTGCCAAAAAATAGCAATGGAATAAAAATGACTATATGTTTTGTGTAGCTTCCAAGGTACATATTATGAGTTTTGGAAAAATATTAGACCTCTAAACCTGCAATGCAAATCAGGAAAAATCTCACGATTTGCTTGACGGGACACGACACGGAACAACTTAAGACACCTTTCAACGATATAATCCTCTCCTTTAATTCAACAAGGCAGTTCTACAATGTATAAGGTAATGTTATTAGTGTTTCAAAACACTTTGGAAATACTTGTTCAAATGACCAAAATTAAGAGAACCGAAGGCTACAATCCATGTTTTTTTTGCCAAAAATGACTAAACTTTTCGTGGTCGCTCTAGGGGTCATATTAGGAGTTTTGGGAAAATATTAGAACTTAAAACCTATGACATGTTCCCAAATCAGAGAAAAACACATGATTTGCTCGACTAGTGTAGAGACACGAAACAAGTAAACACATCCTTAAACGAAAGAATTTCATTTCTTAAATTCATCGAGGGCAGTTTCGAGATGTAAGGGTTATATTATGAGTTGTGGAAAGATATTTGAGCGTAAAACCTTTGATACGTTCTCCAAATTAGCAAAAACCACACGATTTGCTCGACGAGTCTTGGAATAGCTAAAAACACCCTTAAACGAAAGAATCTGCCGCTTAAGTTCATTAAGGGCAGTCTTAACAAGTACCACTCCGTCCCAAATTAAACTTCCCATAGAATTTGAAATCCCCTCACATAATACTATTCCATGGGAAGTTTAATTTGGGACGGAGTGGTATAAGGTACTATTCTAAGGATTCAAACAAACTTTGGAAAAAGTGGCTGATGTGACCAAAATTGGACAAAAACGAAGGCTATAATTCATGTTTTTTGGCGAAAGATGGCACTTAAGCAATAACGACTACTCCCTCCGTCCCAGCTCAAACACCCCGAGCCAATTTTGTAGTGGAATAATAAAAATTGATATAGTATGTTGAGTGGGGTAATATTAGGAAAAAGGAGGAGAGAGAATAAGAGAATTAATAAAAGTAGGAGAGATAATGTGAGAGATGATGTAATAATTTAATAAAAGTAGGAGAGAGAAAGATGTCCCAAACTAGATGGGGTGTTTGAGGTGGGACGTCCCGAAATGGAATATGGGGTGTTTGAGTTGGGACGGAGGGAGTAATCTTTTGTGGTAGCTCACAGGGGTCGTATTATAAGTTTTCGGAAAATATTAGAGCCTAAAACCTATGATATGTTTTCCAAATCAACGAAAAACACAAGATTTGCTCGACGAGTTACGAGACATTGTACATCTCCAAAAAACCCTTACACAAAATAATGCTCTTCTTAAATTCATCAAAGGCAATTCTAAGATGGACAAGGTATCATGTTAAGGATTTTAAGACACTTTGGAAAACGTGGCAGACATGACCAAAATTGGAAAAAACTGAAGGCTATAATCCACGTTTTTTCTGCCAAAGATAGCACTCGAGCAAAAATGATTACATTTTTTGTGGTAGCTCCAAGGGGTCATAATATGAGCGTTAAATTATGTGTCGTGACAGAAAAGTCAAAGTAATATAATATTAAGTAAATAAGATTGGTGACGAAAGAATAGGATTAACTTAATATAAAATCACTAGTGGTAAAAAAAATGAAAACAATATTGAGTAAATTATAATAATTTTGCAATAAGAAATATACATAAATAGTCGGGGCGTGAGCCGGCTCCCCACACTAGGAACTTAGAACTATAATTACCCAAAGTCTTTTTGTAGATTGTATATCCTGCAAGTGCTTGTTTATCATTGCAATCTTCTACCTAATATGTCTCCATTATTTGCTTTAATATTTCAATAAATACCAATGGGTAATTATTGATATACTCCCTAAAAATACAAATGGTTGTTTGTCTTAATGTTGGTCGAGGTTCAGGGACCAATCTGATTACTTGCGGACACGAGCAGAAGGCAAAGGGGGCTCAATTTCACCAAACGACGCCTCTCCAACGCTTTAAGTCTGTGCTTGGGTTCGAAAGGATGGGTAGTAGAGAGTATGATAAAAGTAACCTAAATCTATGACTAATGGAGGGGGTATTTATAGGGAATGTGAAGAGTCCAAGGAATACTCCAAGGGGCCTTAATCAATCCCTACCCTCCATTTGGCAAGGTTGGATGGTCAAGATCCGTTGGATATTAAGGACATCACATGGGCTTTCCCAAGCGCTTTTTCTTAAGGCTTATTGCTTCATTTGTAAAATCGAACAACAGAGCCCCTCGAAGTCGGGTTGCGCTCGCCGATCATTGTACCTCATTACTCTTTGAGGGTAACCGGAGTGCGCATTCCCTGGCCGCCCTTTGCGACGGCTCATGATTTGGGCCTTGGTAAAGCCTTGTGATGTTCATTCCTTCCGCGGTTTCTTTAGCTTCTTATTGTGTTGTAATAGGTCAAGGGGCTCGTAGTTTCGAATTTATTCGAAAACTCCACCCCTTGCAAGCACCATGTCCGTTACTACGAGCTCGGAAATTTTGCCCCTGACCTTGGGACGAATTCGTACTCGAACTTTGCCATATAATTTGGAAGTTCATAAAACCGTTTCGTATCCTTTTTGTGAATTCTAACGAAATTGAGATGGCATTTAATTTACCACCCTAAGTGTGGTAAATTATATGTCGTCTCAATTTTCTTAAATCCGTGATAAAATACTCCCTCCATTCATTTTTAAGCTTCCTTATTTCCTTTCAGGGGAATTCACTATCAAGCTTCTTGTTTCTTGTTATGGAAACTTTGGTCTTTAAGCCCTTTCGGCACACGTCACGCCTTGAGGCTAGCGTGTGTTTTTTTGCCCGTTTTGGGACTTACCATAGGTTTTCGGCTCTAATATTAGACTAAACCCCAGAATATGAGCTCTAGGTACTCCCACGAAAATTTGAGTGTTTTTTGTTTCTGGCCCATTTTGGGCCAAAAATCGTGGATTATACACTTAAATTTTGGTCAATTTTGACCATTTTTCTAAATGTAGCCAAACGTTCTCAAAACTTTAAGAAGGACAACCTTGACTACGCTTGTTAAATATGAGGGGTGGTTCCTCTATTAGGGAAGTTCTTTAGGCTTGTGTTTTCTAACGTGCTTCCTAACTCTACATTGTTTTATGTTCTAGATAAAACATTAAAAAATGATCGATAAAATTCACCTAAGACTATGAGCCACATCTTAAAATTTTGCATTGCATATCATAATCTCATATCGAGAGGCCACCGAAACTTAGAAGCAATCCACCACACCATACAAGCAATCAAACAAATTGAATCAAACTCACTGACAAGCAGTATAGTACTACCACCCAACAGTCTGAAAGCACATAGCTTTGGTTTAGTACGGTACATCAAGGCATCCTTGCTGGTAATCAATACAACTTAATCAAAAGCTAAACTCTGACTTCTTTACAAACAGCGGTAATAGAACTAAATAGATTTGTAACTAAAATATTGTCTTTTTTGTACATACCTCATTACCATTACAAGCAGTTCAGTGAATTGTTGATCAAGTTGGCAGCATATTCTGATGACTTTGCAATGTCAGCTCTCCTGATGAAAAGAAAATTTAATGTGTGCTAAATAACCATAAACATTGACATATAAGAAACACAAACATACGGGGATAAAAAAAAAAAAAAAAAAAAAAAAACTCTTGCGTCAGGCACTTGCCAATTTTTATAATGCAGACCATTAAGATAGGGTATGCAGCCAACCTCCTCTGGTTTGCTTCACACCAGAAGGACACGCAACATAGCAAGTGACAGCTAACATACACAAATGGATAACATGTTTGGTCCATAAACCATGATCTGCACAATATCCATACTAATTTGTAAAATAGTTTGGCCCCTGGTAAGCTGACTCATTTAGACTTCAAAAGGAGCAAAGTAAAGAGATTGTTGGGAGCATCCACATTCATGATCACGATTCACGATGATAATATGTTAGCTAGAAGTGGATGTGCGGAAACAAAACTTGTTTTTCTATTATGTTCATTGAAGCCAGATTGCATAATGTTGAACAGAAATCCGAACAATCTTCTTTAACACACACACACACACACACACACAAAAAAAAAAAAGAAAAAAAAAATTCCTGCCTAAGCGGGTAAGGAACGAGTCTTATATACGCAGCCTCACGAAAATGAACCATGACAACGGGCCATCAATTTTCGCCAACATACCAAACCATCACACCAAATCGCAAGGAATTAATAAGACCGAGAAATAAGTAATCAAATCGAGACTATATTACATAAAATAATTCCCAAAAATAATATAACACGAACAACAACCGTCCCACACATTAAACCTTAGTTCGGGAACATGAATCGTCATATGAAACCGTCATATTACGAACAACAATAAGTTGAAACCTAACACGATATCGAAACTAATGAGATATCGAAACAAATGACAATTCAAAACAACTTTTTTACCAAAGAGAATAATTAAATTAAAATTAGATGCTTCAAAATCATAATCTTAACCTAATTTTTTCCATCGTAAACAGCCGAAAATTCGAACTTAACAGGAATTAATTAAAAATTAAAATACTTTGCCGCGATTAACATACCTCGTACACGATTCGACATGACATTTACTCGAAAATCTCGCTCAATTAGGTTCATTTTTTTTGTGTTACTTTGGCCTGAAAAATAAATTAAAAAAAAAGTGTCACAAAATAATAATAATCGGATTAAATGATGAATAAAAAATTGAATATATTAATTAAATTATAGAAGAGAGATTAGGCTGACCAGGGACGCGGGAAATCCCAATTGAATTTTTTTTGGAATTTCATTTTGCAGAAAATAGCTGAAACTTGAAGAGCACTGAACAAATTGCAGATTTATGGGGCCGGTGGCACAATGTCATAAATCCAATTTTGGGAAATTATAACCTAATTTGGGCCTTAGTATACGTTCAGCTTTTGGGCTGGGTCGTCTTTGAATTTGTTGGTGCATGCACCGTTCGGATCCTGGATCCCCCAACAAATGAGATTTTCTCATTCGGTCTAACGTAATGAACGGGATGGGATTATTTAGATCGCTTGGTGGTTCGTAACTCAACCACAAATTTTGACTTTTCGGTGAGTCCAGTCTGGCCTTGGACGGTTGTTCAACCAGGGGTAAAAATGTTAATCAATAATTTCGTACTTTCGTATAAGTCATGAAGTAACGGGAAATAATATGTGTGAACTGTCAAAAACTACCTAATATATTTGGGTTTCTTTTAAGAAGAATACTCGTACATTTAATACATTCCGCAATCAAATAGAGAACTAATCGTACAATAATATTTTTGTTTCTCAAAAACAATACCACGCTTACACCTAAAATACGCACCCAAATATCAATTGCGAGAAGAAAAATGACATGGCCGGGAAATAATGGATAAGTAGCATAGATCCACAACTTGATTTGACCAATCCACGTTGCACTCTAGCGCGTGTACAACATACACAGAGCAATGTTGATTGATTCAATCAAACTGTGGAAATATTCGTATTCGAAAGAAATTAAAAACCGGGTCGTTAATATGTTTCATTTAAAATTGAAAGGATCAAGTGATCATACATAATCATTGCATGAAATTTGTTGAAGTAGTGAAGGAGTAGCAATGAAGATATCCACATGTGCTGCCTGTACATTAACAAAGATACAATCATAAGCAGACATATTCACTCTTTAGATTAGGTAGAATCATAGCTAAAATCATTGTACAAGGTAACATCAAATAGGACAATGAGCGTAGGTCGTACCATGTTTCATCTTATTTAGCATCTATTTTCAAATTTGTGTTCTGCATATCATATGCATGTTATTGCTGCAGGTTGCATGCATGTAGTACAGTACTCCCATATTAATCTTAATTAGCAGACAAAATTACTACTGATGAGTAAAGTTGACTTTTCTTTCTTAGCTGAGTCAATATATCTTAATCTTAATCTTTTGTCGATTTTGATAGCACGATCTCAGCTCAACTGCTCTCAAGTGGGTCATAGACTAATGTATAATTGTGTAGAGGACACAGTAAAAAAAGGTAAGTAAATAAATATTACTCAAATTTAGAAACTAATTAAGGTTCATGGGAACTTGTAGTTAATGAAGTTCCATCCTCAAGGCTGCAACGGTAAAAAAAAAAAAAACATAGTCGAGCTCTATCTTGTTCGAAGTGATGTGCATGATGATCACAACTTTGTCTCCTTTCATCTATAATTTGTGTAAATGCTATAGGGAGTGAACCCAAGTTTTTTTGTCCCTAGAGTAGTATATATCGGTATTCATCGTCATTTCATTATTTCATCATATTATGTTCGAGTTTTCTAACATGTGCCTGCAATACCATAATCCGACTCCCAATTAAATAACTCTACATATATACTCAACTAAGTTTCGAAACTCTGCTAGACTAGAAATCAATCCTTATCGACGAGGATCATCGATAGTAAAACTGATCATTTGATTAATGCCCATCAACAAAATGCTAGTATTGGTAAACCTATAGGGGTACAAATGATCTTATGATTCAAATACTATGTCTGCGACAATTCAGTGATCTGATAAAGCCCCTTTCTCCCCTCAAATAATTTGAGATTTCAAAATAAACATTGACTATCTACTTGCAGCTACGACCATGCATGCAGACATACATGATACATTACGTTACTTTTAGAGAAAAAAAATCGCATTAAATTCTTCATTCAGATTATTGTGATAGCAGAGCTTCCTTTGGAAAAACAGCAATAAATACTCAAATTAAATTATCACACAATTATTCACAAATAGGATGTGAGGAATAAATAACCAATTAAATAGCTAGAATTTTAGACATCTTCTTCTGCATGTATGACAGTAGTACAGACCGAATAGAGGGATTGGGGAATGAATAATGGTAACTGTCAGGCTTGAACCATGTGCTCATTGTGGTCTGTATAACTCTGCTACTTACTACTAATATTAATATTAATGATTACAATTTGCTTAATTTTCTACTATTAATAATAACTTGGATTTCAAATTAGGCACTTAAACAATTCGCATAAGTGTAATTGTAAGACTTATTTTTATGGAATTTGCTTCCACGGCACGTACCGTAATATGTTATTGCACATTTGCAGCTGAAAGTTCAGGAATTATGTAGCAGCAAGGTCATGGAGTAATCTAACAAAAATGATCTTTAATTTATATATTTGTTAATTAAAAGGTCCGAAATTTTGGAATGACACCAGTAGAGTGATATAACAACGTTTATAAATTTGACGTTATTTGATCGGGATGATAGATGATCAAACATCTTCTCTAGAATACTCCGGTGAACATTATTCTTATTATTCGTCTGGTGTATTCGCGTTCTTTTGACACTCGTTAGTTAAGTTGCACTAATTGTATTTAAACTTCAACCCGACCCCTCCCCCCCTAAAAACCCACCTAAAATTTTCGCAATGGTGCAGCTACTATAAAACTCTTAGACTCTTTTTATAACAAGCTTACATATCATTTAATCTACATGATTAAACTTATGAATTTGAGTATGATTATTCTATGAACTTTTGCCGAGCATTTATTTTGATCATTGAGTAGTGATTAAGAGCATTTAAAAGGAAATTAAATAGCCAAAAAGATTCAAAAAGGAGGGATTAGAGAAAGAAGGAGCAGAGGCATTTGACCAAGTAATTCTCAAAATGGCTGGGGAAAAGTGGGGCAGAATCTATTTAAAGCATCATAGTACACCAGAATCAAGAAAGAACCAAGATCAAGATGCTTCATATTTAATCTACACACTTATATTTAATGTAAACCCCCATTAAATTGTATTGCTTGCATTTCAAATCTCTGTTCTTTCTTCATTTCGAGGTTGCACGCCTCTTTTTTACGGAGTACTTCTTCATTTTTAGCATTTGCAACGTACACAAGGCTTTGCCATTTCCATTCTATATACTCGTACTAGTACTCCCTTCATTTCTTTTGGTTTTACGTTTGGTTTGGAATTCTCTCACATATTCAAACCAAACGTAAAGAATCAAAAGAAATGGAGGGAGTATTTACTAGAATATTTACTGTTATTTGACCATTTAAGAAAATGTAATTCTAATATTTGGCCTTCCGATTCCTCATGATTCGTGAATACGAGTTACCACATAACAGAGTATATTGCAAATATGAAACAAACGACACATTATTCAGCAATGCATGACTAAAGGGACAAGCTAATAAGGTTGTTGTCTTTCTTATACGTGCAAGACAATGCAGTATTTTTTGTAGCGTGTACTCCTTATCAGCAATATTTTTTGGTTTACATAGCTACAAACACATTTTCAAACATGAAATATTCAATTACCCCAAACTCCCGCAATGAGGTTCCTCTGTCCCACTTTGTGTGCCACTCTCTATACCCCTCTAATCAGATTTCAGAAAATCCATATTATAACCTTAGGAAATTCATTTCAATTTTTATATTTAATGATTTCCCGAATCTAATTGGAGAGGTACAAGGAGTGGCACACAAAGTGGGACAGAGGATCTTCATTGAAACTCCAGGATACTTAATATTAACCGTATATTACGAATTCTTAAAAACAAAGTTTATAAAATCTACTCCATATGTCATGATATTTTTTTTTTTTTGAAATAATATGTCATGATATGTTAATGATACTTGTTAAATTAAATGATAATCATATAAATGTTGGTCCATTAATGTCCAATATTCAAGCTTCATCATGAAGCAAGTACTACCATTCACTTTTAACCATAGATAGAGTGACAAAATGAATGGCCCAACATTTATGGTAACTCAAGTGGGCCCAAAACAATAGTCCCCACAAAATCCCGTTTCCATCTAATCTATCTATCTCTCTCTCTCTATCTCTCCCCTCCACGTCACCGTACCGTTATAAACTTGTTACCTCTCCCTTTCAAATCAAATCTCTCTCTCTCCCTCTCTTTAAATAAAACTTCAAAAACACGCTCAGCACTAAACACAACGCACGCACAACACACCACCCCGACAACAACAACAACAACAACAAAACACCGTGAAAACAAAATCAAAAATCAAAATTAAAAATCAAATGGCGACGATGAGAAGGGCGAAGTGGACCCCACCGCCACCACAAACGCCGAGAATACTCCACCTTCCACGGCGGACATCTCGCCGGAAACCTCCCTCCAGAAAACCTAACTTAGTAGCGGCGGCGGGGAAGCTGGAGAGTTTGTTCGACCAAGAGAGGTCGTTTTCGCACGGCGGAGTACTACCACCTCCTCCGGTGGTGCTGTTGAATTCAGGGAGGAGAGAGAGAGTGCTGGTGGAGGAGGAGAGAGAGTCGTCGGAGAGTAGTACTAGTAGCGCCGCCGTTGACGGCGAGGAGAGAGAAAGTGAAAGTGAGGAAGATAAGGAGAAGTGGCGGTTTCAAGCGGAGATGTTGCGTGCGGAGTGTTATTTACTGAGGATGGAGAAAGAAGTTGCCGGTAAAAAATTGGAGAGTGAAAGGTGTCTTTTACAGCGGAGTTTGAAATCCGCCGTTCATACTCTTCTTTCCGTGAGTATTCTTTTCCGACGCTTTAATTTTTTCATTCTTAATCAGTAATTTATTTACTAATTAATCTCGTTTGCTTAGATTAGTAGTTGTTGTTATAGTTTCAAATATCGACCGTGACATGAGACGTTAAGCAATAGACGAGTACACGTTAAAAGGTGTTTGAATTTATCACGACCGTTATGTTTTAGGTTGTCACCGCGATTTTATTTGATTGATTGTTTTATTTAAAAGTCGAGATTTAAATTGTTACTATTGGTTATGTTACTGTTACATTGGGTTTCAACTACATTGCCTTTTGTTTGAATATCGACGTACTAGTAATTAGAGAATTTGAAATTATTGTCGTTTTTTGACGTTAACAATCCAATAAAACCGCCTACATTAGGAAGAACAACCAAACCAGACGGGGGGGGGGGAGGGGAGGATCGGAGTACATTTTTGTTTGTAATTTCTGAAATGATTTGTCTAATGTAAGAACACGTTTCGTGTTATTTATTCGAAGCTTCTTAATTCAGTTTAATTAGAGATTAAGTTTCAGTATAATCCTCACTATATATACTCCATATTTGTCAGTGTTTAATTTCTACGTTCTTTTCGTTGTTTGGTTGATCAAAATCGATAATTTGATTAGGAATTGTCTAGGCATGTCACAGTTTTACTGTATATATGATGGGGTTGCTGGTGTACGTACACAGGGAAAGAAGAAAATCAGCGAAGGCGAAAATGTGAGTTCAGTAATAGAAGAGGAGATTGAAGAATTGTCTAGGAAGCTTTTAGAGTTACAGCAAAGAAGCTCCAGGTTGAGAAGCCCTGAGCCTCAAAACTGTAGTAATTTCGATAAGCAAGCGTCTGACCTGCAGAAACAACTCCAAGAATATAAACAGATGAATCAGGATGAATGTCGTGTTGAAGACGTTACTAAGGAGCTTGCAGGAGCTACTAGCCTTTCTATTGACAGTAGTATAAGAGAAGGAAAATTCAAGGTTTATGGGAGTTCTAATCGTCGATCCATCAAACCAGCTGATGTAAGAGAACCTAACAATTTTCTGATAGTACCATTTTATTTCCGTTGTTTAGATTTGGTTTGAATATGTGTGAAGAATTCAGACAAATCGTATATCAAAAGAAACGGAGGGAGTAGTTATTGTTCGTTTACATTTGAATTGAAAGTAGCATACGCAAAAATGTAGCCACATTGCGGAATTATAGCTGCAGTGATTGCTGATACTGATATGCGTCTTATACTTGCCTGTTGTTCTGATGAAATATGTTTGCGTCCGATTAATTACTGTGGTCATGGAATTATGTCAGGTGGAGACATTGAGGAGGAAAATGGAAAGATTATCAAAGGGGAAGTTGCTGAAGAGAATGGAAGAAGTGTATGGATCTATGTTGTCTGCAACAAACTGTTCAGTTCCAAGCTCTGCTTCCAGTTCCAAACGATATGATCTCGCTGATTTATCTTCTTTTACATTTCAACAATCGTCACAGGCATGTTCATGTTCATCCTTCGTGCTTACGATTCCTTTTTCTATATTACCTGTTGCTGTCAGTAGAATCAGTAGCTTACCTGTTCTATATTACAATGCTACAGGAAGCGAAATCAGGTGAGCTGAAAGCATGCTCAGGCCAGTGTAAGGCCATAGTTAAGAGAATAATGGAACAGGTGAAAGCTGAGACCGAACAGTGGTCTCAGATGCAAGAGATGCTCGGGCAGGTGAGAGAGGAGATGGAAGAGTTGCAGGCTTCTCGTGATTTCTGGAAAGCGCGTGCACTGGAATCTGATCAGCAAATCCAAATCCTGCACTCTGAGGTAAGGCTCTGAGACGACTACTTTTCTCGTATTTTGAACTGTTACCTGTTCAACTGTCAATTACTCTCAGTAGAAACGTTATCAGTAAGTGACTAATACTTCTTCTGTCAGGTGGACGAGTGGAAACAGAAAGCAGTGTCATTCGAAATCAAGGAAAATACACTGCAGAAACAAGTTCACACATTAAAGCAGGAGCTTGAAAGGTTCAGGGTTCAGGAACCCTGTGACTCCAAAGTGAAATCGAGGAAAGATTCAGCACCAATATCACTGGGAGCTCAGCTTGCAAAAGAGAAGCGAGTTTTAACTTGCCGTGTGAAAGAAAGAAAGCCAGAAAACGAAAATATCGAGAGAAAGGCAATTGATTGCAGTGAAGAGAAGAGATCAGTGAATAGAAACGGCAGCAGCAGGCCTGTATCATCTTCTAACCGGCTTCCCTTTCAAGATATTGGTAATCTCTCGCCTTTCGGGAGGCAAAACAGTAGAAGATATGTATACCCTTTGCTTAATCCTAACGATTCTTAAGTCTTGAAATCTTATTTTTGATATGGAAATGCCAAGCATGCTGCTCAATGCTAGGCAGAGTAGGGTTTGAGCCCTTATGTTCTCACTGTTCGGCAAATGGCAAGCGTAGAATTACAAAAATGGTCTGTTCCGCAAATCTTACAACATATGTACATGTGTTAACAAAGTCGGGAGTAGCTCGTGCACCCGAGACATCCCATACAAGGCTAGAAATTCACTAAGACCCGAAAATTATACTTTACGAGTGTTTCAACCTGAAATAATTTCAGGCATCAGCATCATATCGATAAATTCCTGTGAATCGTTTGCTTCTCTCCCTTCTCATATCTGTTATCAGCTTGGCAGCATAAACTTCAATGCCAGCATCTGGTCGCGGAACAAATATGTCCATCTCAATCTCACCTGTACTGTTGCTAGCACAGTAGCACTATTTGCTGAAGAATTCTGGTCTGAAATTATTGATGTAGCCATGGTCTTGCTGTTCTTGTAACGTCTCCAAGCAGCTTGTATGTAGCACGCACCCCACAATTTCCACTGTTGAGAGTAGAACTTAAACTTGTGCCTCAAGTTTCTGCTGTGTAGTGTATGAAACTGTGCAGCTACAAATTTCAGATCATCCGCTCTTAAGCAGAACGTTTCGACATCAGACACAGCCTTGATTGTCCGGGTTGATGATGGCAATGTGTCAGTTGCGGATGGATCAAGGACCCACATGAGCAGCTCCTCGCCACAGAACCCACCACGGCTTAGTCGTGATGAACTGAAGAACCCAGTGCGGCCACCATCTGTCGTAAAAGAATCCAGTTGACCGCGAATGATGAAATATATTTCGCTAACAGGGTCACCTTCACGCACAAGATACGTGCCTTCAGTATATAGGGCAGGCTCTAACCTTTCACATATTACATCTAGTGTCAACTCATCCATTTCGTCAAAAACTGGTACCTTCATGTGATCAAAATTCAAAATCAAAACACCAGCTTTAACCGAAAACCAGTCATGAAAATGTTGAGAATTCAAAAGGCTGCTGTTGATTTAGAGACATTAAGTTGACGAGAACATGACCTTAATGTTACAGTATTGGTCTGAACAACAGGACTTACTTGTCGAACCAGGTTCAAACACAGATGGCGTTTGATCTGTCTTTGAAGTTGAGCAGGAAAAGCTGTCAGAAGAGACTTCTCATCAACTCCTCTTGTTGCTAACCACTTATGTCGATCATACCTCCGCACATGCTGCTTCAGCTCAGGAGGCAGCTGCCTGTGATGCATCCAATTTTCGGCGTCATTTCTTCTGAGTCTCCACTCTTCTAATCTAGCAGTGACAGATTGGATGAAGGTCTGAAGTAAAGAAGAACATGTAAGTGTAAGCAAAATGATTATTATTATTTGTTTTTTACAAAGTTACAAGATAAAAATCTGACAGTCTGATGTTAAGTACTCCTGCTGAAATGGGTATAAGATTAGTAGGACTTACTTGCATATCTGCAATAAGTAATACCAGAAGGAGGAGTCCAAGTGTTCCGACAATGATACAGTATACGTTTTCAGAAGCGTATATACTTGGCACTAGTGTTTGCCCTGTGGAGCTGCACAAATAATTACAGATAAAAGCACTTCTAAGTCATATCTGATTGCATGAAAGTTTAGGCTAAAAACATCAGTAGTGCGCCTGCAGATGGAAGAAGCACGTACGTTATGGCCTGCAGTGCAATCCATAGAGCATAGGTATATCTGTATGGAAATGGCAAAGATAAGGCGCCAGTTGAAGCTCCAAGCGCGTATATACCAAACTGATAATTGCTACTGTCTGGATCACACACTGTTGTGACATTACTGGACTCGAACCAGGCAGTTTTCATCAGATTATTGGTCATTCTGCAGTCAAAAAGTTCAAAGCCACAAGTCTGAAATCTCTGTTGATTGCACACACTTCTCCAACATTCTTCTTGTCTCTCGATTGCAAACAGATACCAGGCTGCTCCTGATATCTGCAAACAGCATGTCAGCATCTAATAATTAACAGCATTAACAGCACCAGAAATCAAGGACTTAAAAATTGACTTACATGGCTAGCCACAAAAAACAATAACAGGTCATGAGCAGCCCTCCACCAGATTGTTTCAGAAACAACTCCAGTGTCATTCACAGCTTGAAGTGACAGCAGATAAAGGCGGTATACTCTGAAGCAGCACTGAAATATTATGATGAAACGACACACAATCTTTCGATCCCAGATTACTGATCCAGCAGCATTTGGTATGACAGTCAGCACCAAAATCTGAAAAGTTTAGACTGTCAGTAATATTGACAGAATTCATGCTTCAAACGTGAAATACAGATTAAAGATGCCGCGCCCCTAGAATAATCAGCTGCCTAATCCTTAAAAAGTACCTTCTGATACAAGTTTAATATGCAAGGAAGTCATATATACCTGTGGAACAGGCAAAGCAGCAAGCAGGTCTATAGAGAAAGACTTCTTAAGGTATCTTAAGACAATCCTATGAGGGTCAACGAGGTCTCCACTTCCCAAGATGCGTGAAGAAGGCGCAACATAAGCTGTCTGGAACTGAAACAGGATATGAAGCCAGTAGAAAACATCATTGATGCAACGTAAGACGACCAAGGTTGCATCCAAATAAGCTTCATCTTCGACACAAAACCCGTCTGGCCGTACTGTTGGTGAGAAGAAGAAGAGAGGATCAATGAAAAGGGATACCATAATTGCCACATAGTACATCTGGTTCCATTTACTAGCAATTGGTCCTCCGGGATCCATAATGATTTCTCTGAAACCACCTCACTGTATACTCTCATTACACAATCGAATTGTCATTGTGCTCGAAAAATGAACACAAAGTCTCACGATAAATTATTGTTAGACCTCGATCACAATGAAAGAGACCTACTCAACAATGTCAATCTCGTCTTATTGCCAATTGATTTTAGAATGAATCATTTACAGACTTATGGACACGGACTAAAACTTCTCCTTGGCGGTTGTGTTGACCCTTAACAATAGCTTAATTAGTACTAGTACAATTTTGTTAAGTTTTAATATATCTAGAAAATAAAGTAGTTAGACATAGAATACATTAACCATGGTAGAAGTTATAACTCTTATAAGATGATTTGCTAAGCAACATGAGGACAACATATGCTAAGACAATGAATTCGTTGGAGATTCCACTAATCCACTTTATACCTTCGTTCTTCTACTTTGAAAAAAAAAACTTGTGATTTGACTCTAGAAATCTAATGTAATGCTTGTTTCAGAGAAATGTGACACTTACGTTAATTTGATCCTCTTCTTTAATTTCTAATAAGTTGTCACTGTACTTGGTGCCACTGACAAAATCATACACGACCAACAACTATCAACCGATTGACCATACAAGTATACAACCCATCACTACTTAAAATTGTTACATCTTTCGTTTCATTAGATTATTTACGTTTCGTTGTAACTGCTCTCACATACTCCGTTTCCGGAAATTGTAGAACCATTTTCAACAAGCCCATAAGAACTGAAGTGATCCAAATCTTTCACAGTGGCTGTAAAAATCTTAACTCAGAAAAGTGAGGACCAAAAAAAAAAAAAAACGAGGGAGAGAGAGATGGAGGTGGACCCCATTGGTTTCATCGAGGAAGCGTGCGTCATAAGCTCCCCTCAAAAACGCGCCCTCTCCGGCGCCGCCTTCGCCAGGGAAGAAGAATTCTTCGACGACGACGGCGACAACGACATTTGGCCGGAAAGTTCCGATGACGACGGCGGCGGCGCACTTCCAGACCCTAATCTCGTCGGAATCACCTTCTGCTCTCCCCCTCCTACTCCCCAACCCGACCAAAACGACGGCGTTTCCGGTAATAATTCCGTCGATTTAGGGTTTTCAACAGAGACCAAAAGAGCGAGGGAAACCGAAATTCCAGCGTCGCCGCCTCCCACGGCGAAGAAATTGAGATTTTCCGGTGAGAATGACGGCGAAAACACCGCGGTAATTTCCGACGAATCCGACGAGTTAGGGTTTCGAGGAGAGAGAAAGAGGATGAGAGAGGAATCGGAGACGGTTTCTCCACCGACGGCGACGGCGGAGAAGTTGAGTATCCACGGCGTGGTGTCGGTGAGCAGCAGCGACGGCGGAAGCGAGGTGGCGGAGGGAGAAAATCCACCGGAATATGGCGGCGAGACGGTGGAAATCGAGGACGTGGTGTCGGAGGAGTGGGAGTCTCCAGTCAATTGTACGAAAGAAGTTAATTTGAGCGACGATGACGACGGCGGCGATATCGCTACGGTGGTGATTTCGGAGGAGGAGGCGGCAGACGCAACGGTGGACCGGAGGAGGTCGAAGGCGGAAACGTGTGGAAATGCCATGGAATGTGTAATTCAAGTGTTGGGAGTGTTGAGTAACGAGAATAGGAGAGAAAATGTCGGTGGCGGTGGCGGTGGCGGTGTTGATTTTTTCGAGACTGCGAAACGCCGCGGTTACACTTTTCCTCCGCCTAGAGTTTTACCACAGTAAAAAAGTAAATAAATAAAAACATGTGGAGGAGCAATGCAAAGTTAAAATGTTGGTGCCTTTGTTGTAGATTATTGGGGAATTGTTGTGTAAAATCAATGCTCTTTTTTCGTAGCAATTTTGAGTGTACGGTGGATTGCTTAGTGGATTGCTATTTCGATTGTTTTTTGGCGCGTTTGTAAAACCGTGTTTCGTTTACGATTTTTGACTGTTTTGTGTGATGGTATATAAGTACATTGGGAGGTGGTTTACCCATCTTATAGCTCAAAATGTGCACCACGATTTTCTCGCCAAAATTTTACAATATGCATTTGATGAATTGATGTCAAAGTTTGAATCCAGAAAAAAAAAAAAAGGACACTAATTCATTCTAAAATAAAAAGAGGAGGGATTCTACAATGGCTGCCAAGGTATGGTAGCCATTGTAAAACAAGGAAATCGGTTCGTTAATTTTAAAGAATGAATCATAACCCTCCATTAATTTGACCTTGTTTTAAAAAAAAAAAATAACATCAATTAAATCCCAAAGCCCCAATCCAACTTTCTTCTCTCTCCTCTCGCCTTCCTCGTCCATGCCACACCCTAGCGCCACCACCGACCCACACCCAACACCACCAATTCGCCAGGTAAAGCCACCTCCGATCGGCGACAACATGGCGAACCCGCCTGGATTATCTCCGGCCACCATCGTCACGTCCCCAATAGTCTACCCACGATTCTCTCTCTTCTCAACACCCCTCTTTCCCACCCTCACCCCTATGTTCCCGGCAACCACCCCACCAAAATCCCTTCTCGACCCTCCTTCTCCCCCATAGTAGCCTTCAATGTCGCCGCCCCTTCACATTCGCCGCCGCCAAAGAAAATGGAGGGAAAAAAAACGAGAAAATAGTGGTGGAGGGGAGGCCGTCGGTGAAGCCATAAGTAGGGGCGCTTGTTAGAGGGCGATTGGCAGCCCAAATGTGGTTTCGGAGGTGGTGGTTGGGTTGTGAGACGGTGGTTTCTGAGGTGGGGACGGGGTGTAGGGAGGAGAGAGAAGATGGGGTTAGTAATATTTTTTTCCTGTGGTTAAACAATTCAATGGCTATGATTCATTTATTAAAAATCAATGGATATGATTCATTCCCTTACAATGGTTACGAAATTTTGTTAGCCATTGTAGAATTAGTATAAAAAGAAAGGGGCAAAAAAGGCGCTAAAAACAAAATAACGAAGGGTCTTAATTGCAAATAAGGGAGCTAACATGAAAATCACTTTCTCCCTTCTCCTCTTCATAATCTCATAGCCATCATATACTTCTTCATCAACCCAGATCTTTTCTTCTCCCTCATCCTTCACCATCATAGTGTTTCTGTTGATTATACCCTCACCGCGACCGTCATATCCACGAGGTCCAACCAACGACGACGATTATGATCAGCAGGGGTAGGTGGGTGTTAGGGTTTGTACTGCTAATTAAAATCGGACAATACTATGTTATTTCCTCTCTTTGTGTTGATTCTGTTTACTTTCTTCATTGGATTCATAGGAATTCCATTTAATCACGAAGGACTAACGCTGGATATATTAACTAAATGGTTAACTCCAGTGGTAAATCCTTTATATTCAACTTCGAATACTCATCGTCAGTATTATACTTCTGTTTGGTTTCTCGCGGTGTTAGGCCCTCTAGTGACTATTATTATACAAAAATGTAATTGTAAAACGACATACACCGTACATTACACATAAATTACACATGTATTGCACATCAACTACACAATTATTATCCTATAATATCAAAGATAAAAATACTTTGATTTGTTTCTTTTTTAGAGTCAATAATAATTTATTACACTTTCATATAATATACCAAATTTTGGAGTCTTACTTTGCATTAGGACTGATATCCATTTTGTTGCAATAATTTACAAATACTTTGATTTGTTTCTTTTTTTAGTAATGATTTACATATGATCTAAAAGATTCATTTTGATCATAGATGATTTATTTCCTCTTAAAATATTGTAAATACCCAAGGGGCAGGGCACCTATATAAACTGATACCACTAAAACAAGTTGGCATGATATCAAAATGAATTCTTACTATCATTATTTGTTTCTCATATCATTTTTCATTTTTATTATAGCCCTAAAAGGAGTTCATGGAAGAAACCTTGCTCAACTTCCGAATGCAACTGTCCCTATTTCAAGCCAAATACCTCCTGAACCTCGTCCTGATCCTCCACCTAAACCGCAAGTGCATTGTGTAAGCTTTCTAGTCCCTTTTCTCTATTTCATTTAAAAAAAATGACACTAAAAATAACTCTACATGTTATTTTAACTCTTTCATAAAGGTTTGTGCCAAAACCAAACCCGAAGAGTTTAAAGAATGAATTTGGCCAAGATGGTGAATGAAGTAAAATGAGGTGAAAACTCTAAAAATCAAAAGAATTACTTTGAATCATATCGCTATACCTTTTGGACATCACTATTTATCGAAGACGCTTAATAATCTTTAAGTACTTTTAGCTTCAAGTAATTAGTATTATCTATATACTCTAACTTGATTTATTTAGATTTGATCGAATATTATTCAGTTGAATCATATACCGCATTATTATAATTATTACATGCAGTATGGAGTTGTTCGAACTATACTCGACAATTCAAAGAAGTTCTACGGATCAACTGCTTTTCCGATCATTTACAAACCCCAAGTACAAGGCTACCAATGGTCTGCAGCTCGAATTAAATTGATGAACGGACCTGATAGTATTGAGGCTGGATGGATTGTAAGCCTTAGTTCCTCTCCTTTCTAGTAATTATGTTTAATATATACATCTCGATCACACGTTATTACGAATAAATCTAAGCTACCAATAAAAACGTAATGTCCTATGGGTTAACCATATATATATTTTTAAAATTGCTCAAATTCCCGTAGTTGAACCGTTCCATATATATGTTCATTCATGATGCAATAGGTATTTCCAGACTATTACAAGGACAATGAGGCTCATCTTTATGCACGATTCACTGTAAGTATACATCGCATGTACCACATAATTTTTCAATCTTATCATATATACATATTATTACATGCATGACTATTTTTTTTTTTTTTTGGCTAGGCTGGATCCAAAGGATGTTTCAATACGGATTGTCCGGGCTTTGTTCAAATACCAACAACAAATACACATTTAGGCACTACCCCTCGGGAATATTCCACCATTTTGGGAAAACAAGTGGAGTGGAGGATTTCTATAGACAAGGTATGATTTATGTTTGTCAAGCTCCTATATATATAGGACTCCACCTCGGCAATTTGTTGATATGTTGAACGATCATTACAACAGACAAACCCAGAGGATCGAGGTTGATCAAGGGTTTGATCAAGGGTTTAAATATTAAAGTGCTAGGAAGTTGTGTTGGTTTGAAATCTCATTCTTATCTTTCGCGACAATAACTTTAATTTTGCGTAATTATGCAGCACATGGATGATGGTAATTGGTGGTTGTCTATGACATGGGAAAATATTGGTACGCAGCAGATTGGATATTGGCCAGCAAGTCTATTTACTGGGCTAAAAGATGCTGCGGCCCAAGTTGAATGGGGAGGTGAAATCAACAACCCAGGTGCAGCTAGCCCAGCTCCCGCCATGGGTAGCTCTTTGAAGGCCATTGATATTCTAAACTCAGCTGCTAATTTCCAGCACATTACTGTTGTTGATGAAAATTCCATCACTATTGGGCCACAAGCCACTGAAAATTTCAGCGACTGCCCAGAATTATACACAGTGCTGGATTGGGGTGATCGAGGAGGTGAACTTGGTCGTGTCATCTTTTACGGAGGCTCCTAGGATTAGTAGGATAAGCGACTACTACGCTGATATATTAGTTAACATAAGAGAATGAGGTGCTCTGTCAATGTCTTATTAGACTCTGTGTGCACATATGAAAGGTCAAAAACCTGATCACTAATAATGAGTTGTGAGACATTTTCCTTGAAATGTATGATATATCTGCTGGCTTTTGATTACAAAGCTATTTTTTTTTTATTAGGTGAGAAAAGTTAAACAGATTAAAAAAACAATAAGATATATATACATATGTGTTATTTCTATAAGAATCATATCGTTCATGTCAGTTTACAACGATCCACTACCATTTCATCTAATCTTATCAAACCTTCGCAATTTGATTAGCTATAAGTTATAATGCCTTTCAACTATATTAATAGATACGATTTCAATTTTGGGTTTCTCTTTCATCTACTTCGTACAACTATCAGGCAATACGTAATTTAATACGTTCTCTATAGTATATATATCCAAAGTATGAAATGATACTATTTTTATTTTCTTTCTCTTAGAGCAGGAGGGGATTTACATACATCTCTTTTTTTTTTGGTACAAAGACGAGAAAACTAGAATTTTCAAGCCTACGCGTGCTTTTGCAAACAAATTCCATATACTTAATTTTGTGTCCTCTTTAATTTTTTTTTTTTTTTTTTTGGTTTTTAGGGGATTAATTTGTTTCCTTAAAAAATGATGATTCGGTGATGTACAATTAATGTACGAGATTCGATCTATTCTATTCATAGATGATATATTTCCTCTTAAAATCATACTCCTATACCTACCCCCAATATAAGATGACACCAACCCCCACAACATAAAGAAATTGCCATGAGATTAAGAATGAATTATATTCATCATTTCCTCCTCATATTATTTCCTGTTATTATTATAGCTCCAGGAGGAGTTCATGGAAGAACTCTTGCTCAACGTCGACGACCAACTACTCTTACACTCATGGTACTCATTATTTTTACATCAGTTCCTCCTCTAATTTTGCTTAGCTTATACTTGTACTCCTCATTCTCACTCGATGTATAATTCTTGATACGATGTTGTAATTATATTTTTCTTACAGTCTCAAGATGGTCAATTGTACAATTGTGTCGACTTCTACAAACAACCCGCATTTAATCACCCTCTGCTAAAACATCTTGCGCCGAAGGTATATGTAGATACACATACATACATGATCGCATTATTCTTTATGTAGAAAATCGAATAAATTAAGTGTATGTGCATGCACATGTATAATATGTACTAGTATGCGTTACGTACTTAACCATTTTATGTCACATTTTGTTGATTGGACGTATGTAGATCATGAGTACAAACTTGACAACATTAATTCAAAGGAAGTTCAACGAAGAAGACGGTGGTTGCCCAAATGGAAGTGTTCCCGTCATAAATTCGGGTGTAATACCTCCTGTACCTCATCCGGCTGAACCACAAGTGCATTGTGTAAGCTTTATTTCGAATCTTGCTTTTTCTCTCTAATTTCATTCAAAACTCATTGACTATTTTTCGTTGAATCATACAAGGCCTAGCTAAGTCCCGTTAGTTGCTTGCAGTATGCTGTTGTTCGAACTGTATTGGACGGTAGGAAATTCTATGGATCAAATGCTGTTCCAGCCATTTACCAACCCGAAGTAAAAGGATACCAATGGTCCGCAGCTCGAATGAAATTGATGAATGGACCGGATAGCATCGAAGCTGGATGGATTGTACGTAAGCTTATATTAAGTCCTTCTCTTTAATACGCCTTCTTACTAATAAAATTATTTCAATGTACATGTACGTAGAGATTCCTTTTTTTTTTTTAAATGTACTTACATTAGATGTCATGATCGTTGTTGGTGTGTTGATAGGTATTTCCTGATTATTACAAGGATAATGAAGCTCACCTATACGCGAGGTTCATAGTAAGTACATTCGATATTATATAAGTTAAACCCTGTAAATATTGGGTATTTGGGTTAGATAAATACATAAATGAACACCATTTATTCAACTCATTTTCCTAATTCCATATAGACTGGATCGAGTGGATGTTTCAATTTGGATTGTCCCGGCTTTGTTCAAGTAGCACAAGATTTGCCTTTAGGCAGTAAACCACAAGGTTACTCTACCATCGGGGGGAACCAGGCACTCTGGAACATTTCCATTGATAAGGTATGTATGACTTATAAGTCTCATGTTTAGGACCCTCGTAACGCTTGATTGAAGTTTAGCGTAAGACCAATAAATGGGCATATAGTACGAATCTGATTTGATCTAAATTGATTGAATATAGTCCGAGTCATATCTTTACCTTTGTATTGTGGTGCAGCACACGGATGATGGTCATTGGTGGTTCTCTATGTCATGGGATAATATTGGTACGCGACAAATTGGATATTGGCCCGGAAGTCTATTTACTGGGCTAAAAGATGCTGCGGCCCAAGTTAAATGGGGTGGGGAGATAAATAACCCAGGTGCAGTTGGCCCAGCTCCTGCCATGGGTAGCTCTTTGAAGGCATCTTATGATCTAGATAAGTCTGCTTATTTCTCTCATATCACCGTTGTCGATGAAAGCTTTAACAAGGTTGAACCTCACGGAACTGAAAAGTTTTGGGATTGTCCAAGATTGTACACAGTAAAGGATTGGGGTAAAGATGGAGGCGATAATGGTCGTGTCATTTTTTACGGAGGCTCTCAAGGTCAACCCGATATGTAATATGAATAAGTAACGCGTTCGGATGTCGTATTAAGCTATGAAAATAAGTATAACCGAAGTTGCTAATTAAGTGGTATTTTCTCTATGGTTTCTACTTTCTTGTTACAACTTACTCGCTCCAATCAGAGAGGGAAGTGATAAAAATTATAACACAGATCTTTGATGCTAAAGTAGCCGTATACATACTCCGGTCCGGCCCCTCGAGCTAAGGGGGCGAACGGAAGAGTGACGCCTTGGTACTATTTAACCGAAAATGTACGTGTATGATGTGGTCGTTGCTAAGGTTGTTGTCTTACAATTGAAGCTTCACTTGTAGTAACGTTAGCAACCACGGCATCGTCTGGTAAATCAACAGAAGGCTTAATAACTGTTATGAAAAATATGTTGTAGAAAATTGAGAAGAGAAATAGAAGAAATGCGAAAGATCCTAAGACTGATCCTGTCATTTCCGGAGCGTTTTCTCTCATTTGCCCCTTCATATTTGCAAAGCTCGACGCTGCAATTTTGTCAATTGCGTATAGATAAAATGTTAGTGAAACATTCATTCAAAAGCTCTTATAAATTATACTCGCTTTTGACTACTATCTCGACAACATAACTTTATACGAGTAGAAAAAAGGAGATACAAGGTTTCAAGTTGGTATATATGATATATCATGACCTTTATTAAAATTTCATCATCAAGATTTCTACTCAAAATTCTTTTATGACCGAACAGGATAAACACACTCTTACTTAACTTTATCAAAACTACACGATAAGCCGTAAACTTTGGAATTAAATATCATCGTAACACATACATACACTATTCTAAATTCAACAACATGAAACTTATAAGATCAAATTAGATTAAGATTAAGAAAAATGAACAATTAAGAGAAAGAATTAAGAATGAATATACCTCGGACTTTAGGAGGGCTAATTTGCTTATTAGAGAGTGATTCAAACTGTTGGTCCAAATCACTTAAAGCTTGCCTAGCCTTTTCTTGGTCCACCTCGTACTTGGGCTCTCGTTCCGCAGCTAAAACCCACCATTTATTACGAAATTTTTTGGATGTAATTAATGGCCATGGAGATGAGAAGTTGACTTTATTAGTAGAAGTGTAATAATTGTGAGAGATTAATACTTGTTTTGGTATTAATGGTATTATTTGAGAAGAGATAGCACCAAGATGACGATGATGCATTTCTGAAATTTTCAGGCGTAGTGTTTTGCTCGTTTTTTCATCAGCCACTCAATGTCCTCATTTTGGTAAGCTCAGCGGATAACGTTTGTTTTTGGTTTGGTTTGTTTTGATGAGTACGAAAGGCGGGACGATAATTAAATCGATAAATCGAGGCGTCCTATATGGTGGCATGGTGCATTATATATCACGACTCAACGAGTGTAAGAACGTTGACTTTGTCCCGCGTTGATATATCCAACTAGAAGCTTGCTAGAGCAAAATGGTTTAGACATCACCTTCGACTCCACTTTATGTCCTACCTTATGAGTTGTGACGCACGAAACACAAATAGAGTTCCAGCTAGTGTTCCACAATCTTTCCATTATATACCAATGTAATAATTCTGTAATTTCGTATAATCTGATTCGAAATTCCAATTGCCCGTAATCCTTTTTCCATTAACCAAAACTTGACTCAATTAAATGAAAATGACCACAACAACACAATTTGCAAATACTCAACTAAATCTATTAATCTTGACCCTCCAAAAAATAGTGTGTATAATCTAAAATTCCACGTGGCAGACAACTAGGAAAACACTTCAGCAAAAATGACTAGGCCAGGCAAACAAACATCAACAAGTGACGTCGTAATGCTCAATCAACACTCATCAACATTTTTCCTGTTTTTTTTTTTTTTTCACCCTTTTAAAAAGTACAAAAAAACGAAACGTTTTTTTTTTCCTGTCTGTAAAAAATAAAACACACTTCTCACCACCAACAACAACAACAAATAAATAATTTCACTGTGATTATTAATTTTATTTTCAGAGAGAAAAAAAAAAGATTAATTAAAAAATGAAGAAAGCCGGCGTCGAGAAGAAAAAAGTCCGGCGATCAGCCGGCGGAGCCACCGCTAACGGCGGCAGCGACACCCCTCCTAGGGTAACGCCTCTTTTTTTCTCTCTCTCTTTCCTCCCTTTTTCTAATTCCTTGAATTTTTCTCGTTTTTATTTATTTATTTGTAAATCAAATTAAATGATATTAATTTAGGGTTTAGTGATTTTAGATCTTAAATTTAATCATCTACTTTGCCCCATTTTTTTAATGTTTAATTTTGTTGTTTGTTGAGATTAGAGTAGTATGAATGTATGATTTTGGTTTAATTTTGGAAGTGATGATCAAATTAGATTGAAAAGTTTGGATTTTTACGTGGAATTTGTATGTTTGTTGATTAGTTATGCGATTGATTGTGATAATTTTGCAATGTTTGATGTTGAAATGAGGTTGGTGTTGAGTGCTTTTAAGGGTTTTTTCAATTTCGTGATGTCGAAAATTTGGACTTTGGGAATTGTTGGGTTTTTTTGGAGTGATTTAGAGTGGTATATAGTTTGAAGTAGTTTGGTAGCGTCATTGGGAAGTATGATTAATGTAAGTGAAGTGATGGTTTGCGTAAGAATTGAAGGCGAGCGTGATTTGTTGTTGTTGTTGGTGGTGGTGGTGTTGGAATCGATTTTTTCGGTTTGGTTTGGGTTAAGGTCGCGCTGGTAGATTAGAGGTTTGAATTTATTGGACATTATGAATTTTTTTCATCGGCAAAATTGATATGGTCGCTGAAGTTTTGGACTTTGGGGATTAAAACCTGAATTTGGTTTGAGCTGTTGGTTTTGAGTTAATCCCCCTCCGTCTCATTGAATTCTTATTGTTTAGTTTGAATATGTGAGAGGAACTTAAACAAGGCGAGAAAGAATTAGAGGGCGTAAGATTTGACTTTTGACAGTAAGAAAGCTTGTTATCAAAGGCCAGTCCTTTTGATTCAACGAAGTTTTGAAATTTGGTCATCCCGGTGTCCTTGGTTTCCAGAACATAGCTGTTCATTGACAAACTTTTCGGTACCACAGTTGTGATGATTACTGATAGTTAGTATGTGTTTGGCCTAGTTTTTCAAAGTGTTTTTACTCCCAGAAATTATAAACTTGGCCAAACATAGTATTTTTTAGAAGTTCTAAACTATTTAATAAAAACACTTCTCTAAATATTGACCCCCAAAAGGAGAAGCACCAAATTGGTGTTTCTGTTTCTATTTCTCTAAAAATACTCCTTTTGTGAGATATTTTTAATTTGACAAAAATATAAAAAAGATTACAGTAACAAATAAAAGTGCTTTTGTAGAATGTTGAACCAAACACTCATCATTTTTTCAAAAAACAGTTTTTAAAGAAACTGATTATGAAAAACAGAAACAGATTTCAAAAAATTTGGCCAAACAGGCTCTTAGACATATATGTAGCTTGTAGATCTTAACTGTTGACTCGCAGGTACTTCCATAGTTAATATTGGTTCACAGGCTTATTCAGTCTAAAGCACCATTTTGTCTGCCATTGTTTTGATCTTATAAGATCCCCAAGGTCCTTGGAACTAAAAAAGGATCAGTTTTTAAAAATCATGTTTGAGTTTTTTTTTCATTCATGGTCACGTCTCAGATGTATTTATGTAAGCCCTTATATGATTAGACACCCTTACCTGGATGTTATTTACAGATCAAGCCATCAAGGTCATCTAAATGGTGACTTTCTGATTGATGAATTTGTGGTACATCCCTATACGAAAGTGTTCTCCAGTTATATCCGATTTGCCTATTTCTTTTAGAAACTGGTTTCCTGATGCTATGTTGGACCTGCATATTTGATAGTTATCTTTACGTGAGATATGTTTAACTTTTTAATCTGCCTGCTGCTGGCATTTGTTATGTACAAAGTTTACACGTACAAAGGCTCAGCATACTAGGGTTGAGAACATTTGTTTATTTTGAATGATATTGTATTGCAGAAACAATCTGCAGAGAAGGACGTGTATCTATCATTTGCTGAGAAAGTGAGAGACCATAAAGGTCTGGAGTCGAGATGGGCTGTTCTACAGGAGACACGCGTTGAGTACTTCAGGGGGAAGGATTTTGTTAGCTTTTTGAGGAATCACTCTGACGTTACAGATATATTGGGTTTAGACAAGAGTCTAGAACCCGAAGATATTGGCAATACTTTATTGAGGAAAAATCTTATAGTACGTTGTGATCGTGTTGTAAAGACTTTAAGGCCTGGAAAGAAGAAGTTATCGACATGGCCTGCACACTTGGAGATCTTTCCTGTAAGTTTCGTTGCTCCTTTTTTCTTTCTTTCTTCCTCTCCCCTCCCCCCCTTGCAATAGGTAATTATCACGTGGTTTGGTAGTGTACTAGTATGAGCGGACGCAAACTTTGCTTTCTCTCCCATGATGTTTGTTTACCTACCCAAGCCTTATTTTCAAACGTCATTTCTTTTCGTATAGCATTATGAAACATCATTATCGGTATCAAGGGCTTCGAATGTTTGTCGTTGAGAAGACATATCAGAGTGATTAATAGGCTTAGCTACTTTTGATTCTAAATTTCGTTCATATGGTACTGCTTCTGTTACAATGTATGAGACCACCCATTAATTCTCAAAAGATTACTTTTCAAAAGTAACTTGATTTTAATAAAATAACCTATCAAATTATGTTAAACAACAAACCCTTTTTCTTAGATATAGCCATTGCTGAAATCAACATTGACAAATTTGTGTGCTAATACGTTCTTCGTTGATTGTATTACAGGTCCAAGCATTTTCCGACAATGATGCGTTCTTTGTGTGGACATTTGTAAAGCGGCATCCCTTATGGCAGACACTTCTGTCATTTTCTTGGCCTATTTTGACTTTGGCGATTTGCTTGTTTCCAGTATATCCACACAAGGCCAAGCTTGTGGTACTCTACTCATGCGCTGGGATTCTTCTACTAATAATGTGCCTTCTACTGTGTACGTTTTCTGTGGCTTAATGTGTTTTGTTTGTAGCATTTTGTAATTCAATAGGCTGCTGTTATGCTGATGTTGGTATGGTTTTTCTTTTGTCCTGCCGTAATTGAGGAAGGTCCTTTTTTTTGTGAATGTGGCTGAGTTTTTGTTTTTCAGCTTTACTAGTAAAGCTATTACTTGAGAGTTGTTAATGCACACCTGCTCATTTTTCAGTTCATCTATGCTTTCAGGCTTTTAGCAGCCATTTATTGTGTCATTGCTATCTTTTCCTAAGGTTTCTCTGTCTTCTGTCCTCTATCGGGGCCTTGTCCCCCCACCCCCCCACCCCCGGTTCCAGTGAGCTTTGTGATAGTTTTTTCAAGTCATTGTTTTCTGAATTTCCGACTAAACAAAACAAAATTGTGCTCTATAAACTAGAACTCGACTTCTAAAAGATCAGAATTCTTGTCATGTTGGACATTTTATTTTCTTCATGTTTTTCCATGATGGAATGTATAGGATATTTTCCTCTATGTTGTCTCATAAATGACGACAAATGTAAGATGCCGCTTTTTTTTTTTAGGGGGAAGGGGGGTTCTGAAAGGTTGTTGCTGCCTTAAATTTTGTATCTCTTGAACACTGGGTTGCCAGATTCCGGTCCATATTTGACTATCTGTGTTACCCTTTATTATTAACAATACGGAGTCTAAATCCAATATTGATAGTTATGTGCTACATTTGCAGTGAGAGCTACAATTTTTGGTGCTCTCTGGATACTTCTTGGAAAGCGTGTGTGGATCTTCCCCAACATTCTTGCAGAAGAGGCAACATTGAGTGAGCTGTTCCGGTTTTGGCCCAAGAAAGATGAAGAGGATCCACCAAAGTGGACTGCTCGGCTTTTCTTTACAATAGTGGCTATTGTGTCTATATCGGTTCTGAGGCATCATGCTCCTGATGAGGCTGCCCGAGCTAGGTAAGTGGTGTTTCAGATTGATTTTTTCAGACTTTGTATTTCAGACTGCCATAGGGATTATTGTCATTCATCATACCACATTGATTACCATCTAATTCTTGCTGTTCCAAGTCTTTTGGAGTTAGGGGCGATTAATGACCTGATTTCATGTTCTCAGGTACCAGAAACGTGTTTCCAACATTATCGACGATGTCCTGGAGTGGTCTCCTAAACTGGCTTTATCTGGAATGATGAAACAATCAGACATAGTCAATGGTACAGACTTCCACAACGATACTGCAAGTGGGAGTGGATCACAATCTGATATACCACATTCACAAGATAATGTGGATGTAGATAGTGCGCACGAGCCTGAGATTACAGAGGATGAAGAAGTTCACAGTGAACACCCCCAAGAAAATTATGGGGATGAATGATATATATAATGTTTCGCCCTTGTACCGTTACACACTACAGCTTTCAGGTTACCAATTTAGTGCATTTCCTCCCCCTTTTGAGATGTAGAACTTTGTATTTAAGGCGTGTGAGAGGAACACTGGGTATCCGAACCTCTGATATTGGCTTCATACATAAAACATCAGTGGCTACCCCCAAGCTATAGTTTCGCAATCAATTGCATGGTCACTTGTTCACTTCCTCGCTTTTCAATATACCCCCATCCCCTGTGAGACACTAAAGTCCGAGATTGAGGAATAGTGAGGTTGCTTGATTGTGCATGGACAAGTCCTAGACTACTAACGGAGATGGTTCATGCCCAACGAAGCTGGTATTAGCGGGCTCCTGTCTATTAACACTGCCAGAAAGTGTTGCAAAGACGAGATCTGCCCACCAGTTTTGAGCTATCACTGCATTATTCGCATGGGAAGGCGTTCAGTGTAAAATGATAATACCACAAACGGAAATAGTAAATGGCTGTAGCCTGTGGACGCAGATTTCTGCATACGATACCAACACAAACGGCAGTTAATGGCTGTGGACGCAAATTTGTGCATTATAATTACACAAACGGAAGTAACCCCTAGAAAGGGAGGGGGGGGGGGATGAAGTATTCACGGGCTGTGTTCTTCCAACTCGGAAGTAGGCTCACTTCATGGTGACTGGCAAAACTTCACCAAGTGGTCGATTCTCTGGTTCGACATTACGTATGTGCTTCAGAAAACTTACCACAGCAGAGACCGCAAAAGCATTTGCATTCTTGAAATAAAGGGGTTTCTGCACCCCTAAAAGAAGTATCTCAACATATCGAAAAATACGAAAAAGAACCTCAACAGCTAACACACAATCACCAAGTACCGACTACTGACTATACAAAGTACTTAGTAACACAAACTAAGTCTAGACATGATATAAAGAGCTACAAAATAATATCTTTGCCTTATCGTCTCTCCTCACACTAAACTCTGAACCACCTAAAGCTACAGACTGTACACAATCCAGAGGGTAAGACCGATTCAAACAAAGGCCCTTTCCACCTTTACTCCTATGTGTTCCAACAACCACCGACACCAGAAACCAGCCAAGAATGATTTGCCGCTCAGCTACTTTAAGCTAAGAGATGATCTGATCTATTGCAGAGGATCAGATGAATAGGAAATACATTTTCTAACCGAGATGTTAAGATCTTCACCCCCTTGATCTGCTCAGCCTCATCGCATGGCTAAGGCACGCTGTGGAGCCTGATCAGAGGCCATGCTACCACCACCCCATTGCTGATTAGACTGACCTTCCATAGCTCTAGAATCTGTAGAACCATTTGAGGTGTCTTTCCGCTCTTCAAGGGTCTCATGAGATTGGGATCCTCCTGCATCTGGTTCAGACATTAAATTAATTTCAGGAGTTACTTAATCAGGAACCATGCAGACAGAGATCTGACAGCATACAAAGCCACAAGCTAGACAAACCTGAAGTCTTGATCTTATCTTCAGCCGAATGGTTGGAAGCTTCGGCTTCACCCTTCTTTGCAAAACGTCCCCCAGTGCCCCTTGCCCTTCTCAGGGCATGTTGGTGCCGGGATTCATGTAGATATGGCTAAGAAAGGAAAAAAATGCACATAAGGTAAAAAGGATCTGAGAAGACACAACGTTGCAAGCAAAGAAGCAAGCAGACATTCCTTGATCACGCACAATAGAATGGAATGCATACTCTATCGAGCAACTTCCAATTTGAGTATGTGGGGACGGTAACACCACAAAACTACAAAAATCATTTATTACTCGATGAGGCCAAAGTATAAGAAGTTGCATTAGCTGCATACCTTTCTCACTTTTATCAGCTTCCTCTCCAGCTCTGCCTTGGCACGGACCTGTCTCCGTCGAAGGATCCCATGATATTGCTTTGCATTGACATAAACGGGCTCTTGTGCCATTTCAAGAGGTAAGGGCATCCTAGGCTGATGCATCCCATAAAATGGTGGAGGGACCTGATCAAACACGATAGCCAAAATTAGTGATACAGCATTTCTTTTTTTCGTGTAGGGAAAAGTTCTCTTGCACAACATTTGGTAGACAGTTATTTCACATAAAAAGGGCCTATAGAAGGCAGAATCAGGCATTATGAGCATGGGCCTGATGGACAAGTATTAAAAAACAAATTAGACGTGAGGCTAAGATAGCACGAAACTCAACCACAATTACTAACTAAATCCTACGGCAACTGATGCAGGACTCCTGATGTAGAATGTTAACACCTTTCTTATACTGAAAAAAATTAGAAGTCCAGATAGCGAAAGCGCACATAACACCTCAAACTGTCATGTTTTCACAACTACCATAAATGTTTCGAACCAAACTGTAGTTGCTGCTCAGAGTACTAAGTCCTTCAACCCCAGAAAACCTTTATGGAAGTCCAAACTAGCAGCACCTAACACCGAAAATCTTAAATTCTTATGCTTATATATTACTTCACTAAAGGAACAAACATCATCTTGCTGTCCACTTCCAACTCTCATGACAAACGAAAAATGAGGGCAGAAACTTAGTGTACAAGCAGACAATAATCCTACATTCCTACCAGCCAAACACAATGAAATATAAAACCGAAGTATTCAATCCATCTTCCTGCAGTTCACTTCCAAGGACAAAAATGGCTCTCCAAATTTCAACATATCAAAGAACTGACAATTGACACAGAAATCACAACAAACTTCAAAACACAATATCACATGTTTCCAATATCCACACCCCACTGCGGGCATCCTAGAGTATGATCACATCACGAGGAAGCTTCTTCGCTTGTGAAGTTTTTTTTTCTGAGATCACTTCGCTTGCGAAGTTTGATCAATTTATTTCAATATTCCTTGTGGGTTAGGGAGATATAGAGCGATTACAAGATAAAGACAAACTAGGCAACACTAACACAAAGGTCGTAAGACACTGTAAAAGTTCTCTACCCCAGGGCCAGATGAACTCAATCAACATTCTAAAATCTTTAAATCCACAAATTGCAAAGTAAAAGATTACAAAGCCCCTCCCTTTTGATTTTCTTAAAGAAGATTTTACTACGAAGTTCTAATTTCTATTTTTTTTTTCCTAAAATGAAATGTCAAGGCATTTAATAACCCCGATGCAAACGAACCGTCACGTACACACGGCATCCTTTCTCTATTTTAAATAAGTATGACAAAGGTAACAAGATACATACCATTGGCTGAGGTCCATAGGGAGCCATCATTCCACTGTAATACAGATCAGGATAAGGAGTAGTTGCACAAGCCTGCAGTCCAACAAGACGCAATCTTTTCATTAACAAGGTCCATTTACAACCCAAGAGTGAAGCAAAATAATAGAAAGACATGCCACATCACTTACAATAGAGTGACCAACAAGTTCAAGTTGTGGGTGCTGAGGCAAGCAATCGCCACTTGCAAGAGACATGGCAGACTCACCATATTGAGACTTTTGGCCTTCAAGACCAGAACCACCATCTGTACAAAACAGGTTAAGTGCAATCACAGAATCAGTTTTAGATCTTTGTTAACTAGCCAAATTGAACAGTATTCAACTAAAGACTAGTAATAAACTGGAATTAATTGGCGATACGGGGACAAATGGTCATCCAAGGAAATCTAAGGAAATTACCCCGAGGTGTGGAAGTAGAACCAGTCGTTTCTGAGTCCTTGCTGGTCTCGTCACAATCATCATCATCATCGCCAGCATTTGATTCCGATTGATCATCTTTAGACGGTGCCATTTCAACTGGATTCTCTACCAATACAGGTTTAGGAGCAATTCCCCCTGCTTCAGGTAAAGGGAAGGGATCATATCCAGCAGCTCGCCACCACTGTTCGGAACAGGCTGCAGACGGGGTTATAGTATGGGAATTGGGTTCAGGTGGATTCGATTTGGATGGCATACTTCAACTCAACACTCAATAGAACATCCACAACTGAGTGACTGCAAAATATTGACTGAAATTAGGATATAAAGCATGCATATTTCAAAATACCAAGTTTTAGCAATTCATGCAGTGAGCCTGCAACCACCATATTTTTATAAAGCTGATTGTATAATCGTTTTAAAAGTATAACAAACCTTCTCCAAATTCATAAATTTCAGACTTAGCTAACAGCACAATTTAATTTTTATTTTCAACGCGAATGAAATCGTCACCAAAATCACTACTGATTGAGTCATTCATGATGAAAAACTCATTGACTGAGCTCAAAAAGCTTCCACCTGATACCATAAACAGACCGAAATCGGAATTTTACGCTGCTATGACTATAATCGTGTGAATCATAAGCTATCCATTACAGATGACTGTCAAACCTCAAAAAATCATTGCATGAACACAAAATTCTATCAAGGTATCTTCTTTTACAAGCCTCCAACATCAAACACCAATAGAATCAATCCAAAGACTAATCATATAGCTCCCTAAATCAATACTGCTCCTGTAATTTAGCAAAATTACAATTAAAAAAGCGTAAAGATGACAACTTTTCAATTTCAAAATTCCTAACACTCAATTCAATCAAATAATACTACCAAAAGATCAAACTTTGAATTCATATCAACTCAATAACAAATACCCAAATCAATAAAACAAGAATATTCTCAGAATATCAACTCTTTTACACAACATGCAAAAACCCTAATTTCAACCCAACAATCAAAATTAATACCCAAATCACAAAATTCAAAAGAACCCACAATTGTAATCCAAAATTGAATAATAAGAAGAATCGTATAAGAGAAGACTTACTTGTAAGAAATTGTTTGGGCAGACAAATGATAATAATAATTAAGAGTAGAGTGAGATAGTGGTGGGAAAAAAAAAAAAAAAAACCCTAAAAAAATTTGGGGAATTTTTGATGATGTTGTTTGATTGATGTTTCTAGGGAAATCTAATTGGTCAATTAAAAAAAAAAAATTGCGGGGGATTTTTTCACCAAGAAAGTGCGCCCTCCTAGAGAATTTCAACCCAACATCAAATCTTTTTTCTTTTTTATTTAGTTTATATAATAATTAATAATAATCCCCTTTTTTTATCTCTCCTGAAGTTTTCTCGTCTTATGAAGAAAAGTCGTACCAAAGTCTTCGTTGCTGTTCAATTATTTAATGTTGATTTAGGCCCCGTTTGATAGGACTGCATCTTTCTGAACTGATCTGATCTGATCTGAATGATTTTGATCTGATCTGAACTGATCTGGATGATTCTGATCTGAACTGATCTGATCTGAATAATTCTGAACTGATCTGATCTGATCTGAATGTGTTGATATTTTGATTGAATTTCAACGAATTAGTATCAGTTATGGGCCAAATACATTGATAAAAATTTCATCTGATCTGATCTGATCTGATCTGATCTGAATGATTCTGAACTGAACGATTCTGAACTGAACGATTCTGAACTGATCTGAATGATTCTGAACTGATCTGAATACTACTGCAAATAAGTCCTATCAAACAGGGCCTTAATTATTTAATCAAAATCGAACTAAGGATTTGTTTGATGTCATTTGTTTAATTGTGTTTCCTTTACTAGGTTTTGGTGTCTTTAGAGAATTATATTGTTATGATTAATTTGAATACAATTGATCTAATTTACACTGATTTGATCTATATGAATTCACAAGTTTAAATCTCGTACTTAAATTATGATAGAAAGGTTACTTTTTTATCGGTCAAATTGATTGACTTTTGATCAGGTAATGTTATCTTTCTAGTAAAAGAACAAACACAAAGATCGACATTCGGATAATAAGACTGCATAATTATTCTTTCCAAAAGGCGGAAACTGGATATGAAAAACGATGTTAGAGGAGTCCAAACGGGTTTTAATTAATTGTCAAATTTCCATTCAGATCACAATTTAAACTTATGAATTACGTTAATTAAATCTTAGCTCGAGAAGATTTCAAAAATTACTGTTCGTTTAGCAGATTAAAAGCTACAAACAGACAGTAATACCGAACATGTGGAAACGAAAATTAACCCACTCCGGTGTTTTTTATTAGTGGTAAATAGGGTGGGGGGGTGGGGGGGGAGGAAGAACTGAAGAAGAAAACAAAGGACACCGCAGAGAAGAAGGAATAGGAAGAAAATGCCACGTTGAGGCTAAACAGTGTCCTCGTGTTACTTGAGTATACAGCAGTAATGCAGAAGTCAGCAAGTACGTAATTAGTCCTACGTAGTACACTCTTGTGTCTCCCATTCGTTTTTGCTCTCTAACGTTGTTGTTGGTAGCCGCCACTCAGCTTCTCCCTGACGTTGTTGGTTACTATGTTGTTATGTCCCAAGTATGTTCCATTGTTCCTTCTACGTAGTAACTAGCTAGGTTGCTTCCACTTGTATCAATTTCCAGGAATTGTAATCGATCGATTATGTCTATAAGTTTATAAGATTTTAAATCGATCATAATAAAATTAGAGATCTACCTTATGAGATGTTCACGTTGTAGTTATGTTCAGGGAAGAAGGCCGTTTAATGCAAGGAATTGACTTAACGGCCACATCTAACCCGTGTCCTTGATTAATTCTTCTTTTGCGATAGTTTTTCCGACCATAAACATACCCCAAAAAATAGTCGAAATGAAATACTATAATTCGTGAATCAGAAATTTCGACATTTTCGCAATGAACGAGCCTCAACGTTACCTTAGACATACTTGTGGACAGGTCCAAACCATAACATAAGTAGGCTTTTGTTATACCTTTGCCATCCCTAGCTCAAAGGCTCAAACCCAACAAACGAAGCCCATACACAAATCGATTCCTTTTTTTTTTTCTTTTTTTTTTTTTTTTTTTTTTCTGGAGGTCCACACAAATCCTAGTTACTACTAGTACGAGTACCACACAAATTGGTAAAAAAAGTTGGGAGCAAATGACAGATTGGTAAATAAAAATAATCCGGCGACAAATTGGTAAAAAAAAATAAGGTTGGAGACCAAATAGACCAAAAACACTCACTTTTGGCCGGAAAATCTTCTACCTATATATTTTCATCAAGACCATGATTTAATTACCTTTTCCAACTTATTAATAAATATTAAAAATATAAACAAGCAAAAACATTTGTTTTTCAAAATAATGCACAAAAAAAAAAGTTTAAACTAAATGGTTTTCAGAAAAAAAAAAAAAAAAAAAAAAAACACCTTTCAACAAAAGAGGTGCACGTAGGTGAATTTTCGAATTCGCACAAATCTATAGTGTGATGAATAATGTCGAAAATTCTATATCATATTCAAATGGAACTTTCATCCCGCGTGTCGATTCTATATTTTAAATTAAACATATCGTCTAGTGTTTTAAACTTTGATTATTTAACATATCGTCTACTGAACAACTACATAAAATTGTCACACGAGATGTCAGTTGCAATTGTAACCTATAATCGAGCCAACTGTAGCCTCTTTTGTTGAAACTTTTCTTTCATAAGAATCATAACCCTTTGTCGGTGTTTTTTTTTTTTTTTTTTTTTTTGCATTATTAAGAAAAAATTACTTCCATGTTCTAAGAGCTATTGTAAAGCACAATTTTCATTTTATATTGTTAAGTCTTTAATTCTCTTCAATTGTGTAAATTGTTCCATCCATGTTTTTTATTTTTGCTAATAAATACTATAAGTTTTATTTCTAATAATATAAATGTAAAAAAAGAGAAGTAAATAATTGTATTAAAGGAACTATGTGAGGTAAAGTAAAAGCGCCGGCCAAATTTGAGTGTTTTTGGTCTATTTGGTGTCCAGCCTCATTTTTTTTTACCAATTTGTCGCCGGAGTATTTTTATTTACCAATCTGTCATTTGCTCCCAACTTTTTTTACCAATTTGGTAGTTTGGCCCTTTTTGCCGTAAACCATTCACCTTAACCAAGTCGAAATCAGGAATAACATATGATTCTATCATCTTACAACAAACAACTCGATTTAGGAAAGTACAGTACATAATTTAGTTAAACACTATAGGGCTGTATGCCTGTATCCGATCAGAATTATATTTATGTCAGAAGGTCAGAAGTAATCTGAGTCACTCATCCACTCAAGATCAATGGTCAAGATTAAACAAACAAAAAAAAAAAACACCCAGCCCCTTTCCCTTTTCTCTCTCCTCCCCCAACCCCCCCTACCCCACCCGACCACCCCAGCCTCGCCGGAGTACGTCGCCGACCACCACCTCCGACGGCCCGGACCCAGCCACCATGACCGTATCACTCCCACGACCTCCCCTCCGCCATTCCCACACGCCGCCGCCAATTCCTACTCCCCCATTTTCACCTTTACACACTTCGATCTCCTAAAATCTTTCTCTTTTGCGGTGATGATGGTGGTGCACGTGGTCGGCGGCGTAGGGCGAGGGATGAGGGACGGTTTTTGGGCGGCGGCAGTCGAGAATATGGGCTGGGGAAGGGAGTGAGAGAGGAGAGAAAAAACGAGGAAAAAGAGACGTGGAGGACACTAGAGGTGGTGGCGCGGGGAGAGGACGGCCGCTGTGAGGTCGCCGGAGCGGCGCCCACCGATTGGTGGTGGTTGAGTCGCGTGGGGTGGTGGTCGGCGCGAAGGGCGGCGGTGGTGTGGTGGTGCTTCGTGGTGGTGGCTGTGGGTGGGTTTTTCATATTTTTTTATTATTATTTTTTCGGAAAATTCAGTGGTACCCTCGAACTTTGGCCGATTGCACATGATACCCAACTTGGCAAGTTTGTGCGCATGATACCCTTGAACTTACTACTTTGTGCGCATGGTACCCACATAGTAACTTCTGTTAGATTTTTCCGTTAAGTGATGATGTGTCGGTTAGTTGTTAGGTAATTAGTTAATTAAATTATAGATTTAATATTTCAATTAAAAAAATTCAATAAATTCTTAGAAAAATAAATATAATTTTTTCAAATAATTTTTTCAAAAAAGTTTATTAAAAAACTAATTTTTCTATGGGTACCATGTGCAAAATGTTATGATCTCAAGGGTACCGTGTGCACAAAGTTGTAACTTGAAGGGTACCATGTGCACAAATTATGATTTTCTTAAGAGAAATATTATTTTTATGAAAAAAAAAACTTGTTTTTTGGATTATTTTTGTTTATGCATTTTTTTTGGATTTTTTTTAAAAAGTTAAAAAAAAGAGGTTATTTTAATTTATTTTTTTAATTTTCTTGAAATGAAAAATCATCATTATTATTAACTAATTTACATAACAACTAAATAACACATCATCACTTAACGGAAAATCTAACGGAAGTTAGTATTTGGTGGGTACCATGTGCACAAAGTGGTAACTTCAGGGGTACCATGTGCACAAACTTGCCAAGTTGGGTACCATGTGCAATCGGCCAAAGTTCGAGGGTACCACGTGAATTTTCCGTTTTTTTTTTAATTAAAGTTATAATTTTAGTGTGTGAAGTTATTGGAGTTATTAAAGTTATCAAAGTTATTGAAATTCTTTGATGACAACATAGTTGCTTACAAAGAATTGGAGGCTCTAAGGGTACCCTTTGTCTATAATCGACTGATGGTGACTGGTGAGTACTATGGTGTTCCTTTCTCAACCAGGTTACGACATTGAGACTTTTAAGTAGTACGCAATAGTATACTATCGATCTCGTTTGAACTAGCAGATTGAACAAATTTGTATATGTTCCCTCTCTATACAACATACGTGGCTTGTAAATATTTCCGGTTTATTTTTTTACGGTCTAGTCCTACCCGATTTGAATCCTCACAAGATGAGACGTACGGTTGTTATGAACTTGTGATAATCAGTCATTCCCAAAAACCTCATTTGTAAAGAGAAGGATAGATTATGAAGATCAAGGTACAACATTCGTCACATGGCATATGCATGCATTATGGCAAGCTGCATCAAAAGACACAAGAGTGTACTGTGTACAACACACTGGTTTCTATATTGAGCTAAGCCTCTTGCTAATCACGTAAAATACGGAGAAAGGTGATGTAGACTTCCCATTTCATATATTCATGGAAGACTGTACATGTACGTGGTACGTACAATTCAACCAGCAAATTATTGCTGGTTACTTGTGCTTTATTCATCATCAGTTCATCACTTATAAAATCCATGTGCTATCATCAGTATTCATTCATTCATTTACTCACTCCTAAAACTTGTGCGTGTTCAAAAAGCTTTTCTGCACTATTATGATGTTCCTCAATAGAGTTTTGTATGCATTGTTATTCCTCACTTTGACATGGCAATTGCTAGGTTTTCCATGTCAAATCTTGGCTGTACCGGCCACCATGTTTACGGCAGCCAACTCTCAAAAACCCGGCTGCGAAAAAAGCTGCGGAAACATCACTGTCCCGTACCCTTTTGGCATTGGAAGACACTGCGCAATGTCTGATGACTTTGTTGTCAACTGTAACGACAAAAATGGAGAGGTCCGGCTTCGATACGACGATGGTTTAACTATCTTTGAAATGTCCGAGGCTCATCAGCTGACACTGACTGCCCCTCCTTTTGGCTCATCTTGCAACGACACAGACAGTCAGTTGGTAGCGTTTTCCGCAGCTGGTACGCCTTACGCGGTGTCAAGCAATGAGAATGTGTTTATGGTAGTTGGTTGTCAACATTACGGTCTTCTCAAATCCCGAACAAAAAGTGGCTTGAAAAGGAGCAGTTGCATTGCCGTGTGTGATGAAGAACAAGATTTATCAGACAAAAATTGTGATGGCCTTGGTTGCTGTCAAGCTGATGTGCCTAAGGGTTCACAAGATTTAGACTATATTTTCTCTTATTTAGATTCGAGTACACTTGACAGTAGTGTTTCCGCAGGGAACTGTAGTTACTCCTTCCTGGCAAAGCGTTCCAGCATCAATTTTCGACAGGCTAAGGATTTGTTGGATCCTGATTTCGAGAAAAAGAATGAAGATTTGCAGCTTGTGTATGACTGGTTCATTCCAAATGCCACCTGCAGGGAAGCTCGGACGAACTCAAACACCTATGCTTGCCAGCAGAATACTACTTGTATTGATCTTGATCAGAAACTCGACGTGTATGGATATCGCTGTAAATGTCATGATGGGTTTGAGGGCAATCCTTATCTCATCCCTGGTTGCTCAGGTGAGCCCTGCATCTTATTTTTGCTATGATTGTTTCGTGTACAGATCACATTTGTTATTAGGCCTTTTGTTTTGTGATGATTGTTTCGCCTACATACAGATCAGATTTACGTAATTTACGTGTTTGTAAATTTTGCTGACTTATGTAAACTTTGGACAACTTTTTATAGATATCGATGAGTGTCAAACAAGTAATCCTTGTACTCATGGTTGTATGAACACTCCTGGGGATTATGAATGCAGCTGTCCAAGTGGTTTTGATGGAGATGGTAAGACAAATGGAACTGGTTGTCACTTGAAGGGCCCAAAAATGAACTTGTATATAGGTAAGTAACAGTATTTCTGTTCTGATCCGAATCAATTTTTCTGAATGTTGAGTGAATAATACTGAATGTTCATCATGTGCTTATTTTTCAATCCCTTGCAGGACTTGGCATAGGCTTGGGATCTGTTCTTTTTGTGTTTGGTGGGTATTGGATATTCGTCATGGCAAAACGAAGAAAGCAGATTGCGCGAAGAGCTAGTAACTTTAAGAGGAATGGTGGCTTGTTGCTGAAGCAGCAAATGTCATCCGAGGAAGGTCTGATTGAGAAAACAAGTATTTTCAGCGCCGATGAGCTAGATAAGGCCACTGATCATTTCAATGAAGATAGAGTGCTTGGTCAGGGAGGCCAAGGTACGGTTTACAAAGGTATGTTGAGTGATGGAAATATCGTTGCAATCAAGAAATCGAAGAAAGTTGGGATTACTAGTCATGTGGAAGAATTCATCAATGAACTGCTCATACTGTCACAAATCAATCACAGGAACATAGTGAACCTGCTAGGGTGTTGTTTAGAGACTGAAACCCCGCTTTTAGTTTACGAGTTTGTACCAAATGGCACCCTTTCAAAGTGCATTCATGATCCAAGTGAAGATTTCCCAATTACCTGGGAAATGCGTCTGCAGATTGCTGTAGATATTGCAGGGGCACTTAATTACCTGCACTCGGCTTCCTCGACTCCTATCTTTCACAGAGACATTAAGGCAGCCAATATACTGCTTGATGCCAAGTATAGAGCAAAACTGTCAGATTTCGGCACCTCAAGGTCCTATCATGTAGACCAAACCCATGTAACCACTCGAGTCATGGGCACATTTGGTTATCTAGATCCTGAATACTTTCGGTCACATCACTTCACTGATAAGAGTGATGTTTACGGCTTTGGAGTAGTTCTTGTAGAGCTGCTGACAGGATTGAGAGCCATTCTTCCAAGTGAAGTTTATGATGGCAAGAGTCTGGTTGGATGGTTTCTGTCAGCCATGGAAAACTCTGATTTGTATGATATCTTGGCTACTCGGGTCGCAAAAGAAGGCAAGGAAGAAGCCATACTTGCCTTTGCCAACCTTGCTAAAAGGTGTCTCAACATGGACGGAAAGCATAGGCCAACAATGATGGAAGCCGTTGTAGAGTTGGAGATGATTCGCCAAGCTCATTTTCTGTCTGTCTCAGATCAGAAGACAATGTCTGAAGTCAATTCACAGACAGCGAGTCCAAATGATCGTCCTGTGCCTCCAAACACATCCGGGACAAAAGAAGAGGACATGTCTACTGTATGTCCAAATCAAGATCACTCTGTAGAGTCTGTGCCAAAATTGCTGGAAGGAGTGAACATGGATCCGAAGTTTGCTTGATGCTGTCTGGTTTAATTTGTTCAAAACTGTAATTTCTTTTCGATTGTTAGGTTATGCATTGCATTTAAGTTGGTAGAGTAGTAAATCTTGCATTAGAAAAGTGTAGGAAGGAACTTATGTTAGAATCATCTTAATTAGTCAATCACTATGAAAATGCGTGTATAATAAGCTTTGTTTGTATGGGTTGCGACAAAGTGATGTTCTCGTAACAAATCTTGTTGCATCTGATCTGTCTCAGCTTAGCTTTCAAGCTTTGCACTTGTATATTTCGTAGACAACGAACGATCATAAGTGAGACTGTAAGATGTACAGGTCTTTGTTGTATATCAACAATCAAGCGCAATCGAAACATTGCAAGAGAAAACAATGTTCAATGGCCTCTCTGTATCGAGTTTTCGAGCTCAGTGTGCAGACCCTAGCGCACGAGGCACGAGCTCATATACACAGTGATCATTGTGCCCCTAGTTGCACATGTAATCTGAACTCCTGCAGCATCTTTCACTGGATAACCAGCCAAAAGATGAGAATATATATATAATGCATGATCAAATAATAAAGTTGCCTAAAACATGATTTACTCTGTTTCCAGTACTACTTTTTACCATAAACCATTCACCTTAACCAAGTCGAAATCAGGAATAACATCTGATTCTATCATCTTACAACAAACAACTCGATTTAGGAAAGTACAGTAGATTGGTCGTCAAGTAAACTCTTAGAGTGACAACATAGTTACTTAAACACTATTACTATATATATGATCTGATGATGATATAAGAGTGCTGTATGCATAATTAGCCTAACCGAGCTGTAACATACATTGTGTTAAACTTCTTCATCACGCACAAAAAACCACAAGATACACAATAATAATCATGTGTTCATTAACAACTAAACCAAATTTTATGGATTTTTCGTCTGTGGGCATTAACAACGTTTTGAAGGTGATCAAAGTTCGAAATCTCTCAACAAAACCCCCTGTTGTTACTTCAAAGATTACCTTACCAAAGTTAGCCAGTTGCAACAACGAGAAAAAGAGGACGACGGCTATGGAGATTGTAGGAACTAAGAGGTACCACGACAACAACAAAGGTTGTGACGAGAAAGAAGGTATGGTAGTGGCGAAGAAAAGGTGTATGATGTTGGATTATAATACAAGTGTGAGTTTGTACAATTACGGCGAGAAATATCAACGTCCGATATCGAAAGTTGCTAGTAATAGTAACGCAATGCGGCCTACTAGCAACTCCAAGATTGTTGGTGTTAGTAATCGTACTCCCTCTGTCTCGAAATTGTCGAAGGTAACAAAGATTGTAAAGCCTAAGATTTCCATAGATTGTGACGTTGGTGCTAAGGTTGTAACACAATTATCAACGTGTAAGAGGCCGTCAAATTCACGGTCGTCTAGTGATGCATCGAGCTGCTTGGACTACGAGGGTTCATCACAACAAGAGTTATCGTCACGACAAAACTCGAAAAGCCTCGAGATGAAAATTCGAGTAGGGTTGGCTAATGACGAGGAGGTAATTGACGTTAAAAGGCGTCGACAACAAGAAAGGGAAGCTGCCCGAATTGCGCTAGAGAAGGTAGAGCAAACGGTGTTCTTTGATGACAACATGGTTGCTTTCAAAGAATTACAGGCGCTAGTAGGGCACCCTTTGTCTATAATCGACGACTTATCGTGACTCGTGAGTAGTATGGTGCTTCATTCTCAATTCAGTTTACAACATTATTATATCGAGATGATTTTCGAGGATTAGTACTATCGATCTATCGTTTGTACAAGATTGAAGAGATGTGTATATATCAATTTTGGAGCTTAATTTGATTCATCTTAATTAATCAATCGCAATGAATGCGTGTACAATATGCTCCGTTTATATGGGTTGCGGCAAAGTGATACTCTCGTAAAAAAAAATTCTAGCATCTCATAATTTGCACTTGTATATTTTGTAGGCAACAAATTGAACAAAATATCTGTTTCGAGCTTTGAATGAACACCCTAGTGGCCTAGTGTGTTAACACGAATCGAAATCGAGACAAATTAAAGTTGTGCTTTGCATAGTTTTTGAGCTGACTGTTTACATTGTCAGTTAATGCATGCATTCGTCTGCTGTGTAACTTACAATCATAACAACTGCAGTCGGAACATTGTCAGTTAATGTGCAATTACAACCTACTTTCAAAACAACTTAAGCAATCTAAACATTGCAGAACAAAGTTCAATTGTGTCTTTGTATCGAGTTTTTGAGCTCGGTGTTCCGACCCTAGCGCACTGTGGGACGAGCTCATCATTTACACAGTGATGTTCCCCTAGCTAGTTGCGCAAGTAATCTGTAGTACTCATGCAGCATTTTCTGATGTGAGCTTTCCAGGTTTCCTTTGGTTTTGGGCAGGGACTTATTTCTGACTTTACAGTTGGCAGTGATACCAATTCAATTATTGGTGGACTTGGGCTGTCATTGTGAGTTTGTGACCCAAGCCCATGATAAGCCCAACCCATTTCCAACAGGCCCGTAGAAAGATGTCCTGTCCTGAAAACTGAATGTGATGGGCAGTCTCACGCTACAATGATAGTAACGTATTATAACGTGTTATTATCACTAAAAATCAATAGTAATTTACAAAAAGTTGGTAGGGAGCCGAGATACGATCTGAGCCCCTACACCCTTTGCTATGGAAAAACCAATCCTAGTAAAAATATGAGCTGCAGCCTGCGCACAATACTCCGTATTAAAGATCTAACCTTAAGACGGGGTAAGTAGGGGTCGAATGCACGCAAACCTTAACTTAACCTTAAGTTGAAAATATAGAGAGACTATTTCAAAAAAAAACAAAAAATATATATAGAGAAACTGTTTACGAATGTCCCATGATGAAAATTGTTTCGAAATAACGAGTGATACGAGCAATCGAGCACATCATATACAGTACAAGACAGGAATCGACATATTTGTAAGCCATTTTGCTTTAACCCATGTTACTAGGTTACTAACGGATACTCCTACTCACTAACACCAAAGAAATCAAGAAGAGTATCAAGGTTGCCCTAGTGGTTAGGGACTCAACCTGCTTGGGAGTTGTCTCGGGTTCAAATCCTCATGCCCCCACCCTACAGCATTAACTGCTCCTTTGTACCAAAAAAAAAAAAAAAATCAAGAATGGACACCGCCCCCGACGCCGCCGCCCCATCACACGCGTTGCCGGCGATTTCACACCTCCGGGCACCGCTTCCGTGTCGCCGGTATGGGGTCGATTACCACCACCGCCATCCCTCCTGTGGTTGGATACGCCACCAGACTCGCCGCGACTAACACCCACACCACCGCCCAGCACCACTGGTAAGTGGTAACTACCCTTTTCTTCTAATTCATAAATTATTATCATTTTATGAATCATGGTTTTAGACTTTTAGTATTTCATACCTGGATGATAAGATATATGATTAACGGTTTTCTATTGTGTGTGAAAGTGGTAAATTTCAAGTAAACAAGGGCAGTGTTTAATAGCCTTTTAACATGTGACCTTGGACTTACATACGATAGAAAAACCGTATTATTAATTACAACTAAATTTAGTTCATCCAATATTTGTTTATCATTTTCACGTAAATTGGGTACTGTTTATAGTAAATCACATTTGAATGCTTTAGATTTTTGAGAATTAGAGGTGGTCTGTTGTGTTTAGAGGTAGTCCGTGGAAACATATTTGCACATTGTGTTGCAAAATTGGTTAATGTAGTTGGCGGCGTTCTTATAAACAATTTTTCCTAAGTGATGTCACCTGTGGCGGCCCTTGATTTAATATAATTTCCCCGATCCCGTAGTGTCCCGAAAAGAATGTAATGGTATATTATCAACGTGACCTCATTATGTCGCAATATGCAGCAAATTAACCCGGTTGCATGGATTGACACAAATTGGATTCTATTTGTAGTGAATAAAAAAAGGGCAGTCCGGCGCACATTGGCGTCCCCGACAAGCGAGGGTCCGGGGAAGGGTCCCACCACAAGGGTGTAATGAGGGCAAACCTTCCCTTGTCAATTTATTTGACAAGAGGCTGCTCCCAGGACTTGAACCCGTGACTTATCGATCACACAGCAACACCTTTACCGGTGTGCCAAGGCTCCCCTTCTCTATTTGTAGTGAATAAATTGACAATTTTGTTGGATCTTGCATACATACATTAGTACACACAAGTCACATTAGTACACCCTTTATAAGGTATTTAAAAGGTAATGCTTCTACTATATTTTTGGACAAGGTGACTTTGTTGAGTGTTAAGAATAAGATATTCAACATGCTTTCCTATCCTTTTGTCAAATTCTTTGATTATGGAAAAAAGGGGTAGAATTATTCAACCAACTCCTTTTGTCATGTAAAGCTGCTTAATTCTTGTATTATATACTATGATTAGTGTATAGATCACTACATGTCACATCAGCTCCCCATTACATGAGAAAGCAATGTGATAAGATGCTTCCTAATACTCCATTTTCAGTGATTTTTAACCCAACTTGATCACTTTAGCTTAATTTGAATAATGATATACCATATAATATGAGCATCATTTTGCACTTGGTACAACTTCAAATATTTTTTTACACAAAACAAAGGTGTGTATGCAGATTAGTTAATAGTTATGCTTTCTGCTCTTAGCAATTTGTTAACTTTATCAGTAGTCATTTGATTTAAATTGTCTGTAAGAAGCTTTGCTGTTTCATCTCATAGCAATCACAAATTGAAAAATGATCCTGATAAGAGCTTTTTATGCAGTATTATACCTCACTTTGACATGGCATTGGCTAGCTTTCCCATGTCATACGTTGGCCGCCATCTCCGGACCAGCCACCATGTTTACGGCAGCCAATGCTCAGAAACCCGGATGCCAACGCAGCTGCGGAAACATGACTATACCGTACCCTTTTGGCTTTGAAAAACATTGTGCCTTGTCTGATGACTTTGTTGTCAACTGTACCTCCATTAATGGTAAGGACTGGCCTTTATACCCGGATAATTCCACTGTTATTCTTGACATGTCCGAGACTCAGCTGACACTCAATACCCCTCCGCTTGGCGCATCTTGTGGCGATAAAGGCAATGAGTGGGGAGGACTTCATGCAGTTGGGATGCCCTATGCGGTGTCTAGCACCGCCAATGTGTTTATGGTTGTTGGTTGCCATCATTATGGACTGCTCAAAGCAAAAACACGAAGTGGTCGAAAAGTAATCAGTTGTGTTGCCTTGTGTACTGAAGAACAAGATTTATCAGACGAAAGTTGTGATGGCCTTGGTTGCTGTGAAGCTACTGTGCCTAAGGGCTTACAAGAAATGGAGTCTAGCATAGAAAATATTCAATATAACACTACTGTCTCGTCAGGGAACTGCAGCTACTCTTTCCTGGCAAAGCGTTCGAGCATCAATTTTCGACGTGCTAAGGATTTGTTGGATCCTAGTTTCTTGTCAAAGGTTGAAGTTTTAAATGTGGTGGTTGACTGGTTCATTCCAAAAGCCAACTGCAGGGAAGCTCTGAAGAACTCAGCTACCTATGCATGCCAACAGAATACATCTTGCATTGATCTTGATCAGGAACTCGATGTGTATGGATATCGCTGTAAATGCCTTGATGGGTTTCAGGGGAATCCTTATCTCATTCCTGGTTGCTCAGGTAAGCTCTGCATCCGATTTCTTAGTCTTGTTTTGCGGTGATTGTTTCATGTACAGATTTACTTGCATTTGTTATTTAGTGAAGATGTTTCAGGGTGAGGTCTGCAACTGATTATTAGTCTTTGTATGGAAACCGTGTTTTGTGATGATTGTTTCGACAGTTTCGTGTACAGATCAGATTTACTTAATTTGTTATCAGTGAAGATTGATGTTTGCAAATTTTGCTGATATATGTTAGCTTTGGACTGCTTTTCTGTAGATATTGACGAGTGTAAAAGACCAAGTAATCCTTGTTCTCATGGTTGTATGAACACTCCTGGGGGTTATTACTGCTACTGCCCAAGTGGTTTTCGTGGAGATGGGAAGCAAAATGGGACTGGCTGTTACTCGAAGGGGCTGAATTCGGCCTTGTATCTAGGTGAGTAACAGTATTTATTTCCTAATCTGTATCAATTTTTTCTGAATGTTGAATGAATATTACAGAGTGTTCATGTACTTATGTTTCAATCCCTTACAGGACCTGGCATAGGCTTGGGATCTGTTCTTTTCGCGTTTGGTGGGTATTGGATATTTGTTATGGCAAAACGAAGAAAAGAGGTTGTGAAAAGAGCTAATAACTTTAAGAGGAATGGTGGCTTGTTACTGAAGCAGCAACTGTCATCTAAGGAAGGTTTGATTGAGAAAACAAGTATTTTCAGCACGGATGAGCTAGATAAAGCCACTGATCATTTCAATGAAAATAGAGTGCTTGGTCAGGGAGGGCAAGGTACAGTTTATAAAGGTATGTTGACTGATGGAAATATCGTTGCTGTAAAAAAATCGAAGAAAGTTGGGCATAGTCATGTGGGTGAATTCATCAATGAAGTGGTCATACTGTCACAAATCAATCACAGGAACATAGTGAACCTGCTAGGGTGTTGTTTAGAGACTGAAATCCCGCTTTTAGTTTACGAGTTTGTACCAAATGGCACCCTTTCAAAGTGCATTCATGATCCAAGTGAAGATTTCCCAATTACCTGGGAAATGCGTCTGCAGATTGCTGTAGATATTGCAGGGGCACTTAATTACTTGCACTCGGCCTCCTCGAGTCCTATCTTTCACAGAGATATTAAGACATCCAATATACTTCTTGATGGCAAGTATAGAGCAAAACTGTCAGATTTCGGCACCTCAAGGTCCATCGATGTAGACCAAACCCATCTAACTACTCGAGTCATGGGCACATTTGGCTATCTAGATCCTGAATACTTTCGGTCACATCAATTCACTGATAAGAGTGATGTGTATGGCTTTGGAGTAGTTCTTGTAGAGCTGCTGACAGGACTGAGAGCCATTCTTCCAAGCGAAGTCTATGATGGCAAGAGTCTGGCTGGATGGTTTCTGTCAGCCATGGAGAACTCTGATTTGTTTGATATCTTGGCTATTCGGGTCGCAAAAGAAGGCAAGGAAGAAGCCATCCTTTCCTTTGCCAACCTTGCTAAAAGGTGTCTCAACATGGACGGAAAGCATAGGCCAACAATGATGGAAGCCGTTGTAGAGTTGGAGATGATTCGTCAAGCTCATTGTCTTTCTGTCTCAGATCAGAAGGCATTGACTGAAGTCATTCCGCAGACATCAAAGGACAATTCAGCGAGTCCAAGTGATCGTCTTTTGGCTCCATACACATCCTGGACACAAGAAGAAGACTGGTCTACTGTCTCTCAAGCTCAAGATGGGGAGTTTCCTTGATGCTGACTGGTTTATTCAAAACTGTAATTCTAACATATACAACTTATTACATCTGTCTTTTCGATTGCTATATGTCTGACAGTCTGAGACAGATTGCGCATTGCATTTTTCTAGTAGAGTAGTAGATCCTTGGTCAAAAAAGTTTACAATCCTACATGCTGATAGTTTTTTTACAATCCTACAGTATGAATTTGCATTGTTGTGTGCTTTTGCCCGAGCTAAATTGCCTTTGTGAAAGTTTGCGACTTTTTTTGCTGTAAGGGTTGTACTGTTGAGACGATTTATGTTAGCCGATCCCAAATCATTTTGGAACCAAGGCTTGGTTGTTGTTGGTAATCCTGCTAATCCTGAACTTGGATCATTGTATGGATATTAGTCATATAATATCAGAGGGTGTGGAAGAAGTAACAAGTAGGTGCTCAAGATTAGACAATGTCTGTTTGTCGGGATGCTTGAATTTAAAACTCTGATACTGTGATGTGGATGGTGTTGAATGAACCTAATCTTGGAAAAATCATTGCTCCAAGAGAATCTACCTTAACTGATGGTGATAAAGCACCAGTCTTTTACAATGGTTGTTCATTGGAACACCTGCCAATTATCTTAATGACATTTTTTCAATCTCGCAAATGTATCTCTGACAGTACTAATGTCTGCCTTTTGACAGGTAGTCAGTGTGTCTGCACGTGCTTGCGCCACAGTTAGGTCTTCTGTTAAGGAAGTTTGATGCGGTCTAGGTAATCAGGGTGTAATGAGAAAAGATAGGAGGGGTTGTTTGCCGCGGGAAGAAGGCTTGATATGACATTCTTAACAGCAAGATTTGATCTGGCTCAGTTGGTCTACTGGAGATGCTGCTTCACTAACTACCTCAGTATTGTTCTTCCCCTAAAGTTATAATAGTTCTTGGATCATGCCATATTTTCTTCTGTGTCTAGTGAGTATTTAGGTATTAAAAAGTAATATTACAGCTGAAATGAGATGTGAACATGATTCTGTTGTCTGCAGCTTGGTATCTTTGGTGAAATTATATCTTTTCGTATTTGAATACTTATATCTCTTTTGATGGCCGAAGCTGAAAAACAGAGAATAGCATGCTAGGATCTGGTTCATTGTTGAACATGACGAGTCTGAGTTAACTCTAACCACCTAAAGGCCGTCTTGGAGACCCGAGACAACCCTAAGCAAGTTGGTTTCCTACCCACTAGGCCAATCTTGATCCTCATTTCTTTCTAAATCATATAACATTTGAATATCAACCATGTGAAAATTGGCTATATGGGAGCTTTCACCAGATGGAGATTGATGCTTTCTGTTGATGATTTTTAGTTATAGTATATTATTACTCCTCGTTCTTGCACATGACGTATAGTTTAATTTGTGTTTACATTACTAAAAGACGGGACTTTCATACCTGGGAACACTTAAAAATTCGACTAGAGACAAACCATGAATCATTTCAGATCTGATTTGATGGCTATTTTATAGTTATGATTGACTGTACTGTATGCTTTGTTGACCCATAGTAATGGGGAAAGGCTTGTTTCTGCTTTTTTGGCCGGTCCGACAGTCCGATAATTGACCTGCTGGAGTTCAATCTTTGTCATTTCAATAAAATAGTTCTGTCAACCAAACAGCCAAACATTCAATCAGTTGCAGTAGAAAAATGCATCCTATGAGCAGAATGTTGTTGGCTTTTCTCAGTTTTACATGGGTAAGTTTGGCTATCCCATGTCGAGTTTTTGCTATACGAGCAGCAACTATAATCACTGCTGCCAACACCACAAAACCCGGTTGCCAACGTCAGTGTGGGAACTTGACCATTCCTTACCCTTTTGGAGTTGGTTCAGGTTGCTCCAGGGGACTTTTTTACACCCTGACCTGTAACATCGAAAATAATTCTTATGTCACCAGGTTTGCGCGTACTGGAAGGCTACTTTTGGATATATCTGAGACCGAGCTGGTAGTTACAGGAGCGAAGGCTGCTTCATCTTGCAACTCTGGCGGAGTAGGATTAAGTGTTGACCATTGGAATGGGCTTGATGTTTCAGACACACCATTTGCGTTCTCGTCTACTGCCAACAAGTTTGTGGTCACTGGCTGTCATCATTACGGATTGCTGGAGTCCAATACAACGGCTGGGCGTCAAGTCCTTAGTTGCGTTTCAGTATGCACCAAAGACGTGGACTTACTTGATGGAAGTTGCTCGGGCATTGGTTGCTGTCAAGTTCCAATTCCTAAGGGACTACAGAAGTTCAAGGCAACCTTAGAAAATATATATTATAACACCAGTATTTCATCAGGAAATTGTAGCTATGCCTTCATAGTTGATTACTCAAGGTTCAAATTTCGTGGGGCTATTGATCTTCAAGACCCTGATTTCATTTATAGAGCGTCAAACGTGTCCGCTGTAGCAGACTGGTTTATTGGAAATGAGACTTGCAGGGTTGCACAGCAGAACTCAGATAAATACGCATGCCAGCAGAATTCAAATTGCGTTGATCTTGATCAGCTTTTGAATGTCAGAGGATATCGCTGTGAATGTCGTCCTGGATACGAGGGCAACCCTTATCTGGGTTGTACAGGTTAGTCATAAGTGTATTGCTGTTTTGCCCTTCATTTGTGGTTTTTGGCAGCATAAAGTGCTCTCTGACAGAAAAAATTTTTGCCGCTTTCTCAGATATCAATGAGTGTGCAGGACCAAGTACTCCTTGTTCCGGGATCTGCAGTAATGTTGCTGGTAGCTATAACTGTCATTGTCCGAGGGGCTACCGTGGTGATGGTAGGAAAAATGGAACTGGTTGCGTTTCTAAGAACCTGAAACTCTTCTTTCTTCTAGGTAATTATCGGTACTACAATCATTTTCGTACAGCAGCACTTGTTATCTCTAGTTTTTTTTTTTTTTACCCTGAAATAACAAAGATTATTGCTGTGTTTGGATATTACAGGCTTTGGCATTGGTTTGGGAACTATACTTCTCCTCCTGGCTGGATATTGGCTGTTAATATTAGCAAGAAGAAGAAAGGAGATGATGCAGAAAGCCGGAAACTTTAAGCAGAACGGTGGTCTGTTATTGCAGCAACAATTGTCTTCTGATGAGAGTTTGATTATAAAAACAAGAGTTTTCACTGCAGATGAACTAGAGAAAGCCACAGATCACTTCACTGCAGACAGGGTGCTCGGAGAGGGCGGTCAAGGTGTCGTTTATAAAGGTATGTTGAGCGATGGAAGTATTGTTGCGATAAAGAAAGCAAAGATAGTTACACACAGCCAGTTAGATCAATTTATAAACGAGTTGGTTATTCTATCTCAACTGAATCAGAGAAGTATTGTCAAGTTATTAGGGTGTTGTTTGGAGACAGAAGTTCCTCTATTAGTGTATGAATTCGTACCAAATGGGGCGCTCTCTAAGCATATCCATGAGCCTAGTGATGAGTTCCCAATTACTTGGAACATGCGTTTGCTGATCGCTATAGACATAGCTCGAGCTCTTGCCTACTTGCACTCTTTGTCTGCAAGACCAATCTTTCACAGGGACATCAAGACTGACAATATACTTCTTGATGCAAAATACAGAGCAAAATTGTCTGATTTCGGGAGTTCAAGATCTGTGTCTACTAACCAAACTCACGTAAGCACTCAAGTTCAAGGGACGTTTGGTTATTTGGATCCCGAGTACTTCAGATCACAGAAACTAACCGAAAAGAGTGATGTCTACGGTTTTGGAGTAGTTTTATTAGAACTGTTAACAGGAAGAAAGGCAATTATTCCCACTGAATCACATAATGGGACAAGTTTGGTGTCATGGTTCTTGTCAAATATGGAGAATTCCGACTTGGATGAAATTTTGGATACTTGCGTTGCAAAGGAAGGCAGGCGAGAAGCTCTGACTGATTATGCCAGTCTTGCCAAACGGTGTTTGAATATCGATGGAAAGCTCAGGCCGACTATGGAACAAGCTGCAGCAGAGCTCGGTATGATCAATGTACTTCAAAATGCGCCTGTTTCACTTCATGAGATGAATGAGTAAACATGGAGGCCTGAGGGAGACTTGTCTTTCTACCGAGAACTGTCCTTTTTTCTCTTTTTTCTTTTTTTAAACTGTCAAGAATGGTAACTGTGTCGAGTTTCTAACATGGCTTGTATATGAAGTTTATGCCATCCTATTTTGTCTTGATGAGCATGTTCGCGACTCCATTAATTGTGACAAATTTCGAATCATATAAACTGACATTACTAAAAAAATTGGGAATAAAGCTTTGTTATCGTCATTATTACTCTTATTCATCACGAATATACATAGAAAAGAAAGCATATAAACAAGCACGTACGTCTTCGCATGAAAAGCTTCAAGGAAATTGGAAATATTGTATGAACCCAACCTAATACATGAGTTTACAAGCGAATGAAATGAGTTTACAACCTAATACTATATTTAGAAAGTAATTAGGTGACCCCGTGACTTAGTTAGAGACATACACAAATCGTACTCTAAATAATCCCAAACTGCTTAACTAGCCTAGACATTGGTGTAGAAGAAACCGGTGCCGGAGACGATGATTTACCGGCTAACATCCAAGAATAGCTTCTCAAAAAGAAGCCACCTATATAGCCAATATAGGTACTCGTGTGCAGCTACTGACATCCTTATCTACCTCCCCAAGAGCCATTTATGATGTGCCCAATTGTCGTCGCAGTCACCGTTCAACCAGTAGAATCTATATCCTTGGCCAAGGTGCGGCTCTTTTGTTACGCGTACCAACATTGATTTACTATTTATGATTTTGGAGATCCCATCATATGAAATTAGCTAAAATTTATAAAGTAACTCATTTGCAAATCTTATATTAAACGTCAATGTCTTTAACTAAAACGATTACCAAAAATAATATAATGATCACTAATTATATAATCGGGGTCACGATATAAATAACATGGTTCGGTAAATGATCAAGACGATCTCGTTTTGGTATTAAATAGTTTAAACCCGTGTAAATTATAATTTTCAATTTGTGTTATCCGTAACATTTATTATTGGTATATTGATTCAATATTTGAAACATTATGCACCGTTTTATTGATTTAATGAATCCATTACACGCTACATGTCACAGCAGAGTGTTTATTACCGCGCTACGTGTCATTGTGTGGATAGAGATTATCCATGTGGAGCATTCAATTTAACTTTTAATAATTTCTTTGATTGCCTTTCTAATGTTTCCAATAGTCCAACTTATTCAGGAATTTGGAGCCATGAGTTTGAAGAAAGCTAAGGCGAGTTGTTAAAGGTAAACCCAGTGATTGGTTGCGTAAGGCCATAGAAAAGCTGCTGCTGATGAAAGATGGAGATCTTGGCCAAATTCGAATGGCAGGTATGAGGGTCTTTAGAGGCCTGACGAATGGGATTAGTGAGCTTATCAAGTCACATCACGTTGCTGGCTTAAGACTTGTCCAACTTATAGAGCTTGAGACCATAAGATGTGCTTTCTAACAGAAATTTCGGGCCCTAGGCAAAACCTCGATAGTGGGATTAGTGAGCTTATCAAGTCACATCACGTTGCTGGCTTCAGCCTTGTCCAACTTATAGAGCTTGAGACCATAAGATGTGCTTTCTAACAGAAATTTCGGGCCCTAGGGCGGTTTCGCTACAACATTAAAAAAAGACCCCAATATATGGGGCTAGTAGGTTTTGAACCCTCAACCTAGGGTAAATATATAGCAAAGCACTGATCGCTGGGAACCATCGACGTGATCATGTTCAGACTTTATTTTAGAGATACCGACTTAACATATATTGGGCCTCAAAAAATGGGGCCCTAGGCGGCCACCTAGCTCGCCTATGCTAAAGGGCGGCCCTGACTATCATTGTCCGAGGGGCTACCGTGGTGATGGTAGGAAACACATAACTGGTTGCATTTCTAAGAACCTGAAATTCTTAGAGATTAGTAGGAGGTTTTTGAAATTGTAGAATTTACCGTCCCGGCTCGTTTAACAAGATACACGACCTCCGTTTCGGCTTGGGCAGTTGAAGACTTGAATGGAGTGAGGTGCAGGTTGGAGCAGAATGATAAGCGAGATTCTCTGCTTAGCTTGAAGTTTACAATGTCGGAGTACGCATAGTGATTTTGAGGAGTATAATAAAAAGCTTGGTGGACTTGGGCTGGCCCAATTAGCCTTTAAGGCTTTTAATTTGAAACGTGCATGGACCGTTGTTGTGACCCACCCAAGCCCATATCAAGGTTTAATAACATGATTGCTAAACGTAAATCTTTGCATATCAATCTTAAGCAAATTTATGCTTCCCTTGTTTATTAAGGGATAAACATTTTGTGATTTTCACGTTTCACTTGTTTGAAAAATCGCAAATAAAAATAAATCGTCTACGTAGTTTGTAACCAACCATACATAAGACGAGATTAACCAATGATCGCATACATAATGAGCGGTAAAAACCAAGTGAGTTTCACCCTAAAATTTACTGGTGTATAACTGTATTAGCTGGTAATAGAATTGACCCAAAGGCCAAGGAAAACCAGAGGAGTTTGCCAAAGAAGCAAAGAAAATAACCTCGGATTCTAGAAAAGTTGTGATTAGTTTTATAGGACAAACCATTTAATACGAGAAAGCTAAAAAAAGCATATTCACATCATTGGAATTGGCGAATTGCAAAGGGAATTCATCAACTTTAGCAAAAAAGACATCAATCCAGATGCAATGTTAGTATGTATTACACCCTCATTCCAAGAAACTAAACTTCTGACTATTTTCTTTAATAGTTTCTCATCATAAATGTCAATATGTGTAAGAATCTACCCTTTAATCTAATTGCAATTTCTGACAGTCTTCTTAATTAATATCTTAGTGATGAATGCAAATTACCACTTCTTAATGTGAGAGACTGAAAGTCTGGTAGAATTTCTTCAACTTGCTTTGTCAAAATTTTCCGGTTTATAACTATGTAGAGAACTAGAGACGATGAACTATATTTATAAACAAGTTTCGAAGTTGTATGCATAAAAAAAAATATTCAGAAGTCTATTACAATCCGTAAAGGTAGATGTTATTGTGCATTGTGAACTTTGACAACCAAAGCATATGGGGTCTCAAATTTCTTGATTCCTACAACAAGTTTCTGATTTTTGAGTTATAAAAAGAACACTCATCGTTTACGCAAATTATATCGTTTACATGCATGTGTTACTATCGAACTTGTAATACTTGTATAGTTGAATACTTGAATACACCATCTATCATAATCTTAGTCGTCTATCTAGAGTATCATAGTTTAAACATCATCTCATACCATGATACTTGAACTAGGTAGACAAATGATCGTCACTCTAATCTTATGCACAAATGAACCCAATTCAACAACAAAACATCCATGTCAGTAAGGTTTTTTTTTCAATGTATCGACAACTTCTAACACTATGGATGTGGTATAGGGATTCAAATCCGAAACAACGAACATCAAACACGTATTGACGTCTGAACACCCAAGTCCAAACCGCTAGATCAACCAACCTTACTCGTCCAACGTCCATGTCAATCAAAGTCCATGAATAGGAGCAATAATAAACACTCATAGACTTCTGCTACAAGCTGCCTACACAACACAACTACTGAGAATCACAGTAAAACTGTGAAAAATGCTGAGAAAGGAAACAAAATAGATTGGCAGTTATTGCCGCACTGCAGCCAAAATTTAACCTGCATGGAATAATTAATGAGGAAAGGCTCATCTACATGAGCAGAATAAAGTAGGATGATAGTGAAAATGGGGTAAAAAAACAAAAGAATTATTAGGTAAAAATAAAATAAAAGGACACGGTATTTTTTGAGATTCTCTACAAACAATGTGACAATGATCACAACCCGCACGAGTCTTTGCTCTGCTTTGGATTCCCTCCCTCCTATAATTGATAGCTTCTTTAGCTCTATCTGCTGCACCAGTCACCACATAATTATAAAATTTATGTAAATCCAAACTACATACTATACACTTGTATTATGATCCCTAACTTTATAATAGTGCCCATTCCTCTTTATTCATGTACGTTATGGTCACTTTCCATTATTTTATATCACCACCACTATCTTACAAATTAATGGAGTCTAATTATTCAGCCGTCTATGATGTCCAAAAGCATAATAGTGGTATCTTTCCACTTACTCCTACTAGTACCTACCCATAGAAAACCGAATATACTAGAGGATACAACTATACGAGTGAGTAAACCCTACAAAAATATGGATATATAGTAATATACGTGTATGGTGTATCGGTATTCATCATGTGATGGTTGATGAGTCACGGTATTTAAAACCTTACAAGATATTCGCGGGAGTAATGTTTTTCCCAGGTCGTGCTTACTGTTTAGAGTCACATGGAGTTGATTAGATATACGGTGAATTAGATCGGATGATGTTAAACAGTGTTTAGAGTCACATGCAGTTGATTAGATTTACGGTGAACTAGATCAGATGATGTTAAACACGCGAATATGCAGTATTGATTTGATTCCATTTCTGTTGTACTTTATGTAAGTAGGGTAAAACTAGCTATTTTTGTTTGGTAAGTTGATAAACCAATCAATCAGTGTAAGAAAAAGGAGGTGGACTACTAGTTCATGAATATCATGATTATAAGGTTCCAAAATAAAGAAATTAGGGGCCTAGGAAACCCATGTGGGGATCATGTTAAGAAAAAGGTGAAAGATGTGAATAATAAGCTAATGCAAATAAGTTGTTTGAGCACCCTAAAGTTGAATCCTTGACATTATCACTTTAGTGGAATAATGTGGAGGCCCCTTTATTTGTAAGTTGTAATGAGAAAGAAGGAACCAAGGTGTGCATGTATATCAAGTTAAAGTGTACGACCATGTAACTTTTCTTTCAAGTTCACATTGTGAAGATGTTTTCTCATGTTGCATTCATGGTGGACCAATTGATCACCCATTCATATTCTTTGCCTAATTAACTTACTTAGTTGAGTAGTAAGAACTCGATTCAAAAGTTTTTCACATACATACTTCGAAAATGTGTGGAAAGAGAAGATTTCGAGTGAAAATGATTCTGAAGTTACCAATAACACAAAATCAGGTGACCGGTACCGGTGCTTGTAGACTTGTAGTCATGGAAGAATCATAAATTCATGTAAATTTTGATTGATATGATAAATAATCATCAATGGTGTGTACTCTCTTAAGCTTTGGCATCATTTCATCACAATTTAACTTTTGATATGCCCATTATGAATATTCAATCAAACATGAATAATGCTGGACTATCAAATTTAGTCCAAGAATAATTCAAAGAGAAAAAGTGAAAAAAAGGCATAAATTTACACTAGTACACCAAACTAATGCAATTGATGAAAGCAAATAGTAGATTGGGCGGCACACAAAGAAGATTCAAAAGCAATTTGCTTTCTTCAATTTGACCACATAATTAAGAAGAGAAATCAAACTTGTAATTTACAATTTCAAACCATCCATCAATATTTACATAATTTCCATTAGAATAAAAACCAAAAATATTCAATCAAACAAAGGCCCTTTTTGCTTGATTTACCATTTAACATGGAGTTCCTAAAGTGTTAAAACTTCCCTCTAAAACCCCTCATAAGAAAATGACCAAAAGAACCCTTAAACCAAAAGGGTTCAACTAAAAACTTCATTCACACACTATTCTTAAGACTAATTTGCTAAAAAACCCCCCAAATTAAAGGAAGAAATTAGAGACCTTAAGAATGAGTTATTCCTCTAATTAACAAACTTAAAACTCTATAATTAAAACTAATAAAAACGCACTAATAATCAAACTGAAAATACTGAAAACTATACTATATACTACTATAAATTAAAAAAAAAAAAAAAATCAAACCTTAATATCTCTTGTAGCAAACATAAAGAACTTATCTAAATCAGGATGAGCGAAAAAAGTGATTGGCCGTCTTGTTTGAACTAAGCAATTCTTAGATGAAGAAACTCTCGGCTTCTTAGGTGCTGGTGGGCATGTCACAATCTCCGGTATCTTGTATTTCTCCGATTTCGGTGTCGTACACCCGTCTTCAACGTTACACTTCTTGTCGTTGATTATTGTTGGAAGATTATCATCGTCGTCGACAATGCGAGGAGATGCAACCTTTTTTGTTGGTGTTCTTTGTTGTTGTTGGCTAAGCAACATTTGTTGCTTCTTGTATATACTTCTTGTTACAATCCTCGTAGTAGTAGTCGTAGTAGTAATAGTCGCATTTCCTCGTCTCCTTCTACTCGTTGGTGCCATTCTCGATCGATATTGTAAGGTTTCGGCCTAGTAAAACACTCGAGTTTAGTAGATTGTTGTTTTTTGTATATACCACCTATAGAAAGACGAAACAAATGAATTTATACCCAAATGAGAGGGAAATAGAGCAAAAAAACGTACACTTTTAATTATAAAAAAAAAAACACAAATTTTATAGAAAGATGAGCAAGAAAAAAAAAAAGCATGTAAGTAAGATTGGTTCTTTAGGAGACATATCACATACGAGTGTACAATATATACGTACCTTTTTTTGAATTTTGAGCAGTGGAATTAAATGATTAATTTCTTCTGAAAAATGAACCCTATATTATCATATGAAAATGCAGAGATCAATAAAAGAAGTTTTTGTGTTCAGAACTTTTTTCTCTTTTATTTTTTTGTAAGGAATTTAAATAAACCCTAAGAAATGGAAGAAGAAGAAGAAGAGAGAAAAAGAGGAAATGTGATGGCCGGGGTTGGAGGGATAAATTTTAGGTTTTGTCCCCACATATGACACATCTATCCTTATATATAATCATGAAAATAAAAAGAAAAAAAAATTAAATAAAAAAAAGGGAATAAAATCATGGTTAGGTTTGGCTAAGCAAATCTTATCATCGTGAAGATATTGTTGTTTAGCTGTCACATAAAAGAAATATTACTATATAATTCAGAAATAATATTATTTTCTTAGTTGTTATTAGGCAAAACACTAGAATTGCCATAATTGTAATTTTTTCGGTTTGGTGTTATGGAGTTTATGGAATTCAAATAAAGGAACTTTTTTGTTTGCGAGGAATGAGGATGGTCTATGGAATATGATTCGTTATTAGTAGGTTTAAAGTTGTCACCATTTTTGTATATCGTTGCCTTCTTCATGGTACGATAAAACGACGCTATGTTTGATTGTTTGCGTTACTGGCGACAAATCTTAGTTTGTTAATCTCGATAATGTACAATGTGGGAACGCAGTTCAGCATCAACACAATGGATAATAAAGATTAGAATACAAGGGTTTATCGAAAATAATTCTTCATGGAAATTACTTAACCGAGTAGAGATACGTGTAGCTCAGAGGTGGGCTCTCGTTTTACGTAGGAAGCATTGGCCTACTGGTTAATCCACGACTTAGCCCAGCCCAAGTAAGCCCATGCAGGCCCACCTTAGTTGGAAATACAAAGAGCCAGGCCCATGTAAAAGCTCAGATCGACGGTGGCCCAACATCTCGGACTCTGAATTACATTTCACGTTGAACAGAAAAAAAAAAGTTACGGTTGTGTCGTCGGAACGGTCCATAATGCTCTTGATTTCAGCTGGTCCTTGGTGTTAAAGAGCCAACTCAGCTAAAAATCTAGGTTAGGGCATCCACAATGGTCTTATATTTCATTTCGATTCGAAGTTTACAGCTCTTGATAAGTCCATATTGACACTCTCAAAGTCTCAATATAGCACGACACCTGCACAAGACTCCAAGAGTATGATTTGAAATCTGAGAACAAAAAATGGGGAGCCATATACAACCTTCATCGTACAACATTAGTTTTGTTCAGAATTTTGATATTACATTTAATAAAAATGAAGATCCAAAAGACTTTTCTTCTAAATCTGCAACTAATATATATACTATATACACAACGTCTTCTGAATTCAGCACTCTGCCATTCGTCTTATACATGGAGCGAAGGGGAGATACATAACAGCAGCAGAGCATTCTAAAGACGTCAAAGAAATGAGGCATAACAGTGGAAAAATACATACTCATACTCTGGCGAAAGCTATCCTATTTTCTCTGTGTTTGTGTCATCAGACGGCCAAACAATCGTCTCCAATAGCCTTTCGCGCATCAACTCCAAGTTTTCATCCGATATGAATTGATATATTTCGCCATGGTTACATTTCTATATTGAAATGGTATAGGAAAATGTTAGCCATACATACAAAACAACCATTTCCACCAGCCATGCATGTCAATGAAAACGAGAAAGAGATGACTTTTATACCTTAATCCATCTTCCATACAGATGAAGGCGTGTTACCATTACTCTCTCAGCAAGGGCTTGTTGCTCCTGTCAATTATACGAGATTTGGTCAACAATTGGTATATGTGTTCGACTTCCAGATTCCCAAATTAAACCATACATGTCCATACTGATACAAATCTTCTTTCAGAAGCTTTTACCTTCGCAAGTTTACGGAGGAAGAGCTTGCCATCCCCTGGTTTGTTTGTTACAAGATAGCTGCATATTACAAAACACATCCACAAAACTCAAAAATGGATTTCTTGATGTCCAAAATTCTTGAAAATGTAGCATAACAGGTATGTGAATGTAAGAGCGGCATTTACGACCAACTGGGACGCTGAGTGGAGAAATCATTATACTAAGAACAAGTCATCCAAAGGAGGACTCGACTGGAACACAAAATGTAAGAGTTTAACAAAGATACAATTTTCAAGCAGTCAAGTTGGGTCAGTTGCTGTGATCAACAGATTTGAACTCAGGATTTAACAGTATATGGTTTTGATACAATCTCAATCTTCACCAAAGAGGAACTTTTCTGAATTTTTTACCTGCTTACAAGCGCTATATGACTACACGAGAAATTCATGCAACTATTGGTTTGCTTGGCTAAAGACTTATGTTCTTCAAAGTCTAATTGGTATGATGAAGAGTATGAAATACATGACATTTGAATTCAATTCTAAGAGTTCTCTAGCCAGCCAAGTATACTTTTGGCAAAGAAAATGAAATGTCTAAAAACTAAAAAAGGATGTAAACTAAGTAAAAAAGCATGCAAAGGTACACACTACTTACTTGTAGAGCCATGTATATTGAGGTGGATTCATCTCGTAAAGCTGGTTCAAAACAGTCCTCACAGCTTTATATGTAAAATAGTTCAGCATTTGCTGCAAATTTGAACGACATAACATATGGATTACCAAGATTGAACGAAAGACATGAGACAATGAGATAAATTTTCAGCTAGTCACTAGCTAGTATCTAGATCAATTGAGTGCATCACTTTTGAATATTTCGCAAGACTGTCACTAAGAAAGGCCCTACTATGATCCCAACAAAGAATGAAAAGAAGTCAAGCATCCATGAGACAGAAATAAGCTACCATTATACAAAATCAGGCAACAACCCTTTTCAACTTTCCACGTTAAGCAACCTATCGAATTTGCAGTCATATTGTAGATAATAGAATACATCCTCGGCTACATTTACAAAGAGACGAGAGATGTAAACCAAAAAACAAAGAGAAGAGAAAGACCACTTCAGACGACCAACGAGGTTTCATCTCAAAACTAGATGGTAATGAGAGGAGAACCGCCTTGATTTACAAAGCGACAAACTCAACATGGAACAACAACAACCAAGCCTTATTCCCAAAATGATTTGGGGTCGGCTAACATGAATCGTCATCTAGTAACCGTCAACATGGAACACTCACATCAAAATTAATATAGGAGGTCTTAAACTCGTAGTATATTATCCTGCAATGGTAATCCATGATTGTCCACAATGGCACCGCCGCACCGGACCAACCAAATCAGCTTAAATTTTGGGAAATCCATAGGGGGTGGTTTGCCAGCTTATGTAGAAATAGGTAGGTTCTTGCCAAACTATTAGAGCAAAATAACATAGGGCAAGTTCCTGAAATCGGCAAAAAGCACATGCTACCCTCAACGAGTTACAGCTTAACACCTATGATAGGTGCCCCCAAACAGCCAAAAGCACACGCCAACCTCAACCAGTGACAAGAGGTGAACGGGATTAAAACACCCCCAAACGAGGGAACTGGCCTTCAAATTCATCAAGGGCTTTCCTATGTCATCTATGGCAGAATGTTTTGAGACCATTTAGATACTTCGAAAAAGTGGCCGAAAAGGCAGATATCGGACAAAAGGGAAAGCTATAATCCACGAATTGTGGGCTAAAAAAGCTCTGATACAAAAACGGCTCAAATTTTCATGGAAGTCCCAAGGGGTAATATTATGCATTGCATCAGATTTTTAGTGCCAAAAATCTATTATAGCTTCGCAAATTAGACAAAAAGCGCACAGCCTCAACGTGTGACGTATACAAAAGGGCTTCAAAATCTTCCGAAACAGAGGAATCAACCCTGACATCCAACAAAATTGAACCAATGTTGTCCACGGTAAAGTTTTGAGAACATTTGGCTACTTTCCAAAAAGTAGTCAAAATTGGCGGAAAACGAAGTATATAATCCACAGTTTTGGCCCAAAATGGTCCCCAAAAAAAAATGGCTCGCACTTTTGTGGAATCACCAAGGGGTCATAATATAGGTTTTCGAGAAATTTCAGAGCCAACAACTCATGGTAAGTCCCAAAATCGACAAAAAAACGCACGCAAGATTCAAGGGGTGAAGTGTGCGAAAATGCTTGAAGAACTTCTCAAATTGAGAAACCAACCATCATACCAACAAGGGTACTTGAATTCTATCCATGGTAAACTTTTAAGAAAATTTGGCTACATTGAAAAAAATGGTCAACATCTGCCAAAACCGAAGTATATAGTCCACGTTTTTTTGGCCCAAAATGATAGTGTAACAAAAACAACTCAATTTCATGGAAACCCCTACGGGTCTTATAATGGGTTTTAGAAAAGTATTACACCAAAAAACCAATGGTAGGTCTCAAAACCAACCAAAAAACGCAAGTTAACCTAAAGTCCTCAACGTAAGACGTGTGCTGAAAGGTCTTAAAAAACTGCCCTAACATAGGATTCAACCCTCATATCCAACAAAGCTAGTCCAAGGCTGTCCATGGTAAAGTTTAAAGATCATTTTTTCTACATTTAAAAAAGTGGTTAAAATTGGCCAAACCGAAGTACATAATCCACAGTTTTTCGATAAAATGGGTCCAGAACAAAAACGGCTTAAATTTTGGCGGTTGCCTCTAAGGATGATATAGTGAGTATTTGCAAAATATTAGAGTCAAAAACCTAATAGAAGATTAGAAAACGGCCAAAACGGTCATATAAAAATCCATACAAAGTGACGAGCCTCGAATCGCATGAAATATTTCACAAAAGGAGGAACCCAGACTCAAATCCAACAAGTATGGTCCTAGGCTATCTTTAGTAAATTTTTGAGGACATTGGGTTTTTTTTCGAAAAATTGATCAAATTTGACCAAAATCGCAGTACATAATCCACAGTTTTTTGATAAAATGGGTCCGGAACAAAAATTGCTCAAATTTTGGCGGTTGGCTCTGATGATATAATGAGTATTTGCAAAATATTAGAGTCAAACACCTAATAGAAGATTAGAAAACGGCACAAACAATCATAAATCCATACAAAATGACGAGCCTCGAAACGCATGAAATACTTCACAAAATGAGGAACCAAGACTCAAATCCAACAAGTATAGTCCGAGGCTATCTTTAGTAATCTTTGGAGGAAATTTGGTATTTTTTCGAAAAATTTATCAAATTTGACCAAAATCGTAGTATATAATCCACGATTTTTCAATAAAATGGCTCCGGAGCAAAAATGGCTAATATTTTGGCGGTAACCTCAAAGGATGATGACATAAAGAGAATTGGCAAAATAATAGTCATAAACCTAAGAGAAGATTAGAAAAACGGCCAAAACGGTCATAAATTCATATAAAGTGACGAGCCTCAAAACGCATGAAATAATTCACAAAATGAGGAACCAACACTCAAATCCAACAACTATAGTCCTAAGCTATTTAATTAATCTTTGGAGGAAATTTGGTTTTTTTCGAAAAATTGATCAAATTTGACCAGAATCGTAGCACATAATCCACAGTTTTTCGATAAAATGACTCCAAAACAAAAACGGCTCAAATTTTGGAGGCTGCCCCTAAGGATGATATAATGAGTATTTGCAAAATATTAGAGTAAAAAAACCTAAGAGAACATTAGAAAACGGCCAAAACAGTCATAAATCCATACAAAGTAACGAGCATGGAAACGCATAAAATAATCACAAAATGAGGAACCGACAATCAAATCAAACAAGTATAGTCCTAGGATATCTTAAGTAATGTTTGGAGGAAATTTGGTTTTTTCCGAGAAATTGATCAAATTTGACCAGAATCGCACTACATAATCCACAGTTTTTCGATGAAATGACTCCATAACAAAAATTGCTGAAATTTTGGCAGTAGCCTCTAAGTATGATATCATGAGAATTTTCAAAATATTAGAGTCAAAAGGCTAAGAGAAGATTAAAAAGATGGCCAAAACGGTCATAAATTAATATAATGTGACGAGTCTCGAAACGCGTGAAATGATTCAAAAATGAGAAACCAACATTCAAATCCAACAACTATAATCCTAGGCTATCTTTAGTAATCTTAGGAGGAAATTTGGTTTTTTTTCGAAAAATTGATCAAATTTGATTAGAATCGCAGTACATAATCCACAGTTTTTTTGATAAAATGGCTCCGGAATATAAACGGCTCAAATTTTGGCGGTTGCCCCTAAGAATGACATAATGAGTGTTTTCAAAATACTAGAGTAAAAAACCTAACATAAGATTAGAAAACGGCTAAAACGGTCATAAATCCATACAAAAGTGACGAGTCTCGAAACACATGAAATACTTTACCAAATGAGGAACCGACACTCAAATCAAACAAGTATAGTCCTAGGCTATATTAAGTAATGTTTGGAGGAAATTTGGTTTTTTTCGACAAATTGATCAAATTTGACCTAAATCGCAGTACATAAATCTCGATTTTTCGATAAAATGGCTCCAGAGCAAAAACTGCAGTAGCCTCAAAGGATGATATAATGAGAATTGGCAAAATATTAGAGTCAAAAACCTTAGAGAAGATTAGAAAAAAGGCCAAAACGGTCATAAATCTATAAAAAGTGACGAACCTCGAAATGCATGAAATACTTCACAAAATGAGGAACCCAACACTCACATCCAAAAAGTATAGTCCGAGGCTATCTTAAGTAATGTTTGGAGGATATTTGGTTTTTTTTGAAAAATTGATCAAATTTGACCCAAAATTGCAGTACATAATCCCCGATTTTTTTGATAAAATGGCTCCGGAGCAAAAACGTCTAATATTTTCGCAGTAGCCTCAAAGGATGATATAATAAGAATTGGCAATATTATCGAGTCAAAAACCTAAGAGAACATTAGAAACACGGCCAAAACGGTCATAATCCATACAAAGTGACGAGCCTCGAAATGCATGAAATACTTCACAAAATGAGGAACCAACACTCAAATGCAAAAAGTATAATCCGAGGCTATCTCTAGTAATCTTTGGAGGAAATTTGGTTTTTTTCGAAAAATTGATCAAATTTGACCAGAATCGCAGTACATAATCCACATTTTTCGATAAAATGGCCCCGGAACAAAAACGGCTCAAATTTTGGTTGTTGCTCCTAAGGATGATATAATGAGTATTTGCAAAATATTAGAGTCAAAAACCTAACAGAAGATTAGAAAACAGCCAAAACAGTCGTAAATCCATACAAAGTGACGAGCCTGGAAACGTATGAAATACTTCACAAAATGAGGAACTAAGACTCAAATCCAGCAAGTATAGTCTAAGGCTATCTTTAGTAATCTTTGGAGGACATTTGGTTTTTTTTTTGAAAAATTGATCAAATTTGACCAGAATTGTAGTACATAATCCACAGTTTTTCGATAAAATGGCTCCGGAACAAAAACGGCTCAAATTTTGGCTGTTGCCCCTAAGGATGCTATAATGAGTATTTGCAAAATATTTGAGTAAAAAACCTAACAGAGGATTAGAAAACGGCCAAAACACCCATAAATCCATACAAAGTGACGAGACTGGAAACGCATGAAATACTTAACAAAATGAGGAACCAAGACTCAAATCCAAGAAGTATAGTCGTAGGGTATCTTTAGTTATCTTTGGAGGACATTTGGTTTTTTTCGCAAAATTGATCAAATTTGACCAGAATCGCAGTACATAATCCGCAGTTTTTCTATAAAATGGCACCAGAAGAAAAACAACTCAAATTTTGGAGGCTGCCCCTAAGGATGATATAACGAGTATTTGCAAAATATTAGAGTATAAAACCTAACAGAAGATTAGAAAATCGCCAAACAGTCATAAATCCATACAAAATGACGAGCCTCGAAACGCATGAAATATTTCACAAAATGAGGAACCAACACTCAAATCAAATAAGTATATTTCTAGGCTATCTTAAGTAATGTTTGGAGGAAAATTGGTTTTTTTCGAAAAATTGATCAAATTTGACCAGAATCGCAGTATATAATCCACGTCTTTTGGCCTAAAATGGTCCCGTAACAAAATTGGCTCAATTTTTTATGCAAGATCCTACGCGTCATATTATTGGTTTCAACAAAGTATTAGAGCAAAAAAACCAGTGGTAGGTCCAAAAATCGACGAAAAATGAACGCGAGCCTCAACGTGGGACATGTGCTATGTGCTGAAAGAACTTCCCTCATAGATGATTAATCCTTCATGTCCAAAAGAAGTACTCCATGGCTGTCCATGAAAGAGTGTATTATCCACTTTCTTTGGGCCTAAATGGTCTCGAAACAAAGACGACTCAAATTATTGAGGAAGCCACAAGGGTTCATAGAGTTTGTCCTAGAAAAATAATAGTATCAAAATACCTATAACAAGCCCCAAAATCGCCCAAGAAAACGCATGCTAGCCTCAATGGGTCATGTGTACCCAAATGGCTAAAGAACTTCTCTAGTAGAGGAATGAGCCCTCATATCCAACAAGGGTACTTTATACCTAATGGCAAATGTTTGAGAACATTTGTCTGCGTTAAAAAAAGTAGCAAAAATTGGCCAAAACCAAAGAATAAATAATCAACGACTTTTGACCAAAATTGCTCTATAATAGAAAAGGCTTAAATTCTTGTGGAAGTAGCTAGAGGTAATATTTAAGGTTTTAGCAAATTATTAAAGCCGAAAACCTAGAGTATGTCCAAAATTCAGCAAAAAATGCACGATATCCTCAAAGGGTGACGTGTGACCAAAGGAAACAACCCTCGTATCCAACAAGGGGACTACAAGGTTGTCCGTGGTTACATTTTGAGAACATTTGCCTACTTTCAAAAAGGTGGTCAGAATGAGCCAAAACTGAAGAAGTCACACCTTTAGGCCCACGATGGCCCTGAAATAAAAATGGCTCAAATTGTTTTAGAAGCCCCAAGGAGAATCGTGATAAAATTTGGGAAATTTTTGCTACTTTTGAAGTGGTTGTCAAAATTTGGACAAAACCAAAGTAGACAATCCACATTTTTTGGCTCAAAATGTTCCTCAAACAAAAACGACTCAAATCTTTTTAGGAGATCTTAGGTGTCATATTATATGTTTTGGCAAAATCTTGAAGCTAAAATTCAATGAAAGGAGCACCAAATTGGCCCAAAAACACACACTAGTCTCAACGGGCTATGTGTACATGTGTCGGATGGCCATAAAGCACTCCAAAAACATTTGCCAACTAGCATCTCATCTCCATCATGGGCAAAAAGAGAAAGAAAACTGCAATTTCCATTAACCAAGAGTCCAAGACACAAACACATTTCTCTTCATACCAAAAAAAAAAAAAAGAACAAAAAAAAAGAGCCACCTTTCACAGTGATTTCTGATCTTATAACACCCCTTCTAATACAACAGGATCTCATATAACATGATCAGTGATTAATAAACACGTCGTTACAAACTCCATCACACAACAAGCCAACAACAACAACACACTAGGTAACAATACTTGAATTCGGCTAACATGAACTATCATATTATTCATATACTCCGTATATATGAACTCAAGGTAACACGAAACACGTACTTATTAGTAAAACACACTTTACAACAACATTATTCTAGTGTCAAACACACGAGTTAAGAGGAGGTCAGATATACGCAACCATTCAAATCAAAGCAAGACAAGCTCATGGAATAAAACATACTTTACATGTAACTTATTTAAGAAGTTGTTTACCGTCTTGACATCCTCAAAAGCGTCCTCATACTGTCCACCAAGTTCACTAACAATCACAGGGCTACGAAACTTGCGTTGTTTTTTATTAGAACACCTATTATTATTCTTAACACCCAACAAATCTTTCCCACAATCAACAAAAGAACTGCTCAGCTCCAAATTCCCAACAATTTGTCTGCTTGATTGCCTCCTACCTCCCTTATAATTCATACTCGACGAACTCATAGTGTCTAAGCACAAACATGGTGAAGAATTTGGAGAATCAATAACAGGTGAACTTAGGAGAGAGAAAGCTCCCACCATGATGATTTTTTCACCTTTTTTCCACAAACAAAAATTTACCCACTTAAAATTACCCCAAATTAACACTGCCCAGATGGCCAAAATTTGAAATTGACGAAGAAATGATCAATTTTTTTCACTGCGGAATTTCGTCGAACAGGTGGTGTGCGTTGAGAAATGTTGGAAAAATCAGAAGAATTATAGATTTGGTGAACTTTACAAAGTTGGGGAATTTGGTACACAATTGAGTTGAATGTATTTTTGTGAGAAAATTCCAATTAAAAGTGACGACCAGACAATATTATGAGGTCCAAAATTCTCTAAAAGAAACAGAGGAAACATATAAACGGGTCGGGTTAAATTAACGGTCGTTACCTGGACGGTTAACAAGATTCCAACAAGGTGGGTTCAGTTAAGTTGTGCGACGTGTTAGATACGCTTTAAGATTCAAAGTTGGGGGAACATGAGTTTGTGAAGTACATCATACGTGTTAACAACTGTTTTTTGTTCCTTGGAAGGCACTTCAGTTCAAACTTGTGTCACAAGCTCATAACAACCTAACACTTTGACTCATTCATTCGTACTCAATTTGGATTTGGAGTTTGGAATGAAGGATTTTAAGTCCTTTTTGTTAAGCTTTATGTGTTGAATTACAACCTAACTTGACTTTTGAAATAACGGATGTCATTAATTTAAGAGTTTTTGGTCAAACCACACCTATTAAAACTAAAATTTTGTTAGACCATACCTATTATAATTTTTTTTGTCAAACAACACCTAATAAGATCTTTTTCTTTGTTGGACTACACCTAATACTAACTCCGCCCATATTTCTGCCCATTGTCGTCCCTTACCCACCCAATGCCGCCCCTAGCCACCCACTACTGCCCCTAGCCACCCCACTACCACCACCACTGATTTTTTTTCCCCAAATCTGATTTTTTGGTTCAAAAAATTCCCCCCAAAATCGATTTTTTGTCCCTATCTTTGAATCTTTCTCCCCTTTCTCATTTTAGATTTCCCCCTCTCCATTATTTTTCTACTTTCCCCAAACATTAAAGAAAATCCTATAATTCACCCAAATAACCCTATATTGTACCAATTAAGATTAAACTAATTCGAATTTTGGGTAGAGTTTATGACATTTACAAAGAACTAACCTTTAGCATGAATTCATGTTCTTGAGGTAATTTCAATGCTTTTAATAATAAAGTAATTGACTATGGGATCAATGAAAGTGTGATGAACATGATGATGGTGGAAGATGAAAGATGGAGAAGAAAGATGGAGAAGAAAGGGGGATGTGAAGATAGATGGAGGGGAAAGAGGGTAAGAGTGTAAGGTGTAGTCTAACAAAGAAAAAAATGTATTAGGTGTGGTTTGACCAAAAAAATTATAATAGGTGTAGTTTGACAAAATTTTAGTTTTAATAGGTGTGGTCTGACAAAAAACCCTTAATTTAACGATTTTTTTATTCCGACTTCTGGCCGTATTTAATTTGTTTTTATGAGTAAAGAGAGATCAATGAGAATTCTACTGAGAAATTATTAAAGGAGTATGTGTCGTATTCAGGCACATAGGCTCATTTCATATGATACAGGTCCGTCTAACTAACTATCTCTTTAGTGCGGCAGTTCTATTTCCTTCAATAAGTCCACAAACGAGAAAATAGGACTAAAGATTCAAATGATATACTGTAGAGCATATCGTAATCAAAATCGACGATTACTGAAAACAGACGAGTAAAACTTGAGATTATTTTCGAAAATATAATAAAAAATGTGATTATTGTGGTGAGAAACTGAGAATCACCATCATCCATGTTCACACACTAATTTGACACGTGTGTTTCCGACGTAAAATTGACACTTGTGTGTTGGTAGAATCTTGAGCAACCCTTTTGGAATCACACACCTTCAAAATTTCACTCGTCAAACACAAGATTCATAATTTCATACCCACCACACAAATCCAATCCGAACCCTATACTTCACAATTCACACGGGTCAACCCATCAAATACCACACTGGGCCCATACCCGGCCCAACTTTCCAAAAATCTCCGACAGCCCAAGGCCCAATACCGAATCATACAAACCCGGCCCATCTTAATAATAAGGCTCGCCCAAAAAAAGTAGCGTAACGCATGAAACTCAAAATCACACCATTGAAGAGAGAGAGAGAGAGAGGGGAGAGAGAAAGAGGGGTTTTCCGGCGAATGATCCAGTAAATTTTACGACGATGTATTACAATAGAGCTGGGTAAATTTTCTTACAAATTTTTACCAACTTCAATTTCTTTTTAATTTGTATCATATATTTTTAGCGTTTGATTTACGTTTCTTGTAATGTTTGGTTTTGATTTTTGCTCCAGTGGAATCTTGTGTTGTAAGCTTTAGATTAATGGGTATTTGTTGAATTTGTTGTTGGGTGGTTTAATTTTGTTGGGTGAATGATGAAATTGATTATTGTGCCCGCCCGCGGAAGATTGTGAATTGAAATTTGAAATTAGGGTTTGTTAATTGGTGTTAATTGGGTTTTAATTTAGTGGTTAGGGGGATTAGAGTGTGGGAAGTATCGAAAGATTGGATCTTTTTTACGAGTTATGGCGGCGAGTTTATGTTTGATTAGTGTTGAGTAGTTGTAGTTTGATCTTGTTCTTTGGGTTGGGGATGCTGGATTGATTGCCTTTGGTTGAATTGGAAACTTAGTTTAGTTTAGTTGTGTTGTGTTTTGTTTATTTCGAGTTGATATTGAAATTAGGAGTCGTAAATTTGTACGTTGTGAATCTCTTGTTAATCCCTAGCACAGGGAAGCCGAAAGTTTGCAAGTCAATGAAATAATGTGGTAGGATGTATGGCTGTCATTTTTCTTTATGCAAGTGTATTCTGTTGATCGGATAATGGCTAGGGCCTGGGAAATATAGCTAGACACTGCTGCTGCGTGTTGCTTAATCTAGTCGAGCAGATATGAGCACCTGTTGTGAGTAAAGAGGAGAGAGCTCTGGGAATTGGTAGTGTTTTGTGTTTCAGGTACTGCTGGTAGAGTATTGTGTATTAAGATAGCCTTACGGGCAATATATCGTGTAATGTGGCAGTGCCTGCATGTTTCTTTCGACGTGTATTAGAGATCTTAAATTGAGTATACTATCTAACTTGAGCTACAAACTCAACTTGTTGATCTCAGCATATTGCTAGACCATGTGCTATTCCTGGTATTGATGGCTGTTGTTAATTGCATGTGGAATAACAAATAGGTATGGAGATTATGGGGAGGGGCGTGAGATTGCTCCGAAGCGTCAACGGTTGATGGACCAAGCCTCTTCATATTATGGGGCTTCATCTGGCTATGGGGTTTCACCTGCCTATAGTGGTTCTAGCACATATGGGGCTTCCCCTAGATCGAGCTTCATGTACAACCCGCCTCCGTATTCAGGACAGGGTAGCCAGGTTCCTCCTTTCCCTGTTGTTCGACTTCGTGGTCTCCCCTTTGACTGTACTGAGGCTGATGTTAGTGACTTCCTACGTGGTCTGGACATTGTTGATATTCTTCTGGTCCACAAAGGGGGCCGGTTTTCTGGGGAAGCCTTCTGTGTTTTAGGCTACCCTACACAGGTAGATTTTGCTCTCCAAAGAAATAAGCAGAATATAGGTCGGAGATATGTAGAGGTTTTCAGGAGCAAGAGGCATGATTATTACAAGGCGATTGCAAATGAAGTTTCAGATACCCATAGTGGTTCTCCTCGTAGGAGTTCTAGGGCAAGGTCTTATGATGAAGGAAAGGACTTGCTTGAACACACAGGGATCTTGCGGTTGAGGGGTTTACCTTTTACTGCTAGGAAAGAGGACATCAAGAACTTTTTCAAGGATTCTGATCTGTCGGATGACGTCATTCATGTTACCTATAATTCTTCCGGCAGACCATCTGGGGAAGCTTTTGTGGAATTTGCCGGTCCAGAGGATTCCAAAGCTGCCATGTCCAAAGACAAAATGACTCTTGGAAATCGTTACGTTGAGCTGTTTCCTGCAACGCGGGAAGATATGGATGAAGCAATTGCTGTTGGAAGGTACACTTCTTATCTCTAACTTTTGGCGCATGGTCTCTTTTCTTGTCATTTAAAGCTTGCTCGTCTGGTAAACGGTAGTATTAGATCAGAGGGAAATGGAAAGAATTTTCTTACAGATGCTTCTAATTTATAGATGAATGAATCACTTGGCTACCTGTTTACATTGGTGATAGATTCGTTTCCCTTTCATCTCTCCCTTAATACTTAACCTACCTCGAGGATCTGATGAGTTACCCTTACCATGTTTAACAATAGAATTCCGCCTTTACCCTCTTTCCTCTGCCCTGCTCTCCGTCCTGTGAGAAAACTGAACACTCGGTTTACCCCTAAAAGTGTTTCTCTGTTGCTTATTATCAACCGAGTGTTGCCAATTCTCTTTCCTGCAGTCATAATGTAAATGCTCATAATGGCCACCAGTTGGGCTAAACTTAACTCAAAACTTATCATTTGTGTTGTTCTTCCATACACATGCAGGCCAAATGAGGACGACAGTGAGCCTGTAAAACATACAGGAATTCTAAAATTGAGGGGGTTGCCCTTTTCAGCGACAAAGGAGGATGTGACGGAATTCTTCAAACGTTTTGTATTATCTGAAGATTCGATCCACATTACATTCAACTCCAATGGGAGGCCAACTGGTGAAGCATTTGTTGAGTTTGCTAGTGCTGAGGATTCCGAGGCTGCTATGGAGAAAGATAGGAAAACCCTTGGAAGCCGGTACATAGAACTCTTTGCTTCATCAAAGGAAGAGCTGAGCGAGGCACTTTCCAAAGGACGATAATTGTTCGTTACCTGCTTTTGTTCGAGTACTCATATGGATAGATCTTCTGTACTGATGGTTTCCTACAACCTGTGTAATCTTTCTATCAAACATAGCATGTAGTCGAGTTAACTGTGATTCCGGATTTTTGTTTTCCATGTACTCGTAGTGTTTTTTAGCCTTTAATCTGAAGAGGAAATTTCTTTAATAAGCTTGGCACTCCATGGCTATGTTTGGTATGCCAAATAAGCTAGCTGATTTGGCTAAAGTAGCTTATTTGACTAGATTTTTAAGCTCTTTGACCAAATAAGTGTGTTTGGTGACACCACTAACCTAAATAATAAGCTAGCTTATTTAAGATGTTACCCTGGGTAGCATATTAAAAAATAAGCTAGCTTATCATAATTTTATTCCTAATTTACCCTCATTTATTTACTAAAAAAATTGACATTAAAAATATTTAATACATTTTTATGTAATTTTATATATATCAGCTCCTGTATCAGCTAATTTTGCCAAACACTCTTATTACTAGCAACTAAAAACTTTCAGCTAATATTGCAGCTATTAATTCAGCTTTCAGCTACTATTTCAGCATTCAGCTACTATTTCAGCGTTCAGCTACTATTTCAGCTAGTTTTACCAAACATAGCCCATGTGTCCAGGAATCGATACTGAGTTGAGATGTGTTCGATTTGTTCAGTCACTGAGTTGGGACGTGTTAGATTTGGTAAGACGAAGGAACTTCGTTGAACTCGTCTATTCTTCCTTTTTCCCCAACTACGGGGAGGTCCATTAAACTCTTTTTATACGACGGAAAGCTCCATTAAACCGTGAATTGTCACGGGTTTTATCGTTGCTAGTTGGTGTCCGACAAACGCCCGACCTACCTATGTATACTAACTCCGTCCCGATCGGGAATCGACCGATAGCCCCGTAACGCCCGACCGACTTTCTAAATCACCCGAAACAATTCGGACAGCCCAAAGGCCCAACTAACTAATAGGAAAGATGGTCAAAGTGTAATAAGCCTTGTTGCCAAATTTCTGAAGGCACAAACCCTTGAAACTCAAAAGCACACCATTACAGAAAGAGGAGAGAGAAACTGAGTAAGAAAAATCGAGAGGAGATAAAAGAGGCTTCTCGGTGAAGGATCCAGAAAAGCACACGACGATGTATTACAACAGAGCTGGGTAATTTATCACAACTTCAAACTTCCCCCATTTTGCATCTTCTTTGTTGTGTATTTAATGGTTGGATTTACATGTTTTTTTTTTCGAGTTTTGAGCTTTGAATTTATGGGTTGTTGTTAAAATAGTAATAATTATAATGGGTAGTTTTTAATTTTGTTATTGGGTGCTTTAATTTTTGTTGGGTATAATTGAAAGAGGGATTTTGCGCCTAAAAATTATGAATTGGAAGATTTTAGGGTTCTTTTAGTGTTAATTGGTTTGGATTTGAAGTTTTTGCTACTTTTTGGGGTACAGAAGTATGGAAAGATTGAATCTTTGTACGACGTATAGCGCGATTTTTATGTTTTATAGGAGTTGTAGATGTTGTGTTGTTGTTCTTTGGGTTGGGGCTGCTGGATATTTGTTTGTAGGAAGGACTGCTGGATAGTTTGCTTAGGATGGAGGGGGAGCATCAGTGAGTTATGAGATGTTGTGCTGTTACGGGATTTTGAATAGTAGGTTGTTTGTGTTTTGGTCTTTGAAGGTTTGCACTCCTTAATGTTAACCATTAGCCCACCAAAATGAGAATGTTTAGTCAATGTAATACTGTGGCAGTATTGGTATGGTTAGAGAACGCTGTTTAATCAGACAATGCCGGAAATTATAGTTAGAGAATGCTTTTTAATCCAATAAAGCTGATATCGGAACAGTTATGAGTATAGAGGAGGGTGCTCTTAGGCTTGGTAGCGTTTTGTTTTTTAGGTCTTGTGGGTATGTCACTGTATGTAAGATAGCCTGATGGGTGAATCGATGTGTAAACGGGCAGTGGTTGTATGTTTTGGCATGCATTTGGAGTATTAATGTATGTTGACTGTTTAACTTGAGTATAAAATGGCTTATTAATCTCAAGATCTCGCTAGACCTATGCTATTGTTGGTTTTGATGTTGTTATTGTTATTTGCATGTTTCTGAAACAAAAAATAGATATGGAGATTATGGTGATGGGCGTGAGATAGCTCCAAAACGTCAACGGTTAACGGATCAAGCATCTTCGTACTATGGGGCTTCGTCTGGCTACGGGGTTTCACCTGCCTACGGTGGTTCAAGTACATATGGTGCTTCACCTGGATCAAGCTTCATGTATAATGCGCCTCCATATTCAGGACACGGTAGTGCGGTGCCTCCTTTCCCTGTTGTTCGACTTCGTGGTCTTCCCTTTGACTGTACTGAGGCTGATATCAGTGACTTCTTCCGTGGTCTGGACATTGTTGATATTCTTTGTGTTCACAGAGGAGGCCGGTTTTCCGGGGAAGCCTTCTGTGTCTTAGGCTACCCTACGCAGGTAGAATTTGCTCTCCAGAGGAATAAGCAGAATATAGGTCGTAGATATGTAGAGGTTTTCAAGACCACTAGGCATGATTATTACAAGGCAGTTGCATACGAAGTTTCAGACACTCACAGTGGTTCTCCTCGTAGACGTTCGAGGGCAAGGTCTCATGATGAAGGAAAGGACTTGCTAGAACACACAGGCATATTGCGGTTGAGGGGTTTACCTTTTACTGCTAAGAGGGAGGATATCAAGAAATTTTTCAAGGACTTTAATCTTGCAGATGATGTCATTCATGTTACATGTAATTCTGCTGGGAGACCATCAGGCGAAGCTTTTGTGGAATTTGCCAGTGCAGAGGAATCTAAAGCTGCCATGGTTAAAGACAAAATGACTCTTGGAAGTCGTTACGTTGAGCTGTTTCCTGCAGCGCGGGAAGATATGGATGAAGCTGTTGGTGTCGGAAGGTGCACTTCTTATCTCTATATCCTGTCATATGCTCTCTTTCCCTGTACTTTAAAGCTTTTTTAATGGGAACAAAACTATAGCCATGGAAACTAAATGAGAGGGGAACCAATGAATGATTGAATTCTTTGGTTTTGGTACCTGTGTTAGACTGGAGGGAAATGGAATGAATTCATGACTCAGATGCTTCGATTTTTTAGGAGAATTGACATAGCTTGCCAGTTACTTTAGAAGTATTATTTCCCCTTACACCTTTCTGTAGTAGTAAACGATACTTGAGGTTTGGAAATCCGGCTGTTGGAAAAGTGAATGCTTGGTTAACCACTATAGGTCGGTAGTGTTTTTAAATCTTTTCTGCAGTTATCATGATGTAATTCTCATGATAGCAACCATGTGACCTAAGCTTATCTGAACTCTTATCGTCTTGTTCTTCCATATACATGCAGGAAAAGTGAAGACAACCTTAATGAGCCTGTGAAACATACTGGAATCTTAAAAATGAGAGGGTTGCCCTTTTCAGCCACAAAGGAGGATGTGACGGAATTTTTCAGTCGTTTTGTATTAACAGAAGATTCGATCCACATTACAGTCAATTCAAAAGGGAGGCCAACTGGTGAAGCATTTGTTGAGTTTGCTAGTGCTGAGGATTCTGAGGCTGCTATGGAGAAAGATAGGAAAACGCTTGGAAGCCGCTATGTAGAGCTATTTGCTTCATCAAAGGAAGAGCTGAATGAGGCACTTTCCAAAGGACGATGATTGTTCGTCATATGCTGCTTTCCGACTCATCTGGTGGTTCCTCGAAACCAACCTATGTGTAATGTTACAATCGAACTTGGCATGTACTTCAATATTCTCTCTTTTTTGTCAACTGGAAAGAAGTACTTCAACATTTGTACTCAGGATTTTGTGTTTTCGTATATTAGTTTCTCATTCAGCCTTGCTTTCAAAAGAAAATTGTTCGAAAATTCCAATCTCTGTTTCAAGACATCAAAATGTGAAATGTCACTTCTTAAGATGTTATATACACAATTAGTCAAGTACATGCAACTTTGAAAGCAAAGAAACAACTAATACAAATACAAGAATTACAACATTTCTATTCCATTGCACTAGATGTGCTTTACACTGCTCGAAAAAATGCTTCACACGACTCAGAAAAATATTCTAATCGACGATCGCTAATCTACAACAATTCCTATATAACCTTTTGGAATGCCATTATGAAATTCCATCCGAAAAATGAGAAACGCCTCAGGCAGACTTCACAATTGACCACTCGGATATCACCGATACAGGGCAATCTCGAATTTTACAATGGTTCAGCAAAGCCTGTCTCAGCAACTCTTGATGCTGCTGTGACTGCTTGTGGATGTGTGGATGTGTCATTTGCCAAGTCTACCAAAATCCGAGTGGCCTGAATGTAGAGAGGTATCCGGTTTAAAGGATGCGTGAAGCCCTGGAATGTGCTGATACAATTATTACTTCAAGGCTTCATGATCAAAGAATGGTTTACGTACAGCAGTCGCCAAACGTCATGAGTTGACCTAACGCAGTCCTTACACGAAGCTGTACCAAGACAAGTTGAGAAACCCAGGCAGTGAGCACATAAGATGTAATTGACGAGAAAAGGTAAACAACTGATAGGAGAGTTGGGAATATGATACTCACTTTCACATCTAGACAGGAATCGTTGGCCATACTCTTCATCTGAGAATATACACCGGCATAACGTAGCTTGACAAGCCGACTATACGCCCCAGGGCTACTTGGGAAAGTGAGATTCACCACGGTCCAAACAGATGCTGTACGTAGCTTATCGTCACTGCTTCGCAAAAACTTGATTAAAAGTGGTTGCTCATTGCTACCAGCTAATGGAAGGAGTTGCTGAAGTACAGCTTCCTTGTGGACCTCATTACCAGTAGCCACATTAGCAAGTACATACATTCCCTGGGACAAAATAACATTTCAGTTAAAAGTGGCAGGTGAAGCACTTGTCTTCGAACTAAATCTCGATCACAATGAAGGTGGTGGGCACGAGGAGCATAAAAGCTTGCTTGCTGATAACCCAAGACAACTCTTTTCAACTTTTGGCAAAGATGCAGAATAAGTAGTAAATATAATTATAATGCAGGCCCGAATTATTATAGAGACTACCTGAACGCAGATTTCGGATTTAGAAGCACTCTTAAGTTGTCTTCCAACAGCATGTAATATAATTGCCTCCTCCAAAAACACATGCTCAATACAGTCCACACATCCATCAACAAGATTGCGGACGAAGCAGAGAGCTTGCTCTTGCACAGTAAGTTCTGGATCTGCATGTAAACACAAAGGGAACAAGATTTTATTTTATTTTTAAGATAGAAGGGGTCGTCGTGATTTTGTAAACTAAGCTCATGCTAAGAATTTGATAACAAGAATTACCACATATGAGACTGGATAATGTGGAGACAGTCAATTCTTCAATTATTCTCTCTTTCAACTGCCTCTCCGCAAGAAATATAAGATTTTTCAAAGCCCATACTGCATTTAATCTGACAGAAGATTCCATTGATGTTGATAGATGAACAAGGTGTTTGACACCTCCATATTGAAGAAAGGTCGACTTACGCGAAGTAAATTCCACTACTATGTTAATTACAGCACTTAGTGCCGCAACCTGCATAGACAAAATAATATTTTAAACCAAGTTGTATCAACATAATATATGATGGGAGCTGGGGACTGGGGAGGATGATGGCAGCTGAAGTTCACAAATTGATGGGGACGGAGGAACAAGACCAGTAAGTCTGACTACATCTCATGGGTTGAGGATAGAAAGCACAATCAAGAAACCCGCCCCATACCACCCCCAAGGCCCCAAATTGAAATTAATGCACACAAGCCTTACAGTGACCCATTTCCTCAGAGATCTTTCAGCAACAGCCTTCTTAAGTCTTAACAGCCCATAATTCTAGATACCACGTATACGCACCTAATACACCCTAAAATCTCGGAAAGTCACAACCTGTAAAGGGTGAAGTCTATGAGAGCAGGGTATGTGGAGGTCAAAATGTAAACACCCTTACCGTTAGCTACTAGAAAGGTTGTTCGTTAAAGTAAATAGTAATTCACATTGCCATCGTTTGGAAAAATAATTTGATGGGGAAGAAATGTGCAATAATGCTACTTGAATAAAATAACTATTGTTTCTACATATCACACAGTAGTTAGCAACCAAAAACAAACCGTACCTGGACAGCAGCAGAAACATCATTTAGAAGTTGAATCAAGGGAATCACAATAAGTTCATTCATAAATAAACCTGCACTCAAACTCTGAAAAAAAGACATCATGAGTCCATGACCCCAGTATATGTAATGTACAAGTCACTTTTCATGCAGTTGTGCTAGTCCTAACCTTGACTGATCGGGAAACACTTCGCAAACAAACACAAGCTGCAATCCGCACATCAGAGTTATCATGAGATAATGCCTCGGCCACCAACTTGAGAACCTACAACAAGATAGCAAACATTAGTTTGTGGCAGAAGTGCAGGTTTTTCAGGCAAAATCATATTAAAGTTTTACAGGCAAACTGTAATTATCTCACTATAGAATCAGCCTTTCAGGTACCTGTTAAACACAATGAAGTTATAATGATATCAGGGGTCGATATGTTTGAAGAGGGTATAGGTAAAGGAAAAGGAACTAAGAAAGGGACAAGGGGAGAAAGGAAACGAAAACCCCAGTCTACTCTCTGTGTTTAGATGTTGAAGAAAGAATCCCCCCCCTCCCCTTCCCCCACCCAAAAAAAAAAAATTAAAAGAAGACGAACTACACATTTCCCTCATCTCCTTTAACTATTCTCCCTCCAGCCAAATACTACGGAAAGGTAATAGAATATCAGAGTTCCCTTTAAACCCCCTCCTATGGTCTCTCAAGAATGAACAAAGTGGGAGGGGGATTAATAATTAAGATCACAGATCCATAACGAGTACTTACTTTAAGCATAGCTCAAGTCATACAAATATGTACAAATACTAAGGGCCACAAAAGCTCAGCTTGTGCAAGCAGCAAATTCAACATGGTTCATGTGTGGACGAAAGTTATTGAGAAAGATGTACTCCTAACTATAACACTTAGCAAATTAAAAAACTACAGGTGACCTGTCAAAGATCTGCTTCCATGGTTCCCATAAGGGCATAAACTTTGGAGAAGGAAAAATAACAGCATAAAAAATAAAGAGGAACTTGAATGTTTTAGCTTAAACAAATTCATTTACAGACCATTATAAACATGTTACATGCAAAAGTCATAGGATTCATTTTCATATTAATTCATTTGAGGTGATCAAATCTTCCTGATTGGCTGTCAATTGGAAAAGTTGACCGATACATAAGCAATGAATCCATTGAAGCAGACACGAACTAAAGTCGGATTACAAACTAAGACATTTGTTTTAGAACACAAACCTCAAGGGATAGAAGCCTCGACCTGCAGTCTTCCAATTTTGAACAAGCATCAGAAAGAACCAAGAATATTCCTTGCAAGCGTTTAGGCCGTAGTAGATCTTTCTTTAGATGATGGCTGATTGTGTTAATAATATCTGCTTCAAAGGCAATTTTTTGTAGACTCTCTTTCCCTGCAATCAGACTAGATAATGCAAATGGAGCTTCATCACCAACTTGACCAGGATCATCAAGAAGCTCAAGCAGGATATGTATCAACTTCGTTCTCAGCCCAACATCTTGCAATTGGCATGGGGAATTGTTCCACATAGCGATCAAGCACATGGAGGCAAGCAGCCGGGTCCGAGGGAACCTGTCTTTTATTAGCTCACAAACAGCTCTGAAAGCTTTTCCATCCTCAGCTTCGACGAACTTTGAATTGACATCAGGATTGTTTCTAATTATAGAGGCTAGAGACTCCAACCCAGCATCTCTCTGATTTAGAGAACCTCCAAGAAGGTTTATAAGTTTCTTTAAGATCCCAGCATCATACAATGCCTTCTGCTCAGCATTTGTCTGACATGAATGCGTTATGATAGCTGCACCCAGCCCTGTAAGATTCTCACTTTCACTATTTAAGAGTGAAAAGATAAAGTTCAGATTTTCGTTTAGAAGGAAATCATACTTAGGGGCCAATTTCGACTGATATATCAACTTCAGGGATCGAGCGACAGCATCCGTAACCTGCATAATGGGATCTTGTAAATTACCAAACCCATGTAATAGGCTAAAAGTAAAGCTAAAAAACATGTGGTGATAAATAAAGCTCTTCGGCTTTGACAAGTCTTCTGTGTCATAAGGTTAGGGAGAAAAAAATAAAATAAAAATAGAGTAAAAAATAATTGAGAAGAGGTCCGAGACTCAGATATAAAATGATCAAACAAACACCTATACATCATCATGCGACAATACCTAAGGTTCATTTTTCAAACTCCTAGTCCAGTGCACAACAGCCAGGTTTCTTATACAACAAAATACCTACTTAAACCTACGCCATTGTAATTTCCAAATTACATCAATCACTCATAAGCCAAAAGACCAGAAGAACTGCACGAATGTTTATACATCCCATGGAGGGAGGGGGTATGGTTTTCTAAAAAGTAGAAACATCTGCTAAGGTAAACAAAAAAGATAATTGTCTCAACAAGAAATCAATCATCTCCCAGATTATCTCGTTCCCGAGTTGATCATGTCCTGTAGCATCACATCCATCCAACTCAGACTCTTAGAGTACTCAAACACTGTATAAACCAAAGTTGATCATAAGCCGAAACTCTACTACAAAGTTGTACCTATATACTCCAATTTGATAATTCTCAGTTCCACAACATTTGGGGGATATAAATTCATTATTCATCAAGATTTTCACAAGTACAAGCCAGTTTCATAAATGGAGCTCGAGCTCATGTGTTTCACGAAAAACCACTATACTTCTCTCATTAGTTGTCTGAGAGCTATTGCTAGATTCACGAAAAACCACTATACTTCTCTCATTACCTGTCTGAGAGCTATTAAACTGCAGTGGCAGGGGCGACAAGGATGTATATCCACGATCAGAGACAAACTGCCAGATTCAAAATTAACCTCAAACACGAAATCCTCGCCTTCTGAACCCACAGTCGCCACCAATCATACCAATCCCTTTTTTATCGCCAAACTTTCAGCATTTACCATATCCTTGCCATTACTAGCATTTCAACCCCCTTTTTTTTCTATATATTAAGTTCCCTTAGAACCGCTACAAATAAACTCTTTCCACTTATAATTCCTCAATCAGCATAATTTCGAACAAGCTACAAATATTCACCACAACTTCCACCACCATTCCTACTTATGTCAATCTTAACAACTTCAAATCATCTCCGATTTCAAAGTTTCGCCATTCCAACAATACCTTCTAGCTATCAATCACCTGCTCTGATCAACACAACTTCTCATGAATCTCAAATCCAGCTCCCCTAACATTTAATCATCCAAAACAAATATCGAAATGTAACATATACGCTTCCTGATTACCTTCATATATGCTCTAATTCACTTCCGCCTCTAATCCTACAACATTCTAGCTGAAACTCAAAGACGACATTAAAACAAAATCGAAAGCTGAGCATCCTAACAATTGCAAGAGACACTAGAACGATAATTCGTCACGTAAATCGCACCGAAAATGCGAAAGTGCACAAAATTCAGCAACATTTCCTAAAATAGCAGCTCAAAATCAACTCAAACAATCAAATCTACACAATTTGATCAGCAAAACCTCAATCTAACAAAACAAATTAAACACGCAAACAATAGCAAATGAAGCTTCTCAAACACGCAACATCGAAATAATATCACTACCTTAGCATCGGCATGCTCAACGAGGCGAAAGAGGAGAGAGAGAGCGCCGGCATCGAGGACAGCCTTGACGCCATTATCAAGCCCACAGGAGAAGCTACCAATGACGGCGGAAGCCTCAACGATACCGGCGAAGTCGTGGGAGTCAACGGCGGAGGATAAGGCGGCGACGACGGCGGGGATTGCACCGAGCTTGACGTAAGAAAGCTTCTTTGTGCGATTTCCGATAATCTGGTTCTTCAATTCTCGGAGAGCTTTGAAGTTCGTGTCTCTCTCCGGCGAATTTAGGCGCGAAATTAGGTGTTCCGGGCGGTTGGTGGATGCTGACGTCGGCATTGTCACCGTGTCCGGCGGTTTTTCATACAGAAAATGGGGGATGAGATTGGAGAGAGAGAGATTTGTTTTTTCTATTTTTATTTATTTATTTACTTTTATATTTTCTCGACCATCATTTTTTAGTTACTCGACATTTTTTTGGGCGCAAAAATGTGATAATTTTTTTTAGAAATGTTCATGTGTTACGGATTTACGATTTTACGGTATTGCATTGTGTTGCGTTGATCATAAAACTAATGGTGTACTGTATATCGTATTATTTTGTGGAGTAGTTTGATTTTAATTTACGTCTTGTTGAATGATGTATTAGTTCTCCCTTTATAAGTACCGGAAGAAAGTACATTGTATTGTGTGAGTATCGTTTTTTCACAACATGTTGATTACATATTGTGGAGTCAGGACTTGTGAGAGCGGAAAATTGATTACGTATTGGGAAATGAAATACGCAATGACAAATATAAGATGAAGGCAAATGATTTAGTATTGTTTTTTTTTTTTTTTTGAATAGAAGGAAATTCATTCATAATAATTAGCCATACGGCATCTACAACGAGTACTGAAATTATCAAAATACATCGCTAACATCAAATTAAACTCAAACCTCAACAAAACTACGATCATTATGTTAGGTGACTCGTGATCCGAAAACCCTCTATAATAATGCTGTTTCATGATACAGCTTGACCCGAGGGGGCCTATTGATCTCTTGTAGTTTGTTGAAGGGTGAGCAGATCCGCCAGCAAGTAGAAGAGAATTCAGCATCCATCTCAACGCCATGACAAAATTAATGAACATCAGATCCTTGTAGGAAGTCTCGCAAATCTCAGTAAAGACCACCTAATGGTGGTAGAGATACCCTCTCGAGGAGGTAGTAATGAGTTATTATTGATAATAACTAGTGATAACTATTGATTAGGGTGAAAATAATAAGAAATTTGGGGCTTACCACCATCTAATTGATGGATGGTAGCCCCTAGATCGAGATTTAGAGGCTAGGGTTTTTGAGAGAAAGAGAGAGGAAGAGAGAGAGAAAGTCGTTAGTATTGGTTAAGAGTTCATTATTCGTTATAAAAGTATTCATAGTAATAATCGTGAATGTCGAGCAAATCAAATTTGGTTTAGTAGTTGAAGTTGAAGTTGAAGTATACTAATACGTACCAATTCTAAGTGCACTCCTTATGATGTGCACCTAACCCCCAATCAAGCAATCCCAAATGTAATTAAATGACCAAAATTTGACTTTAAGATATAAGGAATATAACCCATAAGAAGGAAATATTTTATGTATATCAAGCTAGTTTATCTCACAATCACATACTATCATTTGAAACTAATATTAGCAAAAACTAAAACAGTATTACGTTTCAAAAAAAGAGTTTTACAATTTTCCCGCATGTCTTCATGACTATAAGATTTGTTTGTACAAAACTTATAATCATTCTTTTAAAATTATCACTCCTCTTTTACGAATCATATAAACATTTGAATCTAAAAACTAATAATTCCTCCGTTTTCTGAAAAATCCCAATTACTTGATCTCTTTCTTTGTAAGACTTATCTCGCAAATAATGAGTATAGTGCACCTCGGTGCATGGTATAAGCATTGGACTTATCTAATACTATACTCCATTTTGTATTTGGAAAAAAAAAAAACACAATTTGATTGGTTAAACACAAAACCAAAAAGATTACCCAATTTTTAATTAGTGTAAATCTACGATTGACTAAAACAATGACCAAAATGGACTAATTAAAAATCCCAATCTTAATTTTTTAATTTCTTTTTTTGGCCCTATGAGATCGATGTCCACTCTTCGGACACCAAAGGGTTATCCTCACCCAAAATTCAATCCACTTAAATATTTACACTTGAAGTCCACAACATTTCTTTCATATAAAAAAGGGTCCACCGCTTTATCCGGTCACCAAACCCCTTCTCTTACACTCACCTACCCCCACTACACTCACCGTTTCTCCCGGTTTCCCTTCCTCTTTCTCTCTTTACAAAAACTTCTTCTTCACATTTCCTCTCTTTTTTCTTCTTCCCCATTTCTTCTTCACTCTCAAACTAACATGATAATAATAATAATAATAAAAGGGGAGAAATAATATTAATATTAACAATAATAATTATAATTATGAATTAAATTAAATTAAATCTTCAAATTAATTGTTAGAAAAGAAGGTTTTAATTAGTGAGCATTTAATTTAACTCCTCTCCCCCACAAAAAAAAAACTTCACATTCATATAAATTCATATAAATATATACTACTTCACAGTTCATATATTTTTATTTATTTATACATATTATTATTATATTTTTTTTCATATGCGTTACATGTTGATTTTTTATGTGAAAAGAAGAGGAAATGGTGTATGATTTGAGGTGTATTGAAGTGGGTATTGGACCGTTTTTATTGGGTCACCCTAAAGTTGTAAACTTTGGTGCTTTTTTTATTTTGTAGATCGGTTGATTTTTTTTTTATTATTGATGGTTTTTTTTGGGGGGTTTTTGGAATTAAAGATGATGTTTATTCAACTTCTTCTTCAAGCCAAGTTCTTCTCCAGAAATCAGTGAGTATTTTGGTATTTTCTGCTTTATTTCTTTGTTTTTGTAATGTTTTTGTTGATTTGTGATTTTTGCTTAGCTTGTAGATGAAGATTAAGTTATTGCATGTGTAAAGATCATATCTTTGATTGTGTATGTATGTGTGTGTGTGTGTGTGTGTGTGTTTTGTTTGTTTTGGGAAGTTTATTTGCTTGGTATTCAGATGTGTTAATACTTTTGCAATGAAATGAAATCAAAATCTGGGATTCTTTTCATATGTAAAATATTATCTAGAGTGATAGCATGCAATAGCAAGGTAGATTTTTATTTTTATTTTTTGTTGATTTTGTGAATTTGTGGAGTAATAAATATTGAATCTTTGTTATTTTTATCTAATTTATATTCATTTGTTAATTATTATGTAGAGTTTTTGTTTGAGAGATAAACCCTGATTGTAGGATTGGTTTTGTTTGTGGGTGTTTTTTTTTCAGATTGATTTTTGGGTAAGTGAAGTATGTGTGTTGTATCAGAGAAAGCAAAGTCGGATTTTTCGTTGATTTTGGATGTAGAAATGGATGATCCTAGTGAAAGTAAAGTTTCGTTTTCGTGTGTGCTTGAGCTTGCGGCTGATAATGATGTTGAGGGGTTTAAAGAGTACATTGAGTTGAACCCTGATGCAGTAGATGAGGTTGGTCTGTGGTATGGCCGTCAGGCGGGTTCTAAGGGTATGGTGTTGGAGTATAGGACGCCGTTAATGGTAGCGGCCTTGTTTGGGAGTGTGGATGTGATGAAAGTTATACTTTCGTTGTCGGAGGCAGATTTGAATGCTTCTTGTGGTGCGGATAAGAGCACGGCCATTCATTGTGCTGCTTTAGGTGGATCTGTTGATGCAGTTAAGCTTCTTGTAGCCCATGGTGCTGATCATAATCTTGTTGATGCGAAAGGGAATCAGCCATTTGATGTGATTGCTGTCTCACGGAATCAGACAGATGCTCGAGTTGTTCTTGAAGAAATACTTAGTTACAAATGTTCTGGAGATCAGAAAAATTTGGGGGTGTTGACCAATGGGTTGAAGGTTACGCCACTGACTATTCCCTCTCTTTCTGAAGATAAATCTTCAGACGTGGAGCTTTGCTCGTCTCCAGTGGCCTTGAAGTCTAATGACTCCAATGGGTTTGTTGTGTCTGAAAAGAAGGAATATCCCGTTGATCCGTCCCTTCCTGATATTAAGAACAGTATTTATGCTACTGATGAGTTTCGGATGTACTCGTTCAAAGTCCGCCCGTGTTCACGAGCCTATTCCCATGATTGGACAGAATGCCCCTTTGTTCATCCCGGGGAAAATGCTCGGAGAAGGGACCCTAGAAAGTATCATTATAGCTGTGTCCCTTGTCCTGAATTTCGCAAAGGTTCATGTAGACGTGGGGATATGTGTGAGTATGCTCATGGTGTGTTTGAGTGTTGGCTGCATCCTGCACAATACAGGACCAGATTGTGCAAGGATGGGACTAGCTGCAATCGTCGTGTTTGCTTCTTTGCACACCTTCCTGAGGAACTCAGACCGCTTTATGCATCCACGGGGTCTGCTGTTCCCTCACCCCGATCTGTGGCCTCTGCTGCTGCTGTTATGGATATGGCTGCTGCTCTCAACATCTTTCCTGGTTCACCATCTGCAGCATCCGCTATGTCGCCTAATCCATTCACTCCCCCCATGTCGCCTTCTGGAAATGGGATGTCCCATTCGTCCTCAGGTTGGCAGCAGCAAAACATTCCAACCTTGCATCTTCCAGGAAGTAATATGCAGGCCAACAATCTCCAAGCTAGTCGCCTGAGGTCATCTCTGAACGCTAGAGATATCCATGCCGAGGAGCTGTGTATGTTGCAGGATTTGGAATTAGAGCAACGACATATCCTCAATGATATGGCCTGCTTCTCACAGCAGCAGTACAACTCCCCCTCAGCGCGGTCAAAATCTCTTGCACCATCAAACCTAGACGAGCTTTTCTCTACAGAAATGTCATCTCCTCGGTACTCGGATCCGCTTGGAACTGCATCCATGTTTTCACCTTCTCACAAGTCAGCTGTGATGAACCATTTTCAGCAGCAGCAGAGCATGCTGTCACCTATAAATACAAAAGTTTACTCCCCAAAACCCGTTGATCACCCCATGATGCAGGCTTCATTTGGGCCATCATCGCCTGGTATGATGTCCCCTCGAGGCATGGACCCTCAGTCTCCTTTGAATGCCCGGCTGGCTGCACTTGCTTTGCGCGAGAAGCATCAACAGATGCGCAGCTTGAGTGCACGCGATCTGGGTGCCAATTTACCCCGTGATCTCATTCCAGAGAATGGTGGGATGGGTGGTTCTCCTGTGGGTTCATGGTCTAAGTGGGAGTCATCCAATGGAAGACCTGATTGGTCAGTCAATGGGGACGAGTTAAACCGTTTGAAGCGATCACATTCCATCGGGCACAACGGTGAGGAGCCTGATCTATCTTGGGTGCAGTCACTGGTGAAGGATTCACCTTCTGATAACAAAGAGCCTCAGAATAACTCAGCCTCGGGTTCAAAGCCCGGTCCAAAGCAGTGTGGAGATGGCTCAAACTCTAACTCCCAGGCCGACCCGGCAGACCATTCTGCTGTTGGTGCATGGCTTGATCAAATTGCTGCTCAGTAATATCCATGACAGCAGTGCAGTGACTGAGGTGAACCCATGCATGTTCCCATGCTGTTTTCACAACTTACAGGTCAGATTTCAGAAGACCACCAGTAACATTAGTAGGGAGGGAGATGGAGCTTATTCATCAAGATTTTTTTCCAATATTATTTAATTATTTATTATTATCATCATTATTATGATTATCCTTATTTACTACAGAAGCCAAAAAGAGAGGATAAAGGGAACCTTAGCTTGGGAGGTTTGCAAAGATGCTACCCCAGCTTAGGCAATTCTTTTGCTAATTTTTTGGATTTTTAATGTTTCTAGTAATCATTCTTAGTTTTTTCTTTTGTTCTTGGGACATTGAAATAGCTGTAAAAATCCATCCTCCTGTTTAGAATAATTCTTGGATTTGCTATTTCATCCTCCGTCATTGTATTCTAGTTCTTCAGATGAGTATATGAAACTGTATTCTTGCATCTGTTCATTTATCTTCTTTCGAGTTTTTTCTGGCATGTATGGTTTTTCAAGGTTTCGAACTCATACCTATATGCAGAAAGTGGAAAAGCAATCCACTGTTCCAAGTTCCAACCCTGTGTCCTCGTCTACAGAATAGACGAGGGCAAGGAATGAAGATGAACCCGAACTGAGCCGAGATCTTGTCTACCACTTGTTCAGGGGCCTCCACTCCAGTATGAAAGTTTTTCATCTTAGCTAGATTTTGGATGGTATAATGTGGAAAATGCATGTGTGCATATTTGCTGCTGCTTTTTTCTGCATAAGTGAATTATTGTAGGGCAATGAAAGTGATTGGTCGGTGTGACATTTGGTTCTTGTTGGCTCAACATATTAATTTTGAAGGGGCATATTATTGCATTTATGGACTTTATCACAAGTTCGAATTTCTAATAAAGTCGTAATCTGCAAGTCTATTCTTGTTGGTTTGGATGGATGTCTTCAGATTCATTTTCCTTAGCCCTCTTTTTTGGTCACTTTCTCTCTCTCCTCCTCTTGTCATGAAAGCATGGGAATCTATGATGTGGATCCCAATGGTGGTCGATGGTGGGTGAAACTTTAAAGATAAGAGAGAAGTGGAAAGAAAATGACCTAAATGGTTTGTGATTTATTAGATTTAGTTTGGTAATCTGATGTAATTATGCATGTATTAGCTCGGTTTCGCGACTTGAATCGTCCATTTTAGTCGGGATTCTAAGCCGGTAGAGTCACTAAAAGGCGGTAAGCTTTCAACACTGTTTTGTTCCATGAAATCACTCCTAAAAGTGCGAATAGTGTCCCGGAACACCCTAATTAACCCAACAGCGAGATACCAAGACCGAGCTTATGCGTATATGGAGTATCAAATAGCTCACTCGTACTAGAGATTAAACACTAGACTAGATAGCAAATACTATCTAGTACAACATTCTATTGCTAGTACAACATTCTAACTAAATTGAACTACTACAGAGTACTACAACTATAAAGGTTAGAATTCGCATACAATACACATCATACATGTGTATAACATCATAAAACTATTCCGTTACAAGGGTTTATGACATTATCTTATCTTCAAATCTTCAATTCTCTCGTACAACTTTTGGATCTTACTTAAAAGATCAAGATGTGGGGGCAAATCACATAGAACTTTCTTGACAATGAAATTGGTGGGTTTTTCATTTTTTGCTTTAATTTTTAGGTCATGGATCTCAACGTATCATAGCATATGATATGAGCGACTTTGATGCCAATTCCCCACCTAAACCTCACACTGTTGGCTTCTTTTCTGGAGTGGAGAATATATTAGTATTATTGTTTATGCTTTCTTTTCTCTTTCTTAAACTCTTAATCCGTGCTCAATCCACACCATTAGATAATGATCTTTATCTGTTTTTGTCCATTGAGGAAGGTTCCTCCCCAACACCTTTATCGACTCGTCTTATATGATACTTATATCTTATCGTGTGTTATCACGAAATTTGTATCCTTCAGCTTAAAAGCACCACGCCTAATAAAATTATAATTATATTTGAGATGCACAACTAGTATGTTATATGTTTATTCTCGTTGACGTATTGGATTAGTGGTTTTAATTACTATGCAAATGGGGAAGTGATCTATCAACTTGGTAGTGAACTTTTGGATGCGATTTTGATGGATGATGTTGTTTAATAGTATAGGCTTATAGCAATGTTATCGAACTTTGGTGCCTTGGTTATAGAGGGGCTAAAAATAGTTATTGGTTATTTCAAAAAGTTGACAATTTAGTGTAAACAAAGCTTTAATTTAGTCTAATAATCTAATTACATACAAGTAGTCCATTGTTTTATACTTTTATGAGACATTCTACCTGGAACATATATATGCACGGTCCAAATAATATGGGTTTGTGGAGGGTTCTTTCCAGACAGGATATGGTTCAATAAAGGTGGTTGATTAAGCTTGAAGCTTCCTGGTGTATGATCAATATTTTGAGATCTGAACCCTTACTTCAACTTGATCTTCTCTTCCATTCCCACATTCATTTCATCTTCATAAAGGTACGAGTGCGAGATTTCATGTCATTTCAAACATTTCAAAACTTTGAATATTCCGAACAGATTATGTGCATAGGACGTAGATAAAGACTTGAAATGTCCTTAATATATGCCCGTAATAAGGGATAACCAATCATTATTACGGAGTAGTCTAACGAGTTGCATTGATAGATGAACTAATTTTGGGTATAGACATAGGTTAGTAGAACATGACATAAAATAGAAACTAAAGACATACTTTGTTGGTGTTACATCTCCATTATACATATGTCTGCAAATTTGGCACTTATCAAAAGTTTCGATCGATGTTACTCATGATGGATGGTAGTACTCCTATCTTACTATTTATGTGGAGAAAATATTCACAGATGGTGAAACACAACCGTTTTTGCTAGCATTTTAGTACAGCAGCCATAGTGGAAACAGCTCAAAAAAAAACTATGGGTTGGACAGTTTAATTAGTACAGTGCTAGAGGCCAACCATTATGACATTTTAACACTTAAAATTTCATAGAATGAACCAAGTCACTACCCTTATGAACCAACTCTGTTAAAGAACTTGATGACAGTATCTGCTTTGGTCTGATGTCGAAGGCGGAAAAACCTATACAATCACATTAGGTCGGGGACATAAGTCCATAACCTTGGTGATCCATCCATGATTCATCTTAATCGCTATACCAAGACCTCATTGGTTCAGTAGACGTGAACTTCTTCGTTTCCGTGTACATAACATTCAAGTTTCGCCCCAACAAACAAACACCACTTGTAAGTGCTTCGTCAGGATAAGGACATAGTAACATCCAACTGAGAAAGCAACAAGCTTAAGGATTACACAAAAGAGAGGTCACATGAAGGAATTTTCAAGGACTATGCTCATCAAATGATGTCTCTATGATAGAAAGACTTGTCCGACGCAATAATCGGTCCCCTAACAGGTGCGAAATGTGAGTACAATGGTATGAGGTGTTGGTTGTTTCACAACCACCTCTGATTTGGGAAACTTAGACTTTTCAATCAGTCCTTAGTGAAGGACAAGATGAGTAGGGCAGAGAATAGAAATGTAGGGCAGTATCAAGAAGGAAAATAACAGGAAATTTGAATAGATTTGTGATGCAATTTAATTGGGAGTACCTTGTACTAGAAGTTCATAGAAGGTATACGATTTCAGTCCCATGCATGGACCACGATGGATAACGGTGATGCACATGAGAGTCGAACCATAGTAGCTACATCTGGGGTCGGGACTAGTCAGGTTAGGTTGATCACAATTCTGGGTCTTATCGGGTCAGGTTTGCCAGTCCTACTGTACAACACAAAAACTTTTGACAAATTTAAGTCGAAGTGAAGCCTATAACCCTGAAAACCTTGATTGATGTTTTCATGGAAAAATTTAAGTCAAAGTATATGATTGGCTTTAGAAAAAGATAGATTAATATGCGATTAGTGAATTCTTTAGCAGTTGGGATATTTTTAAAACAAATTGCTACAGGTGCAGTGCAGCAGAAACAAAAAAGAAGTTTCCATTAAAAAGGGCATGATAACAGGAAATGTCGGCAAAAATAATTAGATATTGAACACAAAAGTAATTGTTAAGACTTAAGAATGAACAAAAATTAAAATAAAAGCACAATTTATGCTATTATAATAATATTAATATCCGAAAAGGACGTAGAAATAAGTACAAGGAAAAGAAGTGTAGAATCCCACACACATGAGGTGTTTTCTCTCTTGTCCTAGAATCCTAAATTATTTTGCAATCAGAATAGAGAAATATCATGTGTAATGTAATGCATAATGAATGGACAACCTTAGTGTTAAGTACGATTCAGATGGGGTTTTCTCGACTTTAATCTAGTTCCGATCCATGTACCTCTATTATTTCCCGTCCCCAGTATCATTCTAGGGGTCCATCTTGGGCCGACCCTGGGACAAACAGGTCAGGGGGTTGAAAGGTCGACCCTAGCAAGAATCGAGCTCAGGTGATTGAAGTCACAAGTTCAAATCCTTAGTAGTTTGGACTAAGTTTCCGAGGTTAAACAGGAGTCATCGTTGTGATTATAAGTCATACCGACCTTTCTCTTTCCCCGGTTTCTTTAATCTCTACTAATTTCTTAAGGCATGAACATGACCTAAAGTGTTTACTGCAGTGTGAGATACGCTTGCTTTTGACTAGTTGCTGATGTAAGTGTACTGCAAACAGACAAACAAAAAAGATGGGTCTGTATCATTGAATATGCGTCTTAAATTTGTGTTGCTAATGTCATTTTACAATGTCAGTCTCAAAGGTCACTGCCATAGACACAAGGCCAACAATCAGATGAAAGGTTTCTTCTTCAATACATCAGCGTCAAAAATGACATTTTCTGTGTCTTTTATGATATATTATATGTTCTGTATTAATCTAGATCAATATTCGGAGTATAGTCGCAGACAGTACGTCACATACTTACATAAGTGTCTAAAGAGTTCACAGGGGATGACTCTCAGAGAAAAAAAAAATGTACCTGGAAGAAACTGTTTGTAATTCAACTCATAGTGCAATTTCGTGACAAGGCTCGATCACCCTGAAAACTGCAAGAAGAATCACAGAAGTTATCAGAAAGAGGAGAAATTAAAATTTCGAGGGACGAATTTCTAGATGGTCCTGTGTTTCTGTACTTTGCTAAATCATGCATACATCTTGATCTAACAAAGGGCTTAAAATGCCACATATTCCAGGCATGCGCCTAGATTCTATTGTGTGAATTTCACTAAATTCCTGCAAGAAATTATCACAAGCTTCCCAGATACTGATATGTGAAAATGTGAAATTGATCACTGAACATTCCGATTCTGGGAACCGAGCACATAACAGCCTATTCAGATAACTACTAGGAATACAAGAACATTCAGGAAAAGAAAAACGGCACAACTTTGGTCACTTCACTTACAATGGGCTTGAGTTTTAGATTTCATCATCTACCTCGCCTGATGCACACCAAAGATTAGGGATGTATCCATCATCTTTCAGAGCGGACAACAGACCATTTAAAGTTTCAGAGATTTCACCAGCCTGAAAGCGTGACTTATTCCCAGCAATAAAACAGCAGCTCTGATTTCTAACAAAAATCCAACTCATTCCTGGATTTTTTCTTAAACTCTTTTCCTTAAGATGCATTCTTAATTCTCCAACCTCTGACCAAAGGCCAGCAGCAGCATATATATTAGACAATAAAACATAATTTCCTGGATTTGTAGGCTCTAGTTCTACAAGCTTTTGGAAGATGGTCATACCCAATCTCGGATCAGTATGAGCTCTGCAAGAACTAAGCAGAGCCCTCCACAGAGAAGCATCTGGCTTAATTGGCATTGAATCAATAATTGTTTTCGCTTCATCTATGTATCCAGCTCGACCAAGCAAATCCACGATGCAACCATAGTGAACAAGCTTAGGGGTTATATCAAAATCATACATCATAGATCGGAAAAGCTCTAAGCCCTTCTCCACCTTTCCAGAATGACTACAGGCAGATAACAATGATAAAAAGGTCCTTCCATTTGGTCTGAGACCATCCTTCAACATACATGAGAAAGCTTGTAGCGCTTCATTGAATTGACCATTCAAACCGTAACCAGCTACCAAGGCATTCCATGAGCTAATATTCCTCCTTTGCATGCTTCTGAATATCCTTTCAGCATTTAGAATGCTGCCACATCTTGCATACATTGACATCAAGGCATTTGCAAGCGACAAGTTCCAGCCCCCAAAATAGCTTCTACGCAGAGTGTAAGCATGTAGGCATTGGCCTAGAGGAAGACTAGCTATGTCAGTGCAGGATGAGAGAATATTAATTATTGTGACAGAGTTGGGTTCCATTTCTGAGACCATTTGACCGAAAAGTGGGAGAGCTTCATGAGGTAGGTTATTTCTCACATAACTAGCAATCAAAGAATTCCAAGATACTTCATCTTTGTTCGAGCACCTGTCAAATAGCTTTCTAGCTGTAGTATCATCAGCACAGTTCATGTACATTTCTATGATTGCAGTAGTTAGTTCTACATTAACTTCTATCCCATGCTTCAGCACAAAAGCATGTAATGACCTGCCAACATTTAGATCAGAGGAATCCTTGCAGACGTCAAGAACAGCAATAACTGTGTGTGAGTTGGGTTTTATTTCCGAAACTAACATCTTCTCAAAGTAATGCCAGGCACAGTTTCTCAATTCATTGCCAACTAATGCAGCGGTGATAATATTCCAGGAAACTACATTTGGTCTAGTCAACCCACCAAATAGCAACATTGCCTCTTTTACGCAGAAACTTTCACCATAGTTTCTCAAGACTGCATTAAGGATAATTGTATTATTGTAAAACCCTCTTTTAATTACTTTAGCATGCAGTGACTTTAAAACTCTCAAATCGCTACCTATTTCTGAAAATAGAGACAAGACAATAGTGAGAGTAGCTTCATTTACATGAAATCCCTCCGACTGCATCCTAGAGAACATTCGACATGCCTCCTCAAGACTTTCATCATCCAAATAAGCAGATATCATAGAATTCCACATGGGAGTATCACGTATACAAGCAGATTCAAAGATCTTAAGTGAAGATTCCAAAAAGCGTATTTTTCCATAAAAAGTAAGCAGTGTATTTACAATGTAAGGGTCTTGAGCATACCCGAACTTTACAGCCAGTTGATGAAGTTGCAAGCCTAATCTTCGATACTGAAGCTCAGAACAAGCCTGTATGACAGTCAACATAGTCACCTTATCAAACTTGATCTCTTTCGCAAGCATAGTTACAAAAAGATTCAGTGCTTCAACTAGATAACCAGCATTACAGTACCCATTAATCATGGCATTCCAAGTAACAACATTTTTCTCACCCATCAATTCAAACACGAGACGAGAAGCTTCCACATCAAATTTCGCGTAAAATCCAACCAGAGCAGTCCCAAGATAACAACTTGAATCAAACAACCCACTCCTTAAGCTATACCCATGGACCTCTTTCCCCAACCCCAACTCTAACAACTCCCCACTCGCTACAAGCAACGCTACCAATGTAACCGCGGTAGGCTTCAAATTCTCCCGCCAAATCCGTCTAAACAACAACAAACCTTCCTCATAACGCCCACACCCCACATACCCATTAATCATAGAATTCCACAAAACCACATCTCTCTCAGACGTTTCATCAAACACCTGGAGGGCGAGATCAACAAACCCACATTTCCCATAGAAATCAACGACCGATGATCGTACTCGAACATCGTCAAACAAAACCCCCTCATCTTTAATCACATGATGAATTCTTTTGCCCGTTTCGATGTCCTTAAGTTTTGTACAAGCCTTCAAAATCAAAGGCAGAGTTTTCGAGTCGGGCGAAATGTGAAGAACTTCCATTTGTGAGAATGTGTGGAGAATTGCTTTGTCATTTTTGAGGTTGGCTTGTTTTACAAGGATTGAATTCCATTGTTTTGGGTCTGTTATGTTGCTGTTATTGTTAAAGTTGGCGCAAAAACATTGGAACATTTTGAATGGTCGGTAAAACAGTTAATAGTTGGCGGGAATTATGTCCTTAAGTGGTTGAGTGGCTTTTGGGGAGCGTAATATAATCGGGAATTGTTCTATCGTGAGACCGCTTCGTAATATGTGACTCTTAGTTAGTCGGCATAAAACATAGCGAGATTTGGCGAGAAAAGAAGTTCCTCATGAAACATGGTGTGCAACCGAAAACATCATTATTATTTATTAATATGAAAGGATGACATATACAAAACCTTAAGCGTAACTCCAAACATTGCTCCAATGTTACATAGAGTCAAAATCGGGATATGACCCGAGTGTTCGACTCTCATGCGTGCAAAAGTTTAAGAATTGAAATGAAGTAATTTCGAAATTCACTATGAAAGACGAAAATGGTGTTATTTAAAATCGAAACCAACTAAAGACCGTCAAACACAATGTGCACAAATATCTCATAAAACTCTGCATTGTGTGTCATCTTTGACTTTCTGGTGATATTTGAGGTGTCTAAAACGTAAAGACTTGTTCTACCATTTTTTTTTCTCCAAAGACTTGTCCTTGTCCAGGTTTGCAATAGTTGTCTCAACAAGTTCTTCATATATCAGTTTGGGTAAAAGAACATTTACATGCAAAATATACAATGGCCCATGACAGAATGAGACCTATGCACAAGCTCAAGAGCATCGTCCTCGTATTGTTGATTCTGGTTTTGGCAGCCCCTCAACTTCCAGTGTTTGCCAGAGCGGTATCTGAAGGTGGTTTGTGATTCTCCTCTCTTCTTCTCCAATTTCTCCGGCTTTTTTCCACTACTTTCCAACTTGTTGCGAGTTTCACAGCAATTCCATCACCGTAGATGTAGACATTCACTTTCAGAAGACATGCTCAGGATTCAAAATCAGCTCTGATTTCTTACTCTGTTTTTTTTCTTCTTCTTCAACACAGGGATATCAGGGCGACGATTGTTAGGGAGAGGACCTGGTCCAAACATATCAACACCAATCGCAAATACAAGTCCAAGTCAGCATAACTAGAAGACGTAGATGATATATCATTCAATAAATATCAAGACGGAGTATAGCTTAATCCTCTAATGTATCATGAAGACTTAAATGTATACAAGTTAGTTACGTACAATTCTGCAGTCATGTAGTTATTTAGCAAGCAAAACTTCGTGAGAAGCACGCTAAGATTCTTAAGCAAATGGAAACAATGATTTCATCCACGCATGTAGGTGGCAAACACAGAAATCATCAGTTTTATCTCCCAAGCAAACTCAAAGCTCGACTCCTGATCTTGCTCAAATAATATTCTAAACGATTGACTAACACTGAAATACAAACCGTATCACCAAATGCAAGCACATTACCTCAGATTGCCAATGGTCGACTAATAGCTTCATGTAGATAAGGGCAAAAGCCACATGCCTGCTCTTTAGTTACTGATGTGCTATGCTGTACATAGTGTACAGCTGTAGGTAGCTCTTCCATATTGATTGTGAGATACCCATAATCCAATTCACCAGTTGGCGTTGACACATATTGAAGGATTTCCGCGAATGGTATGAAGCTTGTAGCATCATTCTGCTTCATAGTACATAGACGGACGGTCCCTCTTCCCCAAGCAAATGTGACTCCTAGGAGGCTGTTCCAGTAAAAACAACCAAGAACTCTCAAATTATCAGCTGTGTAACATCAGCCATGCAAAAGGCTTTTTGAGTGTATTTGAATGTTCACTATTATGCAAGGATCTTCAACAACCAAAAAAGCAGCTCACTGTGCAGCAGAATTGGATTAGCTCAAACAAAATGGAAACAACTTCAACTCTTCAAGCCAATGGTATGTCTTCCGGTACTTCTCTACTTCTTCTTCTATCTCGAGTAGCCATTTTCTCCCCATATCGCACAAAGATATCTGCTAAGTCAAATGACCCAACCTCCCTCAACTTCTTCCCTACCTCTTCAAACATCACAACACCTTCCTCATTCGAGTAGCACTGCAAAAATTTGTTATAATCAAACCTTGGGACCTCAAGCCCTCTTTTTAATGCTCTCTCAGTATATTTTGTGGCTTCCAGAACTTTTCCAGCTTTGACCATACCTCCGACGAATATGGAGTCAAAATTTACAAGAGGGTCATTTCCCTTCCTTCCCCTCTTCCCCAGATGGCCTTGCAACAACATTATGTAGGTATGCATTACGGGTTCACACCCTTTCCTTATCATCTCTCGAAATACTTCAGTAGCCTCACTTGCTTTTCTTAGTTTCAAAAGCCCTTTAATCAAGGCATGATACACACTTATCTCTGGTTTCTCAATATTTTCAACCATCAAATAAGCCTCTCGAACTCGATTCTTGGACACAAGCCCATATATTAATGAACCCAAGGTTGCACTATCTGCTTGAATTCCCCTCTTTTGCATTTCCTCAAACACAACATGAGCCTGAGAAAGCTTACCCCTTTTACACATCCACTCAATAACAAGACTATAAGTTGAAAGCCCCAATTCCTCCATCCTCTTAACCCTCATTGCTTGAAAGAGTTTCAATCCTTGATCAAAGTGATTATCTTTAAAAAACCTCTCCATCATCGTATTAATAACATTCACATCAGCTTCAAACCCTTCATCCATCATCAAATTCCATAACTTCGAAGCCTCAATCACATTCCCAGCATCACAAAATCCACAAATTAAATGCCCATAAGTAACTCCATCTGGCGGAATGCACTCCTTCAACTTCACCACAACATGTTTAGCCTCATCAACAAGCCTTTCCTTACAAAGTGTATCAACAACCTTATTCAAAGTATCCAAATTATAACTATACCCATGAGAGTTCATCAAGTGAAAACACTCCACACATTTCTTCAACTCCCTAGAGGCAGCTAATGTTTTGAGAGCAATCTTAAATGTCTTGTTGTTTGCAACTTTTTGCTCAGTCATCTCGCGCAACACTTGCCACAGGAGGTCGATATTCTTTGCCTTACCGATCACATCAAGCATCTTGTTTAGGGAGACAGGAGTGTGGGTGAACCCGGGTTGGGTCAAGGTGAATTTGTAAAAGTGGTACACAGGTCGCCATGAATAGGGGAATTTGTTGCACACCTGTAGAAAAAACTCATGGTTAAAGCTGAATTCTGTTTTCAGAAGGTTGGCCCCAAGCTTAGAAATGGTTGCATTCTGTTGTTGGTAAAGGATTGTGCAAGTACGCAGCAGATGGTCAGGGTTAATTGGGCTAGGTGGATTATATGGTGTGGGATTGAGTAAGGTGCTAAATGGTTTCAATATTTGCGAGCGTATGAAATGGTTGATCAGTGGCCTTGCGACAATCGTACTTCTGGAATTCATCTCATTCTTTCCTGAACACAAAAAAAAACTCATGGATGAGAAAGTTTAGAAAGAGTTTTCCAAAAGGAGAGCAGTTATTCACAGAAACAAACAATGGAACAATATGTGATGCATTTTCTAGGAATAGAAATTAAAAAGTTGGAACAATATATACCAGCTGCTTCTCCTGTCAACAATTACGGATGAACAACCAAAAAATAAAAAAAAATAAAAAAATGAAAAAAAAGAAGGCAGTCTCTTGACTAACATATCACACAACAAACCCAAAGATTAACATTGAACAACAACACATCAAACAAAATCAATGAATTGAGACAATACAAAAGGGGTAAGCTAACATGTTAATAAGAATAAGCTCATATGGAGGTGAATAGACATATACCTCGAACTTGAAAACAAAACATGGACTAAATGCCTAGAGCATATAACGTTGAAACCAAGCACTTGACCAATACTAAAACCCAAAACTGAATCATAGCTTCATTGCGCCTCAGGTCACTTTCCCTTTAACTCCACTTTAAAAAAATTGGATCCAGAGGGCTAACGGGTCATATTAAAAAACCAAATAAGGAGAAAACACAGAATAAGCGTAAAACAACCGGGCATTCTTTCTAGTGGTGTAGCAATATAGTTCTCGTTTTAGGTGTAAAAGTTCCGAAATTCAGTTCACAGAATACCTCACTCTAACACACCGGCACAGGCGCTCCCATAATTCATTTCTTTACTTTCCCAAACATTCGAATCTTAGACTTGCGAGGTGGTAAATAAACTGGACACAAGCTTCCTACGCTAGGGCGCAAACCTACAATTAACATCCTCGTAATTCGTCCTCTCTACAATACATCCCACGATAACTGTACTAGTGCGATTACTTGATTATCACATTAATCGAATTACCATAGCCGAAATGTGACACACCAACAAACATTTTGATTCATTAAGCGTCAAAATCAGATAATTTCACAATCGGCTTAACTTATCAGATACTCAACCTACAAGACATTTTAACAAATTAACACCACGTCTAAACTAATAAGAGATCACTTTAGTCGGAATCGGAATTTCGGCTTTCGGATTATCAGATATAAACAACGGAAATTCAGAACTAAACAGAATATATTATAACCTGCGAAAATATATTTACGCGCAAAAAATGATTAAAATTGGGCATTTTAATTGACCTGAGAAGTTAACGGCGGCGGCGATTGGAGGGAGGGGCTCGTCGTAAATGGTAAAGGCGTCGACGGCTTGGTGGCGTGGAGTTGTAGCCGTCGAAGATTAGCCGGCACCGTGACACGACGGAAGCGGCGGATGAGGAGACAGTAGTCGCGGCGGAGGGTGGATGCGCTGGAGGCGGAGCGGCGGAGGAAGGCGGAGGGTGGGCGGGGGAGCCGGTGAGTCGCGGAAGTCGCTCTTGCTGATGTTATAAATAAACCGGTGGTTGTTGGAGGGTGAACCGGCGGTTCGGAGGGGCGGGTGAGGGTGGTGGAGTGTGTAAAGGTTGGTGGGTTTGATGTTGTTTAATTTGATGGAGGAGTGGCTACTACTCCACTCGGTGCATTCTAGAGCAAGTATTGTATAAGACGGACTAATATCGAATAGAATCAACGTCTTTGTTTGTGATTGTGACGATAAATCGGATTATAAGATTTGAAGGTTTTATTTTTCGCCCTTGATTTTTCACGAATTTGATTTGGACCAATGCGTAATATCCAAGCTATGTACTTCTATACTACGGAGTATTTTGGAAATGACTTTTACCAATTTACCCATAAGCCTACTATTAAGTGTATTAGAAGTGCATTTGTTAATGAAAGTGTACAAAAGTTGTATAAATAAAGCTAGAGTTAAGGTAAGTGCAAATGACAATTATTGGATTTGGAAACAATACATTTTGTAACTATGATGCCACGTGGCATATTAGATGACCCAATTGAAATCCGTGTACGTGGTCGTTGCTCAAAACATAACTTTAAAGTATAGGGGGCGTATCCAGTCAGAAGTATAATTTTTGTCAGAAGTCAGAAGTAATCTCAGCCATTGATTTTACATAACTCCACAACCTGAACTGTATAACTCCAGTCGCCTAACTCCATCAAATGTTACCAGTAACTCCAGCCACGTAACTCCACCAACTAAAACGCGTAACTTCAGACGTCTAACTCCAGTAATTAAATTGTATAACTCCAGTAATATAAGAACTCCACCAACTTCAACTAAACTCTCGTAACTCTACCATAACTCCACTAACTAAAACCCGTAACTCCAATAACTCCAACGTAACTCCATCAACTAAAATACGTAACTCCAACTTAACTCCAAAAATTAAAATTCGTAACTCCAATAACTCCAACTTAACTCCATCAACTAAAATACGTAACTCCAACTTAACTCCAAAAATTAAAACCCGTAACTCCAATAACTCCATTAACTCCAATAGTTAAAACATGTAACTCCAAAAGTTAAAACACGTAACTTTAATAACTTTACAAATTAAAAGTCGTAACTCCAAAAATGAAAAAACTTCACCTTTCCCCATTTTCTCTCTCATCCACTAACTAAAACACGTAACTCTTATAACTCCACTAATGTAAATACGTAACTCCAACAAAAAAAAACAAAAAAATCAACTTTCACCATTTTCTCTCTCCTCCCACACCAGACACCACGCCAAACCCTCAAGGAAACCCTAGCACCGTCCCCCCACGCCACTGCTCCGGTCACCGCCGCCCCCACCTCAGTCGCCGGTAACCCTAGCACCGTCCCCCCCACCGAATCCACTATTTTCACCTCTAATTTTCGCGATGAATCGCCGAAAATGACGCGCACGGTGGAAGAAATTGAACTTCCTTCATTTTGATCTACCCCGGCGAAATGGTGTGGCAATGCCAGCAATAGAAGCCAAGTCGCCGGAAGAAGCCATTACAGCAGACGATAGGCGGCGACCAAATCTGGAACATCGAGCGCGATAAAGAGAGAGGGAGAAGATGGTTTTCGCGGCCAAAAGATGCTCGACGGAGGAGGCTAAAGGCCGACGAAGACTCGCGATAGTCTTGCGAGTCGGCCGGTGGTGTGGTAGCCGGAGACGGTGGTTTATGGTGTATGTGGCGACGGTGGTGGGCGGCGCGGGGGTGGGCCGTGGAGAGAGAGGGAAGGGGGAAGGGGAGGAGAGAGAAAATGTGAGAATTTTTTCTGAGATTTGGGGGAATGGGTGTGTGTTCAATTTTAATTTTCTTTTATGTTTGTTTTTAATGTGGGTCGTTAGATCAAGTGAAATGGATGGACCAGATTACTTCTGACTTCTGACAAAATTGACACTTCTTACTGGATTCATTTCCTAGCATGGTATATAGTATAATTTAATATAAGATATGCATACATTAATAATTAAGCTAGGGAGTCGAGTGATTGAATTGCGAAGTGTTCGACATATAATTTTGTGGAGTTTCATATTGACGGGGAAATTCGTAATAATTGGAGTAATTTTGTGTAATTCAATTGCGTTATAGTGAGATAAACACTACAACAATGTTGAAATCCGATGAATGTTTCGATCGTGAAAATAAGATGATAAATTGTATTTGGACCAGAGGCAATATTAGAGAGTAAAAACACTAACTAGAAAAAAGGAAAAAATATATCATAACCTCGGGGATCTATGAGTTTTTTTGTACCCTGGATACATGTTTTTGAGTAATGAGTATCATTTGGGTGAGCAATATCGTAAACCAATGAGCAGTAGTATATGAGTTGATGAGCCTATATTTTGGGTAGATATAAATCCATAGTACAAATCAACTGATCCACACCCTTTTCTGACTAATAAGTAATCACCCGACCTTATGACTTACCAACAATAAAAAAGCATGGACTAGTTAATTCAAATCGCGACGTTTTAAGTCTACCCTGTATCTAATATATCTAATACTATATATTAAAACCTGAAACCAAGTCTTTCCTACGACGACACTTGGCATACATTAATTGGATAGAACATAAAATTAGCATTAAATACAATTATTGGTTAGGATATGGTGATAAATTATCATACATTAATGGGATAGAACATAAAAATAGCATTAAATACAATTATCGGTTAGGATATGATAATAAATTATTATAGAGTAATATAATATTAGCTAATTTATGGAAAACAATCATTATACTAATTTATTAGAACAAAGATAAGGCAACATTTCTTTTTATAAAACGTGTATAAACAATATAAATATATAGCCCGGGCGTGACACGGGCATGCAAACTAGTATATATGTAATCCTGAACCCGCTCAATTCACACACTGACACGTGGCATATAATAATATTATTATATTGTAATAATGTTTATCCAAAATAGGATATGGTAAGTATATGGTAATATTATTCTAGTAAAATAACATTATTACTTCATTTATAGAAAATAGTTATGTAATATACAAATTACTTGATTTATGGCAATTTGATCAATTAGCCCACGACTGTTTCAAAATGAGACTTTGACTTTTGAAATGGGATTTTAGGTTTTTAAAGTTGAGTTTCCATCTAATTACGTTACAAATATCCCACGGGTGTTCAAAACATAACTTTAGGTTATAAATGTGACTTTCCATCTAATTACATTACAAATGTATCACGGGTGTTTGAAATGAGATTTTAGGTTTTAGATAAAAAAATCCGTTTACATAATTTAACATTTAAATATAAGTAGCCCGTGCAACTTCAAACTAGTTTCTTCTACATTCTTGATACGCTCGTTGGAATTCTAATAAATAAATAAATAAAAGAAAAAAGAAAAAGAAGGAAGTATGCAGATGTAACTGAATTTCCCTCCAAATTTTCGTAACTTGTAGAAGAAGCTCTCACCTCACTCTCACTCTTCATTCCCCCAACTGGTTTATTTTTTCTCCCTCCACCAAGTCCCACATTTCATCTCGCTCAGATCAGATTATAGAAACTTCTCAAGCAAGCTTCACAGTTTTTTTAGTTCATCCTTTAGGGGCCTGTACCCACATGGTCACATGCACTGTACAACGTGACTTTTATAGAAGTGTAGCTCGCCAAAATGGCGTGTAGGCATGTAGCGTAACGGTAAATGGATTGAATTATGATAAACAAATTATTTTTTTTGTGTCTTATTTATATCGGTTGAAATAAGAATTTGAGTCATTTTAACATATTAACCCCACGTCTAAAATTAGTGATTACGCTACTCACTCAAAATCAGGTATAAACATCAGAAATTCAGAACTACAACAGAATCAAACAATTGAAACTAATTACATAAAAATTGGGCATATAATTGCAGTGAAAAATCAAAAAATTAATTCAACAAGATCAAGTTGAATCAAATTGGGCATATTATAACCTATGAAATTACATCTATTTACGCGCAAAACAATGATTAAAATTGGGCAAATTGATTCACCTGAAATGAAACGGCGATTGCCGGAGAGAAGCCGTCGCCGAGAAGGGGGTGTCGGAGTCGAGGGGTGGTTGAGTGTGTAGGAAGGAAAAACAATGATGGGAGGGTTCGTGCTTAATGTCTCTTCATTTGATGGAGGAGTAGGCTACAAGCTACTTAGGCTAACTAGTCCGTATTTACACACGTATAGCGCAAAGCGATCTCATATTGAGTTGAGTTGAGTCGATATTCACTACGGAGTATAGAATATATCTTTGTTCGGTCCGAGTGAAAATTAATAAGATTATTGTGAATTTCGTGGTATGCAAACAATATCCCAAAGCCTTGCATTTAAAGGAAATGTATGTACTCTTATAATGAAAGTTTAAATGAACACTTAAACTTTTGTGGGTGGTAAATGATAAGTTGCATATTTGCAATCAATGATAATTGTGAATGATTATCTTTGTTGTAAAGTACGATCACATATTGATTAGGTTTTCTCATGAAGTTCCGTAGAATTATTGTTTTGGTTTATCAACTTTAGATGATCGAAAAACAAATCGTGGATATAGTTGTGCGTGATTATGCAGTGTTCAGTGTACAATAATGTTGTGTGATTGAGTTGTGTTGTATTGAGATAAACACTTGCAATAACAATAATGAAATTTGATTAATGTTTCAAGGATTTTGCTATAGTTAGCCAGAGCTAACTATAAGCCATTAATATTGCTTTGAATTTTGTAAAATTCATTAATATTATAAAGACAACAATTAAAAAAAAAAAATACCAGATTTTCTCTCTCCTCTTCACATGTTTTATGTCCCCATTCAAATACATCAACAACCACCATCTCAAACACCTCCACCATGATAGATAACGGCCATCATAATTGGCACAACGCTCCTCTACCCACCTTAAAATTAACCGGAAAAAGGGTTTAGGGTCCCACTTTCCGGTGCCGCGGTAAGCGGCGCCGGGAAGTGGGACCCTAAACCCTTTTTCCGGCCACTTTAGGATAGTACTCCCGAGTTGGGGTTCACCACACCCTAACTAGGGTGTCTTTTGGTTTTCCCGGCGAAGCCGGGGCGTTTTTTCCGGTCAAGGAGAGGTGGTGCGGGCACCGGAGGATAGGAGAGGCGGTGGTAGACGGTGGTAGAGAGTCGTGCATACTGCCAACTAATTGGGGTTCATTTATTATTTTGTCAATTTTAATTTCCAATGTATACTATTTAATGAGATTTCACAAAAAATCATATCAATATTTATTTCTTATAGTTAGCCAACCCATGTTTCAATTGTGAAAGTGAGATAAGAAATTATATCTTGACAGGGAATACTAAAGATTCAAACCACTAACTAAAAAATAAAAGGAAAATTATATCATAAACCCGATATATATATACGATTTTTTTTTTGTACCTCCCGCAACATATTTTTGAGCAATGAGTATCGTTTTGGTGAGCAATATCGTAGACTAATAAGCACAGAGTTCGTAATTTTAGTACTCCCGTCTTTGTACCAAAAAAAAAAAAACAAAAAAAAGGGTCCGGTGTATAAATTGAAAATAAAAAAAGGTGCATGCAACTTGCAAGAGTTGTAACTGATTTTACCGCCATTCTCACTCTCTCACTCTTCTTCTACAAGCTAACTGGTTTTTCTTTTTTTTCTTTCAAGAATCTTCTCATTCACATTTCTCCTCCCGCTCTAAATTCAAGGTAAAATTTTCCCATAATTCATCGTTTATCACTTCTATTTTCAAATTAAACTTTTATTTTATGATTGAAATCATAGTCCTACGTACATTTAGCTTCTGTGTTTAATTCTTCCGCTCTAAATTCAAGGTAATAATTTTTGCCTAATTCTTGCTGTTAAATCTGAAATTCTAATTGCTGCTTCTAATTTTGGAGTTTATGTGTAATTAGGAGAGTTAGTATGATTGGGGAAAATGGGAAGAATATAGTGTAATTAGCGATGAGGAAGTTATCGGCAAGAATTTATTGTTCATGTAATTAGGAGACTTTGTATCGGCAGAGTGTTAATTTGTAACTTGTGAATTACGCATCTTTGGTAACACTACTTGTTTGATTCATGTTCTGATTTGTCCGCCTGTGTGTAAGTGTTTGTGAAGATTTAGGCCTGTAGCAAGATGCATGAGTCGTAAGTCGGAACAATCCATCCTTGTGTTTGATTGTGGGCAAAATGTTTGCAGGTTTTTTTTTTTTCTCTCTGTTTACCACAAGTCCTACGTTAATCTTGTGGCTCAGAGTGAAGAAACTTCGTAGGAAAGCTTTTGTGTTTAATTCTTCCGCTCTAAGATCAAGGTAATAATGTTTGCCTAATTCATCTGTGTAATCAAATTACGCTTCTAATTTGTTGCTGTTAAATCTTGCTCCTATTGTGATGTTCCAATTGTTGCTGTTAAATTACGCTCCCGATACACCAAGCTTCTTGTTAAGAATGATTTGTTGCTGTTAAATCTTGATCCCTTAAACCAGCAGTTAATTCTTAAGCCAGAGGAGATAATGATCAATCAAGTTAAACATGAAGCTTGAAGCCACCTTTAGTCATTTGGTGTCATTCGATGTAATGAGTAGTTGTCATCAGTAGAGTGAAATATGTGGTATGCTACTTTTCTGCCTACTGTAACTATAAGTAGAGATTACATTGCCAGTGTATTTTTGACTGATATATAGATATGAAGGAGTATGCTCTCAAATAAACCATGACGAAAGTTATCAACATTTAGCTAGTCACATTCATCTCAGAATGATTGTAGATGAAATAAGTGCCAATTTGTTTTTCGTACCTGCTTGAAGTTAGTGAGTAAACAGAAATTACGCCTTTGTTATTAGCAGTTGGCTTATCAGTAAAACTCATGTATGTTTAGCTAATTTGTCTTTGATTTCTCTTAATTTTGACATGCCTTGTATACGCAACTAACACTGTAACAAATACTGGTTGCCGAGTCATGTCAATAAAGCAAGCTGACTTGAAATTTGTAGTATAGGCTGCTTGACCAAGTGCAAGGGCTCTGAACTGTCTGTTTATTCCAAATGCAAGTCATGGTTCTCTGTGTTTGTGATTGAGTCCCTCCAAACTGGTCGTTTTGTGGGGTTCTTTCCATTTTTTTGTGTGTGTACCTTTGGTATGGACACCAAGAGCCTGCTCTGTTCCTTGATGTGAGGATTCTGAAGAATTGTACTTGTGCCTTGCTCAATTAGTCCATTCGAATTTCAAACTAACCTTATCTCTAAGTTGTCTTATGCTAGAACTCTAAAGATTGCAATGTCAAAAGCTTAGTCGATTTTGCTTTGGTTTATGCATGCACTTTCATGAGATTTGGTTTATTCACTTTCATGAGATTTGGTTTATTCACTTTCATGAGACTATAGATTAATTGAGCGTATGCATTTCATCTTTTGGTGACAAATTACTAGGTTATGGCTATGATGGAAGTTGCTTGTCCTATCTCCAACAAAACAATGATGAACGTGAGAGATGGAGCAAAGGGAGAATCATGGTATCTCAGCAATTTTGAGGAGCTGGCTTGCCTTGGAGCTGGCTTTTTTGGTTGTGTTTTCAAGGTGAAGAACAACTTAGATGGGAATGAATATGCACTGAAGAAGATAACTTTCCTGGATATGGATTTCGAGCACGCCAAGAGGTAATCTTACACTCTTTAAATCACTCTTGTTACATTGTAATTGAAGTTGTGACATTACATTTATGGATTATCAAGCCTTTTTTTTCTTTCTATTTGTTGTTTTTACAGAGAAGTGCTTGCCATCTCAAAGGTTGACCATCCTAACGTTGTTAAGTACCACATTGCATGGATAGAGAAAGAAGTTGTAGGAGATCTAAAGGCAGTGGATGAAGGTACCGGTACATTGGTTGATTTGAAAAGGTATGATGGTCCTTTGCTTATGATCTTGCAAGAGTTTTGTGTGTCGTCATTGGATAAGAAGATGGCAGAATTGGATGAAGCTACAAAATTGAAGCGTTTTGAGGAAGTTTTAAATGCCGTTGAAGCAATCCATTCAAAGGGCATCCGACATGGTGATCTCAGTCCATCTAATATCTTCATAGGTAAGCTTGGGGAGGCTAAGGTGGGGGACTTTGGTTTGGCATCTTTGGAGGGAGAAGGCGAGATGCACAGTGAGTATAGCCTTGAGGCCCAAAGCATATACGCCGCTCCCGAGTTGAAAAACAGAAGTTTTTACTTGGCGAGCGACATTTACAGCCTAGGCATAATCCTGATGGAGTTGGTTGAGAACTTCACTACATACTATGAGAAATGTGACTTTGTGAGGAAGTTGAAGGCAAATGAAAAGAAAACTTGTAGATATGACGAACTGATTCGGTGGATGATAAAGGAGGATCCACATGAGAGACCAAGGATTGAGGAAGTAATTGAAGCTATGTGAGTTGGTGCTCCTTGAGAGCTAGAGGTTTTTGCAAGTTCTGAATCTTCACATTGGTATACGCGAGTCTCCTCCTCGATGGGAAGCTCTTCTTTTGGCTTTTGGCGAGGCTCATCGACAGTCTAGGACCTGAATCTATGTGTAGAATTTCGTTCAAACATGCTTCTGTTAGTAAGCCTAATTCTAAGACTTGTATTTTCACAAAATTAGTTATATTGAACAGTAATGGATTGCGTTTGTTTTCTGATACGTACAAAATTTTCCATCTTTTGTGTGCCTACAACCCGCTTGAAAGAAAGGGCGTCTTGTAAGGGAGGAAGAGAAACAAGCAAGAAAAGTGCCCCATCACGGCCATCAACCAAGTCTTCTTATGCAGCAACGACGTCCACTCTACTCAAAATTCAGAAAGGTTGTGCATCCTCTGTGAAGTACCAAGCCAAGAGTAGAGAATTTGGTCTGCCAAGTAAAACTAGAACCGTACCCCATGTTAGCAAATATAACATCAAAGAGCTCATAAAGTTGCCACACAAAACTCTCGTCGTAAGACAATGTAGTGATATTTGTCGCACTTGTATGCTTCTTCCTCCATCACAGGGCCTATCAGCTCAATGTGCCTTTTCTTTTCTGCTATCAAGATCAGTAAACTAGACAGCTTTGGATGTTTGCTCCATTTTGCCGTAAACTACGGGGGACCAAATAGTGTTTAAGAGTACTTATCAGACTGCCCAAACATTTGACCTCTTCAACTCCCGATACACCAACCTTCACCGTTCAAAGAGACTACTTCTAAAGCATCATTGCTCTATGTAAGACCATTCGTCTTGAACGTCTTCATACTTCTGTTCATGTGAAAAAACAAAATACGGCATAACAAATAGCTTTAGATATCAAGAATAGAAGGACAACTGAATGTATTGATTGCACACATTAAGCATGCAAAGTAACATGCATTGAAAAGTTCTAACTAGTATATCAGGAGTTCTAATCTATGAAGTACTTGCGGAAATTATCAAGATATTTTAAAACATTAAGTAAAGAGTCAAAAACAATTATAACCAAGAATCCGAACAAAGTACTCACATCAATATCAGAAGCAGTCCCTCTGCACCAGTTCTTCAATGTGACATAGGTGTTTTTGTGCAAAAACATAGGGAAAAAGATTCCGCAATGCTTTTCCCATTCAAAAAGAAACCCCACTTCTCTCAAATGGCCACTTTCAATATGATACTTTAATGTGGAAGCTCCGGAGCTAAGAAATAAGATGTCAGATGTAGGATGAAATGCACATTGCCGAAACCAGAGATCATTAATAGGTTGATGACGACGTAGTTTTGCTCCTTTCGACAAAAGTTTCAAAGCGCTGATATTATACTTCAAACTCCACTCACTAGTATATCCATTCGACTTTTCAAGCATCCATACCGAAATTGTCAGTTTCTCATGCCTGACATAACAGAGAGACCCATTTGACAAGGCAATACATCCTGGCGGAGGCTTACATTTGGTATTATTCTCTGAATTATTAGGTATGAAATTTTGAGGAGGGCCATTAATGATATAGGCTTTTGGAGATTTGAGGTCAAAGCATACAATCTCAGATGACATGGACAATCTATACACAACATTCCTCATGTAAACTGAGTGCCTGACCAACTGAAAACACTTTGGTACCTCTATTTGCACCTCATGTGTCATCCACTCTCCCGTTTGAGAACAAAAAATATGCATATACGGCCGCTGAGTACTAAGTGATGAGATTACCACCCTGTAATGGATGGACTCAGAGGGGTCAAAAGCTAGGGAGGCGTAAAGGGAAGACAAATGAATAGAAGGTGGAGGAAGAGGTACAGGCACACATTGACTGATAGCAGGGTTACACACAAAGAACTGGGGTTTAGGACGCTGGACTAGCAACATCAAACCATTGCAACAGTCTAAGAAATCGGGACCACGATGCTTAAATGGCAACATGTTCGCAAATGACATGCCTGCAAACTCAGTTAAAGCAAGCTTGGCAGAAGGGTAACCTTTGCAAAGGTGGGGTCTTGGTAGAAGATTGGCGCTGCCAATGTAGTGAATCGAATCAGAATGGGCCACAAGGTTATAGAGTCGGTCTACAGCCTCGGGAGGGGAGATTACGCTAGCTTCTGGCAAATCATCTGCTCTAATAACTCGAAAATAAACTCCGGAAACAGGAGCCTTGGCTGACAAAAGAGGAGCACAAACCTGGGAGATTATTCGATGCCATTCTTTGGACACACACTTGCACTTGAGTAGGTCTCTCCCAGAAAGTCTACATAGAATATCGACCAACAGGTCCTCACAAAAGGCCTCATAGCTATTTTCCCGACTAACCATCCTCCAAAACACATTAAAACAGAAAAGAAACAAAAAGAGATTGCTGATTAATAGTTAACTACAAAGAAATTCCTGACACGGTGTTGGGCCTATGGCCAAAACAAAGCGTAAAAAAGAATACATTCTTACAAGTGCAATAACTTTGATATTTCATATGAACAATTAATTAAAGTACATACACATAACTACATGAGACTTTTACTTCAGACTCACCAAAGATGTGAATTTTGAAGGCTCAAAGAGCTCAGCAGTCAGCACCACAAAAATTCACCAACAAATCCAATCCAGTGTGAACTATAGGCATAACCATACTGACATTATTGATGTAGGATCATGAATTTGTTCATAATTTTGTACTAAAACAACCAAAGTTTGGATCTTATGTGAAATTTCACTACACAAAATTCACCACCAAATCCATCAAAGGTGAACTATAGGCATAACCATACTAACATTGATGTAAACAAAAACAAATTTAATTAAAGAACATGAATTTGCTCATAGTTTCCACCACTCTCAGTAAACTAAAGTATGATCCCTTCATATAATATAAGATCAATCAGATAATAACATACCTGGGTGTACCAAAGCAACCAAAGATCTGAACTTTATAGGGGAATAAATTATATATTCACAATAAATTTAAGAGTCCCTGCAACCATGAATGTGAAATTCAATAAAAATATCAAAATTTGCCAAATTCAATTGAGTATCAACTGAGCAAACACATACCAGTGATGATGATGATGATGATGATGATGATGATGATGATTCCCTTGGCATTCAGAATGCACCAAATCTCCTCTCTTTAATCAGATTTGGAAACACAATCTTATTAGGGAGGTTTTTTTATTTTTTGGTAAGCTTCATTCTCCTTTTCTTTATCCCACGTTTGCAAGACTGGCCCAGACAGATGTCAGAGTTCAAACTGTGGATTTTACAAGTACTGTTCTTTTGACTTGTTCACAAATACGGAGTAGTTCATTAGTCATGCTTTCGAGTATATTACTCCATTCGTTTTAACGAGTATTGTTATAAGCAAACTTTTCGATGAGGTTTTATTTACAATTCGTCGATTATTAAATTAATTACAACTTACAAGATTTGCAAATTTGGATGTATTGGGAATTTGGGATAATTAAGGTGAGATGGAAATAGAATAAAAACAAACCAACTGTGCAAATCAGGAGGAGGAGCACAAAAAGCTGAAGTGTGCTGTTTTTGGTAAGTCAATTGTTTGTACTTGTACTGATGACTGTATAATTCCCTCACGCACGCATGTGAACAAGTACCGTCCTTTTTACTTTACTTACCAACTGACCACAATTGACCATACGTCGGTCCATACTCATGGTTCCATTTGACGTCATCAGTACTAAAATTTGTTATTTGTCATATACTCATATTCTACCACTTCAATAATGAAATTACATACGGATGATATTTAAGTTGTGACTTGTGACATAATTTGCAATGCTATCAACAAGGCTATGTTTGGTAAAACTAGCTGAAATAGTAGCTGAACGCTGAAATAGTAGCTGAATGCTGAAATAGTAGCTGAATGCTGAAATAGTAGCTGAAATATTAGCTGAAAGTTTTTAGCAGATAGTTATAGGAGTGTTTGGCAAAATTAGCTGATACAGAAGCTGATATATATAAAATTACATAAAAATGTATTAAATATTTTTAATGTCATTTTATTTTAGTAAACAAATGAGGGTAAATTAGGAATAAAATTATGATAAGCTAGCTTATTTTTTAATATGCTACCCAGGGTAACATCTTAAATAAGCTAGCTTATTATTTAAGCTAGTGGTATCACCAAACACACTTATTTGGTCAAAGAGCTTAAAAATCTAGTCAAATAAGCTACTTTGGCCAAATAAGCTAGCTTATTTGGCATACCAAACATAGCCAAAGGCTGTGAAAAGCCGAAAAGGTCAACCTCAACGATTTTGAAACCACTGAAAAGTAAATTTTACAGTGTTTTAAAAACTGGACCGGATCCGATTGGCTCGGAAAACCAGGGGTGGTCAAATCCGGTCAAAATCGGGTTGACTGGACCAAAACTCTCGGTTAACCTACCAGAACCTGGTAGAATCGACCGGTTAAGCTCTTTTTGTATATGTGTTAATATTTTTGGCAATATTTTAATTAGTTTATAAAAATCGTAATTCACGTGGTACCCTCGTATTTTACCTATTTGTACGTAATACCCAATGTTTTGCAAATATGTTCAAAATACCCTCGAGATTTGACTGTTTGCACACGGTACCCAAAACTTTAACTCTCTTTTTTTTAAATAAAAACTTTAACTCTCTTATTAACACCGTCAACCTTTGCTTTTAAAAGAAAAAGGTTAATTCACGTGGTACCCGCGTGTTTTGCCGATTAGGGGTAGTGGGGTGCGAGAGAAATTAACCCATGGAGTAATGTATCGTGTGCAGACTTTCCTTTTGGGCCGAGCCACGAGACAAAACAACTCGTGGACAATGGGCTGAGAAAGGTCCAAATGGGAGGAATTACGTTTTAACAGTTGGCTTATGAGGGCTGAATTATCGAAAACAGTTATCAGTGCAATAGTGCTGATAACAGAGGCATATGAGACATTTGTTGCCAAAATCTGGGGACAATTTAGTCAATCCATGTCCAAAAAATTCCACCACCAGTCACTATACTGCACCACCACTCCAACCACGGGTCAAAAAACGCATCGTCGCCGGAAACAGAAAACGGACCTTAACTTTCCGACGTTCGCCGTCGAAATCATTAGACACCCTAGGATGGGCGGGGTAAACCCTAGACCCAAAAAAATTAGAAAAATTGATGATTGTTAAGGGTGGCCGAAAAAAAGGTTTAGGGTTTCACTTTCCGGCGCCGCGGTAGCGGCCATTGAAGCTGGATCTAAACCACCAAGGGCAACAACGGTCAGAGCAGACCCCGATCTACGCGATGGTGGTGCGTGATGATGACAATGGCGATGGTGGTGCATGATGATGATGATGGCGACGGTGGTGTGTGATGATGGCGATAGTGGTTTATGATGATGGTGATGATGGTGGTGGTGATGAGGGTGGGTGTTGTTGATGATGATGATGAGGGTGAGACTTGAGAGTTGTTGATGATGAAGATGAGGGTGACGGCTGAGGACGGAGTAAACTATGAACAAATGACAGACAAAAACGAGGGAAGGAGAGAGAAAGAGTGGGAGAAGAGAAAATAAAGACTTGCAACCGAGAAGGGAGCATTTGTTAGGTAAGGTTTTTTTTTGTCTTATTAGGTTTTCAACACTGTTCTATTGATAACAGTTGTTGAAAATTCATGTCTTTATAAGATGTAATTATTTTTTTTAGGCAAATTTAATGAAAATAACCCAACGCTTGCAACATCTTTCTAGAATAATCCAACACTTCCACTTTAACAAAAATAACCCAACGTTTTACTATGCGTCACGCTAATATCCCGAACCTACTAAAATGAAATTTTTAGCACTCTAATTCTCAAGGGGTTACTTTCTATTTCACAAATTTATGATTTTTTCATTAACGATTTTTTTTATCTAGCTACATTGTTTTTAGTATTTTGCCTTGTTTGAAATTTAACTTTTGTCTTCATCATTGGTTAGATTGTCTAACTCTCCACCCCACTTTTAGTGGCCCCAGTTGTATTATTTTATCACATCTTCTCACTTTTAACTCATTTTTTACTTTTATTCGCAAATAATCGTTATAAGTTGAATATTTTTCCATATCACATATAATAAGTAGACATCAGAATTATAATATATTATAAATTTATTTTTTTTAATAAAAAAAATGAGTTTTTTGAGTAAAAAAAAAGTTATTTTTGATAATTAATTATTCTCGAAATTTATTGAGTTAATAAAATAGTTAAATCGTGATTGATTGCCGTAATTTGGTACCATATTACATGAGAGTGGGTGGGGAATCCGAGAGGACAGAAAGTTGTAGCTACCTACTTGTGTGCTGCAAATGGAGAGTTAGCTACATTAAATGTTGATGGAGAATTAACTTTCCATTCTCTTGAAACACACCACTGTGATGTTGAAGTTAACTTTTTCTCTCTCCTCACTCCTCAATAGTTAACTCTACATTTCATTGAAGCACACCAATGTACGTGCTCTTATATCTTGAAATTGACAAAAAATGACATGGCATGTGAAGAACTCAAAGTAGAGTTCTTCCATTACACTTGCCCTTAGTCGTCGTTCAGTTAACGCTTCCTAGTTCATCTATCCGATAAACTTTTTGAGTTATATATACAACCTCAAATTACTACAATAAGCAATATTAAGCATGCGTATGCTCTCAATCGAACCAGCAATAATGATTGACGAATGAATCTCTGATTGTAGTTTTTGCTAAATGGACATTGTGTGTCCTACAAGACGGTTACTGGATGACGATTCATGTTAGCCGACCCCAAATCATTTTGGGAATAAGGCTTGGTTGTTGTTGTTGTTGTTGTTGTTGTGGACATTGTGTGTCCAAAGTCGGGGGAAAACATACTGGATGTTGTTGATGATTCATTTGACAAGACGTATTACGAGAAATTGAAGTTGTTGGTCAAGGTGGATTCAGTTATGTGGTTAAAGCGAGGAATACAATAGATGGTAAGTTGTATGCAATAAAGAAAGTACCATTGCATGAGATTGGATACACCACTGGCAGGAGAGAAGTTGAGTATCTATCATTGCTTGATAACACGCATATGTCGGATAATGTGGCTGTTGGGTAAAGGATGAAATAGTTAGCTCTTTCGAAGAAGCGGAGGATGAGTTTGACAGTGAACAATGTGCAGCGTAATGTTAAATGAATTAAATTACAATAATCCATTGAAATGGACAACGGCCTATGGCACTCCACGGGCGAGTTCCATTCTTTCTTTCATTCTTAAACTGGAATCACGGAAGAAATCGAAGAACTTCTTGAGAATCCTACAAGATCCATTGAACAATCACATCGCCAATACGAGCATATTGACGATTGCTCGTTGAACAAGTAGGTGTAACTGTTGAGTTCCTTTGGATGTAACTACAGAACTTAAACATTTTGGAAAAGTATTAAATGATGTTAAATCGATCCATGAGAAAAGGATTCGTCACGGTCAAATCAATCTATATTTCCAACCTATCCTAGAAGGCGAAAACATCTATTTTGCACCCGAGTTGAAAAACAAAAAGGGAAAATTCACGTGGTACCCTCGAATTTTGACCGATTGCACATGGTACCCAATTTTACAAGTTTGTGCACATGGTACCCCCGAACTTATTACTTTGTGCACATGGTACCCCAAATAGTAACTTTCGTTAGATTTTTCCGTTAAGTGATGGTGTGTCAGTTGTTAGGTAATTAGTTAATTAAATTATAAAATTAATATTTTAATAAAAAAAATCAAAAAATTTCTAGAAAAATTGTTTTTTTAAAAAATATTCAATCTTTTTTTAAAAATACTAATTTTTCTAGGGGTACCATGTGTAAATGTTGTGATTTCAAGAGTACCGCGTGCACAAAGTGGTAACTTGAAGGGTACCATGTGCAAAGATTATGAATACTTTAATAAAATATATTTTTATGAAAAAAATACATTTTTATGAAAAAAAGGTTTTTGGATTTTTTGTTCATGAAATAATTTTTTGGATTTGTTTTTAAAAGTCTAAAATTTTTATTTTTTTAATTGAAAATCAAATTATATAACTTAATTAACTACTTTAATTAACCAATTTACCTAACAACTAACCAAGACATAATCATTTAACGGAAGTTACTATTTGGGTACCATGTGCACAAAGTAATAAGTTCAGGGGTACCATGTGCACAAACTTGCCAAGTTGGGTACCATCTGTCAAAGTTCGAGGGTACCACGTGAGTTTTCCGAAACAAAAAGCTCCATTTGGCAAGTGACTTATACAGCTTATGTATTATCCAATCATCCTTATGGTGTTGCTTGAGAATTTCACAACTGACTAGGAAAAATATGATTTTGTAAGAAAGTTCAAGGCAAATGCAAAGCCAACTGGTAGATACGATGATTTGATTCGGCAAATGGTGGAGGAAGATCCACATGGAAGACCATTGATTGAACAAGTCATTGAAGCTTATGAAAATCCAGAATGTTGTGAGTTGGTGACACGTGTTGGTTCTCCTTGAGGGTTGGGTCATGGTAAATTTTGAGTGTAGATGTTTAAATGTGAGGAAGTTTTCTCAAATTCTGATTCATACTGCCAATTTCATCTTTCACCTTGGTAGGTTGGTAGTGAGTCTCCTCCTCGGAAGCTCTTTGAAGTATTTGAACATATTTCGTGTGAGGTGTTCTTCTTTTGGCGAGGCTCATTGACAGTCTTATTACAACGGAGCTCCACAGATATAAGTATATCAGCATAGGACGTGAATCTATGTGTAGAATTTCATTCATATATTTTTCTGTTAGTAAGCCTAATTCTAAGACCGTATTTTCACAAAAGTAGTTATATTGAGCAGTAATGGATTGCGTTTGTTTTCTAATACGTACAAAATCTTCCATCTTTTGTGTGCCTACAACCCGCTACCCGCTTGAAAGGAAGGGTATCTTGTAAGGGAGGAAGAGAAGCAAGCAAGACACATGCTTCATCACGGCCATCAACCAAGTCTTCTAATGCAGCAACGAAGTCCACCCTACTCAAAGTTTAGAAAGGCTGCGAAGCACCAAGCCAAGAGTAGCAAATTTGGCCTGGCAAGTAAAACTAATATCTAATAGATGATGCAAATATATTTTCATGTTTTCTTTTTACAATTTGGTCATAGGATTAGCCTCAGTATTCCGTCGTCTTCCTTCTTCGCTCTGCCCATTAACGCTGACTCCATTGTCAATTACTTGTCGCATCAGCCACCGATGCACGACCAACTCTCCCCTTCCCCCCTTTCGGCTGGCCTCGTACCCACCATTAAAACAAATACTTTATTTTTTATTTTTTATTTTCTGAAATTGGAATTAATCAAATTTCTCAAAATCAAATTAATTAATGAAAAAATATTTTGAGTCGATAAAAAATTATTAAATTTCATAATCCGGTGTGGTCGGGTGTATAATAGGAACTTTTTTAACCATGGTTAAGAAAATAATCAAATGGCTAAAATTTATCTTATCCCAATTTAACAGTCATGATTTATTCATTATCCTAATTGTCAATACACAACTATAATTGATTTTTTGCTGGCCCAGACAGATGTCAAAGTTCAAACTGTGGATTTTACAAGTACTGTTCTTTTGACTTGTTGACAAATACGGATTAGTCCATTAGTTATGATTTCGAGTATATTACTCCATTTGTTTTATCGTTTACTCTGTATTAGAGAATTGTTATAACTTATAAGCAAACTCTTCGATGAGGTTTTAATTACAATTCGTCAATTCTGAAGTTAGTTACAACTTACAAGACTTGCAAATTTGGATTATTAGGAGACGGTCTCACGATAATTTATTGTGAGACGACTTTAATTGTTTAAAAAGTGAACCGTTTAACATTGATCGTGACCATTATATTGTTTTTAGTGATCTTGTTAGTTTACGATTTAACCATATAAATTGTGATTTAAAAGGGTCACAAAATATAAAGTTAGGCATAATTTATAAAATAACTCATTTACTCATTTTATATGGGGCATTCTTATCTTACATTAGACTAAAACAATCACTAAAGAAGTATAATGGTTACAAATAATGTAAAAGATGTTACCATTTATATAAAGTAAGATGGTCTTACAATAAATTAGTGTGAGACCGTCTCACACAAGACCTACTGCATCAATAATCCTTGATCATCACCAAAGCCGGTTCTTATCTTTTTACCTGAATCAACTTTTTTGAGATCTGATACATTTTTTTTACCCTAATCAACTTTTATTTTATTTACTGTGTTTCTTATTTTTATAATTAATTTATTTTTAATGAGTTTTGATGGTTTTTTTATGTAATTTTGGGGAATATAGGGATAATATAGGTATTTAGATAGGTTACGTTAGTAAAAAAAAATGTTGCGTTTAGCAATCATGAACAGGGGCTCCATTCCAAGATTCCGCCCAGGGCTCCCGATATTTCCCATACAGCCCTCCCTGAGATTACTATTTTGTGCATATGATATCCAAATAGTAAGTTCCGTTAAATTCTCCAGTTGCAAATGACAAAACATTACATCACCATAATTCCATGAACCATGTATGTATTTAGTCCAAATACTGAAGATTTTCTCATCCTTAAATTTAAGTAGGGTTGTGGAATTCTCAAACAAGAATTTATTGTTGGTCTCTTGCACAAGTCTTGGACAAGTTAACATGTGAGGTCACTAATTAAATGATAGTGAAGTCAATCTGACTCTTGTCTTCATAAAACTGTTCGAGGAGAAGAAAACAGTAGAAATTTTGAGACTAATGTAGCCTTATATTCAGTCATTTTCAGTCGAAAATTTAATTCTCACCCAACTTTAAAAAAGACAAAGAACCTAAATTTCCCACCTTCAATTATTCCTTCATTCTTGCACTTTTGGAAAAAGTATGGCAGTTGGGTTTTTCCTTGCTTGTGCAAACCCATTAGGATGATTATTTAAAGTTTATAAACAAACATACCAGAAAAAGTTATCGTAAAGTGGTGGAACGTTCATCACATGGCTAAAAACGTTACAAACTTACAACTACATCTATTTACTAGACAATAATCTACCCTTTATTCGTAGAATGGTATGCATTCATTTGAGCTTTTTTTGGGTGACTTTTCAAGTTCCACTATTTCTTTCAACTGTTTTTTGCTTGATTGCATTTATGTGATCAGAGATCATGCAAGTAGCATCCCAAAACCATTAACATCCAAAACAAAATTTTGGTTATAAAAAGAGCTAGCTAGAAGAAAAAGAATTAACAAATAAAGTTCTTAGCTTGTTTTAGAAGTGTTAAGGAGCAGCATGTCACAAGAAGATGGCTTATGCTTTACACCCACCAAGGGAAAATTTCCTCTCTGTATCTTCTTCAAGAATTTCAGGTATCTTGATTACTTGTTTTTCGACACGATTTGATCATATAAGTAAGTTGATGGTGTTGGTTTCATTAGTTTCATCTTGAATCAGAGTTGTTTTCCTTGTGTGATTGATTGTGAGGGTAAGATTGCGTACATCTAGACGACATTTCCAATAACTTTTTGGTGCGTTATGATCATAGGTTCTTGTAAATATGGAGGGTGCACTATAATATATTGATTTCAAGTCATCACAATCTTTGTTTTATTTTTTTGATTATGTTGTTTATTCCTGCAAAGTTAAAGATTGTGTACAATTTCTAAAGAAATGTTGAAATGAATATATGATCATCTAAACTTTACTATTTCTTATTACTACGACTTTTGGTGGCTGTCTTTATTATGGATTACACATGTGTATTGAACAATGAATCAGTGGCAACATTTTCTTGTAAATGAGTATGACGATGTTAGCCAACCCCAAATTATTTCGAGACAAAGTCTCGATTTTTCGTTGTTTGTACGTACACTTGTCTGATGGTTATGCTTAATTAGGTCGATGTTCAATTCGGATGATCTTGGTAAGGAAATAGCACAAATTGCATTTCCAGCTGCACTTGCTCTGACTGCTGATCCCATTGCTTCTTTGATTGACACAGCTTTCATCGGCCGAATAGGTTTGACCTTCATTTACTCCCTTCGTTCTTATCATTTGTTAACGTTTGGTGTGAATTTGTGAGATGAATTCAAACGAAAGGTTAACAAATGAAAATTATCAAGGAAATAACATACAAGTTATTAGGGAGAAGTCAGAGAAGTAATACAATCAGTACATGTAATTTTCGCAGGGCCGATTGAACTCGCAGCTGTTGGGGTCTCAATAGCTCTGTTCAACCAAGTTTCTCGCATTGCTATATTTCCTCTTGTGAGTGTAACAACTTCGTTTGTGGCCGAAGAAGACGCAATGGCGGAAATGAGCTCAGAAGAGGGTGTAATGCTTGAATCCAACTTATATAGTGACAGTGAAGCTAAGGAACTAATACTTCAATCGAGTACGCTACATTTTAGAATTTGAAACTGTCAAATGTTTGTAAGATCATTTCTTTGACACTGAACATCACAATCTATTTTTGCAATGTTATCTCCTTTGCAGATTCTAGTGAAAGTTGCTCAAAGTCCTTAGAAACAAACGGCTTAAGCACCGCGAACTTTGTTCCTCAAAGGAGACATATTCCATCTGCATCCTCAGCATTGGTTATCGGTGCCATTCTCGGCCTTGTACAAGCAGTTTTCTTAATTTCTTTGGCGAAACCATTACTTAACTTTATGGGGGTGAAGCCTGTAAGTTTGTGTGTGTGTGTGTAAGCAATGACATGTTTTATTTGTGTGTGGGAGAAAGTTCTGAACTTTGGTTTGTTTGCACTTGTTAAAACTAATTTCTGAACAGGACTCACCTATGCTACATCCAGCTAAAAGATACTTGACATTGAGGTCACTTGGTGCTCCTGCTGTTCTTCTGTCTTTGGCAATGCAAGGAGTTTTTCGCGGTTTTAAGGACACTAAGACTCCCCTGTACGCCACTGGTGTGTTTCGTAACTCAGCTAATATAAGCTTTCCTTGTTGATTTTCTCCTTGTGGATTACTCAACCAGCCAAACTCACTACTATACTTTGAATTTCAGTGGCAGGGGATGTTACTAACATTATTCTTGACCCGATTTTTATGTTCATTTTTCGGTGGGGTGTTAGTGGTGCAGCCATTGCGCATGTTGTATCACAGTACGTTCCGATGATTGTTCCCCAATATGTTGCTTCTTGCTTACATCTCTTTTTCTTTTATATTTTGGTAACTTTTGCTGATGTTTACAGGTACCTCATTTCAATTTTATTGTTCTGGAGACTAATTCAGCTAGTAGACCTAATACCTCCAACTCTTCGACACCTCCAATTTAGCCGCTTCCTCCAAAATGGTAAGAAACCATGAAAACAAATGGAAACAGCTCGAAAAAATAATGCTGTCTCGAGTCTTCATCAGCTGTGTTTTTGCAACAGGTTTTCTTCTGTTGATGAGAGTTATCGCTGTAACGTTCTGTGTGACATTGGCTGCTTCTATGGCTGCGCGCTTAGGGCCTACAACAATGGCTGCATTTCAAGTCTGCTTGCAAGTTTGGTTGGCTACTTCTCTTCTTGCTGATGGACTGGCTGTTGCAGGACAGGTCTAATTTAATCCATTAAGTTGTTTTTTTTTTTTTTTTTTTTTTTAGAGATTGTTCAATTATATTGCTTAATCTGAAATATGATTTCGATCACATTGCAGGCAATACTTGCAAATGCTTTTGCAAAGAACGACTTTGAGAGAGCGACATCCACAGCCTCCAGAGTATTGCAGGCATGCTCAATAAATACTTCCCTACAGTTGTGTATACTCTCATTGTCGTAAATGCCAGTAGTCGTGTTGCTGATTCAAGCCTTACATTTGCAGTTAGGTTTCGTGTTGGGGTTATTCCTTTCTTTCATGTTGGGAACTGGATTGAAGTTTGCAGCAAAGTTGTTCACTAATGACCCTGATGTCTTGCGCCTAATCAGCATAGGCATTCCGGTATACTTCCTTTTGCGTACCAGTTTTGCTCCATACATGTTTAGTACTCCATTTGCCGTCATCATGTGGATTTAACAGAGGAAATCTCCTTTGTTTGGTGTACAGTTTGTTGCTTGTACTCAACCCATCAACGCGTTGGCATTTGTTTTCGATGGCATCAACTTTGGCGCGTCTGATTTTGCATATTCAGCCCTCTCCATGGTATTAACACCAACATTCTTTTTTGTACTCAAAATGTCATAATTCGATCCCTAACTTTTTTTACACTAGATTGATCGTTACTCGACTTTGAATTCGTATGTGTAGGTTATGGTGGCCATTGCGAGCATCTTGTGCCTGTTTGTTCTTTCGTCCTACTACGGATTGGTTGGAATTTGGGTAGCTCTAACGATCTACATGAGCCTCCGGACATTTGCCGGCTTTTGGAGGTAAGTAATGTACTAATGTCCCACCAACTATCATCTGGCTCGTCCGATCCCTATCCGAACCTATCTAATACTATATATTAAAACCTGAAACCAAGTCTTTCCTAGGTTGACACTTGGCGTACATTAATTGGATAAAACATAAAAATAACATCAAATACAATTATCGGTTGGGATATGGTAATAAATTATCACAGAGTAGTATAGTATTAGCTAATTTATGGAAAATAATCATTATGCTAATTTATTAGAACAAAGATAAGCCAAAACTTTTCCTATAAAACGAGTATAAATTATATAAATATATAGCACGGGTGTGACACGAGCATGCAAACTAGTATAAATGTATTAAGATTACCAACTACCAATTCAATTACCATAAATCATGTGTCCTACTCTATGTCCTAAACTCTTAAGATATGTCCTACTAAAGTTTTAAACTCTGATTTATGTACGTAAGAGAAGACCACCAAACTGCTATGGTTCCTTAAATTCTAGCGGTGGGCTCACATTAGTGAGAAATTCGCGTGTAATAAGAACCATTAATGTACATGAGATTGTATTATTAATGTAATTAATGTTATTATAAATAACCAAGTTTTAATTAAATAACATTTAACCCCATATTTACTTTTTTCTTTTCTTTGTTTTTTTGGATAACCCCATAGTATATGTACGTAGAATTTATCCTAAATACAACTATCTATCTATCATAGATAGCATGTTACCAGTTAGGACCAATAGAAGATATCAAGATTTAGTGTGGTTTAGGCTGGTGTTTGACACGTAGGATTTAAGGACATTGTAACAACCCGATCCACCGTCCGTCGGAACACAACCCAATAAGATGGGTAGTCACCTCTTAGGCCCATATATCCTTTACGAACTCTAAAAGGCGAAGGTCTTGTTGGTAGTATGATGGTATGAATCTATATATCTTATTAAAGCAGGCTTTTTTTGAGCTCCCACAACGATTGGAAGTTTCTAGAATGTCTAACTTTCTAAGTCTAACTTTCCTACAACGATTTCTAGAAAGTCTACAACGATTTCTAGAAAGTCTAATTTTCCTAATTATACATGTATGTTACTTACATTTCCTACCTTTCCTAATTTTAATCCTACCATATATTATCTTATTAAAGCAAACTTTTTTTGAGCTCCCACAACGATTGGAAGTTTCTAGAATGTCTAACTTTCTAAGTCTAACTTTCCTACAACGATTTCTAGAAAGTCTACAACGATTTCTAGAAAGTCTAATTTTCCTAATTATACATGTATGTTACTTACATTTCCTACCTTTCCTAATTTTAATCCTACCAATATTAGAGAAATATTAGTAAACAGATTTTTTAATATTTTTTGTAAAATGAGGTTTATAATGAAAAAAAATGTCTACGCAGGCTAAATAAATGCAATTAATAGATCATATTAAAGGTTTAGATATTAATCTATTGTTGGTTCACATTTATCATCATGATTAGAAATCATTATAAAGAGACCCGTGCAACGCACGGGCATTAATCCTAGTGTGAATATATAATTAGAAACCTTTTGAGAAGTATGTTAAACACACATAGTATATACTATCGTATACAATACATGGGCCAGGGGGATTTTTTTTTTGTTCTTGTTTTTGTGAACGAAGAGTTTACATAAAACATGGCATGTGCATTACACGAATGAAGTCATGAGTCGAAACAGGTGGTTAAGTTATTCAAGTTTGGTTATAAATCGTAATGAGTTGGTTTTGTGCAGGATCGGAACGGGAACAGGACCATGGAGTTTTCTTCGGAAGTGAGTTCGGAGAAAACTGAGTTCGGAAATGTGGTACAATTGGTTAATTTATTAGTACGCTCACACCTAATTTGAGTTGAACGTTGTTTATACTTAGTCTTAGATCGCATGGTTGATTGTACAATGTAAAAGAAAAACCATTGTAGTAGGGATGCTTGATGAAATTAGATTAAACACTAAACAGTAGCCCTATCCCGCCTTTATCTCAACGTAATAGTGGATATGTGTATAATAGGCGCTTCCATCAAACACATTGTTTTTCATAAAAGATATGTGATGGGGCAAAGTTCGAACCTAATATCTCTTGCTCACTTTTTTTTTTTTTTTTTTTTCCCTTTTTAGATGATCTTGCTCAATTGTGTTAGCCCTAAATCATCACACAAATAACTATGCCGATCCTGATTATATGCGAAATAATAAATAAACTAAATCATGGGGGTATGCCCCTGCCTAGGCTTACTAAGATCCGCCACTGATTACGATGGGTTGTTTACATAGCAACTTGAGATTCTCCGTAGTGAACATTTGTCTTTTAGATTTTAATTTTCCAGTTTTTAAGACATGACAACATAGCTCAACATAATGGCATGTAGTGTAGTACTAAATGGATTAAACAGTTGCATTCTGCCTCAGTAAAAAAACAGTGTTTGTAAATGGCATGTTGAGGTAGATGATGAAATCTAAAACTCAGGTGCATTCTGCCTCAATAAAGCCGGAAGGGAGTACATGTTGAACCAGAAAGCTGACTGTCGGGTGCTATTAACGTGATCAGCTGGTGATTAATCTCCTTCAAAAATTAACAGTCTTGGTAAATATTACGACGACAGGCAAGACACCTCTTTGTTCCAAGAGTCACCGTGTTTTGATTCTCTCTGGACGATTTAGGAAGAAATGTGTGAAGAGAGTTCACCAGCATCCTACAGTTGCAGAATGGTCTTTTGTCCACGAGATGTGTCGAGTAGGATGAGCAGAAATCAGGAAATCGGCAACCTCATTTTAAGTGATCAATGTTGTGCCGTTTTTCTTTCCCTTAATGTTATGTGGACAGTTCTCTGAATTCGTAAGTTCAGTGATCAATTTCACATCTAAGTATGGACAGTATCTCGGAATCTTGTTGCAGAAGTTTAGTGAAATTCGCGATAAACAAAACAGTGTGACGACACTCCCAGACGCACGCCTGGGATATGTGGCAACAATTCGAGTAGTGTATTCCAAAGATTGATATGGAGTGCTATTAGTCATTCTCTTGTTTTTTTTCCTATGTAGTTCGATGAAGAGGATACTAGAGGGGCTGACTGATAAGCTTTTGGTGAACTACCAAATTTCAGTCGGGATCCTCTGTCCCAACCCCCTGTCCCAATTCCTGTCCCACTCCACAAAAATGTGACACGTTGCATTTATTGAAAAAAAAAAAGAACTCCTCTCTTCTTCCCTGACCCTCTTCTAAAGTTCTAACAGACCATCCATCTCCATCTCTTCATTCTTCATAACCCATACACCGAATTTTGCATATCCGATCCGGCTACAGCATACCGATGGCCACCGCCACCGCCACATCCACAAGCAACAAACACCCCCTAAAAGCACCAGTTAAGCCCATGAATAAAACACTCCGGCCATGCGTGACACCCGACCGGACTTTACTCTTGAGTTGTGATGAATCAAGGTGTATGGCTCAACAGTATCGGTGGCGGTGGTGGTGACGGCGACATTATTCTGGTTGATACTCCATGGATTATGTCGTGTTGATCAATTACATCATTCCTAACAAGATCTTATTAAACTTTTACTGCATTTTCTGAGTTTTTATTTTAGTTTATTTGAATTTTTTTTAGTTTAATTCTTCTGGATCAATTGATGAAATGATGGATTGAGATTTTGATGAGGGAAAATGGTTCTGATGAGTGAGAACTGATGGAGTGGTGCGTCTGTGCGTGAGGATGGGATTGAGTTTTTTTTTTTGTTTTTTTCTAAATACAACGTGTCGCATTTTTGTGGAGTGGGACAGGGTTTGGGACAGGGGGTTGGGACAGAGGATCCGGACTGACCAAATTTCGACCTATAATGACAATTGTGTATAATATCAGTGTTGTTGATCTTTACCAACAGTTTTTTTTTTTTTTGTTTCACACATTTTTTTTTTTTTGATACAAAAGAGCAGATAATACTGCGGGGGTGGGGATATGAGGATTCGAACCCGGGACAACTTCCGGGCAGGTTATGCTTTTGTTTCACACATTTCTCTTGGAGTTACTTGGTCTTATAGCCCGGCCCAATCGAATATAATTCTCTAGTCATATACGGATCGGAGTAACACAAGTTAAGGCTATGTTTGGTATGCCAAATAAGCTAGCTTATTTGGCCAAAGTAGCTTATTTGACTAGATTTTTAAGCTCTTTGACCAAATAAGTGTGTTTGGTGACACCACTAGCTTAAATAATAAGCTAGCTTATTTAAGATGTTACCCTGGGTAGCATATTAAAAAATAAGCTAGCTTATCATAATTTTATTCCTAATTTACCCTCATTTATTTACTAAAATAAAATGACATTAAAAATATTTAATACATTTTTATGTAATTTTATATATATCAGCTCCTGCATCAGCTAATTTTGCCAAACACTCCTATTACTATTAGATAAAAACTTTCAGCTAATATTGCAGCTATTAATTCAGCTTTCAGCTACTATTTCAGCATTAAGCTACTATTTCAGCGTCCAGCTACTATTTCAACTAGTTTTACCAAACATAGCCTAAGTACTCCGTAGTTAACAACTGCAATATCCCGGCTAAACTACTGTAGCTTGAATGTCACGACTCACGACAACTCGTTGATCTCTCTGGCTGTACACTTGCGATTCAACAACCGGTAACTACAAATTTCCTCCTACAGTTTTCATTAATTCATTTCGATAAATTATTGTACAAAAATCATACAGATTCTTGTCAATAATTTTAGAAACCCTAGCTTAGACGTCTTAAGTAATTGGCAATTTACCATCGACGCAATTTGACGCATTTTGTAATATGTCGATCATGTATCATCTTTGAATAGTGCAAATTGCTGATTGATTATTGTACGTCGTGTTATTGCATTTTTGACAGGGATGAAAATCGCGGAATTTTGAAATCAAACGCATTTTTTTCGTGTAGAAATTGAATGGTGCGCAAAGTTACAAAATGTCTTTGTTGTCTAAGCATCAGCAGGTTGATGTTTCGGTAAGTGTTCGACCATTATTTTTTCATGGTTCTATCCTTCGCATTCGTGCCTTCCACACTATATATCAAACATGTTCTAAATTAAAGGATTAAGCTTGGAATTTTTGGTGCGGGAGAACTGATTATTAAGTTGAGCGCTAGGGGCACACGAAACTCGTATTGCCTTTAATTACCTTCGATTGATAAAATAAAACCTTTCATCGATCTTTTTTGTTTTTGATTTTGATGAGTACGTAGTATCCAAATTGTCTGGTTGTTGAGCTATTTGAACTACTATTAAGAAGTGAAAAATGTAGTGGTTTATCGTACTTATCTTGTAGTTCATACGTAGCAAACATTATTAAAATTAAGAACGAAGGGAGTAGTAGATCCTATATTTCGAATGTTAATTTGTTTTTTTATTTATTATTCTAGTGATGAACTTAGCTCTAAGTTATTTACTAATCAGTACTCCATTACTTATTGCAACTTGGTGAAAACAGAATGAACATAATCATGAGAAGCACCTGCCCTTCTTCCAAATTGCTTATTTCTCTCCCCTTAAATTAAGGTTACTTCAATTAGTCATATATTGCCCTCTATCTAGGGCATCATTGCCTTTCCATTTCTTTATTTCAGCAGGTGATTTGCATGTTTTTACCACAGTAGAAACTTAAAGAAGGCTAAAACAAACTCTAAAAATTTATGAATAATGCAACCTAATTTTGCTGGTAGTGCTTTCTTAATAACACTTTTTTGGCCGAAATTTTTTATAACAAGTTATACATGTATCCGTAATCTCATCTCAATACGCCTAATACATTTCACGACACATTTTTGACCTATAGGTTCCAAATTTTGTTATATCGATGACCCGTCGACCGTCGTATGAACTTGAAAGCTTTTGCTTATTTAACTTTTAGAACAATTGAGCTTCTTAGCTAGCTAGGGAGTTTTATTTTGGTCTGCAAGAAACAATAGAATATACGTGTATTCCTTGAATTGGGCATGCCACTCATTAAACTTGAACAAGAATGTTTGCTTGCCTAGGATAAAGACTTTGGTCTCACTATAGTAAAGAGAAAGCATCAGAAAAAGTTACATTTCTCTTGGAGTAGCTTCAATGGTATCTCTACCACTTTTTTTTATTTTTATTTCTATTTTATTTCTGTATACTTTTTTTTAAACCATTCTTCTTCTGGTCTAATATTCTGTGAATATATTCTCCTGATTGTACCAAAATAGAATTAAAGTGCTTGCATTTCTTTATTTCAATATAAAATCTAGTATGCAAAATTCTTAAATAATTGTCAAATAATGAGAGCATGAGAAAGTTTTAGTCTTTTTTGTGTTTTTGAGTAGCTTACATGTTATCCAACAAACTTTTTGACAAGTTTATTTTGGACCTCTGTTTATTTCTGTAAAGTACTAGTAGTATGTTACTCCATGTCTTAGGGTGTGACTTTTTTCTTGCTGTCTCACTCTTCCTGGATAAATTATCAAGAAATGTCAGTACCCAATTATTGATTAACAACGGGCGGGATTAAGCATATTGCTTTGAGACACGTTTAGAATTTATTAGGTTTACGAGCAACTCAAAATCGACACGACATGAACGAGAATGAATAAACTCGAAATGACAAGAAAGTTTAGCACCAACATGGATTTGTTATGGATGAGTATGTTTTGTTGTTAGTCCAAAGTCCAAACTTTCTAGGAATGAAAGAATGTCAACTTTGCATGTTTTTTTTCTCTTTAATAACTTTGTGCAAATGAAAAGTGTACTAATTATGTAGTTTAAGTGTGTAACACATGAAATCAATCCTCTTCAATCTTCATCACCAAATTGAACCAACACGACGTGTCTGCCTGGGAATCACTTCTATTAAATTTCCAAGTGCGTACTTTTTGCATCTAGAAAAAAGAAGATGTTTATGACTATCTAAAGCAAAGAAAAGTTAGATTTCAAACTAAAGAACAAGGGCTGTTCGATCGATCTGTTGATTAAGTTCCCTAAATTTTGAGAATTTGTATGGATAAACTTTTGGGGTTTTGTCAATTGAAATTTCCGCCACAAAAGTTTTTTGGCGCATTATACTGAAAGATAACGAGAAAGTGTTAGTCGTCTCAAAATATTTGGCGAGACTAAACTACTATATGCATGTGTTCAATAAATTAAACTTTTGAAATACTGAATAGGATATATATACATTGTTCGCAAAATTGTCAGTTTCAATTATCTGAATTTTAGTGTTGCATCTTAGCTTGATATTGCTCCCATCGATCAGTGTCTTTCATGAACGTTGAACATGTCTTCAGAGCTTTCTTTACGCTAGAAATGAAGGGCCAAGAAAATTGTTAACTTTCTTATACTTTATTTGTAGTTCATACTTGCAAAACTTTAGCATTCCCATCTGTAAAATTTGCTTTTTAATTAATCCAACTGTTACCGTCAATAAGAAAGCCGTATTTAGTTTCGACATATTGGAGATTTGATTGATTCAGATGAGAAATTTACGTACTTAACATTCATCGTATGACTTAAATTCACATTTGATAAATGTAACCCTAGCTATTCCGATCTATCCGTTTCATTACACTTTTTTCAGTTAGCTTGAATATACAATAATATATATATATAACATTTCTTTTGATGCATGCTATTCATGTTTCATCGTGTTTATTATGCCAATTACCGTTCGAAATCTGTTAGTTTAAGCCAGTGCAAATAACTGCATGCTTGAATCATAATGCAAATTGTAATAATGTATGATCAACTAAAATCAACCTAAAAAAGAACGTAGTCCACACATATTATTATTAGTGCAAAGTTACTAGTAAGGTTTTTGCATATGGGGTCCCATTTTTCATACTTGATTTCTTCGTAGAATTCCTCATAACTACTTGATTATATAATCCAGGTGATCATGGAGGATAGGATGTCCAAAACCACAAAAGTAGTGATTGTATTGATGAAGCTTCGACTGGTTTGTCTGCAACTCTGATCTAACTTATATGGAACTGTTTATTTTGAGAAAGATTCATACATTTCAACTCTTTTCATCGATCTCATGTTTTATACGTACCACCTTTCTATGGGTTATGGCAATAATTTGCGACACATTTATCACATATTGGAACCCACCTTCTGATGTTATAGACTTAGTACATCACTTTATTTCTTATGATAATTTACTCTTTTTGTCCAACAATCGATCTGATGCTTTAAACAAGTGCATAACTATATACAAAGACGATAATATTGCTAACATGACTGATAATGTTATTCGTTGTTATATATATGTTCACAACGAGAATTGTTGGTCGTACAAATTAGAGTCGAATTGATCGAAAGAGTTATCTTAACATGTGAATATAAGTTAATACACTACTTATGTGTTCCTCATATGAATACCCTTTACTGCGCAATTCTTTGGTTTGGAGTTACGCAGAACTTTGTTTGTGAGAACCTTATACTCTCCCAACTTAAACTTAGCTTGTTTGAAATCGATTTGTTAGCTTATCTTTGCTTCGATATCATGTGAAAGAACTAATATAGCTAGTGTCTAAGCGAGCTCCAATCACAAATGATCATCTTGGCTTATGATGATTTTTTGATGCGTGGTGTGACAATAATCTCATTAAGCTATAATTATTACTATTTCTCACCCTCTTCCCCTTAACTTCAACTACACGTGTTAAGCTAATACATTTGTGATCGAGTTTAATAAAAATTAAACAAATAACTTACAAAAGCAAAATAAAAAACCTCAAAAAAGTAACAGTAGTATAGATAATGTGTTTTGGAAGCAAAAATCTTAGGCTTTGGTTAGAAAACAAAGTTTTGTAACTCACGCTGCCCTATCACCCCTCCTCCATATAGACACTTTTGATATGAATGATGATTACCGTGAAGGTGAAGAAACCACTCTCTTTCTCTCTCTCTATCTTGGCAAAAGACAAAGCCATGGAGTCAAAGACAAGACCTCCTTCCCCTCTCTCTCTCTCCTCTTTCCCTTTTTCCCTGCCGCGGATCTTCTGCCCCACTTTCGTATGAATCGTATCTTATTCTACGTACCACACCAACTGAATAATATGCAAAGAATACACAAACTTTGATTTACCAAGAAAAATAAACCTAAATAAATGTATATTGTCATATCTTAGCATCTGATGTAATTTAGTACTTGAATACAAAGTGAGACAGAAGATTTTCGACACTTTTTATTTTTTTACTTAGGTCCTCCTCCAAACCGTTTTTCACTTGACCCATCAACCAACACTGTCCCCTCCTCTCTCGTTCTCTCTCCTCTCACTTCCTCTTAATCTAAGCAAACCCCACAAACCCATCAACTTCATCATGATCATCACTGCCACTATATTATAGTAGTACCATATCATAATATCATATCATATCATATGATATAACCCTCATTTCATACACATATATACACCTTTCTCTTTCCCAACTCTTACATTTCTTTCTGTACGTTATTACCATACACTACTACTATTACTACTACTTAGCGTTTAATCTTTGTGGGATCGTTTACGATGAGGAAGCCGGCCGATCCTACAGGGAAGAACGGTAATAGTAATGGTAATGGTAATAGTAATAATGGCGGAAATGGTGTGAAGCTTAGAAAGGGTTTGTGGTCGCCTGAAGAAGATGATAAGTTGATAAATTACATGCTTACGAATGGACAAGGTTGTTGGAGTGATGTTGCTAGGAATGCTGGCTTGCAGAGGTGTGGTAAGAGTTGTCGACTTCGTTGGATTAATTACCTCCGCCCTGACCTTAAGCGTGGCGCTTTTTCGCCTCAAGAGGAGGAGCTCATCGTTCACCTGCATTCCCTCCTCGGAAACAGGTACTTATTTCATCATCGTAATTTCGATGAATAATGTTTTTGTACCACCTGGTATGTATTCGGGGTGTCCATTATTATTTCATCATCGATATATGCATGCATATCTTCCTCTCTCACCTGACCTTAAGTTTGCTGTTTTATGGGGTGTAATTTGCAAATGCAGTGGCTGTGTTTTAGGAAGTTTATTCATACATGATTGCTACTATGCCATATTCGATCACGTAAACATAATTATCAAGGGTGATCAAACGCGAGTTGAACAGACTAAAATAATATAACTGGGGTGAAACCGAAGTCAGTATCGTCGTGTTTGGTTTTATGTAGTCATTCATTTGGAATTTTTACCAAAATTATCCTTTTTTCTTATCAAGGTTATTGGTTTCTATGAAAGAGATAAGTTAACGTGAACTACAAGATTAATGTTTCAACATTCAATCAATGATATGGTGTTAACTTGTACCAAAAAATAAATGATATGGTGTTAACGAGTGACAATAGTTGAAGGCGACCAACGATGCATTGAGTATATAGTTATAGCTTGAAACGTACATCTTCAATTTTTGGTATGTATCAAATTGGTTGAGCATGCATATACACCGATCGAATAGATGAATTATTCTTGTTGAGTAAATATGTGTTGTAATTAAACTAGGCCCGACAAGAATTTTCACCCCCTTTTTTAACAGTGAAGTACGAAGGATTAGTACTATTTAGCAGTACAACGTAAGTGGTTCCGAGTGCTTATATTAAAAGCTTAATGTAAGAGTAAAAGGCAAGACAACATCTATATCTTATAAATGTACTCCATTTTATTGTATTCTTTACATCTGGTTAATATATGTGAGAGTAATTAACACGGATGTAAAAAAATTCACGGAAAATCTTCTAAATGAAGCTTTTTAGTCCGAGAATAAGTTCATCTAGTAATCAAATTAATGTCTTGCTTTCTCTTAACCCATCATTGTTGTTGTCTACTGTTTAATCTATGTTAAAATCAGTTAAAGTTAATTCACTCATGATCAAATCTGTAGATTTGTCTCTCTAATCTTTGTTCAAATTCTCTCATTTTTAAAAGTACTTTATCCTGAAAAAGATCAATCGTTTGATCTTGATTCATTGTTCCTTTATACTACAATAACATATTATGGTTTTTATTTCGAGATATCGCGCTTTTGATTCGAAGAAGTCGTAATTAATTATGCTTATAATACACATTTTAAATATCCAATATTCGCCCCTACATCGAATGATTTTCCGGTTTAATTTCTTCTCTTGACTTGGAGACCCTAGTAGTACGTTATTCAGACTCCTTTTCTTGCCTTCAATTTGAACTTTGCTAGGATAGTACGTGGTATGTTATATGTAGGTGAAGTATATGTGAAAATGATGTGATTTTTCAGTCAACTATTATACCTACTGATGGAAAATCCGTTGTCGTTGTCGTCGTCCTCGTCGTTTATTAGAGCTAGCTAAGGACTTGATTCTGTGTCCACCTAAGTTGCTCTAAGACAAAGGGATTAGATTATGACATGAAAATGAAATCTCAATATGCAATGCAGAAATTATCGAAAATTAATTACAGTTTGATTATAACATTATAAGTGGTTAATTATTGCTAATTGAAATGTAAATTGACCCTACAAAATAAGCAATGTCGTAGTTACATTATGTTGGTTGGTGTAGCACATGGTCTGTGATACTTGCATGAAACTATATCTTCTGTATGTGGGAAGCCTTAGCTTGCTGAAAGAGACACTAGTTTTTCTGATATGATATTGCTCTTTAATTTGAGTTGAAGACACTCCATCAATCTTTTTAATTAAATTCCTTTTCAACTTAACATATGTCATGCATGCAAAACCATGCATATTTCTATACTACAACTTGAGATAGATTATGAACGATGTTTTGATGAGACGGTTTGATGCTGAGACGTGCTTATTGAAGGAGTAGAACTATCAATATTGAACTTCCGCACCTGAAACATCTTATCATATAAAATTACGCTTTTTCTACATCTTTCTATGTTAAGCAAATCTTTTGTTTTTTTGTAGCGAGCAGTTTGACATTTATACGTGATTAGATTTTAGAGTGACTTGTTATTGGAGAGCCATCTCATCTCACCATCAGATTGTCACAACCCTGAATTAAGTTTTTACGCAACTTATTTTCTAGTATGACATTTGATTTTTGTTGATTAAACAGGTGGTCACAAATAGCGGCTCGTTTGCCTGGTCGAACCGATAACGAAATAAAAAACTTCTGGAACTCAACCATAAAGAAGAGGCTCAAGAGCTCCTCAAGCAACTCATCACCAAATGCAAGTGATTCATCGTTGTCGACGGAGCAAAGAGACGGGACGACGTCGGCCGCAACGGGATTGATCATGCCTATGCATAATCAAGAACAAGGTATCATGGCCATGTACATAAACAACTCCTCAGCCACATCAACATCAATATCATCATCCATGCATCAATCTATGGCTAGTCTAACAACTCATCACACTAATGTCATAGAACACTTACCCAATATGGTAAGTCACCATAGTGCTACTACACTTGGGATGCCTACTAATGGAAATAATGGGTATTTAGATGGATCTTCATGCATGAGCATGGCACCCATACATGACATATGCCATGGTGATGAAGGGATGATGTGTGGGAGTTATGGGATATTGGGAGGTCATCACAACTATAATAGTAATAATTATGGTTTATTGCATGGGGAACTCTCTATTCCTTCATTGGAGAGTATTAGCATTGAAGAAAATGCTAAGATTTGTGGTAATAATATGGTTTTTGGTAGAAACACTAACAACCACCACAACCATAATAATGATTTTGACAACAATATCAGCAATGATAATCACCATTTTGATGATCATAACAACCACATAATTAGCAACTTGAACACCACAACCACCCCTCTAACCAATTGCATCACCAGCTGTAAGAAAACGGATCACCACACGGTCGCAGGGTTTGCAAACCACTGGGATGGAGGAGAGGATAATTTGAGATTGGGAGAGTGGGATTTGGAGGATCTTATGAGGGATGTTACTTCTTTTCCGTTCATTGATTACCAAGTTGAATAACCTAAACCTCCCATTGTTTCCACCCTTCAATTTTTTTCTTTTACTTTTACCTACATTTCCCTGAAATTTTACTGCCATCAATCCTCAATATACCTCATACATATATGTGCACTTGTAAGCTATAATTAGGTCATTTTTCTATAATCAATAAGGATCAACACAAAAGTTCATAATAGCTTAGGTAGGTTCGTGATACATTTGTAAGATACTTTGCTGATAGCTTACTATACATGTCGATATACATTGTAACTAAGGAGCATGTACTCCTATATATTCTTGGGATACCGATTCTTACACTCCCAAAAGCTGTTTTTTATTCTCACGTGTGAGAGTGCAGCTTTTTCAGATGCATGCCTCACTCACGAACGAGAGTAAGAACGAATAAGCCATAAGCTAAGAGTGTAAGAATTAACTCCCTCATTCTTGATCAAACCATGTAAGTTCCAAATAATGTTTCTTGTAATTGTGAAGGAGATATATGTGAATAGTCATAAAGAGTAATTAGTTGATAGAAACCCTAGCAATGTACTTAAGGATTATCATTGTACAAAACAAACTATGTTTGAGACAATGAGACTGAAAGTTTGTTATTAGTGGGATGCAAGTTATTGGTTGAAATGCATGACATTCATTCTTCTTCTCTCAAATCAAACAATCATTATCTTCTAGTGTGTTTAATAACTTTGACAATGGTGGACATGTGATTTAACTGTGTGACAAAAAGTTCTTATTGGACTTGGTAGTTGGTTACTTGGAGTAATTATGATGCGCTTTTACTTTAAACACATTGATTTCAGTGAAGATATACATAGTAGTGTTATTATGGTGGATAATTTGTGATTTAACTGATGTTAAAATCGTAATGCATGAGAGCAAAAGCTTACAAGTGAATGACATCAGATAAAATGTACGCAGTGCACATAAAGTTCGCATACCCTAAAGAGGGTCGAACGTAGATTAGGTTAATATATATGTACCATCTAGTAACATTCCATCGATTATTTCTAACGAAGTTAAATGTGATTGTTTGACATCAAGGGAAAATGTAGAATTTCAACTTTGTATAACTAACTTGTCCAATGTTTTCAATGAATTTAATCTCCATGGATGTAATCTTTGGATAGTGATAGGGCGATTGATACATCCATAAAGCTAAGGCTTTCGTAAAACTGAAGCCTTGCCCTCGGAATTAAACAACCTACCAAATGCGTTGCATGGATTTACTTGCGCGCTGCTGTTATTAATATGGGAGAAGTCCAAATTTTGATTAAATGATACGTTACCACAAGCTGTAAAAACTACTCCGTAGTAGGTTTTGCGTAACACTATCTTATGGTTAAAAATGTTAAATAGAGCTACTTTCTCAAGATCTTGGTGAGTGAATTTTCATTATGATCAATACTAGATCGAAAGATTATTATGAATTCTTACTTGACCGACACAAAACGACATAAAAATATGCGATGGAATTAAACTTTGAAAATTGCAAAAATGATTGTAATCGATGGAGTAAGACACAAAACGAAGACAACACAGGTCAAAAGTCAAAACAACCACTTCCTTTGTGTGACCCAAACTGGTTTTGCAAAGCCATCTGATACTGAGCCAGTGGCCCAGTGGGCCTAGTATTTCCTATCTTCACAAGCCCAATTCCATGGTTGTTTTCTCTTTTTTCTCGTTTGACCCAATCTTGTGCTCGGTAACTTTCTCATTTACTGTTGACACCGATAAAATTACCCCCATTTACCAGTCTTAACGGTTTTTAACTACTTTTGCCTGCATATCTCCGTTGACCGTTGGTCTCCCTGTTCAATCTCCGATAATTCCGAAATTGCCCTTCATCAGTCATCAATCATCACACCCTACATTGAGCTGTGCGACCCGATACCAGCTTTCTTGTATTGTTTCTCTTATACCGTACGTAGCACGTTGTTTATTGTGACTTGTGAGCATGTGTTTGAATTTGTACACGACACAACGTAATTAAGGGTCTCGACTGCACATATTACATACACACAAGAGATAGCTCTTGTTCTTTTAGGGGTCGTTTGGATAACATAATAATTAAATTCCTGTAGGATATAGATTATCTCGGGAAATGAATTCCAATGGTAAATTCCCGGGAATTCGCCTTACAACGTTTGGATAGCATCTAGGAATTTAGAGTTCCTTGGAATTAATTTCCCATAATTTGTTTGGTTATCATACACAATTCCTTTGCTTAATTATTAAAATGGCTAACTTACCCTCTATTAATGTAGCTAAAATAAACATAAAATAACTAATTAAAGGGTAAAGTAGTAATTTTATATATTTTACACCATAGGAATTGTGAATGACCATGGGGGGGCTAGGTAATTGAATTCCTATGCTTCATAGGAATTAGAAATTCCCATGGAATTTCCAATTCCCCTACTTCTTCAAAAATTGGTTATCCAAACAACCCCACAAAAACCCAATTCCTAGGAAAATGAAATTCCTATGGTTTTTGAGGGTATCCAAACGACCCCTTAGGTTATCCTACCCGTCTCAAATCTAGACTAAACTGGATCGCAAATTATACCATGCTCCCGGGAGCACAAGGAGCATGGTGGTCCTCCTCACAATAAAGGAGTGGGGACCACACTTAAAATGATTTTCATTTTTTAATATGTGGTCCCCAGTCATCTATTGTGAGGAGGACCACCATGCTCCTTGTGCTCCCGGGAGCATGGTATAAGCACTGAAACTGGATGGTGCAAACTTAAAAGTTAATCCGTATTTTTTTAACAACAAAGAGACAAATTGACAACCACCCTAGTAATTACAATTAGTAAACAAATTGTAGTAGTTGGAAGGATTAGCTTGGCAAATTAGGTGTGATAATGCAAAATCAAGTCCCCAAAGTCGTCGAAAAAGCGTCCAAGTGCATCTATGCCTTCTTTCTCATCAATAAGTCTAAAGCTTGACCATCAAGCCACTTGATATTTTTCCTTCAAATATTTATTTTGTGGACATTCATGTCTATTATTAGTATTATGATTTCCCTCAACTAACACTCAACACAAAACAACCATTCAATTTTGATAGATATACAATTAATACATACAATTATCCCTATATCATAATTTTGCGTAAGGGTCACTATATATAGGTCGATTGCAGGTTTTCTGTATAGGATCGATCACCAAAAAACGTCTGTATCATTCTCATTGCTCAAACTCGAAACAACAATAATAATGTTGCAATTGGTGGTGCTAGGAGCGGCGTTTACAACTCTGCCACTAATATTATTGATCCCACCCATGAGAAGGTTTAGTTTGTTCGTGAACAAGTTTGAAGATCTTCTACGAGACGTGACTTCTGAAGTGTATGCTCGGCTCGAGTTCGCGGCTTCTCTCGTCCTTGCTGCTTCAAACCCTCATTCTACACGCCCTGCACACTACTAATAGTTTCATCTTGAATTTTCAGCTCCACAGATGAAATCTTCATATTGCTCTTATTGTTCAATTTGGTGCTCATATACGGAGTAACATTATTAGATGTATCATGTATTCATGTATAGTATGTCTTGTAAATCACGCATGATCATGATGAGTAGCTAGGATCTTGTAATTCTGTACGAAGAATTTTCAACTGCATTGAGAAATTGAGAATGAGGAGTTTTGAACGTTTTTAAATGTTGAATCTTATTCATCAAGCTTTCGTTCATGGTATCTAAGTCAAACTAGTATTTGAACAATGTACGAAACGATTCATATAAATGTTGGTACGTGGTATCGACCCGATTAGCTAAATTCATTAAACCATAACGAGTTTGTAATGGCGTTTTAAGTGCATGATGAGATAATAACAAGACTAAACTTAGAAAACAAAAAGACAAATAACCTCTCATCATTTAGCCTAAATTATAGACACATTTCGTTCAAATCCATTTTCCTAACATCAATCGGGCTAAACAAGTTGGACTACCACTACCTTTAAGAAGCCTAAATTTATTTTATCGGAATCATACACACGCTAAAATTCCTCGAACCACAATTCAAAAAATCGCTAAACCGTATTCTTCTCGATAATTAATTTAACCCGCGCCTGCCCACAACGGTTTCTAACTCCGCAATTTGACATTCCAAAAACAGAAAGTTGAAGAAGAGGATAAACCCTCCCAAAACCACCCAAAAAAAGAAAGGAAAAAAAAAAAAAACTCAACGCCGGAAAAAATGGCGGTCGCCGGCAACATCTCCGCAAATTCTCTCCCTAAAACGTTCTCTCTCCTCTCTCACTCACCTCGGTTTTCGCGAACTTTCCCTTTCTCATTCTTTCTCTCTCCTCCACCGCCAATTTCTCTTTCTCTCTCCACCAAATTTCGCGCCGCCGTTCTCCGTTCGCCGGGAAATAAGCAAGGACAGCAAGACGACAACTTTGAGGAATTCGAGGAAGAGGACGACGAGGAGGAGGAGGAGTTCGTGGAGTACGAGGGGTATGAGAGTGAAACGAATGATGAGAGTTTCGCAATTGATGAAGATGAGCTTGAAGCTGAAGCTAGGGTTGCTGTTCAGGAACTTACTAGGTCTCTTTCTCGTGAATTAACCATCGGTATGCGTTATTTTAGCTTGAATTTTACGCAATTTAGTAATTTAATTTTACTCAATTGTGTTCAAATTGATATGATTGTTCGGGAAATTTCAGCAATGACAGGCATTTTGTTTCGTGAATTTGAAGCGTCGTCGTGTTTAATCGAAGCGCGAATTTGAGCAATTGTGTGCGTTGATTGTAGTTGAAAATATGAGGTTGAATTTTGGCGATTTGTTACTTCGGTTTTATTTAAATGTGTAGAGAGTGGTTTGGAATTAGATTGACTTGAGGATGTGATAGTGTTAGGAGTTACGATGTGTATTTGTCGTGAATTTGAGCATCGGTGTGCTTGATTAAAGCGCGAATATAAGGCAATTCTGTGGATTGAGTGTGCTTGAAATGTAGTGCAAAGATTGGCATTGTAGTTCAGGTGTTTTGAGGTCTCTTTTGGAGAATCTGAGCAATTTGTGTAAGATGGAGGGAGTTTTCGTCGTGGCTCGTACAGTATGATGTATTTATGTTAGCTGACCTCAAATCATTTTTGGATTGACGCTTTGTTGTTCTTATTGTGTAAATTGTAGCAAAAATATTAGAGCTTCTGTACGACATCAGATTCATGTTAGTTTCACTGCCAATGTTTGAAATTTTTGTAAAATATGAGATTGTGGTTAGTGGTAATATAAGAGTAATGAAATCGAAGTGATCTAGTGGCATTGGTGACTTTGTGTGTATAAGAGATTAGTAGTAATCTTGTAGCCCTTGGCAAGTTTAGTTATGTGGGAATATAAGTGGAACAAGATTGGGATTAATATAGCCAATACTCTTATCGTATTTCTGTATCTGTTTTGAAATCTAATATGTGCGGGGAAATCTTGTAGCCCTTGGCAAGTTTAGTTATGTGGGAATATAAGTGGAACAAGATTGGGATTAATATAGCCAATACTCTTATCGTATTTCTGTATCTGTTTTGAAATCTAATATGTGCGGGGCTGACCCCTTTGATGGTTCTAGCTACCAATCTTGTGGATTGGCGACTTGGTATGTGTAATCATGGGTATTTCCGCTTATATGCTGGCTGTGCTGAGTGCTTTAATGTATGCAAGGGTTTCAGTTGTCATGTTGCTTTTAAAAAAGGAATTTCATTTACTTACACAGCTTGGGAGCTTTTGTATGCCCCTTTCTCATTGAGAGTGCACGGTGTAATTCATTGTACACTTTTACAGAAGATGATGTGAAGGTTGGTAAAGAGGCAGGAGGAAAGCATAAACGACAGAAGATTGTTCCCAAAAGTGTGAGTTCTTTTGGCTAGCATACTATTATGTACATTAACTTATGACACTTTTAGTTTCTCTGATTGTATAGTTGGTCTTCTTGACTCTTACCAATTATTTTGTTCTACAAATGTTTCTCTGGGATCTGTTGTTCATGAAGGAAACTTAACAGGAACTTGTTGTGCCAACTGGACTACCATGAATTTATAAATGTTTGGGATAAGTCATATATATTTATTTGTGGTGTCTCTTTCCAATATGTGTAGATACCTGACCATCTTCTTCCGAACGTTGCTATTGTTGGAAGGCCAAATGTTGGGAAATCAGCATTGTTCAATCGTCTTGTTGGGGTATTTCCTGCAACTTTTAGCCTCAGAGTCCTCCAATCCCTATTATGTCAGTAACTCATGTTAGTACTGTCTTTTTTTTCCTTTCCTTTTTTTTGTGCCCTGTAGGGTAACAGAGCAATTGTGGTAGATGAGCCTGGGGTTACCAGGGATCGTCTTTATGGAAGGTCTTTTTGGGGAGAGAATGAGTTTATGGTGGTAGACACTGGAGGTGTTGTTACATTATCCAAATCACAGGAAGAAGTTGTTGAAGACTTGAATGTGTCCACGACTATTGGTATGGAGGGAATCCCATTAGCAGCTAGGGAGGCAGCTGTTGCTAGAATGCCTTCACAAATCGAGAGACAGGCAGCCAGAGCTGTTGAAGAATCACCCGTCATCATCTTTCTGGTTGATGGTCAGGTGTGTTTCTCTCTAAGCCTAGCAAATCTGATCTTTCTGGTCGTTGCCATATGTTAGTTTTGTTTGTTATGGGATTCTGGGAGTTTCCTTGGTGCAGTAACCATATGGGTCTAGGATTCATGACCTTGAACAAGCTACAAGAGTGAAAATCACTATTTGGCATCTTTCCTTGGAGTGTTCACAGAATGAATTAAAGCTATAGATCTATGTAATTTCTTGCTTCAACTGATCTTTGCATCTCCTTGGCACCAAGTTTTAGTAACTAAGCTTGCATACATGTGCGTAATGGTATAACATTGTTACACTTGGCCTCCAATATATCTATGACTTCATGGTTGAGAATCGTTTATACTACTTCAGTGTCCAGGTGTGCAAATATTGGTTTTTACTTCATATTGCCCGTTTAACCCCCTCCCCCTTTTTGAGATGATTGGAGACCAGTGTGGTTTGTCTTCTATTTAGTGACAGCTTACCCAGAGTTGATTTTATAATCTATACACAACCTGGTTGAATTGGTTGATGTCTACATAAGGTGCATACATGTTTTGTTGTGTTAACACAAGGGGTCCATGATCCACCAGATTAAGTAACAGAATGACGTGAAGTTAGTGGACTCGTAAAGTGGTGATGTGACCCTTAAAATGATTTGTTGGTTTCTGTTGTAAATTGTACCATGTTAGTATTAAAGTGACCAACCCAGTTTTTGTGGCCGGGTTATCTCATTTAGAAATTCTGAACAGGCCGGCCTAACTGCAGGTGATGTGGAAATAGCTGACTGGCTACGTAGAAACTATTCGAACAAGAATATCATACTTGCTGTCAACAAGTGTGAGTCTCCAGGTAAAGGGCAAGTCCAAGCATTGGACTTCTGGTCTTTGGGGTGAGTAATTCATTACCATCAATCATCTTCGACTTTTGCTTTTTCAAAGGTGTAAGGGCATCACCCTCTTTAGATTGTTCCTATTCATGCTTGACAGAGGGCCCAATCAGCCCGCTTCCGGCAAGGCTGCACCTATGTTTTTAGAACGTTTGGCTACTTAGAAAGTGTCTGAAAACCTAAACATATAATCCACGTTTTCCGGCTAAAATGGCACCGGAACAAAGCTCAAACTCTTGTGAAGCCCTAGAGAGAATATCATGGGTTTTAAAAAATTATTAGAGCCTAGTTTTTATGATAGGTCCAAAATTCACCACAAAAGTAAAAAAACATTCTGGCCTTAATGGGTGACATGTGTCAAAGGGGCTTCAAGAACATCCATGACATAAAAAGCTGCCCTCATATGCAACAAGAGCAATCTACAGCAGTCCATGGTAAAGTTGTAAGAAATTTTGGATACTTTTCTAAAACTGGTAAAAATTGGCCAAACCTGAAGTAATCCAAGGTTTTTGTACAAAAGTGGTCCTTTAACAAAAACAGTTCAATTTTTTTTGGAAGCCTTGAGGTATTCTTATGGGTTTTATATATATCTTAGAGCCAAAAACTTATAGAAGCCTGGTAGGTCCCAAAATCATCAAAAAAATGCATGCTAGCCTCAACGGGTGACGTCTACCCTAGGGCTTAAAGAATTTTCATATCAGAATTCGGAATACGCTACAATTCGTAATACGAATTCGCATTCGGAATTCGCTACCCCCGGCCGAATGCAATTCGCTAGGTGTTTGCAAATTTTTAGAATTCGCTAAATTTTTCCAGTAATTTTTTTTCCACTGATAATAATTGGGTCTAATTTAAAAATTATAGAATAATATAATATAAAAAATAAACTAAAGTTCATATTTCCCATAAAACAATGCTGCTTGTTTCAATGCATGGGGAAGTGATAATACTTTATTAGTTTACTTTATTATTTATAGAGAGAGGTGACAGCTGGGGGAACACATTTATTTTTTTTATTGACCCTTCTCTTTCTTCCTCATATCTCGATTTCCAATTCTCCATTAATGTCCCATTCTCTTCTACGACAGTTTCTTGACCTTCAATATGCCTGAGTTTATTCTTCTTCCTCCCCCCACCGAACCTTTCCTGCTTGCAGAACCGTGCTGTGCCCGTCTGCAATCTGCCAAGTAGTAGGCGAATTCATACATCCATGTGAGCGAATTAGGTCGCGAATTGTAGCGTTTGAATTCGCTATCGTACGCCGTTTGCGATCGACCGATCTAGATCGGCATTCGCTAGGGGGTTGAGCGAATTCTGTATCACTGGTGTATAATCTACGGATTTTGGTCGAAACTAGTCCCTGCACACAGAACTGGCTCAAATTTTTGTGGGAGCCCTTAGATGTAAAATTATGGGTTCTAGCAAAGTATTATAGCGAAAAACCTATGATAGATCCCAAAATCGGCCAAAAACATATGTTAGCCTCGACGGGTAATGTGCGCCTAAGGGGTTAAAGAACTTCGATAACAGAGGGACCTGCCCTCATATCCAACTTAGAGTCTCCAAAGCTGTATGTGGTACAATTTTAAGAACATTTCGCTAAGTTAAAAAAGTGCTCAAAATTGGCCAAAACCGAAGTATATAATCCACGGATTTTGGCCAACAATGGGTCGGAACAAAAATGGATTATTTTTTAGTGGAAGTCCCTAGAAGTAATTTTATGGGTGTTTGCGAAATATTTGAGCCAAATACCTATGGTAAGTCCTAACTTAGGCAAAAACACGCAGACTAGCCTCAACTGGTGCCGTGTGCCAAATGGGCTGAAGTAACTTCCCTATGGGCGGAATCCGTCCTCATATCCAATAAGGGCACTACTATGTTGTCCCTGGCAAAATTTTGAGAGCATTTGGCTACCTAAAAATAATGGTCAAAATTTGGCAAAAGTGCAGTGTATAATCTACGGATTTTGGCCGAAAATAGTCCTGGCACAGAAGTGGCTCAAAATTTTGTGGGAGCCCCTAGGTGTAAAATTATGGGTTCTAGTGAAGTGTTGGAGTGAAAAACATATGATAGGTCCCAAAATCAGCCAAAACCATATGTTTGCCTCAACGGGTAATGTGCGCCGACGGGGTTAAAGACCTTCGATAACAGAGGGACATGCCCTCATATCCAACTTGGTGTCTCCAAAGCTGTATGTGGTGCAATTTTAAGAACATTTGGCTAAGTTAAAAAAAAGTGCTCAAAATTGTCCAAAACCGAAGTATATAATCCACGGATTTTGGCCAAAAATGGCTTATTTTTGTGTGGAAGTCCCTAGAAGTAATTTTATGGGCGTTTGCGAAATATTTGAGCCAAAAACTTAAGGTAAGTCCTAACTTTGGCAAAAAAACGCACACTAGCCTCAACGGGTGTCGTGTGCTAAATGGGATAAAGTAACTTCCCTATGGGAGGAATCCGTCCTCATATCCAACAAGGGCACTACTATGTTGTCCCTAGTAAAATTTTCAGAGCATTTGGCTACCTAAAAAAAATGGTCAAAATTTGACAAAATTGCAGTGTATAATCTACAGATTTTGGCCGAAAATAGTCCCGGCACAGAAATGGCTCAAAATTTTGTGGGAGCCCCTAGATGTAAAATTATGGGTTCTAGCAAAGTATTAGAGCGAAAAACCTATGATAGATCCCAAAATCGGCCAAAAACATATGTTAGCGTCAACGGGTAATGTGCGCCTAAGGGGTTAAAGAACTTCGATAACAGAGGGACATGCCCTCATATCCAACTTGGAGTCTCCAAAGCTGTATGTGGTACAATTTTATAAACATTTGGCTAAGTTAAAAAAAAAAGTGCTCAAAATTGGCCAAAACCGAAGTATGTAATCCACGGTTTTTGGCCAAAAACGGTCCGGAACAAAAATGGCTCATTTTTGTGTGCAAGTCCCTAGAAGTAATTTCATGAGCGTTTGCTAAATGTTTGAGCCAAAAACCTATGGTAAGTCCTAACTTAGGCAAAAAATTGCACAATAGCCTCAACGAGTGTCGTGTGCCATATGGGCTCAAGTAACTTCCCTATGGGAGGAATCCGCTCTCATATCCAACAAGGTCACTACTATGTTGTCCATGGGAAAATTTTGAGAACATTTTGCTACTTAAGAAAAATGGTCAAAATTTGGCAAAACTGGAGTGTGTAATCTAAGGATTTTGTCGAAAGTAGTTCCGGCACAGAAGTTGCTCAAAATTTTGTGGGAGCCCCGAGGTGTAAAATTATGGGTTCTAGCAAAGTATTAGAGTGAAAAACCTATGATAGGTCCCAAAATCGGCCAAAAACATATGTTAGCCTCAATAGGTAATGTGCGCCGAAGGAGTTGAAGAACTTCCATAACAGAGGGACCTGCCTTCATATCCAACTTGGAGTTTCCAAATCTGTCCGTGGTACAATTTTAAAAACATTTGGCTTAGTTAAAAAAAACTGCTCAAATTGGCCAAAACCGAAGTATATAATCCACGGTTTTTTGCCAAAAACGGCCCGAAACAAAAATGGCCCAGTTTTGTGTGGAAGTCCCTACAAGTAATTTTATGGGCGTTTGCGAAATATTTGGGCCAAAAACCTATGGTAAGTCCTAACTTTGGCAAAAAAAGGCACACTATCCTCAACGGGTGCCTTGTGCTAAATGGGCTGAAGTAACTTCCCTATGGGAGGAATCCGTCCTCATATCCAATAAGGGCACTACTATGTTGTCCCTGGTAAAATTTTGAGAGCATTTGGCTACCTAAAAATGATGGTCAAAATTTGGCAAAACTACAGTGTATAATCTACGGACTTTGGCCGAAAATAGTCCCGAGTGGCTCAAAATTTTGTGGGAGCCTCTAGGTGTAAAATTATGGGTTCTAGCGAAGTGTTAGAACGAAAAACCTATGATAGGTCCCAAAATCATCCAAAACCATATGTTAGCCTCAATGGGTAATGTGCGCCGACGAGGTTAAAGACCTTCGATAACATAGGGACATGCCCTCATATCCAACTTGGAGTCTCCAAAGCTGTATGTGGTGCAATCTTAAGAACATTTGGCTAAGTTAAAAAAAAGTGCTCAAAATTGGCCAAAACCAAAGTATACCACGGATTTTTGCCAAAAATGGCTCGGAACAAAAATGGCTTATTTTTGTGTGGATGTCCCTAGAAGTAATTTTACGGGCGTTTGCGAAATATTTGAGCCAAAAACTTAAGGTAAGTCCTAACTTTGGCAAAAAAACGCACACTAGCCTCAACGGGTGCCGTGTGCTAAATAGGATGAAGTAACTTCCCTATGGGAGGAATCCGTCCTCATATCCAACAAGGGCACTACTATGTTGTCTCTAGTAAAATTTTGAGAGCATTTGGCTACCTAAAAAAAATGGTCAAAATTTGGCAAAATTGCAGTGTATAATCTACGGATTTTGGCCGAAAATAGTCCCGGCACAGAAGTGGTTCAAAATTTTGTGGGATCCCCTAGATGGAAAATTATGGGTTCTAGCAAAGTATTTGAGCGAAAAACCTATGATAGATCCCAAAATCGGCCAAAAACATATGTTAGCCTCATATCCAACTTGGAGTCTCCAAAGGTGTATGTGGTACAATTTTAAGAACATTTGGCTAAGTAAAAAAAAAAGTGCTCAAACTTGGCCAAACCGAAGTATATAATCCACGGATTTTGGCCAAAAATGGCTCGGAACAAAATTGGCTTATTTTTGTGTGGAAGTCCCTAGAAGTAATTTTATGGGCGTTTGCGAAATATTTGAGCCAAAAACTTAAGGTAAGTCCTAACTTTGGCAAAAAAAAGGCGCACTATCATCAACGGGTGCCGTGTGCTAAATGGGCTGACGTAACTTCCCTATGGGAGGAATCCGTCCTCATATCCAACAAGGGCGCTACTATGTTGTCCCTGGTAAAATTTTGAGAGCATTTGGCTACCTAAAAAAAATGGTCAAAATTTGGCAAAATTGCAGTGTATAATCTACGGATTTTGGCCGAAAATAGTCCCGGCGCACAAGTGGCTCAAAATTTTGTGGGAGCCCCTAGATGTAAAATTATGGGTTCTAGCAAAGTATTAGAGCGAAAAACCTATGATAGATCCCAAAATCGGCCAAAAACATATGTTAGTCTCAACGGGTATTGTGCGCCGAAGGGGTTAAAGAACTTCGATAACAGAGGGACCTGCCCTCATATCCAACTTGGAGTCTCCAAAGCTGTATGTGGTACAATTTTAAGAACATTTCGCTAAGTAAAAAAAAAGTGCTCAAAATTGGCCAAAACCGAAGTATATAATCCACGGATTATGGCCAAAAATGGGTCGGAACAAAAATTGCTTATTTTTTAGTGGAAGTCCCTAGAAGTAATTTTATGGGTGTTTGCGAAATATTTGAGCCAAATACCTATGGTAAGTCTTAACTTAGGCAAAAAGACGCAGACTAGCCTCAACTGGTGTCGTGCGCCAAATGGGCTGAAGTAACTTCCCTATGGGCGGAATCCGTCCTCATATTCAATAAGGGCACTACTATGGTGTCCCTGGTAAAATTTTGAGAGCATTTGGCTACCTAAAAAAAATGGTCAAAATTTGGCAAAATTGCAGTGCATAATCTACGGATTTTGGCCAAAAATAGTCACGGCACAGAAGTGGCTCAAAATTTTGTGGGAGCCCCTAGGTGTAAAATTATGGGTTCTAGCGAAGTGTTAGAGCGAATAACCTATGATAGGTCCCAAAATCGGCCAAAAACATATGTTAGCCTCAATAGGTGATGTGCGCCGAAGGAGTTAATGAACTTCCATAACACAGGGACCTGCCCTCATATCCAACTTGGAGTTTCCAAACCTGTCCGTGGTACAATTTTAAGAACATTTGGCTAAGTTAAAAAAAAGTGCTCAAAATTGGCCAAAACCGAAGTATATAATCCACAGTTTTTGGCCAAAAACGGCCCGGAACAAAAATGGCTCATTTTTGTGTGGAAGTCTCTAGATGTAATTTTATGGGCGTTTGCGAAATATTTGGGCCAAAAACCTAAGGTAAGTCATAACTTTGGCAAAAAAACGCACACTTGCCTCAACGGGTGCCGTGTGTCAAATGGGCTGAAGTAACTTCCCTATGGGAGGAATCCGTCCTCATATCCAACAAGGGCACTACTATGTTGTCCGTGGTAAAATTTTGAGAGCATTTGGCTACCAAAAAAAAATGGTCAAAATTTGGCAAAATTGGAGTGTGTAATCTACAGATTTTGGCCGAAAATAGTCCCGGCACAGAAGTGGCTCATAATTTTGTGGGATCCCCTAGATGTAAAATTATGGGTTCTAGCAAAGTATTAGAGCGAAAAACCTATGATAGATCCCAAAATCGGCCAAAAACATATGTTAGCCTCAACGGGTAATGTGTGCCGAAGGGGTTAAAGAACTTCTATAACAGAGGGACCTGCTCTCATATCCAACTTGGAGTCTCCAAAGCTGTATGTGGTACAATTTTAAGAACATTTGGCTAAGTAAAAAAAAAGTGCTCAAAATTGGCCAAAACCGAAGTATATAATCCACGAATTTTGGCCAAAAATGGCTCAGAACAAAATTGGCTTATTTTTGTGTGGAAGTCCCTAGAAGTAATTTTATGGGTGTTTGCGAAATATTTGAGCTAAAAACCTATGGTAAGTCCTAAGTTTGGCAAAAAGACGCAGACTAGCCCGAACTGGTGCCGTGTGCCAAATGGGCTGAAGTAACTTTCCTATGGGAGGAATCCGTCCTCATATCCAATAAGGGCACGACTATGTTGTCCCTGGTTAAATTTTGAGAGCATTTGGCTACCTAAAAAAAATGGTCAAATTTTGGTAAAACTGTAGTGTATAATCTACGGATTTTGGCCGAAAATAGTCCCGGCAGAGAAGTGGCTCAAAATTTTGTGGGAGCCCCTAGGTGTAAAATTATGGGTTCTAGCGAAGTGTTAGAGCAAAAAACCTATGATAGGTCCCAAAATCGGCCAAAAACATATGTTAGCCTCAACGGGTAATGTGCGCCGAAGGGGTTAAAGAACTTCGATAACATTGGGACCTGCCCTCATATCCAACTTGAAGTCTCCAAAGCTGTCTGCCTGTCTGTGGTACAATTTTAAGAACATTTGGCTAAGTTAAAAAAAAAAGTGCTCAAATTGGCCAAAACCGAAGTATGTAATCCACGGTTTTTGGCCAAAAATGGTCCGGAACTAAATTGGCTCATTTTTGTGTGCAAGTCCCTTGAAGTAATTTCATGGGCGTTTGCTAAATATTTAAGCCAAAAACCTATGGTGACTCCTAACTTAGGCAAAAAATTGCACAATAGTCTCAACGAGTGCCTTGTGCCAAATGGGCTCAAGTAACTTCCCTATGGGAGGAATCCGCCCTCATATCCAACAAGGTCACTACTATGTTGTCCCTGGTAATATTTTGAGAACATTTGGCTACTGAAGAAAAATGGTCAAAATTTGGCAAAACCGGAGTGTAATCTACGGATTTTGGCCGAAAGTAGTTCCGGCAGAGAAGTTGCTCAAAATTTTGTGGGAGCCCCTAGGTGTAAAATTATGGGTTCTAGCAAAGTATTAGAGTGAAAAACCTATGATAGGTCCCAAAATCGGCCAAAAACATATGTTAGCCTCAATAGGTAATGTGCGGCGAAGGGGTTATAGAACTTCCATAACAGAGGGACCTGCCCTCATATCCAACTTGGAGTCCCCAAAACTGTCTGTGGTACGATTTTAAGAGCATTTGGTTTTGTGGGAAAAAAGTGGTCAAAATTGGCTAAAATGGAAATTTATTATCCACGGTTTTTGGCCCAAAATTGCCATGAACGAAAATAGCTCAAACTGTTGTAGAAACCCCTAGAGGTAATTTTTATGTGTTTTAGCAAAATATTAGAGCTAAAATCCTATGGTAAGTCAGCAAAATTAATCACACAGATTTTTGGAAGCTTCTAGGGTGCATATTGTATTTGTTTTGGCTGAATGTTGGAGCTATGACCCTACTATGGTGCCCCAAACTGGCCAAAAATACAAGCTTGCCTCTGCAGGTCATGTGTGCCGTAGAGGCATAAAGCAGTCGATACACTTGAGGTGTAAGAAATATACATACATAACCCGTAAGCCGGGCCCCCAAGATAGTTCTAAGTTAAAGGGTGATTTATTATATTGGTTTGATATTCCTGTGATCTTTTTGTGGCTTTCGTCGTCCTGGAATATGAGGATTCTACTACTACTGTGATATATTGTATGAAGTTCAGATCAAGAGATTGATGACTGTGGCTGCCCATAGTCCCATACCCTCATTCCGGTCACCTAAATCTAATTTTATTGGACTGGAGTTATAACTTTCCAATGCACTGACCAAAGTTCTCAGATTCTATGGTCATCTGAATTGAGTTGTACTGCCATTCTTGGTCATTTATTTCAACTCGTTTAGCGGCAATGCAATTGATCATCTAGATAAATATATTGGTAAAGATAGGAAAGCCTTGGGAACATATTACATTGGTGTTTTAGACTAGCATTCCTGATATATTTGTTGAACGAAGACTTTACGCTACTTTATGGATATCGTTCTCTACCTTGTCTGTGCTTTATTAGGTTGATTGTAGATGAGCTCCTATCTTGGGCTGTCAAACTTTTGTTGTTGGGTTATTTTTTTTAAATTATTTCTTGTGCTATTGGGGTTGTAGGTTTTCGCCTCTTCCTATATCTGCTATCTCTGGAACTGGAACTGGAGAACTCCTGGATCTCGTTTGTTCAGGACTAACAAAAGTTGAGGTAGGTTGTGGATGTTCTCTCCCGATATATCTATCCCTTAGCCTAAAGAGGTTAATACTTGTGTTGAGCGACTAGACTAGATCAGATTGAAGGATTCTTGTGTGAATTTAAGAAGAATTTGAAACAAGAGGAAGAAGGAGAAGACTTGACTACATTAATCATATATCTGCCTTTTTCATTTGACTATTGGAGTTGACACTCTGGTCCTTGCATCGGGTCTTGTGTTTTTTTGACATGAACAGCAGAGGAACTTAAAGTTAGATGAATGACAAGCTATCGATTTGTAAATGTAGGAACCAATTCATTTAGAAGAAGATCAAAACTATGTTCCTGCCATGGCAATTGTTGGCAGACCAAATGTTGGTAAAAGCAGCATCTTAAATGCACTGGTTGGAGAGGACAGGACTATTGTGAGCCCAGTCAGTGGTACCACACGCGACGCTATTGATACTGAATTTACAGGACCAGATGGCCAGGTTTGAAATTTAAAACTTTCTTGCTCTTTTTTTTTTTTTGGGGGGGGGGGGTATTGTTGGCAGGTTGTGAGTTAAAGTAAAACAAAGAACAATCATTTACCGGCAGTTGTCGTTATAGTCAAAAGAACTAGTTTTACTATATCTAAAAAGTACGTCTTTTGCCTTCCATTTCTTTTTCCCCCTTTTTTTCTCTTCCAAGTTCTCTTTCCATTTCTTTGGCATGGGTGAATTCGGGAGCACCTAAGTGGCTATTCAGCTATCGTGGAAACTTGTCTTTTCAGTTTTTTAGCTACTTCTTCGGTGATAGACAGATAATATTCTGAGGCAATGGTGGAGTACATGGAAAGTCTCAAATTCTATCTCATTACCTCACCTTACAATCCTCCCTTGCTACCGACTGGGTATCAGCCTGTGACTAGTCGAGTAGTCAGGGGTTGCTTGCCACCTACTCCAATGGGCTTTATTACTTATTGGCTGAATGATATATGCTGGGAAATGCTAATAGGAGACTTATTTTACAGAAATTTCGACTCATTGATACTGCTGGAATCCGGAGAAAATCAACTGTTGCATCTTCTGGGAGCACAACAGAGGCTTTGTCTGTTAATCGAGCCTTCCGTGCTATCCGCCGTTCTGATGTTGTGGCTCTCGTGATTGAGGCTATGGCTTGTATTACAGAACAGGTAGGTTGAACTTTGTGTTTCATTATCGCGGTGCAGCTTATGATGTTTGATGTGTACTTTCCAGTGATTAACTATTTTTCTGAGGGTATGTGACTGTTGCATTAATGCTTCGTGATAGGTTACTCTTTGTTGTGGAGTTGAAATATTGTAGTTCTTGGCGGATTTTAAGTTGACGTAACCGCTTTCGCATTTGTTTTTTTAAGGGGGATGTATCAACTATCCACTCCATCCCTTCCAGTATCTACATTGAATCTGATATTGTCAATGGTTCTGTACTCTGTAATGCTTAATTGCTATTCTAAAACTCTCTTGCATATGTTTAAAGTGTGACACGGGAGACTGAACCATCTGAGAGGGGGGGGGGGACCTCGGGGAAGGGATTCATAGTTAGTTACTTTTATGATTCTGTCCCAATATAATTATTCTTCTAGAAGCCATTTTTTCTTAATTTGATCATTTTGGGAATAAGGCTTGGTTGTTGTTGTTGATGTCAGATCCTCCCCCCCCCCCCCCCCCACCATGCATATTTATTCTGCTAAATAAGTGAAGATAGTCATTTTTCAAGCCACCGAGATAACTTGTATTGCTTTATGTTTGTGCACTGATTTCCATTCTAAGAAGAAACTCTAATTGTTGGTTTCTCTTTAAGCTTGTTCTTTACATATGTATGACATCATTTATCATGTGGCACTATTTTCCAGGATTACAAGATTGCTGAACGAATTGAGATGGAAGGGAAAGGCTGTTTGATAGTTGTAAATAAGTGGGATACAATTCCGAGTAAGAATCAGGAGACAGCAACAATATATGAGCAGGATGTTCGGCAGAAGCTCCGCAACCTTCACTGGGCACCCATTGTTTATGCAACTGCAATTACTGGACAAAGCATCGACAAGTATGAACTATCCGTGTATATTCTTAATTATTGGTCACTTACAGCTTCTTATCAGGCTATTGCATATACATTCTTGAAGGTTGTACTTGGGGAACTTTGAGCTAGGGACATCATGAGATCTCTTAGAGTATCTCTTACACACTTGTCCCCGTAAAAGTGAGCTAAACTAGTGTTTTTCTTGACATTTCTAGGATCATGGTTGCTGCTAACATAGTAGAGAAAGAGAGGTCAAGAAGACTTACTACTGCCACGTTGAATCAAGTGATTCGGGAAGCTGTAGCTTTCAAGGCCCCACCAAGGACTCGGGGTGGAAAGAGAGGGCGCTTTTTTTATTGCACTCAGGTACTAATTTGTTAAAGTTTAAACCCACCTGCTTCCTCACTGGTCGATAATACTCTTGTCACCAACTAATATAATAATATTCCTGCAGCTGGTTTCTTATTTGGTCTTTCTCTTATGATACCTGAATGGATTGTCTCTGTAGAATAGTTGGTTGCTGGCTTTCTAATATGGGGTGAAAAAGTCTATACACTCTGGTATAAAAGTCTGGAATAATTGTAACCATGTTTTTACTGAGCTGTGTTTGATACTTATAACATTCGACTCATAAGGCCAGTCGGATATCCTAGTCGTGTTGATAGTTGTGCTCATCTTTTGATCAGTCAAGCCCCTTGTTCCATCACTGGGTCTATTACAAAAATCTTTGCTATAAACGTTGTGATTTATCTTCTGGAAGTTTATATCCTGTTTGTCTCTGTTGGCAGGCTGCTATCCGGCCCCCTACATTTGTTTTCTTTGTCAATGATGCAAAGCTCTTCCCTGATACATATCGCCGTTATATGGAGAAGCAGTTGCGTTCTGATGCAGGATTTTCTGGTACACCTATTAGACTTTTGTGGCGCAGCAGAAGAAAATCGGCCCGAGATTCAGGTCATTGTCTTATTTTACGTGAATGGTCCTCTTTTTGGCTTTGGGTTGATAGTAAAACTTTTACTTGGATGTATGCTTTACAGGCAGCAATGCAACAAAGACACGGGCAAACCCTCAGTCAAATCGCAAGAAAGAAGCCATAACTGTGTAATTGTCTTCCGCCAGACAGTTATCGTTGGGGAGGCTGTGATCTATTCCAATTGAGATTTTGGATTCCTAAGGGCCGGCTTCTAGAGTTGAATATGGCACACGCTGACTGTACAACTCTTGATTGCTGTCGTTGCGGGTTCCAAGCTGATGTTGTTTCTTAACTATGAAGCACCAATGACTCCACAAAGCAGTCACGTGTTTGTGAGACTGTATATGTTTCTCAGGATCAAATCAATGTTGACGAGATGGTTTGGCATAGCAACTGAGACACTGAGTAACTGATGATGCTGCAGCCATCCATATAGCTCGAGCTGGCTGTTGTTGTAGCTTATGTTCTGTAAAATCATGTACGACGCAATGTATCTACACGGCAACCATGTACTATACATTATCTACCATCCAGGTAAAATATTTATCAGCAATATCAATTCTGAGTTTTTGCAACTTGATCTCCTTCTTCTGTTCTTCATTCGATTTTTTCATCTCCTGAAAAATTTGCAAGTTTGTACAGATCACAGTATATCTTTCTATACTAAAGAACATACTATCTGAACAAGGCCATTCATTTGAATTTTTACCAAAAAAAAGAGGACCAAATGTACTATGATTCACTTTTGGAAGGTACAAGAGTATTTCCATTGTTATTGAAATACAACAAACATAACAAATGAAAGAAAAGAACCACCAAATACAAGAAAAAACACACAGTATACACCACCATTACACCAGTCATTTTCCGGTGTCTACGGGACAATCTTGTAAGCTTTCATCTTGTCTATCCAAGAAATGAAAGCGTTTTTAGTGTTTCGGAACCCTAAGAATCCATGCTCCTTGCTCTTGTTCATGCTATCAAATGGGCATTCCCCTGAGAGAGTCAGGTCTGCAAACCACCAATTCCCGACCTCCTCGAGTTTTGTAGGAGTCAAGCCATTCTCCCTCACAACCTCCTCCCATACACCTTCCTTCCCTTTCATCCTCTCTGCAAGGCTAACCCTCTCTTCGCCTTCATCAAACTCTGCAAACTCCACCCCAAACTGCTCAGCCAACACCTTCCACAGCTGCTTCCACTTGAACACATCCCCATTGCTGCAATTGAATGCCTCGTTCTTAGCATAGGGGTCGACAGCAGCCCAAATATGATGCTCTGCAATCAAGTCAGCATCAGAAGCTTGAGAGTAACACTCCCAAGCAGCTTTCGTACCAGGAAACTTGAGTGGCACACCTTCCTGCTTACACACAGCAGCATAAACACACAATGTACCCACAACATTCATCAAACTATACGGTGAAAACCCGAATATAGTAGTTGGACGATGAACAGACCATGTCATTGGCAACCCATCCTTACTATTCACTGCCTCCTCCAATATATCCTCCTGCGTGTAATAGAAGTTCGCCAAGGGCAAACGAGGCATATCCTCGCTATAAGGTGGCTCAATCGCGACTTCCTTAAGAGACTCCGATCCCCATAACTGGAATGGGCCAGCGTAATGCTTAAGCCCCGTCTGCAAGCAGACATGCTTAAGATTCGTGGCACTTGGGATCACCCCTTTAAGAACGTTCCGTAACATCCCTCCATTCACCTCACAATTCTCCGCCTCAGACCCACAATTCGCCCACGTGACGTAAAACACGTGGGTGACATCTGTGAGCTGAGACAACTTAGCAACACAATCATTCTCATCAGAAACATCACACTGAACATATTCAATCGGATGCTCCGCATTCCAATTGGGCCGCGGCCTTCGGGCCACCCCGTAAACCTTCCACGGCCCGCCTGGCGTGTCGGCCAGTGGCAGGATCTCTGCCAGACTGTTGCCCACTATCCCTGTCACTCCTATGATCAGAGCTACGCTCTGGTATGTCTTTGTTGTCGCTGCCACCTCATCTGGGTCGTCTAATTTCTTCTGCACATTACAAATCAATCCCAAAAATCACCCATATATAAATCGGTTTTTCTAACGTGTGCCCAAATGTACTGTTCGACCCATATAATATAATGTTCACATCAATCAATGATTAATTTTTTTTGGTTCTTTACGTTTGGTTTGAATTCCTCTCACAGATTCAAACAAAACGTAAAGAACCAAAAAAAGTGGAGGGAGTAATTAAAATCCGCGAGAAAAGTAGTTAGTTGCAAGGTGTTGTAACCCGACCATAATTTGAATCACCCTAGAAACATAGTCAAACTACAATAAATAAATATACTTTTAACAATTTCGTCGTAAATTTCACAATCCTGAATGTCAAATCCTAGATTCGCCCCTGTACTATAGACGTAAAAGCGAGGGAGGGAGGGAGGGAGAGAGAATACCTTAGCGGCGCCGATAGCACCAGCCCACCACCAGCTCATGGTAAGGAGAGAGGGAAGAGGTGATCAAGAAAGTAGTGGGAAAATGGGATGAGAATTGAGAAGAGAAGGTGGTGGAGGTGTTGAAATTGGTAAGATCAGAAATAATAATGTTTTGTTTTTTGGAGATTGATTGTTAGGTGTGTGTGTGTGGGCTAGACTCAGATGTCGTCAAATTGATGAGGTGTTGTTTTACTTGTTTTTGTTGCTGTGATGATCAAGTTGCAATTTGCAAGATTCGTCGTATCATCAGTATTTTTCTCCTGTTGTCTTGTTTTTCCTGACGTCGATGTGTTTTTCAATCATTTTTTGTTAAAATTCATATGATTGGAAGGGTGAAAAGCGTGTAAAATGACTCAATGAGTACTTTGATTGGAGTCATGGATGTGTGGTCATGTGGGTAATTGTTTGGATCGAGTTTCGTGTCGTATTATTATCCTTGGGTTATTTAGATCTATCGTCGGTTAACTAGTCAAACAACTCGTTACCCTAAAAATGTGATCGTATGAACCAAACCCAAAGCATAAACACCGATTACTTTGTGGCCAAGCTTCCAAATTGTCTATTGTTGTTAAGATATAACCAATTATTGGGTCTCAACCATCAGTCTAGACTTTTGGTTGAGTTGACTCTTTAACAGCTTTACTTTAGAAACTAAAAGCTGGTTTTTTTTTTTTTTTGAATCAAACTAAAAGCTGGTTAAACACACTAAACTGAGAAATAAAATCTGATTTTCTAGTTGTAGTGGAGTATATGTTCAATAGAAATAGAAGCTTCAATTCAGAGCTTCTACTCAAAAACCGTTTCTGAGATGGAGCTTGAAAAGTTAGATTTTGGCCAAAAAGGATTGTTAATTGTTTTTTTTTTTTTTTTTTGAGATCAAGGATTGTTAATTGTTGCAAGACTTGAAACTCCAAAAACTAAACCTAAGGATGAAGGGTTGTAGTAGTATTCTGTGGTAGTGTAGTGTAAAAAAATGGTGAATAATGAAAGGAATCAAAATCACTAATGTTGAGAGAACTCTGTAACCGTTACTTTGTCGTTGGGCCTTTCTCAAATGTTGACCACAAGGGTCGGTCCATTAATCTTTCGCAAATAGTAAACTGGACAGCACACTAGCATTTAATCGTTGTGATTAGACGACACTAATTACTTGCTGATCACCTACTAAGATATGAGGGGTACGGTTGGGCTAAGTGGGTGTGTGGTTCATGATCACTGCTTGTAAATTCACGGGTCACCACTCACGAGTCGGAGTTCACTTTCTCGAGTCACGTCTAAAATTTATGATGGCTTATTAAGCACACGATCTAAGAAAACAAATGAAGTAAACGAAACGACCAGTGAATCAATTAATCAACTTGAGTTTCTTTCCGACTAATTCTTTTTTACCAAGATAATAACAAAAACGTGATCGTTATATAGTACATAATATAGACAACATGTGTACCGGGCACATATCGACTATCGTTATCCTTAATTATTTCCAACAGTACCATATTAGCCATGACTCCATAAGACGTACGTACAATTGCATGTGATCACACCAGAAGTAATGTTCACGTAACGTACGTAGTACCATCGACTGGTCGACAAATCAGACGCAACACAACTTCATATGTTTGATTATAGATGTTTATGTAGTCTATTCCCAAATGCCAGTCAATTTAACTTAGTACTAGGATTGCTGTAAATTTGATAGTGAAAATTCTCAAGGTTTCTGCCTGGGTCCAATGGTAGTTGTATATGTACTTGCCATTAGTTGCCAACAATTGGGTCGAGTTCAATTTTCCTCGCAAAAACCCGCATTGTAAGTTGTACCGTGAAAAAGGACAATTTACAGTGAAACGCGTTACAAATTAAACAAAAGAATTCGTAATTTGGTACAAACATTATTTGACATGATGTTATGTTTATCGCACCCACTTAAGGTTGGCTTTAAATACGCCATCGGACGGACAAGAAGTCAATAATGCCGTATTACATATATGGGGAGACTAAGAGAAGGAAAGGAGAAGTGTATTGGAGAAGCAAGGTTTTGTAAGAAAATGTTGGAGAAAGGAGTAGTAGAGGAGTTGAGGGAGTATTTTGGGACTGGAAAAACAAAAGCACTAGCTTGGAGGAAGGCACAGTTGAAGGGTTTGCACAAGTTTGTGACAGAACGAGAAGACGAAATATTTGAAGCCCTTAAACTTGATATAGGCAAGCATCCGGTTGAAACATTCCGAGATGAGGTAAAATGATGTTCTTTCTTAATCATTTGTGCACTAGAAATGTAGAATGTATGTATTATGTAAGACATATAGTCTCAAAAGAAAGAAACACGTAAATTATTGTGAAACTGTTTCATATGATACCGTGTGTAATTGTGTATTTTGACGAACAATTATGCGCCCTGGTGTATTATGTTGCAGGTTGGACCCCTGATCAAAGACATAAATGTAGCATTAGCTAACCTGGCATCTTGGATGGGTGGTAAAAAGGTTATCATTCAGTCTGTTTGATCACAACTGGAATATTCTTGTTATACTGCACTCTTGTGTAAACTGTAGCAATATTACTGTGTTGATGATTAAGCGCGATTTTTGTTTGATTTTGCAGGTGAAATTGCCAGTGGCTGCATTTCCTACATCAACAGAACTAGTATCTGAGCCACTTGGTTTAGTCCTTATACTTTCATGTTGGAATTACCCATTAGGTGAGCCTACCAAAAATTCTAACTCTGATCTTAGAGTTAATCTGTGTTAGAAGAATTCTTGCAGAAGCTTAACAGTGGTTTTGATTGTTGGAGGGTTGTCTTTGGAGCCATTGATCGGAGCAATAGCAGCAGGAAATACAGCAGTGTTAAAACCATCAGAATTAGCCCCTGCAACTTCTGCACTTCTTGCTGAAGCCCTTCCAGTGTACTTGGATAGTGGCGCGATTAAGGTCATTGAAGGCGGTGTTGATGTCAGTGATCAGCTCCTGCAGTGTAAATGGGACAAAATCTTCTTTACAGGTAGTCTAAACTTGTCTCTAAGAGTTCTGAGATTAAGCATGTTCTTCTATATATAATATATGGACAATGCTACAGGTCTACAATGTAGACACTTGAAAGTGTCTACTATTAGCATTAATTTTACTACACTAGCAAAATTTTACTACTCACACAAATAATGTTACTGCATGATTTTTTCACACAAATTAATTTTACTACTCCAATCTCAATTTTACTACTATTGACTTAATTTTACATTGTAGACAAATTAATTGTGTCTACACTGTAGACCTTTATCAATATGCATAATATATATGTATGTGATCGATCTTGTATTGTACTTTCCCCTGGTATCAGGAAGTCGTCGAGTTGGACAGACTGTTATGACTGCTGCAGCGAAGCATTTGACACCAGTAATTTTGGAATTGGGTGGGAAATGTCCTCTGATTGTTGATTCACTGCCTAAAATTTCCTGGCTAAAGAAGGTAAACTAATAATTTCTTGCTTAACTGTAAGATTAAGATTAACCTGCTGGGTTTTTCAGCCTGTTCAGTTCTTTCTAACTGTGTTGGTTTACTTGATTTCGCTGTCAAAAGATCGTGCTGAAACGAATTATAGCAGGGAAGTATGGATCCTGTAGCGGACAAGCGTGTATTGGGGTCGATTACATTCTTGTGGAAAGGAAAATGTGTTCTGCATTGGTATGATCAGATCAGGCTCTCATTACAGACTTTTTTGTTGCTGTTTATTACTGATGAAATGTGACATTGCTCTCAAAAAAAAAAAAAAAGAGATGTGACATTGTTTTCTGCAGGTGGACTTACTGGTAGAAACAACACAGGCATCATTCGGAACCAATCCAGAGGAATGTGTTGCAAGGATAGTGAACAAACATCATTTTACGCGACTGAAAGGTCTTCTAGGTGATCCTCGAGTCAGAAGCTCTGTCGTCTATGGTGGCTCAGTAATAGACCAAGATAAACTGTGAGTTCACATGAACAGATTTTACTTGCTTACTTCATATGAAAATAGGAGTTCTATAAAAAAATATGACTGTGTTTACATACAATCAGATTTAGGCTAAGACAACGAGCAAATTGCGAAAATTGTTGACACTTGACAGGGCTAAAGTTAACACCCTTGTGCAGGTACATTGAGCCAACGATCTTAGTTGATCCTCCTCTTGATGCTGAAATCATGACAGAAGAAATTTTCGGACCGTTGCTCCCACTGATTACTGTCAGTACTACATTTACATCAGACATATGTAGTGGTACCTGTATAAGATTGACACTATACCTGAACATTCTTTTGTGCTTACAGTTGGAGAACATCGAAGAGAGCGTTAGATTCATAAGGTCAAGGCCGAAGCCACTCGCAATATATTGTTTTACCAAAGATGATAAATTGATGCAAAGATTGACATCAGAAACATCATCTGGAGCACTGGTATTCAATGATACGATTATTCAGGTATGTCCTGTCAGTCTGTCATCACCTGTCAGTCTTCGAAGTAATCAGTGTCATGTTACGATTATTGCTACTCATCTGTAGTAGATTATAGCTGCTTACAATCATATTTGAAGTACTTATGAAGTTATGATCATCTTACAAACATTGCTACTCATGATTATCTGTAACGCCTGAATAACTGTTATATTTTCGCGGTCCTGCATACAGTATGCTGCTGAAACTGTGCCGTTTGGAGGGGTTGGAGAGAGCGGATTTGGGAGGTATCATGGGAAGTTCTCATTCGATGCGTTCAGCCATGAGAAAGCTATAATGAAGAGGCCTCTTTTCCCTGATTTCTGGTTCAGATATCCTCCTTGGAATGCCAAGAAGCTGGAACTCTTTAGAGCTGCCTATGTTTTCAACTACTTCCGTATTGTTCTCATCATTTTGGGCTTGAAGAAACTTCAGCCTTACTCGAACCATTTCTAGTTCGAAACTTGTCTTTTATCGAGGAGTAGCATTGGTCATCTCGTTAATGATCACTTGATAGTTGATACCCATATAGCAAAATAAGAAGAAAGCGATGTTTTCAAAGTTGTGCATGTTTACTAAAGTTCGTATGTGTATAACATATACTAGTATGTAGCTGTATTCTTGTTCGTTTCAATAGTTCATTTTTTATTGTCTCAAGTTTTCAATTTAACAACATTTTTCTAGTTACAATCTGAATTTGTATGGGAAAATTATTGAATTTGTGATGTGCAATTGTGCATCTCATACTACAAAGGCCGAGCCCAGGGTAGCAAGCTTCTGGAGCCCGGGCTTAGAAAAGGCCCAATGACGCAAATCCCCACAGCAACAGCCCATGTGACGACACAAAGTCGACGGTATTAAGTACATGAATTGAATCGGGAAAATTGTAGTATGAGACGGTCTCACCGTGTGACGAGCTCAGTAACCCCAAAAGAAAGTGTTAGTTTCTATTACCATGGAGCACATTAGTTGAGTTGAAATTAGATGGCTTAACCCTCTATAAACTCTCAGAATATGAATGTTGTTCCTATTATCAGGGTGGTTTTATTCCACTCCATGTTTGCAGCGGGATAAGAATCATATGATGCAAATTTTAGTTGATTTTATTTTTCTTTTTTTTGATGTGGAGCTTAGGTTGTTACTTGTTAGAGAGTTGATTTTGTAGGGTGGGTTATTGCTTAATCAAGGTACTAAAAAGGATTCCTTTAAAGCCGTTATATAACGGAAGCAGCAAAAACGGGTATGATGTCCAGTCTCCAAAAGTATGAAGTTACCTTTGTGCACAAAGTTAATGTGTACGTTAGTACGTATACGCGCGCGAAACCCAAAAGTACAGGCGTATCACGTAAATTTTCTGAAAGAAAATGGAGTGGGCTTATTATGTATTGGGTCCAATAGGATATGTTGACATGAGCTACAAATATTGGACCGACGTGTATGTCTTGATCAACAAAAAGTCCCACTATAAAATTGTCAAAGAAATGCCGCCAAATCACATATTTTATGAAAACTTGTAACATTCACTTTTCCCTTTCTTTCCCGCTGCCAATTTTGGTACTTTTGCATCTTAGCCGTCTGTTTGATTCAGAAATCCAATGGCCTGTGTTGCTTCTGCACTTTGACCTTTCACCTTTCCCCAATCTTTCCGTAAAAGTAGTACTCCGTATCTTTTTCTGATTTTTGTTGTTATTTGCTTTTTTTTTACTGGAATTCTATGACCATTTTATTCACATTTTTACGTCGAATTGGCACATACTTGACGGAAACAACTAAAACCAACATATAGATCATGAAATAGGTCACACAATAGAGATCGACTATTCACTAGCTAGTTGTCTAGTTGATGATGAGTGACCGTCTTACATCTCACGAGTCTATAAAAATATGACAAACATGATTCATCCCTAGTTATTAGACTATATTTGAGACGTTTTTATGTTGGGTAAAGATTTTTACACTCAACAATCAACTGACTATCAACGGTGCTGTCGGTGTACAAAATCAATGATGACTGTGGAATAATAAAGAAGTCACTTTGTATTATGAATCAATTGTAACATTGTCTTTTAACAGCGTGCAAATTAATGTAACGCTCCATTTCAATCGTGCATCTTACCAAATCAGACCGAGTTGGAGTCCAAAATTTTACTACATACCTTACTTTTTGGTACGTTTTTGTGGAATGTTACTCGTTCTCCGTCTTTTTGGAGATTACGTGTCTTAGTTTGGTTAAGATGCTTGTCACCTAGTGTGGTAATTATGATTTTAGCTCTCCTGCTCATTCCTACAATTTATATCGACTGTTGGAAATTAGGTATCAGATCTTTGTATCGACTGTTAGACAGATTTTAGGGGAAGGTGGGAAGATGTACTGTGACATTCCTGAATTGCATTCTGATCATGTTCATCCCTATTTTAACATTATCTTTGAAAGCGAGAGAGGAAACCCACCTGAGCGTATATCGATTACAATCAAAGTTGCTAAAAAGAATGCTTATATGATTGGGTTTCGGCGTGGGAGAGGTGAGGTTGGATCATCTGATGATAATAAAGAGCCATGGATTCAAGTTGATGGGTCTAAAAATATCCCCAATTCTACTGTTGCTAAATTTGGAGAGGGATATTCAGATTTAGACCTTAAGGATAAAATTGGTTCTAGTATACTTTATCAGCGTGTTGAGAAATTATTGGACTCTAAGGGAAAAGGGTGGGATGAAAATAAGGCGTTTAAGAGTATTTGCATACATTGTATTGAAGCTGCAAGGTATAAGTCATTTGAGAAATTTGTAACCGATTTAATGAAAGGATATAGCTCTGAAACTATCCCCAAAGAGTCGTATTTTTTCCGAGAGTGGGGTAAATTATCAGATGAAATTAGAAGGTTTAGTAGGGATGGAACTTTCTCCTTTGAGGATGACAACGGCAATCAAATGTCGATCAACAGAGCAAAAGCAATGTTGGCCCTCCTGGCAGCCGAGAATCTGAACAAGAGTAAGTAGAAAGTTTTTATCTTGCTAATTAACTCAACATCTCAGTGCTCATCTATAAAAGTTTGTATTATAATGATGTTATTGGTGTTTTCAGGTAAGCGGGGTAAAAAATGAGGGCTTAATGTTTCTGCTGGTACTTCAAAACTTCAATGAATTACTTTTGTCCATATGAAAACATGTGATAATCACTGTCTTCCACTTTCTTTTTTCCTGCATAACTAATGTCAGCTAAACATCTCTGCCAGGTAAAATACTTTTTGATAGGGCTGAATTGAAGCAGGAAGCACCGAAGCAGGCATACACAAAATGTTTCGGACACTTCCATTCAAGTGAGTGAACTATCCATACTACCAGTTGATTATACGTATATGATAAGAATTGTAATGATGCACTTCGTGATTCTAGTGTTGGTGGTCATTAAACATTGTCTAGGTTACTTTCTAGATCTCTTTACTCTCGGATTCATATCTCGCCCTTTCATGACGTATTTTAGCTAAGCACACTCTTTGTTACTTTGAGTTGTACATGAAACCTTTTGGCAAAGACCCTGTAGGTCAATTTCAGTTTGGAGTTCCTTTTTATCCATCCTTTTTTGGTGACTGCTGTATTTACCGAAATGTTCTGATTTAGCCTTGTGTCTCTGAAGTTATCACATTCTTATACTGCTGTGAATCAGCTGTAGCATTTCACTAAAAGATGTACGTCTTCTCAATTTAGTTGTTGCTTTGTCTGTGCGTTTGCAGTGAGGTGACATTTTGCTTATAAAGGCACTGGAGCTCCCCTAGTTGGCCAAATACTAGTGATTCAAGTAGCCACATTATCCATCTGGACCAGTGACTCACTCCCGATGTCAAATCTAAATCTGTGACATTGGCTGATCTATTGCAAGCTTGCAGCATCGAGTTCACCGCCACTCTCGACCTATATGTGCCTTACACACATCTTATCTGTAACCACGAGAATAGTATTTCAATGATCTATGTAGTGAAAGGCGTATTTAGATAGGTAATGAAATTGTTTTACCGGAGGCACTAGTGTGAATTGGCAGCGAATACCTGATACTAAGTATCCAAGTTTTACCTTATCAGAGTCCTGTGACATTGTGTATTGAGTAGTATGAGACCAGGGTATGCAGCTGGCGAAAAAACTAGTAGTACAGCCAGAGCTAAGGGTACATGTGCAGCAAACCTGCGTCAACACAGGTGCACCAGAACAACTAATTTGGGAAGACATGTGAGAGGAGAGGTGCAGCAGCTCTGCTAGTTTGTTTACGTTTACGGAATCTGTACAGATTGTAACTGGAAACATCGTTCACAATATGCAATATTCTTATCCATTCGAATGTTTCTCTCAAATTCCTCATTTTGTCTCATTTTAGCAAGTAATAGTCGTAGACCGCGCTAAATTGCAAAATCGGAACCTGATCAACTTATCAAGCTAGTAGCTAGAAAGAGGGGATTACTTTCTCTGGTCGCGAATTCCAGACCGCAAGGTTCAATGGAATCAATCCGTTCGTTTTTTTTCTTCTGTAAGAATCAGCGTGCCCCTGAAACTTAAAGTTACAAAAAAGTAGCAACTAGGAGAGCAAGCTCCCATTACAAAGAGCATCAACTATGGCGTTCTCACAAACCCATATTCTTACACTGCAAATGAACTAGCAAACAACCTATTACTGACTTACTGTTTCTCTCAACCCAGAAACTATAGATCGTAGCGAGTAAAGTACACCTAATCCGTTCGTTTTGGTGAAGATTTAATAGCAAGAGCCGCTTGTGTCATACACCTAGTATATACCCACTTCATACCGCTTCTTGGTGGTTTTTGCGGTGGCTCTAGGTTGCTGTTTGGCGGCTGCCGTTCTTGATGCGGCGGCGTTCAGGTAAATATTGGGACAGTGAAACTAACAGAACCCATTCCAAGTACATGCAACTCTTGTTAGATAGTCCTAGGAAACAACACTTTGAGGTTATACCCGAGTTTTGCTAGTCTTAACACTTTTTTTTAAAGGGCTAGTCTCAACACTTCGTGTAGCACAAAAGCACAATCGTTCATTTTTGGTGAACCCGGACTCCCTACCAAATTAGTGGAGGTGATTATCGCAACAGTAATACTAACGGAACATCTCAAGTACATACCACTCGTGTTTGATATAGCACTAGAATTGGGAACCGGGAAGCATCTCATGCCTCATGGAAGTCATGAGGTAGTGCTCCCTTCTCCGAGTTTTGTTAGTCTCAACTAGGGATGGGCGTGGCTCCGGTCTGCTAAGTTCCAGACCCGAACTGGATCCGCCGGATCCTAATTTTCTAGACTCGGAATTGATCTGTTGGTTTTGGGTTGGAACCGCGTCTCGTGCAGATCCTTGAAACAAATGGTATAGCGATTCTAACGATTAATATTTTCGAGTCAAAATGTTATTTCCTTTTGATATTCCATTACATATAATAAGCAAAACGAAATTTACATGTCACCGAAAATATATTTTGGCACAAGACAAGAGAGGTGAAGAACTTAAATCTTTGTAGATATCAAAATGAGTCAAGGAATAGTACATGTAAGACTCATGTGTGACATGCTAGCCTAGGGAGAGTCAAAAACCATATACAGTACTTTTAGAACTTTTTATTTTTTTCTAGGGCTTCTTTGGACGGAAAGAAACGGAGGGAAGGGAAAAGAAAGGAAATCATGGGTCGAAGGGAGAAGAAAGCAAAGGAAAAGAAAGTAAAAAATTAATGATTCCAATGTCTGGTTTGATAAGAGTTAAATGATGTTGTCCGTCGTTTAGTATATAGAGTAACTCATGAGGCGGCTCATTTAAGTCCCTATGAATATTCTACCAGAGTGTGGTAGATAGTGGTCCTTCTCATGTACTTGACATTGCCGCCTCAGATTTTGTAGGCGCTACCATGTGATGCATTTTTGCAGTGTTCTTTCTCAAAAAAAAAAAAAAAAGAATGAAATGATGGAAATTGGGTATTACTAATAAAATACAATCTTACCCATTAGTTTATATTGGGGCGAAATAAAAATTCGGGGTAAAACGATTTATTTGTATTTTTATAACTTTTTATTTTATATTTAATTTTTTTAACCTAGAAAAACAGATAAGTCTTCCGTTTCTTTTCCTTCCAAATCCCAACATTGGAAATCTAAACGCGATTTCATTTCTTTTCCTTTCCGTTCAATTACGTCCTACGAAAGAGGCTGTTAAACTTAGGCGGGTCTGGGTCTCAAATGATGGACCCAGACCCGACCCGTAATTAATGTGTGCGGGTCTGGGTCCGGACCCGTCAGGTCCTAATTTTCATGACCCAAACCTGACAAGGACAGGTCGGGTCCAACGGGTGTAGGTCGGGTCCTGGGTCTATGCCCATCCCTAGTCCCGACACTTCAATCGATAGTTTAGGTTGCCCAAGCCAAAAACCTGAAACTCCCACCCCCTACCGGTTCCTTAGAAGTATTTGTCCCTGAAAGGAATAATCAATCTGTAATTTTGATCTAATTTGAGTTTTATTAATTTTGGTAGAAAGGAGCAAGTGGGGATATGAAAATTCGAACCCGAGTCAAACTTCAGTTACGTTTAGTTTCTAACCACGCCAACCTTGATCCTCCTAATTTGAATTTTGTAAATTGTAATCATTAAAATGTTCAAATATACAAATATCAAGCAACATAATGCTTCCATTTACAATTTTCGTGATTTGCACAGGTTAAGATGAATGAAGTTCCTGCTTCATATATAGAAGAAGTTTTATTGCATCTAGTAGAAGTCGTTGACGAAATCTACAGCCACTTCAACGTAATATTTTTTTCCTCGGAATACCTGAAGATATATCTCCCCTCACAGGTAGAAAATCCCCTCAGCCAGAAATTCTGCATATGCACTACAATGTTTCATAATCCACTCAGAATTTGCCATAGCACTGTCGAACAACCATGTTTTGTTAAATCAGCCAAACCTACAGAGGCTTCGCCAGAATTTGTTCTTGAAATGTACAGCGACTTCAATGTAATAATGTGCTCCTCGAATTTTCTTTCGAGAAGTCTTAGACAACTCAATTTCAAACATTGTACTTCCGCGTAAGGCTTCATCCTCTAGGTAGCCTTCATAAACTGCTCGCAGGTCAGCTTCGACAATCAGAGAAGATTCAGTGTCCATGACCACCACTGACTTTTGCAATGGTATTTTTGAATGTGTTTTCAGTTCTATTGACTCTCCTTGTCGTTTGTCAAAAAATCGACTTTGATAGTATTCTTTCTGATACTCAAATGAATAATCATAGTTACTATATCTAGCTGAAATGAAACCATAAACATCAGCAACGGAAATACTGTCGAAGAATACTGTGATTTCCACTATAGCCAGACACGCTTCATCAAATACCATGTAGTGCACTACAGCATAACCATGTTGGCCACGAACAACAGAGCATAAGCGAGTACAATATGGTTTATAATTGCTTGATATGGGGCACCAAGTCACTTTACCATGGCAGACTTCAACCCCAGAAATGGGATCGTTCAGCCTTAGATACATTGTAATGTCGACGGCCTTTAATGGACAATGAACTTCCAAGGGAATATTACTCCTGCGCGCTGACAATAATTCAGGATTGCTCAGGTCTCTCTCGTACACATGCCAATTATCCAAACAATCCGAAAACTCAATCACTCCACAAAGGGCAGAGACCTCATTAGTGATACCATCAACATATACTGAGAAAACCTCCACCAGGCCAATACCTTCAACCGAAGATGCACTCCGTGACGTATATTGACTCCTGAACGATGAGCAGTAGTCAGTTTTACATTTTACATTTAACTCGCTGGAACAAACTCAATGCAGTAATACAATTGAGGCCCTCTTATGCTGACCTTCAGAAACCAAGTTGGGAGCATGATAAAATATCTCCTAACAGATACTAAGTAATTTAATTTAAACAGGTTTCAGAACAGAGAGAAGACAATTCGTTTTTTCGCGATGAAAATCAATGTGCAGCACTTCATTAAAAGACGAACACTTTGTGTTTTCACTGAACTGTTTACGAATTTTTAAAAACATTTCCTATTCCATAGTCCAAATGAGGCATAAGAAAAGACAATATCACAAACCCGAAAGGATCAAACGTTCCAGCTCCTGCTTGATGATAGCAAGAAATCTGAGCAGAAAAGCAAGATGTTTTAATATCACATCAGTTCCAGAACAGCAAAAACATACAACATGGTCATATTAGAACCTAAGTCCAGAAAACCAGACAACCCACAATAAAACATTCAACCAGAACTTATCAGTTTCGTAGTATTGCTCGTTTTCTACCTGTGCTATCATGAGGCCACCAGCTTGTGCTATGCCAAACAGATTTATTTGGTTTGAGCATGTATAAAAGCTTTTGCAATTTTTACTTCAACTGTTAGCGATCAATAGCCCATCGGTTCATGTTTTAGTTTTAAAGGCATGAAACTTTTCCAGCATAAATTTGTAAGTTAAATGAGAGTGGGACACGGCAAAAAAGATCACTTACAAGAGGCTTTTCTTGAGCATCCTCGCCTTCGCTTGTTGAAATCTCATCGGTGCACTCTTCTTCCGAAGAGGTTGTTGGAAATCTCTGTTTAAGCCGAGAGAAAGTCATTTCCCAATTTACCATCACTGAGATGATACCACCTTCTCCCTCTATAGACTCAAAATCGGTGCCACGGCCCAAAGCAATACATTCAACAGAGCCCTGAGCAAATGGGCCGTGAATATCCCATAAGTCCGCCTCAATTTTTAAGGACGCATACGCTGGCACAACAATGACACATCTAGACAGTCCTATGGGATCGCCAACCTTGGTCCGCAAGGGATTATCCAATTGCTTGCCAAAAAGAGTAGTCTTCATGTACTTCAAATCACCTTCAGAGTCGCAATATTTCCTAGAGTTGGGATAAGAAGCCACAATGCTTCCATAAATATCAGAATTTTGGCAGCTAGCATCATGCTTCTTGGAGATCTCAATGGTCACACTAGGCACAACCGCCAAATTGAATATAGTATAGTACACATATGCATAGCCATGCTGACCTTGAATAAAAGCCTTAATAAGTTTGTTGCATGAATCTTCAATCTCTTGGGCGTTAGAGTGAAGAATATGCTGCCCTTGTACGATTTCAACGCCTCGAGTTTTATCCTTGAGATTAAGGTCAAGTTTGGTGGTGGCGCCTACAGAGCATGTGATAAAGCAACCATAAGTGTCACTGAGAGGTATGTTGCCCTTGTTTAAGATCATCTCGGGATCAGTAGGGTCTCGTTTGAAGAGACTGAAGTTGCGACCTCTTTCTTCATAGGCACGAATTGAACCGTAAACTTCACATGGCCTCTCGACCTTGTCCTCATCCTCAAAGTTAGTGTGGATTTCGACTGAGAATATCTGAACTGCGGTTGATACAAGCGCAGCAGGGGGAAACCAACGATGACTGCCCTTCTCATATGGTCGAGCTCGTGGTTCTAATGATTGAAGATGTTGTGGTAGTGAAAGACAAGTATGGACCCTCTCTGGCTGTCGCTTTTCCTCTAATGGGTCACTTAGTCGACTATATGGTAAGTAAGGAAAGGGCGGGGTTGATGCTTGTCCAACCTACAGTTCCAAATAACAGGCTCAAGTATATCAAGAACTTTTTATGCTATTGTAGCCCAAAATATTATCCTAAGACAATAACAACATTGGGTATCAGAAAAAAGAGTCATAAACTTTTAACAACATTGCTGTGAACATAAGTTTGGATGTTTCTTTGTTGTAAATCTGTACAATAAACAAAGACATGTTTTTATATTTCCTCAAAGCAATGTGGTTGGCAATACTAGAGAACAAGCTAGGAAGGATGAGAACCTTTTGAGATGAATGAAATGAATTGAATATGATGACCGTAAACTGAATGAAATGACTAAAAGGTGAACGAAAATTCCGAAGACATTGACTCTGCATCCTTTTCCTACACATTGCACACTGTTCGCGATAAATGAGTTCATTCTAACAAACCTACCCATCATAAAATCACTCCCAGTCTCAAAAATTTTGAGTAGCTGATAATGGACTTTGTCAAACCCAAAATTCGGCATCAAAACAGTCAAAGGTTGATCAATTCTCTCCCCACTACACAAACAGAAGACAAACCCGACTAAGCCCGATCACAAAACGCCTATCAATAATTCCAAAATTGAGATACAGTAAGGCACAATAACAATTCAGACATCCCAAAAATATATTTAAATTGAAAATTTAAGAGCTAATTGGTAGAATCAGCTAATCATTCGAGAAAACACCAGCTAAACTCAGAGATTTCTCCCGCGTATAATCATAATAATTCACATTATAACAATTCAGATATCCCACAAACATATACCACTCCGTCCCAATTTAAACTTCATGAAATCCTCTCACATAATACTATTCCATGGGAAGTTTAATTTGGGACGGAGTGGTATAAATTGGATGTAGAGCTAAATATTGCTGACCAATATAACTATAATTAAACTAATAATATTTAAAGAAACCCCACTAACCTGAGATTTTTCTCCGGCGAGTGACCGGAGTTCATTCTCCGGCGAGTTGCAGAGATTTCGAGTATGATCATAATAATTCAAGGGCCGCCCAAATGAAGTGAAACGTTTTGGTGAAGATTTAATAGCAAGAGCCGCTTGTGTCATACACCTAGTATATACCCACTTCATACCGCTTCTTGGTGGTTTTTGCGGTGGCTCTAGGTTGCTGTTTGGCGGCTGCCGTTCTTGATGCGGCGGCGTTCAGGTAAATATTGGGACAGTGAAACTAACAGAACCCATTCCAAGTACATGCAACTCTTGTTAGATAGTCCTAGGAAACAACACTTTGAGGTTATACCCGAGTTTTGCTAGTCTTAACACTTTTTTTTAAAGGGCTAGTCTCAACACTTCGTGTAGCACAAAAGCACAATCGTTCATTTTTGGTGAACCCGGACTCCCTACCAAATTAGTGGAGGTGATTATCGCAACAGTAATACTAACGGAACATCTCAAGTACATACCACTCGTGTTTGATATAGCACTAGAATTGGGAACCGGGAAGCATCTCATGCCTCATGGAAGTCATGAGGTAGTGCTCCCTTCTCCGAGTTTTGTTAGTCTCAACTAGGGATGGGCGTGGCTCCGGTCTGCTAAGTTCCAGACCCGAACTGGATCCGCCGGATCCTAATTTTCTAGACTCGGAATTGATCTGTTGGTTTTGGGTTGGAACCGCGTCTCGTGCAGATCCTTGAAACAAATGGTATAGCGATTCTAACGATTAATATTTTCGAGTCAAAATGTTATTTCCTTTTGATATTCCATTACATATAATAAGCAAAACGAAATTTACATGTCACCGAAAATATATTTTGGCACAAGACAAGAGAGGTGAAGAACTTAAATCTTTGTAGATATCAAAATGAGTCAAGGAATAGTACATGTAAGACTCATGTGTGACATGCTAGCCTAGGGAGAGTCAAAAACCATATACAGTACTTTTAGAACTTTTTATTTTTTTCTAGGGCTTCTTTGGACGGAAAGAAACGGAGGGAAGGGAAAAGAAAGGAAATCATGGGTCGAAGGGAGAAGAAAGCAAAGGAAAAGAAAGTAAAAAATTAATGATTCCAATGTCTGGTTTGATAAGAGTTAAATGATGTTGTCCGTCGTTTAGTATATAGAGTAACTCATGAGGCGGCTCATTTAAGTCCCTATGAATATTCTACCAGAGTGTGGTAGATAGTGGTCCTTCTCATGTACTTGACATTGCCGCCTCAGATTTTGTAGGCGCTACCATGTGATGCATTTTTGCAGTGTTCTGATACTACTTGTTGGGCCCCTGCGCTCGGCGACTACCAGTCCAATTAGTATGATATTGTCCGCTTTGGGCCACGCCCTCACGGATTTGTTTTTGGGCTCCTTCCCAAAAGGCCTCATACTAATAAGTTTGGTAATCCCTTATAAGGCAATGTTTGACTCCTTATTTCTCCGATGTGGGACTTGGGATTGCACCCCAACAGTCTTCATGTACTTCAAATCACCTTCAGAGTTGCAGTATTTCCTAGAGTTGGGATAAAAAGGTACAACACTTCCATACACATCCGAATTTCAATGTTGCCCTTGGACGATTTCAATGCCTCAAGCTTTATCTTTGAGATTAAGGTCCAGTTTGGTGGAGGCACCTACAGAGCATGTGATGATCGAAGCTGCCATAAGTGTCATTGAGAGGCAAGTTGCCCTGGTTTAAGATCATTTCTGGATCAGCATGCTCTCTTTTGAAAAGACTTACGGTACAACCTCTTTCTTCATTGGCTCGAATTGAACCGTGGACTTCACATGGCCTCTCAACGTTGTTCTCATTCTCAGAGTTAGGGTGAATTTCAACTGAGAGTATCTGAACTGCGGCTGATACAAGCATAGCAGGATAAATCGTTCCTCGTTGTCGTAGTGGAAAAGAAGGTTGTACCCTCACTGACTGACACTGCCTGTCGGTTTTGCTCTAACGGGCCACTTAGTCGCGTGAACGGTAAGCAGGATTTCCTTTGTTTTCTACCCAAAATTATCCACAAAAACCATAACTTTTCATGTTTTTACTTCATAACTTAGTATGACTACAACAAAGATCAATTTTCATTTAAGAACTTAGTACGACTACAAACTACGCCTGCAATTCCTTCTTCTCTTGTATCCTGTCGCCCCGACTTTTAGGCTGACAAACTATGCCGTTTTTCCTTTGTATCCTGTCGCCCCGACTTTTAGGCTGACATCCCAATGTAATCATGTAATGAACACACAAATCGTATCAGATTAGTCAATTCATACTCATACAGACATATACATGATGTTCTTTTACTCTTAATTACTTCATTTTCTTTCTTATTCACTTTCTTCTTCCTATGCATTATTGTTTAAATGCTTATATACTTGCACTGTACGCTACTTATTGCAATACAACCTCCATTCATTCGAAACATTTGCAGTCAATATTTTCTCTTCAATATCCACAATACGTTGCAATATCGACATTTCCTTTGTTCGCTACACGAAATTATCCGCAAAGACCATAATTTTCCCTCTATTACTACAACTACAAGCAAAGATCATACCTTTCTTTTATCAGTTCAATGTGGCAAGCAATGCAAGAGAAGTTAGAAAACAATCTCGATTACGCACAAGGCGGGATAAATGAGTACATTCCAACAAATTTACCTATCCAAATTCACTCCACAAACCCTAAACTTGATATGATCACCCTCAAAAGTTCCTACTAGTTAATTAGCTTCTAATTCGCGATTAATTTCAAGACTTTGTCAAAACCCGAAACTCGGTATCAAAACACCATCAAAGGCTAAGCAATTCTCTTCCCATTACACAAACGGAAATCGCAATAAAAAGCTACTATGGTCGATAATATAGGCATGATTTATGGTAGAATTTCTTAAAAACGGAATTAAATCAAATGGGTGGCATAAAAAAAAACGCTGAAAATTTTAACAAAAATCATAATCTCCTCAATTAGAGCGTTTTCAAACGGAAATGTTATAAGAATATAGCTAATCCTAGAAAAAAAAACGTCTAAGAATAATTTATGGCATGATATAGCCCGTATTTCCTTGATTAGGGCGATATTATAATCTCCTAAATTAAGGTTAAATCTACCGAAATCTTATAGGAAAGGAAACTATATCTCAATATAGACACAATTTAGGCACAATATATACAATGAAATGTGATAACAAAATTCCTGCCGGTATGGAATGTGAAAAATAGTAGGAGATAATTAAATATACCCTTAACATCTTGGTTCTTCAATACCCTACTACTATAAAAAGGAGCATAACCCTTGGTGTTTATGCACTATTGCACTCCTTCGTTCTACTGTACACATGAACAATAATGTAAATTCACAAACTGATACACAACATTTCATTGGAAATCGATCAACAATCCAATGTTAATCACACCCCTCTTACTGCTAAAGTTCCACAGCTCGGTCTATCTCATCAAATTATGGGGTTAACAATAACTTAAGGTTTTTTAAATGAATTATTTGTATCTTCTATGACTATTTGGCCAGCTTATAATCCCACAGCTTTAACATTAGTCAACTGGAGTTCTAAATTTCTATTACCATGGTTGGTGTACTAATTTTTTTTCACGTGCATTACTATGTAGTAACAATGAGCGATTTTGGTTACTCTGTCTCTTGATTGATCGATTAATCAAACTTTTCCTTCTTTTAATATGTTATGACATACTGATTAACCATGTTACTTAACCATTTGATTAACCGATCGGATTTGCTAAGGTTAATTTGTTTGATAATTAGTGATTGTCTTAATATTATGATAAATAATCTGATTTTTAAGGATATAAGTTCCTCAGATTAGCTTTGATGAACATGTGGGTCTTCCATGTCTTTGTTAGTTCCTTTTCGGCAGCATAAACGGGTGTGAGTCAGTAAGGTTATGTGTATTAAACAAAGGGTTATTCATGACACATAATAGCGACATATAGGTAATAATGAAATTAAACATATGAGGGTCAAAATGGGTGCAAGTCCATATGAGTTTTGTGTCATGAAAAACGGGTCCATGACACATAAAACCCGTAACATATGAGGTTTAAAACGGGCGCGAGTTAATACAGTTTATTTATCATAATATAAATGGGTTCATGTCACATAAAAGCGCGTGATATAAAACAAAAATATTTTTTTTTTTAATTTCGACGTTTAATTTAATATTCATACTAAACGGTTTTGCACGGGTAAAATGCACGGGCTGTTTAATGAAATCCAATTATAACACAGTATAATGGTCTCTCGATAAGTTATTGAGAGACCGCCTTTTATGAGACTTTGTGTTAAAACTAATCTAAGGACAAATACGGTCGAGGTGAATATAATTTGATTTACTAACAGTTATAACGAATAAGCACAATTGACATGTTCATTCCATTCAAAGAAAGTTACACCGTAATTTATATTCCTTATATTAAAGTTATACAAAGCAAATCATATTATAGTAATTTACACCTATAAAATTTAGTTTAATTTGAATAAGAAAAAAAAAAGTGTAATGTAATCGGGCCGCCCGTGCAATTTTGCACGGGTAAAAAGCTAGTCTTTCCGTAAAAGTTCAAACATGTTCATATAGTATCTTTTTCTAATTTTTGTTGTTATTTGCTTTTTTTTTTACTGGAATTCTATGACCATTTTATTCACATTTTTACGTCGAATTAGCACATACTTGGCGGAAACAACTAAAACCAACATCTAGATCATGAAATAGGTCACACAATAGAGATCGACTATTCACTAGCTAGTTGATGATGAGTGACTGACTTATATCTCACAAGTCTATAAAAATATTACAAACACGATTCATCCCTAGTTATTAGACTATCGTTGAGAAGTACTCCGTATATGTTGGGTAAAGATTTTTCCACTCAACAATCAACTGATTTCTGACTATTAAAGGTGTACAAAATCAATGATGACAATGAAAATATAAGGGCCTGTTCGATATCGTTTTCTTTTTTCAGTTTTCTCTTTTTTTGAAAACCAAAGTCCCGTTTTTGAAAACCAGAAAAAGTGGTTTTCAGTTTTCAGTTGTCAGTTTTCGTTTTTTGTATGACTATTATAGACCCAAATAATTTGAAGTTAATTGTGTAACTTATTTAATTAAATTTTTTACGCAAAAAAACCATAAACTAAAAACGACTGTGATGATGAACGGGCCCTAAAGAAGTCACTTTGTGTTATGAATCAATTGTTACATTATCTTTTAATAGCGTGCAATTTTGTTTATGTAACGCTCCATTTCAACCATATGCATGTTACCAAATCAGACCGAGTTGGAGTCCAAAATTTTACTACATACCTTACTTTTTGGGACGTTTTTGTGGAACGTTACTCGTTCTCCGTCTTCTTGGAAATTACGTGTCTTAGTTTGGTCAAGATGCTTGTCAGCTAATATGGTAACTAGTTTTTGTACCCGTGAACATCACGGGTCGGATTGTGAATCATTTTTTGGTATACATTTGTTATTTTTCTTTTTACGGTATTTATTTGCAATTTTTTTTAAAAATGTGAATATCCTGGGTTGGATTGTAATTCAAACTTCATACATTAAGAATAGAACATCAATTCATTTAGAGAGGTATATATAGGTAGCACCAACAAAGCCTTAGGACTATGGTGTTTGCTCCAATGGAGATTTTGTAACAACTTAAGAAACTTAGTAACAAAAGCTTTATTAGCTTAAAACTTGGAGTTGATGTTCTCTGTTTGACATTTATCTCCTCACAGTTGGACATTCATCTCCCTTCCCTCATTATATTATCGGGGTTGTTAGTCAACATTCACGGTCTTGCTAATGGGTTCCTTTTCTTTTCTAATGCAAATGAAACACATGTTTGTGTTACTATGTATTGTATGTCCAAGTTTAAACAGCTAATTAGCCACGCAGAGGAAAAAGAAACAGTAAAGTTGACAGGGAACAATGGTTATAATATTATATCATGCTCCCGGGAGCACAAGTAGCATGACGGTCCTTCTCACATTAGAGGAGTAGGGATCACTCTTAAAATTATTTAAAATCTATTTAAGTGTGGTCTCTACTCCTCTAATATGAGAAGGATCACCATGCTCCTTATCCTCCCGGGAGCACGGTATAATCTACCGACAAGGAATGACTACTTGTTGACCCTTCTAATTTTTATTTCTCTTGCTATTGTCCCGTAATTTGTTGATTCTTCATTTCCTTGTACGTGCTGTGTAATACCACGTTTTGGCATTCCACTTGTTTCCTGCAATTGTAAAATGTTAATTATTAGTTTAGTAAAACTTGTCCATCTATGCTTTGTTTAAAAAAAAAAAAAAAGCAAAGATGAATCTGTCTTTTATATATTGTAGAGTATACTCCATATGTGAATTAGAAAGAGTACAAAAAAAAAAATTTGCATTCATGTTTAAATTGAAGAGGAAACTTATTCATCCATGTCTTTGAGAAATTAGAGGCACCATCTTCCCAAGGGTCACTTAAACTAAATCTCATATTTTAGAGGAAGTTCGATAACTCATTCTACAATACCAAGAATAGTTCCTATAAAGTAGATTCAAACGCCTATTAAGAACATAAAAAGTGACTAACAGGGGAAATCATCTAGCGAGGTGCTGTAAGCATTGAATAAGATAATGTAACTAAAGAAACAGGGGAACATCATCAAAGAGAAAGAAGGAGTTTTATAACTCATCTAGATCTGTCGTCTTTGACCATTTCTACTTAATAAGCTACATATCTATGCTACGACAACAAATTCGATCAAAGCAAGGCTAAATTTTACTATTTTGCAAGGAAGACAGTTGCTCCCGAATGTTATAAGTTCGAACAACAAACAAAAAAAATGAAAAAGATAACTATGAACCCTGATATGTCAAAATATGAATATCAAATGTAGTACACGAAGCAACCAAGAAAAACAATAGCTATCGTAAACTGATGTTCAATATGATCTGAATCTTACCAGATTGCGAGGAGTCACTTTCCGTAAACTTTTATCAATAAAATCAGTCGCTTCAACCATTTGCCATGATCCAACAGCTTTTGAATCCCAAACTTGTAAATGTCTTTGCAACTATTCTCTAGGAGAGTTCGAATATCTGCACAATCTTAAGTATTTGATCATGCCTAGAACAGATTTTTGGTTTTACGCTGCAAGTCTGGAGAACAAAAAATTGCATTCATAATAAAGCATGAAATGATCATGGTTCATATAAGAACATACCAGGAGATAGAATCAATCTTCTTCGTGTTCTTTCAATGTTTTGTAGCACGATTGGCTAGTTGATGTACAGTAGCCTGAAGAAAAAAAGAAGTCCAAAAAATTAAATAAATTAAAAAACAATATGCACTCGTATTTGAAAAAACAAAACAATTGTAAGGTCATAACCATGACACAATAAAGATTTGTTAAACATGGACAAAGATGGTGAATGAGTACCTAAAATATTATATGTTTGCAAATTCACAGATGTCTTTGTTTATAAAGACAGGGGAGGACATGAAAGGTCGGTATGAACAGTTATGTGTATAAATGTGACAATAATTTTCGAAGAGTTATTCATTGTGAAATAAATGAGGAGTTCAAGGGTCTGTGTTCTATAGGAGTTATCTAACATATGCTACACAACAAAGAATACAGATGAAACAATTTCGGCTTATAGGCTAACCTGACCACAGGCAAAGGTAAAGCTGAGGAAAATAAAGCTTCACAATCTCGCCTATCAAACTTACTCCAGTACATATCTATATTTTAGATAACTTTTCTTGTAAAGGGAGACTTTTAATAAATTTACAGCAAACTTCCTGTGAAATTACGAATATTATATAAGGGAAACCGATAACAAATGAAAATGTATACTCCGTACCTTTCTAGTAAATGGTCCGGCATTAACCTTGGCCATCTTACCCACCATCTCCATAAACACACCCATTAAGTCTCCATTGGAACTATTTCTACATTTCTGAAATAGATACATGTGGTGCATTCACAAATATGAACCTCTCGATACAAACAATAGCAAAATAAAGGCTAGACAGTGAATGTGACCTGAAATGATAAAATTTGACTTGGACAAAGGGGCAGAAATTACCGGCACACGACTAACACAATTTTTGAAATTCTCATAGTCCTTCCACAGTTGCTCAACATGGTGAGTCAAAGTAACAATAGCTTCTTGGTATAATTTGCGCACAATAGTCAATCGTTGAGTTTCTTCTTGGGCTGAATGCACATGTAAAGTTACAGTGTTGAGCACCCAACCAAGCAAAAAAAAAAAACTACAAAATGTGCAGAACATGGTTATGCATTAAGATAAGCATGGCATACCCGTGAGGACCTTAAAAAGCTGATGTACTCCATCCACAAAAGAGCAGCAACAATGTCCACTCCTATTAAAATGTATGTCCATCCTCGAACTTGTGCTGCAGAGTACAGAAGAACTCAAATGTGTTGATTCCGGCTCCTTCAGCTCTAACAGGTGGAGTATTCTATAACATCAGTGATGACTTGGGAGGGTTATCTTAACAGATCGTTTACTTTGCACAACTTGGGAATTTGGGATTGCCAAAGTACTAACCTACTGAAAAATAGATTGATTGCAATACCAAATTTCCACTTATTCAGATTGATAAAAAAATTACATCTTCCAAGTTTTTTAATTAGTTTTTTCCAAGTAACCAAATTAAATACAAAATCTAAATTATCACCCCTAATTTGTAAATAAAACTTCAATCGACATACCTGACAAATTAGGATTTTGAGGGGCGATTGGAGAGGACGTGGTGGTGTGCGCGACTGTGAGAGGTTGCAGGTTGGTCGTAGGCCTCATGTTGAAGACGTCGCCAACTCGCCACCACCGTAAAGACCGACCCATCACCACCGCAAAGGCCGACCCTATCAAGAGGCCTCATCACAGTTAATACAGATCCTGATCCGTTACCCACCACAAGTTTCTTCTTCTTCGCCGCCGTCGCCGCGCCTTCATCTTCATCATCTGCTCGAATCTCACCTTCCTTAAGTTCATCATCATCGTCATCATTAACATCTTCATCAAAATCAACATAATCTTCAACTTTTGTTTCTTTGAAGCTGATGATGATTCCGGTCGGAGGAGAAGAGCCAGTAGATGTCGTGGGGGTCCATTGAGGAAAGAAGGAAAATTTTAATTTTTTTGCGATGACATGTTTTACCTGGGTGCTGAGGTGGATTACAAGTACATGGTGAGCTGACAAAATATTGACAAATAAGCTTGGATTGGTGCTATTAACTGCCAAGTGGATTTAGAGGGGAAGTATTGCTTGCCTTTTAATAGTTCTATATAGATTATGATTTTAGCTCTCCTCCTCATTCCTACGATTGATAGACCTTTTCCCCTTTTCGTTTAGTGGTAATTACGCAACATGCATGACCGACTAGTATGTAATTACAACTTCTTCACTCATTGCATACTCCTAGAGCTGGCAATCGGGCGGGTCGGGTCGGTTTCGGGTCGAGTCGAGGCGGGTCGGGTCGGTTTCGGGTCGAGTCGAGGCGGGTCGGGTCATATCGGGTTCGGGTATTGGCGGGTCGAGATGAACTTTCGGGTCGGGTCGGTTTTGACTCGGGTCGCTTTCGGTTCAGGTCATTTCGGGTAAATTTTGTGTCGGGTCGGGTCGGTTTTGGGTCGGGTCATAATCGGGTTTAGTTACTGATGGTTATTAATCCGCGTCATTTCAAGTTTTGATTAATATTTTTCGTTTTTTGGCATAATTAGGGGACTTTATTTAGTTAGTAAGTTAAAATCATCAATATGCATACTAAATTGTTCTAATTTGGATTATTATTAAGCTTAATTATTATCGGGTCATCAAACGGGTCGGGTCATTGTCGGATAACGGGTCACTACGGGTCGGGTCGGGTCATTGTCGGGTTGGGCATTATCGGGTTGTATCGGGTCATGGGTCGTTAACGGGTCGGGTCGAGTCGGGTTCGGGTGATCACAATTTCGGGTCCAATCGGGTCGGGTTTTCGGGTGATTCGGGTCGGGTCTCTCGGGTCGGGTCAAGGTTGCCAGCTCTACATACTCCCCTCTGTCTCATACTCCCCATTTTCATACTTCTGATCTTCGATTCAAGAATGTCGAAAAATCCGAGATTGTGTGTGGTGTTTCTCACTAATTTTTTCAGCAGCAGCAACAACAACAACAACAATAATCACAACCATCTATTTATCCCCTTCTAAAACCACCACCGCCGCCGCCATCGTCGTCGTCGTCGTCTCCACCTCCGACGACGTCGTCGCCGCCGCCTCCACCTACGCCCTCGTCACCACCACCACCACACCGCAAATACCCCCTCTTTTACTCCTTCGCACAACGTATGATCAACAACCATCTTTTCTTCCGCACCACCACCACCACCACCTCCTGTCCTCCCCAACCACCGCCGGACCCAGCTTATTTTCCACCACCTTACACACCTAAGCCGTTTTGGCTTTCACTTTTGGAGGACCACCACCTTGCTTTCGTTCCTCGGCTTCCGCCCCTCCCTCCGCGTTCGTCGTCCCAGTTGAGGGAGGTCGTGGTTCTCTGGTTCATGGAGTACGCGGCGCGCCGTCATCCCAAAACCGAAGATAATCGATCTTCTTCTCCCCGTCTCCGGACGGTATATGTCTCTCTTTTTTTAATTTTGTTTCTTTTTACTTTATTTTACTTGTTGTTGTTGTTGTTGTGGTTGTGGTTGTGGTTGTGGTTGTTGTTGTTGTTGTGGTTGTTGTTGTTGTTGGATGGGGTGGTGGTGGCGGCTTAAATTATTGGGATTAATTTTTTGAGCGTGAATGATACGGTACCTTTGGAGGTAGAAGAGGCAAATCGGGTATATATGCAGGGATTGAATTGTATACTTGGAATAGGGTGTGCAATCGTTGTGTTGGTCTCATTAGATTTGTTTCTGCCAAGCGTTTTTCATTTATGCAAGGGTTTAATTAGTGTGTGTGTGATGAGATGACATATGTTGTTCTTTGTTTAAAATGACATCCTTTGTTATAATGTACTTATTGATTAAATTCAGTGGTGGTGACAACCATCGTACATCATTACTTCCATTTGATTCTCGAGTCATTAAATTGAAATGTATTTACTACGTTTGACTATGTTCTTATGCTCTCATTTTGAGTGTGTCATTTTCTTTGTGATAATCCCTCCTGTTTGGTTGATTTCATTCCATGTTGATACATCATTACTTCCATTTGATTCTCGAGTTATTATTTGAAATTTCTTATGTTTTGCGCGATTGTTGTTTTCCCAAAAGTTGGCTTGAGTTCAGGTATTGACATTCGGTTTTTGTTTTTTTGTTCAGTTGTATTCAATGTACATCCAAATCCTACATTAGAGGAGTTGGAACCTTTGGAAATTAGGTGTCAGATCTTTATCTCCACTGTTAGACAGATTTTAGGGGAAGGTGGGAAGATGTATTGTGACATTCCTGAATTGCATTCTGATCATGTCCATCCCTATTTTAACATTGTGTTTGAAAGCGAGAGAGGGAACCCACCTGAGCGTATATCTGTCATGGGAAATTATCCAATATACCCCTGAGGTTCCCGAATTTTTCGGGTATACCCCTCAAGTTACCGAGCTATCCAATACACCCCTGGATTCAATTTGATCTTCAAAGACACGAAATATTACCCAGAAAGCATATAAATTGCATCAATTGAAGATAAAATTGAATCTAATTGAAGATGTGAGGGAGAGTGTGTTTGAAGAGAAAGAGACGTGGCCTATGGAGGAGTGGGTGGTCGGGGTAATGGGTGGCCGGAGTGTGGTCGCGTGAGGGGGCCGCATATGGTGGTGGTGGTGGCGGTGGCCCAGGTGGTACGGTGGTCGGTGCAAGGTGGCGGTGGTGAGGAGGCGGCTCCGTGGGTGGGGTTGGGGTTGGAGAGGGAGGTGAGAGAAAATTGTTTTTTTTTTCTTAATTGTGTTATTATAGGTCAAATTTAAAAAAAAAAATCAAATTTCATAAATATTGTTAACGATGTTAGTGTCCGTTAGTGAAAGACACAAAAAAATCGCATTTTGCAAACCTCAGGGGTATATTGGATAGCTCGGTAAGCTGAGGGGTATGTTGGAGTAGGTGTCCTCCGACAATAATGCGTTGACTAATTAAATCTAATAAGGAATAAACCTGGGATATATTAGATATACTAAGTCAGTTGATTAACGTAAATCGGTAACGATTGGCTAGCTAGAGTTTGACGTTATTGTCGTTTGACCGCGGTAATCAACTGATCCCTCTCGGTCACACCGGTAAAGATAGCTTCTCCAAAGGATATTATATTTGTATTTGTTACAATATAATATAAACCTTAATGTTTCAGTTAAAGAGTTAACTGATTATATCAGATGGTGTTTTATGAGTTCGGAACTCAAGTCGTATAATACTACGATTTTGTGTATTCACAATTAGCTAATTAATTACAAGGAGTTGTAATTTTAGCTAAAATGATGTAATTGGTAATTATTATATGGTGATATAATAATTAACTAACACTTAGGAAGTAAGTGTACAAATTATACCAAAATGTAACATGAGATGTTAAGGGGTATAATTAGTAAGGGCAAGATGGTAATTGAGATTACCACTAGTATAAGTACTAGAGTTTGATGCTCAAACAAAAGAGAGACATCATTTTTACACAAACACACATTGATTTTAGAGAGAGAAAAAGAGAATTATTCCATTTCTTGTCTCTAAAAATCAGCCCACTTCCAACACCATTAAGATCAAGTTTTCTTCATTGCATGTCAATGAAAACTTGATCAAAACACTTCTCTTAACCTAGAATAACATTAGCTAAAGTGTTAGCTAATTTTATTTTGGAATTAAGGTTTGATTCACCTATTTATACTAGCTTGTTTTGGGTGAATATTGGAGAACTTCTTTGGTGGATTAAGGGAGGAGGTTTCCTAGCTTGGAAACTCAAGATTAAGGAGGAAGATCCCCATTTAATAGCAGCTCAAAAGCCTTCATTGAAGGTGTGGTCAAATTTCCTTCTTGTTAAGGTATAAAAACTTGTTTTATACGCTTATTCATGCTTTAATTTTACATGCAACTAAAGATCCTTAGCTAAACTTAATTAAGGGTAATTAAGTACTAATTAGAGGAGTCTAATTAGTGGCTAAGTAACTTTCAGGGTATACCCGAAAAATTCGGAAACCTCAGGGGTATATTAGATAATTTCCTTGTGAAAGTTGACAAGAAGGATGCCTACATATCGGCTACAAGAAAGGAGATTTGTCAAAGTGGATTGAATATAGGAAATGAACAATCCCCAACTCTGTTCCTTCCAAATGGAATGAAAAGTATTCAACGAAGGATCTTCTTGGAGCAATTGGTCCCTCAATTCTATTCCAGTCCGTTCAGCAATTGTTCAAGTCTCAGGGGAACACTAGTGATGGCGATAACGCCTTTAAAAACCTATGCATTCAGTGTATGGAAGATGCCCGTAACAAAGCTTTTGAAGGCTACATGATCTCTTTGATGAAGAATGACTATGGGTCTGAAACTTTACCAAAAAAGTATAGACATTTCATCCAAAAGTGGAAGAAGTTATTAGATCAATTAAGAATGACTTTGGGTCAAAATCTTTGTTCTTTTCTCTCTCTTTTTTCCTCCCTCATTTTCATCTTCATATTTAAATTCACCTTTTCAATTTCTCCAATAAGCTTAAATGTCGAAAAATCCTTAATACTAAAATCATCATTGCCGTAAACTAAATGGAGTACTTGTAGACTAAATGGAGATCCATTTGTCGTAAATCAAATGGAGTTGGTAGATTGCATTGCAGAATAAAATATGTACTAATTTTTGCAATAAAAAGAAGGAAATCTCTTTGAATCGAATGAATTATACAACAACCAAAAACTCCTCCACAAAACCACCACACCACCACCACCTCCTTCACTCCTCCCCGACCACCGCCAAATCCGGTCTCATTTCCTCCACCATATGCACCACTAAAGCTATTCTGACTTGCTTCTTTTGGAGAACCACTACCACTCGTTTCTTCGGTGGCTTTCTCCATGCACGTCGCCGTTGAAGGAACTCATGTTGGTTTGGTACCGCGAGTTCTCGAAACGCCGTCGTTAGAAAATTGAAAATGATCAATTTTATACTCCCCGACACCGGACGGTATAAATATTTTTTTTTTGGTTTTAAATTTGCGCTGAAATCGCTGTTAAATTTTGTTTTATATCATCTTTTTATTATACCTGAATTTTGTTATTGTTGATGTTGTTGTTGTTGTTGTTGTTGTTGTTGTTGTTGTTTGTAATTTGCTATTTTTGGTTAGACTTGGGGGTTGAATTACTTTGTGTATATTCATCTCTCGTTTTTCTCCCTTTTTTTTGTATGTAATTTGAGTCAAGGTATTTGTGTTTCTGCTCTCTGTTGATGCAATCGAATTGTATCCGTCACGCTAGTTTGTCATTTATTTAAGGTCTTTTGTGTATGTGACTACAAGTTTTCATTGTTGAATTGTTTTTGCCTAAGCGGCTTTTGTTGTTTGTCCGTAGAAAGACTGTGAGAGGTCGATTTTTGGTTGATCCGATCCCCTCAACATGATTAGTTGTGGGTTAATTGACATGGCTTATTACTTTAATTTGTTATGATTGGTGATGATGGTGGTTATGATTTGGTACCAAATTAAAAAAAGACGTTTGAGCAGAATCTGTAGTAAATGTCGATTTTCCGAGTTTTTTTTTTTTTCTTTCTCTTTTGGCGAAGGTAAACTGAAACAAAAGAAATCAGTTAGATTGACGTAAAACATTAGAAGTATAGAATGGAGTACTTTTTTCAAAGCCGAGCAAATACCATTTTTTGTTTTCTGGACACGAATACTATTTTGATATTGAGAAACATATAGGAGTCATATAAGGCTTCCATTTACAATATGCTTGAATTAGCTATACAAAAACTTTATGGAGTGTGCCATCGTACTTTTCTCACCCTCCTACGCATAACCAAGCAGTCTAGACTTTTTAGTACGTCTACTAGAAGTCGTTAACGAAATTTACAGCCACTTCAATGTAATAATTTGCTCCTCGGATTTGCTTTCGAGAAGTCTTAGACAACTCAATTTCAAACATTGTATTTTCGCGTAAGGCTTCATCCTCTAGGTGGCCAACACAAACTGCTTGCAAGTCAGCTTCGACAATCAGAGCGGATTTAGTGTACACGGCCACCACTGACTTCTGCATTGGTATCTTCGAAGGTGTTTTCAATTGTAGACTCTCCTTGTCGTTTGTCAAAAAGCCGACTTTGATAGTATTTCTTCTGATACTCAAATGAATAGTCATAGTTGCTATATCTAGCAGATATCAAACCATAAACATCAGCAACGGACATGTTGTCGAAGAATAATGTGATTTCCACTTTGGCCAAGCACGCTTCATCAAATATCATGTAGTGCACTACAGCATAACCATGTTGACCGCGAACAACAGCGCATAAGCGAGTATAGCATGGTTCACTACAAGTTGAGGTGGGGCACCAAATTACTTCCCCATGGCAGACTTCAAGACCGGAAACTGGATCGTTCAGCCTTAGATGAATTGAAATAAGGCCGGCCTCAAACGCAGAATGGGCATCCAGGGAAATACTACTCTTCTGTGCTGACAGTACTTCGGGATTGCTTACAAGGGGCTTATCTTGTGTATTGCCGCCTTTGCTTGTTGAAATTTCCCTAAAAAAGGTCATAAATTGGTCAAAATCCAAGTACATAAGTACATAACCCATGATTTTCCGCCAAAATGGTCATGGCCGGACTCATGGGACAAAAACTGCTTAATTTTTTTGTCGCAGGGTCTTTTAAGAAATTAAGAGTCAGATTATGTGTCGTAAAATTCTAAAGCCAAAAACCTATGTTCTCGTCGAATATTTGTCATGCGCGTAAGTCTTGATATAAGTCTTATGGTTGTTATTGCATGCAGAGTTGACCACAACTCTGACACTCACCCCAGCGTGCAAAATGAAATAAAATCAATGTCCTTCACATTATTCTGGTTTTGTAAATAAGATTAGAAGCTTTATTTGATGTTTGAATTGAAGACATCAGTTGTGTATGTGTATACGATATTACAATGTATGTCGTCTATCGATATTGTTGGTCAATGTGTTTTTCGGAAATGTAGATATTGTCATATATATATTGAGAATTCAATTATTATTGATATGATTGAACTCCCACGACGAAATCTTATACAAGACCAAATATATACATCTACATACGACTATACGAGCTGAGCAAATTAAAAACTCACGGGCCACGACCACTTCTAAAGTATAATTATGGGACATAATGATAAAGAACAATGATGACTTGTATTATTTCGAAATGATGATGATGTGATTAATTCCGATTTCAGAGTGACGAACAAATTTCTAATACATCATACGCAGTTCACAAAAGTTAAAGAAAAACTAAATTTCAACTGGCCTAATTTGTAACACAAAACAGAGGCCTCACACGCACATATAGCTAGCCTTATACTCCAATTAAAATGCATGCCTACATAATAAACTTATTTTGCAACAGCTAATTAAAGAACTCTCGACCATGCATGTAGAAAAATGATAAATCTTCCATAATAATGTTGGTGATGCATTGTGATCATGATCAGTAGCCTGGGGGAGGTGGTGAGCTGTAATAGTACGAAGGCGGCGAAAATTGCACTGGTGGCGGTGGTGGAGACTTGTACATGTACGGTGGAGGTGATGAGTGGACTGGTGGTGGCGGAGACTTGTAAATGTACGGAAGAGGTGGTGGTGGAGACTTGTAAATGTACGGAGGAGGTGGTGAGTGAACCGGTGGTGGTGGGGACTTGTAAATGTACGGAGGAGGAGGAGAATGGACCGGTGGTGGTGGAGACTTGTAAATATATGGTGGTGGCGGCGGAGACTTGTAGATGTATGGTGGAGGTGGTGAGTGGACTGGTGGTGGTGGAGACTTGTATACGTATGGCGGTGGTGGTGAGTGGACTGGTGGTGGTGGAGATTTGTATACGTATGGTGGCGGTGGTGGCGACTTGTAAATGTAAGGAGGAGGTGGCGAGTGCACCGGTGGTGGTGGAGACTTGTAGACATAAGGAGGAGGAGGAGAATGGACTGGTGGTGGTGGAGCTTTGTAAATATATGGTGGTGGCGGCGAGTGGACTGGTGGTGGTGGAGACTTGTAAATATATGGAGGAGGTGGTGAGTGCACTGGTGGTGGTGGAGACTTGTACACGTAAGGAGGAGGTGGAGAGTGGACCGGTGGTGGTGGAGACTTGTAAATATATGGAGTAGGAGGTGGAGGGGAGTGCACCGGTGGTGGCGGAGACTTGTAGACGTAAGGAGGAGGTGGAGAGTGGACCGGTGGTGGCGGGGATTTGTAAACGTAAGGAGGAGGCGGAGAGTGGACCGGTGGTGGTGGTGGAGAATTGTAGAGATAAGAAGGTGGTGGTGGCGGGGAGGAATAAATATAAGGATTCGTAGCTAAAACATGACTATTATTTGCTAGGAAACATAGTGTTAGTAGTGTGTAACCTAGCCAAGGCCAATGGCTTGGCATTTTTGGACTCCTCATTATATTCTTGATTTCGAGAATGAGTAGATTTGATGAATGAACCATATGTAAATGAGTGTCGTATATATAGTGATGAGCTCGTGGAGTATAGGGAGTATATTAGACGTCATACGTATACATGCGTCTTGATCGACTTATACTAATAGTAGTGCATTTCGAATAGTAGAGTCAAAAATATTGATATACATTTTTAAATGGTTTAGAAATAGTTTTTCGATATGACATATCTACCTTAGTTCATTTGAGTCTATAAGGTAAACCGGATATCGTAAATTTAACCGGTGGATCGAAATTTGTGAATATTTTTGAATCCACTTAGACTAGGGCATAAGAAGAACATATTGACATTAATCGATCTATATACATTGGTCTCAAATTCCAACAAATGCGTGCCAAACCCGAATAATCTCAATTCAGTAACATTACGATCAGCTCGAATCCAAAATAAATTGGAGAAAACGAAAGCTATATAGTGCAAAATCGGACGATACATCAATTCAAAGAGCATATACACAATTATAATTTCGAAAAACACACAAATGCAAGTTGAATACATAAGTGGATTTTATGATTCTATCCTCTTTGAATTGGGGATATGTCCCAAGATCAATAATATGAAGACTTTGGAGTAGGTATAGTGACCTTCTTGCTGGCTTTGCGCGTATTCTTTACCGCAAATTATACCATGCTCCCGGGAGCACAAGGAGCATGGTGGTCCTCCTCACAATAAAGGAGTGGGGACCACACTTAAAATGATTTTTCATTTTTTAATATGTGGTCCCCACTCATCTATTGTGAGGAGGACCACCATGCTCCTTGTGCTCCCGGGAGCATGGTATAAGCGGTCTTTTTCGACTGATAATGAAAGTTTCCATAATTGGAATTCTGAGGAAGAAATCAATTAAAACAGTCATAATTAATGAATATGAACACAGACTTCTAGCTTACTAATTTTAGCAAGTATTAGGGTTCATAATCCTATAGCACAGTACAACTATATATACATTGACAGTGAATTTAGACCTTGTGTCTATTAAGATTGTGTTAAAATTGGCATGCTTACATAAATATATGCACACTTCAAGCATAATTTTGAGATTGATATTGAATAACCTCTGTTGTTAGGTGCTTTTAATAATATTCCAGAATTATCCAGGCATTTGTACAAGCCAACTTAGCAAAAGGTTCATTTTTATGTGTGTACGATCATCAATCGATTGCAAAAATAGTTGTTATTTATGATTAAGGGTTTAAATTGACTTATGGGTACGTGTTTCATAGTCCTTAAAACATCATATGATACATCACACAAGCTAGTGATCGATCGATGATACTGAAATATGGAGATATTGAAATCTCAAATCGAACTACAACTTATGGTGCCAATGGTGGTATAAACTTCTTACAAACATTAATGCGGTTTAGATCACAAAATCAACTTATTTCTAACGATAAATATAGATCGACTATATAAGTTTGAAATTTAAACTACAACTCAGATCATTATAGCGACTTCACATCAAAATTATTTGGCGACTTTTTCTAAAGGTGTTTGTGCAATTGTGCTGATGAGTAATGACGACCATAGGAATCATATATAGGGATTAGATCGAAGAAGAAAATTAACGTAACATTCCGATATAAAGCTCAACGTACTTTGGCTGCACCCATATGCCATATAGTGCTGACACTACAGACCAATGCTAATAATGAATTAATGGTAGTCTACCTTGCCTCTAAAACGACATCTACTTTTGCAAAAGCTTATAAACAACAAATTGTTGGACAGATAACATACAAAGTAGTGACTAGCGTATCTTCTTACCTCGCTCACAATTCACAAATCATCTTCAAAACTCGCGGATTTATTTGTAAGAGTTGATCGATCACGAGTTTATCTCTATTACGAAATATCAATTTTCTTTTAATATAACGAGATACCGGGTATGGAGTAATTAATTAACCACCGGCGTTGACACAAAATAATTTGAATACGATGACATGCATCACGTGGGGAAATTCTTGGCCAATCACGGTGATTGACAGAATTTGCCAATCACCGAAAAAAATTCCCAGAATATACAATCTAGAATTTACTATATACCATTTGAAAAATGTTCGAAATTTTTCAAATGGTATATAGTGAATCCTAGATTGTATATTTTGGGTTTTTTTTCGGTGATTGGCCAATCACCGTGATTGGCCTAGCCAACCATCACGTGTACGTAGAAGACTAAAATGTAGGAGTCGTCAACACTCCCATATTTTGGCTAAGATCGAGTATCGAGTAAGCTAAGCTAGTACGGAGCTTAATTAACAAAGACGAAAGGGATCTCTGAGAAATTAATTTCAAAAGGGTGGCACAAGTGTGAAAACATTGTACAAAGAATGACAATTATTTCGATCATTATCACGTTGGTCTATATAAAGACATGAAAGCAAAGTTGTCTACATACATTATCGATATTAGACTAATCACTAGTACGTTCATGCCTTTTGGTACTATCTGACTCGAATCGGAACAAAATTGGATCAGAATAAAAGTGCAGGTTTGGACCATGACCAACACGAACAGGGTATTCATGGACTGATATATGGCATCATACTGTGCCAAATCAGATTACTAGTATAACTATTGATTCCAATTTTTTCTATGAACTGATGGTTGTAAATTGTCAATACAGTCATGCAAGAAAACTGTACAAGTATTCTAATTGAGTTTATGAAAATCAGAAAAATTTACACCCTTCATATGGTAATCCAAGTGCCATGGATCCAACGTCGTCTATTGATCTAGTATCAGGCATCATCAATGTGAAGCAACAATGCCGACAAATTCTATGTAGGTCACTGAAGAAAGATCTACAGGGTGTAGAGAGTAGAAGAACCACTGAGATGAGAAAGAATAAGGAATGGACCTCTCTTCTTGTTGTTTTTCGGGTTTTAAGCAAGCTACTTAAATTTCTTCGTTGCATCAGATGATACCTCAGTGTAGCAGATCGGGCAAGCCTGGAAGCACATAGAAAAGGGTCAGGTCTCAGTAGCAATGTGCGCGCAAGTGCAAAGCAGAGACCATCTGAGATTTTGGAAAAGAAAATGTGAATTGTCTTACTTTGTTTATGCTGAGCCATTTGGTTCCGCAGCCCACATGATATTTATGTTTGCAGGGGAGGGTAATTTGATGAGCTCCACGTTTGTATTCCATCTGACAGATTACACATCTGTTTCAAAGTTAAAAACTGTGTTAAATTTACTTGTGTTGGTGCACAATGCTGTGGGAAGCTCCACAAGATCAAAACGAAAAGATCAGCAGCAGAAGAACTCTGACTGCCACTGTACAGTAGTACACTATTTCATCAGAATAAGCACATCTTTGTTTGCAGGAGTTCAGACTTAGAAACTTTTGGCTGGAATTCATCCACCTCCAGATTAAACAGCCTAGGAAGTTAGCATACATGTGGCATTGATGCAGGAGTAACCATTACGCTAAGTGGCGGGTTTAGGGAGTGCACATTTTTGAGGGCATATGAAGTGAAGTCCTAGTTAAGACTTAATTAGTTCTCTAATATATTGCCCAGCAGGCAAATCATCAAATTAACTTTAACAAACATCTTTCACCATGTATAACGGATGGCAATCAAACTCAAAAGAAGCCTCAGACAACAAAGAACGGGAAAAGACAAGGAGTGTATGTGCCTGAGATAGCCTCAGACAATGAGGTAGAAGAAAAGGTGACACAGCAGGAAGTTAAAAGAGATACTCTCAGTATAGATGACGACACTGCATTTCACATTTTCGCCAGAACAGAAACAATTTAAGAAAAATGAGTAGAAAATCAAAGTACCTCTCAGATCGAGACTTTCTTCTCAAAAAGCAGCATCTAAACTTCGATACTGGAAGCAATGAGATCTGTTCGTGTGTAAGGCCTCGGCTATGTGTTCCAACTGTCTCGCCTAACTCAAGTAATTCCTGCACAATAAGAAGGGTAACAATTTAATTTTGGTCCAAGGTAGAAGGTGGCCAGAAAGAATTCTCGAACATATATAACACACTGCTAACTTTTAACCCGTAATTGTTTCATGAAACACCTTAAATGACCATCCTACATCGTTTCTCAAAGTGACGAAGGGCAACTTAGACCCTCATCGAAAATGTGAATGCATCTTGCAAATATCAAAGTGGAAACACACCTTGCAATCCAATTATAATGACTGTAAAGCATCAAAACTCAAAGTCTAAAGAAACATGTCAAATATCTGGTCTCTCTCCATTTTTCATGGCACACCTTGCCCTCCCATGACCCTGCTCTTAACTAAATGATCCTCAGTAGGTCATACTGTTGCTGTTGTTGTAAATCTTTAGACATATTTATTGTTCTAATTTCTGCTTCCATAACCACAAGACCAACCCATTGACACTGCACATGAAAAAGTTCGAAGGCTCCATCTTGTTGCTTTAAGGTGGTTAAAAAAGGACTATAATGTTGTCTTCCAGGCCATAGCAAGTTAGCAACAGTATCACAGAACTTGTAGTCTCACTTTTATAGTTGAAACTATGGCGTAACAACAAATTACAGATGAAGATGCAAAATTACCCACAAGAAAAAAAAAAAAAAAAAAGAAAGAGGACAAAAGAATGAAAGCAGAGATGTGAACCTCATAACTCATGTGGTCGGGATCTATATTGTCCTGCCATAGAGCCTGCATTGTGAAATAGCAATCAATCAGACGATATGTAAGCTTCATATTCACAAGGAAAACAATCAAGGTACATGAAGAATGGAGGGGACAGAGTAGAGAAGCTTGAGAAGGTGTGGGAGACAATCTGAAATGCTGTCAATTTTCTTATCAAACTATCAAGGGTTCAAGAACGTAAATGACATCTGAAAGAAAACAGAAGCATGCAAGTTCATAATTCCGACTTCTATTTTGATGGGTCCTAATTCCATTGTAGACTTTGGCATTAATCAGGAGAGTATACTCAATTTTGCTCTGACATTCAAAAGATCAGAGACTATAACTTGCCTCCAGCATTACGATATTAACATCATGTAATCCGTACTAAGCTTGAATGTGGAGGGGACATTCCACATCTGGGAACACACTATTGATCCTTAAAACATATGGATGTGTCAACAAAAGGAAAAATGCATCAAACGAAAGATGGCACAATTACCTGATAATCCTGAGAATTCTGGTCACTTCTGGGACCTGAAAGTTCAACAGTGGAGAGTAAACATCAATTAAAAGGCAAGAGACAGAATCTTGGCAAATTCAGATGATTTTACAGCAGATATTACGTAACCAGACAGGATCAAGAACATACGATTTCGATTCCTCGAGCTAGTGTTGGTATTTGACACCCTTTCTGACTGCTGATTTGTCGCTCGTGTCTGTTCAGCTGCAATTGTTGAAGGAAAATCGCTATCCCTTCTGCTGTATTCATCCATCCCCACCAAATGATCAAAGACCTCATAAGATGGACTATTGCTGTAGTACTGACTTGGCCCAGGTTCCGAGTAACCATACTTGTAGTAACCCATACTAGCTGGTGAATATGCACCATCCTACACCAGTTTATTCAGATAATTAAACCACAGAGCAAAACCGCGATTTCTAACCATACAATTGGCATATATACAATCACATCAGTAAACCTAGCCCCTGTCATCCTTACACACCTTATAAGGTGACTTCTAAGACCAAGATCAGAACTTTTTGCAGACAAACATTGTGAGACGGTCACATACAAATGCCGAAAAGCTAAAACCCATAAAAAAAAAAGGCGAAATCTATATACCTGCAATTGGGAAGAGCCTGCAAAGATGAAATTGACATGATCATAAGTAAGACCAGCAAAGAAATCCATGAAACTTCCAGCACTGTTATAAGGGGACGGGCACGCAATGTATTGGGCATCCATTTGCGAATTCCAACTCATTTACGCAATAATCCTGTGATTCGAAACAAACTGATCAATACACGAAACTTTTGACAGTACTATGAAATCAACAAACAGGAATTGATCGGTATTTAATTAACCTGATATTTCGACAAATTTCGAAAGCATAGACAGATTAATTCAGCAATGCCAGTCAAATTGATCAATGCTGCATCACCTTTCCATTCACCTGAATATAGAAAAAACAGTACATTACAGTTTTATTAGCAATCAAACCCGAAACCGTTACAATTATTCTAACAAAGCAATTTCTGCAATATCAGAGATAAAAACAAGAAATGGAATTCAAGAAACAGAACAAATAAATAAATAAATAAATAAAATCAAGAAAGATCACAAATACAAAGATTTATCATCATTCTTGATAATAATCATAATAAGAACATATAATAATAAAAAAAAAAAACAATTTTAAAGAATAAGAATTACAAAATTTCAGAGAGGGTAATCACACATTCACACACAATGAGTAATCAAGAAGCTGTGATTAACATGCAAATGTTAAAATTCCATAAACATGATCACACACAAATTCTATTGCAAAAAGATAGAAAATTTACATGACATAATCTTTAACAAACAACAATGCACAAGAACACAAACACAAACACGAACACGGACACGAATCGAAAACGAGTTGAAATAAGAATGCTATACATGAATATCACTCGGCAGATTAATCTAACATTGATCAGTGATCAAGAAAAAAAATGCAAATGGATAAGAATTGGATTGAATACGAATAATAAAAAAAAGACTAAGGAGAGAGAGAGAGATAAAGAAGACCGACATTGATGGGCTTTAGGAGTAACTTGTGAAAGGAAGTGTGTTTGTGAAGATTCAGACTTTGAGTCACAGGTTTGTTTCTCTCTCTCTCTCTCTTTTCAGTTACTCTTAAAAGAGCTTTCTCTCTCTTCCAGCAATGTTGAGATGCTCTGGAGTTCACGCATCAAACAAACAAACAAACATTTCAAGACTTTATTATTATTATTATTATTATTATTATGCAGAATTCCACGCTAAGTCCGTTACCAGTTCAACAACAGATGTTAATTATAATGTCTACTCTTCTTTAATTTAATTTGATTAACTTATTAATATGTTATGTTATTATTAATATCATAGGTTATACGAAAGAAGACAGTCACGCGATTTGCAACATGTGTTACTTTACACTTACTACTAGTACAAGTACAACTCCCCACTATTTGTTTTTTTTATAGGGTTGCTTCACCTTAAAGTTATTTTCGTCAGGAGTATACTTCTGTATATTATTTCTCATTTTCGATGTTTGCTAGGCTACCCAACCTACACTTTTTTTATAATCCATTTGTCTATACTATATCATCAAAAAATCAAAAGTCATACGACATTAATATAAAGTTCGGCTCAATTAGTTATAGCGATGGTGAAATCTGAATTAATCTCATATTTATTTATCTTTTTCCCAAATTATATCAGTATAATGTTGTTTCACGCGATATAAAAGATTTAATAGGTTATGTATGTGAAGAGGGAATGACTAAACGATCTATGAATTTAGAATTTATTTATCGATGCAAGGTATAAGAGAATGATTATTATGCCGTGTTTTGGTTGATTTTCTCCCTCGAGTACAAGTGTGTACAGATGTGTACATAATATGACTTTTTTGGAGGTGTGATATGATATTATTGCAAAGTAGAGTGTCGAGATTAAAAACAATAAAATAGTGTATGTGAAAATCAACATTTCCCTATCATTTGGAATAATATCATTTCTGATGGAGACAAATAAAAGTTAATGTAGCAACAATGTCGTAATCACCATTTACTAAGAATTAACCAACAGAAATCGCAATCCATCCATATTCATATCAATCCTCAACTTTTTACCATATGAAGGTAGATAATTTACCCATCCCATATGAAAGCCCATACAGTTTGGAGAAAAAGGTTCATCAACTCATGAAATGGGCCCACCAATTATTAATCATGGGCCCAATCAAAATTATTAGCATAAATTCATAAAATTATTTTTACCATGGTAAATTAATTAATTTTGGATTAGATTTTTTGGGTGAGGGAGAATTTGGTTGGAAAAGTTGGGAAAAGAGGTCACCAAATTTACCTGACTTTCAACTGTATTAGTTGACGGCCGTTGTATACCAGATATGATTTCCCGCCAAACTTTCATTTAACAAAAAAGAAAAAGAAAAGAGCTTCACTATATACTTGTTTGGTTAGCTGCTCTCTCAATGTATTTAAAAGTCTAAATTGTGGGTGGTCTGATATATTCTGCTCTGGATAATGTTTCGTACGGTATGTGCTTAAATGTTAAAACCACCTGGTTAAAGACGCAGTAAAAAAAATCTTTATCGGTTCAAACACCGCAAATTGGTAGGATTGTAAGGGCGATAGAGTGTCTTCCTAAGTGTGGCTTAGCCTGATGGTATGATTGAATCACTCATCCACGGAAATTTCGCCTACTGTGTAGAGTAACTAAAGTCTATTACTACTACTCCCTCCGTTCTTTTTTGTTTGTTTGGCATGCTTGGTTTGAATACGTAAAAATGATTCAATCCCTATTGGAGTAAAGGGTGTTGTTCATAACCTCTCCTCCACTGGCTAATCCCAGCATTTCTGCAAATCTCACTAATCTATATTACATTATTAGATGAGTATGTTTTTTGTGAGACATGGGAAATCTTTGTCTATAGATAGATCAAGTATCTTATCACTTTGCATAAACTAATGAAGCTCTCAGAGTCTAACTCAGCAAATCACATTAAAAACAACAATTTACATGTGAAGGAATCTAATCAAGTAATTAAGTATAAAAGTTAATTGTGCTAATTATTTCCCCATGTAATTTACCTCTGATCACAATCCTAATGATTAAAAACTTTACTGATGTCATTCTTTTAAAGAGATTCCTGCTAAGCATTACATTCCCAATTTCTAATAATTCACAAAAACATGCTCATTTTTGTAAAGTGATGATACAGCTTACCAAAGTAAAATGGGCAGCAAAATTATGACAATAAAGATAGTACTGTATTTGCAGAGGGGGGAAATTCTGTGGACTCTGCATAATTTGAGCTCTTTATTTGTCAATCCATGCTTCAATTATGAATGTGTGAGCATGAATAGCCATCTCACTATACCAATTATCAATGATGCTTAATCAAGAACACTATTATCCATCATGCTACAACCTAAGCATAATTTATCGGTTTAAAGGCCGCAAATTAAATGTCTGAAAGAATGACGAATTCAAGAAAAGTCGAGCACAATGGTGCTACGACCTAAAGCCTAGCTCTTAAAGCCTGAAGACTCGAGACTACCTAAAGCCTCGAGACTATACATTGTATACTCTAGCTCGTAACGTGCTGGTTTTCATTAACCACATATTAGGCTCTACAAAATTATCCTTAACTTAGGATGTTCTTTCTCTTAAATGTATACTCTCCCTTTGCCCAAGTAACAAGCTAAGAGTAATATTAGAATGATACCATTTCCCTAAAGATCAAAGAGGTAGCTTAACCAAACTTATTAGGAGGAGACAAAGATGAAAGTGGGCCACAAATTGTGTGCAAAAGAGAAATCCTTCAAATGCCAATAATGGGCCATAACACTTGTAATGTATAGAGGATAAATGACCTAGATTGGGGCCTACTAGCAGAATCATACAAAGTAGGAGTTTGTACCAATAGCAGATGTGGAAAAAGTTCTAAAAGCATGTGGAGTTGGAAGGAGAGAGAATTACAAGGAGGCTTAAAACACATGATTTGGCTTAGAATAACCAAACCTAGCGTGCAAGTAATGACAAACCCATTACATAATTCTTATTCTTCTTCCTTAGCTTTTGTTTATCAAGGTTTCTAAAGGTGAAAATAAAAGGCACTCAATCAATCAAGTGTATTAACATGCTTGTATATATGTGTATGTCACATGTTATGCTACTTACTCTCCATGACAGAGGAAATATATGACACACACAGAATGGCGCAAACTCTCATATGAGATCGTTTGATCGTAATGTTAATGTAAGCTACTTATGGGAGTGACACGCTTTTTGTCAAACTGCCACGGACAGGAAAATCAAACTCTTGACATTACAGGTCATAGTATGTAATAGAATAGACTAGGTTGTCAATTCTCATATCAAATCATCAATCAATGAAAAGAAAGCCTAGGAGAATGAAAGAAAGGAGTTTCTTGGGAATGAGATGTCTATTTGACGGTCATGGGATAAAATTTGGCCTTTTAGGTACCAATAATAAGGGGATTTTGGGACAAACAACCAAAAAGTTACCAGTTTCCCATATATCATATCATGTAAAAATAGATGCTTGACAAAGACAATTTAGCAGCATTAATAAGGTGTGGGAAAAATTAAAAAGAAGATAATTCTATAAAGATATATAAACTTCACCTGCAGGTTTATCCAAGACAGAAGCTCCAGACTCCAAATCCTGTGTGTTTTTGAGTTTTGCGCAGGTGAAGGGCATGCCAAAGCTTAACTTTTAGCAAGTTATGACAGAGAATTAGTCTTTGTGAAGAAGCATTCGCTGCAGATGTAGACAAAGGCTTACCTGAACGAATAGAAACAGCGACAACTGAAGTCTTAATCCCAAAATGATTTGGTATAGGCTAACAGGAAAGCATGGATAACGAAATTCCATATTTGATGATTTCACAGCAAACTGAAAAGATTAATTTGTGAGTATAACTCAGAAGTGTACCTGCAAATCAGCTGCTAAACTGTAGAACTTGAGTCAATGTTATGTCCGAAAGTCACTTTCAGTCTGCGAAATGGGATGCTGCTCCTGAGGCCACAGAGACGAAGGACAGAAAAATGAATCAGCAAAGTTGAAAAATTTGCAAGACAGAGACTTTTAGACCAGTAAGTCTAAGAAAGCAGATTAAGTTACCTTTGTGTGTTTAAGGGGATGTTCACCAACTGTTTTGAGCTTTCCTCATAAGCACAATAGTCCAGAAAGTCATCAACATTGGATAAAGGTCGATCCTATACAAAACCCGCTGTCTATGAGGTGCTGATACCAGAAACAGCTTCAAGTGACTGCAGCTGTTTTGTTAACAGAACTAGACATTCATATATCTGTTCGGAATGAGGATGTGATTTATCTCTAATGGTGAATTCATTGACAATGCCATTGACCTCAATTGCGCTACAACCAGGAGTCTTATCAACTCCTCTCTCCTTCATCATTCTTCTGACTTTCCTAGCCTCATTCCACATTCCTGCATCCCCATACATACTTGCTAGAAGGACATATATTCCACTGTCACTGGGATCCAGTTCAAGCAGTTTCCAAGCAGCTTTTTCCCCCATTTCCAAATTACCATGCATACGACAAGCAAAAAACAACGCACTCCACACTCTAACATCAGGCTCCATTGGCATACGTCTTATAAGTGCTTCTGCCTCGTGCAATTTGCCAGCCCTACCCAGTAGGTCGACCATACTAGAGTAGTGCTTACACTTTGGGGTAAGATTGTATGTGGAGGTCATCTGATCAAAATACTTCCGACCCTCATCAACCAATCCTCCATGACAACAAGCCACTAGCACACCAAGAAATGTGATTTCATCTGGTTGTAGCCCAGTCTCTACCATTTTCGCAAAGTGTGACAACGCGTCATTTGCAAAACCATGAAGAGCTAAACCTCCAATAATAGCAGTCCAAGTCAAGGAATTCTTCACGGGCAAGTCCTCAAATACTTCAACTGCCTTCCCAATCTCACCACATTTCGCATACATATCAACCAAGGCAGTACCCAATGCAGCACGAAGAGAAAGCTTACTTTTACTGATGTACCTATGAATCCAAATACCAACATCAAGCGCTCCTAGCTGTGAGCAAGCAGATAAACAATTAAGCATGGTTACCTCATCAGGCAACACATTCGCCCTCAGCATTTCATTAAACAGCACCAAAGCCTCCTGACTATGCTTAGCTTGAACATATGCTCCAATCATGGCATTCCACGGCACAACATCTTTACCACCCATCTCATCAAACATCTTTCTCGCCTCATCTAGCATACCACATTTAGCATATCCCACAACCATAATAGTCCAAGACACCGCACTTTTCCACCTCATACTATCAAAAATCACCTGAGCTTCCCTAAGACCCCCACACTTAGTATACATATCCATCAGCGCATTACAAAGAGGAACAGTCAAATCTAATCCATACTCACCAATCAACCGATGAAACTTAATTCCTCTATCCAAATCCTCCAATTGTGCACAAGAAGCAACCATCCCAATCATAGTCACCACATCCGGCCTCACACCCACCACCCTCATCTCCTCATAAACGCTCAACGCCTCGCAACCTTTCCCACAATGCACATACCCATTGATCAAAGTATTCCAAGTCACCAAATCCCTCACACAACTTTCATCAAACACTTGGCGCGCATCCTCCAATCTCCCACACGACACCAACATATGAACTAACCCATTATTTACAAACAAATCAGACTCAAACCCAAGTTTCAAAACATGCACAAGAATCACATGACCCGTCAAACTCGACCCCAATCGAGCACAAACCTTAAACAACACAGGATAAACATAATTATCGGGTCGAATCGAGTCGATCAATAACATTTCTTTATACAATTCTATAGATTTTATAGGGCTTGAACTCTCAGAGTAACCTCTAATTGCAATATTCCATGAGAAATTAGTTGGGTTATTAAGAAATTTTAGAATTTTAACAGAATAATTAAGATCACCAAATTCTGACATGGCACAAAATGCAATTAATCGACTTGAAGCAAACCCATCTGAGAATAACCCAGTTGTGATCATTTGAGCGTGAAGTTGACGCAATTGAGACATGGAAGTGCATTTTTCGAGGAGAGAGAGAAGTGGGTTTGATTGGATAAAGGTGTGTTTGGTGTTCCAATTGTTGTGGAGAAGTTTGAGGATTGTAAGAGAGAATGATTTTGATTTGGGGGTGAATTTGATGCTGTTGATGATCATTAGATTAGATTAGATTAGATTAGCTTGTGTTTGAAGCTGCAAAATTATGAAAATTTGGAGATTTGTTGTGTTTCTTCGTGGGAGTTTTGATTGTATAATGGCGGGAGATTTGAATTGTAACGGTTGTTGTTGCTACTGATTGAAAATGTCTTATACTGTAGTAACTGTAACCCCCGGGTTATTAAGGCATTTTTACGAGCAATTTACAAAAAATTGATAAGCATCGGTAATATTTCGATCGGTTTTTCTAACATGTGCCTTTTGACTTAAGTTTAAAAATCACGTATTTCAATAAGCAAACATGCTCAGTACTGAGCAAGGTTTGACTGAACAAAATTGTGTTTTGTACCTTTGTGTTCCAATTGTTAGGGGCCTTTTTTCGTGAGAGTTTTGAATGAAAATAATGGCCGTTTTCATTCGTTTATTTAGTTCATGTGTGTGAGTGTGACCAAGGCCCATGGAAAAATACATTCGGAACCAAGCAGGCACAATCAATCGAAACGAAACCGAAACACAGTAGGGTGTAATTTTGATGAACTGCAATACTGCATGAACCTTACGGCTAACAGGCTTACACCACTAGTGCAATTTCTAAAAAACAACTTGGAAGAATGTAAATTTCTCCCCTGCTTATGTAAACCATTACTCATTGTCTATTCCGGAGTATAAACATTGTCTAGACCGCAGGTAAAAACACAAAGAGAAACAGGACAACTGAGCCAACTCGAAGAGATAAACATGGAGAAATGAGTCATGTAAAAGCTCAGCAGGTGAAGGGACAGGTTATAAACCAAAAGCAGGCATACCCACAGGCCACAGGAATCAAACTACAGTGTAACTAAATCAATCCCAAATCAACAGCAACGAACAAACAATTGTTGCAGCAGGTGGCAAATGCCAGTTCTTATCGGTTGTGCCATGGAAAACACCATCATAGGCACACCAGTCGCAATGACAAGCGTAAGAGCAGCAGCAATCACTGTGATTTACACAGCAAGGAAAGATAACAAATACCAAATCAGAAGGCAGATAAGAGAGGGGATTACCCAAAAATGACTGAACTCATTCCATTCCATAACAATGGAAGGCAACAATAGTTTCGAATATAAGAAAAATTAACCTCATGTATCGATATGGAGCACGATTGCAACTACGCTCCACAGATTAACAAGTTTATAATAATATCCGAGCAAGAATTCTCACGGAAAACTGTGGGGGTTAGTCCCTCTAAATATCTTTAAAACTACATTATTCAAACCTCGAAATCTTAAGTATCAGAAAGATGCCCACCGCAATTCCCAGTCCATCCCCGCCCCAACAAAAATTTTCATCAACATCTACCGCAACTGAAAGGGAGTTGGGCTAACAAATTAGGCACCGCCGGAACCGTACTTCTTTCCGAAGACGAGGACCTGGAGCTTGTCGTAACCAGCCAACACTCCGGCACCAGCAACAGCACGGAGGATGTTAGCACCAGCACCCTTGAATAGAGACTTGGCACCCTCGTTCTTCAAGATCTGGGCAAAGCAGTCCATTGAACCCTTGTACTTGACTGCCTCACCGGAGGTCATCATCATTCTTCTGCGGACGGTGTCAATGGGGTATGAAGCAAGTCCAGCACCATTGGTGATGACCCACCCAAGAGCAAAACTGGCGAAGAAAGAGTCCTGCAATCATTAAAACCAAACAGCGTGTTAAACCCTTTTCACTATAAAAATATATAAGATCATGTGTAACACATTTTACACACCTGACAATATATGCTATATACTACAGATCAGAAGACATATCTACCATTTAGTCACGAAATCAATGGCTCAAATGACACAATAGAGAGAAATGGGGGAAGAGAAACACAGCCAGAAGCGCAACAACTCTTAAGAGATTTAAATTAAAAGAATTTGCAACAACAGGAATGGGTTTTTTTCACTCCAAATAAGCATGCCAAAATCTCTAGATCACATAAACCACCAAGAGCACAATTTTCATAGCAGCAATTTGAGGGTTACATGGCTTATATCATCAACTGAACAGATATAATAGCCCAAACTAGGAGCTATAAATGAGAATAGGAGATCTATAAGCAGAACTAAGAATATGCAACTAAGAGAACTCAGCAATACTTGACTTAACAAACACCAAACAGAGGCATAGAACAGGCAAGGTGTGACCAAATGGTAAAAAAATTGCAACAGAATCTTGAACGAAAAATTACGAGAAAATATGTACCTCCATCTTTCCGGTCAAGATCACAGGCTTAACGGAGTCGTACAGTCCAAAGTACAGACCACGGTAGACAATGATACCAACACATGAGATGTTGAACCCACGGTACAATCCAGCAAGACCATCAGTTGCCCATGTCTTACGGTAGACATCAACAAGACCATTGAATTGCCTCTCTCCTCCCTTCTTGGCAGCCTTAGAATCATTGGCAAGACGGGTACGGGCATAATCAAGTGAGTACACAAAGAACAAAGATGAAGCACCAGCAGCACCACCAGATGCCAAGTTACCGGCAAACCACTTCCAGTAACCGTCCTTGTCCTTCTTGAAGTTGAACATTCTCTTGAAGTAATCCTTGAAAGCAAAGTTCAAGGCCTGGCAGAAAATTAAACAGTAGTGTTAGATGCATACACTGGTGACATTACCTTAATCAGTAAACAAATATCAAAAGAAACGTGCTACCCAGCATACCTGAGTGGGGAAGTATCTGATGACGTTAGCAGTGTTTCCTCTCCACAAGGCGACCATACCTTCATCAGCCATTGTTCTCTTGAAGCAGTCACCAATACCCTTGTAGGGCTCATTAAGACGACCAGCCTTAAGCATCTCATCTTGGTTCTGGATCAAAAGCTTAACACGCTCAATTGGGGCAGCAGCGGTTTTAGAGACAGCAGCAGAAACTCCTCCCATAAGGAAATCAATGAAAAATGCACCAGCGCCCTTCTCTTGTGGAGCATGAGCAACAACAGGTGAGTACATGTTGTTAACAAATGACAAATCTTGGGTGGCATGGGTGGGGAACTGCAGAGCAGCGTTTGTGTAGTTTCCGAAAGTGCGCCTTTGATGCACAGCTGGGTTCTGGAATGCCCCAAAACGAGGTTGTGTCAACTGAGACAAGCCATTAGGGACGTAAAGTTGGCCAGCTGTCTTCTTGTTCATCTCCATCGCTACTAATATCCTGAAAATGACCAATGCCAATATTAATACCACAGCCACAATGCATTAACCAACAACAAAACAGTACAGCTACATTTCACGAAAAAACAAAAACAGAGACTAATGTAATGTAAACAGAACTGTATCAGATGAATACCAGGTAGCAATTCTTCAGATAAACATTTACAATCACAACAGAATCACAACATCCAACACATTTGTTCAAAACAACATCAATGCATATTAAACAACATCAACAGCAATATACTTCCACTCTTATACAAATGCACTAACAACCAACAGTACAGAAGCAATCAGAAAAAATCAAACACAAGAAACAGGCGCTAATTCATTCAATGTAAACAGACCAGCAATATTATCAGATGCAGATCAAAAAAACAATCTTCCAGATAAACATTTTAAAACGACAACAGAAGCACAGCAAATGAAACATTTGTTCAAATCAACATCAATGTATGTGCATCAATTTCTCCTACAGCAATACATCTACAGTCATAAGGCACTCAAAGTCGACGAATGAACAAAACTACACATTCAACGAAATCATGGAACGAATATTACACTAGTTGATTTAAAACAATACACATCGTGTGGTCTAAGAGTGCGAGACAAATAACAAATCAGTCTAATTCCCAGCAAATTACTAAGCCCGACCTTCAACAAATATGAGGCTACCGAAAACCTAAAATTCGAAAACATTTATACCCTCGACACAACATGCACACCCCAAATGTTACAATTAAAACGACAAATGACAGACAACAACGCAGAGATACCAAATGTTACAATTTAACTCATCAAATGACAACTTTCACACACCCCTGAATATCAAATGTTACAATTTAACACATCCCTGAATTTCAAATGTTACGATTCACACAACAAGTGACAACTATTTTCGACAGATTCCGAATGTTACGATGCCAAACGACGTCTAATACCGAAGGATTGCCCAATGTTACAACATAAACACCAAAACATCAATTGAAAGACGAATCTTAAGCTACACGATACAAAAAACAATCGATTATATATGCGACAACAAACAAAACGACGTCGTACGCAGAATACGAATCCAATCTCATACAAAATTACGAAATCGACACCAGCAACATCACATAAAATTCAGCAAAATCACATCATATAATCAATCAAATTCAAATTGAGCCAGATTCAGTACTAATACAGCAGATCTGTATTTAAAAAATGCGATTCAATTAAAACGTAACACATACGATTCAATCTACAAATTCAGATCTAGCGTTCTCAATCAGATCCAAAATCAAAACAAATCAAATCACATATAAAACATCAGATCTACAAATCTAAATCCTGAAAAACACAATCAGATCCAAAAAAAACATGAAAATGTACGATAAAAATTCACATAAACATAAATCAAATTCAACATCAAACAAAATTAAAATTAAACCTAACATAAATCAGATCATTTCCAAGCAAAATAAAAACATGAAAATTACCGATCTAAAACAAGACGAAATGAGAAATGAAAAAACAAGGAAATGAGGAAAATGAAATTGGTAGCGTAAATAAGAAGCGACGAGATATGAAAGAGGAGAGAGGGACCTGGAGAAGCCGGAGAAAGCGCAGCGAAATGGAGGAGAGAGAAAGTAGGAAGAGGAAGCAGCGGAATGCCAAACAAAACAAATGAGATGAAAGGGTTTTTAGCCTACTAACTTCACTCTTCCTTTTATACTACTCCCACTATTGTATCTTCTTCTTTACTACTCTCTCTCTCTCTCTGATATTTTTCTTAATTTTATTATTATTGGGCTAGGACTTTTGTTGTGGGCCCAATATGAGCCCTAGACTCTAGAGGGATTTTTAGCCGTTGGAGTGGGTTTTTGATGGCTCGATCCGACGGTTGGTATGGGTTTGGATTAATGCATGTGATTATGGACGTAATTAATTTGATTTGATTAGGTAAAAATGGGGGAAGAATAATTAAGGGGGGGGGGGGTGGGGGTGGTGGCTTAGAAATGAAGGGGATCTTTGTTGGAGAGTTGAAATGGTGGTGGGTCGTATAATTTTGAGAGGTGGACAATTTTTCCAAGAAATTGGCTTTGGGCCCTATGTGAGTATCAAAAGCTAATTTTTACGCCACATTTGTGGTATCGTGTGTTTTATCGGCGTTAACTGGTCTAACTTGACTACACCGTACATAAGAACAGATTGATCAGAATCGCTAAATAGTTAACTTCATCTCAGTGAATTGATATCAACGACTAAATTACGGTTATAAATATAACTCACGATCCACTAATCAACACCAACGACTAAATTACGGTGATAATTGACCGTGGTATCGGTGTTTTATCGGCCCCAACTGATTTAATTTGACTACATAAGAACACATCGATCAAAATCAGCTTAATAAATAACTTCATCTCAGTGATTTAAAACCGCCAATTAAATTACGTTTATGCCACATATACAGTGTGACTTTAACTATTTAACTTAAAATCTGAATTGTAATAAGTCAATTTTCGATTTCGTATGCGAATTCATGCCCAAATTTCTCAACAAGGAGTAATAATTAGCGTTAATTGGCATGTGCAAGTGTGCAACACATTGAGCTCATACATCACGAAATTCACAATTGTGCACTGTGGTTATCATATTGTAGTAGTCATGTACTAGTTGTAATTTGTATGATTGAAAAAACAAATCAATCCAAAGGCATTTCATCACGTGGTTCGAGGAATTTTTGGATCTACGTGATGGGAACGCAAACGTGACAAGTAAAGACCGTCCATTGTGCGAAACTCCATCAATTGTGGATTGATGGCTTCAAGTTGAAGCATGAATTAGTCGTATGATTGTTGGAGTATGAATGTAGAATCTATCAACTAGGCATATTGGTTGCGATAAGCCGTTAATCGATATGTACACCGATAATATTTAACTACTGCGACCATCGAATCATACAAGTTTCGGTTTAATAAACACGGTACTCGTAATCAGGTGTTAAGACTCATCTACCATTACAATTTCGTGACATATATAGAATGAATGAGAATAGATGGTTTAGGTCAAAGTCGGCACATCGTTGATTTTTCTCATTTGTTGAACAGGTTGACGGCCATTCTAAGTCCAAATGTTGCTGCTTTTGACATGCTTAAGTTTGTAGGTCTGCTAATCTTTCACCGTCCAGCTTCCGAAAGAATCAACCCAAAATGGGAATTCACGATGTCGAAGATTATCAAGGCGTACGCACTCTTACCCCTAAAGGTGTTCTTTTAAGTACCCAAAAAGGCCTTGGAAGGCAAATGCAGAGGTCATATTAGAAAGAAGATAATATTAGTAGCTTTCCGAAAAAGGTTGCTCCAACAAGACGTAGAATGAGTAGTGTAAGCCCTGTAGAACGTCGGAAGGCCAAGGACAGATTATATGCTAAAGTATTATAAGAAACCATGCCATATGAAGCAGTCAAACAAAGTACAAATGCCGTTTCATACAAACATCACATCCAGAAGCTGCATGCTGTCAATTGCATAAAATGCTTAGTAAACCACATATAGTCAACTTATCAAACCAGGCATACCTGCGTAAGCGCACGCGCTGATATATTATAATGCCGAGGAGCTTTCAAACCTCATTGGGAGTGCTCTGAATCAAAACTGTTCCTAGACATTCTGAAATGCACTGCAGGGAAGAGATAAATAACAAAAAAAAACTTGCAGCGAAGGAGGGGTGTATCACCATGAAAACGAAAATTTGCGCTTAAACTATGCAATATGAAGCAATGAAGCAGTCAAACAAATTAGACCACGGCGCATCCAGTAGGTTCATGCTGTCAGCCTGTCAGGTGCATAAAAATGCTAAGTAAACCGCACATAGTGAACTTATTATGTAATCAAGCCTACCTGCGTAACTGCTATGCAGAGATGTATTAAAATGCCGAGGACTGCTTTGAACCGATCCTGTTCCAGTGTTCCTAGACATTCCAAGTTGCACTACAGGAATGAAAAAACTAACCAAAACTTTGCAGCAAAAGAGCAGGTCCATCATCAGAAAAAAGGAAGTTTGATATCAGGCATAGTCCACACCCATTTCATGTTACAGTCTGTTGACTAAGACCCTGCTCACAACTCACTAAAATGCGGTTTCATAACTTCTACAATCAGTTCCTGACAGGCAGACACAGACGTATAGAGCCAATTCCTGTATCCTTTACATAATTCCAGGGAGAGGCTCAGCAGCCCTTTAAGCTACATTCTTCTACTATATTATATCAAATAAAAGCAAGGACACTCACACTTAAAATTAAGAGGAGAGCATCTGAAATCAACCAAGCACGGCAAAGCAATACTAACAGCCACGGGTAAGGAACAGCGAGACACAAAATGAGTACTGCAGTCCCGAAGTTTCTTAAGTAACTTACCATCAGGCCTCAGCAAGTGCAAGTTCACAAATCTCAGGACGAAATAAATTACCAATTATGAGTCCCACGACAGTAACAACTAGGCAATGGTGCACCAAGCAATTGCACAGCAGAAGAATGTAACTGACACCAGTCAAGTTAAATTACAGCATCACCACGAAAATTATATATATAGAAACTTGTGAAATAGTTCACTCAAATGGGAACGAAGAATTTGTTGCAAACCCATACTTCATTACAACAAAATAGGGAGCATTTGATATCCATCTCATAATTGGTCTTAGATTCAGTCAGAAACTAAATAAACATAGTATAATTCTGCAGCAGAAAAATTCCTTAATGAATAGCGCACCAGGGATCAATCATTCTTAACAACAGTGGCCTCCTCAAAAAGCAAAATGCATAATCTTTTAACCAAGCTTTCTCAAAAAAAATAGAAGATTCAAGGACTAAAGGTTGGAGGCAAAGGCGCATAGCACAGTACTATATATTTGGGGGGGGGGGGTGATATTTCATGTGCTCCTGTGTGTTTGTGTGAATGTGAGCATGGCACAGCACAAATGTTGAAACAGGACTACGAAGATGACCTACTAAAAATGCTTTACAAAAAAAAAAAAAAAAATCTCGTTGGATGCATGTTGAAGCAAAAATGAGTGCTAATTTCGCTAATGCATAAACAACAAAAGAATCTCTTAATTCAGCTCATCAGAAAGCATGAAATTACTTGAAACAACATAGTCCAGCAATAGCCTTTTCGAGTACTTGTAGCCACATTCAGCAACTAGAATATCAAAGATAATTCACGGCAAATCAAATATCCAAGTACTAAGAAGCGGCTGTTGAACATCATGAGGATTCCTCAGAAACCTTGTTTTGGCAGTAAAAGATGCAGTGAGTATGAAGGGCAGGTCCAATACTAAAGGCATAAATTCGAGATGTTTGTTGATATCAAATGTCAAGACGACAAAGGCACAAACCAATCACCATCTTGAAAACAAAACTGATGACAGTAAACTGAAATTGACAGGTATAAGATATAAGATATTCACCTTATTAGGATTCTAAATTCTGTTGCAGAGGAAGTCAGATATGCTACTTCACCAACTTAACTCTTCCCACATCTCAAGATTTACCATAATCACTAAATGTTACATCTTACATATTGCTAAGCTGCTTATTCAGAGCCAACAATTGGCTGCCAGACTTCGTCCCGCCGCCGCACCGAGCATTCGGGGGAAGGCGGGACACTGCGTATGTGACTTTGCGACTTAAGGAGTCAATTTTGCTTGTACTGAGCAAGGTTATTTATAGACAGATTCATAATTTCATACACTCTAGAAATAAAGACGGTGAACGTCTGTTGAACTGCTCTTAATGCCAGCCAAGTTTCATTTCATCTCTTCTACTCCATCACAGCCAAAGGAAGTTCGCACTGGTGATGTTTCTTCCTTTGGGATTTCAAGCTGCAGGGCCGTCTGCTTAAGCAACAAAACCATCTTATCATTCTCTAATTTCATTCTTTCATTCTCTAGACTCAACCTCTCGAGTTCTCTATCTTTCTTCCTGCGGTATCGTAACCATTGGAATTGTTGTTTGTCAAGATTTAGGGCCTCAGCCTGCAACCTGACCTTTTGTTCTTCAAGTTGCAGTAACTGCTGCCGAATCCACGCTCTTCGTTCTGATGGTGACTTTGCCTGATCAGGAAAATCAGCACCCAATTCCACTTGATCGGCATCTTTTCTTCCAGGCAAGGGCCAAAACATAGAGTTGCCTTCATTCACATTATTTTTTGGGCAATAACCTGTTATTCTTCCATGGTTTCCCACGCAATTCTTTTCATCATCACCATATGAATCATCATCAGAGTCTTCAGTTTTCTCAGCTTCATGCTCCTCGGAAAGATTGTTACCATTGGAGTGTGAAGCCAAAGTCGGCAAATGAGCTTGCAGATCAACATCATGGCAGCCAGGAATCAGCTGCCCATTATGGTACGCACACATTTCCCGGTAAAACAAATGTTTGGAGCTTAAAATCTTTCTGACCTCATCTTTCGCCTTAGATGTCAGGTGTGGCATTGAGTCCATCAAAGACGGATTTTCCACCACTTGACAGCTGGTTCCCCTGCCGAGAATATCATTCAACTTCTTATACCGCTTATTCAAGTCATTGAACTTGTCCTCACACTGTTGGGGTGACACACAACAACCCTTGCTAATCATGATGTTTGAAACCAATTTCCACTTGCCCTTTTTGTGCAACACGCCGAACTTCCTCTTCGGCCCATCTCCAGCTTCATGCGTGGCATCATCACCAACATGTGCAACCACAGCCACAAGAAGGCGGATCACCTTATCAGTCCACTTCATACGTTGCCAGTGAATTGCCTTTTTACTATTTATCCCATGACAGTTCTCACCATTCCCATCCTCAGTAAAACTTGGTTCCCCATCATCACTCGTTGTATTATTACTACCCGAAGGCCCAAGAGATATTCCCTTCCCCTTACCAAGATCCATAGACATGCCCCCTAATGTCAATTCCTTCGCCTCCCCGAACCCAAGTGGTTGCTCATTTTCAAGACCACTAATCATATTCAAGGGCTGAAAGAGCTGAGTTTGGTGGGTCATCAATGGCTGACCCATCTGACCTTGCTGTCGCTTAGGCAGCGGCATTTCCATGTCCGATAATCGACCACTAGACCCCGACAAAAACCAACCTCCTGAAGTCGAATTTTCCATACTAGTAACTCTACAACCACCCAAACTTCACATCCCAAAAATTCAACTGCCACTTATCCCTCAACCAGAAAAAACCATACCTACTTAACCCCCAAACTTCAACCACAATATACCACCATTGATCACAGCATCGACAGCATCTAAACCGGTCCGAATGTACGCAAACCTTACCCCCCAACCAAAAGAGAGTTACACATTCCCTAATCTTCAAACTCACACTTCAATACTACCACCCAAAAAGTTGCAAAAAAAAACCCACAAAATCCCAATTAATCACAACTTAGAACCACCCAATCACACATAATACTAACTTTACAGCACAAAACATGAAACTTAAGGTTTACACAACCATAAAGATTACAAATTGCAACAACTAAAGCTAAAATCTTTCTGGGATTTTCATAATTTCAGCTTATAATATACAATACCAGTCCAATACCAAGGAAAACCAAGCTATCAACTTTAAGTACAGACCATAAAAAATGGGGTATTGGGCTGAAAATAGAAAGATTAACAAGGAAATTGAGGGTTATAAAAATGAGGGGTTTACTTACCTTATATTGACAAATATGCAGAAGCTTCTAGGTGAAGCTAAAGAGGTGAAATGGAAGAGTAAAAGGAGAGATCTTGCAGGAGAGAGGAGAGAGGAGAGAGAATTTGGTGGTGTTTTTTGGGGGGAGAACCGGAGAAGTGGAGGCCAACTGAGCCGGGCAGACGCGGAAACCGGCCGAATAGTGGTTCACAAACTAGACCGGACCACCAACTAAAATATGATTTCCAAAAATATTTATAATAAAAAAAATGTTTTTTCTTTTTTATAGAATTGTTGAATGGTTTAATTTAAATTTGATTGTTGAAGATCTAATACAATAATAACATCAAGAGAGAAAAACTGATAAATTTCGAATATGAAGATGATACACTCACAAAATTACATGCCGGGTACGAAGTATATTGATTGTCGATTTTTGATTTGGTTATATATGTTTTTCTGAAAGTTCATATAATAGAAATGGTTGAAAGGTAGTGACGTATCTCTCTTTTCTTTTACGAAACGGCATCTTCTTTACCATGAATTTGTGTTCATACTTTTGCGTAAAATGGGTCTTTATATGAGAAGCAGAAAAATGTTTTCTTCTGATCATGAATGTAAGTACCTGGTGCATCACTGCATTGTGTTATGTGTGATGAAGTGAGTGATATTTGATATCCCTAAAATCACTTATTTGCGTGTAATGACAATGATCATTGACGACCTTCTCCGATTTCACTCCGGAAAGCATGAAAACTTGTATCTGTGCGATGATAAATGTGATACTGCTAGATCTTCCACCTTTCCACCTCGCATACTTGACGGCTTTTCTCAACTTAGACCCACAAAGCACGAAAACCTCTAAATTTATGAGATGTTAAATGTGATATTGGCAGATTTTCCGCTTTGCTTCCTCTACTTAATCCATAGATGAGCTTTGAATTACCTAAATCAACTATCCAAGGTAAATATGTAAAAGGTGAAAAAAGATTGATGGAGTTTCTAAGATGACAATTAGGGGAACAACCCCAACAATAATCAATGAAATCAAAAGTTCATATAGTCGTTTCAAAATGATCATGATGTACTGATACATAATTCATTATTTTAAACATCGTCTATACATTAGACCTCTAACACATAGTTTTCCTTGAACGTGGTCACACTATTACACGAATAAATTCACTAAAAATCATAGACCTGAACACTCAACACATACGAGCAAGTTTTACTTTGGCAAACGGTTACCGATCTATTAATCTCATCATAATATCATCCTTAATATCTGCAAGTTAATACATAGCGACCCAATTAGCCAGATTGTAAGCCTAAAAATTAGCTCATCTAAGAGTCCAAGAGTAGCCAATAAGAAATCGGCTTTCACTAATTAACAAAGAATCGTCTATCGGACCACATATCTCTAATTCAGTCCTCACTATACTCGAAAAGCCGCATAAGCCGCATCACCTTGTGATGAACAAATGAACGATCAAAGAACTGTACTGAGCGTAAGAAGACGCCAATGATTCTGATGCTATGGTTGCTCGTTCGCTCCTCGTGTGTTACCGACACACAGGCGGCTTCTTGTAAGACTGTAACAGGAGTGAAGAACAGACCACGCTAATGGATGAGGCCGCCATGCATGCCCCAGCAACCCAAGGTGGTAGCCGAATTCCAGTGAAGGGGAACAGTAGTCCTGCAGCTAAGGGCATGGCTAGGACATTGTAACCAAGCGCCCACACGTAATTAAGCCGGATTCTGGACATTGTTTTCCTGGAGAGGTCTATGGCTGTCACCACATCTTCGAGGTTGCTTTTGATGAGCACTATATCAGCTGCCTCGATAGCTACATTCGTCCCTGCGCCTATTGCCATCCCGACATCTGCTGCTACTAAGGCAGGGGAGTCGTTTATTCCATCTCCCACCATTGCCACTGCTAACCCTTTCATCTGGATCACAAGAAAGAAAACTATCAAAACTTACTTCAGAAGAAAACATATAGTTCTAAATTCCTAGTGGCTTTTACATTAGAAGTAAAGTCACCTGAATTTATCCAGCCAAAAAAAAAAAAAGTCACCTGAATTTCTTTTATCTTTGACGCTTTTCCAATTGGATCTGTTTCAGCAAAAACTTGGGCAATACCAACTTCTCTTGCTATAGCTCTTGCAGTCCCCCAATTATCACCAGTAACCATGATGCTGGTTATGCCCATGGACTGGAGGAACCCAATGACGCGACTTGCCTCTGGTTTCACAGGATCAGTAACAGCAAAAGCCGCAGCAATCTTGCCATCAATGGCAAGTAGAACACATGTACGAGCCAAATTCTCAGTCCCTGTGATACATTCCTCAATCTCACGACTCATTAGAATATTAAAGGCCTTCATAAGCCTCTTGTTTCCCACCAGAACTATTTTCTCACCCACTTTCCCACTCACTCCAGCTCCTGGGTGCACCTCAAAATCCTTAGCATCTTCGACATGGTGAACCGATAACCCCTGTCTACTACGCAAAACCTTTGCATGTTCGGCAACAGCTTTTGCTACAGGATGCTCACTGTTTGCCTACAGACATTGAGGAAAGAACATTAATCGAGTAAAATAGCATTAAAATGAACAGATAAACTGAAAGGATTTGGAGACTTAAACATCCAGATGTTCTTTTTACAAACAAACCAAGGTCTGCCATGCAAATTCAACCAATTTGCTGAATCAATATGCAGGTGTAGAAGGAAGCACATTTGAAGCATACCTCTGTAGCAATTGCGAGATTACAAACCTCCTCCATAGATATCTGAGAGAAGAGATGAACACTAACTACAACTGGCTTTCCAATTGTCAATGTTCCCGTCTTGTCAAAGACCACTGCTTTAACCTACAGGGAATTTTTCATATCAAAAAAGCATTCAGATAGTACAAGGTTGACATCACTAATGACAACTGACTTGATCCTGACTAATGGTCAAGCACTCTGAAATGACATGCTCCAATAGGATCTAATTTCCATTTAGGGGGAAAGACTCCGCAGCCCTCAAAGTGTCAAAAATTTATATAGTGCAACTCAGACGGGATGTACAGACACCGAAAGACCACTGACAACAACATGCTTATATTAAGACATTTATGGAGAAAGCTTTGTGATGGTGAAATTATTTACATAAAAGAGATTAACCAGTATTTACTGAAGAGTTATCTTTAGGAAGTGAAGTTCAACGCTGAGGTCTGAGAAAATGAAGAAGAAGTCACACAAGTGAGACACAAGCATACAAATTGCTCCTCATACTGTCATACTCATATCTACACGAATTTTGAACTTAGAAATTCATCACTGTCATACTCAAAGATATATTCCACTTCAAATGAGAAGGATATACTTTTACAAATACAAAAAAAAAAAAAAAAAAAAAAAGAACTAGAACAGTCTGGATCAAAACATGCTTGAATTTAGTAAGCCAAACTTTCACGTCATGTATAAAAAGTTGTAACAGGCCATGCTATCACAGAATATACATACCTTATGTGCCTTCTGAAGTGCCATACCCCCTTTGATGAGCACACCTAGCGAAGCACCTTTGCCGGTGGCAACCATGACTGCTGTAGGAGTTGCCAGTCCAAGGGCACATGGACAAGCAACTACTACGACGGATATTCCAAACTGCAAAGCAAGCTCAAACTTATCCATGGCCTTAGGTACCCAATGTTCTGGGTAAAGACCAAGCACTCCAGTTATGAACCACGCTAGCCATGTTACCAATGCTGCTCCAACAACCTAAAGTACCACCAAAAGTGGAAGTTCAAATTTCCAAGCTTATTGTTTAAAGCCAGAAACCCATTCTATGTTCATGACTGAAACAAAGTCTGGCTAAGTTAAGTAACCGTGGAATTAATTAACTTACAGTGGGAACAAAAAATCTCGAGATCTGGTCGGCCAATTTCTGAACAGGGGCTCTTGCCAACTGAGCAGCCTCCACAAGTTGAACAATTTGAGAAAGGGCAGTCTCTGATCCAATATGTGTCGCTTTAACAATAATGCAGCCATTATCATTCACAGTACCACCAATGACCTGGTATAACATCAGAAAAAAAGTTAATGCTCATAAGGAATTCAAAGATACAAGCTTAAAGGCACTAACTGAACTACTGAAGTAAAAACTGTAATGACATATCGTACCTTATCACCAAGTTTTTTGGCAACTGGTTCTGCTTCTCCTGTAATCATACTTTCATTTACATAGCTTTGACCATCAATAACAATTCCATCAACTGGAACCTTTGCCCCAGGAACAATCTTAAACAAATCATTTCGCTGTATGAGTTGGGTACTAATTTCTGATTCAGAGGCGACATTGCCTTCACTATCGACAGTAACCAAGCATGCCGTATCAGGAGCAAGCTCTGTCAGCTTTGCTAAAGCATCTGATGTCTTCCCTTTTGCCACAATCTCCAAGTACTTACCCAGAAGTATGAATGATATTAACATTGCGCTGGTCTCAAAAAAATCTTGACCTTCAAAGTTAGTGGAAACCGAAGCTTTAATCACTATATAAAGAGAGTAGAAGTAAGCAGCATTCGTTCCTACAGCCACCAGGACATCCATATTAGCCAATTTTCGCCTCAATGCATGATATGCCCCAATGTAAAACCTAACAACAGCATTTAACAAGATGTCTTAAATAGTGGAAATTGAAGTTCAAAGACATAATTCAGTGCCAACATGGGTCTGATGCAACAACAACAAAAAAAAAAAAAAAAAAAAAAAAAAAAAAAAAAAAAAACTCATTAGAGGTTTAGAATTAGTACCTCCGGCCAATGATAAATTGGACTGGTGTGCAAAGGATCCATATCATTAGCGTTCCAATCGTAAGCATGTTATAAATCTTGTACTCTAACCAGTGCCCATAGGGATTTAGCATAGGAAGTATCATGGAAAAGACAAATACTGGGATTGTAAAAAGGCAACTCCATAAGAACTGGTTTCTATATGTATGGATTTCTTTCAGCCTATCAGTCTCTCTTTGTGGTAGAGGAGTATACAATGTTGCATCAAAAGAAATCGGACCAACAGAGGCCTCTCTGATGCATTGTATCAGAGATCTAGGACCAGTCAATTCAGGATCATAGCTTACAGTGACCTTGCTACCTACGAGATCCATTTCAACATGATTGACCCCAACTGCTACTTCAAGAGCAGACCTGACAGTCTCGGCATGTTCAGGAGAATGAACTCCATCAAGTATCAGGTGCACTTTGTTCACATCGTCACCAGAGCTTATAAGATCAGCTTCAAAGCCAGAATCTTCTACCGCCTCAATGATCTGCTTAGTGCTAGTGATGCTGGGATCAAAATTAACCTTGGCTTCCTCGAGAGCTAGGCCCACCACAGCCCTTTTGACTCCCTCAGCTGCTGACAGGGCTCGCTCAACAGCCTCTGCACAGCTAGTGCATGCCATCCCTTTTATCTTCAGTCTACAAACTGCTATGTCTTGTTCGGCAGACCCCTCAACTTTAAAACCTGCATCCTCTATCGTATCTTTTATTGTTTTTGCCTGTCAAAACACAAGGTACAAAGAATCAACCACATGTCCAAGAGAATAACACTGAATACATGACAACAACTCTTCGACTCAAATGTTCAGTTGTGTCACATAATTGAAAAGGAAAAAGCAAAATTACTAGGTAGGCTTTAGACGTTACATCAATAACTCCTGACACGTATTTGACAACAGTTGCACCATTCATCGATGATACAACCACAGCTTCTATTCCATCAAGCTTCTGCAGCATAGACTCAATTGACGATGAACAAGATGAACACTCAATACCTTTTACCTCAAATTTCACCGTTTTAATCTTCTTTTCACCATCTTGAGGAATGTTAATTGTCACACTATCTTGAGATTGCAAGAGAGGCACTTCCAAGTCAAGCTTTCCTCGACCTTCCATCACCAATATCTTCAATTCTTCAGCCGTTCAAGCGTCTGGTTGCATTCAAACACATATATATCAGCCTTTACAAAACCAACCCGGAAAAGGGCGGGGGTGAGGGTAGAGGGTAGACTTTTGGATGACATACCTACTGACCAAGTACGCAATTTTAATCACTATAACATAACTTAAATTAGGCCACCAAAGTTTGAGTTCGTACACACACATGCACGCACGCACGCACGCACACACACACGCACGCACACAATCCAAAAAAAAAAAAGGAGCTACCGATTCAAAGAGATACATGCTGTCAATTCCACAATTTTAAATTCCAAGTCAATGCAGTTGTTGCAACAAAAATTAATCACTTCAAACATGTAGTAGAGGATATTCTGATGCTGACCCCAAATTCTAAAATAACGCACCATGATTTCATTTGCGTAAACCCTACTACCCTATTGTCATCCTATTTTCGGGGGCTTCTTTAACCGACTTCCAACCACATTCCGAATCAATAGATCACATCCCCCATAATAATCAACTCTTATTTTGATTCCAATTCCAACCACAATCCAAACCAAGGCTTCCGCAATTGCTACCATGGCCGATATAATCAAAATCTCTCATCCCGCGACTGATATTTCAATTCACAATTCATTAGAACTACACAATTCTTAATCATATAACATTATTCTCGACATTCGACACTCGACAGCCAACATACAAGCAAGCAGATTACCAGATAGTAATGTATATAAAGCGATAAAACCCTAATTTCTTCCAAACTATAAATATATCAGTAAAAAAAATCAAACTTCAAAGTCACGCTTCCAATTCAAATACTAATTCAATTCAATTCCCGCGTCGTAAACTACTTCAATTGAATTAACAGAATACGAAGAACACACATCTCCGAAGTGCAAAAATTCACATAAATTCGCAGTAATTGGTAGTTGACGAATAATCAATCGTAAACGACAAGAAATTCAATCGAAATAATACTGATGAAGCACAAGAAAATAAAGTTACCTTTAATCGTAAAACCCCCAATTTTTAGGGTTTTGAGTAACAATTAGTCTGATAAATTGGGGGAAATGAAAAGGGGGGGAAAATTAGGGTTTTTGAAATTTGGGAGGACGGCGGTTAAAATTGGAGGAGAGAGAAAGAAGAAGAGGAGAGAATGTTGTGTGATGTCATCAAAGTGTCGTCACTGTCGTTGCGAGCAAAAGAGGAGGGAATTTTGGATTTGGTTAACTTTTTATTCACGCGCCCTTTTTGTTTCGCTCGCTTTTACTAAAGGGTCCCACTTTTTGAATTCGAATTTTCTACAATTTTTTTTTTTTTTTTGTAAATTGCATTAATCAAAGATCATGTCGCCCCGGCTATGAAATTCGAAGCTACAACGTCTAACACATTAAATGGACGGGTCGTTTCAACTCAAACTCTTGTGAAATAGTCAATCAGCCTACTACGATGAGCTATGAGATGAGTAGCTCTATTACCTACCTTACGAGTATAACTAAAAGTACAAAAAAGATTATATGCGGGGAAAATGATTAGCATCCTGACACTATAACTTTTTATTCATCCTCTCTTTGCTCTCTTACGGTATATGTGCTCCTCTCTTACACATTGCATTGGTTCGAAGTGTTTTTGGTACTTTTTATTTTATCACTATTATCAAATGGTACTCCGTATATTAGATTGGTCATATATTTTAGTTTTATTTGAGGTTTTTAATCTTATCTTTAGCGAAAATTAACAATTGATTCAGTTAGCACTTCTGATAAGTGAAGATGAACAATCGAATCAAATGAGTAGCAAGGCTGGATCACTAGGAAGCCATGTTGCCATGTTGAGTTGTAAGGTATGAGATAATTATGCTTTAGGCGTTATCAAGGTTCGATTTTCACACCCTTACCGGAACCCACGCACAATAAGTTGCTCCACACCTAGCTTGATATATTGCACTTTTCTCAATTCTTAACATTTACTCCGTATATAACTATGACATGTGCGAAAGTCAAAACATTACCAATAAATGGGACGGAGACAAATATATAGCGACTAGGGAGCACGAGTTTCTTGTTCTAAATCTTAACGACAAACATATCAAAAGGTGATTTACATAATAATATCCTTCATCCTTGGACCTAAACTTACTAGTTAGTGACTACCGGCTAGAGACTAATCCCCTTTCTCCTTGTCTGCTCCTCTCACAAAATCTAACCTAACATCGCTAGGTAATAGAACCTGACAAATTGGATTAAGATCCTCTTCATTCCCTTCCATTGGAGGCAACTTGACTTTCCAAATACAATCCTTCTCCGTGTCACGTACGTGATACTCTCTTCTCTTGTCATCAACGTCGGTCAAAATCACGGAGTGCCCAATTAGTCGTTTTCCATTTCTCAATCTTTCGACAGCCGCCTTTGAGACACCGTAGGGAATTGTAGGATTTGCACTCGAAAGCTCGCGAGAATCGTTAACGGAGTAGATGCGCGCAAGCAGGGGATATCTTCTCAAATAGTAAGCAATACTCTTTACATCATCACCATCAATGCTAAACACATAATCAAACCTTAAAACCCGAGCTCCGACGATTGACGACCTCTAAACGGGGAATAATCATCTTCAAAACAAAGCCCATTTACTCTCACCCATTCTAGACCTACTTTAGTCGAGCACCCGTATGCCTTTCCTAGGTGTTGTTTTGGCTGCACCCGTATGTCTAGGAGTTCCTGCTTTGACAACCTTATGCGTTTGCCATATTGCTGGAAATATCGCGATTCCAGAAGGCTTGTGATGGCATAAACCCAACAAAGGTATTTTTCTTGGCATTCGAATCGATTAAATATTCCTTTGCCAGCCCAATTCCCTTCACTGCCACTGTTAAGCAAAGATACTCCCTCGATTTCCTCTTCGTACACCTTCGGCAATGTAACAACCTCATCATCATCACTCGATTCATCCCGTTCCATCATCAAGCCAGCAACAACAAGAATCATAACACTTGCGACAATAATCTGCACACATTTATACAGATTTCATTTAAAATTGGCCACTAATACAATATCCAAGTTTGTTTCCTTTGTTATAAGCTCTTCTACAATTGGATCAAAACATGCACGGTAATAATTCACAACAATCTCAAGACCCGCTACATAAAAAGATACAGTAAAATTCACAGTATTCAAATTCTAACAGCAATATTGACCAATGTGGGAATATGTTGACTTGAGTCAACAGCCATGTAAGCAAAAGGTAGCATGCAGGACCGGACCACTATTTGGTGGCGTTATCTTACTATGCAGGTGTACTAATTTTACATTTTGTCCTATGTAATTACTATGCTAGAATTGTACATCTAGGGTATGCGACTATATATGCGTGATGAACAAGCCATATGAAATGTTGCAAATCTGGAAAGCAAAGAAATCCAGAAAAATTGTCTCCGTAAACTTATACAATTCGAACGTAAAATTAGAAACGAGTTTACGACTTTAATTAAAATTCGGCCGAACAATAATCAATCACAATTTCACAGTAGATCACGATTTTACGATAACGTTTGACGACTAGGATGAAATTACAACGTTACAAGTTCGCCAAACAATCAATCACTACAAATTTTCACGACTAGTAAGAGTAGTACTCCGTAATTAACAACAACACGTTCCCCAAAATAATCGAAATTTCGATTCGAACATCAATTTTACGGTAGTTAATGGCAGTTGTGACAGGCTTATGACTTCCAACAATGAAAAGTTCGCCAACAAATTAAATCATCTATATATGATTCAAATTTCAAATCAACAGTCCCTAAATTACGACTAGCTTAGCTTGTAACAAATCTTTGCCAAAACAATAGAAATTTCGATGCGATATCGATTTTAATGTAGTTAACAGCAATTGTGACAGCTTTATATATCATCGACTTCAAAAATGATAAGTTCGCCAACAAAATCAAATAGTACATCAAATGAGCAATAATCCCTAGATTAAGTAAGAAATTTATTCGAATAGAAGTGAAATAGTACCTGAAATAAGTAATTATTGTTGTTGGTCGTCGAGATATGAAGAGGATCAAACCGCAGAACCTTCGAAGACGGAAGGAAGGAGAGGATGAGGATGAGGATGAGTAAGGTTGAACATCTTCGAATTCCCGCCATTGTTGATTGAGATTGTTTGAAGTTTTAGGGGGTGAAGATTACACTCTCAAGTGTTTGTCGTTGGGAGTGTTGAGCGCTATTATATTATATATATAAGAAATTTCTGATATGTTAACACTTGAGAGTGAAATTTCTGATATGTTACACTTGAGAGTGAAATGGTCCAATAAAATATACGTTACCCCACCTGACTATATGTTGTTAAACACTTTCTCATCTCCTTGGCCTTTTTGCATAAAGCAAAGGTAAAGTATTGAATATCACGAATGCAGTAGATATAAGTTATGAAACCGATTTTACGATTTAATTAGCCTCGTGTATATTTTTTGTCAATAGCCAAAAGAATTACGTGGGACTATTACACATAAATGATACTAGTTTAATAATGAAAAATGATAATAGTTTAATATTGGAAAATGGATTAATACTTTTGGATTTTCGGAGTATATAGCCTACACTCTTTTACGTAAGATGGGACTTTTTTTTTCACAATGTTTACTGTTTAGTAGTCCAAGTGAGCAATTGTTTTCGTTTTTTTTTTCCCCGGTTTAACTTGTCTATGACCTTTTCTAGAGCTTCACTATATCAGGTAAGTTTTGTGATTGTGAAGCCTTATTGAGCGATTATATGATTAAATTTGTGGGTTATTAAGGACCGCCGGTAGATGCACAAGGACTAATTTGCGCTCTCCAAAAGCCGAAGCCAGGGAGGAATGGAGGAACATCAATTAGTAAGAATTTCAACACACTACCACTAGGTTGCAAGAATTGCTAGCCACGATAGTTCGGAGATCATCCTTGTAAACAATATTACACCAGGGGTCCGAAACCTGGCCACGCGAAAGGACCGTCTAGCATTGCTGGAAAATTGTACATAGGCAAGTAACGCAACAATGGGAAAGAGAGAACTCATAATTCATCCATCCAACACATTCACATTAAGTCTACATCAGATAACCATTACATCTAGCTGAACTGTCAATATATAAACAAAGAACAAGGGGGTTCCATTGTTGCAGGTAGGGTGCCAGGAGCTATTACAGACTACTCCGTCGACGATGATGTGTTCTGCTATATATACCCTAGATATTTCTTCATAACTTACTCCGTAGTCCGATTCACTCGCCTTTGCCACCTTTTTCATCTCCAAGCATCTTTCTCAAGTTACGCATATCTGCTGTTGCTGCTGCCCCTGTAAAGACGCAACATCCAATGTCATTGGTTAACAGAAGCAAACAATTGTTCTTTATTTGTTAGCTCTTAGGTATTTTGAGGAAAACAGTAAAAGCATAGTATAGGATGTCAGGTGTGACTATAAGCATGATTTGAATACAAGGATACAAGCCAACTTTCAAGAAGTAAGATACAAACCAAAAATCTGATGTGCAAAAGATGAAAACACAATGAACGCATTAAACTGAGAAAATGAAGATTCGTTGATAAATAAAAAAGCAAGGTGCAAGTACAGTGTAGATCGTCACACCAAGATAAGGTGATCAATGCACAATTCCACAAGATATCCGGAAGTTGCAAAAGCATTTAACATTAGCAGAAAGAGGTATTGTAAGAAAGTTTAACCTCCCCCCGCCCCAGGGTAATTAAACATCACTTTGAAATGAATCCTAGTTTCAGACAACTTAACGTAAAAGGTCTCTCCATTCAAACAGGTGGGATTTGTGCCGTAAACAGAATGAGAATCAAAACAATCTGTTTTTTGGAAGGCCTAACGTGGCTCAGCTGTGAATTAGTGTGCTGCAATATTCGGGTTATAGAACATTAGGAGGTACTGGCCAGGAAGGTATTAAAATTTACAATTTCACAATGAGACAACTTTCAAGCTAGCTTTTTCAGTAATAATCAGCCTGCCGCAGCAACATCACGAGCCATCACACAGAACACATAGGTGACAATATGGAAACATGTCCTTTATCAATTATCATCCGTAGAGGAGACAAATGTTTGAAAACTCTTAAACGAGAGTATTAAAGGGCAGCTGAACGTAAGCAAAAGCACAGCAAAGGAAGAGCAGACAACCACGTATTCTTGTCCGCCAAACAAATAAGAAAGAGAACTACTAAAAGCCAGATTTCATACGAAATAGAAGTATAAATAGTGAGTGAATAGTGACTACATCCCGAAAGCTAGATCTCATGAGTCACGACGAATGAAATAACTAAAGAGGCCTACCAAGCACTTGTGACATGACCTACACATTTCAGATCAACCATCACAAAAGAACCATCTACTTAAGCGAAATTGAAAACAATGAGGGGGCTGGGGGCTTCAGTATCAGTCTCAAACACAGAATTGTAAAGGTAAACCTTTTCAAAGAAGGGACTAAATAACAACGAAAAGTAGAGACAATCACAAGACATAAAAAGGGTAAAAGTTCGGAAAAAGCTTGTACCAGTGAGTGACACAATAGCAAGAAGCTCATTAGCATTTTGATCCACAAATAACCCCAAAATATACTCTCCATCAGATTGTAGCAGTGCAGCTTGGTATGTACCAATTATGCCATTCTCTCGATTAGCAGCTAAAAAGGTTAGGTTGTAGGTACTAGCCCCGTTACATATATTTGCCTTTACCAATTCCACAAACTTCAGCTTTGGTTTCTGCAAAACCATAGAGGTCTGGTTAGTTGAAGAATGTGGTTAATAAAGTAGAATAGCACAAAGCGATGGAAACAGAAAAGCCACAAACAATTAAGTATACCTTGCAATGCTGATTGTACTTCTCAATTGCTGTGATAGCAAGATCATGGTAAAATTCGTCTCTTGGATCAAGTTCTTCACCAGCATCCCAAGGAACACGAGATGACTGAAGACAAAGATTAAAAAGTTTAAACCGTTATGGCAAGCCTACAAACTCTAAAGTAAACATGCATACAAGTTAACTAGAAAGACGACTTTTAGAGCCAAAATTACACAAAATCAGGTTCATAAACTGTCTATTTTACACTCATAGACAGAACTCTTGAAATCAAAAGAACCCCAACAATTCATTGCTCTCCTACAGAAATTAAGTATATGAAGGATGAAAATCGGGTATTTTAGTGGCTGCCTGTCGTGCAATAATGTCCTTGAATCAACTCTCCTTGTCCCTGATACCTTGGCTATTAATAATAAAATCGGATGTTTCAATCCTCTACCAGGAAAATTAAAGATTGAATAATCCTAAACCTGAAGGTGTTTGACACATCTGACCCGAACTCTAGATACCTTGTGTAAGGCGTCGAAATACCTTAAAACATATTTAACAGAGGAACCTATACTCATATTCAACATGCATAGTCCAAGTTTATCCATGGTAACAATTTGAGATCAACTGGCTCATTTCCAAAATTTAGTCAAAATTGGCCTCGTAGTATATAATCAACAATTTTTGGCTCAAAAATGGCTCCGGAAAAGAAACATCTCAAATTTTGGATGAAGCTTCCTAAAGTCATATTAGGGGCATTCGCAAAATATTAGAGCCAAAAACCTACAACAGGTTCCGAAAATCAACAAAATACACATAGAGATCTTACGTTTCCTTAGGCGTTGAAACAACTTAAAAACATCTATAACAGAGGAATCAACACTCATATCCAACATGTATAGTCCAAGGTTATCCACAGTAACATTTTGAGAGCAATTGGCTCATTTCAAATTTTAGTCAAAATTGGCCAAATTCGTTGCATATAATCCACGATTTTTGGCTCAAAAACGAGTGTGGAAAAAAAAAACATCTCAAATTTGGGTTGAAGCTTCCTAGAGTCATATTAGGGACTTCAACAAAAGATAGGAGCCAAAAACCCACAATAGGTCTTGAAAATCAACAAAATACACACATAGATCATACGTTGTGTAAGGCGTCGAAAAACCTTAAAAACATACTAGTATGTAGCATTGGAACCAACACTCATATCCAACATGCATAGTCAAAGGTTATCCATGGTAACAATTTGCGATCAACTGGCTCATTTCCAAAATTTAGTCAAAAAATGGCCAAAACCCCCGAATTCCGCGGGGTAGGTGCATTAAAAAGAGACAAATATTAGCGGATGGTGCTGCTACAGTTGGGGATGAACTAGCTTTGGGAAAAAACTTATATGCCGTGGGAAGGTTACAATTTTGAAGATGCGGTACTCATTAGTGAGCGTCTAGTATATGAAGATATTTATACTTCTTTTCACATACGGAAATATGAAATTAAGACTTAAGTGACAAGTCAAGGACCCGAAAGGGTCACTCGTGAAATACCGCATTTAGAAGCCCTATCGTCTAGCACGGAATATTTGGACCTGTGAAAACCTTCAAGGGTATTGGAACAACATAGCCTCCCGCCACCGGTCCTCATCAGGATTCCTCTCCCCCAACTACCCCTACCTCGAAAGTCGAAACCTTTCTTCGAATACATGGATATATGAGGTCTCTCCCCCAACCCCCCCACCCCCACCTCGAAAATCGAAACCTTTCTTCGAATACATGGATATATGAGGTGAGGCGAGGTGCCTTTTGGACACCCATGGTAAGTTCCCTAAACTTTCGTACAACAATTCCATAGACTAGTGGATCAATTCTCCCTTTATTCATTTAATTCTTTTTCGGTTCGAATTCTTCTCGCATATTCAAACCAAACGTAAATAATTCATTAAACCCGCAACAAATCAAAGGCAAAGTTTTTTTTTTTTTTTGGGTGACACAATTAATTGTTCAAAACTAGACCAAATACTTTCCCAAACGAAACCCTAAATAACACATCAAGCAGAAAACAAATCCAATCAAAGTTAAAAATTTAGTGGGGAAAATTACCTCAAGACCACATAGTAGACGGCAGTAATACTGGAAGATGAGAAAAGAGGCGTAAGATTGAGGGTCAGAAATCTTCAAGGTGAAGCCATCAACTTCAATCAAGGGGTTGGTGTTCTCCTCAATCTCATCTTCATCTTCATCTTCATGACAACTGTCGTGAGTATACCCACAACAATCATCAGCCCCATCCACCAAATCATCATCATCAACAAAGTCTTTCCTCTTATAATTTAAATCGGTAATAGGAATCATTTTACCCATCATCGTGATTGTCGTCGTCATCGCTATCTTTTTCTCCGCCTGCCCTGTTAGAGTGTTAGCCCAACCTCGACGAATTTACAAGGTTATGACAGGGACACGTTAGAAAAACCGATATAAATATTCACGTTTTAGTTTTTACCATATTTTATTACTCCGTAAATCATAGGTGATCATGGGCCATGATGGATTTGGCCCAACCCAAGGGTTATAAATAGGTCTTGAGGCGAATATCAACGTTGGTCTAGTGTTAGGGAATTCAACTTGTTTCGGGGTAGTCTTGAGTTCGAATCCGTGTAATACCGCACCGCAATATTAGTTGTTCCTTTTATCCTTAATTAATACGCCTTGTGGCCGGGATTGGGTGAGTTTATATTTTGGGCCTAGATGGTCGGTCCAAGCTTGGCCCATACAAGCTCTCAAGCAATTTTGGTCGGTACCTAATTTCAACGTTTTGATGACGTTATACATTGGTTTCAAATTGAATGAATGCTAGCTTACGTAGTATAACGGAATACCTTATTTTAAAGAGGTTTATTATCGATCGGTATCATAATCGACTTCACATTTACAAAATTCGGCAAAATTTTTGATATATTCGGATTTTTTGAATTGAGGGTCACCGTCCAGCCTTGCTGGTGCATTATACTTTGGTTCACATTCATTTCGTATGCATGCTAGAGATTCACAGGAAGGAAGAAGAGATCACTGTACATATGCGACAATGGGAATCGGAATAGAAAAACTCGTAATACAATATAAATCACCGGGCACATTGAGTCGACATAAACTAGGTAGTATCGTATCTTGTTCGACTGTACTGTAGTACTACTGACTATCTAGTCGATGGTAATTTGTGTGCTATTTATACCCTAGCTAATCCGCCCGATTCATTCAAGCTTGCTGCCTCGACCCTCTCCAAGCACCTTTCTCAAGCGATGCATATCTGCGATTGCTGCTTCCCCTGTAAAAACACCACACAAACGATGTCAGGCAAAGTCGTTAATTCTATTTGTTAACTTCCAGGTATATACGATAACAGTAAATGCACCGTATACAATAACAGCCATCTCTGAAGAAGTGGAATGTAAATCCGATGTGCTGCGAAATGGAATGTGCAAAGATGAAAACATAGTGGAAGAATAAAACTGTGAAAATGACGATATGTTGATACGAAAGCAGAGGATGGAAGTAGAACATGTTCAAGCAAAAGAGCAACATGTAGCCTAAAATCGTGAGGAGAGTAATCAAGGATCGCAACCAAGATAAGCTGCTCAATGCATATATACAAGGCTGTACTAGACATCTGGAAGTTGTGAAAGCAGAAAGGGGAATGTTGCGAATGTTGCTAATTAACACTCCTCCCCCCCCCCCCCCTCCCCCGACAACCCCAGGATCCTTCTCTGGTAAGCTTCAACTGCTTAACTGGTTAAAATGAGAAGACTGCACAATCCCACATAAGGAGGCGGGAGCCAACATCAAGGAAGCCTTGAGCTGGAAAGAAGTGGCATGCCTTCGGTGGCTTTGGAAATTCCATAAGAACATGCCATCTATATGGCACACCTGGTATGGAATACATACTCCTCTGAAACTTTATGGCAGGTTCAGGCTAGGCAAAGACGAGCTAATTACTACTGCATCCAGCCCAAGCTGCCAGCCTGGTCTCAGAATGACTAAATCTGGCAAGTTCAGCATTGGAATGGCATAAATCATGCACCATTTTGGGACAAGAAAACCAGTTGAGACAGTGTCCAGTATCATATGGGAGAGCTTATATTTGCCTAGACACAACATCATAGCTTTGCAGGGCTACTTTGCTTAGTGTGAATTACCTAAAGAACCCTTCCCAGAACTTACGATATTGATCAACCATCACGAAAAGATCCATAGAACTAATTTAAGGGTAAACTGAAAACAATGAGGGGCCTGGAAGCCTCATTATTAATATCAAAGACAGAAGTTTAAAGCTTAGTTTATCAAAGATGGAGTATTAAATAACAAAGAAAGTAAAGAAAATCATAAGACATAAACGCTTCCTCAAAAAAATAAAAAAGAAGAAGACATAAAAACGGGTTAAAGTTCAGTAAAAGCAGCTCGTACCAGTCAATGACACAATGGCAAGAACCTCTTCAGCATCTTGATCTACAAATAACCCCAAGATATACTCTCCCTCACACTCTAGTAGTGCAGCTTCGTATGTACCGGTACTGCCATCCTCTACATTAGCGGCTGTAAAGGTTAGGTTGTAGGTACTAGCCCCCTCACACTTATTTGCCTTTACCAACTGTACAAAGTTCAGCTTTGGTTTCTACAAAACCATAAAGGTCTGTTTAGTTTGCAGAAGAATGGTGTTGAAAAAGTAGAATAGCATAAAATGATAGAAAACACAAGTTCCACAAAGAATGAAGTATACCTTGCAATGCTGATTGTACATGTCAATTGCTGCTATGGCAAGCTCATCGTGAAATTCGTCTATCTCATCAAGTTCTTCATCAACATCCCGAGAACCACCAGATGACTGGAATTCAGTATATCACAACCACAATTAGAAAATAGAGATTGATAATTTGATACAGCGTTATGGCATGCATAAGAACTGTGAAATATAGGCATACAAATTAACAGGAGCGATGAATAATTTTAAAGAGCCAAAAGTACATAAAAGAAGCAAAAACAGGTCCAGAAACTATCTCTTTATCACGGATTCTTTGAGAATGCTACTGTACTTGATAATAAAAGTGCCCCCATTATTCATTTCCCTCCTACAGAAATTAGGTAAACGAGGGGTAAAAATCCTGCATTTTGGAGGCTGCCTGTTCTGCGGAAACATTCTTGAGTTCACTCTCCAAGTCCATAAGGACTGCCTTAGGGCGTTGGAGGTGTCAAAGATGCACCCCCTCCTGAGACCCTCATCTTCCCGAACATTAAAGATTGGATCATTTTTTATTAAGATTTTGAAGAGGTAAGTCATAAGTGCAGGCCGCCCCAAAGATTGGATCATTCTTAATCTGAAGGTGCCTAGCACAATTTGACTGGAACTCGATCTTAAACATGTAATCTAGTCTTATCTTATATCTTATATATTTATAAACGAAGCTTTTTTCGTGGGCATTGAAGAGGTCTAGAGCCCTTCGAATTTTCTTAGAGCTTCTGGTGAATAAAAAATTAATTTATGTTATGGAATTGTTGTTATTCCATATGTGAGTTTAAGGTAACCATGTACAAAATTCATGTATTAGTTTTGGAAATGTAATATACCATGTGTAAGTTTATGGTAGATTTGAAAAAAATAATCAATATGACAGTTTCCTTTTATGAGTTATGGTAAGATAATATTCAATTAGTCAAACTTACATTTTAATATGTGAGAAAAATTAACATTTTTTACATTTTGGTAAATATAAGAATGAAATGTTTATTTTTTTTCAATAATGATAACCTTTACATGATTAAAGATACTAATACTAATAACTAAAGTCACTTCTACTATGGATAGGTAGTAATAATTCAACTTATTCATGTGAACTCCCCTATAGTAATAACTATGGGTATATTTAATCGTTTACTGGCTTTAAATGTGTTCTCTTTTAGGTAATTTGAAACATGGCCAGATAGGCAAAGTTACGATTTAGAGTTTTTCATCTTGAGAATTTATAATGCACAACATGCAAGCATTATTGCAATTATAAGTTTAATATTACTAATGTATAATCTTTAATTTAAGTTAGTGATTCAACAAAACAAAATATAATATGACCTAAAAGAAACATACAAATAAGATAATATATTTTGTAGCAACAACAGCTACGAATATGTCAAAAAAAAAAAAGTTGAATCATACAAAGTCTTATTAACATCAGGTGTAATAAGTTTAGAAATCGGTATACAATAGATGAAACCAATTCAACCTGAAACCTATTGATACCTCTATCTTAATCACTATAACACAACATCTGTTAATTTGTTATTTAGGCTTGGTGTTGTGCAATATTTGTACATATATTGCATAATTTGTGTTCAGTTTTGTTTAGTTTTGACATCTTTATATGTCCGCCATGCATTTGAAATAAACACATAGACAATAAAGGTTTTATTGAAGTAAGTAATGGAAGTAAAGGGGGCGTATAAACAAAGCTTTTTTCGTGGGCGTACGAAAATTATTTGGTCAACTACCTTGATGTAATTTTGAGTTTTGAAAATTAATACATAGTCCTAGAAAATGTATTATTCGATTTATAAATATAGTCTATCTACTGATAAAAATTATAGGTATTTTTATGGAGGTCTAGACTGGTCCTCGAGCCACAATATTGAAAATGATGATATAATATCTTTAATTGGATAATAACTATTAGTAAATTCTTGATTATCAAACATTTGCAAAGTGCATTTATATATATTCCAACAGTCATAAAACCATTTATCACAAACCTAGAATTACTTTTTATTGTTAGGTAGTTTGAAACATGGTCACATAAGCAAAGTCGTTGGTACGAATCACAGTTTTTCATCTTGAGTATTTGTAATGTACAACGTGCAAGCATTATTGCAACTATACGATTTAAAATAACTAATGTATAATCTTTAATTTGAGTCATTGATTCAACAAATAAAATATAAGATGACCGAAAAGATTATACAATTAAGAGCCTGTTTGGTATCGTTTTCTGTTTTCTGTTCTCTGTTTTTTTGAAAACCAAAGTGCCATTTTTGATAACCAGAAAAAATGGTTTTCAGTTTTCAGTTGTCAGTTTTAATTTTCTATATGACTATTATGGAAACAAACAGTTAAAGATTGGTAAAAGTAGGTAATGGAAGTAAATGGTTTTATAAAAAGGTTAATGAATTAGCTAGAATATCAATGTCATGTAAATATACATCAATGGTGTTATTTTGCAACTTATTAAACTAAATCTTTTACACGAAAAAAACCAAAAACTGAAAACGGCAGTGATACCGAACGGGCACTAAGATAATATTTTTTTTTGCTTCGCTTTCGTAAGTTATGATAAAAAGTTATTTGGATTTATTTAAATTTATTAAACTTGCACTATACTTATTAGATTTGAACTAATATAAATTCATTTGGAATCAATTTTTTTTACTAGATTCATTATAGTTACAACATCTTACTCTCGTGATACGAATATGTTAAAAACAATAAGTTGAATCATACAAAATCTTACTAACATCAAGTGTAATAAGCTTAGAAATCGGTATACACTATAGGGAACAAATTCGAAACTAAAACTTATTCTATTCAGCACCTCTATCTTAATAACTATAGCACAACCTCTGTCAATTTGTTATTTAGGTTTGTTGATGTGAAATAAATGTATATATCTTGCATAATTTGTGTTCAATTTTGTTTAGTATTGACATTTTTATACTTTTGTTATGAGGCATAAACACGTAAAATGATAAAGGTTGGTAAAAGTAGGTAATAGAAGTAAATGGTTTTATATAAAAGTTAACTAATTAGTTAGAACATCAATGTCATGTAAGTATACAGTGTGATAACCCCTTTGAAAAATGAATTAATCCGTAGTTCTAGATAAACAATAACTTTATATCGTTATTATCTTAAAAAGAATTATTTAACTACAATAATTATAATGATTTGGGCAATAGAAATTGCCTATATAATATAAAATATTGTTCATGTCACCGTGCAACGCACGGGTTTCAAACTAGTATAGAATATATGGACCCGTAAAAACCCTTGGGTATGTGAACAACATAACCTCCTTAGATAGCACCACCAGTCACCACTCACCATTATCAACTCTAGAGTCAAGTTCCAACTTCCAAAACCTGTTGCCCCCCCAATTCTCATCAGCATTCGTCATCTCGGCCACTTCCCTACCAACTACGCCACCTGCAATTCTAGAAATAAACCTGGAGACGTCTAATGGATGCCGCTTTTTGCACCATGTTCTAGGTATAGGTGGGTGCAGCATTTTGGACAGCCAAGGGAAATCGTGGAGGCGGTAGCGAATAAGCCAAATCATGTAAATGCTCCCACCATTCTCAAACTTGGTACTTTCATACTCAATTCAATACCAACATTACCCCTAAAGCTCGATTGACGCTCCCTTAGTTTTTTCCGATTCTTTATACGTTTGGTTTGAATTCTTCTCACGTGTTCAAGCCAATACAACAACACGAAGCAAAGTGTCGGTTAAACAATACAATTACTACCCCCCTTTGGATTTGAATTCCCCACTTTGTTTAATTCGATTCTTTACATTTCATTTGAATTCCTCTCGCATATCCAAACCCATACGTAATTGATTAATTAACAATTAATACAAACAATAATCAAAGTAAATAAAAAACCCTAAAATAACAAAATCAAAGTAAATAAAAAAATTACCTCAAGACCACAAAGTAAACCGCAGTAAAACTGGAAAACGAGAAGAGAAGCGTAAAACTGGGGGTTTGACTTCTTGAGTACGTAACCATCAACTTTAATCAAGATATTAATCTCCTCTTCAACTTGTTCTTCTTTTACTTGATTATTATCATCAGAATCATAATCAGAATCATAATCGGTGACGTCATCATTAGGATCATCATAAAAGGAATTCCTTCCCTCCCACCGCACTTCTTCGAAATCGTAATCATCGTCGCCATCAATTTTTTTTTTTTTCAATCTATTCTGGGATGCAGAATACTCCGTATATGCGGACTTGTGGAGGTCCGTTGGAACTTGGAAACTCGTTTATTATTTTATGGGCCCAAGTTTTGTTATTATCGTCACGTTTTGTATCTGTTCGGTAGACGTAGCTATTAGAATTTGTATATGTTTGGTAGACGTAACTATTAGCCATGGTCTTTGCAATTTATTGGGAACTCTTTTTTTTTTTTTCCGATTTAGTTAAGGCAAAGGAGTACTAAATTTGGAAAACGAGCTTTTTTCTTTTTTTTTTGGAACCTGATAAGGCTCTGTTCGGCTGTACTAGTTGTTTGAGTAGCAGGTAGTTGTTCAACTAACAGGTAGCATGTAGCAGGTAGCTGTTTCAGAACAGGGCCTAAATTCGGACTGTCGGATGAGTGCGGGAACACCTGTATCATTTTTGTGTCCCACTCCCTTTCCTTCAAAATTACAAAAATCGTCAAACATCTTACTCATCAGTGTCACCTGCGACTAACCAATTTCCCAACCCCTTTGCTGTCAAAGTAGTAAACGAGCGAAAATCCCTAGACTTACCAGTGAGTGACACGATGGCAGGCTAAAAGAAAAAAAGAAAAAAAAAGGGAACTTGTGAAAAAAGGGAACTTGTGAAAAAAGGCCAAGCTGGATTTGGGCCAGCCTAAGGGTTGAAAATAGGCTTTAAGGCGAATATCAACGTTGGTCTAGTGTTTGGATATCCAATTTGTTTTGGCGTAGTCTCGAGTTCAAATTCCCGTATCACCGTACTATAATACTAGTTGTTCCTTTTATCCTTAGTACGCCTTGTGGCCGGGAATGGGTGAGCTTATTTTTTGGGCCTAGATGGTCGGTCCAAGCTCGGCCCATGAATTTGTTTTTTTAGAAAGAGATTGATTTTTTTACCATTCCGCTTAACTAACAGTCACGTCTACGAAACAGACCCTAATTGCAAAAAAAATTGGGCTTTTATTTTGGGGGCCCTAAAGAAAGAAAAAGTTTCCAATAAATCAGAAATTGGGAAAATAGCAGAGACGATGGCGAGGCTGATGAGTCCTTTGAATACGACGAAGAGTGAAGATGACGATTATGGTTACGAGTTTGATTATCAGGAAGGGGAGTGCGAGTGCGAGTAGGAGGGAAGGAATACCTTGCATGATGATCCTAATTATGACGTCACCGATTACGATTCTGATGATAATGAAGTAAAAGAAGAAGTTGAGGAGAAGATTAATATCTTGATTGAAGTTGATGGTTACGTACTCAAGAAGTTTAAACCCCAATTTTACGCTTCTCTTCTTATTTTCCAGTATTACTGTCGTCTACTTTGTGGTCTTGAGGTAATTTACTAATTTCCCGTGCACTGATATTAATTTTGATTTATGTCGTTTTGTTCTCTCCTTGATTTCTGATTTTAGTGGTTTTGGTTTTGTGGTACTAGACTAGATAGTAGGATATTATTTGAGTACTGTTACGTGGGTTTGAATATGCGAGAAGAATTTAAATGAAAAGTAAACGTAAAAATGCCAAAGAAATGAAGGGAGTGTTAATCTAGCCGTAGGGAAGTAGACATGTGTCGACGACTTTGTTTTGAGTTCGTTGTTATATTGGTTTGAACACGCGTAAAGAATTGAAAGAAACAAAGGGAGCGTTAATCTAGCCGTAAGGAATTACGTTAGAGTGCATAGTGTCACATTATTAGAGTGCTTAGGCATGCCCCAACGTTGTATTATCAATCACTATGTGTTTTAAATGTGGCCGTGATATATATACTTAATTTCCAGTCATCTGTTGGTCCTCGGGATGTTGGTGAAGAACTTGATCAAATAGAAGAATTTCACTGTGATCTAGCTATAGCAGCAATCGACATGTACAATCAGCATCGCAAGGTATATATACTTACTTCATTGTTTTCTAATTATTATATGTTATTCAACTTTATCATCTGCGTTCTTATGTAAACTAAACAGACTTTTGTGGTTTTGTAGAAACCAGAGCTGAAGTTTGTGCAATTGGTAAAGGCAAATAGATGTCGCGGGGCTAGTACCTACAACCTAACCTTTACAGCGGCTTATGGAGAGGATGGCAGAATTGGTACATATGAAGCTGCACTATTAGAGTACGAGGACGAGTATATTCTCGGGTTGTTTGTAGATCAGGATGTTGATGAGGTTCTTGCCATTGTGTCACTCACTGGTACAAGCTATATCGGATGTGCGTTTACATATTGCTTCTGAGGTCTGGTAACTCATGAAATTGTTTGTGTGGTGTTTTTTTACAGGGGAAGCAGCAGCAGCAGATATGCATCGCTTGACAAAGATGCTTGAACAAGGTAAAGGTAGCAAGCTCGAATGAATCGGACAACAGAATTAGTTTGACGGAAAAGCTAGGATAGGTTGTAAATTGCAAACACATACATCAGTAGTACGATTACGAGTACTTTGTAATATGCTAATTTATGTGATTATTCACCCATTTGTCTATGTACAGACCCATTTGTTTATCCACTTATTGGCTCCCTGATCAGGAGCTTAGACATAAGCATTTCGGAGATGTGAATCCGTTGAAGAAGTGTAGAGTTGACTCTGGTAGTTATAAAAGAAGATAAACTCTATTTGTGTATCCATATACATTTCTATGTATATCTGCAATTTTTTACTCACATATCTAACCATATTCCATCTCACCCCCTTCAATCTCGCCACATAAACGAAAGGCCAATTCTGTTACGGAGTACTCATATACAAAGTCTAGTTGGCCTTTTACATACCAAATAATGCAAGGTCACAAGAAAGAAGTATAGACCTTACATACGATGCTAATTGTTGTTCTCAATTACTTGGGAGTGTTACACAATATGGAGTACATTAGAAACTAATTAGTAGATACAAGATACTCACACATACAACAAACTAAATCTGATAAATTTGTGAAAACAATATGCTTATTCGTTGAATTTGTGTTTGTAAGTCATTTTTTTTCATTGTTCTCTGCCGACGGACGATACATCTGCGGTAGCAGTGAATATGATAAGCAAAGCCGCAAAGGTGTACAGATGAGAAAATGCATATCAACTTTATAGAGAGTTACCCTGTAACAACTCATTTGATGTCAAGTAGTAATGTCAATGTTTTAAATTCATACGAGTAATTGAATCCAAAAAAAGAAATTGAAGTACCTTGAATATTTGTTTTCTGCACTGCATGTTGATTCACGAGGTTTTGTACATAGAGTGCGAACTCAAATCTACGTTTCTCCTTCTCTTTAAGACATTCAAAGTATGTCCAACCTGTAGACCGTGTAGTATGTTTAAAATGAACAGCAATCTTGACATTATCTCCGATTTCCAGCATCACCACACTATGAAATGCAGGGGTGAATTTCTCCTTCTCAGTGTCAAGATAACTGATTACAAGAAAAAACAATCGATACATATAAAGCGATTAGTTGAATTATTGCATTCATATTGCATTACTATTGTAAATGGATCGATTATAAACTCACGTTTCAATCTGATGCTTCAGATTCTTGGTTGTTTCGTCTTGGGGGGAAGTTAAAGTGAATTCTATATAATCATTCCAATCAAATTCGGTCTTGTGGTTGATGACATTTTTGGTGGCTAACCCCGAATTTGGATATATCACGTCTTGTTGCTTACCAACGGTGCGAACCATTGAGAAAGTTGTACTCCATACACCAATTGTCTTGACCTCCATCTGACAATAAAAATAAGGCATGCATGCTTAATAAATTAAATATAGCGTGGCCTGACATGGTGTCACGAGGGAATATTCAATTTCAATACCACCAGTTCACATAGATTCCGTGATTGGACCCACATGCAAGTCCCGAGATTGAGTATGTGAAAGTTAGAGTAGAGCAAAACTAACCAGTTTATCATCAACGAGACACAAGTCGCCAACATGGAAGGGCTGAACAACGTAGATGAAGATGAGGCCTTGAAACAAATTCTTGCAAGTGTCTCCAAATATAAAGGTCGCAGCTAATAATGGTGAAGCTATGAGGACGAGTACACTAAGCGTGGCAAAACCGGTGATAAGTAGCCACATTAAGAAAGTTGCACCAACTATGAACCAACTTAAGACATGGTTCAAGCACATCACCACCTCCTTTTCTGTAGAAAGCGTATTTGCAAGAAACCTACATCTGCTGTGGGCTCTCTCCTGATAATTAAAGTGAACATGAAGTTGTTAATCAATCATGAATTCGTAGTTCTAAACAGACTGATCGATTATCTTTGATTGATTTTTGCTCAGGCCGTGTTCTCTTGATCTACCGAAGACTTATGATCTGATATGAGTTATAGACTTGTAGTCGTCAATTCCATAAATCATTTTCCGTAATCCGTAGTGTTACAATACTATTACTCATTAACAGGGCAAGGAGCCGGGATGTATGATATGATAAAAATGTTAAAAAGAAGACAGGCTGATGAATTCAATACGTACCATCCATGTTTTCACTCTCTGTAAAGATATTTTATCCGTGGTATGAACAGCCCCAAGCATTTCACGAAGCATTTTCCAATCTTCCTCTAAAAAGTTTTCCTTTTCAAAGTTCAACCACCACGATCCTTGTTCTTTCTTTTTTTCATAGTCAACCGGTTCAACCACCACAATCTTCTTCAATATATCGTCAACGTTCCTGTAATTACACCAAAAGAACACACATCAAAACTATGCTAATTGCGAATTTATCATAAAAAAATGGCTTGCATTGTTATTAGTTGGTTACCCGTTATCATCATCAGCAGGATTGTCGCTCTGCAGATGATCAATGTTGCTGAAAATTGTCTCCTTCGACAAACCATATTTAGCCAAGAGAAACATTTCAGCTGCCTCTTGTAATGCATATGTTGACGCCTTTGCATCCATTCGCTCCAGAATAATATTCCTCACACTGCTCCTGTAATACCCAACTGGCTCAGAATCGTCACTCTTTTCGATCACCCAAAATGATCGTGTTTCCTTTGTATAAACCTCTGGAGGGGATTCAACAGCCCTCCGAAAGTGGGTGTGGCTTAAGAGAACAAGGAAGTAGAGCTGCTTCCCAATATCCTCGATCTTGGATTGTAATCTGATGTACACTGCCTGAGCCTCCCAATAGAGTAAAATGCAAGCTTTGATAAACCAAAGACATGCACACACTAGAACACTGAACAATGTCCACTTACCAAATTTCAACAGACTCTTGCCCTTCGGCGTTGAGTTTAGGTGTTGTCCGAAATACAAAACCCAGGTAAGCAGCAGTAACAGCGAACTCAGGATGAAGATAAGGCTCCTTTTAATTCCATTGCCAATATAAACCAGATGCCTAGTGTTTGATATATCAGATAATGTTACCTCATCAAGCAAAAATATTCTTTTGCCAAAGCTGCTGTCACCACCGCCTTTATTTAACAGTATGACAACCTTTGGTAAAGACAACACAATCAGATGGGTTAACACTAAGATGATATTGTAACCTATTAGGACGAAAAGCGAAACTTTAATCCATATGTGAGCCGGCAGTTCAGATATTTTGAGTTGTTTAAAAGTGTGTACTTGTTTTATTACCACAGATTCTGCCCACCATACGAGGAGACAGCCAACGACCTCAGATAACGCTTCGAAAAAAATAAGGTGTGCAACGTCTAAGGTTACCAACGATAGGAAGAAGATGATGATTAAGAAAATAAATTGGTGTAGAAGGTAGATTCCGATTAGTATACAGATTAAATTAAGCCAATGTGGTATCGACAAACCTATGATCATCACCAGTTTCAAGCCCGGATGATACTTAGCTATGGGATAGAAGATCCCTGCTTCAGTCAGAAGCAAAACGACATCCACAAACAACCAGTAGCGCAAAAGAAACCTAAAATCCACAAGCTTCTCAAAGTATTCAGGTATGGCAACGAATTGGAACAATCGTGAAACCAGCATGGCTGCCAACAAAAGTGGCAGTATGGCAACAGTGGCGACAGTGACAAAAGTATATGCCACTGGTGACAAAAGTGTAAAGAACAAACAACAGAGTAGATAGCCTACGGGTTTAGGAACGGGCATATTGCATCTTAAAAATGAACAACTACGTCTACTTTCTTTGGAAGGTGATTGAGTTGTTTGTTCACTACCTGAATTTGGGTTTTCGACTTTTACAATGACAGAATCTGTATCTACGGCATTTACTGCAGTCGGGATTATTTCAGACTCATTTCCATCAATATCCACAGGATGGATGCTAGCCATGTTCAACACTGTGTACTATTAAGAGAAGCGTAAAGCTGACAGTACAGAAAGGTGTATGGAAGTTTTACTGATTTACAACTAGTTATGTATGTATCCATGCAAGGTGTATTTTTTTACAATTTATACATAAATCTGGCAGTGTGTCATAAACCATGCTCTTCAAACTTTCACAGACGACAAAGATTAAGGATACACTCAACAAAAGAAAGACTACTGAAATTTTTATTATAGTATTAATTATTGTGGAAAGACTTTTAATTGTTTATACATTATCACTAATTATGGACATTGCTATATGCAAACTCTCAACTCTCTGCATCACTCGAATAGAGTAGATGGCTTTATCACCCTCAGAAATAACTATAATTATCATCAACATGTATATATATAACTCCGAATGTATACACTCAAAGGCGAATATGATACGCTATCTCGTGGTTGACATATGACCAAGTCCCTTGGCGTACTTAGGATGATAATGATAAGAGAGCGATGATAAAGATGTGTTTTTTAGATTAATGGTATTGGATTACAGGCAGAAGATGAGTTGCTGCTGACATTTCGTAATTAGTCGATTTATCTATTATATGTCGAAAAGGAGATCATATAATCTAAGTACGGTAAGTACATGAAGGAATTATTCAGTTTCCTACCTTCCAACTTGGAAACGGAGGACTTTGTCAGCTGCAATTTACTGTATTATTATTACAAATATCAGGGGTGATGCTCGAATTTGGGCCCGGGGTGGTGGCGTAATGCTGAAATTTGAAGTTTCGCTACTAATTTCAGTTTTACACTAATATTTAGGTACTTTAGGCTCGGAAAAGTTCAGGTACTTTAGGCTCGGACACAATTAACATTGCAGGTTGCGACTGCAACACCTAATTAAGCTAGCAATTATGAAACTAATACATAAATTAGATATGAGCTAACTACTACTACACCTACTTATCCAGAATATACCTTAGATTTCGCGTTTGCTGGTTTTTCCGTCTCCTAGAATCTTTCTCAAGCTAAGCACATCTGCTCTTGCTGCTGCACCTGTAAACAATACAAAGAAGGAAATGAAAACACAATTTAGAAGACATAAAAAGGGTAAAAAGATCAGTAAAATCATATTACTTAGTTACTTACCAGTGACACAATGGCAAGAACCTCCTGAGAATCGTGATCGACAAATAACCCCAAGAGTAACAGAGATTGATACAACGGTATGGCAGAGCAGGCTAAAGGAAAAAAATAAAGGGAAATTTATACCTCTGTAATTTGTATTTGTGTACATAGTATTCTTGATAAATATATCGTACTCCGTATCTTAATGGATACTATGACGACTAGTATTGGAAAAGAAATAGTGTTCAATCAATTTCAAGTATGATATAACCAAAGGCAAAGATAAAAGTGTTACACAAGACGATGTTGTGGAAACCCATCTCACGAGCGAGGTCCAACCCATATCTTGCAACACATGCTTGCTTTTCACTGTCATAATCATTTCCTTCCTGACCAGTTTTCACAAGCAAGTACATGCAATGACTTCACTGGTGAATTTCGCACCAATGCACCATATCCTCGATCTCTATCCAGCCACAAACATTGCAACATCGACATCAACTTTGCAAGCACTAAAATTGGGGGGTGACCATGCTTTCCGACTATCTGCACGACCTACAAGGCCTCCAGGCTATAGTTTGCTTTAGCATAGTCAAGGTGGAGTCGAGTATTCTTGTCAACCATGATCCTCAGGTGAGTCATGTCACACTCGGACTTCTCAATAAACTGAATTAAGTCACTGACTCTATTAACTCAAATAGGTGTCAATCTTCAATATTATAAATACGCATTTTGCTAAAGGACTACATTACACTATACTATACGGACTTACGGAGTATCTGATAAAGAAATAGGGTTTGCAAAATGCATCTGCTTAATCGTTGAATTCGCATTATCAAGTCATGTTACTTGAACGTCCTCTCCAGATACATCTGCGGTAGCAATGAATATGATGAGCAAAGGTGTAGGAATAAGAAAATGACTCCTATAAACCCCTTAACAACTCATTTGATGTCAATTAGTAATGTAAAATGCACGTTAAAATATCGTTGAGAAAGCTGCAAAGTCGTCCGAAGCAAAGTCAAGGTTCTAAATTCACAATTTATTCCAAAGAATACGTACCCTGAATATTTGTTTTCTGCGCTGCTTGTTGATTCACGAGATTTTGAACATAGAGTGCGAACTCAAATCTACGTTTCTCCTTCTCTTTGAGACATTCAAAATATGTCCAACCTGTAGATCGTATAGTATGTTTAAAATGAACAGCAATCTTGGCATTATCTCCGATTTCCAGCATCACCACACTATGAAATGCTGGGGTGAATTTCTCCTTCTCAGTGTTAAGATAACTGATACAAGTAAAAACAATCGATATATTTATATATATAAGCAATTAATTGAATTATAGCGTTCATATTGCATTTTTATTGATGGAAAATCGATATGAAGTAGTAATAGTGTAACACTATAGAATACGATAATAATCTCACGTTTCAATCTGCTGCTTCAGATTCTTGGTTGTTTCGTATTGGGGGGAAGTTATAGTGAATTCTATAGAATCATTCCAATCAAATTCGGTCCTGTGGTTGATCACATTTTTGGTGGCCAACTCCGAATTTGGATATATCACGTCTTGGTGCTTACCAACGGTGCGAACCATTGAGAAAGTTGTGCTCCATACATCAATTGTTTTGACCTCCATCTGACATCAAAAATTAAGCATGCATGCTTAATAAAACAAATATGGCTTGACCCGACATGGTGTCACGAGGGAATATTTAATTTCGATTCCACCATTTTACGTAGATTCCGTGATTCGACCCACATGCAGTATGAAAGTTAAAAGTAGAGCATAACTAACCAGTTTATCGTCAATGAGACACAAGTCACCAACATGGAAGGGCTGAACAACGTAGACAAAGATGAGGCCTTGAAACAACTTCTTGCAGGTGTCTCCAAAAATGAAGGTCGCAGCTAATAATGGTGATGCTATGAGGACGAGTACGCTTGTCGTAGCCAAACCGGTGATAAGTAGCCACATTAAGAAAGTTGCACCAACGATGAGCCCACTTAAGACATGGCTCAAACACTTGACCACCTCCTTTTCTGTAGAAAGCGTATTTGCAAGAAACATACATCTGCTGTGGGCTCTCTCCTGATAATTAAAGTGAACACAAAGTTGTTAATCAATCGTGATTTTGTAGTTCTCAACAGATGGTTATCTTTATCTACCGAAGACTTGATGATCAGATATGAGTTGTTAAAAATCGTGAATATGAGTTGATCTACCCTGTGGAGCTGGGCCTCATGGATGTGGAAGGCGCTTCAGAGTATTTTGACGAGAATGAAAATCTCGTACCTCCTTGGGAGGTTGTAATGGACTCGATTTAGTTTCTGTTTTCTCGTCTTGTAACCAAAAAAAAAATGTTACAAAGAAGACCAGGCTGATAAATTTAATACGTACCATCCATGTTTTGACTCTCTGTAAAGATATTTTATCCGTGGTATGAAAAGCACCAAGCAGTTCACGAAGCGTTTTCCAATCTTCCTCTACAAAGTCTTCATTTCCAAACATCACAATCTTCTTCAATATATCCTCGACATTCCTGATTTTACACCAAAAGAATACACATCAAAACTATGCTAATTGCAAAGTTGTCATCCAAAAAAGCTTGCATTGTTATAAGTTGGTTTAGTTACCCGTTATTATCATCAGCAGGATTTTCGCTCTGCAGATGAATGATGTTGCTGAAAATAGTCTCATCAGACAATGCATATTTAGCCATGAGAAACACTTCAGCTGCCTGTTGTAATGCATATGTTGACGCCTTTGCACCCGTTTCCTTCAGAATTTTATTCCTCACAGACTTCCTGCTGTGAGATTCTGTGTCCTCGTCGCTCTCTTTGAGCACCCAAAATGATTGTATCTCCTTTGAATCCTTTGGAGGGGACGATTTAGCAGCCGTCTCCTCTGAATCCTGAGGAAGGGATTCAACAGCCGTCTCCTCTGAATCCTGTGGAGGGGTATCAACAGCCGTCTCCTCTGAATCCTGTGGAGGGGGGGATTTAACAGCAACAGCCTCCTGAAAGTGGGTGTGGCTTAAGAGAACAAGGAAGTAGAGCTGCTTCCCTATGTCGGCGATCTTGGAATGTAATCTGATGTACACTGCCTGAGCCTCCCAATAGACCAAAATGCAAGCTTTGATGAACCAAAGAAAAGCACAGACTAGAAAACTGAACAATGTCCACGTACCAAATTTCAGCAGACTCTTGGCCTTTGGTGTTGTGTTTAGGTGTTGTCGGAAATACAAAACCCAGGTAAGCAGGAGTAACATCGTAGTCAGGACGAAGATAAGGCTCCTTTTAATTCCATTGGCAATATAAACCAAATGCCTATTGCTGAATTTACCCAATAATGTTATGTCAACAGGCAACAAGAAGCTTTTGCCAAAGCCGCTGTCACCGCCGCCTTTATTTATTTTTTTTTTGGTCACCGCCTTTATTTAACAGTATGACAACCTTTGGTAGTGACAACACAATCATATGGGTTGACACTAAAATGATGTTGTAGCCTATTAGGACAAAGAGCGAAACCTCAATCCATTTCTGAGCGGGCAGTTCAGAAATTTTGAGTTGCTTAAAAGTGTGTACTGTTTTCATAACCAAGGACTCTGCCCACCATTTGTATATCTTCTGACTCTGAAGTAACCAGCAGCATTACAAAGACAATGATGATTATGAAAATAATTAGGTGTAGAAGGTAGATTCCAATCAGCATACAGATTAAACCAAGCCAATTACTTATTGGCAAACCTATGATCATCACCAGTTTCAAGCCCGGAATATACTTGACTATGAGATAGAATAACCCTACTTCAATCAGAAGTAAAACGACATCTACAAGCAACCAGTAGCGCAAAAGAAACTTAAGTGTCACAAGTTTTTCAGAGTATTCAGGTTTGATAACGAATTGTAACAATCGTAAAACCAGCATGGTCGCTAACAAAAGTGGCAGAATAGCAACAGTGGCGACAGTGACCAAAGTATATGCCACTGGTAAAAAAACTGGAATAATGAACAAAAACCAGACTAGAAATTGAAGGGATTCAGGAATGAACTCATAGCACTTCCAAAAAAATGGACAACATTTACTTTCTGTGGAAGGTGGTTGAGTTGTTTCTGAATTTGGGCTTTCGACTTTCAAACTGACAGAATCTGTATCTGCATTTTCTTCAGCCTTGATTATTTCAGGCCTATTTTCAGCTCTTTTCACAGGTAGAATGTCACCCATGTTCAACACTGTGTACTGTCTAGAGAAGCGTAAAGCTTACAGTACAGAAGGGCTTATTGCTATATGGAAGTTTTACTGAATTAGAAGTAGCTGTGTAATGTATACATACAACTATACAAGGTGAAAAAGATATAGAAGAGTGAGAATTGGAGAATGAGTTAAAACTGTCACTGTACATTTTTAACACAGGGTACTACACTCCATACTAATTAAAGAAAGACTTTGCAATTGTTTATACATTAAATCATTCAACTGTCTTCCTCACCCTCAGATCGAAAAATGCTTCTAATTATTATCAATTACATGCATAAATAATTCCCAGTGTACACAGTCAAGGGCGACTATGAGTCGCTTGTGGTCAAAATACGACCAATTTCCTAGGCATAATTAGGATTATACAGTGAGGACAGAGCTTTTGACAGTGGATTAGTGAAGTATAAGATAATAACACCGGATTAAAGGCAGAAGATGCGCGCATACACTGCTTCTGACATTAGTGGAAAAGGAGTTTATGAAAGAACTATTCAATTTCCTGCCTTCCAACTTGGAAAGGGAGGACTGAGCTAGTCAAGTGTAACTTAATTATTCTAAAATACAAATAGCAGGGGCGAAGATAGAATTTGGCCCAAGGGTCGTGGTGTAAAGCTGAATTCTGAAGATTCATGACTTATTTCAGTTTGACGATATTCGTTACGTACTTTAGGTTGAAAAAGTTCAAAGGCAGTGCAAATTAAACTTTTTTTATTTTTGAAGACACAACTAACATCACAAGTTGCAGCTAGCAATTCTGAAACGAAAACACATGAGGCTTATAAATTAGATATGAGTTACCTACCTACTGCACCTAGTTATACAGTATTTACCTTAGATTTTAGGTAAAACTTAATCCGTAGTCCAACTCAATCGTGTTTTCTGCCTTTTCCGTCTCCAAGAATCTTTCTCAAGCTAAGCATATCTGCTCTTGCTGCTGCCCCTGTGAGTAATACAAAGAAGGAAATGAATAACAACGAAATGTTAACACAATTAGAAGACATAAAAAGGGTAAAAAGATCAGTAAAAATCGTATTACTTACCAGTGAGTGACACAATGAGAAGAACCTCCTCAGTATCGTGATCTACAAATAACCCCAAGAAGTATCCTCCCTCGTGTTGTAGCAGTGTAGCTCGATACGTACCAATTTTGTCATCCTCTCCATTAGAGGCTAAAAAGGTTAGGTTGTAGGTACTAGCCTCACAACATTTGTTTACCTTTACCAATTGCTCGAACTTCAGCTTCGGTTTCTACAAAACCGTAGAGGTTTGTTCAGTCTAAAGAAGAATGTGGCTGACAAATTAGGATAGCATAGAGTGATAATTAGAAAACAGAAGAGCCACAAGAATGAAGTATATATATATATATATATATATATATATATACCTTGCGATGCTGATTGTAGTTCTCAATTGCTCTGACAGCAAGATCAGAGTAAAATTCGTCTTTTGGATCAAGTTCTTCACCAGCATCCCAAGGATTACGTGATAACTGAAATTAGAGATTGAAATGTAACACTATACGTATACAAATCGAGTTCAGAACACACACACACACACACACAGTGCCCAAATCAGGTTCAGAACATCAGATACTGTCAATTTCCCACACACACACTCACATAAAAAAGTAAAAGGCAGATCAGAGTCAGAACTTCATACACTGTCAAATTCTGTTGGAAGTAATCTAGAAAAATCTAGATTAGTCCACAAAGTTCAAGATTAAGCTAGCAATTAGAAAATAATTGTATAATCTAGAAAATGTGTAGAATATCGGTTATGCCAAGTTAGCCGACTTAAGAAGCTCTATAAATAGAGCATTATGCAATTGTAATCAAGGACAACAATTCAATGAACAATTGAAGAAACAAGAATTCTAACAATCAAGTTTCGTATCAATCACCAACAAAAATGTAGCCCCAAAATTCCAACAAATTCATACTCTTTGTAGAAGCCTAGAAGGTACTAGAAATTAAAAGAACCCCCATAAATTCATTGGAGTATATACACCCTTCGTAATTCAAACAACATAACATTCGCCCCACCAGTGTTATCATATACTACTCCGTCCCAATTTGAACTTCCCATGAAATTTTAAATCCTTTCACATATTCAAATGTCATGAGAAGTTAAATTGGAACGGAGTGGTAGTACATACTTCCTCTATTTCGTTCAATTCTTTTCGGTTTTATATTCTTCACTAATACCTTAGGCTTTAAAAATACAACATAACCTTCGCCCCACCACTGTTATCTCTAGTGTCAATTTTCCAACTTTTCAGACGTATGAGACCAATTAATAATGTGTTATTTTTGATAAGTTAGCATGTTACTTTTGAAATGAGTTGGATTTGAAAAGTAATACGGGGTAGTTACTTTAACATGTGTGAGAGGTCTCATCATATGAGACCGTCTCATAGTAGAATTTGCGCCGACTTTTTAACAAAATGCCACTCACGAAAGGTCATACCATGAACAGTACTTCTTCTATTTCTTTAATTTTTTTGGTTTGAATTCCTCTTACATATTCAAACGCAACGCAAAACATTCATTCAAACAACAAAATTTCGAAAAGAAAACAAAACCCTAAAAATCAGAATTCACGAATAACAAAATCAATCAACAGTTAAACATCAGGGGACAAAAAAATACCTCAAGCTAAGGCCGCAGAGTAAACGGCAGAAATACTGATAAGTGAGAAAAGAGGCGTAAAATTGAGGGTCAGAAATCTTCAAGGTGAAGCCATCAACTTCAATCAACGGATTACTGTGTCCCTCAATCATATCATCATCATCATCATCATCACTTTCGTTGTGATTAATTTTTTTATCATTGCTACGGCAACAAATCGAGCAAATATCATCATCATCATCATCACTGTTCACGACGTCATCGTACGCGCCAAATTCACCATACTCATCCTTAGAATCAGAATCAGAATCTAGTGGAGATTCCCTCTCCTTCAAATTCAAGCTCAGACCACTTATACTCATCACCCTCGCCATCGACTAACCAATCTCTTATTCTCTTTAGGCTGCTATTTCTGATTCCACCCACTCTTTTTTATATCGTGTTTATTTTAATTGAAAGCCGACTCCAATTCATGTTGAGACTATGTTTTCTAGTGTTGTTTAGAGTAAACGTCTTTGTAAAAGACGAAAAATATTTAAGGGTAAAACTACTATTACCTTTACCACGACACGAGTTTGTTGGCCTAAGAAATCGACATTGTGTATATAAATTCTAAGTAAGACGAACTTGGTACGTATATAAGAGCAAAGTGCAATGGTAGTTCTTTGTCTTGAGTTCTTCAATAAGAACCAAGAAAATATGTGTTCGTCCACTGCAACAGCCAACAAGGCCATAGTTCAATTATTGTACTACAATAGGGAAATCCTTGTGTTACTTTGGGTGGAAGGGGTTCGGGGATGGGTGCCGTGCTTAGGGCAAGTGAGGGGGAGTTAAAAACGGGTGGCGTGTAGACAAGTACCGGAGCGGTGGGAGCCTTGCGTGGTGGAAGCGAGACGGCTTTACTAGGCTGGCGAATGGCGTGGCAACAAGGCGATGCGAATGTGATCCTGGAATCCGATTCCCTGCAACGAACCTATTCCCTCTTTAAATTCTAGTGCTACTCTCTCTAGATGTTTTAAGCTTTTCTAGGAGGTTTAATTCTTGCATTTTTAGTCATGTTCGTAGAGACGGAGACAGAACGTCTCACGTAATTGCTCATTGGAAGCTGGTGGAATACTCGACTAGTGTGTGGGTTGATAGCGGCCTTAGTGATGTACTTCAAATTGCTGCTTCGGAGTTCATTATCGGAGCCGCGTAATGCATTTTGATGATCGTTTATTCAAAATAAAAATAAATCAAATCATACGCTACCGGTCGATAGAACTTCTACAATTGCATTACATTGCTCTTTTTCCGCCTCGGTAGGAGGCAATCTAACTGTCCAAAGACCGGTCTTAGTCGTATCACAAACGTGATAGGAACGGCCGACTTTGTCAAAACCCGTCAATATTAAGGCATGTCCGATTAATTTTTGTTTTTTTTTTCTCCATCGCTTTACAGCGGATGCCATGACTACGAATTTTCTCAAGACACATTCAATATTGTTCACGTTCTCTCCTCCAAACATCATAAGCCCATCAAACCTCAACAAGCGAGCTCCATTTTTTCTAATTCTCGGTTCGCCTTGTCACCCCATAAACTCACCATAATCGCCGGCAAAGCAAATGACATTCTCTTTCACCCATTGCATAGTCGTTCTCGTCGAAACTCCGAATGATTCTCCTATGTGTTAACCAAATTCGTAATTGTCTAACAATTATTGTTTAGACAGTCTAATACGCCTCCAAAATGAAAGTATTTTGCCTCCAACAAAGTTGTAACCACGTAAAGCCAACACAAATCTCTTTTTATCTGGTATTCCAAAGGGTTGAATCTACATTTGGAACCTAAATCACCCCGCTACCATTATTGAGTAGATTTACTTAAATTAAATGTCAAGCTTCAAAGATTTGTTGGATCCGTTCGTTGTCATAATCATATGACATGAAACATTTGGTAGCTTTAAATTACACAGTAAGATAAGCCGTAGACGAGGTGATATATATATTTAAAGATATTAAAATATTTTTTTTCACATTGTCTCGTGTTGCAACCACGCGTCATTTGCATCGTTTTCTGCTACGCTACGTTAAATGGCATTTACACCAATGACAATATGAAACATAAACCCATCGTACGTTGAAAAGCCGTCTCGATTAGTATTACATTGTAACATATTATGTGAATCAAACATCAAGTTTATCGTAGACATGTGGAGCACTAAATTATTCTTTTTGAGTAATAAGATATTGGCATTTTAAATGAATCCAGAACAGAGACAAATAACACAATTTGAGGGCAAGACGATGTGAATACAAATCTTTCACCTTCGTGTTATTCAAACATAACCGCTAACTTTTTGGCATTGTTAGGCATGGCGTGTCGATACAACTAAAAAGTATGGCTCCCAACTAACCAATTCAATTCGTCGATCTAATATTACTATTCCATCTTCCAGGGTCAGATTGATACACTGCACATCAATCTTATACTCAGTCATACTGCCAACTCCGAGTACTAATTAATATGTTTATCCCGAGTACTCCTCACCCTCACACCCACCATTCTCGTCCTGGCTATTAACCGGCCATTTGGTTCACACATCCTCACAATCAGATTAATTAGCCAAATATTTTTTTTGAGAGAAATTAGTCAAATATTTTGTATCACTGATAATATCAATGATGAAGATTCTGGCATAATATTTCCTATCATAATCATACGTCACTTCTAACCTAAACCCCGACCTACCTCCCAAATTATGACCTCGGAGTTGTTCGGGTCGCCGTCATCATAGTCAGGTTCGCCAGTGCTTCCAAGTCACCAGTTACACCTTCCATCTGCACCAATATTTGCAATAATTAATAGAACAACAATGCTCTCATAATACGAAAATATGGAAAAGAATGTGGAGGGATGAGACGACCGGTGATGGACGACCGTACCGGCTGAATTGACGGCGCCGGTGGTCATGTTGAAAGAAATCCGGCGCCGAGGTGGGGCTGAGGAGGGGGGAAGGGGAGGAGAGAGATAAAACTTGTTTTTTTTTTGGGAAAATTTTCAATGTACTCATGAGGTTTACTAGATTTTCAGGTATACCCTTAGATTTTCGAGTTTCCCAAAATATCCCCGAGGTTTGCAAATTGATTTTTTTTTTTTGTTTTTCACTAACGGTCCCTAACGCCATTACCCCTTTAGTGTATTTGACTATTTCCAAAAAATTTCTAATCGTCGGTCGTCTGGTGGTGTTTGCTGGAACATTGATGGTGTTGCGTGATGGAGGCGGTGGTGCGTGAGGTGGTTTGGGGTGTGCAAGTGGGAAAGATGAGAGAGAAATAGTAACGGTGAATTTTGTTTTAATTTATTTTAATGTTGGATTATTAGTGTGATTAAAAGTTTATAGTGTTAAATAATTACAAATACACTAATGGGGTAAAGGACGTTAGGGACCGTTGATGAAAACACTAAACAAACGTCATTTTGCAAATTTTAGGGGTATTTTGGGAAACCCGAAAACTTGAAGGGTATACCTGAAAATTCTCGAAAACCTGAGGGATACATTGGAAATTTTCCCTTTTTTATTATTTCAAGAAAAGAAAAAAAATCGTTGTTTTGTTTCGATTGGATAGCTAGTATAATAGAATAAGTGAATAAATTTACCTTTCAAGAGTTCAACACCGAAAATCCCTCATACCTTGGATCAAACTCGTTCCTCACTCAAACTCTTGCTCTCTTTGTTAGTTGTTATTCTTGGAGCCTTGGATCTCACAAATCTTAGGGACTACAATTTGTGAAACACTCCCGTTTATTTGAAAGGAACCCATTTCATGATAACCAACAATGTTGGTTTCCCAAAATTCCCTTTAAACATGTGGACTTTAGAGGTTGTGTTCACAAACTATGACACATCGATTTTAGAAATTTGTGGCCTTATGATTTATGTCATTTAATTAAGTTTCAACCAAAATGTTCTATTTTAACTCATAACAATAGGGTTGACGGACATCTTACATCTGATTTGAAAGTCTTTCCCAAACTATAAAGCGCAAAAACCTTGATATTTCCCCTTGCATACAATTCTAAGCTAACTACTATATTGAACCGAAACCCTGTCAAACTAAACTCTCCAAACTCTAGTGTCCCTGCCATTATTTTGACCATGACAACGGCACTTAAAATGAATCTCAATAGTATCAAAGAAACCTCTATGCTTGCCCATCGCGTCCATATGCACCCACATCCACACCTATTAGACACAACCAACCCAACAGCTTCCAATTGCAATATGATACAAACATAACACATACATACATTTGCAATCAACAAACTACATTAATAGAAATTCAACATTTCTTATTGTTCCTTCTATGAAGTTGGGGATTTATGAAATTAGGGTTTGTGATGAAATTGTAGACAAATTTAGACAAAATTGTACAACGAATTAAGGGTTTCACGGGTAATCTGGATAGAATATCAGTGCAAATTTCGCTAGGTAAACTATCACACATCATATTTTCAAGGGTAATTAACGAAAATTTGGTAAAGCAGCTGAATTTTACGGGAAAAGTTCTGAATTATTTGACCAAGACTCCAAGTGAGAAGGGAGAGCCGACTACGAGAGTGTTCTGAATTATCATGGGGATTGTTCCGCAAATTATATAGTGCACCAAAAGGTGCACAATGAGTATGGTGCACCTCCTCACAATAGAGGAGTGGAGACCACACTTAAATAAATTTAAATTATTTTAAGTGTGGTCTCTACTCCTCTATTGTGAGGAGGTGCACCATACTCATTGTGCACCTTTGTGCATAGTATAAGCATTGGGATTGTTCTTCCATTTACTTTTTATCCTTTTTTTTTTATTTTTTTTTAGGGTCTACAATACCCGCCAATTCGTAACAAAAATAAATAAATAAATATCCATACAATTTTGAATGTTAGGCGGTTTTGCCCCGTCTTCTACAAGATCGACTTAATTACTGAGGATATCTATTCATATGGCATAAGGGATATAAAGTGAGCAAAACCTCCGTTATAAGACACATTACCTACAAATACTAACCCGGGCTAACTTTGGCTTCAACCATAAAATTGTAATTTCATCATTAGATTAACATTAGATATACCATATGGGATGCGTGGATTTTCGGTGCACGCTTTCAAAGGCAACGTGGTATATATACAAAGCTATTAAAATAATAAATTCTCATTGTCTCGTGTGACGTTGAAACAAGAATCATTTGCATCATTATGCTACGCTACGTTAAATGACATTTACACTAATGACTATGTGAATATGCAGGAAACGCAAGCAACTTGACTCTAATCTCGAAGATTCAAATCTTTAGGCCATGTCCAATCTCTTATAGACGTTGGAGATTCCGAGATCAGATTCGAGAGATTCAGCACACATGTTCTTAAGCCTATCATCCTCATACTTATTTGCAAAATTGAGAAATTCGTATCGAATATGATGAAAATCCTTATCGCTCAATTCTCCGTATAGGTAGCAAATATATTGGCGCGAATGCAATTCGAATCTTTCAGAATCGTAATCTTCTAGCAAATGCACCCACTTTTTTGAACTGTTGCGAATAACACGTTTATGCAACCAAAAACTGTGTACTGTTTTACCGTGTTTTATCATCAATTCAAGGTCGCAATCATCCTCATCCAACCACGTTGTACGACAAGCGCTTGATTCGGTATGGTTCCCAATGAGGTATTTCATTACGTTGATCCAATATTACTTTTCCATCTTCTAGGGTCAGATTGATACACTCCACATCAAACCTATACTCACCCAACCCACCAAATCCCGGGAATCAATTGATATATAGCTCTAGCTGGAGTATTTCCCACCTTCCTACCCACCAATTCCAACCTAGCTACTAAACAGCCGTCTGGTTCTAACATTCTCACAATCAAAGTAGCTAACCATCCCGCATCACTCAGAATATCAACTATAAAGATACTGAAATGATATTTCTTATCATCATCATAGGAAACTTCTACCCTGAACACTGATCTACCACCCAGATTAAAACAAGCATACCTGGGGGTGGTTCGGCTCGCCGTAATCATTGCCACATTCCCCAATCTCTCCAAGTCGCTCGTCACAAATTCCATCTGCGCACTATTTCCAATAATTAGAAAACTTGTTTTTATTTATTTTTTTTTTTTTGAATAATTGATATGTTATTATTGAATAATTGAATAATTAATAAAGTTACCTTTCAAGACCCAAAATCCTTTCTCGGATCAATCCCGTTGCAAACTCAAATTCTAGCTCTTTTTTTGTTTTTGTTTTTGTTTTCTGAGGAATAGTTGATACTCTTCTTGGAGTCTTGAACCTATACTATAATTTGTGAGATACTACCTTATATTTAAAGGGAAACCCTACTTGATGGTAGCCACAAATTTCATGTGGACCTTAGAGGTCGTGTCTTTTAACTCGTAACACGGCATTTTTAGTGTACAAACTACGAGTTTCACTAAACCAATCACTGTGATTGGCAATAAAGAGCCAATTACGGATTGGTGGCAAATTGTAGGCCACTCATCTTGCTTTTCCTTATCCCATGGCCTAGATTTTTCCCCTTCACATACCCTCATCTCTCCTCACCCCTTCTTCCACCCGACCACCATCACCACTTGCTACTACACATCACGGAAAAAGCGCGGCGCCGGAAAGTGGGGCCCTAAACCATTTTTTCGCCCCCTTAAGAGCACCCCACCCTAAAAAGGGTTGAGCAAACCCATTTAAACACCCACCTTTCTTAGGGTGTCTTTTCGTTTTTCCGGCGAATCCGGCCGTGCTCCGGGGCTGGGAGGTGGGTTGGGTTGGGTTCCGGTGGTGGTGCGCGTGGTTGTGGGGTGTAGCGCGGTGGTCGGAGCTGGGTATTTCGGGTTGGCTGGAAGGTTGACGTTTTTACCCCTATGATTGGGTCCGTACACCCAATCACAGTGATTGGTTTATCATCACTCTACAAACTACTCCGTAACAGTTATGAAAATTATAATTAACATTTTTTAAAGTGATAGATAACATTTTTAAGTTCACAACAAGCATGTTTATGTATATCTACAACTTTTTAATTTCTAGCCGTTTACTAATTTTGAGGTTTATAACGTAATCTTTTGATTTTAGCACCTACTAATCTACTATACACTTCTATGCGGGATCATAACATTGATCGATCACTATTCACTAGTATGCTTCAAGCAAAAATCAACACCTTAAAGTTGAGAAACACAAATATAAAATCTCAATTAATGTGAATGACCACAACTCCGACTAACTTAGCCATATACTCGACTCGATCAACATACCGTCGGTCCACAAATCCGAGTTACTTGACCATATGACCATTATATATGCTACGCTACGTTAAATGGCGTTAAATGACATTTACACTAATGACTATGTGAAACATAAATCATCAAACGTTGAAAGGTTGTCTCGACTACTATTGCGCTGTAATGGATTATGTAAATTAAACATCAAGTCTATCGCGTAGAGAGCACTAAATCCTTTTTTAGTGATGAGACAAATGAGATTTTAAGTGAATCATTATCAAATTCGTTTTCAGCAGTTTCAAGTATATTAGCCTTAGTTAGTCGTTCCCAAGTGACGGCATACTCGTCGTTATTCCCCATAGTCTTCTGGACAAATTCAGCAGTTTCAAGTATATTATCCTCGTCTCGATGTGTCAAGCGCATGATGAAATCTGCTTTGAAAGTCTTTCCAAACTATCAAGCGCAAAAACCTTGATCCTCGCATACAAATCTAAGCTAACCACTATCTTGAACCGAAACCTTGCCAAATTAAACTCTCCAAACTCTGGCGTCCCTGCCATTATTTTGACCATGGCAACGACACCTAGAACCTCAATATTATTGAATAAACTTCTAGTCTTGCCCATCGCGTCCATGTGCACCCACATCCACACCCATTAGACACAACCAATCCAACAGTTTCCAATCACAATATGATACAAACATAACACATACATATATTTTATAACACCCCAGATCATCGTCTGAGCCAGAAGTTGTCACCTATGGCAGCTCACCAGGCCGTGTACTGACCGACAGACCAACACGGGTCCTTTCGGCGCAATTTGATCTCACTCATGCAGTCATGCGCACCCTGGGTAGGAGGTCACCCATCTTGAAATTACTCCCAGTCAAGGTCGCTTAACCGTGAAGTTCTTATCACATGGCTACCTAAAAGGAAAGTCGACTCTGTTGGCATGAGTAGCACTATCAATCTTTTTTAAGCATAACATATGAGCACTTAATTTCTTAAAAATTTCCTCTAAAATTTAGGGTATTACACATTTGCAATCAACAACCTACATTATCAGAAATTCAACATTTCTTATTGTTACTTCTATGAAGTTGGGGGATTTATGGACTTAGGGTTTGTGATGAAATTGTAGAAAACTTTAGACAAAATTGTACAACGAATGAATTAGGGTTTTCACGGGTAATCTGGATAGAATATCAGTGCCAATTTCGCTAGGTAAACTATCCCACATCTATAAGTAACGAAAAATTGGTAAATCAACTGAATTTGAATTTAATTAGGAGAAAGCTCATTTTTCTGGCCAGAGCTTCACCCATAATACTTAGTCATTAATATGAATATGAATATGAATGACCACAACTCCGACTAACTTAGCCATGTACTCGACTCGATCAAGATTAAGATACCGTCGTGTTGGTGTGAGTTCGACTTTGGGATAGATGAACAAACAGACAAGGGGGCCCGGGTTTTACCCAGGCGACGCCCCTCCGACGCTCAAGTCAATTCGGGTGCGGTCAAGAGAATTTGTCAAAAGAAAGTCAGGAAACTATAAGTGGAATTAGAATATGAGTTACCCCAAAGTGAAGGAAATGAGAGGGTATTTATACTGAAGGAGGTACCCCTAAGGAATAATCCTAGAGGCCCCCCCTTCATCTTGACCCTTCATTCCCTTGACGTCCAACGAATGAGATTTGCTGAATTTATGGACATTATTTGGGCTTTATCAAGAGCATTGGGCCTCTATTTCGAACGGCTGTGCCTCATTAATAAAATGAACCCCAACACGTCGGTCCACAAATCCGAGTTATCTGACCATATGACCACAACCCCAACTCCGTAAATATTTCCTTTTTGGTTCCTTGAACATCAAACCAACAAAATGCCCAGAAACGACACCATCCAATTCAAATCATCCTCAATCAAAATCCCCAAATTCCCAATCCAAAACCCTAACTTCCTCTTCACGCATCTCCCATTCTGCTCACAATCCCTCAATTCCCCCAAATTCTCAATTACCCACTTCCTAAATTCACCCCAACTTCCACTACTATGCTCCTCCTCGCTCTCACTGAGTCAACCCAGCGAGTCGACTCAGTCCCAACCCGGTGGCGTAGAGTCGACGCCACAGAAGCCCGTGTCAGCGAGTTGGACTCGGAAGGAAGACGAGGAGAGGGTTCTTATAAGCGAGGTTTTGGTTAGGAGTAAAGATGGGGAAGAATTGGAGAGGAAAGATTTGGAGGATGAAGTTTTAACGGCGTTAAAAGCGTGTCGCCCGAATTCGGCATTGACGGTGACGGAGGTTCAGGAGGATGTTCATAGAATTATTGATAGTGGTTACTTTTCTTCTTGTATGCCTGTTGCTGTTGATACTAGGGATGGTATTAGACTTGTTTTTCAGGTATAATCAATTATTCTTGAAATTGTTGTCTTTATAGTATGATTTAGTGTAATGTAGGTTAATGCGGTCGATTTTCGGGTGTTGTTAGTTTGATTGGTTTGGTTGTTTTTGTGTTGTGTATGAGTGTATTGTTATAGTGCCTGAATTATTGAATGTTGAGTAATGAATGGCAGAATTCGGAACTTGTGAAGGCGAAAACCTTAGTTTAGGATTTCTTAATAATGTAGGTTATTGGGATCGATTTTCGGGTGTTACTAGCTTGATTGGGGGTTGTTTTTGTGTTGTGTATGACTGTTTAGTTATAGTGGGCAATTGGGGAATGGCATAAATTGTTGAACTTTGAGTAATGACTGGCAGAATTCGGAACTTGTGTATGTTATTGGGTCGATTTTCGTATGGTACTAGCTTGATTGATTGGTTGTTTTTTGGTGTTGTGTATGATTGTATAGTTATAGTTGGCAATTGGGGAATCGCATGAATTGTTGAATCTTGAGTAATGGCTGGTAGAATTCGGAACTTGTGAAGGCGAAAACCTTAGTTTAGGATTTCTTAGTTATGTAGGTTAATGGGTCGAGTCTCGAATGTTACTAGCTTGATTGGTTGTTTTTTTTTCTTCTTGTGTATGACTGTATAGTTATAGTTGGCAATTAGGGAATTGCATGAATATTTGAATCTTGAGTAACGACTGGCAGAATTTGGAACTTGTGAAGGCAAAAACCTTAGTTTAAGATCTCTTAGTTATGTAGGTTCATGGTTCGATTTTTGAATGTTTGATTGGTTGTTTTTCCGTAGTGTATGACTGTATAGTTGTAGTGGGCAATTCATAATGACATGCAGAATTCGGAACTTGTGAAGGTGGAAAACTTAGTTTAGGATATCTTGATTATGGAGGTTAATGTCTCCGTTTTCGAATGTTACTAGCTTGATTGAATGATTGTTTATCTGCTGTTTATGACTATATCTTTATAGTGGGCATCTGGGCAATAAACTCTTTTCTTTCTTTTTTTTTTTTTTTTTTTTTTGCGTCTATAATAAGCTTAATTTTTGGACCTTGAGTAATGACTGGTAGTATTTGGAACTTATGAAGGCGAAAACCGCAGTTTAGGATCTCTTCATCATTAAGAGTTACATTGGTAAAAAATCTGGACAAGTGATCTTTTCCAGGTATGGGGTTGTCTTTGAGTTATGGTCTTTGTATGTGAGTGTAGGCACATTTACCAATCGTCGACATGGGCACTAGTTGGGCTGAATGTTGTATTGCTGTTGGGGACTACCTTGGTCCTTGGGTTAGTTGGGGACTTTGGGATGATGGCTATCCATAATTAAACCTGATATGGAAGTTGAATTTAGATGTTTGATATGCTTCACATTTTGTACTCCTAAGTCCAAATTATGTTGTTTATCATGAGACATAGTTTAGTTTAGGGAGGAATCAAATGACCATCAAGATGGTTTTGAATCTGTCGTCAATATTTGGAGTTGTAATCGACTCCGTTTGGTCCGAATTATGTTGTTCATCATAGAAAGAAGTCCAGTTTAGGGAGGTTTTTGGCATTGACGGTTAGGGATGTTTAGGAGGATGTTTTTCACTTCTTATTTCGACTCCCATCTGGATTCAAAATTACTTTAAATGTCATTTGACCCTTTATAGAGTACTTGAAATGGATTTGATGTTCAAATTGATGTTTCGTTAGGGTTGGGTGGTTCGTCTTTCTTCCAATTGATTTCCTGTACTTACAGGCGGATAATATTTCTTTTGTTTTTTTCCTAGGTAGAACCAAACCAGGAGTTTCGAGGGTTGGTTTGTGAAGGAGCTAATGTTCTCCCTTCCAAGTTTGTAGAGGACTCATTTCGTGATGGATATGGTAGGTTATTCTATATTTTTTCTCCAATGTGCTCAAAGATTTTATCCCTTCCCTCCATTGAATTAAATTTTGTCATCAAGTTCTGCAGGAAAAGTGGTTAACATCAGACGTCTAGATGAAGTGATTGAATCCATCAATGGCTGGTACATGGAGCGTGGCCTGTTTGGCATGGTTAATATCTGTCCACTACTTTCGTTTGAAGTTTATGGATTATCCTCTGTTAATGTTGCAATCCAGCCATGAACTCTTTGCTTCTGCATATCAGTAATCTTGCCTCTTTTTTTTCTCTCTCTCTGTTTTAAAGGTTTCCGGTGTTGAGATCCTCTCGGGTGGTATTCTGAGATTACAAATATCTGAAGCAGAGGTCAATGATATTTCTATCCGCTTTCTTGATAGAAAAACGTAAGTTCTAATCCTGATCCTTCTGGTCGAAATAAAATAGTTAGGTTTCTTGATTGATTGTTGAAGGTTCACTTAACTGATGGAGGTTTCTTGTGAACTTTCTTATGCCTTAACTCACATCTAACTAGTATTACTTCATTGTTATCTTTAGGCGTGAGCCAACTGTTGGCAAGACAAAGCCTGAAACAATACTCCGGCAGCTTACAACTAAGACTGGACAGGTATTTTTTGTTACTTTCAGTGTTTCCACTGTTGTAGATAGCAATGATATAAAAAACAAAAACAAAAGAATATAATAAAATTCCCATGGGATGCTGCTGCAAGAGAATAGATTTATGTATACTCCTGGTGTATCTCTTGTTCTCTGCTTAGTGTAATTTACATAGTTACACTTTTGTTGGTCTTATTTACCCGTCTTATTTTGCACTTTTCTGTCTGGCCTTCTATTGGTGATAAAAAAAAAACAATGAGGTTGTGCTTTTAAATGACTTTTGGAGCACTCTTTTATTCAGACGAAGCTGTCTGATGGTATTCCATAGGGATTTTATTTGTCTCCCATGATATAATATGATTAATGTTTATAACTTAAAGCATGTAGCACAAAGAATGGCTAGCCCTTAGTATGACAACCAGTCTCTTGCTGTCCTTGTCAGGTTTACAGTTTAAATCAAGGAAAAAGAGACGTGGAGACTGTTTTAACGATGGGAGTTATGGAAGATGTCAGCATATTTCCTCAGCCTGCCGGAGGTACCAAACTTTCAGCAGCTGTTACTTTCAAAACTGTCAACTCCATGCCTTGTTGTGTTGGATTTTGAATGTAACAAAACTGTCAACTCCATACATGTTGCGTTGAATTTTGAACGTAACAAAACTGTCAACTCCATGTCATGCTGTGTATGATATAAGGGTCTGAGGAAGGTGTTCATAGATAGTATAAGAAAAAGAGGAATAGGGAGCAAGAGAATCTGAAATTGCAGATTAGGTATGATAAAAAGGTCTAAGGAAGGTGTTCATATATACTTTTCATGTGTTACTCTACATCTTCATCCCTCTTCCGTCTTTGAGGATATCTTGTCCTCGTTTTGTATTCCTATTTCACTTTCTCTTTCTCTTTCTCTCGTCATAAAGTGTTGAAATCCTTTAAAAAAAACATTAGGAAATTATCTGATTTGGACTTATCTGTCTGTGAACTTGTTCGACATCTACATTTAAGCTCACGTAAAGAGTGGCTGATTTGCTAGGAGATTAGTTGAAAAGGTTCTACCTTCTTGGGCTTGAGGTGTGCTTTGAATTACATTTTTATGCTTCTTTGGCTGTCTGCTGGATTTGATGCAAAAAGAATGAAATACATGCCTGGTTAAGCATGTGGTGGGGGGCAGCTCTGATTGTAATGGTGAGTTTGGTATAACATCATTCACATAGGAGAGTTAATTACCATAGTTCGGGATCTTGATAAGTGTATATAGAAAGGCAAGTTAGAATTTTGTATCAGAAAAATAATTGTATTGTAATTTACTAACATTAAGTTTCATTTATTGCCCCCAACACTTCAGAGACAGGTAAGGTTGATCTGGTGATGAATGTGGTTGAGCGTGTCAGTGGAGGATTCTCAGCCGGTGGCGGTATTTCAAGTGGGTATGAACAAGTGCTCTGATATTGTTTCTTTTTACTCCCTTTCTTTCTTTCTTTTCTTTTTTTCTTTTTTTCTTTTTTTTTTTTTTTTTTTTTTTTTGGGTACAGAGTGCTCTGACATTGTGAATGCTGTCCTAGTGACCTCAACAATTGTTTATATATTACTTGTCGCTTTGAATTTGTTCATCTGATAGACTGATACTTCTTCCACATGGTGTTGTTCTTAATGCAGAATAACAAGTGGACCGTTGTCAGGTTTGATTGGAAGGTACCCATCGAGTCTCACCCTCTTTTTCTTTTATGTTTGCGTGTCAATTGCCATGATATTGGAAAATCTCTACTATAGGGAAACTTCCTTGGAAGTTTGATCATATGCACAATTTCCGAATTTAAGAGTGCAATGAGCCATACTTTTATTAGCGAAAGATTAGTTGGGAAAGTGAAGTGGATCTATTACTATCTTAGTAAGAAAGTCCCTTTTCTCGCTTCTGCTTGAATATAATGACGCTGCTTAGATTACACTTTGCGTAGAATGTTCAGACTTTAAACATGGGCAAAATGGCAAAGATTTATGTAACATCTAGGCGTGAAGGAGACAATTGTTTCATAAGATTCCTTTTCTGGACGAATGTTGATATAAAGGATGGCGAGATGAAAATTGGAAAATGTAATGAAGATTGAACCCAAAGCTTGTAAGTTGTAAGAGTCACATGCTTATTAGCTAGCTACTTTCGTTGTGTGCGTAGAAATCAATGGCGAGAGCAGCATGAACCACCACGCCCTGAAATGGCTTGGCATAAATCAATATTGTGAAGAGTTTCACGTTCTTACATGTCAGCTTTTACCACTTCTTGGAGATCATACAATCAATATGTGGTGTGATGCTGCAGGTCTTCCTGATTTTGATTCTTTTTTTTTTTTTTTTTTTTTGCGAAATTCTTAATGGGAAAGCCTAAATATGCTATCCTGGATTTTGTGCTTCTCGAGATTTAAGATTTGTTTCTTTTTTTCATTGCAGCTTTGCATATTCTCACCGTAATCTTTTAGGGAAGAATCAGAAAGTAAATGTCTCACTGGAGAGGGGTCAAATCGACTCTATATTTCGAATAAATTACACAGTTCCATGGATTGAAGGTGACGATAAGCGTACACAAAGATCGATTATGATTCAGGTGATAAAAACAGTGTCTTGTAGATTTGTGATGTCAGAAAAAAGAGTTATACCTTGCTGTTAATTCGTCTAATGAGTGATGGTCTGAAATGCTTGTCCAGAATTCAAGGACTCCTGGTACTTTGGTTCATGGTAACCAACCTGACAATAATACCTTTACCATTGGCCGTGTCACAGCTGGCCTTGAATTCAGCAGGCCTCTTAGGCCAAAGTGGAGTGGAACAGCTGGTCTCACATTTCAGGTATATGCAGTGGTTGTTGGTTATGTGATTGCATTTTTCATGGCTTCGAGGCTTGAACTATCACATCACTTGGGGGTTTATGGTGTAATCTTGTCAGCTATTTCATGTTGATGACTTAAACACTGACCTGATTATATTCTGGCACTGCAGCGTGCTGGTGCTCGTGATGAAAAGGGAAATCCTGTTATTAAGGATTTTTACAGCAGTCCTCTAACTGCGAGGTATTTCAAAGCTGCTTGCTTCCTGGGTTATCATTATAATTTTCATTGGGTTTTTTTAATAAATAGCCAGCTGTTTATAATGAGTATCTATGTTATGTGCAGTGGGAACACTCATGATAATATGTTGCTTGCCAAATGTGAGTCTGTCTACACCGGTGATTTAGGGTCGTCAATGGTTAGTACTTAGTAGCCTTTTTACCCCTATCATGCATAGAGACTTTTTTTATCGTTCTTTCTGTTTCTCATGCATTGTTGTGTTTTCAGATGGTTTTTAGCATGGAACAAGGCCTCCCTATCTTGCCCGAGTGGTTATTTTTTAATCGGGTGAATGCTCGTGCCAGGACAGGAATGGAAGTTGGACCTGCTAATTTTTTATTAAGGTTTGATATGGCATACCTCCTTTTTTGTGAAATATCTTTTTGCTGTCATGACTGTGGTTCCAGACTTCCAGGGGATTAACTACCCTGAAATATATCTATAATATAATCTGACGATTACAATTCATATTTATCAGTATGTCTGGTGGCCATGTCGTGGGTAATTTCTCTCCTCATGAAGCGTTTGCCATAGGCGGAACGAACAGTGTGAGAGGATATGAAGAAGGTGCTGTTGGCTCTGGCCGTAAATATGTGGTTGGCTGTGGAGAAATTTCTTTCCCTCTGGTAATTTCAGAAGACTTCCCCTCCCCGCTTACAGTTATCTTCATCTTATCTTTAAATGTCTCTATTGGTTAAGTATATGGACTTGTCTAATATGAACTTGTTGAAAAGAGTATGGTCTACCTAGAACACCATATGGTGATTAATAGCAGGGCAGTAATAATTAATAAAGCCAATAGTGGCTTGTAAGTTTGTAGTTTTCAGCTTTGGGAAGTATTGGCACACTTATGTACACTCGGCACATACCTTCCAGCTGTACCTTGTATGCGTTAATCGGTCTAATTACTGTGTGGCGTCATATGTGAATAGGCTTAAGCTTATCAGGACTTAGGTACCGTGTATCTGTGCAGATTCTTGTTGTAGGATAAAGGTACCATTGAAATTTTCTTGATCACTATTCTTAGAAGAAGTGATTTGTACTTAAGTCCCTGAGCTGAAGCTACCTCTTTTTTAACATGGTTACATTTTCGCCATGTGGATTCAACATAGAACCAACTGCCATCAACAATAGATGTGTGCTTTTCTCTCCTATGTGGCATCGCTTGCTTTAAGATGAGTATGGTAACCTATGTCTCAGGCATGGAATACTTTGAATGATTTGTGAATCGTGACGCTGGAGGTCATATAGCTGCTCCACTATTGTTGATGCTTTTTTGAAGATGTATTTGACGAATGTTTTTTTTTTCTTTTCCCAGTTCGGTCCTGTAGACGGAGCTCTTTTTGCAGATTATGGAACTGACCTTGGATCAGGTTCATCTGTTCCTGGTATGCTTGAACTTATCTTTACTTTCTACTTTTTACTTTGTACATTGATGAACTTGTGTTACACTGTTCTCCTGTTCTCATTCCATCTTATGAGCTCCTCTGCTTTTAAATGGCTGTATTGAAGAAGTTGTAAAGTTACTCACTAGAAGTCACAGCTTGTTTGTAACTGTCCCGAGGAAAAATTTCGACCTATTTGACCTTGTGATTATGTGCTATTTTGTTACTGTTTCTGTTTTTTATGCCTGTGTCGGGATGTTTGTTTATACTTTTGTATACTGTCAAGTGTCGAGTCCTCTATTGATGGTTTTTCTTTATTGAGCCTTAATATGTTGTGACGAAATGTGAGTCATATTTCAAATTGTGTAAAGGTGATCCTGCTGGTGCAAGACTAAAGCCTGGAAGTGGATATGGGTATGGATTTGGCATCCGTGTTGAGTCTCCTTTAGGTCCTCTGCGACTCGAATATGCCTTCAATGATAAGCAAGCTAGTAGATTTCATTTTGGCGTTGGTCACCGGAACTGACAAGCTATGACAGGTTCATGCCCGCATCCCTCATCATTATTCAACGTGTGTTTTCTTGGTGGGATGTGATTTTTGTTTTCTTTGCTTCCATTTTTATCGCAAAGTTTATCTTGCATTTGTTTTGCCAATGTACACTGATTTAGCTGGCTAAATCCTTCCTCCCACTGTTCTTTTCCCATTCTCCATATGTATATTATGCCACTTGAGGGAGACGGGCGAGGAGTGAGAAAGATGACCAATCTCCTGTAATAGATTTTTACCTAAGCCCTGTTTGTAGGGATGCTTTATATCGGGAACATATAAATGAGATTTTGTGTGCTTTTCCTTGAAGATGTTTTGCGTGGATGGCTATGGTAGTGGAGACCTCTATTAAAAAGTGTGTGTTCTGTCATTGATTTCCATTGCCTCTCGTTTTTTCCTCCTTAGCTCAAAGACGTAGTTTAATTTCTAAGTCGATTGGTCTCACTCGAAATTCCCCACACTGGTTGTCTATGAACATCTACCGAACAAGCCGTAGGTATTCCCTAGTCTGGATCTGGCGTAACAATCTGTGTCAAACGGAGTTATTAGTTGGACTTCATAACCCTTTAGGCTGGGCTGTTTCGAAAGGCTTATGGACTAGTTTTCTCTGTACATGAAGAATTGAAGATAACCTCTCTGATACTCACTCTGTGATTACCAACACCAGACCATTCTGTAATAGGTCCTATCACTGTATACCCAAACGAGTTTACTTGAATCGATAATGAGTCCGATCCTTCTTCTGTTCTATGTTCTGTACTTCTTTGCTCTCGAAACCTGAAGACACTCATGTAAGGAACCTAAGGATAGGTTTTACCTTCCTAGAGAAAAATTAGGATAGTGTTTTGTATACAACCGTTGCACACCCAAAGTTCGTGTAAACATGATCTTTAGCCTTTGGCTCTCATATACATTTAGGACTCATATTAGCCTTTTTCACCCAAGCAGCCAAATGCCAAAATTAAATATTGGCAAACTAAAATTCCCTAAACTTATTTGTTTTGTTCTGAGTGTAAGTATTCTTGCCTTGTTACGCAAATGTATTTTTAAGCGTTTAGTTATGTCGGAATAAAAATAAATTTTAATAGCATTTGATCGGGTAAACACGAGAAAACACTAAGCTTATATTCAAAATGCTGTTGGAAAGAGTCGACCACGTTGTGAACAGAAAAAATTGAACTGTTTGTACGAATTGTTGACTAGTCTCTAAAACTTGCATGGCTTAGACTCCGCATATTTGACTCCTTTATACTCCCAAAAAATTACTGTTTTTTCTACAAGTCTTCGTCATGGTGAAAATAGTTGACTTTACAGTAAAAAAAATTATACTCCACTTATTTACTTTTTTTTTACTGTCTAAAAACCCTTTCAGACAGTTGTGAAAGGAGAGAAGTCGTGTAATTTTAATAAAATAATGAAAACAGTAAAAAAGAAAGGTGGTCGACATGCAGAACGTAGTTTAATTATTTAACAAGAAACAAGAAATGAGACACACGAGAGGCAACAGGCAAGACTCGAAGATATCTTCACTCGTGTTGTCTTGTTTTTTGAGCTTTATCAAACCCAACAACTTCATATTGTTAATTAGAAAAAGAAAAGAAAAAAATAATTAAGATCACATATTGTAATAACTAAGGAAATGTATACTCCTATTACAATGGTTCAATAATTCGGTTTACCAGTTTTTACATGATATTACGGTTTAGGTTTGTGTATATGGTGTCAATTGTTTATGAGATTTACCCTTTTGGCTAATTTCGTCACGGAAATATATTAACATTATGAGTTGAAATATGAAGTTTATATAGAGGCATTTTTTTGGTTTTATTTAAGAGCGACCGGATATTGCTTGTTAATGATGGGTAATTAATAGAATCACACCTGAGTTTTCTGGTCTAATATGACGGCCGTAATCTGCCGAAACAGCAAAACAGGATAGCCTGAAAGTGTGATGAGCCTGTAAAATGGGAACGTAACAAACAAATTAACTGCTTATTAGTTATTTTCGGGTACAACTCCAACCAAACAGATTTTACGTATGAATTAATCTATAATGATTTGCAGGAGCATGATTTTACTAGATAATGGTAACATTTTTGACTGGCTAGGTGAGTTTAAACGTTGGATATTTGGTGGCCTGGTCGAGTGTGGGTTACACAATAGGATTCCGACCTCGGCAACGAGCAGAGGAAGGGAGGAAGTTGTGGTAACATGTAAGAGTACCCCTTTGCAACTTGCAAGTAGATAACAAATCGAATCGAGTTAGAGCTCAACCCTTGAAGGGAGGGAACCTCAATTAGTAGGACACCTTTAGTAGAGGCATGATCAATGTCGCATGTAGCACATGTTTGAGTTAATAGTCGTTTTCATAGCTGGTAGCGTTTTTATTAAGCGATTAATCGATTATGAAGAGTACATCGTGAGAACATAGAAGATTACAAGATCCAATTGCATGAGTAGCCCCAAGTTGAAGAAGCCTCTAGGATACTATTGTCTCAAATAAGGACAGGAATTCCTTTTAGACATGATCAAAGTACTCTTAAAAAATAAAGAAAACAATGGTTTGTGTAGCAAAAAAAATTGCATGGTTTGATGTGTCTAATCTTGGTTAGAACACTCCTACAAGAATAGAGGTATTTAATGTCCCCCGCCTACCCCTTTCCTTCCTCTGCTTATTGGAATACCCCCAATTTGATTTGGGAATTTGCAAATCCCCAAATCAAATTTTTTTTGGACCTAAAAAAACCCTGCTTTTCTCTTCTCTTATACTTAGCCTTGGCTGCTCTTCATCATGTATTTTATTATGATATTATTGAACATGTCTTCTTATCCAAAACAAGCAGGGTTTTCTTCCCCAAAATCTTGCCCCCAAAGGCAAACCCCCCTTTCCTGCTTTCCTTTCTCGATGGCAACTCTCTCACTTTCATATACCTTCTTCTTGTTGTACTTAGTAAGTGTTCGCCTAGTGGCGAGGCGTATCTAGTAAGTTACAAGGTGTTGTAACCGTCTTAATTATGTCTAGGAGAAACCTTTTGCGTAGTTTTCCCGTTTTTCACTGCTCAAAACTTATTTTATGAAATATCGTCAAACTAAGATTATACAACAAGGTTTTAAGGCCGAATTTCTCGACCTTGTTATCTTCGGTCATTTACATCTCGTTGTCAACCTAATGGGACTTTTCCATGACTTACCTAGTGTCGGTATTGATCAGTGCGCCTCATTATTGAAAGTCGTAGAGTTATCCTACATATCGAAGATTGTCATAAAGTATGGTGTAGTGTCATCAGTCATGTGTTGCTAAAATGTTGCTTAATTGTTGATTTATTGACCACAAACGACCTTTCTTGATAGATGATTGATTCTCATGTTGCTCCTAGAGAGGAAACAAAAGTGACATAAAAATTTCAACAAACATTAATTCAAATTTCAGCTCATCATCTTTTACTGAAACTTATTTGATTGGCTATATATTAATGTCCTCGGATCCTAAAAATTAAAGGGTTTAACTTTAACAGTGTCTCCCCTGTTTCTATCACGATTTAATTTTGCTTTTTATGAATTTTGTGCTCACTTTTGTTACCATTCAATTGGCTGGATTTGCAAGCTTTTTAAGCAATTGACTTTGGAAAAAAAAGGGTTTTAGTTTAAGCAGTGCAGCTGACCTTAAAAGGGAAAAGAAAAATAATATAGAGCAGTATCGCTCTAATAAGAGTATTTAATCAAAATAATATGAAATACTAACCAGTTATGTTTTTATTTAAACATTCTTTGTACATTGCTAAAATTTCTTTGGTTTTAGACATATAGTGGTACGAAGCGTGAAATAGAAGATCAATACCGTCATTTAAAGAGGTATGGGGGTGATGGACAAGAGAGGGGACATGTATAGCCTTTCTATTTGACTTTGCCTTTTGGACATGTACACTTAAGTTCCCTAGAAACATGGGATATTTTTAATCTTTTACTGTTGGAAATGACTGTGATTTCCTCCTCTAAGGACAATATACAAGCTAAGTTACTACAACTACCAAGAGCAAGTGAGAGGCACTGAGAGCTCAAACTAACAAAACCATGCATGCATACAAATTAAAGCCTCCTTCTTCCTTCTTTCCCAACTCTCTCGCTTTCACCAATCACAATTAAGAGTACATACATGTGTTCACTTGTTTGAATCAATTAGTTTTGACAACCTTGATAGGGACCAAGGAGTACTTTCGTGAAAGTTTAGACTCGTATATATCAACTAGTTCAATATGATAATTACTGTTTCTTCAATTTTTTCTTGAAAAGTCTAACATGCGGATTATAATGTTTTCAGTGTTACTATAGATAAACACAACTTGCTTCTGAACCTAAAACATTATTGAAGCGTTGGGTGGGGCGGGAGTGATTCCTATACTCCTAAATTGCAGATTTTTTTTACTTTGATCAGGAATCCGGCCTTAATAGAGTTGTTGTTTTCTAAATAAGCCGGAAATGTGTAAATGTCAGCACTCGTGAATTGGAGTTTGAACTAGCTAGCAACTAGATAAGACTCACACACACCACACACATACACAATAACACAAAACAGTTGAATAGAGGTTCATAAATGATGCAATTTGCAGTGGAAATACTAACAGGAAATGTACATGTACTTGACTTGTGAGAAGTAAGAATTCAGTTAAATAGGACAAAGGAGAGAGATGGAGAGAGTTGAATAAATGCTCTAAAAATTGCAGGTGATATTATCAGATATCATCTTTCCTTCGAATAAGGGAGAATGGTACAATTGTTCTTCTGGTCCTTATTGCATAAGGAATGTCAATCATCCATATTGTCCCCATACCCCTACCTATGCTATGCTAGACTCACTATACCTTGTGTCATTGTCCCATCACATCACATTCACATAAAGCCTACTTTTAGGACTCTGCTTCTTAGTAGGTCCATCTCCACCTCATCAACCCCATGTACTCCTTTCCCCTTCTAGATTATCCCGAATTCGAGTCGAGTTTAACCGTCATTAGATATGAATGAGATACGATTTTAAAAGTCGTTCTTAAATCAGGAATTCAAATCTGGCATGATTCGTTTATGAGTTGAGCTAGGTCAAACTTTTACTTTGGATTATACTCAAAAAGGAGAAACAACCTTAACCAATACAATAAGAAAGCACTCCCCCTACGAATTTTATCATTATCACATTCCACCCGTTATGAACTTTCAAAGACCCTTAGACACCAACCTTAGTTAAGTTCGAATGACCTCACACGAAGTCACAAACCGGTTAATTTAGATGTTAAGTGTGGAAATAAATATATGTTGTCCTCATTTCTTTAGGTTGTTAACATTGTGATTTCAGTTTCTATCTTACATTCAAACCAACATAAATAACCGAAAGAAACGGAGGTAGCATTATTGTTGGTGGAGGAAGACAAAGGATTTAAGGAGGTACCATAAGGTTGAGAGAAAGACACCAGAAAACAAAGGGGAGTGCCATAATACATTGATGATATAAGTCCTCCATATGACCATATGCATGTGTGGGCAAATACATAATGCCATGGTAATAAGTGGCGCAGTAAAAAAGATGTTACCTTTATAAATGCTTCCCATGTACTTGTTCCTTTAATTTGCATTCAATTCTGTAAAAAATCGATCAAACCCCATCTCATTTTTCTCGTCAGTTACATCTTTACTATACTTCTCTGATCATTATTATAAGTATTGAATAAGGGTTTCCAAGGCCATACACAGTTGTATGACTTGTACCTTCATTTCCTTTTCCAGCCATCTCTACTCTACTTCCCCCCTGACCCTTTCAGTCTTTGCTTAGTAATTCAAAAGAAAGGTTTGGTAGTTTGGTACGTACTGTGGAAATGCGATGCATCTCCCCTCTAGATTGAGTCGAAAATTTCCGTCGTTTAGTTCTTTTAACTTGACACGATTTTGGACTCTCGATAAAAAAGATAATCTCCGATAGTGTAAAAGGCAAAATCATTAATTATAGAGTATAACGGACTAATAATCATAGTACTATTATGCAACAATACTCTACCCCCATATCATGATCTTTTTTTTACCCCACATCACCAGTTTCATGTAATGCCCACATTGAAAAAGTATTCGAATTGGATTGGTTAAAGTATATATTTGCCATAATTTCGCGCTTCTAAGTTCTAATACAACATCTTAGTCAGATGATTCAATATATAGAACCGAGTATATATTGTTCAGATCTGATCTTACCTCACGAGACCATAGACGAAAAATATGCGATATGACAATAAGCTTATATAGAAGTGAAACATTCTACAAGTGAATGAATGAGGAGTGTAATAGTAAAAATTTAGAAGAAATAGAGTTAAGATTAAAAGGAATATGCGTTGACAAAGTTAGAATTAGGCCTAAATTTCATACAAGTTGATGTGATAGTACTATGTAATACGTACCTAAGGAAGATCTGAGTAGTAGCATAACCTGTTCTGATTATCCTACTATACTACCCTGACCTGTAAAAAAAATGTTTAAGTATGTAGCATAACTCCTGTCAATCAAACTTGACTCTTCATTCTTAAATGTAATTATTCACCTGTTTTGTCAGACCAACTGCCCAGTAACAAACCCCATCATAATTATCACTTTTAACCACTGATTGACATTACAAATTTACCACTATTCTCATGTGGTACTCCTATAATAGTAGAACTCTATTTACTTGTCCATGCTTTACCATTACTAGTATAGTAGTATGCTTTATAATGTCGTTGTAAATGCGCTTGCTTGTATGCTGTCGTTTCGGGGTCATTTTGAAAAAAAGACGTAGCGTTGTACCTTTTCAGATGAGACTTTATGTCGTATAGTAAAATTCTATATCTATGTACTACATGATATCTCACTTATTTGCTAGTATACTTGATAAAGTTGTTTTACATACGTTTACTTGTATACCATCGTTTTGGGATTATACATTAGCACAAACCTTTCTATACGAGAGTTTACGTCCTATAGTAGATTTCTGTTTATGTACATGCTCCTATATGATCACTAGTAATTAGGTCCTCGAGGATTACGGCCTTACGGGTAGATATGAAGCTCAATTGGTAAAGTGGTCTGAAACTCGCCTACCGACTTGTTATATAATCTCTCTTTTGGGAAAGAAAAAGTAGGAGGAACTTTTTCAGGTGGATCTTATTTACTTTAAGCAACTGATTGACATAACGAAATTATATGATGTGTAATATATAGCAGTAAATATTAGTTACTAGGATGTAATAAGAGGATAAAAGTTGATTACTCATGAAAGAGCAGTGTTCATTCACCTGCTAATTATGGGAAGTGTAATGAAGACGATACAAACAGTACTGGGGTTGATGTGCATGTAACAGTAGAGAGAGAGGAGAGAAGTATGAACAGAGAAAACCATTGCAGTAGTTTCTGTGTAGGGACATTTGGACAGAAAGACAGTCATTCTCTCTCTCCAGTAATTAATTTAATTTAATTATTACTAATAGTACTGTAATTAAACATAATTAATTATGTTACAAACTCTGATTAATTAAGTACTTAGCAAAGCCGACCAGTGTCTCACCCATCAAAGCAGATGTTGGGTTGCAACATTACACCCCAGTTTGTTTCCCCTAGGTTTTTATTTTTATTTTGTGCTTCTACAGTAATTAAAATAGAAAATAAATTAACAATATGCATGCTCTTCTTCTTGGTAAATAACGGCTGAATATTATTCATTTGTCCTTTTCCCTATATGTAAATCTAGTTATGCTTTCATTTTAACTTGATTTTAATGATAGTTATTATATGCATTTCTTTTTGTCTTTGATTGAATTTCGATTAACATTTGATACAATTCTACGTAATTTCAAGTTTATAAAAGTTCAAAAGAATATAAAGTTTAAAGTTATATCGATTCCATAGATGCTAGTTAAAATATTATCAAAATAAGTTCGGTTTTAAACAATTTTTTGATCAAAGCATGTTTAACTATGTCTTTAAATGGTTCAACTAGCTAGTCATCATAATCAAACTAATGTACTTGAGTACATCGGATAATTCAGCATTTTACTAACAATTTCCATTCATTTTTTCGTCATTGTATGTATTTTCCATCCATCTTTTGCACTTTTTAGCTCCATTCTCTTATAATTATCATAAATCAAGCTAGAACTAACGACGTTGTCTGGATTAATTGATTATTTCTTACTTATCGCCTATCGAATCATTATTAGAGTACCTTAAACCATAACAACAAAAAAAGTTATGAAATCCTCCGATAAAATGATATTTGCCCATCACTTGTCTGAGGCTCCCGTCCCTGTGTGTCTCTAGTTCTCCAAATACATTGCCATTATTTGTGTGGAAAATGAGAAAGCACCAAAAAGTAGGATGACATGACCCTCCAACCCTAATTTTTAGACCTTGTGTTTGGCCTTATTTACTCCCCATTTTCATTAATCTCTGGGTTTGTCTCTAAAAGTTACTCCAAAGTCCAAACTTTCTTTATAAACTTTTTATTTCTTTAACATATATAATCTCAGTTTACCAAAAGAAAAATGTAATTTCAATTTAATATACAGTAAATATCCCGCCTATATGAAGTTAAAAGTCGTAAAATGTACTTAACTTTGTCCATATACGAGTACTATATACGAGCACATGATAAAAATAAACAAATACTCCGTACTAGCACAATGAAAAAGGAATAATTCAAACTTAAAAGTTTAGACCATTGGTATCCAATTACACAAAGAAATTATGTTGCAGCACACATTTCTTTTTTTAATTGGCTAAATTGTGTACTCACAAGTGATTTCTTGTCTCTCCTTCCTCATCACTCAACAAAAGTTAACTTTATTTACTTTTACCCTATGTTTCTTATTTTATTTTCATAAAAAGTATATATATAGTCCCACAACAGTTTGTTTAACCTAACTTCATCATCATTCTTGCTCTCCTTTGCTTTCCTTTGCTCCACCATTTTCTCTCTCTATCTATTTAGTTTTTTTTGGTGATTATTTTCTCTCCTCTCTCTCTCTCTCTTCTCTTCCACTTTTCCTACCTTTTCTAAACCTCACCTTTCCCTTCTTTTCCCCTTAATTTCCTTTAAATTTTGCATATCTTTCATCATGTCTGATCCTTACTTTAATCATCATCATCATCATCATAATCACTATGCCACTACTTTCATCAACTCCACTAATTACTCCAATTTTTCTCCTAATAATCATACTAATAATCCCTATGATTTCAACTTCTTCTTCTCCAACAACTTTTCTAATAATAACCCTCTTCATAATAATCAAACTTATAATAATTACTGTAATAAAAAGAATATTTACAATAATAACAATAATAATAATATTTCATCAACACCCTCTTCTCCTCCTCTTAGAGAAGCTCTTCCCCTACTAAGTTTAAGCCCAGTTAGGCATAGTAATAATATTAATAATAATATTATTAACCTTAATGAAGAAAGTAATGACCATATTATTGAAGAGCAAGAGGAGTTTTGTTCCTCTACAAGTGCACCCATGGAAGTTGACAAGACCCTCATCATCAGCAGCAAGCATGCAACTCTCATGTCATCCCTTCATCATCACAATCATACCAATCATAATGATAATGATGATGATGGTGATGGTGATGAAGATGATGATGATGATCATGGGGGTGTGACAGTAGCTCTACATTTAGGGCTTCCAAGTTGTAGTGCAGCTGATCTCATCTCTTCCCTTTCCTCCTCCTCCACCACTTCAGACCATCATCATCATCATCATAACATGATGAATAACAAATATAACAGTATGATGATGATGAATGATAATAATAATAATCATCATCATGATCATCATCATATGGGTGGTATTGTTAGTGATGATAGATCAGAAGAAGTGACAGTGGCTTCTAGCTATTCATCATCAGTTGGTGGTGGCGGCGGCAGCGGGGGTGGTGGTTATTGCAACTCTATAGCTGCAGGATCAGTGAACAAAGGGCAGTATTGGATCCCCACACCTGCTCAGATTCTTATTGGACCTACTCAGTTCTCTTGCCCTCTTTGTTTCAGAACCTTCAACAGATACAATAACATGCAGGTAAATTTAATTATATCTCTTTGAAAATAATAATTTTTCGATTTATTAGGAATAAGGTTGTGTGCATCTGAACCTTATGTTACGAGCCTTATGATCATCTACATGGTGGTTTTTTGGTTCAATAACTTCTATTATTAGGTGAAAAATGAAATGAAAAACTAGGGGGGAAATGAACAAATTCTATACATACCTTTTCTTTTTTTAGGAAAACAAATTCTACACCTACTCTAATAAGTCTATGAACATTTGATTTTCTAGAACTAGTATTTTTCCTTTTTATTGCTTGATTTAATGATTTCCTCTCTTACTTTTTGCAAAAATGCCTCTTTTTCCCCTTCTTTATTATTACTTCTTTTTCCCCCAATTCAATTGCATTTTGACTCTTGTGGTAATATTCCAATGAATTCCTAGATTTGCTAAAAATCTCAATTAGGGTTTTTATTCTTCCTAACTAAATTATTTAATTCCTCCTATTTTTATTTTGGGGATAATATTAAATGTAGTTATTTGATTGATTTGTTATATATTATATGGGGATTTGAAAACAAATGTTAAGAAGCACCCTGGTCCAACTGAGACCAAGATCTGTACCCTCTTTCTTCCTCTTTCCTTTATTTTGATTGAACCAGACAAGGTGGGCAAATTACCCCTTTTTCCCTTTTTTTCTTTTACATTTTTTCTTATTATTATCTTTTTTTTTTGGGTTAATTAATTTTTGTTCTTTTGCTCTTTCAATTCATAGTGTTCTTGAAGTTTGTGTTATTTGAGTCTCATAGTCCTGGACTTTTGTGCAATGACTGAACAAAACTTTTCTCAATTGTTCTTCTACCCATTTCTCAATTTTTGTCATTGTATGAACTCTTCAAAATAAAATAAAAAATCCCCCCTTATATAATGTATGAGTACTCCGTATGTACTAAAATTTGATTAATACAATGTATTACATAATTTCTATGCGGTCCATTTACCCACGACTGTCGGTACCCTATGAATTCTATTTCCATTTTCAAAATACTTTTAAAGTTATTAAACAGGGTCGTGTCCCGATCAGATATATAAAGACTGTTTTTTTATACTCAATACCGTATGATATAGAAAAAGAAAATCAAGATGGTCCATATATAACTAACTAGGGTAGGAAATTAAATTCTCTCTTAAATTCTTTTCCAGTTCCCTCTCTTCAATTGGGCAATAAGTGTACTTGAGTTTTCACTAACATTTATTCTTAGTACTTTGTTTTCAAACTTCTCAGTGCAAAGAAAACAAAAATATGATTAACCTTGTCCAACTTCATTCATAGTTTCATGGTCCATGCATCGTGTATGTTCCATCTCTATACATTCAATGTTTGAGTAAAACTTCTCGTAGAAGTTTCTCATGAATATTAATATGAAGATCGATTTTGTAGAGAAACATGAAAAGTAAATGCATGGCCTATTTTGTAGCTTGAGACATACACGAGCTTTGGAGTGTGAAGGTCATGTTCTTAGAGTTTACGACAATCTTTACTCTTTCCATTTTTAGTTTGCATGCATCCTAGCTGAATAATATAAGCATTAAATTATACTAAAGGCTTTGATTTGGAGTTTAATACACTGCCCTAAAGTTTTGGGACGCTGGCCCTATGTTTTGTAGAAACCATGTTCGTCACCCTGTAGCCATTGCTACACACTAATCCAAAAGTAAAAGGAAACAGGACATATACTAAAGGAAGATAGAGCAGCCAAATTGCATTTCTTGTACTGACTTGAATATGAGTCATCGACTCTTATTAATCTGATGACGCTATTTCATTTTCCTGGTCATAATAGTGATACGATACAATGCGTTTATTTAACGTCTTCGTGAGAATTATTGTGTCATATTCATCTATAGTCTTGGCCTGGTAAAAGCTTTTTTGTAAAGCCACCACCTGTCCTTATTTATTCAGATCTAATCTTCTATGTTTATATAAACTCTATCTATGTGTTTAAACCTAGTTCGATCATGCATAATATTGCATGCTATCTTTCCCATGCATGATTTATCTATAACACCATCGAACTGATTTATCTATAACCTTCTATAAGTTACTGTAACCTCAAATTATTAATTTACTAAATTATTTTTACATTGTCCATTATTTTTACCAGATGCATATGTGGGGACATGGATCACAGTACAGAAAAGGGCCAGAATCCTTAAGAGGAACACAACCAACGGCAATGCTAAGGCTACCATGTTACTGTTGTGCACCGGGGTGTCGAAACAACATCGATCACCCACGAGCGAAGCCATTGAAGGATTTCCGAACACTCCAAACACATTACAAGAGGAAACACGGAATCAAACCATTCGCGTGTAGGAAATGTGGTAAGGCCTTTGCTGTAAGAGGTGATTGGAGAACTCATGAAAAAAATTGTGGCAAGTTATGGTATTGTACTTGTGGCTCCGATTTTAAGCACAAGAGATCTCTTAAGGATCACATTAAGTCCTTTGGAAATGGCCATTCTGCTTATGGTATCGATTGCTTCGAAGAGGAAGACGAGCCTGCTTCTGAAATCGAGCAAGATAACGAGCCGAATCAATGACGAACAATCAAGGATTGAAGGATAAATGAAATAATGAATGTGCTATTGTTTTAATTAGGTCTAGTACTTATGTTCTTAGGTTTTACTTTTCTTAGGTAAGTGCGGGTCATCCAATCTGAGCCTCCTAGTATCTTTTAGGTTGTTCCGAGGATTATGTATGTATCGTGTAACCGTGTATGTATGATTATTACCTCTAAGTGAGGACATCATACATTTTTCCCTCCCTTTGGTGCTAGCTAGTAGGATATATATAGCTTAATTAGTGGTTAAAATGTCTTTTTATTGTATTTTTCTTGGGTTTATAGGTTCTTATCTTCCTCGTGTCATCTGTGTAAACAAGTTCAACTGTTCATGGTTGTTTATATAATGCAATTTCCTATATTTTCTCGCATTTTAAGCAGGTATATCGATAATAAGTTATTAAGTTTACATTAATTACGTAATTACTCAAGCGATTCGATTTGCTAGATATATGCATGTAGTGCATGGCTTACTTTTCTGCCACACCATGCATGCGATATGATGATGCAATAAATCCAATAATAAGCAAGAAACTGAGCTAAAATCGAATCACAATGTATAATTTCAAACATTTTTGTTAGTAATAGGTGGATAATAATTCGACTCGTCGAAGTCATGCAAAAGAGGCCGGGCTTGCAACAATTTTACATCTTCGTATATGTGAGCTCTAATTTATTAGTGCCATATAATTAATATGAGATTGTGAAGCTTTTTCTTGCCATCATTAGCAATGATAATTAAGCTAGCGTATACATGTCGGTGCACGTAGAAATGATAATCATAATCACATGCATAGTTAACACATCATAATAGTCACAACTCACACACACAACATACCTCACGAAGACTATATTTCAGTACAATGATTCCGATCGAACTTCATTAATCATAATTTGACTCAACTTTCAAAATTTATACAATTATACGTCACCAAAATATACTAGAAGATTTAAATTATTTGCTTGGGTTTACCATTTAAATTTTGCATCTAGTAACATGTGAAACTTTAAACTTTTTTGCTCCGGTCCTCCGTTATGATTGTTCGTTAATGTAAATTTCGAACCATACGTTAACGCTTAACTTGTTAAACCCAAATCACACGTTAACAAATATGGAAAACGAAAAGCTATATACTAATTTGGTCGAAAACATTTGAATTTTCGTGAGCATTAATAACGATACGGTCTCATACAAAACTAGTTGCGAGAACTAGTTCCAGTAACGAGACACAAGAACTTCAGGCCGGTCATAGAGTAGTACAGTAGTAAAGAATTGTTCTGTATTCTGACGACAAAAATGAACCGACTTTGATTGTGATAAGTCATAGCAGCAAAAATAGTACTCGAACAAGTGCTGTTTTCAGTAAGTCAAAACTGTTGTGCAAAAGAATAATATTAATATTAATCGATAATAATAATTCTGATAAAAATTCACTGCAGGTTCTAGTACATAAATAAACTCATAAGACATAAAAGTGAAAAAGCTGTATAAAAATCAAATTATTATTTTCTCTAAAGTTTATTTACCTCTGGGTAATTAGTTGGGGCCTGTTTGGGTGAATGCTATACTATGTTTAGGCTCCAATCAAATGATTAGAGAGAGAAATCGATATGAGTGATGAGACAAGAAAGAAATAAAAAGAGCTACTACTCCAACAGTCTACTCTTTCCTTCAGTGGGTCTTTCTTACATTTTTAGTCTTACTCGAGTATATAGTTTCGCATTAATATCTTCGTTGATAAAATTTTCGATGCAACTGTTGCATGCACGATTGCACGTGATTGTTGGTGTATATATACTGTATTAGTATTCAATAAACCAAAATAATGAAGCATTATATGTCAAATAATTATTGATAGGTATATTGTCCGGGTTTGTTACGCAGTATATTTATATACAACGATTGTATGTGTTCCGAATTATTATTTTCGTTGTGGTTTATTAGTAGGGCAGGAAGAGATAGAAAAGATCTTGGTGGCAGCTTTTAAAAGTTGGTTTCTTTTTCTTTGTGAATTGTTAACTCTGGTTTATCCTCTTCGAAATGTCTTGTCCAACATGCAATTTTTGCACAGGGCCAGCCGGGTATCTACAGTCGAATTTTTAGGTCTTGTTTTTTCAAGAAAAAAGATTGTCATCATATGTTCTTTTGTCATGAAACTTATGCCAGCAAATGCATAAATGTAAGATAGTTCTAGAGCAGAAACTCGTGGCCATATCTTCTCACACACGCCCCATGTTTGCTTCGAAATCTTGAAATCATTGATCACATTCCGAAAAAGGGTTGGAGCATATATAAACAAGTACGACGCTGTTGTAACATGTGTGCGCTAATCCTCTACGGCTCCACCCAAAGATTGCAAGAGAGTAAAAAAGCGGAGTACTACCCTTATAGGCAATCGATTCTACAATAAAATCATGCTCGGGTATACCTTAGTGCCGTTTTCAGGGATTATGTCTTGGTTTAAGAGAGGTGGAACCGTAATTCAACAATGATTAAATAAAATGCTATAGGGACAAATAATTGCGAATTCTAAATTTCAATAATTTTACTTGCCAACCAAACAACTACCGATGAATTTAAGAAGAAAATACGAACCAAGCTTAATAATGCTCAAATTTGGTCCACCACCAATTGTGGGACAATGTTGAAACAGACCTCAAATAGTAGTTTTGAACCTGTGTTTTTCTTTGGTCAGTGAAAAACTTTAGCCCAAAGTTTTTTTTTCCCTTTAGTATTAGGGCCTAAGGCCTCTCTTGTCCCTCTCTTTTGGGTTTGATTTGTGTCCATTTTTACCATTGTTTCGTTCTTAGAGGCAGACATCTTTAATTGTGAATCTCTTTGTAGGATCCTCTTTCCTCTAATCATAATCATCACTTTATTTAGTTGATATGTTTAACAGTGATTCAGTGAAGTTGAAGCCTTTATCTCAATTCCCGAGTGCGCGAATGCGAGAGATGGAGTGACATTTAAGTTTGGCTACCCTTCTATCCAGGTGAAAATACGGAAGTATAATTTCTGATTATAACTTCCATTTTGTATCAGCATAACAGGGAATTTGCGCCTGCAATCAGATGTACGCAAAAAAGATGATATACATGGAGGGAGTGATGCAAGTATATAGAGCTTTACATGTTTATTAAATTTTTCGACAATTTCCTTGTTACAACCTAATAGTTACACATCCAGTATGTTTCAAATGTAGTGAGATACAATTTGGTGTGTCGGGGAAGTTGAAGGTCTCCATCCACGTTTGTGTCGATAATTGAAGGGGGTTCATAACCAGAGGGAGGTTCTGAAGTGATGAGTGATGTACAACTGCGCAGTATGTTCCTGTGATAGGCTTTTTCGACATGTCATTTTTTTATCACGCTTCGGCTACAAACTCATGTCTGCTGGCAGGCTAATTTCAAGAAAATACAAGCTGCAAACCAAATGCACATGATCAGGAAAGTTGGCATCAAATGTAAGTATGTAACCTTAAAAAAAAAAAGTAAAAAATATCGGGACATCACAACTTCACAAGCGGAGCATGCAACTTTAAAGCAAATTCTTGATCATTGCATACTGAAGTTCCTTCAACATTAATTTCATCCACGTTCGTTCGGCCATAGACTACTATTCAATTAAGGTTTGAGAGCAATTGTCTAACGTTGCACTAACTATTAGCACGATATCATTGAACTTGCAACTGCTAATTGTCGACATGGTACATAACTCTCCAGAAGCGAGCATGTCATCTAGTTTCAAACACTAAAAGATAGTCATACTGAGATATCCTAATAGAACAATCAGACCGAGATGAGAATACACACTAGCTCAGTCCTTGGCTTTGTTCTCTTCACGGTTTATACATAGTGATGAAGGCTTGGGGTAGCTGGTTCAATGAATTGCAGCCATCACCTCTTTTATACTCTCTAAAGGCACTTATATCACTTTAATATCAACCAACCCGATACCATATTATCAGTCATCTTCTCGTTCTATACACTCTTATGTGTACTTTGTGTAATCGCAATTTTGTACTATTAACATCGACAGAGAGCATTTTATCGGTCATCGTCTTCCTGTTCTCTAAATTCTAAGGGTACTTTCTGTACTCCCCATTTTGTACATGTATTAACATTGACACCAGATACCACATATCAGTACATGATCTCCGAGCCACCCTTCGGGTCTCTCTCTCTCTCTCTCTCTCTCTCTCTCTCTCTCTCTCACACACACACACACACACACACACACACACACAAACGCATACACACATACAATTTATAAAACACATGCACAAAATCATAAAGTTGCTGATTTACCTTGCTGACATGAAAGCCATGCCAAAGAACACAGCCTTGACAGCTTGTTTTTGGCCAGCATAATCAAATGCCAGAGGCAACATTTCATGCAATGTAAGGAATGCCATAACTCCACCAACTGCAGAAATCCAAAAACTTGTCAGACAGGGATTAGACAACCAGACTTTTGAATTGTCCAACAAATTGGCGCAACTACGCACCTGCTCCAAGAAGGCCCTCCAGAATCTCAGGATTTAGACTGCTTGGGAACAGATATGCTACATCACAGAAAATATCAATGAGTATCAGTGACCATCACTTGCAAGCGCGGACTACATATACAAAGGTGGGCACTACAATTACTAAAATTCAGCTTTTGGATAGCATGGCTGCCCTACCTACAATTATAACACCTAGGGGCTCGGCTAAACCAGAGAGTGATGCTAGCTTAAACGCTTGCCACTTGCTGCAGCAAATTAACAAACAGATTTAACAAAAGTTCAAAATTTCCATAAAAATAGACATTAGAATAACCACACAACAACTCATGATACACTATTGAATATACAATTGGCCCTCAACCATCGTCTTAGGCTTTTGTTTGAGCTTACGTCACCCTTAGATGTTAATGTGCGTTTTTTTGTCGATTTTGGGATCTACCCTAGCTTTTGGCTCTAATATTTGGCTAAACCCCACAATATAAACTTTAATGGCCTCCACAAAAATTTCAGTTGTTTTTGTTCCGGACCTACTTCGGGCCAAAAATCGTGGATTATATACTTTGGTTTTGGCCAATTTAAACCAACTTTTTGAAAGTATCCAACTAGTCTCAAAACTATTTCATGGACAGCATAGGAGTGCCCATTTTCGATGTCAAGGTGTGTTCTTTTGTTCAGGACGTTCTTTAAGCCCTTTGAGCGCACGTCATGCGACGGGGCTAGTGTGTGTTTTTTGGTTGATTCTAGGACGTACTGTAGGTTTTTAGCTCTAATGTTTTGCTAAAACCCATAATAATCTTTCTAGTGGCTTCCACACAAATTTGAGGCGTTTTCGTGTCGAACCAATTTTGGGCCTAAAACCGTGCATTAATACCTTGTTTTTGGCCAATTTTGACCAATTTTCTAAAGTGGACAAATATTCCCAAATTTTTGCCACGGACGGCCTTGGAGAGCCATTGTTGTAGCTGAATGCAGATGCTTCTACTAGGGAGTTCTTTAAACCCCTTTGGCACACGTTGCCCTTAGATGTTAATGTACGTTTTTTTGTCGATATTGGGATCTACCCTAGCTTTTTGGCTCTAATATTTGGCTAAACCCCACAATATCAACTTTAATGGCTTCCACAAAATTTTGAGTCGTTTTTGTTGCGGACCTACTTCGGGCAAAAAATGTGGATTATATACTTTGGTTTTGCCAATTTGGACCAATTTTTTGAAAGTATCTAACTAGTATCAAAACTATTTCATTGAAAGCATAGGAGAGACCTTTTTGGATGTGAAGGTGTTTTCTTTTGTTTGGGACGTTCTTTAAGCCTTTGAGCGCACGTCACGCAACGGGGCTAGTGTGTTTTTTTTTTGTTAATTCTAGGACCTACCGTAGGATTTTTGCTCTAATGTTTTGCTAAAACCCATAATAACCTTTCTAATGGCTTCGATACAAATTTGAGGCATTTTTGTTCCAAACCTATTTTGGGCCCAACACAGTGCATTAATACCTTGTTTTTGGCCAATTTTGACCAATTTTGTAAAAGTGGAGAAATGTTCCCAAATTTTTACCACGGACAGCCTTGGAGAGCCATTATTGTAGCCGAGTGAAGATGCTTCTACTAGGGAGTTCTTAAAAACCCTTTGGCACACGTCACCCTTAGATGTTAATGTGCGTTTTTTTGTCGATTTTGGGATCTACCCTAGCCTTTGGCTCTAATATTTGGCTAAAATCCACAATATAAACTTTAATGGCCTCCACAAAATTTTCGGTTGTTTTTGTTCCGGACCTACTTCGGGCCAAAAATCGTGGATTATATACTTTGGTTTTGGCCAATTTAAACCAACTTTTTGGAAGTATCCAAGTAGTCTCAAAACTATTTCATGGACAGCATAGGAGTGCCAAATTTCGATATCAAGGTGTGTTCTTTTGTTCGGGACGTTCTTTAAGCCCTTTGAGCGCACGTCATGTGACGAGGCTAGTGTGTGTTTTTTGGTTGATTCTAGGACGTACTGTAGGTTTTTAGCTCTAATGTTTTGCTAAAACCCATAATAATCTTTCTAGTGGCTTCCACACAAATTTGAGGCGTTTTAGTGTCGAACCAATTTTGGGCCAAAAACCGTGCATTAAAACCTTGTTTTTGGCCAATTTTGACCAATTTTCTAAAGTGGAGAAATGTTCCCAAATTTTTACCACGAACAGCCTTGGAGAGCCATTATTGTAGCTGAGTGCAGCTGCTTCTACTAGGGAGTTCTTTAAACCCCTTTGGCACACGTCACCCTTAGATGTTAATGTGCATTTTTTTGTCGATTATGGGATATACCCTAGCTTTTTGGCTCTAATATTTGGCTAAACCCCACAATATCAACTTTAATAGCCACCACAAAAATTTCAGTTGTTTTTGTTCCGGACCTACTTCGGGCCAAAAATCGTGGATTATATACTTTGGTTTTGGCCAATTTGGACCAACTTTTTGAAAGTATCAAACTAGTCTCAAAACTATTTCATGGACAGCATAGGAGTGCCCATTTTCGATGTCAAGGTTTATTCTTTTGTTCGGGACGTTCTTTAAGCCCTTTGAGCATACGTCATGCAACGAGGCTAGTGTGTATTTTTTGGTTGATTCTAGGACCTACTGTAGGTTTTTTGCTCTAATGTTTTGCTAAAACCCATAATAACCTTTCTAAAGCCTTCCACACAAATTTGAGGCATTTTTGTTTCGAACCTATTTCAGGCCCAAAACCGTGCATTAATACCTTGTTTTTGGCCAATTTTGACCAATTTTCTAAAAGTGGACAAATGTTCCCAAATCTTTACCATGGACAGCCTTGGAGAGCCATTATTGTAGCTCAATGCAGATGCTTCTACTAGGGAGTTTTTTAAACCCCTTTGGCAAACGTCGTACTTAGATGTTATTATGCGTTTTTTTGTCGATTATGGAATCTACCCTAGCTTTTTGGCTCAAATATTTGGCAAAACCCCACAATATAAACTTTAATGGCCTACACAAAATTTTCAGTTGTTTTTGGTCCGGACCTACTTCGGGCCAAAAATCGTGGATTATATACTTTGGTTTTGGCCAATTTAAACCAACTTTTTGAAAGTATCCAACTAGTCTCAAAACTATTTCATGGACAGCATAGGAGTGCCAATTTTCGATGTCAAGGTGTGTTCTTTTGTTCGGGACATTCTTTAAGCCCTTTGAGCGCACGTCATGCGACGAGGCTAGTGTGTGTTTTTTGGTTGATTCTAGGACGTACTGTAGGTTTTTAGCTCTAATGTTTTGCTAAAACCCATAATAATCTTTCTAGTGGCTTCCACACAAATTTGAGGCGTTTTAGTGTCAGAACCAATTTTGGGCCAAAACCCGTGCATTAAAACCTCGTTTTTGACCAATTTTCTAAAGTGGAGAAATGTTCCCAAATTTTTACCACGGACAGCCTTGGAGAGCCATTATTGTAGCTGAGTGCAGCTGCTTCTACTAGGGAGTTCTTTAAACCCCTTTGGCACACGTCACCCTTAGATGTTAATGTGCATTTTTTTTGTCAATTATGGGATATACCCTAGCTTTTTGGCTCTAATATTTGGCTAAACCCCACAATATCAACTTTAATGGCCTCCACAAAATTTTCAGTTATTTTTGTTCCGGACCTACTTCGGGCCAAAAATCGTGGATTATATACTTTGGTTTTGGCCAATTTGGACCAACTTTTTGAAAGTATCCAACTAGTCTCAAAACTATTTCATGGACAGCATAGGAGTGCCCATTTTCGATGTCAAGGTGTGTTCTTTTGTCCGGGACGTTCTTTAAGCCCTTTGAGCGCACGTCATGCGACGAGGCTAGTGTGTGTTTTTTGGTTGATTCTAGGACCTGCTGTAAGTTTTTTGCTCTAATGTTTTGCTAAAACCCATAACAACCTTTCTAAAGCCTTCCACACAAATTTGAGGCATTTTTGTTTCGAACCCATTTTAAGCCCAAAACCGTGCATTAATACCTTGTTTTTGGCCAATTTTGACCAATTTTCTAAAGGTGGACAAATGTTCCCAAATTTTTACCATGGACAGCCTTGGAGACGGGGCAAGACCGAGTATTTGGAGTGTAAGTTCAGCGGCATTAGGCAAACGGAGACGGGGACGATCATGTTGGATGGAAAGATTGTTCAGGGATCAGATTTTTTCCGATATTTAGGATCGATTCTTCAAAAGGATGGAGAATTGGATGGAGATGTGGCTCATAGGATCAAATCAGGTTGGTTGAAGTGGAAGAATGCCACAGGACTTCTGTGTGATCGAGGATTGCCCAATAAGTTGAAGGGTAAGTTTTATCGTACGACAATTAGGCCGGCACTGTTATATGGCACGGAATGTTGGGCCGTGAAGCAGTGTCACGTTCATAAGATGAGTGTGGCGGAGATGCGCATGTTACGGTGGATGTGTGGACATACAAGACGTGATCGGTTGAGAAATGAAGTTATTAGGGAGAAAGTAGGGGTTGCACCCATAGGGGATAAGATGATGGAGAACCGACTGAGGTGGTATGGGCACGTGAGGAGGAGGCCTAGTGAGGCGCCGGTTAGAAGAGTAGAAGGGTGGAGAAGTGATAATATTAGTAGGGGTCGAGGAAGACCCAAGATGACTTGGACGAAGGTGATTAGAAGTGATATGAGCTCCCTAGGGCTTGAAGAGAGTATGGTGTTGGATAGGGCAGGGTGGCGAGACTCTATCCATGTGGAGGACTTTTTCTGACCCCTTTTGATTTATTTGTTTGGTTTTTCCAACTATTTTTCTAAAACTTTTTAACTTGTGTTCAAAGTTCATCTGTTTTTTGCAATATTTTTTTTAAACCTTTTTATTTATTTTGACGACTTTCTAAATTTCCTTTGAAATTGTTTAAATATTTCTAACATGTTTACAACGTTTTCGAAATTTCTTGGCGTACACAAGACGGTTACTGGATGACGATTCATGTTAGCCGACCCCAAATCATTTTGGGAATAAGGCTTGGTTGTTGTTGCTGGACAGCCTTGGAGAGCCATTGTTGTAGCTCAATGCAGATGCTTCTACTAAGGAGTTTTTTAAACCCCTTTGCCACACGTCGTACTTAGATGTTATTATGCGTTTTTTTGTCGATTATGGGATCTACCCTAGCTTTTTGGCTCTAATATTTGGCTAAACCCCACAATATCAACTTTAATGGCTTCCACAAAGTTTTGAATCGTTTTTGTTCCGGACCTACTCCGGGCCAAAAATAGTGGATTATATACTTCGGGTTTGACAATTTGGACCAATTTTTTGCAAGTATCTTACTAGTCTCAAAACTATTTCAGGGATACCATAGGAGTGCCCTTTTTTGATGTGAAGGTGTTTTCTTTCGTTTGGGACGTTCTTTAAGCCCTTTGAGCGTACGTCACGCGACGAGGCTTGTGTGTGTTTTTTTGTTGATTCTAGGACCTACCGTAGGTTTTTTGCTCTAATGTTTTGCTAAAACCCATAATAATCTTTCTAGTGGCTTCCACACAAATTTGAGGCGTTTTAGTGTCGAACCTATTTTGGGCCTAAAACCGTGCATTAATACCTTGTTTTTGGCCAATTTTGACCAATTTTCTAAAAGTGGAGAAATGTTCCCAAATTTTTACCACGAACAGCCTTGGAGAGCCATTGTAGCTATTGCAGATGCTTCTACTAGGGAGTTCTTTAAACCCCTTCGGCACACGTCACCCTGAGTATTTAATGTGCATATTTTTGTCGATTATGGGATATACCCTAGCTTTTTGGCTCTAATATTTGGCTAAACCCCACAATATCAACTTTAGTGGCGTCCACAAAATTTTCAGTTATTTTTGGTCCGGACCTACTTCGGGCCAAAAATCGTGGATTATATACTTTGGTTTTGGCCAATTTGGACCAACTTTTTGAAAGTATCCAACTAGTCTCAAAATTATTTCATGGACAGCATAGGAGTGCCCATTTTCGATGTCAAGGTGTGTTCTTTTGTTCGGGACGTTCTTTAAGCCCTTTGAACCACGTCATGCGACGAGCCTAGTGTGTGTTTTTTGGTTGATTCTAGGACCTAGTGTAAGTTTTTTGCTCTAATGTTTTGCTAAAACCCATAATAACCTTTCTAAAGCCTTCCACACAAATTTGAGGCGTTTTTGTTTCGAACCTATTTTAGGCCCAAAACCGTGCATTAATACCTTGTTTTTGGCCAATTTTGACCAATTTTCTAAAAGTGGGCAAATGTTCCCAAATTTTTACCATGGACAGCGTTGGAGAGACATTGTAAGTGCAGATGCTTCTACTAAGGAGTTCTTTAAACCCCTTTGGCACACGTCATACTTAGATGTTATAATACCTTTTTTTGTCGATTATGGGATCTACCCTAGCTTTTTGGCTTTAATATTTGGCTAAACCCCACAATATCAACTTTAATGGCTTCCACAAACTTTTGAATCGTTTTTGTTCCGGACCTACTTCGGGCCAAAAATAGTGGATTATATACTTCGGGTTTGACAATTTGGACCAATTTTTTGCAAGTATCTTATTAGTCTCAAAACTATTTCAGGGATACCATAGGAGTGCCCTTTTTTGATGTGAAGGTGTTTTCTTTTGTTAGGGACGTTCTTTAAGCCCTTTGAGCGCACGTCACGCGACGTGGCTAGTGTGTGTTTTTTTGTTGATTCTAGGACCTACCGTAGGTTTTTTGCTCTAATGTTTTGCTAAAACCCATAATAATCTTTCTAGTGGCTTCCACACAAATTTGAGGCGTTTTAGTGTCGAACCAATTTTGGGCCTAAAACCGTGCATTAATACCTTGTTTTTGGCCAATTTTGACCAATTTTCTAAAAGTGGAGAATTGTTCCCAAATTTTTACCACGGACAGCCTTGGAGAGCCATTGTAGCTGAGTGCAGATGCTTCTACTAGGGAGTTCTTTAAACCCCTTTGGCACACGTCACCCTTAGATGTTAATGTGCATTTTTTTGTCGATTATGGGATATACCCTAGCTTTTTGGCTCTAATATTTGGCTAAACCCCACAATATCAACTTTAATGGCCTCCACAAAATTTTCAGTTGTTTTTGGTCCGGACCTACTTCGGGCCAAAAATCGTGGATTATATACTTTGGTTTTGGCCAATTTGGACCAACTTTTTGAAAGTATCCAACTAGTCTCAAAACTATTTCATGGAGAGCACAGGAGTGCCCATTTTCAATGTCAAGGTGTGTTCTTTTGTTCGGGACGTTCTTTAAGCCCTTTGAGCGCACGTCATGCGACGAGGCTAGTGTGTGTTTTTTGGTTGATTCTAGGACGTACTGTAAGTTTTTTGCTCTAATGTTTTGCTAAAACCCATAATAACCTTTCTAAAGCCTTCCACACAAATTTGAGGCGTTTTTGTTTCGAACCTATTTTAGGCCTAAAACCGTGCATTAATACCTTGTTTTTGGCCAATTTTGACCAATTTTCTAAAAGTGGACAAATGTTCCCAAATTTTTACCATGGACAGCCTTGGAGAGCCATTGTTAGTGCAGATGCTTCTACTAAGGAGTTCTTTAAACCCCTTTGGCACACGTCATACTTAGATGTTATAATACCTTTTTTTGTCGACTATGGGATCTACCCTAGCTTTTTGGCTCTTATATTTGGCTAAACCCCACAATATCAACTTTAATGGCTTCCACAAACTTTTGAATCGTTTTTGTTCCGGACCTACTTCGGGCCGAAAATAGTGGATTATATAATTCGGTTTTGACATTTTGGACCAATTTTTTGCAAGTATCTTACTAGTCTCAAAACTATTTCAGGGATACCATAGGAGTGCCCTTTTTTTATGTGAAGGTGTTTTCTTATGTTCGGGACGTTCTTTAAGCCCTTTGAGCGCACGTCACGCGACGAGGCTAGTGTGTGTTTTTTTGTTGATTCTAGGACCTACCGTAGGTTTTTTGCTCTAATGTTTTGCTAAAACCCATAATAATCTTTCTAGTGGCTTCCACACAAATTTAAGGCGTTTTAGTGTCGAACCAATTTTGGGCCTAAAACCATGCATTAATACCTTGTTTTTGGCCAATTTTGACCAATTTTCTAAAAGTGGAGAATTGTTCCCAAATTTTTACCACGGACAGCCTTGGAGAGCCATTATTGTAGCTGAGTGCACATGCTTCTACTAGGGAGTTCTTTAAACCCCTTTGGCACACGTCATCCTTAAATGTTAATGTGCATTTTTTTGTCGATTATGGGATATACCCTAGCTTTTTGGCTCGAATATTTGGCTAAACCCCACAATATCAACTTTAATGGCCTCCACAAAATTTTCAGTTGTGTTTGTTCCAAAACCGTGCATTAATACCTATCTTGGGCCAAAACCGTGCATTAATACCTTGTTTTTGGCCAATTTTGGTCAATTTTCTAAATGTGGACAATTGTTCCCAAATTTTTACCATGGATACCCTTGGAGTGTCATTGAAGATATCAGGGAAGGTTCTTCTGTTCGGAAAGTACTTTGAGCCTCTTTGGCACATATCACCTACTAAGACTTACGTATGATTTGGGACCTCTCATAGATTTTTGGCTCTATTATTTTGTTAAAATCCAAAATTTTATATCTATAGGTTTCCACAATATTATGAGCAGTTTTGGTCCACTCATATTTTGAGCTAAAAACCGTGAGTACTTCCAACTTTTGCTATATTTGACCAACATGTTTTAAGTACCCAAATGTTCTTAATTAATTCCATGGACAGCAATGGAGTCCCATTTTTCGATGTGTGGGTAGGATCCTCTATCAGCGAAGTTCTTTTACTCCCTTTCAACACACGTCAAAAAATGCACTATAGAGTGTTTTTTTTTTGTCGGTTCTAGGGCCATCCAAAGGTTTTTGGCTCTAATATGTTGCTAAAACCCATAACATTATCTCTAGGGGCTTCCACAAAAATTTGAGCCATTTTAGTTTTAGACCAATTTTGGTCCAAAATCGTGGATTATATACTTCGATTTTGGCCAGGTTTGACAATTTTTTGAAAGTAGCCAAATGTTCTCAAAATAATTCCACGGACAGCATCGGCGTGCCCTTTTTGGATGTGAGGGTGTGCTTCTGTTAGGAAAGCTCTTGGACCCTTTTTTGGCACAAGGCACTCCTTGAGGCTATTTGGTGTTTTGTTGTCAATTTTGGGACCTACCAAAGGTTTTTGGCTCTAATTCCCTGCTACAACCCGTAATATTATCTCGTGAGGCTTCCACAAAACTTTGAGTTGTTTTTGTTCCGGAACCCTTTTGGGCTAAAAACCGTTCATAATATATTTCAGTTTTGGCCAAAATTGACATACTTTTAAAAGCAGCCAAATGTTCTCAAAAATTTACTACAGAGAGCTTCAGAGTGCCACTGTCAAATAAGATTGCAGGTTTTTCAATTATAGAAGTTCTTTAGACCCCTTGTGTTCAAAGTTCTTATGTTTTTCAACATTTTTTTAAAAACCTTTTTAATTTATTTTGACAACTTTATAAAACTACATTTGAAAGTGTTTAAATACTCCGAAAAGGTTTACAACGTTTTGAAATTTCATGGCGTACTCAAGACGGTTACTAGATGACGATTCATGTTAGCCGACCCCAAATCATTTTGGGAATAAGGCTTGGTTGTTGTTGTAGAAGTTCTTTAGACCCCTTTGTATGTTCTAAAAAATTCATAATACCATCTCTTGGGGCTTCCACAAAAAATTGAGCCTTTTGCATTCAGAGGCGTAGGGCCAAAAATCGTAAATTGTATATTTTATTTTGGGCTAATTTTTTTTTTTTTTTGGGGCTAATTATGACCAGTTTTTTAAAATTAGTCAAATGTTCTCAAAACTATTATATGGACAGCATTAGAGTAATGGATAAGTCATTAAAAAGAACTCTTACGGCATGCTTGAATGAGGGTAATGGATTACCACGTAAGACTAAAAGATAACAGTGGAGGTGACAGTCGGGTCAAGAAAAAAAACACTACAAAATTTAAAAAGTGAGACGACGATCCTTTCCAAAAATACTGCACTGGTGTACGAGTGAGAATATCAACAACTACTGAGACATTTCTAACAGAATGAATACCTCTGTGTTGCAAAGTAAACTGGAAGAGCAACTGCAACACCCTGTTAAATAGAAGGCACCCGTCAGCTAAAGCACATCCAAGAACCTCTTGATGCACACAACATATAATTATCATGAACCATTAGCATAAGCAGAATAATGAGAACATCAAAGGACTTGGGAGGGGAAAGCAGCATTCTCATAACAATAAGAATAGACCTATACCTCAGGAATGTTGTGCAAAGCGATAGCCAGAGCCAAATTAAGTCCCACACGAAGACCCTGGTAACTCGGACAGAACAAAAAAAAAAGATTTTAGCAGAATGATAGTGGCACAACTAGTCACCAGGTCCCCAATTTCAGCATTGTCAGTATTTACGTAGCAGACTGCACACAAAAGCAAGTAGAAATACAAATACAGAGCAAGAGCTGCAGGTACAAGACAATTAATTTCCAGCATAAACAAGTGCCACAAATTCAAGTAGAAATACAATACAATAAAAGTGGAAGGACATTATATCAAAACAAAGGTGCCATAAACACCAACAGGACACTCTCTTGTTCATTCATCCCCACAGAAGAGAGACATACCACGATTTGTTACGGAGAAAGTATAAGTAGTGGTTTGCAAAGAGTTAAAAAGAGGTCGAATTTTATGTTGTTAATTTGTTATTATCTTAGAAGTTAGAAGCATGCACACCCTTGTGGTGGGACCCTTCCCCAGAACCTCGCCTTGCCCAATGTGCACTGGGCTGACCTTTGATTATCTTAGAACTATAGCAACTCATGCTGCAGCAAATTCAGTGTAACATAAATGTCCAACAAAACTAAACCCAAGCAGAAAATGTTTTTCAGTTTTTAGTGGACATCATCTGCAAAAACAGAAGCTCCATACCTGGTAGTGTACACGATATGCCACAAATGTTGGGCCTAATTAGTACAATAACGAATAATGAAACGTTTAATGTACCTTTATAGATCCAAGAAAAACTGCCATTCCTTCTGGAAAATTGTGCAAGCTAATACCTGGAATGAATAAGATCTCTCATAAGTTCTTACCAATGTAGAGTAATTCTCCACAATTTCTGTACAGTAGAGATATTAAGTTGGCTGAATATCAAACAAGGTTGCAAAAACACGATGTCCCCAAGCAGAAGTTATACAACGACCAACGAAGCCTTATTCCCAAAATGATTTGGGGTCGGCTAACATGAATCGTCACAAGTAACCGTCTCAAGGATGTCATATAAGTTAAAGGTTATTGTGAATAAGTTAGAAAAATAATAAAACACAATTAAAGGGAGTTTTTAAAAAAAAGTTATCCAAAGAAAGGAAAACAAAAGATTAAAAATAGTTGTAAAACAAGTGGAGTAGAAAGAAAACGTTTGAGAGAAGATAAAAAGAGTAGGAGACGAAGGAAAAGAGATTTAGAAAACCAAACAAGAAAAAATCAATACGAATCATATTGCGTCCTCCACATGGATCGAGTCTCTCCACCCCGCCCTATCCACCACCATCCTTTCTTCAAGGCCTAGGATGCTCATGAAGAAGAAGAACACGCAAAACAAAACAAAATTGATGCTTACACAGCTTAATACAATAAAACAGGCACTACCATGATCTTCTGAAACTTTTTAACTTTTTTCATTATGACTTCTCACTAGTCCTCTGAAAAATGCGAGCACAAAACCAGAACAAAATCTATATCTACTATCAAGTTTCATCATTGAGCAAAATCTCATCAATTAAGTTCAGATATGGGTTGAAAAGAATATCTTGAAATATATATCAGACAAACAGAAGCTCGGAAGTGAACGTACCTACGGCTGTAATTATTCCGCTGTACATGACTTGGCGCCGATGTCTTTTCATAACATCCTTGCCCTTTTGCTGTCCGTTCATCTGCTAACCCAAGAATACCAGAAAAGATTTAGATTATAGGCACCAGCTTGTAAGCACACACATTTCAACGACTTCAAGCAACTCCAGTTGTCACTTCTTAGAGAAGGAAAGGTTACCTACTTTTTTGCTCTTAACATCCGAACTAGGAGCAAGTGTTGGCTCTGGGATGAAGTTGGCGATGATTCCAAAGAATATGACACCTGCGAAGAACTACAGAAAGTGTGACTATGCGCTAGTAACAATGAAACAAGTCAGCTATCTTTCTTTAGTAAATGACTTAGTAATGTTAACTTACCCAAATGTTCCCTTTCAAAAAGCCAATAGAATTTATCGCATTGTGAGCCAAATCAAAGAACGATATGCTAAGCATGAGACCAGCAGCAAAGCCCTACAGGAGTAACACTAGCTTCATAAATGTAAGATAAGAATCTTTCAAAAAAAAATATTTACAAAAGGAAACCAGAAGGAATGTCGCCAACGATGGCATTAGATAAGAGTTTCCTCATTACACAATAACCTTTAAAAATATATGAAGCTGGCAATGTACTACTACGACTATCTAGTGGCCACAACAAGATCTAGGGACGACGCACAGAGTGGCTAACATAAAATGAACATGTTTTACTCTATTGCATTATAGATAATGAATTGAGTCACCTGTAACAGGCCGAGCATCTTCAAATTTGGGGCATTACTGATGACCACTAGAAGTGCACCTGTTTGACAACCAATAAACCAAAGTAAGCTTTCCTGCCCAGAACTAGTATATGTTACTTTCCCGAGGAATCTTTCAAGACTCAACCAGGAGGTACCAAATCGATTTGGTAAATGGAAAAGGTGATGAATGCGCTATTAAATGTTAATAGGTGATAGCTTAAATTAAACCACTGAAAACTCCACTAAGTTGACAAGGAATAACAATAATCTTTGTACCAATCTATGATTCATTACTAGCTACCAGCCAAGTAAAATCAGGTGGCACAAAGTTTGGATGATCAAAAGTGGGTCATGATCGGCAAGTCAATTGAATGTAACCAACCAAAGGGACCAAATTGATCGAACTCTATCCATCTAAAATCCACTCTACTCTACAGTTCCACAGATTTTACATGCTGAAAGATGGACAAAATTCAACACAGCTCCACACCAGTAAAATGGCCAAAACCTATATTTTGTTTTTCCAAATGCCAGCTACTTGACATGAGATATCCAAGTAATTTCAGCTCTACAGCCTTCCTTCCCCGACACAATTTCAACCTAACAGGCAAATTGGCTTAAATCCTAGTACATTTTAATGAAACTAAACACCACCAGACACAAAATAGCCACCTTAAAACAGCTCTAAATCCTTCTTCTCCTACAATAACCAAGTTTCCCCTATGATTCGCGGTATCCCCAAATATGATCAAACCGCAAATTTTCCGACTTACTCACACCGCACCATTTCGAAAAAAATTCAATGCACCTACTATAGTATTAACCAACTTAATGAAACAATCTTATCATTCCTGCAAATCATATAACTTCCATGTTCTTACTCTAATCAACAAAAAGCTTTAAACTTTCACCATTGCACTAAAAATCCCATCATAATCAAATCAACCAAGTTACACCAGGAACACAACCCACTCACATTTACCCAAATTTACCAGGTAAAAACCACATTACAAGTAAATTATGCACAGTAAAACTCAAATAATTACTCCATGATAATAAATTTACAAAAAATGTTTGAGTAAAGGAAGAAAATGGGTAGTTTCATACCTAAAGATGTACTCAACCCACCAACAAGTGAGAGCGCAAGAGCAACCAATACTTGTGAATCCATACCAAATTTCCCCCAATTTGAAAATTACCCACAATTTAATTTCTATTCAATTCAACCTAATTTCAATTACCCAGATAAATTAAGCTGATTTTAAATTGAAATTATGAGCTGGGGTTTTAGTTTCCCCCAAATTGAAAAATACCCAGAATTTAATTTCCAATTGATTTAACCTAATTTCAATTGCCCAGAAAAATTGGGTTGATTTTAAGATGAAATTATGAAATGGGGTTTTAGTTTTTGAGCAAAAGTCAAAACCCTTTTGATAATAAGGGAAACTAATGAAGGAAATCGAGCATATTTGTATACAGTATTATTACTGGAATTTAATTTTTAAAAATGTTGTTAATTGAATTAAATTAATTTGGGGGAATCAAAAGAAAGATTAATTTGGAGGGAAAGAAAGAGATTGTTTGATTAATTGGTCCAAGAAATTTAGAAAATGTTTGATAAGAAAAAGGCAAGGAATTTTGATTAGTTGAGAAATTTGGGCATTCTTCATGCTTCATTCGTATAGTCTATAGTTTAGTAGACTAGTTGGCTATGTCACATTACATTATTCCTTAATCATGTCAGTTGTCTAGTCTTTGCTTATTTCATCCGATTTGCGTCACCGAGACTCTTCTAGTTGGAATATTGGAAATGTGTTGTCGTGCTTGTGACTTGGATCTAAGATTTACTTTCGATTTAGTATCGGAATTCTTTCGGCTTGCACCATCCGGTTTAGTTTGGATTGGAGTTGAATGGAAATGTTGCATACTTGATATCGGGTTTGTATTCAAGACAATTGGTCGGTTTTGTATTCAAATCAACAAATAATTGATTTGATCAATTCGGTGGTCATAGTGTAGCGGTATACTCCATAATCTATCATTGACTGTATAAGGATTGCATTCAAAGATGAAGATCTCATAAGAGAAATCAAGTTGGGTTCAAGACTTCTAGCCATGCACACAAGCACCCGTTTCGGGTATTGATCTTCAATCATTGCACAAAAGCCATAACAAATAACGCGTCAAAATGTTTAATCTTTTTTTATCTTGATCACGCATCAAGCTTTTCATTAGTGTTATCTAATCCACAATTGATTGTGCATAAGATCTTAGCTAGACTAGTTTGATGCTAACTAAACTATTTTCGGAAATTATAATTACCTCATACCAACCCTAGGGCCATACTGAGGAAACAATTGCTTAGAAAGTTGGTAAAAAGATCATATCACAAGCCAATGCAATGATGCATGTGTGCAAATTGTGCATTCACTTACATATATAAGATGTAATGCAGCTAATTAAAGGATGTCCCCATGCATCAGCTGTCCTTCGGCATCTAACCGTGATTAGTAATAGTAATCCGTACGGTGCCACCATGTTGTACGTATATCCGTGAAGGACATTCATTAGTGTAGGCTATTCAAATCTTGTGTACCATAACTATAAGGCTAAACTCTCTATCGATGATTACCTAGCTTCCCAAGTTTAGAAGTGTTACTTTTGACTTCGAGGCTCATCTAACTGATGTGTCCTCGAAATTTAGTCGTTTTGAAGTGTTATTTATGCGAATCCAAGATTACCTATAAATCGGAAAAGGAAAATATGGACAAGGATTCACACTATGAGTCTATGACTGTTGACCGCCTTTGCAATGCAAAAGTTCTTTAATACCCTCGTCATGTAACTTCTACATTGTATTGTATCGGGTTTATCATTTCTCGAATTCACACAGGAGAAACAAGATATATTCAGTTGAGAGATGGTGACCTACCAACCACTTGGGATAAAATGATTTCCCCATGGAGTCTGGCTAAACAAGCAAAATGATTTACTTCTCTTTTTTTTTCTTCTTATTTAACCTTTTGGTATACCTGTCATCACTCGGCATTTTTTTCTCACAATATTGGTAGTACTTTACTTTTGATTCAATCTCCTCTTATATTACTAATGATTAATCTCTGTAAAACATTACTAAGTACATGATTATGCATGAACTAAATTATTTTCCTAAGCAATTTTTTTCTATATTATTGTACTGTTTTTACTCATGAGATTTAATGCAACCTTTTCAGCTCATGTTTCTTGCATGAACCAACCTAATAAAAATTCACATCTTAGCTCCACCATGTATTCACTGTGATTGTATTAAACTTACTTTGCATTTTTTAAATGATCTGAGAATTATAGTATTTCATAAATTTATAAAGTCCTTATTATAGTTGGAGGAGTGTATGCTCATGCTTTCCTGTTTTATCCTACTGTCATTACAGAGAACTGTAAGATTTCTGTTCTGAGGCATGGACAACAATATGAGTAATGTTGATGTTGCGGCCGCGTCGAAAATGGACGAGTATGAGATGGTTGAGCAGATTGGTAGGGGAGCTTTTGGAGTTGCATATCTTGTTCTTCACAAAATTGACAAGAAGAAAAGGTAAGATCTTTTTCTTTTTTTCTGACATTTGTAACAATGTGTCTGTTTTTGTTATTTTTTGGTGTAAGAAACATACACAGAAAGTTGTAAGTTTTTTGGATTTGCAGATATGTGCTGAAAAAAACCAGATTGCGTAAGAGAACCGAGAGGATGAAGCGAATTGCGCATCAAGAGGTCACAATTTTCTGATTTATTAGCTTGCTTGTTCTTGTTGCTTCTTCATCTTGATGTAACTTTGATGAATTGTAAACACGCGTACATGATTAAAACTTAGATAAGACGGTCTCATGGTAGAATGAGGTGAAAATTCGATGTTTTGGGGAGGGACTTTGACATTTTAAGTTGGAAGTGTCATCTGATGAACTCTTAAAATGTTACCACATTATCGTTAGACAGTCTTATATTACTCGATTTGTTGCAGCTACAATATTCCTAATATATCCTCTATTAGAAATTTCAATTATGTTTTTTTGCTTGTGCAGATGAGCATAATAGCAAAATTACGTAATCCTTATGTGGTGGAGTATAAAGATGCATGGGTGGAGAAGGTAAAATGTCCCTTAACAAATTTTTTGCTTTACTCTACCAGTCTACCACAAAATCAGAAGATTATGACGGTTAATACCTAACAGGAAGCTCTTGAAGATTAAATATACTTTGTTCCGTTTTTTCACGAAGTTAACGTTTGGTTTGGACATAAATTGTTGTCTGAAGACTTTCTGATCTGCACACAGGAGTGTTATGTGTGTATAGTGACAAACTACTGTGAAGGAGGAGACATGTAAGTGTGTAATTTTGTCCGACCATCAAATATTTACCATTTTAAAAATTGGAAGAAAAAAAAAATTAGTTAGCTGAAATTCTGACTTAGTCTGGTAACTCAGGGAACAACTGATAAAGAAGTCCAGAGGAACATATTTTCCTGAGGAGGTAAACTTTTGAGTACAAATCTGCAGTGCCAAGGTCAAATTTGATCTGTTGTTTATTTTTTGGTCTGCTTGGATCCAAATTGTTACGGAATCACAAACTTTTGGATGAAACCGTTTCACTAAAGTTTGTGTCATGTAAACTTCATGTCTACTGTAGCCAAAATCATTTGATATTTGGTAGCAACAACTTTCAACTTATAGTTTACACTTGTAAGGGTACTGGTGAACTGTTGCGTAAAAATGAAGATTGCATTTTGGGTTGTAAGCTTCGTTCTTGTTGTTGTTGTTACTTCAATGTTAAATTTCTGTGGCATTCTTACAGAAAGTCTGCAAGTGGGTAACTCAGCTACTGTTAGCTCTGGACTACCTGCACTCGAACCGTGTCTTACACAGAGATATCAAGGTTTTCTTTTCAAGATTTTCCTGATTGCATTTCCAGAATCAACATCAACCTACCACCCTTTTGGCTTACACATTTGTCATTGTTTCTGTTACATTTCATTTTCAGTGTTCCAACATATTTCTAACCAAGGACAATGACATCAGGCTAGGTATGATACACACGTTAACACAACTTGCATTTGAAGATTCTGCCTAACGCGATTGTATTGTACTTCTGAGTCATCTCATGACAGCGAGCTGAATCAGCTGATATTCTACGTACAGGTGATTTTGGACTCGCAAAACTGCTTGGCCAAGATGATCTTACAAGCTCGGTAATTGATAGAACTGATTACAAAATCGCGTAACATCTAAGGTTATATTGTCTACGGCTTAGCTGGTAAATCTGATGATTGCTGATGTACAGATTGTAGGAAGTCCGAATTACATGTGCCCTGAAATCCTTGCAGAGCTACCGTATGGATACAAGTCTGACATATGGTCCTTAGGTGGAATTTCCTGACCTGTAAACATAAAAATTTAATTACGTGGTAGAGTTATTTTCCAACTTCTGACATTATGCTTCCTTAATTTACAGGTTGCTGTATGTTTGAAATAGCAGCACATCAACCTGCATTCCGAGCACCAGTAAGTGCCACTTCTGAATCTGCATGCTCTCAGTCAAGATGGACTTACTAGCTAAGACCACTCACTTTTATTTGCTCATTTTAAACAGGACATGGCAGGACTAATCAACAGAATAAATCGGTCCACGATTTCCCCGCTTCCAACCATCTATTCACCAGCACTGTAAGTAAAAGTATCCATTTCAGGAAAATACAAATAAAATTGGTTTCATAAAAAAAGTTGTATTTATCGGTGTAACAAGTCGATTATGCAGGAAACGTCTGATAAAGACAATGCTAAGGAAGAACCCTGAACATAGACCAACAGTAAGCAGAAATCTTATGCCTACATTTATGAATTATGACAGCATTAATCTGAAATTATGTGCTGATGCTAGTAAATTTACATGTTCCTGTTGCAATATACTGTAGGCTGCAGAGCTGCTGAGAGATCCACACTTACAACCATACCTTGCTAAGTGTCACACTTCATCTCCAGTCTTCCTGCAGGTAAAATCCGAAGCCAACAGCACCTTGAAGCCGAATACTCCTCGCTGCATTAGCAGGCCTAATAACCTCCCAAATGGTAAGAAGGTTGTAAGAACAAGACCCCTTGCTGATAACAAAACTGGTCAAGTGCCTCATAACACAAAGGCATCATCTTCTAGTTCGCAAGAAACCAAAGTCGAGACTAAAAGAGTCGATCCTACTAGCTGCTCAGAGCGAATAACCAAAGCCGAGGAGGGCTTAAGAGCAATTTCCTGCTACATCCAACAAATGAAGGGTGCTGATGTTGCAAATGATTTGCTCAGCCTGTTAAATTCTGATTACAAGTTTGATCATAACAATGAGCCAGAGAAACTTGCTGTTGAATACCTTACTCAAATGCTGGAAAAGCTACTGAAGGTTGACAGAAATTCTCAGGACACAGAACCTGTTGCGAAACCTGCTAGTGACTGTCTGATTTCGTGTAAAGGCGAAAATGTCAAGGTTGAGTCCAGTACAATACAACCGGAGCAAAGAGCAGAAGCTCTAGAATCATTACTAGAGCTATGTGCTCGTCTACTTAAGCAGGAAAAGTTTGATGAACTTGCTGGGATTTTAAGGCCATTTGGTGAAGATACAGTATCTTCTAGAGAAACTGCAATTTGGCTCACTAAAGGGTTGATGAATGTAGGAAAACAGGACACATGAAGGTAACACTACGGAAGCTTTTTTTTCGTGTTTAAACCCCTCACGAGCGAATGTAGCTCTATAAGTTTTGAGTAACGTAACCCTTTTGATACATGATAATTTTTCACAATCATTTCTTTTTCAAGACAATATTCGCATTTCTTCCAAATAGACGTGTGATTTTGAAATTTTGTGCCGTGACATTTCTATTATATATATAATGTCCCTAAATTTGTGCAGAGACACTAGTACAAGCGTAAAATTAAACAAATTAAGAAGACAAAATAATTAGTAGCATAATTAGACAACTTTATGTGTGTAATAGGTAGATGTCGGAGTTTTGTAGTCAATGATACGTATCAGATTATGATGATGATGATGATGATGATAATACATCACATATTTTTTTTTTTTTTTTGGTACAGTCATCACATATTAGATAGCCTGCCTCCATGTTCTGTCGCAAATCATACCATTACCTAATTAACTAATCAATCAAAAAAATTAGCTTAAAGAATGCGATCTGATGAGCATTATTAAGCAACATAATCATGTCACCCTTCCTTAATCATTCATGTCAACAATAAACTAAAATTTATCGCCAATAGATCAAAACATGTCACTGAATCATCATGCATGGCACCGATACCATAAAAATCGATGACATATTTCAACTCGTTGGTAATGACAGATTTGTGTGTAACGATTGCGCAAAATGTTATCATGTTATGTACCAACCACAACTTTAACCACATATTAAAGAATTAAGGAATGGTTTACAAAAGTCATCCTCTATTGATTCCTGAATTTTGGGTGCAAATTACATCAGCTTTCACTCCAAGAAAAGAGAGAATATGCATGATTGCATATCTGCCTATAATTCAAGTTTTACAAATCACACCTTCTTTTCTTTTGTTTATTTATTATTAGTACCATAATTATTCCAATCTTCCTTTATCATTCATGTCATTGTTTAATTTGTTCCTCCTTTTCCCCCTAATTTATTGTATTTTATGGTCAAATTAATTACCAGCTGAAATCGCAACACGTAATCTCGCATGGCAATTTTTACGTTGTAGGAGTACTCCATATCAATTAGAACTCACTAAGGTACTCAGTATTTCAATAGGACGTCAATTTGTATTAAACGACTTGATATACAAATTCTAAGATAATTGGCAATTAGACTCACAGTTCAATACCTTCTTATAAAGAGAACTCAACCTAAAGTTGATAAGATCGAATCACCCAAATTTACGTAAACTCAATCTTCATCTATACATGCATACTCCGTATATGACATATCCAAAATAGTTACCCCATCAACATGTTACATGTGACACATATATGGAAACACCATCACATTCATTGACTCATTGAACACAAACATTGAACTGAGTAGTTCATTGCATAGTCCATCCTTTTGAAACATTGTGTCGCATTTATTACACTACCCAAACACGTTACACGTGTTGGTCGAACATCAACTTCACTAGGCACTAGCTTCTTAAAGTTTTGTTGGTAGACTATACTACCATGTATCCCGAGAGTCCGAGACAGATGATTCTCACTCGTCAATTGTTCAACCTTAATGAAAGGCGTAGAAGCACGTTCCGATAGTGAGAGTAGGGGAAATAAGAAACATTTAGGGGAAGACCAAGAATGGCAGAAATGGTAATATGAGTTTCAAATGAGGGGCAAAATGGGGAATTCAGATGGTAGCTTTTCCAATCAGTAAAAGAGGCGTATTTTCGTTGGCGGAGAGAGAACGTCTCTCTCGTCTTTTTATTTGCGAAACAACAACTCGAGGAGAGAGAGAGGAAAGAGGAGAGAGAAAAAGGGGGAAAAATCAAAAAAATTGAAAATTTGTTCAAAACCACACCTTCTTTTCTCCCTTAATTTATATTCAAAATTTCTCTCTCTCTCTCTCTCTCCTCTATATTGCGATCTCTTCTCTAATTCTCCAGGTTTGATTTTTAATTCTCCAATTTTTTTAATTTTAATTTGAATTTGTTTTGATTGATCAATTAATTCAAATCTTTATTTTTTATTGTTGTACCTAATTTTTGTTTAATTTTTGTTCAATTGATGATCTGGGGTGTGATTAATTGGGTTAATTGATTGATTTTGAGCTGTATTATGTTGAATTTGTGTTTAATTTCGGGTTAATTTGGTGTTAAATTGATTGAATTTTGCAGGTTAGGGTTTTCATTTCTATAATTATCAATTGGGTTTCTAATTTTAGGGTTTTTAAATCACTGTACATGTAGATTTGGTAGAGGGGGATTTTGGGTTTTGTTGTTTTTTGTGTGATTTGATGATTTCTGGTAAAAAGGTGAAAACTTTCATCATTTTGAAATTATGTTGTGATTATTGGTGTTTTTGTTTGATTTTTAATTAGTTTGAGCTGAAATTGTTAGATGGTAGCTTAAATTTGACAACTTTTTGTTCATTTGTCTTCTAATTCTTTCTAATTTTGGCATTTGGGTAGCTTTTATTAGCTAATTTGATCTTTTATCTTTGAAATAGTGCTTTAGAAATGTAAAAGATTTCATTTTTACTGTGTTTGGTGTAGATTTTTACTGTATATGTGATTGTTTGGAGGAAGAAGAGGCTGATCATGTGATTATTTTGGTGCTTCAGTTTGTGTGTGAAAAATGTGTATTTTGGCTTGTAGGCTTTGTTGGCGATGTCGAAATTTTACATGACATAAGTTTAGGTTCTTCAAAGCGTTTGTCATTCATGTAAGGGTTGATAAGAAGTTGAATTGCGGTATCTTGTGCTCTAAGATTGTGAGAAATCGATTTGTGTTTCATCCCGTTAACATGAATTCCAGGTTAATTGATAGAATTGTGTACTTTTGACTTCATATGCGATACTGTATTTTGTAACATGCGATCTCCTTTTTTCTTGTTAGTGATTTTCCCACCTTATGTTGGGACTCTAGCTGTGTTATGATTGTTGGTGATGGTGGTGGTGGGTTTTATGGCATCAAAAATGGATCTTTTTGGGAACTGCTAATAATGCAAGTTGTTTGTGTATGGTGGTCTCCTCGGTGTGCTTTACCGTCATTACATGTTTGTTTCTGATGCAGAGCCTAAGAAATGGACCACGACGAGACTGGATGCCAGGCTGCTCCCGAGGGTCCAATCTTGTGCGTCAATAACTGTGGCTTTTTCGGGAGTGTGGCTACAATGAACATGTGCTCCAAATGCTATAAAGACGCAATCTTGAAGCAGGAGCAAGCTAAACTTGCTGCTACATCTATTGAAAATATAGTGAATGGATCATCAAATAATAATGACAAGGAACCAGTTCTTGTGAGCTCCATTGATGTGCAAGTTAAACCTGTAGAAGCAAAAGTCATTACTACCCCAGAGTCAAGCGCATCGGGCTCAGGGGAGAGTGTGGAGGCCAAGCCGAAACAAGGCCCCAGTCGTTGCACCTCTTGCAAGAAGAGGGTTGGTTTAACCGGTTTCAATTGCCGGTGTGGTAACTTATTCTGTGCCACGCATCGCTACTCGGACAAACACGAATGCCCCTTTGACTACCGCACTGCAGGGCGTGATGCTATAGCTAAGGCAAACCCTGTTATCAAGGCTGAGAAACTCGACAAAATCTGAGGGGCGAAGTTCCATGTATTCAATATGATGCATCGTTTTCTCAATGAAGCTCCTCTTATGTGTTGGCTGCCTAATATCAGCAGATGTCCTAAACGATTGATAAGTTTGCTCGAGGAATGGCATTTAGGACGACATAGTATTCTGTTTGTGATTGCCTGAGATAGTTGTTGGCTCCATTGTCTCTCTTTCTATCTGTGCTGGTTTTTATGGACATTCTCTTAAATTAGCTTTGTTATAATGTCTGCTCTCGCCTAAAAAAATGGCATTATAAGTAGTTTATGTGAGAATGGTTTGTGCTACATGGAGACATGTTGTGGACAATGTTCTTTAGTTCTGTAAATTACCAAGTGCTTTATGTTCCGCTGCTACATGGTGTGTTCGCTTCAGACTACTGTACTCATGATTCACTCATATGTACAAAATCCTCACTTTCGTTTCTTAGGTGTAACTCGTTTTACAACCCGTTTACCACTCAATCACTCATTCTCGTGTGAATGAACCATCATAGTATTATAGACATGGCTGTATAGCTCGAGAGGATTCCTATCGATATGGTCAAATTCACATCCTCCGGTAACTCAGAAGGCGAGCTGCTTAACCACCGGCTTCCCTACCACGTCTCGGGTGCAAAGAGAAGAAACCCTCCCCAGATGGTATGGTACGTTGTGACTGTGAATACCATTTGAGCTCCAGGAGGCTCCACACCATCTGTAAAGTAAGTAGGCAAGTTACAGAAAATGCGGCAGGCAATGCAAGTGCAGTTTCTTGGTGATGGTCTTTTTCGAGGTGAAATTGGATCATGGGTGCGGAATGAAAAAGTTCGTTGACAGCAAGCGTTATTGATAAGCTTCCTGCTGAGACATACCATGTGGTATTCATCACATGAATACGTGGGCTAGATTTTGCCCCATATTTTGTTTGCCTGCATACAGAACTGTTTGCAATCTACAGGATGGCGGTCACACCGAAAGGGTTGGCTAGTTCACAGTCGTAGATGAGCTGTGAACTCGTACAAATTCACTGATCACCCATCATGCATTCTATGTTGCTTAGGCTCTTCATTTTCCTCGAATGTCTGAGTTGGATTCTCCACTCAGCACTCAGACGTAAGCACAAAGGTATGACATTTCCATTCACGCCGGAAACATGAACATGACAAAAAGTCAAAAATATCAGATGTATTCAACACTGGACTGAAAACTACAGCTGACAGAAAATTGAAAACTCTAATGCATTTTTGACAGCCTGAGTCGGGCATTTTTTTCATCCTCCATACGTTACAGTACCAGTTAATGTTACCCGTCCAGGAAATTAACAGCCCCCTGCGCCCCTACCCAGACAGAAATAACTAATTTCTGCGTATCAGCATATTTTTGGCCCAAAACTAGCTGCAGACTGCAGAAGTCATCACTTCCACTACATCCATTTCACCCTCGGACTCTCATCATCCATATATCATCATTATCTCACTCTCTCGTATATATAGCCATCTGACCATCTCGCACCTCCATATCCATCCTCAATGGAAAGTTGACGAGAGTGAAAGTACGCATCAAAACATACAAATTCAATAGATTATTCCCAAACATCGTTGTAAAGACCCTTTCCCAACCAAAGAATCCAACTTGGATAATAATTCATCAGACTGGAGAATTCCAACATTCTGAAGAATAAATCCTCTAGAAGAATCCTAAGAACTAAAATATCTCATGAAAGTCAGAAACTAAAATCTCTAAAACATGAAAGGGGTAGTAGGCTTGCAACATTCTACCTACATATCACAGATATCTTCAAAGAAGCAGTAAGATGATGCATAACAACTACGACAAAACCAAGTAGTATATAAAGTGAAACATCGACTAGAATATGACAAAGAATTTTGCTTCCATGACCTTAGCAAGCATAAAAAGGGCATACACTGAAAACTTGAAACCCACGCGAAAATTATGATAAGCTCACCAAAAGGTTTGGCATCATTCAATGACAGGAAAACGGGCATAACTAAACTAGATCGAGACAAAGCATATTTATTTTCAAAACTGGGTTAACACTTCCATTTCTACGCTTATGTTTGTACACTGAACATTATTCGTACAAGCTATCGCTATTTTCTATGAAAGGCCTGTGGACTTCAGAACCTTGTTTTGCAAAGTAAATAGTTTAGAAGATGGAAGCAGAATCAGATGGAAATCCCCCTAGACCTAGATTCAGCTTCGAGGTACTTACAAATTCTCTCCATAACTTCTCTGCCCTTGGCGCTGTTCTGCAGGAACCTATCAACACATCGCTGTTCCACCTTCTCAGCCATGGATGCAAGAGCAGACAATGGTTTTATCTTAATGCTGGTCTCCTGTCTGCAAAGTGTCCACGCAGAAGGATTCTCTGGGTGTGGATCATAGCGTATCTTCTCCTCGACTTCAACAAACTTCTGCAGGCTAACATTTCGAGTGACAAGTTGCATTGACCGTGTTTGAGCATCAACAACAGTTGATTCGACACAGTGACAGATATCCTGGCCAACAATCTTGCGCACAAACCAAGGTCCTGGAGCATGGACTGTGAGTGCACGAGTGGTGTACAGCTTGCCAGTTTCAGGTTCCAGCTTTCTGTTCAATGTGTCAACTTCAAGAACATGAGACAGAGTGCGTTTGTTCTCAGGGTCAGCAAACTTGCGCCAAGAAGCAGATGTCACCCTTTCCCACGGGTGCTTGTAGATATGCTCCTGTTTATACGCCTTCACCATTATCTTCCTACATAAAGATTATCCCAACCCATTATCTTCTATAAAAGTTTGAACTACATAATAAACAAACGTAAAACCCAGCAAGATTCACACAATCACACCCCTAAGCCCTAACTACTCAGACCATAGTAACCAACCTTGCATTTTCCATATTCCACGCATCTATGTCCGAAAATCAAAAGCTCACTTTGCGACCAAAGCAGCTAGATTTCTACCGAAAACAACCCAAATACACGAATGGCAACTCAGTGAAAAGGCAAGAAGCGCCTCACCACCATAAATTAAATCATAACAGCAAGAGCAATTCTGACTGTAGTATGCAAACAACCACATTTCCTTCATTTCCCCCATTCTAAGCATGTACTAGTATATCCAAAAATCAAAAGACTTTCCTAAAACAAATCACTAGATCCCCAAATAAGTGACCCAAACCCCAATCGATGATCGAATCCGCAACCAATAAGAATGCCAGCTTTAAGTCACTAATCAACCAATGTAACTTGTGATATAAACAACCAAATCATCAAATCCCATCATCCTAAGAACAAATCATACTCCAAAATTTCCCCAATTCTACATTTCTCTCAAATCAAACTCTACCCAGCTATAATTAATCTTCTATAAGCTCAAATTGGGCACTTTAATCTAAAATTTCCAACATCAATGTGATCTAACAACATTCAAAATAGCTAAAGATCACATCTTTTTCCAAATGCCAACCTCAGATTGAAAAAACCAATCATACCCACTAAAAATTTCAGCAAACCCAGAAAAATTACCAACAAATTGATCCAAATTTCAAACAATTCTCAATAAAATCACAATCCTAACCTAAAAAATAAGAACAATGAACATAATCTCAACAATCTAAATAAACACTATATTATGCTGTAACATTAATTCAGAATTCAGGGAAATAAATGAATGAATAAAAAGAAACTTGAAGAACACACCTTATTATGAGAATTAGATCGCGGAAATGGGAGTAGGAGAGAGAAAAGTTAGAGGCGAAGGTGAACGTTCAAACCCTTTGGAGGTGGTGGCGGTGGGTTATGATCGTGTGTGGACGTGTGCACTGAAATCGTGTGCTTCACAATTCAAGTGGTGCTTAACACGTCGTCGTTTTTGGGTTTTTATTTCTGTCGATCTGTGATAGTCTATGATTTTTCTATTTATGGTAAGGAGGTTTATGGTAATTATATGATGCTTCACCCACAAGATTCCTGCTTCTCTGAATTCTTGTCCAAGAAATACTCTAATCCCAAAATTTACGGGATAGATTTGTGTCGCTTTTGTTATATTCGTAGATTAGGTAATAGAGTTGTTCACTGTACAGATTATTTGAGTCCTTTAAATTATGTAATAACTCGAGTCTGGATTGATGGTGGTTAGTCTGGTCACTGGTCAGATTATTTTTCTTAATGTAGCAGTCATGGATTTCGTGGTGGCTAATGTTTTCTCCGTAAAATGAAGTGATCATGTTTCCCTGCCAAAAATAAAAAATAAAAAAATAATAATAAATGAATACTCTTAACATAATTTTGGGCCAAGTTTAATAAAAGCCCGTTGTCAGTTTGGGCCAAATCACTGACAGGCCCATCATATACTGGGTTGGGCTTGCAAAACAAGGAGCCTGAATTTATTGACATTGACTGTATAAAGCGTGTTCGTTACTCTTCGATTGTCTTATTGGCGGCAAAATGCTGATGAAATTGAAAACGAATATCAATGAAAATAGTTAACCGCACAAATGGACAGAAGATGGGCTAGCAATCGGGATCTCCTCGCACTCTCTACTGTTGGTTTACGTGTAAGCTTAATTGCTAATCTGATCTAATCTAATTTTGATATTCGTTGAATTTAAATATTCTTCGTCTTGTTTGATTTATTGATGTTAATAATTCTCGGTGCTAGGGTTTTGATTTTGAATGATTTTATAATTCACACGCTAAGATATATTCTGGAAATTTATTGAATTAGGGCATAAGAGTATAAAATTTGGGGAATTCAACCTAAGGGGGAGTATTTGTTTAGGGTTTAGTCGAATTAGGGTTACATGAAAAGGTGATCGACTTTGTTATATATGCTTCCAAAATGTTACTCAGCTCGTATGATTCTAGCAGCAAATTAAAATTTCAATCGAAATGTCTTAGTATGTTAAGAGTACTACCGGCGGGTCTTAGGTCATTATAGGTCAAGTAACGTTCTAACTTATCAAAAGTGAACTATAACTGATATTCACGCTCACTGCGATTCCAATTTAACGTGACACAACAACTTACACATTAATCATATCTATCACAAAACGCGGTATGTTACGCAATAATGCAAGTTCTCGATCTCCTTCATTCTTGCATTGTGTTGTACTTAGCTGATTGATCAAGATTCAAGACATGCAATGTAGTCACTGAATGGTGAACAAAGATAGATACTTTGGTCTACTTTAATTAAGAGGGATAATCAAATTTATTTAACTTAATACTAGAACGCCGTGCCTTAGCTTGCAGGATATCTACTACATACAGTAATAATCTCACTGATTGCTTCTGTTTCAATTAAACTTTGTCTACTGTTATCATATGCGTATGTAGTAAGTCTAGTAACATTCTGAAGTTATTGTTAAGCTTAAGTGGTGCTTAATGACTTATACGTGTCATGCAGGCGCTACTAAGATGTATGGGGTCGTCATTGTTCGATCACCATGTATATATCATATATTTCATATTAAGTTATCGACTTATGGTTAAACTTACTACGTGATAGCCTAAGCGATAATTTTATAGCCTCAAAGAGTTGTATACCGCTCGATCAGAGTTACTAGAACCTGTATGTGTATCAGCAGACTCAGATCTTTTTATGAAAAAAACAAACTCCTAAAGTCTGTTAGATCAGATGGAAGTGATAGCATATTCAGAGCTTAGCAGAAATGTCAGTAAGAAGTAGTCAGGATTGAACGATTATTATTAGAACTTTCGGCAACATATTTCTATAACATAAAAACTATAGTCTAAAATTTGGAAACTTTGAAAGACATCATCTGAGCAGTATAAGCATGAATGTCATTGAAAACCCTGATGCATAGAATCAAAATTTTAGGAGGTTTGTTTAATTGACCTCCTTAAACAAGTTTAATTACTTTGATAATCATGTTTGATTGATTAAGATAATGAAGTTTGACGCAAACAAGACAATGCGATGCACATGCCTAACTCGCATATATTCCACTTGTTTAGTGTAATTAACACTCCAATTAGTCTCACTTTCCCATATGTTCTATCGATATTGAGAAGCTAGCTCCCACCATTTTCATGGGATTGTCGATGTATTTAAACTCTTGTTTAATCATAATCAGGGTCTTTGGTTAACTAATCGCCTTCTACGTAATCCTTGTTTAATTTCTTATCGACGGGTTCTTATATATGTAAGACGGTCTGATCATAACTTATGGTTAAACTCATAAAAGTGGTTGCTTTAAAAACTTTTGAATACTTAACTCGTATATTTATCTTGACGTTGATACGATAATATAGAATAGTTTATGTTGAAAATATTTTTTATTGAGTGGATTGTGGACGTGCCTTGAAAAGTGTGGATGTGTACTTTATCAGATGACGTGGAGACCCAACGACTGAGCACGGACGGGTCACGTGCTGGGTCGACATGATGCTCGAAGAGAGAGACCAGAAATGTTAAGCAGTAATCAAGAAGACGAAATGAAGCAAATGGTTGCTTGTTAGAGAATGCACATGCATGGGCGTTGCTGCAGATCTTTCTCAACCTGAAATTCTGGAGAAATTCATAGGTTAGTACTCCACTTAGTAGTGCTACAACGGCGTTGATTTGTCCCAATTTGATCAATTAATCATTGCAACACTTACTCCTACTCCTACCTTTCTTGATCTTTTTGCTTCCAATTAAGTTGATCTCTTTCGATATTATTATTACTCGTCCTTGTTCTAGTATAGATTTTCCATTCCACTTTACATTCCTTTTATACTTTACTTTAGTTATCTACATATTATTTTCAACTCGTCAGTTCGGTTAATGTAAGGTAGTTTATAAAAAATATACTCCATGTATAATAACATGCAGTAAGATGAAAGATCTGCCATGATAACTTTACCGACCTACTACCCCATTTTGATTTGCAACAAGTTGTTGATCGAGTAGTATAATTTAGCTCTAGAAATAAGCTAACACCACATTATGGCTGGGAATTGTCCTATGCAATCTTTTGGGAGAATGTAGTATATATCATTCTTTGCATTGTGATTAATGTTTAACTTGTTAGTGTGGAGACGTGATTTTCTTGAAGCCACAAATTGCATATGAAAAAATGATTGTACTGTAAAACCAACACTTAGGGCTCCTTATTCGCATACATATACTAGAGTTAGTCATGACACATAGGGATAGCTGATATCTTCGAATAAGCAAATGTTTAGGAGTATTAACAATAACGGTAACTTGATCTAGCTAGTTTTACTAGAGTTTACTCAATTACTTTGAAATCCCAAGTGTTAACATGTCTGATGTACGTAAGAACTCGAGATTACCATATCTCCTTTATCTAAGTGTTCATTTCCATTATATTAGTACACTCACCAAGTTGAACCGAGGCCCCCAATCCGAGCATGACAATATGCATTAAGTCTAAGGAGGAAATCAAATATTTTCCTATATTCTCATCAACTTTTATATTTCACGATAGCCAAATGAGATTTATACTACGGTGAATCTTCCCGAGCAAATATTATATAGGGTGTACCCTGTCTATTGTTAGTCCTAATATATAACCTTAAACATAGATGTGTTGTGTGTATGTCACACCTAGCTAGTGCCCTAGTGTTGTACGTACTCGGTACAACAAAATTAGAGGAGAATGAAGCAAAATAGTCATAGATTGTTAAAAGTAAGAGACAGAGTTTCTTCTTATACTTTCAGCTTTTGGCCTTTTTCTCTTGATATGTTCAGCACAAAAAGCCGCAGCTCATTTCGAGGCGACACGAGCACTTCCCCGGCGTTTCCTCCCACCAACCCACACACACTTTCTCTCTCCTCTGGATTCTCGTGAGGTATTCTTCCGATGATGCCCTCGTATGTTTACCAGAAATTCAAAGTTGTGTCCCTCTATTGCACCAAGTTCCAATAGTATAGCTATAGTAGGGCTACAAAGTTGTGGACGTATTTGATATTACTACTCTCATATAATATAATCTTCATTACAGACCTCTAACACTAAGTCCGCATTAAAACATCTACCATAGTATAATTTCATCACATAGTATGTCAAGTATGGATGGTAGCCTTGGCGCACCAGTTAAGGTGTTGTTGTGTGATCGATAGGGTTTAAATCTTATGATTAGCCTCTTGCCCAAAAAAAGTGACATAGGAAAGCTTGCCCTTATACACCCTTGTAGTGGTATCGGTCTACCTTTTTAATATGTCAGGCATTTTAACTTATAAAGGTCGTGGCGCCATGCAAAGGTACTAATAGTCTGACTTCGATTTTCGTCAAAATTGGAATTGCCGTTGTTGAGATGTTACTCACTTAACAACAAAACAAATAACTAATTGTAGTGTCGATTGGAATTTATAAATCTTATACTAATTATTTGGAGTTTAGAAAGTTCGTGCTCAATATACCCAAATTAAAGTTTGTTTTGTGCACCAAATCACATAAGATCTAGTAACTTCAATAATCTTGCTAAGGTAGAAGTAGATTCAGTAATTTCAGCACTATTTTATAAAACTCATAGAGATTGCAAAATCAAGAGTTAGCCACCCATCAATTGTAGTGCCATCTCAAAATCTTCAAAAAACTTGTACTAGGAATACATGCTTTGCTCTGTGCTACTATAGTTACAACCGAATGTTTTCCTTTGTGTATTGTTAGTCTATCTTTGTAATGTCATAAAATTAAAGTCATCGTCTTGTTGCTCTTGCTCTAGGTTCATATAAGCTAATTAAGTGTGTTTGAGAACTGTTTTAAGATCGGAATCACATATAGGACATTTTCAATCCGACTTAATTTTGCTTATATTTTCAGGGAGGTAAAAAAAACCGGAGTTTTATTATAAAAATTCACATATCGCTGGTTAATTAGCAACAAAATATCTATTTACCTCTCAGTTACAGATTTAATTACATATGTCACAGTAAAATGTAGTGCAAAGTCGATCTGATCTGCAAGTAAAGTAATAGTCAAAGTGAAGTTTCATGCAATTTGACAGTGATCAAAGCAGATCATTGGCGCGCATAGGTTGCAGAACACCACATCTCTTCCCTCCTCCCCTTCTGCCACGTGTCATCATTTTTTACGTCCATTTTTTTCAACTACAAAACCACAAATATTAAAAACTAAAAATCTAATTAATATAAGTTCAAATTATTCAAAAAGAATTATCCAAACGTCAAAAGGCAAAGACTAAAATTTAAATGCACAACTGCAAAATTTCTCTTCACAATTTCCCAAAACCAAAGAAATTATGAGAGATATTGGAGAAAAAAACAAGTTCATACAGAGTATATATAAGTTTTTAATTAACATTTTGTATTTGTATTACAAATTGTAGTCATTTTTATTCTTTTATAAGAAAAAAGGAAGAATGACACAAAGTTTATGTATTGGTTAATTGTGAAGAAGAAGAAAAGGGAAGCGAGAGAGAAGGAATGTTGCCTCCCCAAAGAGGTGCAGATCAGTCAAAGAACACTTCTTCTTCACGCTTTTTATAATATTCATTCCATTAAGATTTACATGCTTTACTTCTGCCTCCCTAGAATTTTCTGGTAAACTGTGCTTTTCAGTCACACCTCAGAGCTGGCAGGTGATTTCCTCTATACCTCCTTTTATCCTCTTCATTTCTTTATATATCCGAATAATATAATCAACTATAAGTATCGACTATAAAACGTTTATTCACTTGGTTGAACGCACATATATATTGTGATTGTTATGATTTTATGTTATGCAAAAACATAAAATTCAACTAAATAAATGTGTAGTAGGGGGTGTGTGTCACATAAAATGTCGACTGAAAGAACATGGAGTAATAATTTACTAATTGTGTGATATTTTGATTAGTTAGTGTATGTGTTCGACTTGTATACTTATGTGAGTAGATTATGAAAATTGGTAATAATAAAAGTTAAGTTTTTCATTGAAAAATACTCAGTATATTACTACGTAAATAAATCATAGATCTTATATTGTACTCAACTACTAGACTTTCTGATTATAGATTCAACAAGTAGATTAATAATGGGATTGCAAAATAGAATTATGTCAGTAGTATTCTGACACGGCGGATATTCAGAAACAGCAAATCCACCCTTATTCAATGGGTTCCTTTCTTTGGATTTTGCGGCGGATTTTATCATATGATACTTGATAGTAAATTAAAATTAAATTAAATTGTATGTAGTCTAATTAAATTAACTAAAGTCTTTGCATGCGTGATGTAGCATGCATGAACAACTATTCTTTCTTGTGTTGATTAAAAAGGGTACGTAGTCTCTGAGACCTGATCGAGCATTAATAAAAGCTATGTCAGCAAATCTAGCTTCTAAGCGTAAAGTGTATGTCTTTTTCCTTGATAGGCATTCTACCTATCGAAAAACAATCTTCTTTTTAGTCGAGAGACAGTATAGTGGTGTTGAACTCTTTCTCTTAATGAAATGTTGTGAACTTGATTTATACAATTTTAACTCTTTTTTTACGTATAAAATTGAAAATGTGTTATGTTACATACTTCCTATATAGGCTTTATCGATCCTATAACACAAGTCTTTAACGAATTGGTAAATTATCAGAATTTTGAACTACTCTGTAATTGCATATGATTTGAATTTGTTTTTGTGAATTTTGATCTTTTATGTCATCGAACATATGAATGATATTACTCGTACAAATGAGGGCAATTACCACCCGATTACTACATTAGCATGAAGGTGTGACAAGCACATAGATAGTTATGTATACTACTACGTACAACCCTTAAGCAAGTCCAAATAACATATATTTGAGTTTATGGTTGTAGTGGTCGATACATGCATTGGATTCTCATTTTTCAAGTTTTTTTTATTAATCAATTATAATGCTAAATATTCTAATGGTAAACTTTAATTAAAAATCTTACTATAGTTAATTAATCATGTTTTCACCTTTGACGATCTCGGATTCCGATTAATTCAGTCAACAGATTTCCAACTTGGGAAAACCAAAACAAAATCCTTTGAACTTTCTGAAAATCTCTCTTTGAATAATCCAATTATATACTACTATCTTAGAACAATTACTTTAAAATTTAAAGGGGTGAAGTGGTGAACAGTGCATGGTAAATTTTGAATAATAATAAAATGTTACTCTCCCTCTTATTTTTACAGTCCTTTCAATATTTAATATGTCGGAGTTATAATTTAATGTTAGATATTTATAAACATCCGTACGCACACATCTTTACTTTAATCCATGAAGAGCACTCGGGGATCTACAATTTTTCCTTTGATGTAGGTGCCTACATTCAAGAGATCTCCTAATGCCTATATGGTCCCTTATTAGTTAGATCTTATTCTTAATCTTCATTGTATTTCATCCAAGTATATTGATCGAGGATGATTTAATGTCATGCTATCTTATATCTTATATCTATATATAAAAGTGAGTTTAAGCGGTGTGGTGAAGACACTTGGCGAGTTTTTATTGGTTATAAAATTGCACATTTGTACATTGTATTTTAACCCTTACTAATATTGGTCAGATTCATCGTATTTCAATCTTTACCAACATATACATGTTCTAAGTACAATGTTGTTGAGAAATTACACGTACATCGTATTTAAACCCTTACCAATAAACCACCACAAGACATGCACTTAGGCTATAACTGAACTAGATAAATAGAAAGAAAGGTCAAATTCAGATTAAACGAACATCTATATAAACTATGAAGATGTAAATCATATTATGATATTAAAAACATAAAGTTAGCATATTGTACAATGAATTTGCTAAGTTTGAATATATCCACTCTAAATTTAATTTTCAGTTATCCACATTATATGGAGTACGTAGTACATAGTACATGAATAACTTTATACATGAATTTATGTAGTTTGAAGTATTCAAAGTACCTTTTTAATTGCATGAATGTATGTAGTTTGTGATATTCAAAGTATCTTTTTAATTGCACGAATGTATGTCGTTTGTGATATTCAAAGAACTTTTTTAATTGCATGAATGTATGTAGTTTGAGATATTCAAAGTATATGAATTAAAGTATACATGCACTACAAGTATAAACACATTAGTCTTACCCTCTCAAACTTACATTTTGTATTTCGTGTCTTTTGCAATTGCATAACAAACAAACTTTTGTATACTCTCATAAAATATATGTATCATATCAATTTACTTATTCTAACATGAAAAATATGGCACTTTTGTGACGAGCAGTTGATATTAGGTTAGTGTTTGAAAGAGAGGTATTTGTGTTAGTTATCGATTTCTGTTTGTTGTTTAAAATGATTAGTTGTGGTTTAATTTTTACTTAAACATGAATGCATTATATTATTCAATCAAAGTTTTTACTTATCAAAGTTTTCACTTAATACAATCATTCTTATGGTTGATTTAACATTATTGTTATAAAAAATTTCTAAATTACCCAAAATTTTTAGAATTAAATATAGAACCTTATCGTGCGAAGCACGAGATACTTTCTAGTCTATATATAAAAGTGAGTTTAAGCGGTGTGGTGAAGACACTTGGCGACTTTTTATTGGTTATAAACTTGCACATTTGTACATTGTATTTCAACCCTTACTAATATTGGTCAGGTTCATCGTATTTCAATCCTTACCAACATATACATGTTCTAAGTACAATGTTGTTGAGAAATTACACGTACATCGTATTTAAACCCTTACCAATAAACCATCACAAGACATGCACTTAGGCTATAACTGAACTAGATAAATAGAATGAAGGTCAAATTCAGATTAAACGAACATATATATAAACTATGAAGATATAAATCATATTATGATATTAATATTAGAAACATAAAGTTAGCATATAGTGCGATGAATTTTCTAAGTTTGAATATATCTACTTTAAATTTAATTTTCAGTTATCCACATTATATGGAGTACGCAGTACATAGTACATGAATAACTTTATACATGAATTTATGTAGTTTGAGATATTCAAAGTACCTTTTTAATTGCATGAATGTATGCAGTTTGTGATATTCAAAGTATATCTTTTTAATTGCATGAATGTATGTCGTTTGTGATATTCAAAGAACTTTTTTAATTGCATGAATGTATGTAGTTTGAGATATTCAAAGTATATGAATTAAAGTGTACATGCAATACAAGTATAAATACATTACTTTTACCCTGTCAAACTTACATTTTGTATTTCGTGTCTTTTGCAATTGCATAACAAACAAACTTTTGTACACTCTCATAAAATATATGTATCATATCAATTTACTTATTCTAGCATGAAAGTAATGCACTTTTGTGACGAGTAGTTGATATTAGGTTAGTGTTTGAAAGAGAGGTATTTGTGTTAGTTATCGTTTTCTATTTGTTGTTTAAAATAATTAGTTGTGGTTTAATTTTTACTTAAACATGAATGCATGCATTATATTATTCAATCAAAGTTTTTACTTATCAAAGTTTCCACTTAATACAATCATTCTTATGGTTGATTTAACATTATTGATGCCATTATTGTTATAAAGGGTGCAAAAAAAATTTCTAAATTACCCAAAATTTTAAGACTTAAATATAGAACCTTATCGTGCGAAGCACGAGATACTTTCTAGTATATGATATAGAAGGGTCATTGTTACTCGGACTCAGCTAGCTACAAGCTAAGTAACTGCTAGTGTTTCTTATTGATCGAAGTGTGAAACACCGTGTTTTGTATTGGTTTGAACTAGAATGATCAGTGATATAAAGACATATCATAACTTCTTTTACTAGCGCCATATTTGAGTAACAACTAATATAACACATGCTCTTTTATTGTTAACGATTTGATGTTTCTTAAATAGCAGCCGATAACGATTCAAATTAACGCAAGGAGTTGTGTAGTATGTGAACAGTAAATATAGAGACAGATCTTTTGAGTGTGAAGGTCGGTTACTTTGCGTAGACATTTGTTGAATGGCTGAGATAATAGGGTAAAAGACGAGAGATTAGAAAGAGGATTTGCATAGTGTGGGGATGCTGGGGTTTGGGGGGTCATTTATTACAAACAACGAGGTCGAGAGTTCCAACACTTCATCAAGTGGCTTTTTTTAATCTTAAATCAAACTAAGCTAGTTTTTTTACTAATGAGGAAGAATGGTCTTTCAAACACAAGATAAAAATACTTGTATAACAATGTAACGTATAATCTCTTTCTGATCTCACAGTAAAGGTTTTGAATGATCAGATTGAATCCAACTTATTTTTCTTTGAATAATTGTTTCGCAATTTGTTTGTGTCTTGCTGTTATGTTATTATATGACATATTATTCCGTAGTAAGTTACTTGGACTCAGTTCTACATATATATCCGATTGTAGTAATGGTGGAGCACTTTATAATTAGTGAGAGTGTTATGATCATTGATCTGAACAATCTTGTGTCTAATAGATGTAAGTTTATTAAGAGATAAATCTTCGAACATATACCTATTAAATAATGTATCAAATGTGGATAGGGTTACTTCCAAGTCTTGGAAGAGTAGTAGTGTATAGAAAGTGTTGGATTTTTGCAGTTGGAATTGCAGGTTTGTCTTAACTAGTACTGCAAATAACATCAGTAAGACACGAGTGTATGTGTATGTGTATGTCTCATAACACTTCTTATACTATAATAATAATAATATTAAGAATAAAATTCATTTGGATATATATACTAATGTATTTCTTTTATGCATGATCACACTTCCCCTCTTAAAAGAGAGATCAGAGCTTTGGAATGTGGAGTTGTAATGTTCACAACTTAGACCATCACAAAAAACAAAGAAATTAGCCCTACTATTACTTACTTATACTACTACAACAAGTATTGGTAAACCCTCTTCTTCATCAAACTTATCAACATTTTAATTTGATCTTCTATATGGATTTATGTGTTGGTCTCTTTCATCAATGTTAAGTAGCATGCATCTCTTTCAATACTTCTCTTTTCCCTCTCCCTCTCTCTCCACCCTCTCTCTCTCTCTCCCTTACTCATCTTGTCTTGGAGAGAGAGTGTGAAAGTGAGAGGAGAGGTTTGTAGGTGCAAACCCTAATTTTATGTTGTGTAAGTCTTTTATTATTCGAGAGTACCTGATCAAATCATTTTGGGACTAAGGCTTTGTTGGTGACTATGTTGTTTGGTTCTTGTGTTTTGGTAAGTCCATGTATATATGGCTTGCTTAATTTGTGTTTTGGTGTATGTAGGAGGGTTTTGCTGATGTTACAAATCAACAAGGCTATATAATTACTGTATAAAGGAATAATGAGCCCAATGAATTCAAATAACTGGCTGTCTTTCCCACTCTCTCCCACACAATCTTCAATTCCTCAACATCTTCAAGATACAAATTCAGAACCTCATCAACATTTCTCTCTTGGCCTTGCTGATCAAATGGACAACCCTTTTGGCCAAGCTCAAGGTAATTTTAATTTCGAATTCAGTACCACTCGATAACGCTATCTCATTTTCCGTATACTTATCTACCATGAATCATGGTATATGTGTATGCTCAGATGTTGTTTAAACGCCGTCTGAGCATACCACCTAGTAACACTATCTCATTTTCCGAATATTGTAGAGTGGAACTTGCTCAGCTCACATGGTGGAGACGAAGTCCCAAAGATAGCTGATTTCCTTGGAGTAGGAAAATCGGAGAGCCACCACTCATCTGATCTCTCAGCCTTCAATGACATAACCCAAGGAAACGAATCGGATTATCTCTTCTCCGGTAACGGTCTACTAGCCGTACAAAATACCGTGGCAAGTAACGGTAATAACGGCTATGATTTCCAAGAGAACTCCAATAGCTTGCAATCACTCACATTGTCAATGGGAAGTAGTGGAAAACAACAAGAACTTTCAAGTACTAATACTACTAATTGTGAGAGTGGTGATAACACTAGCACGGCTAGTGTCGCAGCCTCTACCGCTACTGATGTCACGACCGCGATAACCCCGGTTGTTGAGGCCACGCCTAGGCGGACTTTGGACACTTTTGGACAGAGAACTTCCATCTATAGAGGTGTAACAAGGTAATTTTTGTCAATATAATTTGATTGTTTAATTTCATTAATCTATGTATGTCATTTCTCTTACAAGATAGTCGAGTATAAATATATGATTTGTACGTACATGAGATGTTATTGTGTTAGAAGCGAGGGTGGTCAACTAGAGTGATCACCCTCGTCCAACATGTCTATGACATGAAGTGTAAACGTAATTTTAGGGATTATGTCAAGAGTTCGTCTATTGAAAATTCGTGATTTTTCGTGGTCGAACTTGGTGATCTAATTAGAGGATGTGTGTGTGTGTATATGCAGGCATAGATGGACAGGGAGGTATGAAGCTCATCTCTGGGATAATAGTTGTAGAAGAGAAGGACAGTCAAGGAAGGGTCGTCAAGGTCACATTTTCTCTCTTTGTTTATAAGTTTCACAAGGCTTGTGTTTTAAGTCATAAATATTGAAGTTTATTGACTTTTGCTCACTCTTTATTCTTTGTGCATGTTGGATTATCATTTGCTCGATCGTATTATGCAGTTTATCTTGGTAAGTCTTTCGACTGAAGAAACTTATATCTTTCTATTGTTGGCACTATTTATTTGATCCCTTATAAGGAAAGTACGATAGTGTCACCTTATTTCAATTGTGATGAAACAACTACAATGTTACTTGACGTATGTAATGACTTTTAAATTCCGACAATAATAAAAAACAGGAGGATATGATAAGGAAGACAAGGCTGCTAGGTCGTATGATTTAGCTGCAATCAAGTACTGGGGCACTTCAACTACAACCAACTTTCCAGTTGAGTTTCTTCTTAATTTTCTTCTTGCATTGCATGCTCTTATACAACTTACTCTTCTCCTTCTGAATTTTTACGATTGGTCTGATAGATATGTGAGGTAAATTCAAACAAAACGTTTACTATTCATAGAAATAGATGGCTGATATTATTATTACGACTCTGAAATTATTATCTAGAGCTCATATGTTATCGCTCTTGGTGACCGACAATAGATAAGTAACTACGAGAAAGAAGTCGAGGAAATGAAACACATGACTAGACAAGAGTTTGTTGCATCCATCCGAAGGTAAATGCACTCATCAATACCGACCTTGATACTCAAATTATTACACCAACATATATAATTTGAATAACAAATAACATAAAGTTTGATGAATTTTCAGGAAAAGCAGTGGATTTTCTAGAGGTGCGTCCATATACCGGGGTGTAACAAGGCACCACCAGCATGGGAGGTGGCAAGCCAGGATCGGCCGAGTTGCCGGAAACAAAGACCTCTACTTGGGCACATTCAGTAAGTTCTACACTTACTAACTAAACTTTCTACGTGTATATAAGGAGGGTCAAATGTACGCAACTTTATCTCTATACATCTGAAATTTTACTTCGGTGTAAATAGAACCGACTGTTACTTTACAAGTTCACAATAGTTCTAAACTACGAGATTTTAGTGAGTCACTTTGCTTTATTCTATGGTTTTCCTACAGGCACGGAAGAGGAGGCTGCGGAAGCATATGATATAGCAGCCATCAAATTCAGAGGGCTCAACGCAGTGACCAACTTCGACATGAGCCGGTACGACGTGAAGGCCATCTTAGAGAGCAACACACTTCCCATAGGCGGAGGAGCTGCAAAGCGTCTAAAAGAAGCTCAAGCTTTGGAATCTTCTAGGAAAAGGGAAGAGATGATTGCCCTAAGCAATAGTACATTCCAATATGGTAGTGGTTCAACCTCGGCTCGATACGGGGCCCACGCTAGTGGGTACCCTCTACTCCCATTTCATCAAGATCACCAAGCGCAACCTTTATTAACCCTACAGAATAACCATGGTCAAGACACAAACACGACCTCGAACAACAACAACAACATTACCCTATCACATTACTCACAAGAGGCCCAATTCCTTCAATTGTACCAACAATCAAGCTACTCAAACCCTAGTATGTACAATAGTTACCTCCAAACGAACCCGGGCTTGCTACACGGGCTTATGAGCATGGGCTCGAACTCTTCCGGTGTCATCGACGCCAACACTAATAATGGGAGCTCCAGTGGGAGTTACAGTGGTGGTGGGGCCTACATGCATGGGTCCGGGATCAATGCAATGGGGACCACTTCCACTACGAGCAACGGCGTTGGAGGTGATCCGGAGCCGCTGGCGATGGTGAAGGTGGACTATGATATGCCGTCTGATGGCGGTGGAGGTGGTGGGACCTACGGTGGGTGGTCGTCGGAGTCTGTTCAAGGTCCAAATAGTGGTGTCTTTGCTATGTGGAATGAGGGATAATTGCGTGCATGGGAATTGAAGTGTTTGCATGCATGAGAGGAAAAATTAATTAAGTGGGATTAAATTTTAATTATGTTTTTTTTTTTTTTGTCATTTTCTTGTGTTTTTTCAACCGGATGAATCATATTAGTTTATATGATCAATGGAGAAGATAATCTTGAGCAAAAAAAAATGTTGTTCTTCACTTCCATGTCTTCGTTAAAAATTGCATGCATGCTTGACCAATTTCGTATGTAGAAGTATATTTAATTAAGAAAAAACTTATAATCTTTTTTTTTTCAAATATAGAGAAGTTTTCTTCATCAAAAACTTTTTTATGCACCAAAAACTTATAACTTTAATTACAATCAGAATTATCCTATTTACGACTAAATATATGAGTGTTAAAAGATAAACATGTGTGTTGTCATTCTCGAATTCTTATCGCAGTTTTAAAGTTCCGCTATTGTGTATCTTAATTAGATAATGGAGTAATTCTATTCTAGTCGTAGTAACTAAACATTTTCATACATGCACTCATTTCGCATGCTGGAAAGACTTCACAGTTAAAGTGTGCTTGTTGTCGAGTAATTTCTGACCAAGCGAAATGTTATCGAGAAGTGTAGATTCGAGTTTAAAATGTGCTTAGTCAGTTTAGCCGAATTAAACCGGAGAACATTGTTACGTTAGATGTGTTCATGTGTACTTTATGTGTCTTAATCTTGATCATACGGGTTACTTCATGTGTCGGGTTCTCGGGTACATACATCGACTCAAAACAATGTTCCTGAAGCCCATTAATTCGGCCCGGCCCAACTGTTTTGACCAACACGGTGGTGTGTTAGACTGTTAATTGGACTGGGTGGGCCACTATCCGGGTGGTCTACGCGTAAAAAGGAAGCTTTCAATGAATGGGCTCGGGCCCTAACTCTTGGAATCTTCCTGGAGTCGACCCGAATGACGACTACAACCCTCTCTCGGACTTGTCTGCAAAACCCACCATTTCTCCAAATTGCACAACATGTGCAAATTGTGCGATGTCAAACACAAAAGAAACTAGACTAATATTATTTGTCTTTTTCAATAAATTAATGACTTTGGAGTGCTTATCTAATGGTGGATCTACTAACTTATTATTATATAGTTTTTTCTTCGGATATCAAATCTAGTAGGAGACACTGAAAAATGACCTTATCACACACGGTAATAAATTAATAATTCACTTCTTTATTTTCAGGTCGGGCGAGTGGTAGCTCAACCAAGTAATTCAACACATTATCCTGAAGTAACTAATTATCGTAATTCAGAGAAAAAAAAGTTAACATATGTGTCAAAATATCAGGCTAGTTGGGCTAGTTGACCGTAACAACTAGTAGCGTCACCTCTACACTAATCGCATTCTTTGACCTTCGAAACGCACTATTAAAGGTCTTAAAATTGTAATCGCATATTATAATGATCTTTAATTTTTGTAATTGGTGTTTATACAAATGAGATATGCAACTACCAATTAATGACATAATTGTCATCATGTTGTCCAACAACAGAACCACTAACCCAACTCCTAGCGTATAGAATAAAGGGGTGTTGTGGGAAGACGAATATAGAGATGCGAATGGTGAAAATACTTTAGGAGAATAAAATTACGGTCACATAAGTGGACATATACTCCTATTGAATATTGTAAATTCCGTGTATGGTCTAGCCCACCAAACGAGTAATGATAATGACGTAGTATCATAGAACTTTACCTTTATGTTCTTATAAAGTTTGTAAAGATTAATTTGGAAATGTAATAAATTATAGGGGTCGAATTCTTGATCACCATGATGAACGAATATCACAAATTATCACTTCGTACTATAGATAACAAGTTTACCTTTTATCCTTGATTTAAGCAGTAGTGTTCGTTGTGCATACATCGTATGTATTTAGTTTGTTTCGGTTTATTACTATTTTTCAGTGGTTACAGTGATCAATTTCAATTAATGCTCATTAACAACATCAAAATTATAATCGCCCTCAAGTCTCGATACTCCCACAGACCGCAGTCCTGCCTATACATATACGTATGAGCGTATTTGTGCAAAATAAAAGGGTGTTTTGATCGATCCGAGTGAACGTAACCTCATATATTGCGTTAATCGAGTCAAAATGAGAAGAATAATCCAGAGGGGAACAAGCTATTATTTACTATAGTAGAATATGATCGCTCTCAAGTCTCAATACTCTCGTAGTCCTACCTATACGTTTACGTATGAGCGCATTTGTACAAAACAAAATTTGTTTCTGATTGACCCTAAGTGAACATAGCGTCAGATATTGCGTTAATTGAGAGATGGGAACGGGCTATTATTTCACAATACATGAACATAGCTTGTGGTTTTACATCTGCCAAAACTCGATAGCCGTTGTAAAATCACTCTAGTAATAACCATGTACAGTTCTCCGTTACTGTAATATAAACGAGATCCAATTGACAAGTGTGATAGATTCGGAAGCAGAAATGAAAAGAGGAAGGGGAATAACAAAGTAGCTAGGTACAGTAAAGATTACCCAATGTACGTAGGATATAGGATTCCAGATATCACCCAGCACGCCAAGGGCCCCTTCTTACTACGCTTATCAGGCAACTACACATTTTTCATTTCATTTCTCAATCTCTCTCCCTACTTTTGTGGTCCATTTGCATTCATTGCCAATTTGCCTTCCATCATTTTCATTTTAGAAAAACAAAAAAGGACAAATTATGTACTCCAACATAAACACAAATACAACTAGTAATCTCCTCCAAATTAATTAACAACCTTAACAAATAGAAACACAAATCGCTAACATTTTGGAGACGATGATTTGACTTTTAACTAAATTGAAATTGATCAATATTTCTAAGAACTTGATCGGTTTGTTTGTGCAGTGTGGATCTTCTGTCTTATTTTGTATCCTATTAAACATGTCAGATTAGTCAGATGATACGATCTTGCAAAATGGGATACGAAGTACGATAAAAAAATTTGGAATGGTTTACTTCAAAAAAAAAAAATTAGGAAGGGTGATTGATGGACCATTGAAAGCTCTTGAAAAACATTAAAATAGGTGAATGATACAAAGACGATGGCCAATCAAGTTGGTACAACAGCAATGGTTGTAGAAAATTCACGGCACCCAATCCTTCTCATCTCTTTCCCAAAATACCCTTATCTTTCCAGCTTTTCTCCAGCTTTGATTTTCCCTTTCTTTTAACTCCCTATATCTAAAAGGGGAAACCCCCACATGAAGGAAAGGTCTTATTCTGTCAATCTTAGCTTTGATTTACTTCGTTGTAAATATTTAGTTTTGTATTTTAAGATAAAACAAGTCCATTTCTTAACATTTCAAATTATACTTTCACAGTTTACTCTTTGGATTTCAAATTGAACAAATATGGTCGTTGTATAATTGAATAATACGAGTAGTAATAATCAAAAAAATTACGAACTATCTAATGTAATATGAACAAAACAACATTTCAAAGAAAATACGCTTGTTCTTTTAGAGTTTTGAATTAAATGAATGTGAATACACCTAATCACCAAAAACGTACGCACCCAGCAATCATGCATTCACGCATGAGCGTTGTCTCAATTAACATCAAGGAAATTTTACATGTATTAATATACTAATACTTCATCCGTCTCATCTGATTTTTTACATTTTATTCGAATGTACTCACATCTATCTTTCATGTAGGCATTGTCGTAATCACGCGTACATAAATCCTCAAGTGGTCAATTTGGTTTAAACCAGAAGGAGCCAGCCAGGGAGGACACACAATTACAAACACGTGAGTCATTATACTGAAGTCATACTCCATATGATATGAGTATATGACCAATTTGGTCATTTACATCATTTTACATCATCATCAAGTTATGGGAGCTACCAAATAAAATTGTGGTGCTCCGATTTCCAAGACGAGCACCTACTATTAATTAAAATTAAACATTTTCTTTACAAAACAAAAAAAAATCAATCAATTAATTTCTTAATTTAATTTCCATTTCAAATTTAATTTAATAATAATAACAACAACATTCATAGTATAGTATCAATCCTCTCCATCATTTTCCCTTTCCCATTTGCCGACCTTTGATTATTTTACCCCCCTCTTTCCCTCTCTCCTCTCTCTTCCTTCCTACTTTATACGCATACTTGTTTTCCTCCCCTCCCCCATTTCTCTCTCCCTCCACACAAAAATAATACCACATCTCTCTCTGATCCTTTTTTCCTCCTCTCTCAAACAACAACATAACCCAACCCCAGAAAGAAATCTTCTCAAAGAAGATTCATTCCCATTTTCATTCATAGTAATCATACGGGACAAGAGAAGTCATGGCGCAGAACAGAGAGAAAGATGAGACCTTGGAGCTCAAAGTTCCTACAGAATCCCCCCTTTCTCTCTCCTGCCCGGAAAACAGCTGCAAAAACCTCCCTTCTGCAGCTCCCGCCACGACGTCGTCCTCATCATCGGGCTGCGGATCCGTCGGGCCCGGTATTGGGCCCGACCCGGCCCGGGTAGATCGAGGTGCGCAGGGGGCGAGGCCCAGATCGGGGGAGGGGGAGGCGCGTGACCAGCCCGGCCCGGCCCAGGTTGTGGAGGAGAGGAAGAGGACGGCGACGGAGGAGGCGGGACCCGGTGGGGAGACGGCGAAGAGGGTGGTCAACAGGTGTTCGGGCTGCAGGAAACGGGTCGGGCTTACCGGGTTTCGGTGCAGGTGCGGGGATCTGTTCTGTGCAGAGCATAGGTACTCGGATCGCCATGAATGTTCCTACGATTACAAGACAGCGGGTCGGGCCGCCATAGCCCGGGAGAATCCCGTCGTACGGGCCGCCAAGATCCTCAAAGTTTAAAACTTTTTTTTTTATTTCTAAAAATGAACGGGGGAAAAAATTGTACGGGCTCAGGCTTATCGGGCCGGTAACCCGGCCCAACCCGGCCCGGGTTTAGTTTGGTGGAGGGTCGGGTGGATGGCGATGGTGGGTAAAGGTGTTGAATGATTATTGGGTAGGAAGGGATGAGGTGAGGGGGATGAGATGTGGATGGATGTGGGGGTATTATTGTCTTTTTACTTGGAAAAATGTATTGTGAGACTTTTGAGAATTTTCTTCTCTTTTTTTTTTTCTTGATTGTACTATTATATTGTTATTATTATTAGTTCTTTGTTTTTTTGTGCATTTTGCGCAAAAGAAGAAGAAATAACTTAAAACAAGTAATTTTTTTTTTCTCTTATAGTGATTTATCGAACAACTAGTTTGAGTTAAAACTCATGTTGTACTACTAGTACTTTGTAAATTTCCGAGTGCCGGATCATTGATTATTTATTAACTTATTTTTAGCGTAAAGATTTGTGTAATCGGTATGTTAATTAGACTGTCAAAGCTTATACCTCGAGTTCTTAAATAACAAACGAAAAATTAGTCCTGTTTCATGATGTTCTTTATGCTTCGTTTGATTATTTTGTATCAATTCAAACAAAATGTAAAGAATCGAAGAAAATATTAGGAATAGTTCTTTCATCGTTATGGTTTGGACGAGACGTAATGGAGAAAATAATATTCGTACAAGATATTTAAGCAGTATTATAATGCAGTTATTGGTCCTGATAGAAGGCTGACAATAGCCATTTATAATGGATCATGAGATGTTCATTTTTAGTGCGTGTTTGTTACATAACTATGCTTCCGTCTATATAATTGTAGTTTACACCAAAGAGTACGTATGACCTGGAATAGCCTACGCAATTAAGGGCTTGTCTATCTGGTCGAAATTTCTCCTATGCTCCTGTTAAATTTTATGATTTTATGATTTTATGACATTACACGTCTATTAGTCGATCTAACGAACATTATAGGAGACATCCCTTCGTTCAAGTCTTGTGGGTGTCGAGTGAGACATGTGGACATCCGAGTTTAACCGTAGAATTACTCGTATTATGATTTGCATGGTAAGATAAAACGAATGTATATTTTGAAGCTAATAGAGTATGAAGTTTGGTTTCGAAGGGAAGACGCGAAACACCTATCACCGTACGTAGTGGAGTAGTTGGATGCTGAAGAATTATTATGATTAACATAATTAAACTAAAGAAGAGGAATAAAGAGTAGCGAAATTAAGTAAAGATGAAATGAATAGGTCGACATAGAGTTGATTTACACCTAGCCAATTATGTATCCCAAGTTCGTATATATCAATATATGATCCTCTTAATTGGAGTAGAAGAAACCATGCCTTTATATTAACAATGTCTTTCTCGTTCTTTTCATTTCTAGTTTTTACCTTGTCTGTTTTTTTGCCGTTTCTAGTGTAATTTGTACTTTTCACATTCTTTTTTTTTTTGTAAAGATTTTGATTTGAATATACGAGACCATCAATTCAAACCAAAATTTAACAAATGCCAAAAACACATGACGTACGATCACTTTCATTATGTTTTCTCGAGAAAAAAAGATCCCGTAATTGAGAAATGAATAGTACGCAATGTCGTTATAATATTTATGATCACTTGATCAGAGTTCGAAACTCATATCGATGAAAATTATGGGACGACATTATGAGAGCCTATGGTCTGTTGGTCGCAAAAACGAAATTTTAACCCGAAAAACAAATCAAAATAATTGAATTCGGCTAACTACAGTATATATATTCTCTTGTTGTCAAAAAAAAAAAAAAAAAATTCGGCTAACTACTGCTAAATAATGGTGCGGCTCATGCATGCTGTGTCACGGACTATATCTTTGGTTCAGACCGGCGGTCTGCGTTACCTCTTCGAAATTTCCAAAGGTTCACATGTTTTTTCTCTTTTCATTTTTTAAAAGAGGTTACACTTTTTTACTCGAAAAACAGAGATTAGTCACTATCTAAGTAAGCCATCGAGTTTGACGTACATGTACATACAGCTTGGGAGATATCAAGATCTCATTCACTCGTTTTTTTTACAACGTACGTAATAATCAATGGTTTCACTGTGCTTTTCCTGGCCAAACAAAACGTGTTGGAGGGCAATAGGGCATCCGCATGTACGACTACGAGGGGATGGATAAAATCATAAAACTATTGGGATTATTTTTTTAGGCAAGAAGTACGTGCTAAATAGGGTCATTGTTGAGATTTCGACTTTTCTACCGAAACCTGTTATTCGATAGTATTTAACAAAAATAGACAATGTGAAAGTTGGTGGAATTTCACATGCGGATTAGACTCATTCGAGTATATGCTACCACAATGAACAATAAGCTAATGTATCACTTATCAATTATGAAAATCGCTCAAGTAATTTGATCGGAAACTCGTTTTCGGCCCCGTAATTGTTAGCTTATGAGCGTGAGTGTATGACCCGACCTTGTTGCACGAGAATCAACAATAGGCCACTGATTTGGAGAATCTGAAGCCCATGGGCTCGATGGAACCTAATCTGTAAGGTCACAAGTAGGCCATTTAGTATAGAGAAGCCCGAACATCGAATCTAGGTCCAACGACTACATCAACGAGCACGTCACACAAATATATTTCATATACAATTTGTTAGTCAGTTTTACCAATATTCAGCTTCATCATAACCGAATTCTTCTATCAAACGCGGTGTTCAGATAGTGTGTAACAAAAAATCCTAATATTTGATGCAACGAAGTGACATTTATAAAGTTTAAACCCGTCTTCGGCCCTTTTCCGCCAAACGTGGCGTTCGATTTCCAGTCCCTCCTAATAGTAACCGGAACTTAGCATACAATGGTCCAGTCCAAACTAAAATTAACAATTGGACTTTTATGATAGAGTGGACAAGCTTATTAATTTGGGCCGGGCTCAAATCTGTTTCCGGTTACAAAGCTTGTTTGTAGCATTGCTCCGTTGAGCCTTCACATTGAAGCAAACAAAATCTTGATTGGCGGATCTATGAAAGAAAGCTCTGGGTTTGGGTCCGCCCAATTAAATTATCCTCTCGTTGAACGCATTGGCCTTTCTATGTGAAGTCTAGATTGATAATTTGGGCTTATGTAGTGATCCTAAATTTTTCATACGCGTCGTCACGAGTGGACTATATACCGATCCATAGACTTGCGCTTGACTTGCAGTTGACTGAGAAGAGGGTCACGAGGATTTGAACTTGGTACTGTGCTTGGGCAAAACATTACAATGAAGGAAAAAATGTCGGCCGTGGGTGAATTCTCCACCCTTCTCTCTTCTTCTTCCTATAATGTTGCGTCGTAGAAGAATTCCGGGGCTGGCTACTGAATACCACATTAAATAATCGACTTAACCAAAGATCTAAACTGAATTTTCGAACCCATATAATACTTTCACTTTGATATAATCTCAAAGAAGACTTGCTTGTACCTATTTGGCTACAATATTGTACATAAGTGGGTGACCATAGAAAGCAATAGGACCTCTGTTCAGTGTCACGATTCATTAATAAGCAAAACTAAATGATGACACTATTCTTCACCATACAACATACGGAGCATCACCATGATTTATACTCGTACTGTGTACTACTATACTATAAGCTCATTACGGAGTACTTGCAATCTCACAAATAAACATAAAGTATTATTTCGCAATATACGGCCGAATACAGTAGAATTCATAACGATAATGAGCAATTATTTGCAATGATACTACACTTGAAATCTCAAATAAAAGGAGATTTTGAAGATATAAAAGCAACTCACATATATTTCTGAATAAAAGTAGAAAAAATCTGACACTGAAAATTGATGCGTTATAAAAATTCATGTCCATTATAGAATAATAAGAAACAAAAAGTTAAAATTTTATTTGTGGAGGAGCGTGTGACAAACTGACACAATATAAATGATGAACATGAATGTGCAATAAGATTACGAATTGAATTCTGCCAAAAAAAATAAAATTGAAGATTGGATGCCAGAAAATGGGCACTTCATACCCAAAATTCAGCTTTTTTTTTGTAAGGTTGAAAGTTACAAATCGAACGTAACAGCGCATCTATTATCAGTAACATTTTGGTGTATATAGTTATCATTTCTACGGCCCCAACAATTTTTCCTTTTACGGTACTCTGTCACTAGAGCATGGAAATATGTAATACGTGAAGATGACGCATTTGCATATACACATCTGAAATCTGTATGCATGGAGTGTACTGTAACTGTGTAATTGCTTGTGTAAGTGTATCATTTCTCGTGTAATACACACTTACACAGTGTGTCATCGTGCGTATATTATCATGGTGTCATGTTGACCCCTTAGTAAGTAGTGTCAATAAGCGTGACATACATAGGTTTGGATATCTTTTAATTGATTTAGAAACCAAATAAGTCGGAATTTGGATCCACACAAGGAGAATGGGAGATCGAGTATAATTTAGGCTTCAAAATAGCTTGAGAAAATTAATCGGCTACTATGACTCTATGAGTCTAGATTACATTCTTTTTAAGGGAGAACAATGAATTGAACACATTGCCTTTAATAACACGGTATTGTGAATTTTTTCGGATAAATAACATGAGGGAAATTATTCATTTATGTAAAGGCGTAAATACGACGTTCGAAAATTTGTTTACAAAAACCCATGCATTAAGAATTTACTATTGCTAAGAAGTTAGAATTGAGATGAGGTGAGCTTGTATAATATAAGGTCTCGTGTGGTTTGCCCACTTTGTCACGCGTGTATGTACTAAAGAAAGAAATGACAAGAAACTTTACGATATATTTGTCTTGTAGTTTTATGTGGTGAGTGACTTGATAAGTAAAAAGGATCGGAGATAAGATCATTGATCATCAATCACTTTGATGTTTAAGAATTAAGTTTGGGGAAGAGGTGATCATGACCTTCTATTGCTATGGAGAGGTTAGCTTAAAATGGTACTTAACCTCTACTTAAGGTCATGTTGAGTCACTTAATAACCCCTTCAAATTAAACCCTCTTAATTATAGGCTTGGTGCATTAACCATTAACATTAATTAACTATTAAAAAAAAGTTTGTAACTTAAAATGTATTGGTGTTGTTCAATTAAAAGTGATGATCACCTAATGAGAATCTAAGCTTTATTATTTTGTTACTTGTGAGTTGTGTGATGAACAAGCTAAGGTAGAATTTGGTGTTCAACTAAAAAGTGATCATCACCTAATACTACTACTAATAGTGACATAGTATCATCTGGTGGTAACGATAAATGAGAATACTTTGTTTCACTGTTTTCACTTACTTAAATCTTCGATCTTGGTGAATAATGCTTAACATTGTAATTTAAGCTCGGATTCAAAATCGATCGATTCCTATTAGATCGACCGTTAAAGGATTCTGTAATAATACATATAATCTTGAGCTGCTGATTGGAGAACTAACTTGATACGTAGCAACTTCATTATTAAGCTAGCTGATAGCTTAATTTTTTGCTAATGACCCCAATCTGTACATGTATAGACACTAGTCTCTTTGGACTACTTTGAGTGATTGATTAAAAGGATTAATAAGTTTATAATCAGGAATTAATATATGATGGCCGACAAGGGCATAATGAAAGTATAGAGAACTTTTTATTCACTTAAAGCTTAATCGAATTAAAATTTGGGGAATATAATATATGGTTGATTTATATAGTCTCACCTCACTTTTCACTTTCAATAACTTAGGTGGAAACTCACAATTTCTCCCACCAAATGATGGCAGACAAGAACACATTTTATCAAAGTTTGAATTTTGGGTTAAATTCTTACTTTTTAAGTGTTTCCCCGTGGGGCTATCATGTTTCCAAGCTTAGAAGTGAGCCAAAAAGAGAGCACACACATCACTGTACGTACTACATGTACATCATATATATTTGCACAACACAATTCAATAAGAATCTTTTACAAAATGAAAAATTTCATAAGCGAAATTCAAGAATTGGAGATGCAATTATTCACTAAAAAAATCAAATTATATACTATATAGTATCGTTTTAAATCAAATTAAACGAATATATATAGAATTCATAAATTATCGATCATAAAATAACAGCTAGCATTTCGTGGTGACTGATGAACAAAGCACCAAGGAACAATACGCAGTATATATAAGCATTGTCAACTTTTGGGTTCACAATTTTGGAGTAAATGGAACGACCACCCAAAGCATAAGATCGATCAATTAATATTATGCGAATCTAATCTAATACTATATATTAAAACCTGAAACCAAGTCTTTCCTACGACGACACTTGGCATACATTAATTGGATAGAACATAAAAATAACATTAAATACAATTATCGGTTAGGATATGGTAATAAATTATCATACATTAATTGGATAGAACATAAAAATAGCATTAAACTCAATTATCGGTTAAGATATGGTAATAAATTATTATGGAGTAATATAGTACTCCCTCCATGCCAAAATATATGACGTTTTCAAGTTACGAGGCAAGTTTTGACTTTCAATTTTATGAAAAAATATCTTGTCAAAAATTATAAAAATTATACCATTGGATTCGTTATGAAATATAGTTTCACATGATCATAATTTCATAATTTTTACCCTTATATTTTGAGAGATATCGAAGTGTAAAGAAGTGTCTCGTAACTCGAAAACGTCATATATTTTGAAATGGAGGGATTATTAGTTAATTTAGGAAAATAATCATTATGGTAATTTATTGGAACAATGATAAGGTAACATTTTTTTTATAAAACGTGTATAAACAATATAAATATATAACCCAGGCGTGGCACGGGTATGCAAACTATGAGTATGACAATTAAAACCAGTATGTTAATAATTAATCTTCACTCCATCTATTAGTAATTAGACTAATCTAAAGCGTGAATATATAATGGATTATAATTAAGTCTACGCCACTCAGCTTATGCCCACGGACAGTCGACGATTAGAAATTTAGAATCGTAAACTATACACACAAAATGAACATCGTTACATTTATTTCGTTCTCATCAAACTAATAAGTGATAATCACAAGTCAACTAAAATGCAACGAAACAAGTCAAAATCAGACCATCTAATATATACATATCGTGGGCGGAGAATCGCAGCTATAATTAAAGATCTTGTTTTTGGGTGAGAAAAAGACCCACATATTTAAGTATCATCCTCATCATGTCGCTCCATATATAATGAATTACTAAGGCTTATGACTTACGAACTATTATTAGCTAATTTTATTGATGATATTGAAACTTTATAGTTTCATCGGCGAAATGTCCCTTTACTAGAACATGTGTGTGGAGGTAACCTGATGTACACGATGCAATCATCATGCATACATAGTTGTGTAATCAAAGTAATTATACTTGATCATAATTAGTTTGGTACGTGCGTGTTATAGAATTTATTCAATGTTCTCACCAACTTAGTTAATTAATTCAAAACTATGGGAACAATTCCTAATGCCTAGTTAAGAGCCAGATTTTATTTTCGGTTGACTCGAATTTTAGTCCGTCTCGAGTTGGTCTTTGGTGTAATAATCATCACTTGATGCATGTTAGCTTATATTGAACTCAATTTTATCGGGTTTAGTTACATATGGATCGAATAATTTGCTAATTAAACTTAATTAATTAGCGATATGCATACGTTAAGCAATAACATACACATTAGAAGGGAAAAATGCGTGCATCAGTGCATGGTTGGGTATTGGGTAAGTGAGAAAAAAGCATCACGTGATTAACAAGGTGAGCTTATAATAGTGTTAGGGGTGATTGAATTTACTCAAAGTTAATTTTAAAATATTATGTTAGGGGAATCATGTCAAGGAAAATACAGACAAAATTAAAGTAATGCCTAGTAACAAAACATTAATCTATCACAAAAGGTTAATAAAGACTAGTATATGTAGGGGTTATTACTTATTAGTGCTTTCATTGAAAGCTAGAAAGAAAGAAAAAAAGGCTAAAGAAGAACATCATTCTATTCGCATATTTTTATGGGAAAAAAAGAATGTTCAATAACTTGCTCTCGTAGCTCAGTTGGTTAGAGCACCCGTTTAGTAAGCGGGAGGTCTTGAGTTCGACTCTCAACGAGAGCATAACATTTTATTTCATTTTGTTTCGCGGCTTCCTACCAATATTTTGTAATTTTTTATTTAGTATAATACGGAGTATACAACAACTTTTTTTTTTTTTTTTGGTAACGAAGAAGCCTTTATTCATCCATATACGGAAAACAAAGACAAAGCTTACAACAACATTTTTGGTATAATGAAACCGCTAACAATCTTTCCATCTTTTATTCTCTTCTCGTATACGAGTATTAATATAATCACTAACGACACTAAGTTGTGACGACATTTGCATGTACATATATACTAGATATACACTATTGGAAAGGAACACTTGTACTACGTTTGTACATAAGTAAATCTTAGCTTGTTGATGACTCAATCTACTTCATTCTGCGCATACGTTTAGTACTTAAGTCATCAAATAATGATCAAATTAATCATGGCACTGGCTAGAATAAAACTTAATTAAGTTGAATTTTTTGGACTAAAACTTCACTGAATTATGCATCCGTGGGTTTAATTAATACGAAATCGAGGGGTTTGATCGACGAAGATAGGAAGAACCTGACATTAGCGCGCCAAGCAGATCACCAACTCTATTAGCTAGGAAGAGTATTATTGACTTCACTTGATTAATAATTCTAACTGTTTTTGTACCTTCAAACTAATCCACACTTATTAATCCCTTAATTACAACCATCCCAAACAAAATCCAGCTTACAACACCTCTTAGATTCTGCACTTTTTGACATTTTGAGCAGTTGGAAAAGGGCTTAATTTTAATTTATGATAATCTAATTACGACTTTACGGAATATATATATCTCTATCTTTCTTCCTTTTTTGACGAAGTTTCGATCCCCCTATATAAAAGTTAATTATATTATAAAATGTTTTCTCGTGGATAGTTATTGTATACAAGATCGAGTAAAAATTTTATCAATAAAAATGAACCGATCGATAATAATAATACATACTCTTATACATTTGTTTATCGTTATTAGTTTTAAAGACAATTTCTCAAATTTTGTGATGATATAGTGATATTTATAACAAATCATCAAGCTTAACCACGTAGACAGTCTTTAGCTAACATATATCAGAGCATGTGACCTGGAGTATAAATTTTTGTCTGACCGTCTTATATCTTATAATAAGAATACAAACACACATACAAGAAGGTGTTTATTAGGAAGAATTATTCATCAAATCATTATATGTTTTGTTTTCTTTCATTACACGAGCTAGCCATTAGCATCTATTAGATGCCACAATTATCTACACTATAATTGAAGATTATGAATACGGCCAAATGTATAAATAAAAAACAAAGTTTAAATATTATTTTATGCCCTCAACAATCATGATCACGTACATATATATCATACATGATCATATAACCTAGGAGCAAGTAAGAAACTAATTAGTTAATAAAGAATAGGCATTTATTAATTAAGGGCGCAATTAGGTGGAAACAACATTCCAACCAAGACCCTCGTATGCAACCCAAAGGGCACGTTCTCATACCCCCTATATCATGGGTTGCATTTCCATGTGGTTTTTAGCCGTACACTTATTTTTAATCAACAAACTTAAAGTTGGTTGCTCAAAATAATTCGGATTCATAATCTTGATTGTACCGTATATGTTTTGGATATTGATTCGTCTTGTATTAGAGGAGTAGCTCAAGACATTGTTTCCCATATATGCTGCGGGGGTGGGGATATGAGGATTTGATCGCGAGACATCTCCCAAACTGTTTAATTTCCTAACCATTAGGTCAACCTTAATCCTCAATTATTGTGCTTAATAAGTGGCTTTAAACATCCACCTAATTAAACGATACTCCGATGTATTGAAATTTGAACAGATCGATGAGACAAATTCAGTTCATAACGTTACGAATCCACGAGAATGAGAGTGTATATATAATATATTGCCTATATTTGATGGTGAAAATGATGCCGCTTATGATTACGATTTGAAACGTAACTTATACAACTCATATCGTTCTGTAAACAAATTGTCACTTCAAATATAGTTATCGAACTAAACTATAATTCGAACTTAAAACATGGTGTATCACAATATCAGCATGTTAGGTAATAAATACCTGAACCTTCAACAAATCACCCACAGTACGACTGATGTAGTTGGTAAATAAATTCGATTGTCCTGAGATAATATACAGTAAATTTTGGTTTAATTACAGAGTGTATGGAAGTAGAGATGGGCTAGCTATTAATGATTGAAAATCAATCTCATAAATGCATACACGTGTGACTTTCTTTTTTATCTTGTCGTTATTGTTCAAATATGCAAAATGATGCATCAAATTAGTCCCCCCCTTTCCCCCTCTCTATTATCCCCAACTCTGCCAGCCATGCACACGAGTATATAATTAAGGTTACAGTCCAATATTTCTACTACTTGTATTATGCTTCTTATTATTGCTCAGTCAGTCAGACCTCCATCGATCTCCATCTTCACCATAACTCCCTCAAATCTTCAATGTTCCTATATATATACGCCCGATATTAAATTCCGATTATTTAAGATCTAATTTGGATATACGTACGTACGATAGAATTTTCAAAAACACAACAATTCTCTGAAATAAAACAATGAGTATAAAAAACAGATTTTGTCATATGAAAATTGAAAAGACAGAGGGTCTGCAGTTAATTGGAAAGGACTAAAGTAGGAGTAGTCGTCTTACATTTTTATTATCGTTAACAATATCAGCGGTGTTGTGGTATATTCCGCGCATATGAATTTCATGAAATGAATATTAGATCTCTAGCATCGTCTAATAATCTCAATTTGGCGAATCGCACGGCCAAACTAAATTAATGAAACGAATTAGCAATTAATTAATCACTTAAATTAATTAATAAGAATTAGACAAAAATACAAAAGTACAGACAAATTACAGTCACGTACAACACAAATAATCATTCTTCATCGATCATCTCCTCTCCTCCATAATAATAATATTATTTTTACTTACTATTTATAGCTCATCATACTTCTTCATTCCCCTTCTCTCACCACCTCCTCATTTCTCTCCCTCTCTTCTTTCTCTCTCCTACCAATTCTCTCCTTCATCATCATCTCTCTCTCACCTTTCTCTCTCCTCAACAAAAATGGAGACCAACCATAATAACAACAAATTCTTCAAAACAACAAAAAAACTCGACTTGGACAACATACGCGCCATAAAAGTCCTAGGAAAAGGAGCAATGGGCACCGTATTCTTAGCATACGACAAAAAATCCGACCCGAATAATGCGGATAACTTGTTCGCGTTGAAGGTGGTGGAGAAGGCAGTACTGTGTCTTAAACATGACGCTGACCGACGAGCAAGGTGGGAAATGACGGTATTATCCTCGTTCGATAATCACCCGTTTTTGCCAACGTTGTTGGGCTCATTTGAGGCCCATGACTTAATGGGCTGGGCCGTGCCGTACTGTTCCGGCGGTGACTTAAACGCGCTACGGTACGGGATGAGTAGTGATCACGTGTTCAGCGCGGCGGCGATACGGTTTTATTTGGCGGAGATTGTGTGTGCTCTTGCTCATGTTCATACTATGGGGATTGCGTATCGTGACTTGAAACCGGAGAACATTCTCGTACAAGCTTCCGGTCACGTGACTCTCACGGACTTTGACTTGTCAAGGAAGCTTGTTATGAGGAGGAGGTCATGTAAGACTAGTGGCGCAGCTGGAATTGTCGGTTCTGATCCTGATGTTATCAGGGAGTTTAAACACCCGCCAACACCGCCGCCGTTACCTCACCCGGTTCCGGCGTTTCGGAGGAATAACTTGACCCGTATTTTTGCGTACGGGTCGGGTTTGGAGAACGGGTTGAGGAAGGCGAAGTCGGCTAGGGTTTCGCCGGTGAATCGCCGGAGAATGAGCTTCGCCGGCGGGAAACGGTCGAATTCTTTCGTCGGAACGGAGGAGTACGTGTCGCCGGAGGTGGTGCGCGGGGAAGGGCACGAGTACGGTGTTGATTGGTGGGCCCTTGGGATTCTGGCGTACGAGATGTTGTACGGGAAAACGCCGTTTCGTGGGAGTAACAGGAAAGAAACGTTTCGAAACGTGTTGATGAAGGAGCCGGAGTTTGTCGGGCAACGGACGGCTCTGATTGATTTGATCGAACGGTTGTTGGAGAAAGATCCGATTAAGAGGTTGGGGCATTATAGAGGAGCGGAGGAGATTAAGGAGCATGAGTTTTTTAATGGGTTGAGGTGGGACCTACTCACGGAGGTTGTACGGCCGCCGTTTGTACCGGCGGACGACGACGTTTCGAGTTTCGACGAAAATGTAACGTTTGATGTTAGGGAGTATTTTCAGAAGTTGAGGGCACCACCGTCAATTCCGCCTTCGCCGAGGCGGTCTTCTTACTCGTCGAATTCGTCGGACGATGACGGAAATAATAAAGATATCTCTATAACGGAATTCTGACGTTATTTTTCAGAGTTAGTTATTCCAATTTTAAAATTATTTAATTTAATAACTGGTGTAAATACTAGTGAGATCGAGGTGAAAATAAATGTAGTGTTTTTACTAGTTTAGCCTTGTAGGAAGTAGTTTAGACGGTAGATTATTGTAGGGAGAGATTATTGTACTAAGAAATGGTAAATATTCGATGGAAAATACCGTAATTTTAGAGTTTTCTAACCGCGGTTAAAATTTTTCACTTGATTTGTACATGTGGTGGTTCAGATGTTATGATTATGGTGCAACCAATTTGTGTTTGGGGGCATTGATGATGGGAAATTACTGAATCAGTGGGTAGTATTGCAAAGTAATGGAGTTAGCATAATTGTTGTTAATTATGATTATTGATTAACTCTTCTTTTTAGATTATCCCTCGTGTTATGCTATGATGGAGCTTAACCCACTATTATGGCATTCTTTGCCTTAATTTTGTAGTGTTATAGAGAGAGTCTCTAACTCGCTCTTAAATGAGGATTTTCGTACTTTAGTCTTTTCGTGAAATAAAGATGTCCATTCTTAATTTCCGAACTTGGTGACAATATTGATTACATTTAGAAAGAAGTGGTTGTAATCATGTATATATGACACAGTTCCGAGTCTCGACAGGCATATGCGATTAGGTGTATGCTCCGGTGAACTATGGACGTACTTGTATGTAAGGGACCTTCTTTATATATAATTGGAGTGAGACTAGTGAAGACTCTTGAAGAGAATTAAAGATGTCAAAATGTCATGAAAAGTGATAGACTTATAACAAAACTTTCAACCAGAAAAGTGAAAAAAGTTAATACAGTAATACAGTATGCAACTTTGTTAGCCTTTTATTAACTTTTGAAGTCAATGTAATGTAATTCTCTTCAAGCATTAAAAATGAGAGTTAATCTCTTGAAGGGTATTGTGGTCACTTTATAAGGCAAAAACACCCTACTTTGAGGGCTCTGGAATTCTATTTCAGCTCTTACCGAAAGGAAGAGTAAAGCATCACTTCAAAGCAAAAACAAAAGACATTCTGATGCCATCATTTCAAGATTTTGATTATACCTATTCAAATTTGAGAGACTATAAAAAAGACACATATGATAAGCCTTTCTTACACTCCGTAGCTCACTATAAATTTTGAATGTGAAACATTGGCTTAGAGAAGTTTGAAGATTCAATAATCTAATGATACAATTAGGTTATAAAGACCGATACTGACCACTAAGACTCTAAAGTCATAACTTCAAGATACTTCGTATTAATTTTGCAGGTGATTAAGAGTATAGAATTCATCAAGTGTAACACACATCAATCGTCGTATTATTGTAACTTCCATACTAAACACTTTTAATTAAAAACTTGAGAGACATAGTTTAAGACTCATATTACAAATCTAAACCGTCGAATACTCAAATGTCTATACATTAGTTGACATAATGATGCACCATATGTAATTTAGATCAACTTGAGCATAATTTAAGTACATAGATTGGGTTGAAACTGTTTAAAATACGAGTAGTACTTAGTAGATCACATGAGCTGATGATCTAGTGTTAAAAGTTGTCCCAAACTTTTATAAAGTGAAGGGGCTAAGTATACGTCAAAATACTCCCAAGAAGATGATTAAAGGTAGTCTAGTGCCTAAACATAACAGGCTATTGTATGGTTCTCTTATAAAGATAAGTTTATTGAATAAAGTATAGTGTACTTAAATACTTAATTACATAATTCTAATTAAACAACATTTGTACATTGTGATTTGTGAATATGTGATGGTCCAAGGGTAAAAATAAGAAAAGTAAAACAAGAAGTGGAACAACTTACAACTCCATATGATTACAGGACAAAAAATTGTGGTGAAGATAATTTTATGATTTTAGGAGTGGAATTTGGTCCCATATAATAAAATCCTCCACTTATCTAAACAAATCTACAAGGCTGACACTTTTATTCTTTTGGTGCCTCACTAAATGGGAAATTGGGAATGTTAGGATCAAAGAAATTATGAATGGTAATGTAGTACTATATACACAGTTGGTCAGTTTTTCGAGACATTTCTACGTAGGCAATAAGGTGAGTCGATTTTATTACGTATAAGATAAATTCAAACAATAAATAAATTTTTATATATTCTATATCGAATTTAAATCCTAATCCATTTTAACTTTTCCGATCGACGTCCATATAGATAGTAATTTGAAGTAGAAGCCTACATGGCTACATTATAGATAGGGCTGCAACCCGTGATGCTACCACTACGATGTGAAACATTCGACGGCCAAAACTCTTGATTTTCATAATATAAACAATCGTACATTGTACTTCCTATATACTCAACCAATTAATTGAAGCCTCGTTCGTAGAGAATTCCATAAATTTTGCTGCATTTCTTTTGTTAATCACTTCATCCTTGTAATAGGAGGCTATCAGCCATGCTATGTCGAGCACTAACTAATTACCTGCCTGTTACGGCAAAGTGATTGTGATTCTTGATAAACTATTTGTGCCACCCTTGAAAGATGTTAACAAGTACGTATATACTAGTAGTTGTTTTGTTTTCTCGAATTCGGCTGTTCGAGAATCAAGAATACAACGATGTTGCAAACTCGAGAAGGGTCTTATCGTCTTTTAGAACCCCATTTGATCCAAATTCAAACTATCATACATCGGGCCGTTTTAACGAAAAGTATGATGCACTTTGCTTGTAAAGAGGAAAGAAGAAACAATAGTTCTCTTTCTCTTGTAGTATTCATTGTTGGTTTGGGAGTTAGCAATTTATGATTAGGGATAGTCACAACACCTTACTAGCCATGACCCCGCCCTTGGCCACTTCCGATGGCCTAACCACCATCAAGGTGTATACTATCCCATGTGCATCACTTTCATCCCAATAGATATGGCCAAAACAACCCTAAAACTCTCTCTTTAAACATATGAGAAACATGCATGTCCAGTGGACCAATGTTCATCAATGCATTGCTATCTTTTGTTGCTCAAGAGGTGTAAGATAACCACTATGGTCGATCTCTTATACTTAATGGTCGTTTAGATGCTATTACAAAATATGAAAAGTCGTAATTTCAAATAATTAAGAATCTACGAGATTGTTTGATTGCTACAAGCCTACAAACATGGAAAATGACATATTGTGCAACTGTTGTGCTTATCAGGCAAAATCGACAATGACTTATTAGATCGTCTCTTCGCAATATTTTCACATACACCGATAATATAAAAGTAAAATTCAGTGAGATATTTTGACATATTGATATCGTTAATGGCATATGTCAATAAGAAGCACGGGAAAGTTTTGATAAAATGCTAATATAAAAAGGTCTTCCTATGATGTAATAAGGTGCACTTAGAACATGCAACAAGAAATTTATGGAGACAAATAATGGCATTTTCAGTCAAAGTCAGATGAAGCTAATCAACCGTAAGTCACTCATTAAGCAGCTAACTTCACAGTACTTGTTTGACTAATGATGGATCAATGCATCAAATCGAATGACTTATGTTGGACATGGAGATTTTGTCACGTAATTCTTTCTTCATAGAGTTTCAGGAAACTGTTTCGTAATAACATCGTGAAAATTGAAATGCGATAGTTAATCGTCACATTGATTACGAAAACGAGTAACTTTTACATGTTTTGATCTCACACTGACTTGATATGGGAGAAAACCGTCTCACAGAAAACTTACTCTAACTCATTATTCTCTCTTAAAAAATGCAATCAATCAAGCCCCTAAGATCAATTAAAATACACAAAAGAAGTAGTAGCACATAAAATAGTTACTTGAATGTTGAATTAAGAAGGATACATAATAGAAATTGTTCCATTTGTCGGCCGAAATTAGGCATAACTTATGTCCAAATTCACTCTCTCTTACGCTTAAGCTCGTGACTTAAATCCGTGGTGCTCATGCAACACTAGAAACCAATCTAACACTTTGTCCTTTGTTACCTCAAATCATTTGTGAACGATATCACCTTATAATCGTATTAGATAAATGAATTAAATAAAGAGAAAAAATTGTGTTTCCTCGTTTTATGGGTGTCAAATTTTTCTTGATATGTTGGTCGCTGAGACAATGTACTGCGAAAGTCTTGATCTAATAGTTAAGACGTATATATTGCAAATCATGATCTCATTCTCAAGTTTCACTTCCTTAGTTGCATATAATTGGACTCTCACGACCTCTTTAACATGCCAAATCGACCATTGCCGAATATATATGTACAAACCTTTACGAGTTCAATAGGTTCTACCTCTAAACGGCATATATAGCCATATTGATTCCTCTTTAAACAATATTAAAGACACCACTTAAAAGCGTTTTGATTCATATCACTTGGAAACGCTATTAAGGATTAAGGTTGGGGCCTAGCCGTGAGAAGCTCAACCTTCCCGTGGGTTATCCTGAGTTCAAATTCTCGTATTCCAACCCCCGCAGTAGCTGCTCCTTTAGTCCTTTGTACCAAAAACTTGGGAACGCTATTTCACTTTATTGAATTCATAAGCTAACCTCACGTGAACTTGGTAACATTTTGGGTTAGACCATTTCTTGGGGGGTAAAAAACAGTAGTGGTCCAATTTCACCGTTGGTGCTCTGTAGCCACCTTTACTGATGTCAGGTCATGATCGGCAGCACCACGGCGACGAGAGAGAAAGCGACGTAAGCTTGACGAACAAAGGGCGAAGAGGCGCCCATGTGGGTCTTTTTTAGGCTTACAATCATTTGGGTTCGTCTGTCCCTAATAAGGTAGACAATGTGCCCCTAAATAATGGGATTAACATTAGGATATGGTAATGTCTTTTTTTAAGGTCGTGTTTGTTAACTATAATATCAGCTGGGACCTTTAAGTTTGCTTAATTAACGACAATCGTATGAAAACTGACCATTCTTAGTACTCCACTACTAATCAATCTAAGGCACACAGATCATGGTTGATGGTATCAAAGTCGATTGGTGTGACCGGCTAATCTATTGAACGAGTGGTTATGAGTTAGATTCCTAACTCTCGTGGATGAACCAATAAGGGTACGGAGAGGTACGTCTATTACACAGACTTACACGCCGAAGGAGATCTATGACGCTATCGCCGTGTGATACTCCTAGTTTATGCACACACACACAAAAAAAAAAAAAAAAAAGTCATACTCCGTGTATCTTTTGTTTAAGTTATCTGGTTTAAGCAAGCTATAATGTGGCTGTCAGGATTTGCTATCACTAATTGCAGTTATCTTGCAAGATCAGATCACACTATAGTTTTGAGTACAATATATTGTGGTCCTATATGGTTGTAAGCTTTGTAATGATATATGGCTCAGAGAGTCGTACCATTACATGATGCTTATTGATGCCTCTGTATCCACCAAAGACCGATCAACCAGCGTCTTCTTTCGTGGTTGTCGAGTGTCGAGAGTCTAAGAACCATTACAACCGAAAGTCTATAAACAGACGGGGTTAGAACTTAATCCTTTGTTACTACTCACAGAGCTGTCTGACATCAGAAAAATTATGAACAAACCCAAAAGGAAACTCTTCTTAAAGAGATGATTTGAGAAAAACATGAACTTTCTGGGTCACAGACTCACAATTCAGTATTTCACTTAGAATGGGGGGCGGAAAACTCAGGGATCGATGAGTTTGATCTCATACATTCCTACCATTTCAGAAGCACCATGAGTTCTATATTAAACACCTCGAGCAAAACTGGTGATGACTAAGATTATGGACATAGAGCTCAAAAAATTCTCAAAACCAACTAGCAGCAGGTAACTTGTCGTGCTGCCAAGCTCATACAACGAGTACAGGCACGAAATGTCAGGTCTGAGGACAGGGGTTATTGGTCCGACGTTGCCCTTATGGTAATGTAGTTAATTGCGACTGATTCTAATCAGCAAATCCATATCAGATACACCCTCTACAGTCTACATGCTAAACTCATCCAGATTGAGAATAGGGAAGTCAATGTTTGAAATTTAAGCAATTTCCACTGACATTACAGTTCTAATAAGGAATAAGCACGCACATTCCAAGTAAGTCAGTCCTAGGGTTCCAGCAATCTACAAATTACAGAATCCATGTAGTGCAGAAAACTAAAAGGACAGGAACAGGGAAGTAAAATAAGAACTCATCTAACCTTCGGGCAGGGGAGGCTTTGATAAAAACTCGAATAGAATCGACTGGTAGAGATAGGCATGCATGAATTAACTTGCTTGAAATATTCGGCGTAGCAATATCTTCTCTTCCTTTTGAAGTTGATCAGCTCCGTATCTCTTCAAAGCACCACTCTTCAGTGCCTTCCATCCCTCATCCAGAGCTCGCTTCCTGACAGCGGACAATGATGTCACATCCGTCTGATCTCTGCCCTCCACGACCATTAAGCTGTTCTCTACTTGGACTTCAGAGGCATCTTTGACATTTGACGTAGTTTTCGATTCATCATTACTCAATCCATCCTTACCATCAGAGGCACTTCCCCACCATTTATTAGAGGACCTGGATAAGCCGTCTGAGGGAAATCCATATTTAAACTCCCCAGAGAAGGCAGAGGCGTCCAGTGCCAACCCAGAACCAAGCATTTGATGGGGCCGCAAAGTTGTTTTGCTTCCCTGCTGTTGTGCATTACCTTCTGATTCTGATATCTCTATAGCATATCTAACAGTTTTATCCTTACCATGAGAGCCTGGCGAAGATGATGCCCCTAAACCTGATGTGACATTATTCTTGTGTTTATTAGCCTGCGAATGTCTTTCCAGTGCTTTGCTCTTCTCTTTAGCAGCTTCGTTCTTTATATCCTCAATGCTCTTTCCTGCCAGATATTTCCGGTGTGGCCAACGCTGAAGGCCATTGTCATTGCATAATTTCTTCAGATCACTAGTAGAAACACCAAGAATGTCCGCTGCTTCAGTGAGGGGCAAAGCGAATAACTTGGAGACATCCTCGAATGAGAGGGACTGATTCAGCTTTTGGTTCTGTACAGAAGTCATGCTACCATCCCCTGTGAAGACACAAATGCAGTCAATACAAAATATCGCCCATCAACATTAAAAAAACCTATTAATCAGTTTCTACCGAGACCAAAAAGGTAACTTGTAAGCCCTTCGTAAATTCTAGATTAAGTTGTAAGTAAGCGGAAGTCAAATAGCTTCAGAATCTATGGTAACAAAATAAATTGCTAACAAGCCGACGAGAGTCAATACAATACGTGTTTTGGGAATAGCAAAGATTGTGCTTCAGAATGGTAAGAATTCAAGCTTAGCCTCAATTTCAAGTGAAAAGAATATTAGCCAAAAGATAAGTGAAATGTAGAATAAGAGATAAATTGATTAGGTCGAACGAGAGTACATCAAACTGACAAAAGATTAGCCATCGGCTATAGCAAAAAAAAAGGAGAAAGTCTCCAATGTTCACCACATTAAGAACATGTGAGATCATGATCTTCCTTCATAGCAGAAAACTAGTAACAAAAAACTAATAATAGCAGAGAATACACGACTTTCTGATTCCATAGCAGTAACTGCGAGGATAGCTAAATGGACCAAAAACAGGTAACTGTATTAATAACAAATAGGTTACCATCTTTTATGAACTGCTAATCAAATACCTAGGTCAGCCACAAATTGTATCAGAAGTGCAGCTGCCTGACGGACAACTCAGATTTCTACGCGCAACAGGAAATTGTGCAGAAACAAGAAAACCAATTACGGGCCATTGGGAAGCAAGTATTTACAATCAAGATAAAAAACGGAGAACCAGCAAGCTTCTCATGGACTCGATAATTACAAGAACATGTCCAAAGAACAATACTACTCTTTGAACAATGCTTTTTTAGGGCAAACTTAATGATTACTCGAGTTCAACAATGACACGCTCATTTCAATTGTTCAATCTCCACAAGTCTAACATTCCATGAACACAGTAACACACCAAGCACAAAATTTAAACTTGTAAAGCCCAAAAGAGAAACCAGAACATACCAATCAAGGGCCATTGGGAAGCAATAATTTACAATACCTACAATTACAAAAGCATGTTCTGAACCAAGATAAATAAGGAGAATCAGCAAGTTACTCATCGACTCGATAATTACATGAACATGTCCAAAGAACAATACTACTCTTTGAAGGATGCTCTTTCAGGGCAGACTTAACATTTACTCGAGTTCAGCAATGACACGCTTATTTCAATCTCCTAGAGTCTAACATTCCATGAACACAGTAATACACCAACCACAAAATTTAAACTTGTAACGCCCAAAAAGAGAAACCACAACATACCAATCAAGAACCTTCAACACTCTTTGCGCGGCAGCCAGAGTGAAACCTCACTGCCCTATCCTACATACAGCAAAAACAATAGCTTAATACGAAAGCCATGGTAACTACTCACAAAATGTAACCCACATTCCAATCCAAATTCAGTTCAGATAGCATAACTACTTATCCTACATACAACAAAAACAGGCTAAACACGAAAATCGGGGTAACTACTTACAAAATGTAAACCACATTCCAACCCAAATTCAGTTTCAGATAACATAATCACAATCACAAATGAACACAAAACCGCACTTGCGAAAATTTAACAAAAGTTACAGCCTTTACAGTGAAAACCCAAATGGGTAAACAACATAATCCAAACTCCTCTCTTCTACACACACCTAAAATCACAATACCCACAAAAATCAAACCAAAACCCTAATTCTTAAATCAGCAATTTCTAACCAAAATCAGAAAAATATTCACCTTCTGCAACAGCAATTGATCAACACACATTAACTTCATTAAGAAGCCAACATATACAGCAAATCCCAGTCCCAAATCCCATAACTTTTTCTCAAACAGACAGAAATTTATAGCAAATAACAGTAAAATAAAATCATACAATAACATTGTAATCAAATATAATTAATCAAAATTCATGTCGCGATAAATGTAATGATTCTAATACAAGAGTAATTTACATCAAGAATAGGAATTTTACCCAGAAAAAAGTTCAATAAATTTGGGGAAATCGAATACCCAGAAACCCTAAAAGTTAAATATAAATCGCATACTAGAAAATATCGATAGAAAAAAGAGAGGGAAGAGGAAGATATACGTAAATAATAACGCGCGAATTGTATGAACCTGAAAATTTGAAATTATTTAAAATTAAATTTTATTTTTTTTGGGCACGAAATTTGAACGGCTTCTCGCGGTCACCTTCTTCCGGTCTCAAGTGGGCTGTTTGGAACTTTTGGTGTTTTTTGTTGAGGTGCTATGGTGCTCAACGGACCGTGTGTCTATGTGGCTAAGGTTCGAAACTCGTTTTTTTTTTTTTTTTTTTTTACGGGGAAAAAACTCGTTATTATTGAATAACCGAAACTTGTTTGTTTATAGAGTGCTACTATTTATGGTGGTAGTTCAATGGGTAATGTAAACTCACGAGAATTACGAAATCAGTAAAAATAAAGAAATTTTGAATTGTATGGTTATGATGCGAAATTATGAGAATTTGTGATACGTGACAGTTTTACATTCTTTGCTAAATGGTAGAGAGGGTTATACACCTTGGGTTCAGTTCTCATGAGAACACTTACTCTCATGAGAACCATGAGAACTATTCCTTATCACTATATCAGGAAAATAAATGGTCAAGATTAAATATTGAAAAATTAAATAAATCCCAAACCTCAAACCCATTCTCTCTCCTCCCCTTCCCCCCACCCACGACCACCCTATCCCCGCCACCATCCCTGCCGTCGCCAGACATAACCATCGTTAATACTAGCGTCTCCACCACCGTCGTAACCTCCCGTCTTCGCCGACCCAAACCCCCATCCCCACGACGTCGACTTCGCCTAATCCTTCCCCAATTTCTCTCTTTCTTTTTCCACAACCAACTACGCCCAGATTCAGCGACAAATAACACAAATTCAGAATGCACAATCAAGTCTATCCGAATGCACATTCAAGTCGAATCAAATGTACAATTAATTGATGCGCAATGTACATGCAACTATCTAGGTTATGCAAATCAATTTTGGAATGTACATTTGGGTCTAATTAAATGTACAATTACGAGAAATACTATACACAAATAGATAATGTGAATTGTACCTTGAGAAATGGTGGCAGGGAGGTGGTCAAGGTAGGGGATATGATGCGGAGGAGGGAGGTTGGGTGGCGGGAGAAAGGTCGCCGGTGTCGTGGGGTCCTACTGGTGGTGTGGTCGGATTGGTGGTGAGGGAGGGTGGGTGAGGAAAGGGAAGAAGTGACGGAGGACAGAGGCCAAAAAAAAAAGGGAAGATAAAAAGAAGATGGTGTAATCTCAGCCTTTAATTTCTAAATCTAAAGGCTAGAAATAGTTCTCATGGTTCCCATGTAGGTCTTGGCCATTTTGTGAGTACGAATTCAATGGAAAGGTTCATTCACGTGTGAACAAACCACCAATGAGTGGTTAGGATGCCATATGTGAAAGAATTAACTGAACCAAGAGTATAAGTTAGTAGTTGAGGACTCAACAGTGGTTTTATTCATTAACATGCCATCTCACATGAATTCCCTCCGAGCTTGAAGCGTGATGGTAATGTAACCCTTATAGCATGTGCTTAACAAGCCACTTTATAGAGAATTAAGAACGCTACCACTATTGGTTTGACCAATACCATGTGAAATAATCAACTCATCGAAAATTATAAACCGTTGAAAACTCGATACTAGTTTCATACCTTAACACCATAACATTGTACACTAGCTCGGTGCACTACGTATACTACACCAAACCTTGAAAACGATAAAGTGATTGTGTTTCCTTATCTACGTTGTCATCTTCTATCGTGTAGTTAAACATGCAAAGATATCTCATACTCCGTATTTATTTTTTTGCATAGTTATTATCATAGGAACCTATCATAAACTCTAAATTTCACAAATGAAGAATCTGATAAATCTTTAGTTGCATGATTATGAGATTGGTTAACCTCATATCCAACACATACTAAAATCGAGGTGTTTTAAAACGAAATCGACTACAATTTTACAATCATCGACATTGATCATCGTACAACTATATTTACCGAACACGTCCAAAACGCAAAGAGATAAAACATCTTCGATTTGAGAATTTTACCCAAAACGACTTTAAACCGCCTTTACCCGGTGATACCAACACAAAGTTCAGCTGAAAAGCAAAAAAAAAAAAAAAAGGAAAATGAATTGAATTGAAATTAAACCTAAATAAACCGGAGAGCCGCTCAAAGCGTACTCAAGAAGCTTCGCTCGATCTCTTCCGAAGAGATTATTAATCACTGATAGTACTAGACCATTACCAGTCGCAAAAATCTTGAATTTCATCCTCCAATTTCCGCCCAAATCAATTTATCTTCTGTACAGGTAAATTTCTAATCTTTCCCCCTTTTATCAAATTGTATTAATTTTTTCCGTCAATTTGATTAAATTTTGATTTCTGTTCATCGTAATCGCTTCATAGGGTTAGAATTTCTGGGTATTTGCTTGATTGATAATTTATGGGTTTGTTTTTAGGGTTTATTGGGGATTTTAGGATAATTTACTCAATTAAATTACAATCTGATTTCTGGGTTAGTTTTTTAGGGTTTATTGGGGATTTAGAATAAGTTGTTGGAGATACAATTGCAATCTGATTGATGGGTTTTTGTTTCGTTTGATTCTTCGAAGTTCAATCGAACTGATTTAATCGAAAAAATTGATTTTTTGGGATTTTTTGGGTTGTTGATTGAATATTTGTGGTGCAATATATTTGGGACTAAACGAAAGGCGTTGCCTTTGATTGAATTAGGTAATGCCGGCGATGGATGAGGAGATAGTTGGTGTAAGGGATAGGGATAGGAGGGTTAGGGATGACGGTAAGAGGAGAGGACATCGTCGTGGAAGCGATTCGGAGAGTTCTGATGGGGAGGAGGATAGGAGGAGAGTGGAGAGACGAGAACGGGAGAGGGGACGAGAAAGGGTTAGTCGAAGGGATGTGGAGGATGTGAAGGAGGTTGTGGCTGATGGGAGGGATAGGAGGGGAAAGGATAACAGTAGCAGGAATAGGCGGGAAGGTGATGGTTCGGAGAGCTCTGATGGAGAGAGGGACAGGAAGAGAGAGGAGAGAAGAGAGCGTGACAGGGATAGAGAAAGGGGTACTCGAAGGGAGGAGAGACAAAAGGAGGTGGAAGAGGATGTGAAGGAGGTTGTGGCTGATGGTAGGGATAGGAGGGGAAAGGATAACCGTGGAAGGGGTAGGCAGGAGAGTGGTTCAGAGAGTTCTGATGGAGAGAGGGATAGGATGAGAGAGGAGAGGCGAGAGCGAGAAAGGGAAAGTGGTAGGCGGAAGGGGGAGAGGCAAGAAGTGGAGCATCCTAAGAAGAGGTTGGTGGAGGAGGACGACGTGGTGGCTGATGGGAAGGATAGGAGGAGAAAGGATGACAGGATCAAGGGTGGGCGTCGTCAAGACACTGATTCTGAGAGTTCTGATGGAGAGAGAGATAAAATGAGAGACGAGAGACGAAAGCAAGAAAGGGGAAGTGATAGGCAGAAGGGAGAGAGGCAAGAAGTGGAGCATCCTAAGAAGAGGTTGGCAGAGGCGGAAGATGGAATGGGTGTGGTGGCTGGTGGGAAGGATAGGAGGAGAAAGGATGACAGGAGCAAGGGTGGGCGTCGTCAAGACACTGATTCTGAGAGTTCTGATGGAGAGAGAGATAAAATGAGAGACGAGAGACGAAAGCAAGAAAGGGGAAGTGATAGGCAGAAGGGAGAGAGGCAAGAAGTGGAGCATCCTAAGAAGAGGTTGGCAGAGGCGGAAGATGGAATGGGTGTGGTGGCTGGTGGGAAGGATAGGAGGAGAAAGGATGATAGGAGCAGGGGTCGCCATCGCCGAGACACTGATTCTGAGAGTTCTGATGGAGAGAGCAGGCGAAGGCACAGACGAGAAAGGGAAAGGAGAAAGCATCGTGATGATGAGGATGATTCGTCAGATTCCGGTGGTAGGAGGAAGAGGGATAGGAGGGGTGAAATGAAGGACAGGAGTAGGAAAGATAGACACGATCGTGAGGATGGGGAGATTAGATCGAGGAGAGATAGATATGATAGGAAGGGTTATGATTTAAAGCAGAATGGTAGAGATGGGAAGGTAGAAGAAGCCGTGAAGCCACCAGAGCGAAAGCCTATGGAAACAGATGAAAATCCTGGAGGACCCTTGGCAACACTCGGGAGGGCTGGAGGAGTTTACATGCCCCCATTCAAGTTGGCTCGTATGATGAAAGAAATTGAGGATAGGAGCAGTAAGGAGTACCAGCAACTTACTTGGAATGCCCTTAAGAAGAGTATTAATGGTCTGGTTAACAAGGTGAATGCGGCTAACATAAAGAATATTATCCCAGAGCTGTTCAGCGAGAATTTAGTTAGGGGAAAGGGTCTGTTTTGTCGGTCTTGTATGAAATCCCAGATGGCATCTCCTGGTTTCACCGATGTTTTTGCTGCATTGGTTGCTGTTGTCAATACTAAGTTCCCAGAAATAGGGGATCTTCTTTTGAGAAGGATTGTTTTGCAGCTCAAGAGAGCTTATAAGCGCAATGATAAGGTGCGTTTATTACTTTTAATTTTTTTTGATAATTACTCTTCGAGATTTTTTTTTTTTTTTTTAATTTTTATCTTCTGATTTCTTCATTTACCTATTTTTCCTACAGCCTCAACTGCTTGCTGCTGTTAAGTTCATTGCGCATCTGGTGAACCAGCAAGTTGCTCACGAGCTTGTGGCTTTGGAACTGCTTACCATTCTGCTAGAGCAGCCTTCCGACGACAGTGTTGAAGTTGCAGTTGACTTTGTCAAGGAATGTGGTTGCATCCTTCAAGACCTTTGTCCCAAGGCTCTGCATGGTGAGTCTAAAAACTCATTGATTTTTAGCGAAATTGATTCGTTTGAGTTTAGTTGGTAGTTTCTAAGATTTGTAGATTTCGAAACAATATCTTACAACCTAAATTAATAACTCTTAAGTAGCGTTTTTGGAGTCTGAGGCTCTTGACTCATTCAGTAGCTGATCTTGGCCGAATGGTTAGAAACGAAGAACAGTTTAAGAGTATTAGAATAATTTGTTTCTCAATGGAGCTACATGCTCTTGTTAACTCAAAGTATGGTTTTCTACTATTCACCCTTTTCCTCGAGTGAGTGGAACTTGTAAACATGAGTTAGTGATGAGGATTTTCCTGGTATAGACAAAGGCTGATGTAATGTGGTTGAGGTTGCCAAATGCATGTCTATTGAGCGAGTATTTGACTTTTTTTTGCATGAACTATTTAAAATGTGGTTTTGTTTGGTAAATGTGCATTGGAAATGTTTTTAATCACTTTTCTTGCAAGTTTAATCCATTCTGGACTCTCATTGATGCTTTGATGTTTGTCTGATTACCTTTACAGGTATCTTTGAGCGCTTTCGTGGAATCCTTCATGAAGGAGAAATAGACAAGAGAGTCCAGTTTTTGATTGAAGGCCTGTTTGCTATCAGAAAAGCTAAATTTGAGGTTTGATGTCATTCTTAATTATTATTGATGTCATTTTTATTTATTTATTGATGACTTATTATAAGTGCCAGATACTGAATTGTTCTACTGGCGCTTGGATTTTCAGGGGCATCCTGCAGTTAGACCGGAACTGGACCTTGTAGAGCCTGAAGATCTCGTTACCCATGAGATTTTTCTGGATGTGGAGATAGATCCTGAGACTTCTCTAGGTATTGGCACCCTCTGTGTTTTTGTTCTCTTTTTGTTGCATGCTTTCATATTCTAGCTGGCAGTTTAAGTGATTATTGTATGGCCACCTCACCTGTTTGTCAAAATCAGACATTTTCAGGCAAGATCCAAATTTCTTGGAAAATGAGAGGAAGTATGAAGCCCTGAAAAAGTCCATGCTTGGAGACGAGTCGGAAGATGAGGACGATGACGATGATGAGGATGAAGATGAGGATGAGGACGATGAGGAGGATGAAGATGAGGATGAGGAGCAGATGCAGATAAAAGATGCTACAGAGACAAACCTCATTAATCTTCGCAGAACGATATATTTAACGATTATGTCTAGTGTTGATTTCGAAGAAGCTGGTCATAAATTGCTAAAAATCAAGTTGGAGCCTGGCCAAGAGGTAACTAACTTGCTGTCAAATTTTCTTTACAGTTGACACACTGCATTGTACATCTGTTACTGTACCAAAACTTGTCTTACTGTATGTTTCATTGACGCACTACGCACTGATTTGGGTCAAATGATCTCGGATTGCTTTTGGATAATTTCACTGGCGTACTTCACATGCTCCTTTAAATTTAATTTTGTAATAATTACGCATCAGCATTTTTTTACTTGAAAGGAAAGAACTACAGTGTTGGGATGTTTGAGTTTGGTTTGCCTTTGTGGGTTCGTACTTTAAGTTAGTCTTTGTCCATGGTATTTGAGAATATTGGGAAAATCATTGTGCCTTCAGGCATATTGGGATATTAAGATTAGAATTTTAGTTGTACTATTCAAAAGCCACTTATTATTCCATTCCTATTTTTAGTCAAAGATTTGCTATTTTTGAGCAGTCGGTCGATCTTGTTGCAAAGCTTTGTTTTGGGTCATTCTCATTGTCTGTTCAACACTTAGGTTAGCTTTGTAAAAAAAAAAAACATGAGGTTAGGCTGCGTTCATCTCTCTCCCTTTAGCCTTAGATGGGAGCCTTTGGGGGCAGTGAAGTGATGTTGTTCTGTATATTAGAGCTTCGTATTAGTACATGGCTGCATAACTCATGGTGTATCTTTGTAATGTCAATGCAGATGGAGCTGTGTATAATGCTGTTGGAGTGTTGCAGCCAAGAGAGGACCTATCTTAGGTACTATGGTCTACTGGGTCAAAGATTCTGTATGATCAATAAAGTGCACCAGGAGAATTTTGAGAAATGCTTTGTCCAGCAATACTCAATGATTCACCGCCTCGAGACAAATAAGTTGCGTAATGTGGCCAAATTCTTTGCTCATTTGCTGGGCACTGATGCTCTCCCATGGCATGTCCTAGCTTACATCCGGCTGACGGAGGAGGATACAACTTCCTCATCACGTATCTTTATCAAGATTCTTTTCCAGGTATCTAAACAGCTTCAGTCAGACTCTCTCTCTTTGATGCCTAGTGGCAGCATTCTTCGTAGTTTTAATTGTATGTACTTTCCAGATTTGTTGCTTCTGGTCATTAACTGTTCAATGTTGCTGCAGGAAATGTCTGAGCACCTGGGTATCCGTTTGCTTAATGAGCGGCTAAATGATCCATCGATGATTGATTCATTCGAGTCCATTTTCCCGAGAGACAACCCAAGGAACACACGCTTTGCCATCAACTTCTTCACGTCCATTGGTCTTGGTGGATTAACAGAGAACTTGCGAGAATACCTCAAGAACATGCCACGCATGATAATGCAACAACAGCAACCAGAATCAGAGGATGAATCTGGCTCTCCTGGTTCAAGCTCATCGGGTTCGGGATCATCAAGTTCGGGATCATCAAGTTCAGAATCAGATTCCGACTCCTCAAGTTCTGATGACAGTGACAGTGAAGGAGATAGACGTAGGAAAAGGAGGAAGAGAAAGTAGAGAATGATGTATTGTATCCAAGGAATGTTAGATTCTCTGTTCCAAGTTTTGTGTAACTTTCTTCAACATTCTTGTCTTTGATATATACATGCTGGTTATCTGCCTTCCTCAGATACTCCTGGTTTAATGAGAAATGTTCTATAACCATAGGTGGTTATCGTGGCCATAATCTGTTTGAAATCTGCGGTTGCAGCCTTTATTTATTTGCAATATGGGCTGTATTTGTTGTTATGAGCTTAAACAGGATGAGTGCTGCTGCTCTGCGATATGGGAATAGGTACACTTTACCACTTTGGGAGGTATTGGTTGTCTTCTGGAAGCACAGAATTTTGGAGGAGTTTCGTTTATTTACCTAGGTTAGCCCTCTTGCCTTTGTTTTTTGTTAAATGTATTTTGCTCTCCTTGTTATGTCCCATGCCATTGTTCACTGGTAGACATGTTCAGTTCACTAGTGATGTGTTTTGCTATCGTTGTGCAAAATTGTAGTTAAGCAGTGCATAATTCTCGTCATCAGAATGTGATGTAGTGGAGCATCAGACGATCAGTCTCGCTACCAGCTGTGTATGTTCTATGATTTTAGATGTGATTGAGTTTCAAATTTCAAGTGTTCCCAGTGTTTTGCTTGATACTGTGTATCTTGGCAATATTTCATGCGCCTAAGGTAGAGCTGGCCATCTGGCCCGTTCAACCCTGGCTCGCCCTGACCCGACCCTGGTCAAACCCTGGTCAAACCCTAGCTCGGCCCAACCCGGCCCTAACTCGGCCAACCCTGTTTGAAGTAGGGTCGGGTTAGGGTTGTGTTTTTCAAACCCTAACCCTGGTCAAACCCTGGTCAAACCCGGCTCTAACTCGGACCTAACCCTGCCCTAACCCTAATCCTGGCCCGACCTTGACCCTAACCTTGACCGTAACAATGGAGATTAGAAGGAACTGATCAAATAACCAAACAAAAATAAGTTGGGTAAGAAGAGTAAGTGAAGAACCTACATGGGTTTTGATTTTTTCGAGATATCTAGGCATTCTAATTATCATAATCTCTTTTTTTTTAGAAAAATGTATGAAAATCGACCAACCCAACCCCGGTCAAACCCTGTCAGAGCTCGGCCAGAACCCTGCAAGGTTAGGGTTAGGGTTAGAATTTTCCAACCCTGACCCTGGTCAAACCCTGTCAGAACTCGGTCAAACCCTGCAGGGTTAGAGTTAGGGTTGAGATTTTCCGGCCCTGACCCTGGCTCGGCCATGACCCTGGAAAGTAGGGTCAGGGTCAGGGTTGAATTTTTCCAACCCTGGCTCGGGCTAACTCGACCCTAACTCGGCTCAACCCGACCCGTGGCCAGCTCTAGCCTAAGGTGTCTGCTGAGCCTGTAGTATAAATGACGGTCTAACAGCTTACTGTTTCAGAAGTGAGATCTGCAGGTCATTTGAGACATGGAGTCTGCTGTTCTGCAAGACCGGACACGATGATTTACAAGACTGGATAATTGTTTCGAGTTTCTCATTGAGAGTTTCAGAAATAGCTTCCAGATTTAACAAAATGAGCTCAATAATTCATTACATTATACACAAAACAATCTATGATTCAAGCTGAGCATACCAGACACCCTCAATCTTCACATCCTTGGGAGTCTTTGCCCCCAAATCAGTGTCAGATGGCTGAAGGCTCTGGAAGACTCCGATAACCTCCCCAGTTTCAGGATTGCTTTTGGTGACGCTCAAGGTGATGGTACCTTTGGATGCAGTAGTATTCTTGACATTCTCCTTCTGAAGCTCCTCTTCATCTCCCCTTCCTCCAGCTGGCAATGCAACTGCGTTGTCGTACCCAGTGGAACCACCTCTGCCCTTTGGGTCTAGGAATGAGGAACCACGGTATGATGGGACTAGGAAATCTCCACTGAAGCTGTCTGGTTTGCCAGATGCAACAAGCTGCTTGACAGTGAACAGGAAGGGCACACGCTCACCTCCTGGAAGCTGAACTGTGACAGCAGCGTAATCGATACCATCCTTCTCCTCGAATTTGACAGTGCCATCAGATGAAACTTCGAAGGGCCCCTCCATTTCATCAAGGGTGTATGTCAGACGAGTCATAAGCTTGGTGTCTTGGAAATCTGGTGCTGAGTTCTTGCTAATTCCCTCAGCTTTGACAGTGAATCTGGTGGGCTCAAGGCAAAACTTCTTGGCTTGGTATTTGCCTGCCTTGAAAGTGAAGGCATCTGATCCAGTCGCCAGGGTTGGGCACTGGTTCGCAGTTCCAGTTCCTTTGACTTCCATGTATGTCTTGCTCTGGATCTCGTCGAAGGTTAGTCTCTTTGGTGCTCCCTCTGCATTGGCTCCCTGTAAACAAACAAGATTTCAGCTAAAAACATTAATCATTTCTCCACTTCCTGTCTCTTATCATTTCGATTGCTAAGCATGCATATAGGGATTTCTGCTAATGGCTGATAGAAGAATAGTTAAGCAGCTAAAAAGTAGAAAGCATTTGTGCACTTCAGTTTCTCTAAAAGAGTCTTATAGTGCAGCATTCACCCACTAAGCAACTACACCTGAATTCTGAAACAAAGATTTGTTCCTTAGTCCATCACTTTATAGCCACACTTCAGTATACACCTGCTGTACTACACTGATCATGTATTTTGTCGTGGCATTCGCATAATTTCATGAGCACAACACTGCTAATTACCTTACACTTGCTGTTAGTATTAGTGTCATACTAACTGTTCTTATATACTGTATTCCGATCAGAGAATTGCTGCATCAGATATGTTAACTATATACTGTGCATGGGTTAAAATTTATTACTTCTGCTTAACAAGGTCGATTTATATATCTCACTAACACTACAATCTCTTGTATCATACGATTATAATGGTACGTGAGTCGGGTTTAGAACGTCATGAAACATCTAGCAATTGCGAACATCTGTATTCAGTAATATATGCTAGTAAAGTGCTAACTTCATGATAAGTTTTTCTACAGTATGAGATAGAATTCTCTGAATTTATGATCAGTGATCTCAGGTATATATAATCGAGTAATTGAAGAAAGGAGACGGCAACATACCGAGGCGATAAGGGCGGAGGTGGCGAGAGCGAAACCAGCAAGCTTGGTAGCCTCAACACACTTCATAGCCAAGTCCTTGACATCAGACTGAAGAGAAAGGGAGACTCTGCCAGCAGTCTGGTCTACGCCGAACGCCTTGCAGACATTAGGGCTAGACCTTAATTGAAGGCTTGTTCTTGAAGCAACTTTGTTAGGTTGCAAGAAGGTTGTAGAAGCCTGAAGGGAGGCTGCCATCTCTCTCTACTGGTATTTTTTTTCTCTCTTCTGGTTTACGCTCAACTAAGTTACAAAGTGGGGTTTGGGAGGGAAAGAAATAATAAGATGAAATATGACAGTTATTTTGGTGGCTTTGCTTTGTTGTGAGAGTCTATGTGTTGGATAAAGAGATAGGATATGCAAGATAAGAGCCCTTCTCTTATTGGTTTGTTGGTACTAAATTGTCCCTACTTTTGGGGCTGACACGTGTCATAATTTGTTTAGTGATAAAGATTTATATCCAAGTTAAAACTTTACTTGTCTACCACATGATACATTCTTGCATTTTTGCATCTTTTTTGTATTGACTTGGTTGTGAAATTGTGGGGTTATATGGAAAGAAGTCTGAATTCCTTGTTCATCAATATGTTTTTTTTTGTTCATCAATATGTTAGGATGGCATCAGTATCCTGGTTTGATCTCTGTAAAGAAGTCGGGCATTTTTCGATATGATTTAGAACACTTTTTTAGGTAGATCAAACTCAAAATTTACTCATCCACGTCAAACTAGTCGACATGAATCGGATTTAGATAAGGGGAGGGAGGCAGGGAGCCCTCGAAGTCGAACAACAATATGTTTGGATCAGAGATGAGATTTCGGAGTTTAATACTCCATCACATAAACTAATTCTATGACAAGTTTTAACTGTTTGAAGTGTTGATTTCTGTGGGAGATCATATATTTTTGATGTTAAAAGGAGGACATGACCTATGGGCCGGGTCATGCGATCAAGTTGCTGTATTTGCAGTTTTTATAGGCGGGCCTATCTGTTGTATCAGCCCAAATAGTATTGGGCTGGTCTTTTTGTGAAATTTAGTATTGGGCTAGTTACATGACATGCTTGCGACCATTTTCTAGTGCCAACCAAACGTTGACATTCTTCCAAATACTCTCTCCGTGCTCCGTCTATGTTTAAACACCCCGTTTGCTTTTTTAACGAAAGCGATATCGGGAATTTATTGATGCCTCTGAAGTCTGAATTTAGAAATGCACCAATAAAATTAGTCTTAGACTCGTAGGTGATAGAAAATATTGGTACAAACCCACTGCACTCACATGCCAGCAATTCTATTTGTAGTCTCACGGATTGTGCTAGCCCACCCTCATATTTCAACTACCCCAATTTCTTCCCATATCATCTTCGATCGCATCAAAATCATCAATGTTCTTGCTTCCTTCTTCAGCTTGCTGTGTTTCTAAGTGATTTTAATGATCGTTTATATAATATAAATCCCGTAATTATTGACTGGTGTTCAAGCTTGCGGATAACACAACTAAACTTGTCGTTAGATGTACTCCGTTATCCCTAGGCTATAAATTTGGATGCTCTATTGATGTCAATATGAATCATTAGTTGAAGAGTTGATTCTTTTACGCTACGGAAGTATGTAGGAATTGCTCAATAGTGTGGTGGTGGTACCATATATAGAGGTATTTGATTTGATGAAGAAAGGAGACATGGATGGGCACCATTACATGTGATTGGAAATGGGGGTTACTTTCACTTCATTAATAGTCGATTAACTGATTAAAGAGCCTACGCAACAACTAAAATATTGTTTGCATGAAATGATAAGAGGAATAGAATTCTATTTTTCGTCAATTTCTCAAGTATCAACTATCAAGTATGTGTTTGAGATTGTTATGATTCATTTTCATTAGTCCGTTAAAGTGTTATATAGAGCGTGACTACTGACTAACTTAAAAATGTGATTTGCATGTTATTATATTAATTGGTTTACTCAACGTGCACCTAAAGTTTCAAACACAAGTACTCCGTATAATAGATTCATAGGTAATCCAAAACAAGTGTTGTTATAACTTAGAGTAAAGGTGATTCTAATTTCACACCTAGAATTAGAACAAAAAGAATTGTTACATGTTGTACACTTAGTAATAACCTTGCTATCTTCCAATCTTTGATTAATGTATGTGGAGTACATCTTTTTTTGTCGGTCTAAATCTATTGCGATCTTTATATAAAACGAAGCTTCATATAGATGTGCGAGTATTTACTTCCGAGTGCACCTAATACTATGTTTTTGGTGTCCACAATCAGCAAGTGCAAGGAAGAGGACCAACAACTTTGTAACTTTCTTGATAATTGAATAAATATGAATCTCACAACCTCAAAAAAAGGAATCACGGGAGAATCCACCATTAACTTTATGAGTTTTTTTCCAAAGATAAGAAAGTGATTCTTCAAAAATGAAATTCTGTTAATTTTCTTTATAAAAAAAAAATTAATTTAATTAAAAATGAATAAAATCCGTTATTTTCACATTGAAAAGTTGTTGAAATCTTGAACGACAGTTGAGTGTTGTTTTGCTGCTTAAACACTTAATTTTACTTCACTCCAAAATGATAAAGAAACCCAAGAAAATCCAAAATTTCTACCCAGAAATCTTCAAAAACACGACATTAATCCGTGATTTTTTTCATCTGTCTTTCTCTCTCCTCGCAAAACCCACTTGTAGACTGCACTTGTTCTTTTTATCCTCTGATAATTTCTTGATATATTTTACAATATTTTTCTCTGTTATAAATATCTGTCAAATTTTCATTTTTGTTTGAATTCACCACAAAAAACCATACTTTACTTTCACGGGACTGCATATTTTTGGATTAATATTGTCTTTTTATAGTTTTTAAAATAATGTATTTTTTCATTTCTTTATATATACTTACCTGAGTTTATCAATAATCACTGAAACTTACTTGAGTTTTGGTGGGTTTTTGAATTTGTGGAGTTTAAGGTTGAAAAGATGGGATTTTTATCATGCAAAAATGATTGTAGTGATTATTATTATGTTATAGTATTAGCAAGTTTGCTGCTTTTGCTAGGTGGGTTTAATGTTAATGATGCAAAAGAGTGTACAAATTCTCCAACACAACTGTCATCAAAAACACTGAGGTACGAGGTTATGACCTCGAAAAATGAGACATGGAAACAAGAAATGTTGTCTCATGCTCATGATTATCATTTGACACCAACTGATGATTCAGCTTGGTCTAGTTTGTTTCCTAGGAAGATGTTGAGGGAAGATGATGAGTTTAGTTGGAATGTCTTGTACAAGAAGATTAAGTACTCTGATGATCAGTATAAGTTAAAGGGTAGTTTTTTAAGTGAAGTTTCACTTCATAATGTTAGGTTAGATCCTCAATCATTGCATGGTCAGGCTCAACAGACAAATTTGGAGTATTTGATGATCTTAGATGTGGATAGTTTGGTTTGGAGTTTTAGGAAAACTGCTGGTTTAGCCACCCCTGGTACTCCTTATGGTGGTTGGGAAGCGCCTAATATCGAGCTGCGTGGCCATTTTGTAGGTTTGTTTGCTAAACTTGTTTTTATCATATGGTTCATATTTGATATTTCATTCATATGGTATGCAATGCATTTTATATCACTTCTCAAAGACGATTCAAATTAGCCGACCTAGAATGAGTTTCGAAATAGGGTGTTGTTGTTGTTGTTGCCTTGTTCGTGTGTATGCTTATTTGTACCCTCTTCTCTTGTATAATTACATGACAACTTGTGTTGGTTTCGATGTGAAATGAGCTGAAATTATGATCTGATATAAGTGTTGAATGTTGATCAATATCCATGGATGATATTTCTCGGATAGTAGTTTAATGTAGGTTGTAGCTCGAATGGGAATGTTGCTCCGATGTTAACATAAGTTGGTAATATATTTTGGCTCGCTTTATAAAATTAGTGTGCAATAGTTCAAGTAGAGATTTGTTGTGAAATCTATATAGCGAAAAGAATGTTGATATGTTGTTATATGCATGATTCAGGACATTATATGAGCGCAACAGCGCAAATGTGGGCAAGTACTCACAATGAGACCCTTGGAAAAAAGATAACTTCATTAGTAACTGCTCTCAAGGAATGTCAGGATGCAATGGGAACAGGATACCTTTCTGCATTTCCGTCTGAGTTGTTTGACAGATTTGAAGCTGTACAACCTGTGTGGGCACCTTATTACACCATCCACAAGGTACAAATAATATTTTTGGATTTTTGAAATTTGGAAATTCTTTGGTTGCTCTATGCATCTGATTGTTTGCTTTGGTTGACAGATTATGGCTGGGCTTTTGGATCAGTATAATCTCGCTGGAAACTCTCAGGCCTTACAGATGGTGACAAAAATGGCAAATTACTTCTATAAGCGAGTGCAAAATGTGGTAATAAGGTACAGCATTGAGCGACACTGGTTATCTCAGAATGAAGAGACTGGTGGGATGAATGATGTCCTTTATCGGTTGTATACTGTCACGGTAGGTTGTAGCAATCATCTCTCTGTAATGTGGGTTCTTTACATCGTCTGAATGAGTTATTTGCAGGACTGTCTAGGTTTAAGAGTCCCAAATTTGCATGTTAAACTTGACTTATTAGATGACTGAAAAATGGCGAGGTTTACAATAATGATAGACAATCTGCATTGGCATCTGAATGTATTAGTAATTTCCTGCATATTCAATTTTTTATGTTTCAGTTACACATTATGTTTAGGTACTTCTTAGCTGCTGCTCCGTACTTATTAGCGTCTGAACTTCTTCTGTTGGTCATATACAGGGTGATCAGAAGCACTTGTTGCTGGCTCATCTTTTCGACAAACCATGCTTTTTAGGATTACTTGCATTAAAGGTACTGAACATCCTGCTCAGACTGTCCTGCGTGTACAACTTGGCTTCAGTATTCTCAGTAAGAGCAATTGCCATGTTTCATATGTACTTGGTACTTGACCTTTTCTGTTTTTTATGTTGAAGGCTGATGATATATCTGGTTACCATACAAACACTCACATACCAATCGTGATTGGTGCTCAAATGCGATATGAAGTAACTGGTGATGAACTCTATAAGGTCAGTGGGAATGTTGTAGACCATATCCATCTTGTGACCTTATGATTCCTAGTATAACATGTGGTAATTAATAGCTATTGTATAAGGGTTTGATTCCATTGGGATTGCGCAATTTGATCATATATTGAGCTTACTTCTGAACCTGGATTGGGCAGGAAATAGGGACATTTTTCTTGGATGTTGTAAATTCAACCCATAGCTTTGCCACTGGGGGAACTTCAGTGTCCGAATTCTGGTATTTCTTTATAACTGCACTTTACTGGTTATTCGCTCAAGGCAATATTGTGTTAGTTCTAAGTGGTGATTACTCACTATGAACCAATGTGATTGACTAGGACTGACCCCAAAAGGTTAGGTGACAGGCTACACACCGAGAATGAGGAATCTTGTACAACGTATAATATGCTAAAGGTGTGTACTTCTCAAACCCGGAGTATGGCCGTTGAAGCTACTTTCAAATTTCTGCAAGACATATTTCATCCTAGACATCTTTAAAATTAAGCTGCTTGACACAATTATCCTTTCAACAACATGAAATCTCACTGATCTGATCTTTCAGGTATCTCGAAACCTGTTTAGATGGAGCAAAGAGATGACTTATGCTGATTACTATGAGCGGGCATTGACCAACGGTGTGTTAAGCATACAAAGGGGAACTGAACCAGGTGTGATGATCTATATGCTTCCTCTGGGTCATGGAGTTTCCAAAGCAAGAAGTTACCACAAATGGGGAACTCTGTTTGATTCCTTCTGGTGTTGCTATGGAACAGGTCCGCTTGCCAAACAATTTCCCTTTTTTCCGGCTTTTGTTCTTTAGAGGTCGTCCCTTTGTATAGGTTTACTACCTCTGTACTTTTGTCAAAGGACTGACCAATCTTCTCTGTGAAGGAATCGAGTCATTCTCAAAGTTGGGAGATTCCATATACTTTGAGGAGACAGGAAGTGTTCCGGGGCTCTATGTAATTCAGTACATACCTAGCTCACTCAACTGGACTTCTGGACAACTTTCACTAACCCAGGTTGTTGATGATGTTGTTTCCTGGGATCAAAGCCTGAAAGTGAAGATAACAGTTGCAACTGAGGTATAACCTTGTTCTACACAGTGTCACCAGTAGCAAGAAGACTGAACTTCTGGATGTTCTAACTGATAGTTTCTGTGATGCAGCATTCAAGGACCGCTACCTTGAATTTGCGGATACCTTCGTGGACTTCTTCAAATGGTCTAAAAGCTTCAGTGAATGGGGACTCTTTGCCTTTGCCAAGTCCAGGTCTAAAATTCTCTTATCTTAATCAATATCAGCTTGACCGTATAGTCCGTATTCAAATGGTTTGGTAAAAGTGTAAAATACACTTGCAAAACAGCTGACTCTTGTTTCAAATGTACATATGAATTGGCAGGTAATTTTCTGTCAGTATCTAGGACATGGGGCAATGGAGATGAACTTGCACTACAGTTTCCACTAGGCCTTACTACGGAGTTTATTCAAGGTAAATGCAAATATGCATCTCTTTGTTCTGTCCTATTCGATGTTTCTTATCACGAAACTTTGTGAGGTCTTAATTACTCTCTTCTAATGAAATATCAGATGATCGCCCTGAATTTGCTTCCCTTCAAGCGATTCTGTATGGACCGTACTTGCTTGCTGGTTTATCTGAGGGCGATTATGACATTCAAACTGGAGTAGTAGAAACTGCTTCAGATTGGATTACACCAGTTCCAGGCGACTTCAATTCCTTTCTTGTTTCCCTCACACAAGAGAGTGGAAATGCACAGTTTCTCGTCTCCAACCAGGACAAACTTATTACAATGCAAGGACCTCCTCTGGCTGAAAGCTATTCTTTTGTGCACTCGACATTTAGGCTCATTTTGAAGGATTCTTCTAGTACAAGGCAGATAATCTCTGGACCAGAAAGCTTCATTGACAAAACAGTGTTTCTGGAGCCTTTTGATCTTCCAGGAATGGTTGTGGCTCACCAAGGGGATGGTAAAGGTCTCACTGTAATTGCTACAGACGACGAAAAGGGCTCTGCTGAATTTGTTATTGTTAAGGGATTGAATGGTGTGGATGGAACAATTTCCTTGAAAACCAAGGAGGGTTGCTTTGTTTATACTGGCATAGGATCTAAATCCAACCTAAATGTGCAGCTCAGCTGCAAAATCGACATTTCAAACCCTGTAGTGAAGGACTCAGTGAGCTTTGCTTGGAATGAGGGCCTGAAGAAGTATCATCCTATCAGCTTTGTCGCGAAAGGGTTGAGAAGGAGCTACGTTCTTGAGCCATTATTTGGATTGCGTGATGAAAATTACAATGTTTACTTCAACATCACCAACTAAATCAGGTTCCTTTGCACATTTTGTCAATAGGGTAATTAAAGCTTCTAAGTTACACTTTTTTTGTTTAATGCTTGGGTAAATTATGTTGCTCAATTCATTTGATAAAAGCGGCATTTGAGCAGAAATGTTGTCTCACCTGCTGTTGCATATGATATTGAGTAAATTTCAATAACATTTCATTGAAGATATACTATTACAATTGTCAAATTTTATGGGGTTTTTTTTTTTTCTTTTCTTTTCTTTTCACAATGGTGTGAAATTTAGCTCTCATTTCTGATTTTGAATTTATCTAACTATGTCTGATAAGAATGAAAAATAAAGATTTCAAATTTTATTTTATTGCTCTGGGTAAAAATGGAATATCATGTTCTTCGAAATTCTGATAAGAGACAGCAGAAAGCGGAAGGGACAAATCCCGAAACCAAGTACCATCAGATGCCACTATCTCATTTTTCGGAATCTCATTTTTCCTACAGAAAAAGAAATCACTAAGATGATCTTGTAGTGTGACTTTTGTATATATAGTTTACGTTCACTGTATTGTGTGACATTTTAAGAAGTATATATGTCATATTCTTCTCAGAAAATGACCTGTACTATGAAATCTTAGCATCTTTCGTCGAAATCAAGACAGTAAGAGGTGAAGTATTCCAAAGATGAACTTCTCTAGAGTGAACGAGTTTATTTTCCGCATACATAAATTGCGTTTGTGTATATCTTATCCAGGCCAATATAGGATTAGTGGTTGAATCTTATCAATAAAGCTGCATGCATGCATTGCTTCAACTCATCTAATTCCTATATTTAGCTTGTGTATCTTGAGCTTTTCTCAGCAAATATTTGCATTTTTAGTAATTTAATATGTGCAGTTGCAGACAGGATAACCGCGAAAATAGCTTATAAAATGTCCTCTAGAGTTTACCACATTGTACAGAAATAATTCTTTAAATGCAGAAAACATGATAGGGTTGAGTTTCTATGGTTTATCAAAGGTGGTAGCAATCTTGGTTGTGGTTGTTTCATCGTCTCGTGTTAAGGGGAGCCAAAAGTGTACAGATCATAATTATGGTCCTTTTCAATCTCATACAACTCGAGCCAGACTCGAAACCACCATGGATCAAAATTGGAAGGAGGAAATGTATTCCAAGTATAAGTTAACGTCGGCTGAGTTTTCTGTTGGAAATTTGACAGGAAACCTCCAGGAAATTGATGGCCGGAGTTCCCTTTATGGTCAAATGAAGGCCCCAAGTTCGAAACCACTTCCGTTTCTTAAGGAGGCTTCATTACACAATGTAAGATTAGACCCTAATTCATTGTATGGGCAAAAGCAGCAAGCAACATTGGAGTACTTGCTCATGCTCAATGTGGATAGCCTGGTATATACGTATCGGGATAACTCGGGTTTGCCTAATCCTGGCAAGCCATATGGTGGTTGGGAGGCTCCTGGCTTTGGTCTTCGCGGCCATTTTATAGGTAAATGTTATGTTGGTATGAAGTTAAAAATTCATTCATGCTTCTATGCGCAAGTTTTAATTTTGTGTTGGTTGAAACTGTTAGGGCATTACTTGAGTGCATCAGCAAAAATGTGGGCAAGCACACACAATGAGACCCTGAGGCAGAAAATGACAGCATTAGTTTCAGCTTTAAAGGAATGCCAAGACAAAATGGGAACAGGTTATCTCTCTGCCTTTCCAACTGAGTTTTTCGACAGAGTTGAAGCTTTGGCAACTGTTTGGGCTCCCTACTACACTGTCCACAAGGTACATCAATTAGACACATTTGCGCGAAAATTCAGGATTCCTGTAAAGCTGATACATTCTTAATTTAATGTTCTCCTTTTTTTCCTTTGTTTTTGTTGTTTGGACTAGATTATGGCAGGACTTTTAGATCAATATGTAATTGCCAACAATGAGGAAGCACTGAAGATGTTAACATGGATGGTGGATTATTTTTACAATCGCGTCAAGAATGTCATAAAAACCTATGGTATACAAAGGCACTACAATTCTCTTAATGAAGAATTTGGTGGAATGAATGATCTCCTCTACCAGTTATACAGAATCACTGTAAGTTATCATCAGCATATAATGAGATCAAGGCTCTTATATATTAGTCTGCAATATGTGAAACAATCTTATTTCGCTCTGACATTTTGTGGTCTGCAGCTTAATCCAAAGCATATGGAATTAGCTCATCTTTTCGACAAGCCATGCTTTCTCGGAATCCTTGCTATGCAGGTAACTAATACACTGCTATACATTTATCTGACATAAATCATCATTCTTTAAATACAAATCATATATCAGCACTTCTTGGACTATCTTACCATCTTATAGACCTTTGAAAGTGTATCTCATGCTTGATCAGGCAGATGACATATCTGGTCTTCACAGCAACACACATATTCCAATCGTGGTTGGAGCTCAGATGCGATATGAAATATTAGGTGATGAATTATACAAGGTTAGTACTTAGGCTACATCAAACTTACATCCTACATCAAACTTACATCCTTTAATTTGAACTTTGATCTCTTAAGAAATTCTCCTATGAGACCGTCATTACACATGGTTATGAATTTATGATCAGACCAAAGACGTGTTATGCAACAAATTATTTGAAGATCGACTTTGGATTCTTGAACCCTTCCTTTTTTTATGTTTGATCTGCCAGGAAATGGGAACATATTTCATGAACATTATCGAATCCTCTCACAGCTATGCAACTGGGGGAACATCTGTTAGAGAGCACTGGTATTCATACAATCTATAACCATATCTTCTTTGACAAGTTTAAGATTATCATTTGGAGATATAAGACCATACAGATAATGTTGTGCTATGTGCAGGGCTGATGCAAAGAGGATTGCGAATGATCTTATAGAAGAGACCGAGGAATCTTGCGCTACTTACAATATGCTTAAGGTACTTCACCCCTTGATCAAACTTCAAAATGATTCGTTTCGAAACTTGAGCAGCTTATTCAGGTTAATGTTGGTTTGTTTTTCATAGGTTTCGCGCAACATGTTCAGGTGGACTAAAGATGTAACGTATGCAGATTACTATGAACGCGCCCTCACAAATGGAGTTATCGGGATTTTAAGAGGAACAGAACCCGGAATTATGATTTATATGCTTCCTTTAGGGCATGGAGTTTCTAAAGGCAAATCGGACCATGGCTGGGGTACGCCTTTTGATTCCTTCTGGTGTTGCTACGGAACAGGTAAATACCTACTACTCCCTCCATCCTCCAAAGGTTGTCGAATTTCCGAACCTTAAACACTACACCTGACCTCCTGATGTACAGGGATTGAATCATTTTCGAAGTTGGGAGATTCTATTTACTTTGAACATGATGGAAAAAAGCCGCAACTCTATGTGATACAGTACATTTCCAGCACTTATAATTGGGAGTCTGCAGGCTTGGTAGTAAATCAAACAGTGAATGATGTTGCGTCTTGGAATCAGCAATTACAAGTAGTAATTACAGTTTTTCCGAACAAGGTAAAACTTTCCGTAGGTGCTGTGAAATTTCAATACGAGTAGCTCGAAATTATGCAACATTTCAAATGTTCCAATATCATTTTTACCATAGGGTGCAAGGAAATCTACTTTGAACTTGCGGATTCCATCTTGGTCACACGCGAATGGAGCTAAAGCCGCGCTTAATGGACGTCCATTGTCTTTCCCTTCTCCTGGTATGAATTTATGTTGTTTAGATTTAACTACATTTTTGTTTCTAACATGATCCTATATGAGAAAACTTCTGTTAGAAATATTTCTTGATTCTGTTTTGTGACGGTTTTGTGTGTGTTTGTCAATCACTTAACTCTGTTAGTTAGTCTTTAATGATTGTTTGTTCAGCTTCTCGCATACGTTACAACTGCTCTAATACTAGCTAGTAAACAGGTACATTTTTTTCAGTCACTCGGAAGTGGACTTCTGGAGATAAGATTGGTCTTAATATACCCTTTGGCCTTCGGACAGAGACTATCAAAGGTAATCTAGCTAATTGGTCGTATACTCGTATCGTGTGTCATAAGTTTATTTTTTTTTAACATTGTCCAAGTGCCTCATTACAACCTTGTGGTGGGACCCTCGCTTGTCGGGGACGCCAATGTGCGCCGGGCTGCCCTTTATTGTCCAAGTGCCTCAAAAGTTCCCGCTGAATATGACGTACTGAAATCCTTAGTAACAAAATCTTTTTGGTGAATATTTTCAGATGATCGCCCAGAATTTGCTTCACTCCAAGCCATACTATACGGACCGTACTTGCTAGCCGGTCTATCGAATGGTGATTTCGACATTAAGACCGGACCAACAAAGTCACTTTCCGACTGGATAACGCCCATCAATTCTACCTACAATGATCAGTTAATCTCCCTTAGCCAAGGGACCGCGAATTCGAGTACAATGTACTTGAGCAACAACAACAACAAAATCTTGGTGATGGAACCAACTATACAAGCTGATAACGGTTCATTTGTACATGCCACATTTCGGATCATTCTTAAAGATCAAGCTCCCTTAGACAACATTAGCACATTGTCTAACTACATCGGTAAGTCAGTGATGCTGGAACCAATCGATATGCCGGGAATGGTGATCGCGCAACGCGATCCCGATGGTGAGATCATTGTGGTTAGTCCGGGAAGTGGTAATGGGACTAACACCGTGTTTAAGCTGATCAATGGCTTGAATGGGAAGATTGGGACTGTTTCCTTGGAGTCAGCTGCTCAAGCAGGGTGCTTTGTTCGCAGTTTGGGCCAGAATGTGAATTTGAGCTGCAAAAGTGGGCCGTCTGATCCAAAATTTGATGATGATGCTAGCTTCATGTTGATGAAGGGCCAGAAACAATATCATCCTATTAGCTTTTGGGCCAAGGGAGTGGATAGAAGTTATGTTCTTGAGCCCATCTTTAGCTTCCGAAATGAGTATTATAATGTTTATTTCAATATTACGAGTTAGGAATAATAAAACTACCCTAGAGTAATTTTCGTCTTACAACTCTAGTGTCAGTAAAAAAAACGTGACATGAAGATGAGGTAAGTAAGAACGATCGGATGTACATAGTTCGTTTAAAATATGTAATGTCTAACGAGAAACTTGTAATGTTTAGACTAGTATTTGATGTCACATCTCGAGACCATGTATTGAGTTCGAGTCGCTTAGATGCGGGTAGTGTTGAAACAGGTTTTTCAAACCAGTCGTTTAGATGCGGGTAGTGTTGAAACAGGTTTTTCAAACCAGAAGAGGTTTTTTTTTTCTTCTTTAAATATTTCTAACTTCGAAATATCTTGATTGCCAGAATAAGAAGTTGGGTCTCAATAGATAAAGTTTGACACAATATATAACCGTACAAGCTCATACTGTTAAACCACGAAAAGAAAATCCAGAAAATGTGATATGCTACTCTGGAGAAAATCGACGAATATCATATGAAGATTTGGCAAGTGTCTGGTTAGACAAGGATTAGAGAGATAGACAGTAGACCAATTATGCAGTCTGTGTCATGAGACTAGCAAAGGTTAGCATACACTACTTAATAATGAGAATCATATGAGGCAAGTAACATGCTTCTCATGTGAATGTCTCGTTAGCAATAAGCTAATAATGAAGTATGCTGTATGCATTGTCTTGTAGCCATGGAAGCTAACATGGTATTATCTTGGACGATCAACAAGAGTATCATCTAACGAACACAAACATGGATAACTTGTCATTACCGAGTCTAACATATAAACACAAACACAGAATCCAATATCAAATCTCAACAAACTTGTTTGAAATAAGATAAACACTTTATTTTAGTCCAACTAGATTATTTATAAATTGTCCCGATTGATTAGGTAAATGAGTTAAGTTATAACCGAATTTATCGAGTTGTGATTTTATACAAGCTAGTATTAAACAAGTACTCAGGCAGTCAGACTACTCCCTCAAGTTGTTCACGACTCTACAGTCACTGCCACTGGGATCGTGCAGATTTTTTTGGCTAACACCGATAAGAGTTGACTTTAGCTAGTACGGTTCTATGACGACTATATATTGCTATGTTTTACATGTAGGTCAATTGTCATACTCAGTAGTCAGTATAAGATAAACTAAGCACTCGATTTTTGTCACTTCGACAACAGTTAAAAAAGAACTTGTTCTCTAGTGAACCTACTAGTTTCACATGTGCAAGAATGCAAGTAGACACAGAACATGATTTTATATGAATTGTAGTCATGAAGTGAATCGATGCAAATAGTGGCGGACCCAGACTTTGACTTTAGTGGGGTCAAAAAATTGTAAAATGTCAAGTGGGGTCAAAAATTGGCATTGCTAATGTTTGAACCCATAACCTTTGGTATAAAATTCAATACACAAACCAGTAGACTAAGGAAATATTATTGATCTTATCTAACATTCAACATACTTATAAATTTCCAAGTGGGGTCAAGTGACCCCAAAATGGTATATGTGGGTCCGCCCATGGATGCAAATTTCAATCCAATTGGCTCCAGTGAGATATTGTGTTCTTTTGTCTTTTCTTACTCATTTGCTGTCGTCTTTTTAGTTATTAGGGTTTCGTTTGAATATGTAAGAGAAATATAAACCTCGAATTAAAAATGTGTTATGATGATATAGTATGCTACTAATGGTTAGTTCTTTGTGAATTTGAGAAATATTCGGGAAATTCTAGATTATTGGTCACAACTAGTAGACCACTACTCCATTCTCAGATAGTGGTCTAATTTGCACGTACAAATCAGCTGTCATTTACACTCATAAATCAATGTCCTCACTATCTTATTAGATTCATTGTTACGCGACAATCCATAAGGTGCACAACATTGCATCGTCTGCGAGACTACGACATTCTATCGTATTTATAATCCTGCTATTGTAAACGCAATAGAAATAGCCAAAAGTATAAATACCCTTCCACCAAGAGAAAAGAAAAACTGAGTATACTAACAAATTCTTAGACTGAACGACGAATTTTTTCTTCTTCCATAAAATACTACGAGTAGATTATTACAATGTTATTATGCACGCTATAGGAAAATCGGATATTACACCATACCCTTGAAGAGAACCTCAATTTCGCAATGATAGATACGTATCTATAGGATTACGATAATGCATGGGTGTTACATTATAAAGTTACATAGTTGTTCAAAGACATATAATATATTTGCAAGAAACTATGCTTAAACACACACAATACAACTTCAACATTTTCTACCTAGAGGCTTGCCACAAAGACAAGTATTGAACGCAAACGAGGAAGCTTCTAGATGATCAAACGGGGACCCGGCTGGGATGGGCCCACACAATTGGTTATGGCTCAAGTCCAAGTGCCCAATATATGAGGCCGAAGAAATGGACTTGGGTATCGGCCCATTAAACCGGTTGTAAGACAAGTCCAAGGCCGTAAAATACGATCTCGGCCCGAATGCATCCGGTAACCGGCCTTCTAAACCATTTCTGCTCAAATTCAATATACTCACACCCGAATTCAGTAGACTCTTCGGTAACTGACCCGAAATCAAGTTACCATCGAGGTTCAAGCTCGACAAAACGGGCATTTTGTCGAAAATATCCGGGATTGGACCCGATAACCTATTCAAAGAAAGATCCAAATCCGATAGTCGGTAAAGATTGGATATGGATGCAGGAAGAGGCCCACTAAGTTGATTACCACTTAACAAAGCCCGGCTCAACATCTTGAGCCGGCCCATTTCACTAGGCAACTCACCCGAGAGCTTATTATTCCTTAGGTCCAAGTGCATTAACCGGCCCAAACCAGCTAAAGACCGAGGAATTGGACCGGTTAAACCATTTTCGGCTAAATTAATAACCGTGAGCTCTTTCAACCGGCCAATCTGACTCGGAATTTTACCGGCGATCTTGTTTCCAATGAGGTCAAGATGGCGGAGAAAGACGAGCGAGGTAATGCATTCCGGGATCACGCCCGAAATACCCTTCCAATCAGCAATGGTTAGAGCGCTAAGCCGGTCTAGCTTACAAATAGCCGGAGATATTGAACCGGTCATATAACCGGACCGGCGAGCCCGCTGAAAAATCGGGTCTTCCGACTCGCCACGAAGCGTAATTTCAGCGACCCGCTGTGAGTTTTCACAAGTCACCCCGTACCAACCACGGCAACAATCAGACCCGGTCCATGACTTGAAAATACCCAAATGCGGTTCATTTAGGGCAGCCTTAATAGACAATAATGCTGCCCGGTCCGATGGCGAGCAAGCATTAACGACCGTTATAACGGTCACTACTACTAAGATCGCTGAAAACCAAAAACCACTTCTCATACTAAAAAAAAGCGTTAACGTAAAGTTACTTATATTCCTTACTAAATAAAGTGTGATTACTTAACAATGAAAATGATAGTGTAACTTATTGTGAGCTAAGAAAGGGAAGAGTTTGGAATTGATAGAGAATAGTTATTCAATGGAAAGGCTTGTATATATATACTAGATCGCGAGCGATGTCAAAAGACAATATTACCCCTCGGGCACTCTAGAGGGTATCAAGGTAAATGAGGAAGAGATAAGAATAAGGTAACAAAAGTATGATATAGCAGTTAGTACATGGTATGGTATTGAATGGAGGAGAGAGAATGAGTGAAGTAGTGAAGAGTGTGGAAGAAGTGACCAAGAAGGTGGCGAGGCCAGAGCCCCCATGTGGGATTGTGGGGGTTGTTTAATGTTAGGTCCAGAGGCTCAGAGTTTTGGGTCCTTGTGTCTTGCACTGCTAGGGATGCTTCCCTTAATTTCTGTGGCTCTTCTTATAAAAATAAAGTTACTGTTACTACCTGCATTAGCCTGGTAAAAAAATTAAGAAAGTAGTTAAAACTTAAGACTAGAGAATCTCGTAATAATATAGTAACTGATGTAACATGTAACTCGAGGTAAGCTGACTGGGTTATATAATATGCAGCAACTCGAGTTTGACTTGACTGACAACAACAACAATAACGAATCCTCGGTCCTGAAAGAATTTGAAGCCGACTGATATGATCAGATTGGGTAGGAGGGAGTATGTCATGAGAAACGGTAATTGTGATTCAAACCCGAGTTTGACTTGAGTAACCACAACAACAACAATCCTCGTCCCAAAAGAATTGGAACCCGACTAATATGATCATTTTGGGTAGGAGGGAGTATGTCATAAGAAACGGTAATTGTGATTCAAATCGAGACAATTAGGGAAATAAGTTCAAGTCTGAACTCTACAGTGCCAATCCTGAGGAAGAACTAGATTGAGGAAAAACATTTAAAATTTGAAGCCGAATAAACATGATACTCCGTATGTCACAGGAAACGGTAACTGTGATCCAAATCGAGGGAAGTAATGAAATAAGTTCGAGTCTCGTTTGAAGTTAACAGTGAAAATCCTGGGGAAGAACTAGATTGAGGAAAAAACATAAAATCTATGAGGTACAAAGACACACAGTAAATAGAGTGAGGCACTATCAATGAACATCATGCAAATCATGTTTGTATGAATTGTATCACATGACAGACCCTACATTTGGGAAGCAAAAGATGAAATGCAAGCAGTCATAAAGAGGAATGAATGATTGAAGATTCGTGTGATTTCATCAAAAGCCAAAAAAAAAAATGCACATAATTGGACCATGATATAATGTTGATATAAGGTGAAATGTCCAAGTCTAAATGCCTCCTTTAGGGGTGTACACCAATGTGGTAACTGTATCTTGCTTTATTTTTGCTTAGACCTTTGAAAGTTTTCCCTTGTGTTCTTGTCATTCTTTGAAAGAGACCAAGTTCTATCTACTCTAAGAGGAAAGATAATAGAAATATAATTTGGCCGTAATGTAAACGACAGGAAATCTATAGCATTCAGCCAAATTGATCAAGTGAAGACAAGAAGTTTGTCTATCCAAATAATTTAGATGTTAGGCAAATGAATGGACTGTTGGAGTTACGAGCCAGATCTCGCTTTGCACAAAACTTAAGGCGTCTCGCTAATGTTCTTGGTTAAAAAACGCGTCTTTAGAGTTCATTACCAATATGGAGAAGGGTATGGGAGAAGGAAACAGGATAACTGAGGGTAACACAGCCCTCGTGCATTCGAACCCTTCCATATATGCCCTACCCTAGATTGGGTTCTAAGTATCATTTACATTTGACTCGAAAATGTGATGCTGAGCCATACTAAGGCACATCATTAATGTTAAGCTAATCAATCTAGTTTACGGCCAACCCACATGGAAAAGAATGTTAATTGTTTCAATGATGTATAATTCACATGTAATTAGCATAAATCATTCCATGAAACTTGGGGAGCAGAGCAATTATGTTGCCGAAAACGCCTTAATCAAGATAATTAATTATGTTTATAGAACTGTACAACAGTATTAGGGTTGGGACACAGAATTAAAGGTGGTGAGCAATGCCAGAAATATTGATTGGTTAGACTGGCATGTGTCAGTTGCCCTAAGATTTTGTGCAAGATCCAACATTATCAGGCGATATGAAGATGTTGAGAACATTCAGGGGTAATATTTTATGGTTTGCTACATTACTGAAGAAACATTCGGAGGAAAAGGTGACTATAATTGAGATTGTGTTAAGTTGTGCGTGTAGGAGAAGGAACAACCTGAATGAGGGAAGCAGAATACAAAAAGCAATTGATATTGGATCTAATTGTGAAGTGGTAAAAATGAAGAGTGACTACAACCCTAAAGTCAGACTCGTATAAGTCATGACATTGAACTTTGGAGCCTGTTTAGAGCTTTAAACCCTTTAAATTGCATTGAACTCTTTGAATATAAGTTGGGGGTTACATGTTAATAGTAGAAATCGACATCTTCAATTCAAGAAAGCGAAAATAAATAAATCAGGACGAGCACATAACTAACCAGCATGTACGTCTATACCGTCGTCACTCAAGGCTCCGAGTTGTAAGTCTGCAAAGGGTAAGAGATGTATATTAATTAGGACGCGTAATCTTACTAGCATAGCGGTATCACTGCATCGCGTACAAGTTTCTTGCAATCGAATTTACAGCCAAAGAAAAAACAGGTTATACTGAGCAACTCAATATCAGAAGTTCCAATAGTTAATTTTTACACTCGAACATGTGAGGATAAATTTTCAACTCAGCTCAATATCTAACAGTCTAACACCACATTCCTTTGAATTTCTCGGTGTTTTGGGCCTTCACTTCAAACACCTTCATTCACAATTGTTGGCTTGTTGCCATGTGAAGAAGTCATCAATTTTAGGCCCAATATATCATATGGGCCACAAACACATCAGACCAGAAGTCAAGCACACAAGCCTATGACTTGTAGGTGTAAACATGTAAGAACCGAATAGCACAACTTTTAGGTCTAATGATCAGATCGTAATGCTCACAAACATTTCTGCTTTTTTACATAGCACAACAGAAACTGATACAGCGTAAAACTACGGCAGTCAAGCCGTAGAGACAATAGTGAAGTCAGGGGTCAAATCTAACGCTTACATATGACGCTTTTAATCTTTAGATAACAATTCTTATTAACCGATGTAAAATCGTTTTGGGACTAAGGCTTGATCGTGAGCTTGTGACGCTAATCTAAAGATGTTCGGTTTGTGTGTTCCATTTACTCTCTGTTGATTCTATTTTTTGAACAAAAATCCTCTTACAAGTCTACTACAGTAATTGCATAAAGACCATTATTCTAAAGGTATAAAGAGCAAATTCTAAGAAAAGAGAAGAAGGGAAGCCTTACCTACTACTCTACTCTATTGGGGAAAAGGGTTGCAAAAGTGGAAGCTATCCACACTTTTGCTTTGAAGCATCATAATCAAATTAGATTGAATTAAAAAACAAAACAAAACAAAAAAGACCACAGAATCAATGAACACAAAACGAACCGCTCTGATTAAAAGAGGCAGGTAGATAAAAAGAGAGATCTGGTTGAGAAGAAAGGATAGCGATTTGTACAGTAAAGTGGATCCAAATTTCCAATATAGTCGCGCATCAATTATATGAAGAGACACTCACATTAGTCACATGTACTACATATGCACAAAGAAGATTATAGAAGAACTGACAAGAACAAGGTCTAACTATTGACTTTTTCGACTTTTAACTTTTGTAATCCGTTGTCCGGAAAAATAATGGATCATTTCGACGAAAACTATAATTTAAAAAACCCACTCATTTTAATGTCGTGTTTTCATTACTTTCAACCTCTTTAACTACATTCACATATGGCAGTTTCTATGATTCATGAGCCGATTCCAACTTCATGAACCGTCTATCAAGAACGTGACCAGATGTACATTTGAGAATTACTGTAGGACAAATCAAATGGAACAGTGATCACTAATCTTTGCCATGAGGAGTACTCTACACAACTTTGACTAAGGGCAACAGTTTCAAAAACGTTGAAATATGAAATCATAATGAACTCAGCAAAGACTTTTTCGAGCTACTCATCAGAACTACTACTGCTACATAATAATATAAAGACATTTAAATGAGTTTAGTTTATGGGACTTTGTCCTTAACCTTAATTAGCAGGACAAGATCCTAAAGTTGTCAACGAGTATCTTCATTACACGTGTATTAGTGACTTGATTTAGAATAAAGGCTCCCAAATCGGTCCAAATATTCCATAGTAATATAAAAGTGGTGCTTTCAATTTATATATTCTGCCTTTCTGGTATTGAATAGTGCAGCTGGAGTCTGGAACCCACTACACATCTCTATTTCAGTGTATATCGTAAATGGCATATTCGCATATGTGCAGAAATAGGCAATTAGCATCACCTGAGAAGACATACATTACCAGGAGATGACCTTCTATTTGTGTTTTAGCACTATTAGTCCATTAGGCAACACGCTCAGGTTTGGGTCGAGTATATGAAGAGTTTAGCGAAAATGGAATTCTACCATATGCGCAACTGACACAGAAACACATCCATGCAAGTCGAACAAAGTAGTAATAGTTCTTCCATTTTGTAATGATGGTTAACTTGAACTATAAGCCTCGTCGTAGGTATGAGGTAGGGTATCACACAATTCAAACAACAACATCTTTAACCCTAACGCCTTAAAGGCTCCCGTCATAAGGCGGGGTAAGAGGGGTTGGATGCTGGCAAGCATCACCCCTATTGAAACATAGAGAGGTTGCGCACGGATGACCCAAAATGAAAATTGTTTCGAGAATCGCACAATTTAAACGAAAGCAAGAAATGAGCTTACCCGTTTCATTAGTGAATCCTCGTGACAATCTTGGATAGAGGGTTCAAAGTTTCCTGGTGAACGTCATCAGACAATGATTCAGTATTCCTAGACAGAATAAGTGCGAATAATTTGGTGGAAAATGACCTCGAACAGATTATGACAAATACAACCACCAGAGGAAAGATTAAGATAATCACTAGTCAGAACAACATAATGTCATAATCATCTGAATTAGTAATGTTTTCCCTAGGTAATCTGAAAGATAACCATTCCATCTGTACAGCTTAATCACCGCATGTTAGTGGTCAATATCGTACTTAATAAACTAACACCAAGTCTAATGACCATTACCGATTAATTTGTCGCTTACTCGCTAATATACTCGATTAGTAAAACAATATAATGACCACGCCATTACACCAACAAGAGTAACTGATTATGACCTCAAAAAATAAGAGTAACCTGATTATTATAAAGTTATTCTAGTTTGATTGATTAACTATGTAAGTATATCTTAATCATAAACAGAAGGAATAAGGAACTAAAAAAATTGAGGGTATGAGGCCAGCAATGACAATGTGAAGAACAAGTTGATGAGGGACTGATGGGTGTGCGACATGAATAAACACTCCCCCAAATTGTTTCCTGATTTATTGAAAAGTATTAGCATCTCACTTATAAATGGCAAAAATGAATAAAGAAAAGAACTTAAAAGGGCAAGTATGAGACTTCAGATACAAGTTCTTTAGATTCCTTAGATATGTCCCCGGAGCATGCTGAAAGGGTTTTTATCTAATCTAATCTAATCTAAAACATACTCGTATTTTAATAGCAAATGTTGGGTACGAAAGAGGTATCCCAAGTCTTCCAAAACACCAAAAAAATTGCAGTAGATGGAAGAGAATGGCATTAGATTCCTGAAGTTACCACATAGCATACTAAATAAGATATCGATTTTATTTTCTTTGATAGATTTAATACTAATCTGTATAATCACACAGAAGAGACTCGGCTAGTTCAGGTTATCCAACTCTTCTTAGTGGTAAGAATCCGATTCTCATTGCCTACAAGATGGAAGGATCTTCTCGTTATCTTCTCCTTACATTAATAGACAATCACTTACGAAAATTAGCTTAGTATCACTATATACTATATAAGTCAACTATACAGAGTCATACCAACAACCCTCATCAATTCCTCGATGATAGTTCTAAGGTTACGTAAGACACACAAAAAAATCGCCTAACAATAAACCAAATCTTGACAAATAAACCGTCTCCTCTAAACAAACTTATCTATAACAAAAAATGATATAGCTAGGAGATGAAAGGAGCACCCACTAAAGTTCCATGGCTATTTGCAACTATGACAAACAAGGGAGCACGACTTATTTCCAACAAAGTAGGAAATTAATAAAAAGAAATCATAAACTTGTCCTAAAATTAAGTTGAATAGTAGAGTAAAAAAAGCTGCGAAGTTATGAGAAGCAGAAATTCGACATCAGAAGTTATTACTATAAAAGGTTTATTCAACATGTCATTATTAATGATGAGTCACCTTCTCATCCTATTTTGCCCACCCAATAAAGTCAAATTTAGAAACCTATCACTAATCAACGCGAGGGCATAACTTACCCTTAAAGCAATATCTTAAACTAAATATATATATAAACAGCTATGAGATTATGACTGTGGTCCAACAGAGGATAGAACCGTCATTTCATGGTCCTGAAACCAAAGAATACAGTTCAATCACTTCTCATATAAACGAAAAAACAATCAGCTCCTAAACAAAATGTATCCCTAGGCAAACACATGGCCAGTCATTAAAGCTAAAGATAACACTCACTTACGATAGTAAATTTACACGATATTATGCAACAAGTTCCGTAATAAGTCATGAAAGACGAGATAAAACTCGCATTAACTTATCAAATATCAGTTCGCATTCAATATACTAAACAAAACCTAGGAAAAATATTCTGTTTACAATGGGATGCTTCAAACTAAGGAAGAAAAAGACAGTAAGATGACTCAAAAAATATGGGGCTGTGAAACAGAAATGTGGCTCTTGAAATTTTCATATGCTTGCATCACATTGACGCAGCCAAGAAGTCAACAATTCTCATACAACCAAAAGGAAACAATCAATCAATGATGCATAGACATTCAGGGGTGTTTTTGTCATTCGACTAAAATGGAAAGGTGTTGCAAAATCCAAAAGTAGGTACTATATTTTATGACTTCTGTTAGTTCTGACTGGCTAAATAATCAGGAAACATTTACAAATATAGTAATTAAAACACATAATTCTCTCTCTCTTGATCATTAACCAGCATCTGTGTTACCTCCCATCATCACCAGCAGAGCTAGCAGAATCTGAGGAAACAGATTTTGCTGCTCATCTTTTCTTTCTGTTCACATGTAAATTCTGTTGCCCAAGTAGTGTATTTTTTAAAATTTTCAGCCACAAATCTAAAGGCTAGAAATGGATATGAGCATATAACTGTGCTCAACTAAAAAATCCTTCTTCTATTTTCCTCTGTTTTCACCTGTTTTTTTTAGGTAGTAACATAGAGATAGAGAGGGAGAGAGACAAAGAGATGGATTCAGATTTTCAGCAGCAGCAATACCAACATCATTTCCAAGATCCACAGAAACAGTTTCACCATCAAAAGCAACAGTTGAACACTCTGACGAGGTTCCGGTCTGCGCCGAGTTCTTACTTTGCTAGTTTCCTTGATGCGGCCGATACTATAACAGCTAGTACTGCATCTACAACTAGTTATGGTGGTGATCTCGCAACTACTAAAAGGGATTTCTCCAACGCGAGACCCTTGAGTCCGGAAACTGAAAACATCTTTGCAAGGTTTATGTCTAGCATGGGAGATGGAAAAGATGGTAACAATTCCACCTCCCAAAAATTGAGTGAAATACCCGAAAACTCCCAGATACAGCCGGAATTTATGGTTAGGGTGAAGCAAGAGACTGATACGCTGCCTCAGACACAACAGCATCACCAACACCAGCAGGGTAGTTACAATACTTCCTCTCCTATGTGTTGAAATACTAATCTAGAAAAATCTAGAATTAAGTGATACAATTTAGAAGATACTTGTATGATAGCTAGAAAAATCTAGAGTGTTCAAGGTGTGACTAGATTATCTTGTAAACTAGAATGATCTAGGTAGTGTAGGCTTAAGTATGTCGGCAAATGCACCGACATAGACATGTATAAATAGCACTTTAGTGCTTGCTTTCAAGTAATGAAAAATACACACTTTCCCAATCACAAATCAATAGCCCCACAAACTTCCTCACATTCTCGGTCAACCATTCAACCAAAAACAAAAACAAAACAATCATACTAATAACAAATCAATCACACCTTATACACCTACACTTATAACAAACAAAATCCTAACAGTGGTATCAGAGCCAGTCTGATCTGGCTTAATCCAAGACCTCAAATAAAGTGTCCAACATCCAAAAAAATCAAACTAATAATTTCAACTAAGAAACCCATATGGCCAACCAAGCGGGAACGTCTAACACAATAATTAATTATCCCCAAGTTAATTGGGTTCCAACATTCAGAGGCGAAAAATATGACCTCTGGTGTATACAAATGAAATCAATATTCATTTCACAAGGCCTTTGGGAATTGGTACAGAATGGGTACGAGAAACCCACTGGCACAGAGGCATCTTGGAGTGCAGCAAAAAAAGCTCAATATGTCGAAAATCAAAGAAGGGATTCATATGCCCTATCTTTGATTTATCGAGCATTGGACGAGCCGGTACTACCGCGAGTTATGTCCGCTACAACGGCTACAGATGCGTGGAAGATCCTGCAAGATACATACAAGGGCTCCGGAAAGGTAATTACTGTTAAACTTCAAACTTTATGGAAAGATTTTGAAAATATATCAATGTCGGAAGACGAATCAGTTGAAGCATTCTTTAACCGTGTCACAAACATAATTAACCAAATTCGTTCATATGGTGACACGATTGAAGATGCGAAAATCACGCCAAAAATATTAAGAAGTCTTCCGAGAAAATTTGAACATGTGGTAGCCGCTATAGAAGAATCAAAAGACTTGAAAGAAGTTAATATAGTCGACCTTATGAGTTCCCTCCAAGCACATGAGGAGAGAATGAAAAGATTTTCAGATCCTCCACTAGAACAAGCTTTCCAGGCCAAATTAAAATTTAATGGTAAAAAATCAAATTACCACGGCAAAAATTTTCAACAAAGAAAAGATAATTCAAACTACCGTGGTAGGGAAAGAGGATCTTACCATAATACTGGGAGCCGAATTAATCGCACAGGGCCATATTGTAATTTGTGTAAGAAAGGTGGTCATGACACTAATGATTGTCGGTTTAAATGCAAAAGGTGTAAAAGACATACACACTTTGAAAAAGATTGTTGGTTCCGACAAAAAGATGAGGCAAATTTCACCGAAAAAGAAGAACCAGAGGGACAATTATTTTATTCGTGCCTAAACACCCAACACCAGTCCACTGACATCTGGTACCTAGACAGTGGATGTTCCAATCATATGACTGGCAATAAAAATTCATTTGTCAGTCTAAATGAGAATGTAAAATCCCAAATTACGCTTGGCGATGGGAGAAGCCAAGACGTAGCCGGAAAAGGGACAATCGCCGTTAAAACAAAAGACGGCTCATCAAAACACATCCATGATGTGCTATATGTCCCTGGCCTAGCACAAAATTTACTAAGTGTTGGGCAATTAATCCAAAAAGGGTATTTGGTGAAATTTGATAATGATAAATGCCTCATCTATGACAAGAAAAACGGTCAATTGATCGCCTCGGTACAAATGGCCCAAAATAAGATTTTCCCACTAAGAATGATGTTGGAGGAAAACTTAGCTCTCAGCTCCATCTTGGATGAACCTACATTATGGCATCTGAGATTCGGGCATCTCAACTTCAACAGTCTAAAGCTGTTAAAACAAAAGGAGATGGCTATTGGTCTCCCCACCATTAAAACCGAAAAGAAAATTTGTGAGGGTTGTATATATGGCAAAATGCATAGATTGCCATTTAAAACATCAACGTGGAGGGCAAAAGCCCCGTTGGAGTTGGTCCATGCAGATGTTTGGGGGCCAACGAAAAGACCATCCTTTGGTGGTAAAAGATACTTTCTGTTATTTGTCGATGATTACTCTCGCATGATGTGGGTGTATTTTCTGAGACAAAAATCAGAAGTATTTTACCACTTCAAACAATTCAAAGCCCTCACAGAAAAACAAAGTGGGCATTCTATAAAGGTTTTCAGAACAGATCGTGGGGGAGAATTTACGAGCAATGAATTTAATGCTTATTGTAAAGAACATGGAATCAAAAGAGAATTGACAGTGCGGCGTACACCTCAACAAAATGGTGTTGCCGAAAGAAAAAATAGAACAATTGCAGAAATGGCTCGGAGTATGATGAAGGGCAAACGTCTGCCTAAACATTTTTGGGCTGAAGCTGTTCACACAGCCATATATCTCCTTAACCGATCTCCTACGAAAGCTGTATGGGGTACTACACCTTACGAAGTGTGGTACAAAAGAAAACCCAATGTGGAGCACCTTAAAATTTTTGGGTGCATTGCCTATGCCCACGTCCCGAAAGAGAATCGGGAAAAGTTAGATGAAAAAGGAGAAAAATGCATCTTCATTGGCTACAGTGACGAATCTAAAGGCTACCGCCTATATGATCCGCAATCTAAAAAGTTAATCATATCAAGAGATGTAATATTCGATGAGGAAGCAGAATGGAGGTGGCAAGAAGATAAGCAACAACATCCACAAGATGACTTTCCACTAACCCATTCCGAAACAATTCAGAACACTCAACCAGACACACAAGAATTATCACCTCCTACAACACCTAGAACTCAACAAACTCCATATTCCTCTAGATCCGAAAGGTCATCTCCAATAAGCCACTCAAGATCACCCAGTCCAGCTACACCTCAAGAACCTCCAGTTCGACAATCTATACGAGAAAGGCGACCTCCAGCTTGGACGGATGATTATCATTGTGGGCAAACAATTGTGGCACTCATAGCTAGTGAGCCACAAAACTTCCAGGAGGCAGCAAAAGAAGAAAAATGGATTGAAGCTATGAATAATGAGATAGAGATGATCGAGAAGAATCAGACATGGGAGCTTGTGGACAAGCCAGAAGATAAAGAAATCATTGGCTTAAAATGGGTTTACAAAATCAAGCACAACGAAGATGGCTCCATCCAGAAATACAAGGCACGTCTCGTCGCTAAAGGATATTCACAACAACCAGGCATCGATTTTAACGAGACATTCGCTCCTGTTGTCCGCATGGAGACAATCAGGTTAGTCCTAGCTCTCGCTGCTCAATTTAAATTACCAATATATCAACTAGATGTCAAGTCTGCATTCTTAAACGGAGAGCTAGAGGAAGAAGTTTATGTGGAGCAACCACAAGGCTTCATAGTTGAAGGCGATGAAAAGAAGGTCTATCGCCTCAAGAAAGCTCTATATGGGCTAAAACAAGCCCCTCGAGCTTGGAATAGTAAAATTGATGGTTACCTCTTACAAAATGGGTTTACCAAAAGCCCAAGTGAGCCATCACTTTACATAAAATCTCAAGGCGAGCAAGATTTTCTTATCGTATGCTTGTATGTGGATGATCTCATCTACACAAGCACCAATCCAATGATGATCGAAGATTTTAAGAAGGCAATGATGTCTAAGTTCGAGATGACCGACCTTGGACCGATGAAATATTTTCTTGGTATGCAAGTAAAACAAAGTCCCGGTCGTATTTTTCTATCACAAGAGAAGTATACAGAAGACTTATTGAAGAAATTCAACATGATCGATTGCAAGCCGGTGACCACACCTATGACCATAAGTGAGAAATTATCTAAAAACGATGGTCAAGAAAAGGTTGATGAGTCAGTTTACCGAAGTTTAGTTGGGTCACTAATATACCTCACCAACACGAGACCCGACATAGTTAGTGCTGTTAGCATTGTATCCAGGTTCATGAGCGAACCTAGCAAGGTACATCTGACAGCAGCAAAAAGGATTCTGAGATATGTCAAAGGTACGAAGAATTATGGTCTTATGTACGAGTCAGAAAAAGACAACAATCTCACAGGATTCACAGACAGTGATTGGGCCGGAAGCATCGACGACAGGAAAAGTACAAGTGGGTACATTTTCAAATTAGGGTCGAAGGTAATCTCTTGGTCATCCAAAAAGCAAGCAACAGTTGCACTATCATCGGCTGAAGCTGAATACGTGGCAGCAACAAGTGCAGCATGTGAAGCTATATGGCTAAGAAGAATTCTAGACGATCTACATCAGTCTTCTACTGGTCCGACTACCATATATTGCGATAACATGTCAGCTATCGCGATGACGGAAAATCCCGTATTCCACAGCCGTACGAAGCATATCGAGATACGACACCACTTCATACGAGAGCTCGTGGATAAGCAAGAGATCGAGTTACAATTTTGCAAGACGGGGGAGCAGCTAGCAGATATATTCACAAAGGCGATCCCGATAGAAAAATTTATACATTTCAGGCAACAACTCGGAATTCAAGATTTTTCAGATTAGGGGGAGTGTTGAAATACTAATCTAGAAAAATCTAGAATTAAGTGATACAATTTAGAAGATACTTGTATGATAGCTAGAAAAATCTAGAGTGTTCAAGGTGTGACTAGATTATCTTGTAAACTAGAATGATCTAGGTAGTGTAGGCTTAAGTATGTCGGCAAATGCACCGACATAGACATGTATAAATAGCACTTTAGTGCTTGCTTTCAAGTAATGAAAAATACACACTTTCCCAATCACAAATCAATAGCCCCACAAACTTCCTCACATTCTCGGTCAACCATTCAACCAAAAACAAAAACAAAACAATCATACTAATAACAAATCAATCACACCTTATACACCTACACTTATAACAAACAAAATCCTAACACTATGATGTATCAGAGTGCATCGAAACCGCCTTTGGCGAACCATCACAGTTCAGCTTCGGCTATGAGCTCAATAGGGATGAATCCTAAACCCCAGATGAGGATTGGTGTAGGTGCAAGTAATAGCAATAATAGCTCCAGTCTCACTAGGCATAGCAGCTCCCCAGCTGGCTTCTTCGACAATCTAAATATTGATGGTATCCTTCTTTTTCTTATTGCTTTTTACCAGCATTCTAACTATAGTTAGTGCAGATTTTCTATTTGTTTTTTTGGTTGATTTTTCAATTTCAAAATTTCAAGGGTGATAGAATATGGCAGGTTATGGTGTTCTAAAGGGAATGGGTACCTATGGTGGCAATAACACCAGTAATGATCAGGTGAATTACTCGTCAGGACAACCATTAACTACTTCAGGGCTCGTGAGGCAAACCTCGGGAATCGATGAGAAAATCATGAGAATGAATAGCCTTGAAGAAACAAAATTCAGCCACAATCAAAGCAATGATACCAACTACAACACTGGACTTCCCAACCCATCAACTGAACTCTCCGCTATGGAGAGATTACTAAATCTCCAAGATGCTGTGCCCCTTAGAATTCGGGCTAAGAGAGGATGTGCTACTCACCCTCGAAGCATTGCAGAGAGGGTAAGAATTTGACACTTTCATCAAATATTTCTTGGTTAAAGTTTCAGAAGAAGAGAAAATGTTACTACCCAACACAACTTACAATGTTTATGCTACTACTCATTCTAGGTAAGACGAACCAAGATCAGTGAAAGGATGAGGAAACTTCAAGACCTAGTTCCGAACATGGATAAGGTTAATCCTATGTTTCCCAAGATAATCCGAACGATCTCCTCGTTATGGAGGGGTGTCATGTTATGTCCTTGAGTATTTGGTACAAAAAAATTTACACCCTTTTATTTCATTACAGCAAACAAACACTGCAGATATGCTAGATTTGGCTGTTGACTATATCAAGGATCTTCAGAAGCAAGTCACGGTATGTTTATTAGTACATTTTTTGTTAAAGATTGCTTTATTTAGCAAAATTGATGTGTTAGACAAGTAAAAAATGGCAAACTTTGTTGTTGCCGAATATAAACGCTACAAATAGCTGACCTATTTCATAATTTCATGGTCCCCCTTCCCACCACCTTTCTATCCACATTGTCATCTTTCCACAAAGATTACTTCACAAGATCCTCCTTTACTCTAAAAAGCATTCTATTAAAAAGTTCAGCAAGAATGTGTTCTCAATTCATTTCATTTCATCACATCCTCATTTCATGTTCGTGATTTTATTCCCAGACATTGCATAGTAATCGGGCAAAGTGTACCTGTCCAAGATAATTGAAGCCGGCCAACATTACAGCGGTGATGTGGAAAGACTACTGAAGGACATGGTTGGCTATTCTCCTACATATCTCTCTGAAATAGAAGAAGTGATAAGCAATTAGAGAGAGTACTTTTGTTTTACATAAATCATGATCACTTGATCTAGGCATCTCAGTAAAAAAGTAGGACTATAGTCTATAGTCTCACAGTGTAAGATCTAGATCCATTTGATGCCAGTAAAAAAAAAGCAAGATGTATATACAATCACAGCCATCCACGTGTATGTATATCAGTAATCATTTTGTGTAGCATTTAGGTGAGGAGCACAACCAAGTTGATACGATATTACTATTCCGAGATTGTGGGGGAGAGATTCCCAACATATGATTGCTGGAGTTTGTCTTGTAGTGGCATGGAAATAGGGGTCAAGCATCCAATGTTGCTTTCAATTACAATTACCCTAGTATTTTATTTTCGTGAGCTGTTGTTTGTTGATATGATCAGATGATGAATTGAAAGTCTAAAGATAACATATACATTACATTAACATACATCAAGACGACTCTTGATTAAAAATATTATTGCAATTTACCGATGATAGGGATACTTTAAAACAAAAAACAAAAGGGGGAAATAGCCGAAATACAGACACCATTCATGTACTAGTAGTTTTTACACTCGCATGTTTTATCTTTATAGGGGAGTACGATTTAGTTTTACCATAACATCACAGAGTGTAAACATCAAATGAAGGGTGTAAATCTCAGCCATTCATTTCAAAGGAGCAAACAATTTTGTAACAAATCCTAATCCTAGTTCCAAAGTTTCACAAATGAATAAGCAATAAGAGAAAATTCGCAATTTTACACGAATATTGATAGGCCATAATACCATAGTATACAGATTACTTATCATCTCAGAGAGACATTCTCACTTACTAAGAGGCTTAGCCTATCACCAAACTACGACCTACTGTCCTGTGAGTTATGCAATGGGTCTTCCAAACAAAACTTAAGAGGGTTCAATCAATAAGAGTGTACTAAGTTATTGGTCACCCCAAAAAGGTTTTGGGTTACCCTGCCTCCTTTGGCTCCTTAGGGCTAATCCCTCGACCCGTTGAGCGTACTTATCATTCACTACCAATAATTCAGGGCTTTGCAAAGGAGAAAATACGAGTTTAAAGCAAAATACAAGAGTTATACTTTAAGCAAAAACTTGCTTGACTTTTCAGCTCAAACATTGTGGGAGCGAGACTTATTAAGTGGGTGACATGTCAATGATACTCGTCTTTCGATTCTCATAATGATGGAAGTGCGACCTTTCCATGCCCATTAATGGAAAATGCTCCCCGGTTATAGTAAAAAGGCAATAGCGTTCCCTTATTGCACCAGTATAGAGAGAGACACACATAATTCAGTACTAAATTGTTTGTTTGGTGCACTGTACCTACACCAGCTGTGCCTGTAGCCTGTAGCCTACAGCCCTACAGCGACTTATCAATACTAATAAATCTATAAGAAAAGAAACTTTTCACTGTAGGGACCATATATATTTAAGTACCTGAAATTTGTGCATCTGCCAGAGAAAGGAGAGGACAAAATATTGTAGGCCGCGTTCACACACCGCAAAATTCATGAATTACTGGAGAACTTATCGGCAAAATTCAGTAAACCTGCAGTTTCGTACCAGAAATGGCCGTATCAGAACTTCATAGCCACAATCAAGAATCTGGACATTGTGCATATCATGGTATCTAATCTCAAAACTAGATATGACGCAACGAATTGGCACTTTAGATGTATAACCAGGAACCATTCAAATTTCGGTAGGGTATATATTAATTGTTCAGTGTCGGTATCTCTATGATACAAGTATAGAATAGTTGTACTCAATCAGGCGTTATGTGCACCCCTCCTCCGTACGTGAAGATTTCATAATGTTGTTATCAGTGTGGTGGCTACGAGATGAGTGGTTAAGATTGATTTGAGAACGTTAGAAGAAATTGTAGTCAGGTAATCCCTTTGCTAGACAGATATCCAGGACGAGAGATGACATGCTTATAATCACGTCAACAAAATAGTACTCGTAATATATAAGGCAGAAATCTATTTACAGCATAATTTTAAACGATTTTCGTCTCCCATTGACAAGTCTTACACAGCCTGTATGCATCAAGAACATGTTCAGCATAATTGTGTCTCAACATCTTGACCCTGACTCTTGATGACATTTATTTCTAAATCCGGCATATAGATTCTCTCCATTATCCAAATACGTAGAAACTTGGATGGCCCTTATCCCGATTTAAAGACATGTGATGGATTGTCTTAAGTATATCATCAATTTTAGCACCAATAACAAGATTCTACAATGCTGGTGCCAGTAGCAGGCAAATTCCTTATGATGTTACGAACTTACGATCAGCTAAAGTAGGGAATTTGGGGACAAATACCCCGAGTCCCGACCATTGCATTTCAAGGGCTAGGATAGGTATCAACAAACACACTCTACGTATCACATAGCATACCATTCAAAATGACACACACAAAACATCATAGATTGCAGAGGGCAGCGAAGATGCAGTACCAATTAGTAATCATCAATATTTCTAATGACATAAAAAGTAACAGCAAAGCAATGCAATACAGATTTTCTTTCAGCCATGCAAGTTTAAGAATTGCTTACCAGTTACCGCTACTAAGTACTCCCTCCATTTCATTCATTTCTTTACGTTGGGCTTGGGTTCCCCTCACAAAACCCGGCCCGACGTAAAGAAATGAATGAAATGGAGGGAGTACTAACAAATACAGTGTTCACTCTTTAGACATCTTGGTTAGTCTGCGGTCGAAGTATTGCACCTGAAAATACAAGTGACATTCAAAAGTGTGAACCCAGAATATGTTTAGCCTATGCCTATAATGCCACAATTCCCCTAACCAAGTTGAGTACTATGTTATGGAATAAAAGAAAGAACCCAAATATGAAATGTACAATATTATGAAGTTTAGCTTCCGTGATGCAGGATAATTCGGAATCTGGCCTATTACAAATCGGAAAGGAAAGACAACGTAGAGCCATAATCCATTGTTTTTGGAGAAATGCTGACATTGGCAATTAAGACCTACCAATTAGCATGGAGTCGAAGCAAGCAAAAAGAGGGAGGAAAGATAGAGCAACATTCACGACATTGACTCATATTCTAAGCGGCAAAAACAGGGCATTCTATGTTATACTAGCAAAAGTAAATAATGCATACTAGTACAGATCAATTGGCGGCGGTGTCATGTCCTGGATAGCACACATTACTCATTACATTCCTTTTAGTTTTCATAAGGTATACCAATGTAAATGGTTACAGTGATTACTTATGATCTCTAATCATGGCTTGATATAATTTCAACAACTGAAATAGGGAAAACTTATACCCTGACCAATCTTGGTAATACAAACTCATAATCATGTATCAAATGCCGTAAATGTTATTTATTTGCATTTAGTTTCAAGTACTTAATTGATATTCTCCTACAGATTCTTGCGGGTTTTGAAGAAAAGAAAAGGCAACATAACAGACTAGCAAACTAGAAAGGAGTAAGGGAATAAATTAGTACTCACTTATGTGTTATATTCTCGATATACCACCCCTCGGAACATAGGTACAGATAGCAAATCAATGCTGGCATAATCAAGCCAATACAATTACTGGTGTACTTGGGAAAACGCCCATACAATCTGGAACCTCTGCTCCTTTTTAGTCGAAGAAAAATAGCAAATTGGGTCGCAACATGTCATCAGGTTCTGAATAGACATGGCATGTGTACTTATAAATAGACTGTGTGATTTAAATCTCTGAGAATGTGATAGACAACACATTTAACTCTTCCAGATAAAAGTTTTGTAAAAACAATTTGATAAACGTAGAAACAGCAACTCATCTAATTCTGATCTATTAAGGTCTAAGAGCAATGTAAGTCATATGAAACTACACATCATCTAATCCAACTTGCAAGTCTAATCAGTAGATTCGTTGATAATGTGATCAATTGCGGTTGAATCGTGACCATCTTCCGCCGATGCCGTGATAATATAACCAGACTAAACCTAATTTGAGGAAAATGTCGCGTGAAATTGACTGAAATTGAACTTTTGAAGTGATGTGAGTTTATTTTGGTGAAGGAGGAGAGAGTGAAGCTGACGCTTCAGTTCAAGATCCTTCTAGCAACATTAGGGCGGGAAATTAGAGTGGTGTTGTGAAAATTGAGCGGCTCGTTTTGGAAATTTTGGACTTTAGGGAGTAGTTATACAGTGGGTCAAAAAAGCCCAATTGTTTGAAAGGCCCATCAGAAACCCCGTCCAAGCCCACAATTGATAATGTGGACATCGTTGGGGTACCCTTGTTGGAAGATCCTCTTTAAGATCAAAGATTTCCATCGAATTGATAACCTATCGGTTTTATGTTAAAAAATTTTCTTAAATTCCCTTCGATAAACGTCACTCGTTGAGGCTATCGTGCATTTTCTTTTTTTACGGTTTTGGAATTTACCGTGGATTTTCGGCTCTAAAATATCGCTAAAACCTATAATATGAACTCATATAGGCTAGAGCTTCCACGAACAATTGAGTCATTTTATCTAGGGGCATTTTGGGCCGAAAAATATGATTTGTGGACTTTAGTTTTTGGCCAACAATGACCACTATTTTTTAGAGGTGACTAGTATTCTTGAAATTTTACTATGTAGAAGCTTGGAGTACCGTTGTTGGAGAATAGGGTGGTTCCTCTATTTAACAATTCTTAGTAAACCCCCTCGAGTTTCAACACACGTCACTCGTTAAACCTAATATGTGGTTTTGGAGATTTTGGGAACCTAACAAAAAAATTCGTCTCTAATAATTTGCAAAAGGCCACAACATGACCCCTAGAGGATTCCACACAAATATGACCAACTTTTGTTCTCGGCCCATTTTGAGCAAAAGTAGTCGTCGGAAAATTTTGGAAATTTACGTTGGAAAACCTTGGAGTAATGTGCTATAGATGAGGGTTGTTTCCTCTGTTAGGGAGGTACTTTAAGCCATTTTGGCACAAATCACCCATTGAAATTTGAGTACGGTTTTTAGAACCTACCATTGAATCTTGGCTCTAATACATTGCTCAAACCGATTTGTGGACGAATAAGTTGGGAGGGAAAGAAGAACGAACTAAGTCAATGTCGGAGACCAGTGAGCCAATGTCAGGGATTGACTTATTTTGGCCGGAAATTCAAGCAAGTTATAGTTTTGTAAAAGAATAAAACAACGTAACTATATAAGGTATAGTCTCGCAAATATTATTGTGAAAGGCATATTCTCGCAAAATTATGTATTTATAAGCCATGATTTCGAAAAAAAATAATGTTATAATTGTGGCTCTATTGTTTTGGTAAAACCGATAGTAAGACCTACGAGAATTACCACAAGTTTTAAATATACGAGCAATTATCCAAATCCAACAGAAAACAAATTTGAACACTTTTTTGAATTTTGATGATAGAAACCTTGAAAACTACTCGTAAACAATACTCCACACAACTCACAACGAAAGGACAACGGCTAGCTAGGGAACGAAAAAAACAGGCCCCAACCAATCAAACACAAAACCTTCATTCCCGATTCACAAAATCACAACGTACACTTCCCCTACTTTTCAAAAACACCCAACTTTCCCTCCCAAATCAATAAACTTCCAAAAAAACAATTAAATTTAATTAAATTAAATTAAATTCCACCCCCCTTCCCATTATTACAACACACACCCCAACTTCATTTTAATTAAATTCAAATTAATAATATCAACTCATTATTCTATTAATCCAATTCCAATCCACCATTTTTTTTTTTCAAATTTCTGGCTCACAATGGAAGACGAAAACTCCGACCAATGCACGGGTTTTACGCCCTCGCATTTGGTCACACTCTCTCCAATCCCATCCTCATTCCCAATAAACTCCCGTCGCCTCTCGAGCCGATTCGCCAAGCCGACAACCCCCGTCAAGTCCGGCTCCGATAGGATTAAGCCGGCTTGGATTTCGCTCCAGGGTCGGCTCGTTGGAGCAGAGGAAGCCACCTCCGCTCGAGCTGTTAAAGGTGGCTTCACCGAGAAGGAAGCTGTTGGTTGGGAGTTGTTCAGTCCTATTCATCGTGTTCTTATTGTCGCCGTCGTCGCTGTCGCCGCTGCGAAATGTGAGAAGAACCGTGTGATTTGCAAGCTTCAGAATTGCGTCCAACTTAGGGTTCGTATGATTCTTTAAACGTCGTTAATTTTCGACTAATTATTTAATTAGTTGTTTGATTAATTCGTTTTTTTTTATGGTAGTTAGTTGTGGAAGTGTAATTTGGGGGTTGATTTCGCTTTCAAGTTATGCTTTAATCTTTTTTAGGGTTTATGTTTATTTTGATTAAATTGTGGTGGGACTACTTGCTGCTTAAATTATTTATGTTAGAGTGAATTATATGATAATAATAGTGTTATTGTGAGGGGTAAGATTGCGTACATATAGACATATCGCGTAAGTGAATTATGTTGGTTTCCGAAGGTGAATTGCTATGCCCGTCAATTGTAGATAGCCAATTTGAATTATGCTTTATATTACTCGTGTTAGGTACTTGACACTTGGCTGTGACTTGTGAGTCATGACTCATGAGCGTGACACTGGAATTCTTTTGTTTTAGGGTATAAACACGAGTATGGTTTTATAAATTAGCCGAGTTTGACGTATGGGCATGTCCCACCCTTGTAGAGTCATAGACTATGTTGGTGAATTTGTGAGTATGAATGTTCTAGGATCAGAATTGGTGTAGTGGCTTACTTGTTACTCAGTTTCATTAAATTGTTTCATTCTCCAAAATGTCGGCCAATTTGAATTATGTTTTATATTACTCGTGTTATGTACTTGACACTTGGACACTGGGATTCTTTCGTTTTAGGATAAAAACACGAGAATGGTTTCAATAAAATAGCCGAGTTTGACACATAGACATGGACACGTACCCCTGTAGAATCACGAGATTATGTTGGCGAATATGTGAGCATGAATGTTCTAGGATCAGAACTGGTGTAGTGGTTTAGTTGTTATTTTCGTTGTAATGTTTCGTTCTACAAAATGCAGGATCAAATACTGATGAGCATGCAGCAGAAGCTTGATAACTTATGTGAGCAGATGAATGGTATCAAAGAGCAGCCTCGAGTCGAGGATGATTCTCCTCCATCAAAGATTCTGGATTCTACATTAAAAGAAGAATTTTTTCCCTTCAATTCTGATTCTATATGCACTGATTGCTGGCTATGTGATCATCATCGAGTACAACTAAATGATATATCAGTAAGACATTTGATTCTTCTTTACGCTACTACTGTCATCTGTAACAATTCTGTACATGTTGCTGTAGTAAAATTCATTTGGACCGAAAAATGCTGTTAAAGTGCAGGGCATGGGTAGTAAAATGCACGTCACCATTGCACAATATAAGCGTAATTTACCAGCGAGTTAACATTATTTTTTGACATTAACAGGGTAATTCACTTGTCAAACCAGCTGGTATGGATGAGATGTTCAGGAATAGATTGTCTGTCTCAAACGAAGCAGAACAAGAGGAACGTCGTATGTCTGATCTGTCTGATTGGGCGGCCTCTAGTGTCACTTCAGCTGCAGATATGCAGGTAATGCAATTAGCCATCACAGTGATTTCGACTTTAGGAGTAATGTAAGATGTTGTTTTTTGTTAGCAGCTTCGAACTGTCCTGTTGAATTTTCGATTGAATGTAACTTCTCAGCTGAACAACTTAGCTATAGAGCAAGATACTTACAATCTTAAGAGAGAATGTGAAGAGAAAGATGCTGCTATTAAGGAACTTTCTACCTTTATCCGCTCTAGAGATGCCGCCACCTCAAAGGTAAACCCTTTTTTACCAGCCAGTTACCGCTTTTTACAGTGCAGTTTATAGCTCGGTAAATTTACTAGATTTCCCCGTTGTGATGACAGAGGATGGAAGACCTTGAAGACATTATTCGACGGAAGAATACTATCATTACGAAATTGAGGAAGGACATGATTGTTCTTGAACAAAAGGTAAGCTTGGAATGCTTGAAATGGCTTGTTTGACATGTTTTTTAAGACGTTTGATCAAGTTAGCTTGTTTACCTCAGGTAACTTGTCAAGTTTAAGTTACTTGGGTTAGATTTTTCCAATTTTTCCTATCTTTGTGTTCAGAATGACATCTTTCAACTTCAGTTTACGACTTTTTTAGCCTACATTCTCAGATTTCAGCTGTCATTCTATGTTCCGACTACTATTTCACCTAGTTTTACTAAATAAACGACATCAAAGACTTACATTAGCAAGGAAGAAATGGCATAAGTTCTGAAATCAGATCAATTTCACTGACATGTTTTCAAAATTACAGGTTGTAAGTCTCACAAGGATGAGGAGGCGGTCATTCCCTTGTCCGAGCATAGAGAAGAAGCTGCTGCCTACAATGACTGATAATCTCATTTACGACATGGATAGTCCAACCAGTCCGCTGTCTTCTGATTCAGACTGCTCCTCTGAGAAGCGGAACATCTCTACTGTCAGAAACGTAGAAGAGAGTTCTGTGAAAACCGCAGTAAAAACCAGCTTTACGTGTGAGAATGTGACTACGAGGCACCAGCAATCCGCGCCTGCAAAAATCCCAAGTTCATCCCTGAAGCATTCTCTTCAAATCCCAAGATCGCGGCCAGGGACTCCTCTTAAGGAGAAATCATTGAATCAGAGTCAAAGTTCAGTTGCTTCTCCAAGGTTGAACCATATTTCAGCTAGTGCAGGTTTTAGAAACAGCAGAAGACGTACTCAGAATGTACCTAAGGAAACAGCTTCATCAAAAAGATGGATGTAGTAAGTAATACTTCTCGATCTTTTGAAAATCCCGATTCTGTTGGCCTTAGCTATATATGCAACATTAACAGATTTCAGATGGCCTTAACATCGAAACCTTGTGTAGTGGTGTTAGGTCATAAATTGCAAATGAGAAAGTAGATATTACTAGCATCATCATGTTTGCCTTTGTGTTATCTAGCCTTAACCCCGCATCATGAATTGGATACTCGGTAAATTGTTTGCACTTCTTAGATTGTGAGCTAGCAATCGGCTAAAGTAAACACTCTACACGATTTTCATTACCGACTTTGAACATAGAATAACGATACATACATCCTAACGGTCCAAAAAGATGGTCTTTTAGTCCATTGTGGTTCAGTCAAATTGAAGTATATACTATATTACTATGCATATAATCATGTATTATAAGATATTGGGAATCTTGGGAGGACAAAGTATGAAGCAGGACTTCCAATAGAAAGTAGAGCTGCATTATATTGATTATTATTCACAACATTTGACTTTGAAGCTACTGTGGGAAAGTTCCAACTGGTACAGTACACATTTTACGTACGAAAGCTTCAAACAGGCAGATTCATTGCTTTTCTCTCACACTTTATCATATTCTTTAGCAACTTACTCCTACTTTATAGAAAATAAAGAGTGATTAGATAATTAATGGTTGAATCTTGGGCGTATGATTCGTCCTAGTAAACTTTCTTGTCTCTTTTCCCCTCAATGATCGCTTATGTATATTGACTCTGTCTCTCTTGGTCTCTCACAATATATCCATGCGCGTAATTGCGTAACACCGGTATAAAACTAGTCGCTTAGTCGTATGTTGGAGTATTTGGCTTTAGACCGCATATAATTGGATTCGAGTTGTATATATTGATGATAATAATCCCGTATTTTGTTTTCCCAGGTGAGAATCTCACATAATCACGGAACGAAATGTGTTCTGTATATATAAAATAATAATTTTTTATACTCTCACTGGCCTTATCCTTGAGGATACCCAATTAGCGAACTTTTCTCAAAGTAATTAAAAAGTTTTTAAATTCTATATTTCTAGATTCAACTCTCCGAATAGGACGAAACAAGTACAATTGATTAATTTCCTGCAAGGAGCATCCCGAGTTACAGCAAGTCTCGTGTGAGAACGGTGACATCACCCAATATAACTAACAAAAGCTAACCAACCAACCAACGATAATTTCCCTCCCAATTGCAGAGTAAGTGACACGAACTTACGAAGACTTTGACAAGTTCTCCCGCTCGAAACCCCTCCTTATTATTTCATCATCCCATTCTTCACTCTCCCTTATTATCATATCTCCCTACCTCTCTCGGAAACTCCATTTCCCGTCGATACTCGATACGAAATTTAAAACTCGTGATTTTTAGAGACGGTCTCATACAAGAATTTGTCGAATAAAAAAAAAAAAAAAGGAAATGGCCTCGTCATCGTCGTTGTCACTAGACCGATCACAATCAGCAAGAGAGTCAACATCAAGCTTAACCTCATCAAGAGCTTCCTCAACAAGCTGGCTACGCACCACCGCGAAAACCAAAGTCCTCGCTATCGAGTGCGTCAAAGGAACGTCGCGCGCGGAGGAGTGGAGCGGCGAGCTTCTACAAAGTGCCGACATCGTTGAAGAAATCGAGATCGGCGACGTTATGTTACGTGCGCCGTTTAAAGACGGAAATTCTGGCGTGCAGCGTCACTTGCACTATTGCTTCAAGAATAAGGCGACTTCGATACGAGTCAAAGTACGACGCGGTGGCGGCGGCGGTGGTGGTGGTGGTGAGGTGGAGGAGACGGTGGAGTTGAACGCGTGTATTGTTCCCGACGGAAGGAAGAAGCAGCGGTATCTTCTTAGAGCGATTGATGATCCGAATTATGCCGTCGCTTTCTCTGATCGTACTGATTCTGAGTGTCTTCAAATCCAAGGTATATTAATTGCTAGTATTGTTCTTTTGTTGACTTTTAATTTAATTTGTTTTTTCGTCTTGTCTTCCTTGACTTGGTAACGTTGAGTCGTTGATAACCGAACACAACGACATTATTCTAGTGTCTTAGGAACCCTACGGGTTAGTGATAAATCGGATAATAATGTACACGTACGACGCAATGATTATAAGTTGTAGGCTTGTTTGTTTTACGTGTGATTTGAATAAGGGCAGCCCGGCGCACATTAGCGTCCCTGCTAAGCGAGGGTACGGGGAAGGGTCCCGTCGCAAGGGTGTAATGAGGGCAAGTCTTCCCTTGTCAATTTATTGACAGAGGCTGCTCCCAGGACTTGAACCCGTGACCTATCGATCACACGGCAACACATTTACCGGTGTGCCAAGCCTCCCCTTCTTACGTGTGATTTGAATATGTGAGAGAAATCGAAGTAAATGTAAATAATTTAGGGGGGGTGGGGGAACGGAGGAAGTATTTTAAAGTGCGTGCCGAAAAGTGATAGGAAGAGTGTAGTTGAATTCGAATTGAGGGAGAAACTAAATTTGGAATGAAATTGATTTGGATTTGGATTTGTTGAGTCTTTCGTCTTCCATTTCTAATGGATGTTAAAGTTGTATTTGAATGAAGATAAGTGTGTGAGTGTGACTAGTGACTAGTATTTTAGCACCATGCATGGGCAAGACGGTTACAAATGACGATTCATGTTAGCTGTCCCCCCGAATCATTTTGGGATTAAGGCTTGGTTGTGGTTGACTAGTAGTTGTTAGAAAATGTACATTTGTGTTAAACTTAATGTAGTTGGACCAAGGAGCGATCAATTTTTATGGATTAGCTTAATTGGTGAAGTCTTTGAAACGAGAATGTGGTTGTCACGCACTCACGCGGGTAACTACGAGGACGCTCCTCGGAATCAGATTGTTAAATCAGTCACCGTAACAAGTCAAGTTCAAAACTTTTTTTTTTTTTTTGGAATGTATATTTCACTGTGTTAGTGTTAGTGTCTCTGTACATTTGAGATGGAACATAGATGTCTCATTATCTGTGTACAATGTCTCTCTTATACACAGCTTCTAGAGCGTCGAGGTTGAACCATGCATTAGACAGTGCTAACCTAGAACACGGCCGAAATCTGGAGTATCCATGGGAAAAGAAGATGCAAGAGATGCTGCAAGTTCCCAAATCAAGCTCCTTCATGTCCATCCTGTTCCTTCCGAAAGCTTCAGACAAACGTAATGGTCCTTACAACGATTTGGAGGACACCCTCGCCAGAGCGAATGCCTGGCTTAATTCAGCTCAGGCCTCGGGTGTTCCAATCGTCTTTAGGAACATACAGACAGAGTCCCTTCTTACAAAGGTTTGTCTCATACATACTCATGTAATCTGTCATAATGTTTAGTCGTACGTATTCGGGTTTATATACACTATCAGTCACAATGTGTTTGCAGCCATGCAGCTAAATGCTGTTTTTAAACGATCAAGGAAAGTGTAAACTACGCAATTTTCTTGTGTATCCGTTCATAAAGTTTCGGAATAATGTGATCCGTTCATAAATTGATGTTACACAGTATCCGAGTTGTCATTGACTAGACTTCGATCATGAACTTAGGCTTTTGGTTATGATGGTTCTTTCACGTAGTATCGGTTTTATTTGATGTTATTGTCAAAAGTTCCTTAGCAATAAAGAAGACTGCCATTCCCTCTTTCTAGGGTAATTTCTGCCAGGTGTAAGACTATTAGTTTCAATTGTTGATCTGTGTTTCTGTCTTCCCTGCACCAGATTTCTGGTGAGACAGCTTCTTCTACAGTGAACACTTCATCACTGTCAGATTTGCCAAGTCTTGCAAATGCAAGCTTATATGGGTTTGAGGATTATCATGGAGTTGACATCGGTGTAGTCAGAGCAGCGCGTCTCTGGTACTCTCCTATAGAAGAGTATCCTGTGGAAATCGACATAAGACAGGGTGACATAAAGCTAGGTTTTGTCATTGGTCGTACTGAAGAGGTCAGACCGTCTTACACAAGAACGTCTTTAACACCTTAATTAACTTGGATTATCACAGTCTGCCTAACTTTGTTCTGTTCCTTGACATTGTATGTTTGCAGGGATTTATATACATACAATCAATTCTACAGGGCGACGAGAATGTCCCATCAGAAAGATCAGGCCTAAACGAGCTGTTCAGAGACGCAGGAAGGGATTCTAAGCTCTTAGTCGTATCGAGAATAAACCATCAGAAAGTACTTCCTTGGATTGTTTCCTCAACAGGTGCCATCCAATGCTTTGATACTGTCTCTATATGCCAGAAGCTCTCATTGCACCGCCATGCTCGTGTCCCTATTGTCATCCATGTCTTAATGTGGGACAATAGCGCGCCTTCTCCTAGACGACACATTGATCGTAGACCTGCACCACTTGCAATGCCATTCCTGTCAGAATTTCAGCATCCAGCAGCCAGTTCAAATGGTGATCATCATAGCCAACCGGATTCCTCATCTAATGCTGAGTGCGAAACTGAACTTGCTGGTGATGACATAGAGATACAATTGGGAAGAGACGCATCGTTTAGATTTCAAAACTTTTCGGCCCCTGCCCCTAGCCACTGGGTGTAGCTTGTAGCCTACAGGTTCAGGTCTGTGAGACGCGGTCTATCACACTGTAATCACACATTTATTGCATACTAAGAGAGACTTGGGGTACTTGTGTCATTGTATGGTGGCTTGTGGAGTACGTATCAGTTTTGCGACATGTATACTGTAGAAAATTCGTACTGGTGTTACTTGTTGATTTAGTAGAGTAGATGCTTAATGGTGTTATGTAATCCACGATCCGAGATTGGATTTCTATGTATATGTACTCTCTCGATTTCATTAACTTATTGGTGGTACAGAATTTACCGAGGTGGAGGTAGTGTCCTCAATAATGTATGTTTATTCATAACACTATATTTTCGTGTTTGAACTCACTTAGTCCTAACAAAGAGGTAAGAATCGAATCACTGTGTGAATGATACTCCACCTATTGTTCATCTACGGAGTATTTCTTTTTGTGCTCTTGAACCATGTTTTTAAGGCACTACATACAAAAAGAAAGAGAACAAAAACAAAACACGAAAGCGCCATTTGGGAAATCTCCGGGGTCCTGGCCAAATTTTAAAATGGGATTGTATGATGTTATTTAATTATCAAAGCAAATTCGTAAAACGAGGTCTCTAAATCATCATCACACAACAAAACATGCCCTAAAACAATCGGGCACCTACCCTAAAAGACGCATCTCTGTTGATTGTTGAACATTAGAAAAATAACCGAGAAACTTGGATTAACCAAGCCTTAGGTGTTAGGTGTGAATGTGTGATATTGGTTCAACACATTCGATGATTTGTAAACATGCGAGTATACAACTGTAAACAAAAAGTTAACTCAATCTAATACATTTCCACAAAAAACCCAAATTAATTTACTATATTACCCTTTGTTAATTCACTCATCCTTCAAATTATTTTCGAGTTTTTGACACGTACCCCAATTTTTTTCAGCTCATCTTTTAAATTCTCATTCACGTGAAAACAAGTGTTAACAAATTAGCAATCCCGCCCAAAACTCAAAACAAAACAACTCAAAACATAAAAAAAAAAAAAACCACTCCCGCCTCACAAAAACAATCCTCAATTCCTATTGGTCAATAAAAGCCACTCCGGATCGCGATCCGTGTGACCTTCCCTAAACTCAATCTCCACCGTCGATAACTCCCCAATCCAACGGCTCTCACACCTCCCTCCAAAAACACAAACTTTTCACATTTCCCTCATTTCCCCAAAAATTTCAAACTTCCCGCTCACATTTTCCCCCAAATCCCCCACTATAAATACCCTCCTCCACCACCTCTCATTCCACCACCATCTCTCACTCACAAACCCTTAAAAAAACCAATCTTCTTCCACAAGCTTCCTTACAAAATGGCACGTACCAAGCAAACCGCCCGCAAATCCACCGGAGGAAAGGCCCCACGGAAGCAGCTCGCCACCAAGGCCGCCAGAAAATCCGCCCCAGCCACCGGAGGAGTGAAGAAACCTCACCGTTTCCGCCCCGGCACAGTAGCCCTCCGTGAGATCCGCAAGTACCAGAAGAGCACTGAGCTTCTCATCCGCAAACTCCCTTTCCAGAGACTCGTCAGAGAAATCGCTCAAGATTTCAAGACTGATCTCCGCTTCCAAAGCTCCGCCGTTGCTGCTCTCCAGGAGGCCGCGGAAGCGTACCTTGTTGGATTGTTTGAGGATACTAACTTGTGTGCTATTCACGCTAAGAGAGTTACTATCATGCCTAAGGATATCCAGCTTGCTAGAAGGATCCGTGGAGAAAGAGCTTAATTAATTTATTATGTTTGTTTTATGTTTAATCTCGTTAATTAGCTTAATTACGTGTTTAATTAGTCAAGTGTTTAGGTTTTAATTAAAAAAAAAAATCAAATCTGGCTTTTCTTGCTGGAATTTCTAGGGTTTGTTATGTAAAGGTACGGAAAATTGCAATGGAATGAAATATTATGTTATTTTAAACGTTTGAATCTCTCTTTTTTTCGCCTCTTTCGTTAATTTTTAATTATTTGCGATTTAATCTTTTCCCCCCCTTTTGTCCCGATCTAGGGTTTATACGATGTTTATTTACAATTGAAGTAATTTCTTTTAGTTACGAGCTGCACAAGTTTTGTTACTGTTTTTGTTTGCGTGAAGGAGAAGCTGGATTTTTTTTTTGTAAAACGTGTAAATCTGAGGAAATTTGTATAAAGTGAATAATCTGACGGTTGAGAATGGTTCGTACAGTGAATATTGTATGTGTGCGTGACAGAGGATTGTGTCTCCTAAATTAATTTGGATTTTATTTTGTTTTTTATTATGAGATTGTTGTTCGAAATTGTTGTGCGAAAAATTGTGTGAAAGTGGGAGTGAAATGGCGGGAAACACACCAACGGCGTTGTTTTACTTTCATTTGACGATCTATTAAACTTATTCTTCACTCTAATTTTTTTAAACCCTAGAAATTAGGAGTTGGAGGAGAGAGAAAGAGAAGCGTAATGGATAAGTTTGTTGTTTCAATTGAAGCTACTCAATCAAACCCTAGGCCGATTTCAAGGTGATTTATAATTAATTTTTATTTTATTCATCTTTGTTTGTGATTATTTTCTGGTGGGGATAATTAGTGATAAATGATTAAAATTGGGGGGTTTTGTATGTAGAACGCCGCGGTGGAAGAGGGCGGCGATTGAGTTGAATGGTCGGATTGAATCCAAGTACCGTCGTGAATTGTGTGGTTTGTTGCTTCAATCTTACGCTGAGGTTAGCAATTTCTGTTTGATTGTTGGTTTTAATTTATTGATTAGATTGTTAATGAAGTTTAATTTTGTTGATGTTTGTATGTTGTTCGAAAGATCGGCGTGTTTCCTCATTTGTATCATGCGGATGGCGTTCCATGCCCAACTCATGTATGTAATGTAGTCTCCTCACTTTGATCTTTACGTTTTACTGGTGTTCGGGTTGTCAATTGTTTGCGTCTTTTTCGTGTTTGTTGCGGTTGTTGTTTACTAAAGGAGTAATAGGTTGGGATGGTTTTATTGTTATACAAGTAGGAAATTGGATGAATTTGAGGGGTTTGGTTGAATTGTTTTAGCGAAAAGGAGGCAATGAGTTCGGAGTTGCTTCTCTATTTGGGGAGACTTTCGGTTTGCTAGTCCAATAATCTAGCTCACCAGTGTATTGAGGGTTTGGCGGAAAGGTTTAGCGGAAATGAGGCTATGAATTTAGAGTTGCTTCTCTATTTTGAGACATCTTGGTTTTGTTAGTGATAATAACCAGCTTAACTGTGTATATTGTGATGATCCAAAAGGGATGTTAATGAAAAGGTAATTGATCTTTTTTGCAGAGGCAACGAGTTATGTCATTTGCTGGTTTGGATCATGAGGGGTCTTTCAGAAGGTTTGCCTTTGTCTTGCTAATTCATATAGGTGTTGCATAGGGTTCTGTTGTCGAAAATGCTTTGATATCTTTGTCTATATGATGCATTCACTGAATTTCCTGTTGGTAAAGTTAGAGCTCCTAGTAATTCATCTGCAAAAGAATTGGTCGACTAGAACGTGTTATCACTTGCTACACTAAGTTTATGCAAGAAGCTTTTCATAAGAGCGAAATAAGTGTCCATCAAAAGAACAGGGTTCTCAAGAAATTTCTTCAACCTATGAATGATTTTTATGTATGAAATATCTTTCAATCTAAAAACATGTCATCTTAGTTTAAGTATTTAACTTGAAGCTGTGCCTTGAGCTGCCAAAAGAAACTCTTGCGCGTTACTGCTCTTGTTCAGTTATGCTTATGATTTTGTGTACCGAAAAATTTTCTTCTGAGGAAATAAGATTTCTATATGAGATTTCTATTTTCTGCTATCTGTGTCTACAGTAACATATACTTATATTGCTTTTGAACGAAATGAAATGTCGGTGGATCCTACAATTCTCGTTTGAGTTATTGCTGGTGTTATTCCTGTTACTCAGCTCCTGCCAGCAGGGTGGCAAATTGATAGTAGTAGGCTAGTAGCATTGTAGGCGGTGAATGTGGCCTATGAGTATGTTAGTCTTCTGATGTGTTGCCTAAATGAGTAGTGCTTGGCATTGTCAATGCTCTCTGCCCATGATCGATTTATACATGAGTGCGGAGCTAGGGGTGACAAGTAGCTGAGTAGGGTTCGGATGGTTTGCTCGAGTTTAGTAATAGTTTCTTTGTGTGACCTAGACTGTGAAATTTGCCCAGACATGAGGAATTCGAGGGCTTGTGTGTACATCTGTTTTCTTTATTGAAATCTTTCCATTAGATTTGCTTACTCTTTTGGCACAAAATTACCCCCCCCCGATATATTCAACATTTTGTCCTTACCCTCGATAAATTATTCTTTGCCATTGTTTCTATCCCCTCTCTTCCAGGCATGGTATATCAGCATTGGAGTTTGACAATCAGGTAATTAATCGATTATTTTTGTGCTGTCTTTGATTATTATCTAGGGGTAGGATTTTCATACCTGAAAGTGGTCCATGCAGTTTCCTGTAATTGTCTTATGTCCAGTTACCTTTCAAATTTTGATCAACACAACAGATTATGCTGATGTAACCTATTGTCACTATCTTTGTAACTCCAGGTCATTGTACTTCATATGATATTGTACTTAATAGAACATTGTGTCAAAACTGTGATAATCAATTGCTTGCTTGTCCTCTTAAGATCATTTCCTCTTGAGATTTAGTTATTTACTTGAAGTTGAGATGGAATTGAAGTGTTTTATTAGCATATGCAACTACAATAGGCTTGTATGTCGAGATGGAGGTTGTGGCCAAGCCTATACATGAAGCATGTTTTCTTGTGTGCGTCTTTGTGACATGCTGACAAATCACAGGATAGCCAACTCTTTCCTTGATTGGCAGCCAAATCTTTTCATGTTAATTATTCATCGACCTATTGTGTCACTTCTTTTACAGTTCTTGTTACCAATAGTCCCTGGAGCCCTCCTACTCCTTTGGTCTATTTCCTTGTCATGCTTCTGTATTCCATTGCAGGGAATATACTTAGCATCAGTGACAAAATCTGGGTGTTTGATGGTGCATGACTTTGAGTCTCTTTATTGCCAAAGTAATTTGATATCACCATGTAAGTTTATCCATTTTGATTGAACGCTACTTTAACAGTTATATCACTCTGAGATTTTATGCAGTTTGATTGGACAGTGCCTGTGTAGATTGCAGGCACACCTGTATATCTCTTTATAATACACTCTTCAAATTCACAGAAAACTAACTTTGTTTCAGGGGTGAATGAGGATGAAACAAAGCATCTGTTGCACATCTCTACTCGCAGGAAACTTGATTCTGTTCGGTGGAATCCTGGTAACCAGAATGAGGTGTATACTCATACTTGACTGATGTTTTAGCGTTACCTATTTTCGAAGTGTTAGGGAATCACGGCACTAGCTGACGTCTATTCCAGTGGATGCTTTTATGCTGCACTTTAATGCTGCAGACTGTTTTATGTCATGGGAGATTCATACTAAATTGCTGCTGACACTTTGTAATGCATTGAACTTGCCATATATTTCTACTAGAATGATCTTGAAATCACATAACTTGCACACTTGCTCATGACCATTTAAATAGTGCTAATGAAGCTATAATTCTTAAAAAACTGGGTATCAGTGATTGGTGATTGTGCTAATATTTCATGGTGTACAAATTCTACTTAGGCAAAAATTTAAACTTCTCCTTACCGAGCTTCTGGTTTTGCAATCACAATCCTTCAGGTTGCTTGCACATCAATGAAGTTCAGTGAAATATTCATCTATGACATTGGTTATGTCTCTTCAGAACCTGTTGAAGTGAGTTGAATTTTCATCCCTCTTTTTTTTCTTCAAGTGTCCCCCTTTCTTTTCGGCCGTTTCTCTCTGTTGCTGGTATGCTTTATGGATACTTTCATTGATGCTCATGCTGTATGTTGATGTAATGAATAATGTCATGTCATATGTTTTGTTTGATTTGCCTAGTCAGACCCTATACAAAAGTCCCAGCCCGTTCTAGTTTAATCTTAGCCAAGCATGCTATATTCTTTGTTTGCCTGGCCTGGTTTTACTTTGACAGTTTCTTGAGTCTGGCCTTCATATCCAAGAGTTCCAAAAAAATTCAAGAGGCACATTAATCACACGCACATGGGCCAATTCCACTGGTTGAAGTGCTTGTTCGTGTCCATAATTCTCCGGTATGACCAGAGAGTATTTGGTAGAAAGGTTCCGTCCTAGTCAAGGTTCTGGTGTAATTGAGTCTTTCCTTATGTCCATGGCCTATAATGCTATGGTCTCTGCTTTGCTGCAGGTGCTAAGAAAGAAGCCGTCTTTGACTATCCATGGTGTTGATATTCATAAGGGTCTGTCAGATGTAGCTTTTACATCATCTAATGACTCCAGGTGGGTTGGTGCATGATTTATCTCCTTTTTGATATATATATATATATCCAAAAACCCTTTTCTGCTTTGACGTCATCTCCCCTCTTACACTCTGGGGCGAATGGGCTTGTCTAGTCTTGCTATTTGTTCTTTTCCTTCCGGATCTAGAGGTGGAAGATGGTTCATTATATCTTTCGTTATACTGATAGTGGGCAGTTAGTGTACAAGGTTCTGACTATGGGCTTTCGAGAGTATGTTTTAGCCTTGTAGGAGTAAGATGACCATGAGATCTTTACCTTCTTGTACCTGGTGTTGGGACTTTAACTGCCTCAGAGCAACCTCATTACTGTTTCAAGGCTGATACTACCTTTACTTTCCAATTTTCGGACCTTCTCTCTTTTCCCTCCCAGACCGCTTGACCTCTTCGAAAACTAAATCATTTTGGTAAACTAATAAGTATTTACCCTACATGATGTCTACAGAATTTTTGCTTCAGACACCTATGGCTCAATCAATATATGGGATAGGAGAGTAAGCACTTTTCCATCAGTTGAGCTGACAACTAATTCCAACTGTGCTCTCAACAGTATAGAACTGAGCACTGAAGATCAGGTTTGTTCAGATCCTTTTAGCATGGTGCATCAAGAAAGAACAAAAGCTTTTTTATTTTATTTTTCTTTTTGTGTTATTTCCATGGACATTATGCCCCAGCTCCACCAAGTATCACTCTCACAATTATATGTGTTAATTCAAAAGTTTACAATTTTGCTGTTTTAGGGATTAAGTTGTTTGAGACACTTGTTGATGCGCCTATGTTTTGAAGCCTCCTTAATACATGTTGACATGTCTTCCTGATTCTTCCTAATAAATTTGTAACTATCAATGAATCTTTGAGCAATGACATGTCTGAACTCTCGTATTTTATGCTTTTTAAACTTTGTTCATATTGCTTGTTGCTTTAGATTAGACTTCTAAAAGCTTTTAGTATGGTAATTTATCCTCACCCGTACTAATGTAAGTTTACTGTTCTTAGATTGTGTATGGAGCTGGTAATCAGGGAATCGTATACATTTGGGACCTTCGCGGTGGAAGATCATCTGTCGCATTTCAGAGTCATAAAGAGGTTGGTACGAAATTAATCTATTAACATTCCCCCCTCTTCCTGGGACTTGAGAGCGTAATCTTAGATTTGCACAAACTAGACCAGATTTACTATGTTCTGCTGGAGATATGATGTGTGCTGCAGCTGTGCTCATCTGAATATCTGATCCTTAAAGAGACCAGGCTTTTCTATAATCTAGCTTCAAAGACTCTTTTGTGGCCAGTCTCTAAATACGTGGTCTGTTTTTGGCATACTCATGGTATATCTAGGCATATCATCCACCTATGGCATCTTTGAAGTTATCAGCAGTGCTGGGGAAAATTGAGTCTCTAAAGGTATGTAATGCTGTTGTTTCACTCCTACCTCCACGCCCCTCAACTAAAAATGTTACATCTTTCCCTTTCTTTTCGTTACAGGCTGTTTTCAATATTTGTCTATCATGCTCACCTGTGACCATGTTTCCGAACTTTTACATGGTATACAAGGGACATATTCTTTCCCTTCAGAGATATTATGCCAGGACTTGCAGTATTAGAAATTCCAGCAAAAAATTGGTTGTTTTTCGAAAGTTCTATTCTTCGCTTTGAATCTTAACAACTTTTTGCAGGCGCAATCAGATATTGTTCCCAAGGATGTACACTCTATCAAATTGGATCCTTCTTGTGCAAGTTCCTTGGCCTTTCACCTGGATGATGGTTGGTAGGTCCGACTATAGTCATCTAAATGCTATATATTGATTTACAGCACTTTGCCTCTGGAACCTTTGTCTGCATATTCCCTTCCTTTCTACCTTGCTGATGGCTGACAGCTTAGTTATTGCAATCCAAATGTTATGTTGATGTACCGATATTTTACCCCAATTGTCACAACTACTATGTAGTTGTGCTGTTGTGTGTTTATTACAGGATTTGATTAAGAATACCCTGTTTTTTCCCTGCTCTGATTTACTCCATTACTCTTGATTCACAGTAAACCTTTCATGTGCTTGGATAACTTACTTTTAATCTTCCATTGTATCTTCGTTGTAATTGATTGAAAATGTTATTTGAATTTTCAGGTCTGGCATTCTTGACATCCATAATTTAGAAGTGACACATATCCACTGCCCTCCGCCAGCTTGGTTGTGAGTAGATCTCCATACTTTTGATAATGAGTTTGGATGTAGGAATTCAACACTGAAACTGATTTCATACTTCACTTTTTTTATTCATCTTGAACTCGCAGGGATGACTCTCTTATGTCTTCCAATTTTTCCTGCCTAAGAAAACCATCTTGGCTATCCACAAACTCGGTGAGCCTTCTTTCTTCATTTTTGGGATGATGGCACATGTTTTGAGTGCTCACATTCTCATGAACTGTTGCATATCTCACTCTTTTCCGTATTCCCAGTAGGCAATTGCATGTCTAACTTTTTGTGGTGTCGTATGTTCAGATCTACGTGGTTGGATCATCAACGGACAAAGGGCTACACCTTTTGGACTTTTATCCTGATTCAAGTTCTCCCTGTCATGTGGACTGCAGGTGATAAGTCTGAATATCTACAAGCATATCTATATGTTCTTGGTAAACTCTGGTCTGCTCTAACAGTTTGTTCTGGTTCAGTGAGGATATGTTGAAGAGTTCAAGGCAAAATGGATATGTTCCTCTATCAGAAGATGTTACTGCATGTGCTGCACATCCATGTAATGGCTTTGTTGTAGCTGGTACACAGGTCTGTATTCTTTTGACTAACCTTTTAAGTATTGAGCAAGTGAGTAAATGGTTCATGGTTCTCACTCAGCATAAACATGCCAAAGAACAACTTTGTACTTCAGTTTGGAATTCCAAGGCCTAATTCAATTTTGGGGTATATGGGCCCCATCTTGAGTTGAGTATGAAGTTTCTTCGTTGGATTTTGTCTCTCAAATTTCTTCTCTCTGATTTCAGCAATCCTCCTTGTTGGTAATCGGTCAACGGAAGAAAGCCTGGCAAGGTGAGGAAGATTTCGGAAGCAGCCATAAGAGTTAGAAAGATCTGAGAATTCCGCAATGATGCAAACTAGACGTGAAATATTCAAATGAGGCGATGGTGCTAGAAATGGCTATTGAGCTAGTCAGTGACATGGACATGGTGCTGATGTGAAAGCAAACTAACAGAGGTCTACCAGGAGGAATGGCATGGCATGTAGCAACAATTTTTAGGTATTGGACCTGATGGTAATGTTCAACACTACAGATGAGAAGGCTATCTTTCGATGGTTCTAGGAAGATTATTGGATAAGGGTGCGTATCTTTTGATGGTCCTAGGACGTTTAAATAATAGGGGTCTTAGATGCTAGTGCCTCAGTTCATAGATTATGTGTGTCACTGAAAGAACACAGCTGAAAGTCCCATAATGTTAATGAGAATGTTTCTTCTTAAAAGGTCATGGTTATGTGCGAGGTGTTGAGTTTCAGGTTGATGGTGGGTTTTAAGGTAATATTTTTCATGAATCCCGGGTCATCTGAAGTTTCAAACTCGGATGCTGCAAGTTATAGGTGATTTGTATTGTTCCAAACTGCCGTATTTCTGCAGCGTGCCATGATGCAATCAGGCGATCAGCACTCAGCAGGTTGCTGTGTTTCAGCATTTGATAGTACTATAGTAGTTCTATCTAAACTAAACAGTGATCCTGGACTGGATTTTTGAATCCCAGGACGGGCTTTCGGATGTGTTTTGCGCCTTGTCAAGTTATTCACTTATTAGAGGGGTATGTCCGTATGAGCAATGATGTTTTGGTTTGGTCGGATTATCTGCCATTAAGCCATTTTTCATTTGTTTGGCACAAAATACCCAATTATTCCAAAATGTTGATGCTGTAAGGACGGATCCTAACAAAATATTGATACTGCAGGTTAACTAGTTATGATATCTTATCTGGGGAGCTTGCGATGTAGGACACATTGATGGCGTCATCTCATTTTCCTACATGGAGAGTTTATCAAGTACCGTATGATATATCATTTGGGTCATCTCATTTCTCGGCATCTAGAGTTTACTAGGTATGTTTTCTTACAATGACTAAACTCCGTATCTTTCAACTTAACAACAAGTTTCTGAGACTCTAGATTGTTGATTATATACAATTCACATCGTAAATTCAGTTTAGTCGACAATGTGATTATATGGGCTTTCATGTTATTCATGCTGCAACTTTGGTCACCAACAAGATACCCTCTCTTTTTTCCAGGATACTTTGTAGACAAGCAAAAAAATATACTGATCTAGTAAAGCCGTAAAGGGATGTTGTAGAGAGATCAGGAATCTTCTTTTTCTATAGGCAACAATAAGAACAAGACAACCTCTTAAAGAGTTGATAGTATACCATGAAAACCAAGACCAACACTGTTCCCGTCAACTTTTCCCATATACTCCGTACTAATACTCCACTACGAACAATTTACCCATCCAATGTTCTATTGTCACACTTCCTTTCGTAAAATAAGCGATGCAGATTTTAGAAATGGTATGGCGAGAGGTGGGTGTGAAAATGACCGCTTCCATTTACGCTAAGAAGTGACTATGTTTTTGAACTTAGAGAGTGATTATTACTACACCTCTATCGTCTATCATCACATCCTCTTCGCACGAAATGATGATTTGATAATTACCTTTTGTGAAAGGAAAGAGGTAGAAATAGGGTGAAATAACACACCCCAAACGTAACTGTAAAGTGTTACCGTGCTAAATTGCTCTGTTAGTCTGTTAGTGCCCTTGATTGAATCTTGTTTGTTACCTTCTTTTTTTGAGGTCTCTTCTTTGATACCTTCACTAGCAGATAGAAAGAGAAATGGCCAGTTGTGATATGATGCGAGCTAGGATTAGGACAAGAGACGTGAAGGGTTTTGGAAATGACAATTCATTAGTTACCTTACAATAGTCACACTATTGTACTAAAGTAGACACATTAGAAAACATCTATGAATATGTAAATGTACATTCTCCTTCGAAGAGTATTAAACATCAAAGAAAGAGATTTAACATTAAAGTTACGGTACTACTGCAAGCGTTTTTTACTTTTTTTCCCTTTTTTTGTTTTTGTATTCTTCGGGTTTGGTAACAATTGGGCTCAATCCCTTCACATTAGCCATAGAACCCTGAATCCTCAGCTAAACCCATCTGAAAACATGAACCCATTTTAAACCCGACTGACACAAACACCCTATCAACGCTATATTCTAACTGTTGAGGATAACAAGGTTTAAACCCTGAACTTTAAGCGGAAACGGGATCTTGATTCCTTATCTTCTCAATAGGAAGAATTCTAGAAAGGTGATAGGAGTGCTTCCTCGTGCTTAGCAATAGATACTTTGTTCAATTGGCTAATAGTCATTGTATTGGATCCCCATATGCTAATAGAGATCTATCATAAAGTAAATGTCATAAAGGCTAAAGCCAATCTTCCAAGCTCATATAGATCTACATGATCAAGATTAGAGTTGCTTTGCAATTTATCGCAGTCAAATTGAATTAGAATCCTGTTTAATAATTAACGGGGTCATTTTCTGATGATCAAGATTCAAGATTAGTTAAAAAGGAGGGAAAACCTGTGCAATGTGCATGTGGAGGTTGACAAATAGAGGAAGCTTTTCTATGGAGTGGTTGATTTACAAAGGTGATTTTTTCATACAATAATGACCTCTTTTCACCAAAAGTTGTCATGGGAGGCAACAAATGCTATAAATAAACCTTCTAATCTTACATGGAATTCCACTTTGGATATCTTATCATTTATGAGCCTGACATACTACTAACTAATCCTGATTAATCAACAATTCAACAACTAGTGTACAAATACCATATCCCACATGACCTGTTATCTGGACATTCTTCTATACCACAGTGAGTGGTTGGTGGGACTGTTTTTGAATACAGTGATACAACATAGTTGTGACTTGTGAGACTGTGCGGTGTAGAACCCTAACTATTGAAGAAAATGGTATTGCTTAGTAACTTTTATCATCGTCCAAAACTCTTTTATATAATCTTTTTCCGCAATTTTAAGTACTTATGAAGAGTTCGAGAATGAGTGTTCTCCTTCCGTATATGTATATCCAACACAAACTCCCCATTGTCCCAATTTTTTTTTTGACAGTGTGTAGAAATGACCAAATTGGTGGGATACTTCATACCAAATTCATCTCTTAAAAAATATAGAGGTCCCCATGAAAAGAGGAAAAGAAGATATTAGAAAAAAGCAATTAATGTGTCCTCTATCTCTCCCACTTACCCTAGGTATGATAACTTAGACCAATTGGGTTCCCAGCCTACCCACCCTTGCCTTTGGATGTATGAATACAAGATTATTCCACAAAAGATGTGTTCCCCCATTAATTCTTGGAGTACTTTAGTTTAAGTCTGCCTTGCAAAATTTAAAGAAACTTAGAGGGCTTAACTGGTGGGATGCTAATGAAATCACTTGAACTTCAATGGTTTGTTAAATATGATTAATAAGAATAAACTTTAATCGTACCAGTGAATCCGTGATGAATCTATGTATTAACCTCCATTTGCTATAAGATACCACTATATGCTCTCTGCCCCTAGCTTCATGTGTAGTTATGTAGATAAGGTAAAAGTCATCAAGTATGATCATGTTTGGTGTTTTCATTATGATATAAATGTACAACGCAGCGTGACCAAAAGATGTTGCCACTTTGTAATCATAACAGGTAGTGCCCAATATGGTGGTCACACCCTTTAAATTTCAACCTCTTTATTAGTTATCTAACTGGGTGTTGGGCGAGATAGCATTTTAGGATTTTGAAGCGAGTTTTTTAGATGGTTCGCACCATTTGGTTTAGTCCGAATTTGAGTTGATGTAAGATCATGTAATGCGGCATTTTTTTTTTTGACGAGTAGTTGTGGCATTTTGAGTTGGTATAGAAGACGTGTTATTGAAAGAAGGCAACATGGCCATTTTGGTTAGCACTAGATTTAATTATCTTGCATTAAACATAGAGTAAATTCCACTCTTCTCCTTTCCATCACATGCATCGATGTGTAGCCTTTTAAGAGAAAACATTTATACAAAAACAACTCACAAGCAATTCTTTCCACACTTGTCTCTCTCTCTCTCTCATCTTCTTCTATGGTTCTCTAAGATCCTTGACCAGATATGATTTTTATCCACCCTTATAACAAGACCCAAGAAACATCACACTCATTTTGTCCAGCCTCTTTGTTTTCATTCTCTGTCTAGAACCTCTTTCTCTCATCCCCAAATATTTTTACTCTGCTTTTCATACAAGTTACTCTTTCTTTCTTGTTTTTCTTCAATGGAATTTTCATGCTAGACTATTCTTTCCTTCATCTGTGTCATCCATGGCTGCTGCCTTAAACAGTAATGAAGATGGTGGGACAATTGATAGGCAAGAAATACAGGCAGCCATTGCTAAAGCTGTGGAGCTCAGAGCGCTTCATGCTGCATTAATGCAAGGAAACAGTCCTGCTCATCTCAAATTCCTGTCTTCAGCTTCTCCTCCTCTGTCTCAGCCTACATCTCAGTCCTCTGCTCATGATTACCCTGTCTTCACTCCTGTAAGTCTCTCTCTTTTACTATAATAATCCTTTAAAGCTTACCAGTCACGCTTAAGCGTCGTAGCGATTTTATTGATGCAGACGAGTTTCGATCCAAGTCTTCTACTCCGTACTTATTATTCACTTAACGTGGCATACCCATGATACCATGTCACAATCTAATATTGTACAATAAGTGTCCCAAACAATTTGTTTTCTTTCTATTTTTTTGGTTCTAAAAGTATCTATTACAGATTAGAGAGGATTAAATGTGTGGTTCTTGTGCAGTGACATTTCCATGATTTTGTTGCTAGACTTGCTACCAGCCTACCAATCTACCAATAATTGTTACTGTGTCACTGTGTCACTGTGTGTATTGGAATGTTGCATATTTCTGTTATAATCTTAATCTTAAGTGACCTTTACCTAGTGCTAATGTGCTATTGTCCACTATACTAGACTGCGACATATTGCTTGTTTAGTATTCATTAGTCGTAATTGGCCATAGTTGATTATTTCTGATTTCCTCCTCTTTTGATCTAGGATTAAAAGCATCATTTGATTGGTAACATCAAATATGATATGGATGTCCATTTTGGAGTTAATCAACAAAATTAAATTCCGTGTTCTTCACTCATACTCCTACCATTTATGTTCCAAACTTACAAATTCGGTTCGTTTTGTGTGACCTGAAACAAATGAGGAACGAGATTTGCTAACTAACCCTATTGCTCCATCCGTTTAATTAGGAAGTTCAATTTTTGTTTGAATATGTGAGAGGAATTCAACCCAGCGTTAACTCACTGGAAAAAGAAAACGAGGGAGTATCAGATACGGAGTATTAGATTTGAGATCAAATTGCATCGACTAAATACTGATTAGATTGCTTAAAGCTGAAAACTTGCTGAAATCAATGTAAACTCACTGAAACTTAATTCAGGTTCGTTGAGTGATTTACAAGTTATTAGCTGGGATCACTTGACTTTAGTTTGTTATGCTCATAAAAACACTGCTAATAAAGTAATACTGTATGTTGAGGAGTCCTTTTCCCTTTTCCTCTTGTTTTATTCGTTGCTGTTGGATTGGTTTATAATGAAGCCCTTGTTTGCAGAGTTATGAAGATGAACCCTTACCAGGGTATGTCCATCTGCATACAGCAAGCCAAACGATATGCGAAAGTTGGGAGGAGAGCAGAATAGGGGACAATCAAATTGATCTTCACGATGAAACTCTTCATTTGTCAGACTATACAAGACCAAAAGCATCTCTTAGGAATGGACTTCCACCCGGATTAGCGAAAACTAACAACCATATGCGCACTGCTGATGACACGAAATCCGTAGCCAGCTCGTGCACTAATCACATGTCATTTCTGCAAAGTTCACCAGGGACTGAAATTCTCAAGTCCAGGAGGAGAAACAGTTTAGGTGACTTCAAATCGGTTTCGTCGTGCAACAACTGTAAACCTGCTACTATCAGCTCTGACAATGATAACAGGAGCATCAAGCACTCCAACAATATCGTCGTGCCACTAACAGATTCTCATGCTGCTATGAATCCATCACAAACCAAATCTCGGGGGATGATCCTCTCATGGTTGCTACCTCGGTTGAAAAGAAAGCAAAAGAATGCCAACAGCTCTCCGGTCAGAACAGAATCTGAAGAAGTATCACAAGTGCTTAAGGATTTCGGTACAGTACCAATGGAGATGCTAAAGAAAGACCTGATTGAGGCAAATCGGAAGAGGGATGCAGCTCTGACAGAAGTTTCGGAGATGAGATCTTCCTTTGGGGAGTTGAGAAAGAAGCTTGAAACTTTAGAGTCTTATTGTGAAGAGTTAAAGAAGGCTTTGCGACAAGCTGTGCAGCCGAACAGCATTTCTAAGAGGGGGAAATTGTCAGACGGAAAAAATGGGGACAATTTGATGCCAGTCAGTGAAGAAGTCATGGTTGAAGGGTTTCTACAGATCGTATCAGAAGCAAGATTGTCGGTCAAGCAGTTCTGCAAGGCACTCTTTGAGCAGATAGATGAAACAGATGAGCAACTTACCGATAACTTGAACCTGCTATTAAAACCGTATAAACTCTCCTTAAGTTCAAGATATTCAAAGGCAGTTTTTTATCACTTGGAGGCCATTATAAATCAAGCATTCTACCAGGATTTCGAGAACTGTGTTTTTCAGAAAAATGGCACGCCAAAGTTACTAGACCCTCAGCAACATCAGCAAGCGCAATTTCAGTCGTATGCAGCACTAAGAAACCTAAGTTGGAACGAGGTGCTGAAAAAAGGAACCAAGTATTACAGTGAAGAGTTCAGTCAGTTCTGTGACCAGAAAATGAACTGCATTGTTATGACACTAAATTGGACTAGACCTTGGTCTGAATCATTGCTCCAGTCATTCTTTGTAGCAGCAAAATGTATTTGGTTGCTGCATCTGCTTGCATTTTCTTTCTATCCGCCAGTAACGATTTTAAGGGTGGAGGAGACTAGACCCTTTGATCCTCACTTCATGGACGATATGTTCACTGATAAGCTGAAAGCGCAGAACCCGAGTCGGGTTAAAGTGATGGTTATGCCTGGGTTTTATGTCCAGGATAAGATACTTAGATGTAAGGTTATATGCAGGTACAAAACTACAAATCTGTAGCATAAGAAAATTTCATCTGATAATTTTTAATTTACTTTTTACCCTTTCTTCCAATTGAAGCTATTCCAATTGGAGCGTTGTTTTTTCCCTTTCGATAGGGGATCACTGGGATAATGTTGTTGTAGTGATCATGTCTACATTTATGGAGCCGATCAATGGCCAATCTGGTCCGGCACTGGACCAAAATGGTCCAGCCTGTACAGCGCGGCTTAACGTGGTTCGAATCTGTCACTCACGGGAAATTATTGGCCAATCACGGTGATTGGCAAGAATTTGCCAATCATCGAAAAAAATCTTAGAATATACAATCTAGGATTCACTATATACCATTTAAAAAATTTTCGTATATAGTAAATCCTAGATTGTATATTCTGGGATTTTTTCCGGTGATTGGCAAGAACGTCACTCACTCAGTTCATTATAGGTTTGCCAAATTTTGTAGATGGACATCGTACAATCAAGTACGCAGTACGGTGATGATAACTCAACCACCTATCAACATTCAATGTTATACGTTTATAACAAGACCTTGATATGGAGTTTAAGAATCACTACCCATCTTCAAAAGAGCTACTAAATTATGCGCAAACGAACCATGTCAAAAGCAAAGCCAATTGAAGGCAAAGAATGAGCGTGGTGATGCTGATCAGGAGTTTTGGCAGCCACCATTTTATGGAGGGTGGAAACATCCACGCCACCCAAATGCCGTCTCACTTGGCCGCAGCTCATGGTCAATCAAGAAAACGGTCCTTGAATGGTGAGACACGAGGGCGATACTCGTTAAAACTGTGAAGGAAATTGATGAGACTGGTTTGGGGTATTTAGTACCAAGTTACAGGTACCGGTATATCCCATATTCCCATTGGGCCCATTGTGAGGAACAACGTCAACAAGAAGATAACTGGTTCAGTTGAATGCTTAAAATGGCTTGATACAAAGCCACCAAATTCTGTGTTTTACATTGGTTTTGGATCACAGAACACCCTTGCAGCTCCTCAGATGGAGCTAGCCATCGCACTGAAGGCTCCGAAACAGGCCTTCATTTGGGCGGTTAGGTCACCCCTAGAGTCCAAACAGAGGATGCCAGAGTCCCAAATGGGTCTACAGTCAACTGGTGTAAGGTTGTGTAAATCCGACCCCTTATTATGTAACCAGTTACTGTAATCGGTATTACTTGGTAGTTGAGCAGGTCCTAAGTGTAAAGGCTTCGGCTGATGCATACATTTAAGGTACCAATATACATTCAGTATCACAATTCAGAAGTTTCTCAACCCAACCACCAAATAATAAGCCATGGGTTATTCCAGAAGTACAGCACTACAGCAGCACAAGAAACTGATCGGTAATAAACTAATGAAACCAGGAAAACCCGGGTTCAGACGCAGTAACTCCAAGGAGACAGTCAGCAGAAGACGTCTTGTTGAATCACCCTCATACCCCAACCTCCATATAACTCCCATATAAGTTATCAGCTGAGAGTCCCAGACTGTCCCAACACACACTAAAATGAAGGGCAGCCACTTTCGGGAGTTTTCAACAGTCAAGTATAAAATGCAGGCCAATTTAGTAGAGCAAAGCGAAATTTAACTAATAATAAAGTCAAGTATGTTCATTAAGCAACTCAAAATAGCGAAGCAAGCTTCGCTAACAAGGCCACGTCGTGGAATATCCACGCAAATCTTGAAAGCAAAGGATGTCCTAGCAACTTGAATGAGCATACAGGTTCAATTCCTTGCTCACTGATCGCCCGAGAGTCTATATACATCGACTCCACTGGGCTGATACTCTGAACTGAACCCTCTAATTCTATCATTTCAGACCCCTAATTAAAATACCAGATACTAGGCAAATAAGATAACGGAGTAATACCAACTCAGGGCGAACTTTCAGTGTTGCTCCACCAAAAACTCACAGATAAACTTGGTGTAAGAGATCTCACATAGTGCCACCATTTTGGTGGGATGTACAGCATCTCGCCTTCATTTAAGATGCAGTCCACGAAATCCAGGTCCTTGGCTTTTGGAAACGCAGCATCATCCATATTGTCTAAATCAACCTGCAAGTAAACAGTTTTTACCATTTTGTCAGACAGATTGCAAATGAACACAACAAAACATACAGTCAGACACACTGAGATCTAAATGAAGGCACAACTGGTCATGATGGCAAAATAGTCTCAGATTCCTCCATACTCAACGTAGGAAAGTGGCCAAAAACATGTTTACGCTTTAGAGAATCTTAAATGGCTCGCTCACCTGGCTCGAGTTGCATAACATGGTTTCAGAATGCGGATAAAGCTCCTCAGACACGGAAGCTGGATACAGTCTTACGTATTTCTTGCCAACAACCTGGTTAAAGAAAGTGTTACTTTAGTCTGAGAGTGAAAGATTGAAGTGACCAAGAAAAAGATATAGCATTCAGACCTAAAATGAAATGCAAACAACAGTAACAAATTCGGCAGCTTAATCTCTACCTGAGCAAGGATATTATGGTGCGGATCATGGTGCAAAGGTGTCACCGTACCAGCAGGGCCAAACCAAGCATTAATAGACCTCAGTTCTCCACCACCAGCATAACAATAGTCCGGAACAAGAAAGTCCTTCCGAAGCTCTTTTATCTGTCACTAGAATCAACCAGTGACTGCATGATCATAACGGCTATATAAATAACTAATGACAAAAATTATGCATGTAGGGAACATGCCTGTTCAAACAATGGATGCTGCGCAAGATATGTAGGAACTGCAGAGGAGTTACCAGACTGGATTCGATCCAGGAACTGAGAAAACGTGATGAGCTCTTGCTTCCACTCTGAACATAAGTAATTCTTTCCTACCTGGAAATCATCTTCTAAAAAATTTCATAAAGGGAACATTTATAGATGAACGAACAAAGGTTCAAAGAGAGGTTTTCAATTCGAAACAACAGCAGAAATCAGAGAAACAAGGTCAGTATTCTTTGTTGTAAGGCTGTATGTTCCATACACTATACGACATATGGCTTAAACAGATCTGATTCATGACAGAGTAGAGATAAAAACAGCAGAGGTCGATCTTAAGCTCAGCCCGAAGAGAAGAAGAGCAAAATTCATCCTTTTGCACCCAAAAAAACATAGGATATTCCCTAATAAAACCCTTCAACTAGACTATCATGAACACATAGACACACTGCACTTTGGGGACGGCCATATCTACTTAGATCACAGAGCACGATATAAGGTAATTTCTCCAATTCACTGTCATCTCTATTTTATGGGGCAATTACGAATGTCAACCTTAACATGTCTACTAAGACAGAAGCTCTAATGAGATAAAGGGACAAAGTCAGCAACTAAATACAGTGAAGAAGTTCCCTTGTTAAATCTGCAACTTGAAAGCAGCTTCCACATCCACAATCTATGATCATACAAAGTAAAAATATCAGAGCACAAGGAGGTGTGGGATAAGAAATCATGGGCATCATTTACCGAAGTAATTGTAATAACAACCCACACACACAGTGCCACAGCGGTACAGCTACACTTCAAAGCAAACCACTGAAAGTATACTTGGGAGTAAGAGATGTTAAATATGAAAGGTAAAATTATCTAAAGAGGTATACTTGCCCATAAATAGAGTTGAGAGGAAATAGTCATCAGCTAATCAGTAATCACCTCGACAGGAACAGTACGACCACCAGCAACCCTGTTCAAATAATCCAGGTTGTTCCATCTGCTCATGGCTGGCCAATGAGACATTGAATCACTGAGTACCACAGGTAAACCTGCTATGAAATAGTCGAGCAGGAAACCCTCTAGCGACAATCCAGAGCGCTTCACAACAAGCTTCGAGCACAGTGACCTTAAAGGCAGTACCTGGGACACCTACAGTTACAGTAGGTTCACTATTATCAGATCCAGTAATTTATACATCTTACAATTTAACATGAAGTCATCCAAACTAAATCGACAATGCCAGTTACACCTCTATAATCTTTATATTACATTAGTGCACTAAAACATCTATGCAGATTCAATCATTAAGCCCTTATGAATATACTTTCCAAAAATCACCTTGTATCCACAATTCCACAAACCACATAACAAACGGGTTTCATACACGGTTCTGGTTTCGCACAGTTGCAATTCCACAAACCACATTACAACCACCTTGTACCCACAATTCCACTAACTTAACGAGATCATCACACTTTTTGCTGATTAATTCAGGTAAGCTTACTCCAAACACATTACTATTTACATGTCCAAAGTCATGTAGTCCCTTAAATCACTAATTAACTCAAAAAGGACACAACATCAGAAACCCCATTCACACAACATTCAAGAACATATGAATTCCATTGAATCATGACCAAACTTCTCCAAATCTCTCAATTTGGATACTCACAAACTCAAGTTCTTAGCTGATAAGCAACTTGATCTTCCTCAAAACAATACTAGTTAATTACATACATAAACATGTAACAAAACATTTACAAGCTTGTCCACATCTCTAATATTTACGATCTAAAACCTCAGCTAATTAATTCTTTTCATCTTAACACATTACTAATGAAACAATCAACACAATGCAGTCCACAAATTCATAAAAAGTTTCCAACTTTACTATAATTTCTCAAACATAACACCACATTATCATTGTAAACCCTCCCTTTTTTTCGAAAACTTCCCCAAATCTCTCAGTTTGGTTACTTACAAACTCAAATTCTTAGCTAATAAGTAACTTAATCTTCCTCAAAACAATATGAGTTAAATAAAATCACAAAACATTTACAATCTTGTCCAAATCTCTGATATTTACGATCTAAAACCTCAGCTAAATAATTGTTCACATATTAACACATTACTAATGAAATAACCAAACACCATGCAGTCCACAAAATCATAAAAAGTCTTCAACTTTACTCTACTTTCTCAAATTATAGTACACTACATATCAATGTACAGATAGTACACCCTTCGGTTTTTTCGAAAAGTTAAACATATAACTCGAATTCCTCTCGCATATTCAAACCAAACGTTAACTTTCCGAAAAACGAAACCTTACCTCAGCTTCATTAAAATCAGTAGAAGAACACAACAGTCTTCCACCATTGTTATTCTCCCCACCACCACCATTTTCTGTCCCCTGAATCACCGACATAACACCGTCAACGGCACTTTCCAGGTCATCCCTCAAGAGGGCCCCACCCATAATCAACCCCATATCCAAAGCCTTCATTGTCTCCGCCACGTCACCAGCAGCAAAATGGTGTTTCGCCACGTGTAGGGACGCCATTGAGTAAGCGTCACGCCACACAGGCAACACCGAATGCCACGGCCCAGAGTGAAGCTGCTCCCACGCCATCTCACGCGCCGCCTCAGCCGCACGCGCGTCACCTCCACTCGCCGCCGCCACCATCCGTACAAACGCGTACCCTCCTTCCTCCGACACCCTCTGAAGTATCTCCTCCCTTTCTCTCTCCAACGTCGGCGTCTCGAACCCGTTTCGAGACATTTCGATTTTAATTGGATATCCAACGGGTGAATAAATGAGCGAAATATTATAAATAATATAAATATACGGCCGATAAATAAATATCCAACAAGCAAGTGAATGGGCGAAATATTATTATATAAAAAAGGTGGTCGATGAATATCCAACGGGTGAATAAATGAGCGAGATATAATAACACGATATATAAGAATGATACGACTACGTTTTATAAGTCGATAAATATCCAACGGGTGAATAAACGAGCGAAATACGTAAAATTAAGTGTGGTAATTGGGTAATTACCAAGAGTGGGAGTGTCCAAATGATTAATTCAGGTGAAAAAAATTGGGAGATAGTTTTGGGATTTTATAGAGGGAAGAAAAAGGGGGAAGAAATATCTAAAGAGGAAGAAGATATTTTGAGAAATATCTTAAGGGGGGTAGCACTTTAGTGGTGACTAGATAGTGTGCGTGTAAGTGCTTTTTCGCTTTTTTAGAAGTTTTGTGGCATTGTGGGCCTCTTCTTCTAGATGCTTCCGAAGTGTGTCAATGTAAATATGTAATGTAATGAGGACTGTTGTGGTTGGTAGCTCTCATGTTATCTCTTCGTGTCGGGATTGGGTTCGTAGTTTCGAAATTAGAATGACTTTAGTATGGTGATGGGTTAGGTTAGGGTTAGAGATAGCTAGACAGATAGGTGGGATATAACTAAATTTGGCTCTATGGGCTTGAATTCTATCATCGTGAATTTATTTAAGGTTGTGATAGTTTTCTCTATGATGATAACCGGTTTGAAACATATATCTTTGCGTTTGTCGATGAGTTATTAATACTTGATGGATGTAGGTCATTTAGTCATTTAGATCTTAGAAGTTAGGGCTGGGGACACCTACCTACATAATTGAGTTGGGTAAAGGTTATGACTTATAAGCTCGATGTCGGATCGACCCGTGGATGCAAGGTTTTCGGTGTTGTGAGAAAAGACTTGTACTCCGTATGTCAATATGTCTTCATTTACAGATATATATTCTCATTATACGAGTTAGAGAGATTGATTTATAAGTTAATGAGTGATCTTTGCGTACTATCTAATAAGTTTGTCCATTTGTCTATTTGACCTATGAGCAGAGGCTTTGCTACAGTTGTGAAGTGGTGAGTTGTGAACGTAGATATATAGGCCCAATGACAAATTAAATGAAGAGGCCGCTACTTGTGATTTGTGAAGTTGTGGATGTAGTAGAGTATATCTTTATTCAATGGATAATAGTACATGGTTTTACAATATTATCTTTTTTTTTTTTTACAATATGATCTTATTCATACACACATTATTTTACATGCAAGATGCTTTCATATATACACACACAACTTTATTCAATACGCAAAGATTAAAAATACTTCAAATATAGTGTATCGAGTAGGCGGCTGGTCGAGAAATCAGTGGTGATGGCCGTGGTCACTTTAGCACTTGCCGTAGAAGCACAAGCAAGAAGATTCGCCATGGTACCATTTGCACTGCCCGTAAAGAGCTCCCCATTGTGACTTGCAATATTTGTTACAGTGGTGGAAACAGCTGCTCTTGTACACCCATCCGCACTGCTTCTGTGATTCAACACCTTGAATTTCTGCAAATTAAATTTTTCTTTAGCACAATTTAGTACAAAATATATAGATCTAGACGTAATTAAGAACAAATTGTTTTTTTTCCTAAGATATTAAGATACGTGTATGTTTACATTTTATGTAAAATCGTTGAATGGACCTCGATCAACTGGGATCATTAGACATCAACTAAAGTTTTAACTGGTTGATATGGTACAATTTTTGGTATACTCCTATATCCAAAGTGGACACACCATGCAATAATATACATTTCATCCCTTAAAAAAAAAATTAGTGGCATGGAATTCTCAAAAGTTCATTATTATTTCCACTATCGTTAAATATAGACATTTCTTATGTGCGGGAACACATAGATTCTATCGTCTTAAATAAGGGTGGGTTAACTCACCAGTGCTTGCAATAAGGGTGACAATGAGTAAGATTGCGAGAAAGCTGACAGTAATACTCGACTTTGCCATTTCTTTCCCCTTGATCTTCAGTTAAATTTGGAGTTTTGGTTAGACACTGAGAAAGATTGGGAAGTAGCTACCAATTGATGGTTTGTGTTGAAATGTGCCAATTCAATAAAGATATTTATAGTACAATTTCTCACATACTATACTATAGTACTCGTATAATTTTGAAAGTAAAATAGTACTATAGTCAAAGATAATGTTGCAACATCATGTATTTTGAAATCTTCCAACTTTTGAAAGGGTAAGGTCCTGTTTGATAGGACTGCATCTTTCTGAACTGATAAGTATTGTCAAGAATATTTCTAAGGCAAACCTTTGGACAATTCTAAGGCCATCCACATCACCACTGATGTCACTGATGATGTTAACGCCACCTCATCACCGGTTATATAACAATTCTGAAAAAATAATGTTTTGTGGGCTTCAACCTGTGGCCTCAGAGTTAGTATATCTTAACAATTCAACCACTAAGGCAATTGATATTTTCTTGATTCTTTTATTAGCCAAATTATATATAATGGACATTAATTCCTAATATTTCGTCCAAATTAAATAACAAAGATTTCGCCCAATAATTATACTACCATATATTCTACACTAAGTTATTTGGAAATAAAATTTGATCATTTTTTCAATTTTCACCGAAATTTCACCATATATAGTAAGCATATATTCCATTAATATCAAACTAGAGAATGATAATTTCTTATGTGGAACAAGAATTAGAGATTATGTTACGTTTATGCTGGAAGTAGTTGTACATGATTGTTATGCACAGAGGTGGGTGTAATCAGACTAATACATACGTGCATCAAACAAATAATATGTGCGGTAAGCTAAGCCGAAAGTTAACAATGAGCTTCGCGAGTGATAGCAACAAAAATGTTCCGCGGGTGAGTTAGCTAGAACCATTATATGTTAGCTAATTTTAAAACAATACGGACTATACTGTATAAGTGCACGTACAAAACCAATTTTGTAAGAAAATGCTTAATTGCTACATTTTTAAAGATAAAAAGACATATTGTTTACTTCATATTTCGTATGTCCCACTTCATCAAAACTCGTGTGTATATGTAGTGGAATAAGAAATTATGTGAATATTATTATCTATTATGTGCATATATAGCAAATTCACCCAATTCGATCAATTGATATGTTTTGGTCCTATCGAATACGGAGTATATAATAATTCGTAAAACTGAACCTAAAACTACAAGCATATACTCCATTTGGAGCGCAGTGAGTAAAGTTTAGTGGTGTTGCTTACATTGAAATTCATGAATCGGCATAAAATATTTAAATAAATTTGATACTTATTAAGTTTAGTAATTCTACAATGGCTACCATAGCTCGGTAGCCATTGTAAGTAGGACGAATAACTACCGTAGATCTCTATAAGCAAATCGTAACCATTCAATAGTTTGACCATATTAATAATTAACCTTATTTTTCTCCCTCCTCCTCCCTTCCTCTCCTCACCCCAGGAATCACCGTTGACCCACCCGAATTTCACCCTAACTGTCTTCTAATACCAACCTTGAGACCGCAGGGGTCGGTCACCACCTTCTCCACCCTTGAGACACCCGACACCCTCATTTTCTCCACACTCTAGGCGGCGACGATGGTGATGGGGCGGCCATACTACTATACTAGGAGGTCGAGGGAGAGGCAAGAAGTGATTTACATTGGGCAGGGCGTCGAGAATAAGTGGGTCCGTCAAAGGGTAGGAAATGAGAGAATCGAGAGGCTAGAGAAGGTGTCGTGGGAGGGTAGGAAGCCATGGTGGTGGGAGATGACGGCCGGGGCGTAATCGGCAGCGGGACGCCGGTCTGATGGTGGTGTCGTGGTTGTCTCCGTTGTAGTGCGTGCTAGGAGTGTGTGGGCTGGTGGTGGTGCTATAGTAGTTGTAGGTTGTGGGCAGGTGGTGGTGCTAGAGGGAAAGGAGAGGAGGCAAAAATACGGGGTGGGGAGTTGTGGCCTTGTGGGTGGTTTTTTTCTTTTTTTCTTTTAAATTCTATTTTTTTTTCCTAGTCAAATTTCGAGGGTCAAGATCAATTTATGAAAACGAACGGTACGATTTACTCTATTTATAATAGCTACCAAACCTTGGTAGCCATTGTAGAATCACTCTATTAAGTTGTTTTCAAATCAGGCATAACTTTTCTAAAATGACATTAAATTAAACATGATAAATTTACATATGTTCATTAAACAAAGAATATGGGCGGATAGCTAAGCCGAAAGTTAAGACGCTTACAATGAGCTCCGCGGGTGATAGCAACAAAAAAGCTCCGCGGGTGATAGCAACAAAAAAGCTCCGCGGGTGAGTTAGTTAGGACCATTATATATTAGCTAATTTTAAAATAATACGGACTATATTGTATAACTGCACGTAGAAAACCAGTAAAATAAGAAAATGCTTAATTGCTAAAAATTGAAGGATAAAAAAATATAATGTTAACTTCATACTTCGTCCGTCCCACTTCACCAAACACTTGTGGGTATATGTAGTGGAATAAGAAACTATGTGAATATTATTGTCTATTACTCCGCATGTGCATATATAGCAAATTCACCGGAGGGAAGTTTAATCTAAACCGGATTAAACCGGAGGGAGTAGAGTTTAGCTGATGTTGCTTACATTGAAATTCATGAATCAGCGCAAAAATATTTAACTAAATCTGATACTTATTAAGTTGTTTTAATTTTAGGCATAAATCTTCTAAAATGATATTAAATTAAACATAATAAATTTACAATGAAATACGGCAACCGTACAATTTTGCACTGGTCAACGACTAGTACTATACTATACTATAGTACTGTAATTTTGAAAGTAAAATAGTACTATAGTCAAAGATAATGTTACAACATCATGTAATTTGTTTCAACAACAACAACAACCAAGCCTTATTCCCAAAATGATTTGGGGTCGGCTAACATGAATCGTCATCCAGTAACCGTCTTGTGTACGCCAATAAATTTCGAAAACGTTGTAAACATTTTAGAAATATTTAAACACTTTCAAAAGAAATTTAGAAAGTCGTCAAAATAAATAAAAAGTTAAAAAAAAAAAAAATTGCAAGAAACAGATAAACTTTGAACACAAGTTAAAAAGTTTTGGAAAAATAGTTGGAAAAACCAAACAAATAAATCAAAAAAAAAAACATCATGTAATTTGTTTACTTCAAAAAAAAACATCATGTATTTTGAAATCTTCCAACTTTGGAAAGGGTAAATTCCCAAGAGATGACTTGTTCCTTGGAAGTTAACTACACCTTATGTCATGAATGGAGAAAATATACGGATTAGGATCAATTAATACGGAGCAGGTAAAAAATGACAAAAGCAAAGGATAAATATTGTCAAGTTGAACATGTAGTACGGTAGTACCAAAATCGAGATTCAAAAGTCGTCTATATTGTATAGTAATATACTCCCTCCATTTCAAAATATATGACGTTTTCGAGTTACGAGACACTTCTTTGACCTTCGATATCTCTCAAAATATAAGGGTAAAAATTATGAAATTATGATCATGTGAAAGTATATTTCATAACGAATCCAATGGTATACTTTTTATAATTTTTGACAAGATATTTTTTCATGAAATTGAAAGTCAAAACTTGTCTCGTAACTTGAAAACCACGTCATATAATTTGGCATGGAGGGAGTAGTATACTACACCTTTGAGTTTTGACGACAACACAAAGAATGGGACATGTCCAGCTATACGTGAACATAGATTTGGCAAGACATTTAAGCTCGGCTCGGTATATTAAGTAGTCGTGTATGTGCTTGGTGACCTTGAGGTCCCAAGTTCGGACTGTACCACTAGCGAAGGGGGAGAGGATCTTCCCCCTACTAGGCTGCTGATTAGAGACCCTTCAGTCAGTCATACGGAACAAGTACTGCACTAGTTACTTGAGAATTTGACATTGACTTAGTCAACCTATATGTTGTACAGTACAGGTCTGTACGTCATACATTTGACGAAGTCGCAAGATGTACAATATCTGTGAGCCGGAATGTCTCCGGTACCATGTGCAAAGCCAAAAATGACAATTTGAGGAACACCAGCCGACTCTGGACAAGAATCATATTCCGGCAAATAGGTTATGCGGTTATGCCCGACGGTCCAGTTCACAGTCGACTCTTGGGAACACATGCAAGAGACCATGAATGTTTAGAAGAAGGGTGTCTACAACCATGAACATGAACTGTCAGAAGTTCTGTATTTCTCAGGAAACAGAACTGCACTTGGTTTTCAAGGTGGAAGATGCTAACTTGCCAAAAAGAAGCATCGGGAACTAAGACTATGCTAATCCAAATAAACAGAGCTGATGCAGCTAAGACCGACTTCTATACATCAAATGAACTGTCATGTCTTCTTCGAGGAACCCTAAATAGGAAGTGCAGATACGCCATTAAAAGCTGAACCAAAGGTAAACTGTACTTTGGCTAGTTAGAAGATGCATCTTCATTTCTTGCCCTGCAACATTCCCCTTCAATGACGGGGAGTGACAAGAACAATGTAGGCATGTAGCTACCTAGCCTAGACCCAACCTCGGTATATCCTAGAACATTATCAAACCACAGTCACTGAAGAACTCAGAATCTCATGAACGTAGACATGGAACATACAGCAAAACCAAGAGGTGGACAACCACACATAGGGAAACTGACTACACTCTAAATTCATCTCAGATATAGATTCAATTCTACTACTCTACATCTACTACAACCATCCAAGACAACGAGGCAAAATCAATACTAGCTGGCGGACAAGTGATATAGGTCCTATCAATGGCTGTGGGTACATCATAAAGCAATACTAGGTGGCCGATCAAGATTTGCACACCAACCCAAAGACAGCAGAAAAAGCAGCACACAGCAGTATATTAGCAATCATGATAAGATATAAAACCCTTCTACCAGTAACAGAAATCATCCATAGCAATGAAAACCTAGGCACTGACCATCATCAAGGTTAGGAAGCTATACCGCCAATTACCTGTTTGCTAGGATTCCTCCAGGCAGGATATACTACAAATGTCGTAAATGGTCCAACATAGAAGGTCGAATAGTTACTTCCCTACATGGTCACCATCCCTGATACGCGACAATTACAGGAGCATATATCAATATCCTAACCAGAGATAATCTCCCATACTGAATGAGTGAATTCCATCTTTTTAATCAGACACTGTAAACAGTACGTAGGGTCACTTTGGTGCTATAGGCTCTTAAATTGAGAAGAATGTGTTCATTTCATTTATAATCAAGATCAAAATAGTTGGAAGTAAAATTGGGAAGTACGATGCAATGACATGAACTTACCCGAAATGCTAGGCAGCAACCTGGAAATAAGTTTTCAGTAAAATCAAAATTCTCATGCATAAAGGCTCAGTTCATAGTTTTAACCTTTTAAAGTGGGTCCAATTAACCGACCCATTTAAACAGACTTCAAGCTACAAAAGACAAGTCTTAATGCAAGAGCATTGTCACCATCTGTTGTGGGTTATTGCCATTGATGAATAATTTCTAACTAAGAACTTACACCTACAAGGACCAAAGCTAAAGAACTGTACAAGCCATGTATCCAAACCGTGTTTCTGCTTCACCTTTCTCCAGAAGAACACCTGAAAAAAGTAAAGAGGGCCAAAAATTACATTATTGATTGAGAAATTGAGGTTCAATTATGTCTGGAAACATATGCAATTATGCGCCCCTTTCCCCAAGTCCCCAACCCACAAAAAAAAGGATTTAGAACTGTAGAAGTAATAAAGAAGAGCAGAACTCACAGTATGAGAAGTTTCCACAGCGTATACTAAGCCCCGGTGTACTCCAAGAAGTCCATGTCATCAGAAGCAAAAAAGTCCTCCCCTAAACCAAAGCCCTCAATAGAAGGCATGTCAAAATCAAAATCCAAAGACAAGGGAGACGCAAGATGACTTTCAAGGGGCCTATTTGTTTCACCACCAAACGCATCTACACCAAAATTGTGCAAGTTCTCTCCAGTTATTTCCTCTCCAGCAGAATTTGGTGGAGCAAGATGCATTCCAAGAACTTCTGCATTGGACTGATGTCCATTCATGGAAAGTTGCACTTGATTTTCATCGTGCCCTTGGCCGAATTGAATTGGCGGGTTATAATAAGAATCACCCTGTTGTAGTTCAGTATTTTGTACGCCTGAATAGATGAAGGGCTGCTCACCAATATACAAGTTCTGGCCAGATAACATATTGGCATGAGGAACAGATGAGAAGTGAGCAAACTGGTTGAATCCCGAAATAGGGGGGTGATATTGTTCCAAATAACTATTGTCCATAGGCAACAAAGGTTCCGTAGTGCCATTTCCTTGATGGATACCATGCATGTGGTGTTCATCTAGAGATGGATTACTATGCTCCATATCATGTACACTCGTGCTGGGCTCACCGGCTGCATTTTCAGTTCTTGATGATACAGGTATCTGAAGACTTGGTGCTGACTGCTGACCATCAATAGATTGGGTGGGCCTCTGATCATCAACAGAACGGGTGGGCCTCTGATCATCAATAGAATGAGTGGGCCTCTGATCATCAATAGAACGGGTGGGCCTCTGATCATCAATAGAACGGGTGGGCCGCTGATCATCTTCGGGTGGGGACTGCTGGTCAGCCTTACGTTGAGCGGACTGCAGGTCACTACGGCTTGCCCCTCTACGAGTTCTTTTCCTCTTCGGTTGTTTATTTTCTGGGTCCTTAACCTGGACAGTTGGGTTACTGCTTACAGGTGCCCCATTTTCTTTACCATTGCTTATCTTGGTTGGTTTCACGACTATTTCCATTGTTTCTGCGTCACTCTGTTGATGCTTCCTTTCATCTTTAGATGAGACAGATGCTGCAGCATCATCAATACCATCAACATCATAGTCACTGTCACTACTGACTGTAGGTCTCTTTTTCAAATTACTTGGACCAGGTGGGCTTCCTGTGATGCCAGACACCCCATTATCGCTGCTTGGCTGGCTAATAAGAGATTCCTCACGATACAAAACGCCTAACCAAATTGAACTCTCCTTAGCAGTCATCTTGTCTTGTAAGCATTTAGACTGTCTCACCAGCCTCCTAATCTTTGCGATATCAGGTGACATATGCTTAATTACAGCTGTCAATACGCCAACCTTCCACATCTTTTTTAAATCATGTGGTTTCTTATACGGAGGACTTTGACCTTTTGGTAAACCAAGCTTTGCCCACCAATCTTCGCTGCCCGACGGCCACCATGGTGGAGGAACACCTTTCTCAAGAGGAAACTTCCTTTGCGGGGGATCACAATGCTGCATCAAAGAAGACAGAAGCGACCCCAGTGTAGCGTCTTGCAAATCCTGAAGCGTACTTTGACCATTCCCATTCCCTTTATTAGCTCCCTCTATCAAAGCCGCACACTCAGCATCATACTTCACTATAGCAGCAGGACCATTCTTATCAAATTTCACCTTCTCTTTCCACCAAGCCCGTAAATTATCTGATGCGCCACTCACTGGCTTCCCCTTCTCAGGAACTATCCCATACACAAAACCCCTAGCTTTGCAAACTTCCATCAACTTCAACATATACTTCAAAATTCCATCTTGAGCTCTCGACATTTTCTTCCTCCTAGCTTGATCACTAGTTGACTTGGGCTTTTGCTTGTCAGCAGCCCGTTGCGCAGCAAGTTTCTGCCTCTCCTTAAGCCTCTTGAGCTTAATACGATCCTTCCACATTCGCCTCTCCAATTCATCCGGCCCAATCTCTTCATCACTCACATCTTTCTCCTCAATATTCTCACACCTCAGGTCATCCACCTCCAAATCCGAGCTACAACCAAACAACAAAACTCCGACATAAATCCCACATGTAAACAACGCCCCGAAATGCATCAATTACAAATCCAAAATCTTCCATTACATAATCTAAACCATACATTGGACTTACCAAACATGAAAATTAACTCACAAGCTATCAATTCGTAAACATTTTCGCATTCGACCGATAAAATCGTGCAGGGTGCAAAATTATGCTATATTCTATCAACAGGCAATGCATTTAATCCAAAAAATTAAGCAAATTGCAATATCATATCAATTAAACTACTAATTCCAAACCTAAAAAAAAATTATTCTTGATCAAATATAAGCAACAATCCCATGAAAAACCTATCTTTATACCAACTAAATCCCAATAAAAACCCTAAAAAATTAAGCATCAGTATAATAATAACAGGCAAATAAATTACAAAATTAAGGAATTAAAAAGCTTACCCATAATCAGGTCCAATATCTTCAAGTTCACCCATGATTACCCAGAAACAAAATCTTGATTTTGACTATCAAATTAAAAATATAAACCAATCAAAATTACATAAAAGATCCAAACTTTGATATAAAAAAAATCAAATTTCTCAAGAAATATGAAAGAAATGGGAAATTTGAGTTTTACCCAGAAACAAATTCTTGAATTACAGCATCAAATCAAACTAATAAAACCCTAATCAAAATTTTCATAACCAAAAAAATTAAAAAGATCAAAACTTTTCAATAACAATAAAATAAAAGGGGAAATTTGGGGGTTTACCCAGAATCAAATTCTTGAAATTTGAGCATCAATCAAACATATAAACAAAACCCTGATCAAAATTTCATAAAAAGATCAAAACTTTATAATAAAGATTGAAACTTTATATTATATCGTGGATTAATTTAGGGGGAAAAAGAGTGGAGTGGAGAAGATTAGGTTTTTTTTTTTTTTTTTTTTGCTTTCGATAGAGAAAAAGGGTTAGAAATTGAAAGAGAGTTGAAAAAAAAAAAATCAATAAAATTAAGAAAGAGGAAAAAAATAAAGAGAAAATGAAAGAGGGGTTTTTATGCAGAAAAGGACAAAATGAAATTGACACTTTGTGAGCTCCGATCATATGTGTGTGTGTCGTTCCACAATTATTTGTCTAAACCTGTTCTTTGTATCTGGACGGCTTTCTGTACAAGTTTCTGTACAATTTGGTCTCTTTTAGCCACACATTTTTGAACAGAAAAAAAAGAAGAAAAAAGGTTAAGTTTTTTTGTTTGTTTATTATAGTATGAGGATGAGATCGAAAGTATTAAATTATCGGGATCGAATTGGTCTTGTGAGTTGTGATTCGGTAGAAGATAAATAACGATAATATACTTTTTTTTTTTTATTGATGGTGGTTGTCAGACACGACAGACGCACGTATGATTGTAATTGAGTCAACTTACTAAAGGTTGAATAAGTGGAGCTCGAGTTTTTTGAAGTGGAATCAAATTATGAATTGTGCTTTGAATAGTTTGTGTTGCATATATGGAAGAATATTATGAATTACATGCATTTTGGTATATAATTGTGTAACTAAAATTAACAAGAAAATCAAAATGCAGGACCACTGTGCTGCTTGATAAACTAATCCAATCATGCGAAAGCCAAATTTGGTAGTCAAAATCTGACTCAGGCAGACCTATGTAAAAGCTAATTTGGGGTCATATCAACCTTGTCTTTGTATTCCATTTTTGGAAAGTTGTCAAAAGTCGACCAAATCAAGATAGAAATAAATGAATGAGAAAATGAATGAGTGGAGTAAAGTCATAAATTGAAAACAAACACAAGTAGAAGGGCGATTTCATATATATATTTAAGAGGTGTCATTACTTATTATAGTATTATTAATGTAAAAATAAACGTACATCATAATTGAGGAGAAATGCTACATGTTGCACTGAACATACTTTGTGGTTAGAGAAAAATATGAACTTCTCGACTATTATCCACCATCTAATAAACCCTTTTGCCGTTTTGTCGACACTCTACATAGTTTCTCGACATGAAGGGTCCGCACATGTGTTCGTGCACAAGCGTAGTATGCTACATACTCGGATCGTAAAAGTGTTTGTAATTCTTAGTTGCAAAACCTACCTAGTACTCACTATGGAGTATCTACATTAACATAAGGTGAATATTTTAAAAGGCCGAGTGTGCATCTTTATGTCTAAGATTCCAAGTAAACAACTACGCAGTCTGTTTGAGCGATCGACAACTTGCACCAGAATCACACTTTAACTAAAAAGCGCTTACTTGTTTCGGAACTTATGTAAAGTGCACTACTCGTATAAAAATTGTATTAAATAGCGATTCACATTAATTAAGGTTACAAGTTACAAACTCATCTCGAGTTTGAAATTCTAATACCCAAACCCCGCAACATTAGTTGCTTCTACGAAATTAATCAGGTAATTAACCGCAACTAATTATCGACTTTTTTTTTTTGGTTACACTAATTATCGACTTTGACGTTGTGTAACTTGTAGATAACGCTACATTTGACACGATTACAAAGCTCCGGAGGCGAAGGAAAACTCATCATGGCGGAGGAGTCGGCAGCGGAGGCGGTGGCGGACATCGGCGGTTGCGACAGATTACAACAGGCGTTACTACAATGCCACCGCCGCATGCCGGCAGGTCCGGCGAGGCAATCGGCGTGCCGCCACTTAAACCGCGCGCTCGCCGACTGTATCGTCGGCGTGATCTGCCCGTCGGAGGCGGAGGCGGTGCGATCGCTCTGCTCCAGCGGCGGCACCGCCTTGAAGCGGTCGCAGTGCCAACAAGCTCGATTTTCTCTCTCCTCTTGCCTCTCTTCTCACCAGGATCCCGATTAACCCTAATTTATTCTATTTTCGCGCCTTTTCAGAGGAGAAAATAGGGAAATTCAGCTCATTTTTACGGTATGTTTTGCCTAATTCATCATAAAGTGTACAACTTTCTGTTAATTTTGATTGTTAAAGTTAGAATTTTGATTGTTTTTGATGAAAATTGATGAATTTGAGTGAATTGTATATGATGTGCAGTTTTGGATAGGTGATTGCAATTGAGTTTGGATTGTTCAAGTTGAATTGTATATGAATATGATTTTTCAGTGATTAATTTGGATTGTTATGATGCTATTTTTGTTGCTAGAGTATGTAGTAAGAAAGTTTGGGATTGATGAATTGTGGCATTTGTGGGTGCTATATTGGATTGTGAAGTTCTTTAAGAATTCGATTGGAGCGTAATTTGGTTAGGGGGAGTCGAAAGAAGGAATCTTTTTTTGCGTGTAGTCAATGTCGTGGTAAGGAAGTTTGGGATTGATGAATTGTGGGTGCTATATTGTATTGTGATTTGTGAAGCTCTTTAAGAATTCGATTGGAGCGTAATTTGGTTAAAGGGAGGCGAAAGAAGGAATCTTTTGCGAGTGTAGAAAATGTCGTGGTAAGATTGGAAGTTTACATTGTGAAACTTGCCTGGGTGAATTTCCCAAAGATTATATGGAACACTCAGAAGTTTATTGAGTAAGATTGGGAATGTCGTGGTAAGGTTGGAAGTTTACAATGTCACGAATGTCGAGAGCATATAGCGCAGGATCAATGTCTTTTGGGAAATGTAACTTGTGTTAAGAGGACATTTGTGCGGTAAGAGATGGATCATTGTTCACTGAGGTCACATTTGTGAGTATTATGGATATAGAGTCTATCCAGATGGCTAATTAGTCATCTTTAGTGGCTAGTTTGAAGAAGAAATGATTGAGAATAAAAGTTGAATAAGTTACCGCCTTTCATAAAGTGCATTGAACCCTCTGCTAATCAAAGCCTATGCAGAGGTCCATGGTGAATGAATGTAGAATCCGTAACACTGCCTGATGGCCCTCATCTTATATCCGATCGTGAATAAATTTTGAGAAAAGCGAAGTATAGATCTTTTGGTGAACTTAGAGACCCTTGATGCACATGAGGTCCAAGTCTCTATGGTACGGGACATTTTGCTAGGGAATTAGGGACCCTTGTTGAATATGGGGGATAGTTCCTCTGTTAGGGAAGTTCTATAAGCCTTTTCGGCGGACGTCATCTAAGAGGCTAGTGTTCGGCTTTTGCCGATTTTTGGGAACCTACTATATGTTGTTGGTTCTAATATTTTGCTCAACCCCATAATATGACCCCCTCGAGGCTTCCATAAAATTTGAGCCGTTTTTGTTGCGGACAAATTTGGGGCAAAAAGCCATATAGGTTATATGCTTCTGTTTTGGCCAATTTTGCCATATTTTTTGAAATAGCCAAATGTTATCAAAACTTTACACTAGACAACCTTTGGTACCCGTATTCAATATGTGGTGTGGTTGCTGCGTTAAGAAAGTTCTTCAAGCCTATTCTGGCACCACATGTCACCCCTTGAGGCTAGCATGCTTTTTTTTTTGCCGATATTGGAATATATTTTCAGTTTTTAGCTTTAGTATTTTGCGTAAGCCCATAATATGACTCCTAAGGACTTCCACAAAGATTTAAGCCCTTTTGTTGCGGGAGCAATTTGGGGCAAAAAACCGTAGGTTTACGTTTTTGGCCAATTATGACAACATTTTTGGAAGTAACCGAAATTTCTCAAAATTTTACAACGGAATGGAGTAACCGAATTGGATTTGAAAGTTGGTTCCTCCGTTAATGATATTTTTATGACTTTTCGGCACACGTGACTCGTTCATGTTAGCGTGCAATCTTTGTCGATTTTCATACCTTGCAATATGTTTTTGGCTCCAAAATTTTGCCGAAACACATAATATAACGGCTAGGGGCTCCCACAAAAATTTGAGCAGTTTTTGTTGCGGAACTATATTTGGCCAAAAACAATGGATTATTTACTACTTTTTGGCCAATCCGGACAACATTTTTTAAAGCAGCCGAAATTTCTCAAACTTTACAATGGATAGCCCTAGATTAACCCAATTAGATACGAGAGTTGGTTCCTCCGTAAATGATATATTCATGAAGTTTCGGCACACATGACCCTTTGGCGTTAACGTGCAATTTTTGTCGATTTTCATATCATACAATAGGTTTTTGGCTCTAATACTTTCCTGCAACCCAGAATGTGACCCCACTGTGCTCCAACAAAAATTTGAGCTATTTTTATTCTCAGACAGTTTTTGGCCAAAAACGTGTATTATGTACCACGTTTTGGGCCAATTTTGACAACATTTTTGAAAGTAGCCGAAATTTCTCAAAAATTTACAACAGATAGCCCTTGAGTAACCTAATAAGATATGAGAGTTGGTTCCTCCATTAATGATATTTTTATGACGTTTCGGCATACGTGACTCTTTGGCGTTAGCGGGCAATTTTAGCCGATTTTCATATCTTACAATAGGTTTCTGACCCTAATATTTTGCTGAGACCCACAATGTGACCCCACGGTGTTCTAACAAAAATTGGAGCACGTTTTGTTCTCGGACAATTTTTGGCTAAAAATGTGTATTATGTACCACGTTTTGGGCCAATTTTGACAACATTTTTGAAAGTAGCCGAAATTTCTCAAAATTTTACAACAGATAGCCCTAGAGTAACCTAATAGGATATGAGAGTTGGTTCCTCCGTTAATGATATTTTTATGGCGTTTCTGCACACGTGACTCTTTGGCGTTAGTGGGCATTTTTTTGCGTATTTTCATATCTTACAATAGGTTTCTGGCCCTAATATTTTGCTCAAACCCATAATGTGACCCCACGTTGCTCTAACAAAAATATGAGCGTTTTTTTGTTCAGGGACAGTTTTTTGCCAAAAACAGTGTATTATGTACCACGTTTTGGGCCAAATTTGACAACATTTTTGAAAGTAGCCGAAATTTCTCAAAACATTACAACAGATAGCCCTAGAGTAACCTAATAGGATATGAGAGTTGGTTTCTCCGTTAATGATATTTTTATGACGTTTCGGCACACATGACTCTTAGGCGTTGGCGGACAATTTTTGCCGATTTTAATATCTTACATTAGGTTTCTGACCCTAATATTTTGTTCAAACCCATAATGTGACCCCACGGTGCTCTTACAAAAATTTGAGCGGTTTTTTTTCTCGGACAATTTTTTGCCAAAAACAGTGTATTATGTACCACGTTTTGGGCCAATTTTGACAACATTTTTGAAACTAGCCGAAATTTATCAAAACTTTACAACATATAGCCCTAGAGTAACCTAGTAGGATGTAAGAGTTCGTTCCTCCGTTGATGATATTTTTATGACGTTTCGGCACATGTGATCCTTTGGCGTTAGCGGACATTTTTTGTCGATTTTCATATCTTACAATAGGTTTCTGGCCCTAATTTTTTACTCAAACCCATAATGTGACCCCACGGCGGTGTAACAAAGATTTGATCATTTTTTGTTCTCGGTCAATTTTTTGCCAAAAACATGTATTATGTACCACATTTTGGGCCAATTTTGACAACATTTTTGAAAGTAGCCGAAATTTCTCAAAACTTTACAACAAATAGCCCTAAAGTAACCTAATAGGATATGAGAGTTGGTTTCTCCGTTAATGATATTTTTATGACGTTTCGGCACACATGACTCTTTGGCGTTGGCGGACAACTTTTGCCGATTTTCATATCTTACATTAGGTTTCTGACCCTAATATTTTGTTCAAACCCATAATGTGACGCCACGGTGCTCTTACAAAAATTTGAGCGGTTTTTTTTTTCTCGGACAATTTTTTGCCAAAAACAGTGTATTATGTACCACGTTTTGAGCCAATTTTGACAACATTTTTGAAACTAGCCGAAATTTATCAAAACTTAACAACATATAGCCCTAGAGTAACCTAGTAGGATGTAAGAGTTGGTTCCTCCGTTGATGGTTTTTTTATGACGTTTCGGCACACGTGACTCTTTGGCGTTAGCGGGCATTTTTTGTCGATTTTCATATCTTACAATAGGTTTCTGGCCCTAATTTTTTGCTCAAACCCATAATGTGACCCCACGGTGGTGTAACAAAGATTTTATCATTTTTTGTTCTCGGCCAGTTTTTTGCCAAAAACATGTATTATGTACCACGTTTTGGGCCAATTTTGACAACATTTTTGAAAGTAGCCGAAATTTCTCAAAATTTTACAGCAGATAGCCCTAGAGTAACCTAATAGGATATGAGAGTTGGTTCCTCCGTTAATGATATTTTTATGGCGTTTCTGCACACGTGACTCTTTGGCGTTAGTGGGCATTTTTTGCGTATTTTCATATCTTACAATAGGTTTATGGCCCTAATATTTTGCTCAAACCTATAATGTGACCCCACGTTGCTCTAACAAAAATATGAGCGTTTTTTGTTCAGGGACAGTTTTTTGCCAAAAACAGTGTATTATGTACCACGTTTTGGGCCAAATTTGACAACATTTTGAAAGTTGCCGAAATTTCTCAAAACTTTACAACAGATAGCCCTAGAGTAACCTAATAGGATATGAGAGTTGGTTTCTCCGTTCATGATATTTTTATGACGTTTCGGCTCACATGACTCTCTGACGTTGGCGGACAATTTTTGCCGATTTTAATATCTTACATTAGGTTTCTGACCCTAATATTTTGTTCAAACCCATAATGTGACCCCACGGTGCTCTTACAAAAAGTTGAGCGGTTTTTTTTCCCGGACAATTTTTTGCCAAAAACAGTGTATTATGTACCACGTTTTGGGCCAATTTTGACAACATTTTGGAAAGTAGCCGAAATTTCTCAAAACATTACAACAGATAGCCCTAGAGTAACCTAATAGGATATGAGAGTTGGTCCTCCGTTGATGATATTTTTATGACGTTTCGGCACACGTGACTCTTTTGCTTTAGCGGGCATTTTTTGTCGATTTTCATATCTTACAATAGGTTTCTGGCCCTAATTTTTTGCTCAAACCCATAATGTGACCCCACGGTGTAACAAAGATTTGAGCATTTTTTGTTCTCGGCCAATTTTTTGCCCGAAACATGTATTATGTACCACGTTTTGGGCCAATTTTGACAATATTTTTGAAAGTAGCCGAAATTTCTGAAAACTTTACAACAGATAGCCTTAGAGTATCCTAAAAGGATATGAGAGTTGGTTCCTCCGTTCATGATATTTTTATGACGTTTTTGCACACGTTACTTTTTGGCGTTTTCCAGACAATTTTTGTCGATTTTCATTTCTTACTATAGGTTTTTGGCCCAAATTTTTGCTCAAACCCATAATATGAACCCACGGCGCTGCAACAAAAATTTGAGCATATTCTGTTCTCGGACAATTTTTGGCCAAAAACGTGTATTATGTACCACGTTTTGGGCCAATTTTGACAACATTTTTGAAAGTAGCGGAAATTTCTCAAAACTTTACAACAGATAGCCCTAGAGTAATCTAATAGGATATGAGAGTTGGTTCCTCCTTAATGATATTTTTATGACGTTTCGAGACACGTGACTCTTTGGTGTTAGCGGGCACTTTTTGCCGATTTTCATAATCTTACATTAGGTTTCCGGCCCTAATATTTTGTTCAAACCCATAATGTGACCCCACCGTTCTCTTACAAAAATTTGAGCTTGTTTTGTTCTCGGACAATTTTTTGCCAAAAACGTGTATTATGTTCCACGTTTTGGGCTAATTTTGACAACATTTTTGAATGTTGCCGAAATTTCTCGAAAATTTACAACAGATAGCCCTAGAGTAATCTAATAGGATATGAAAGTTGGTTCCTCCGTTAATGATATTTTTATGACGTTTCAGCACACGTGACTCTTTGGCGTTAGGCGGTACTTTTTGCCGATTTTCATATCTTACATTAGTTTCTTGCCGTAATATTTTGTTCAAACCCATAATGTGACCCATGGCGCTTTTACAAAAATTTGAGTGTTTTTTGTTCTCTGACAATTTTTGGCCAAAAACGTGTATTATGGACCACGTTTTGGGCCAATTTTGACAACATTTGTGAAAGTGGCCGAAATTTCTCAAAACTTTACAACAGATAGCCCTAGAGTAACCTAATAGGATATGAGAATTGGTTCCTCCGTTAATGATATTTCTATGACGTTTCGACACACGTGATTCTTTGGCGTTAACGGGTAATTTTTGCCGATTTTCATATTTTACTATAGGTTTCTGGCCCTAATATTTTGCTCAAACCCATAATGTGACCCCACGGTGCTGTAACAAAATTTTGAGCATTTTTGTTCTCGGACAATTTTTTGACAAAAACGTGTATTATGTACCACGTTTTGGGCCAATTTTGACAACATTTTTGAAAGTAGCCCATAGGATCAAATCAGGTTGGTTGAAGTGGAAGAATGCCACAGGACTTCTCTGTGATCGAGGAATGCCCAATAAGTTGAAGGGTAAGTTTTATCGAACGGCAATTAGGCCGGCACTGTTATATGGCACGGAATGTTGGGCCGTGAAACAGTGTCACGTTCATAAGATGAGTGTGACGGAGATGCGCATGTTACGGTGGATGTGTGGACATACAAGACGTGATCGGTTGAGAAATGAAGTTATTAGGGAGAAAGTAGGGGTTGCACCCATAGGGGATAAGATGATGGAGAACCGACTGAGGTGGTATGGCCACGTGAGGAGGAGGCCTAGTGAGGCGCCGGTTAGAAGAGTAGAAGGGTGGAGAAATGATAATATTAGTAGGGGTCGGGGAAGACCCAAGATGACTTGGACGAGGGTGATTAGAAGTGATATGAGCTTCCTAGGGCTTGAAGAGAGTATGGTGTTGGATAGGGCAGGGTGGCGAGACTCTATCCATGTGGAGGACTTTTTCTGACCCCTTTTGATTTATTTGTTTGGTTTTTCCAACTATTTTTCCAAAACTTTTTAACTTGTGTTCAAAGTTTATCTGTTTCTTGCAATATTTTTTAAACTTTTTATTTATTTTGACGACTTTCTAAATTTCTTTTGAAAGTGTTTAAATATTTCTAAAATATTTACAACGTTTTCGAAATTTATTGGTGTACACAAGACGGTTACTGGATGACGATTCATGTTAGCCGACCCCAAATCATTTTGGGAATAAGGCTTGGTTGTTGTTGTTGTTGTTGTTGTTTTGAAAGTAGCCGAAATTTCTCAAAACACAAGCTAGCCTCAACAGTTGACATGAGCCAAAAAAGCTTGAACAACTATCCTAATAGAGCAACCAGACGTCATATCAAATAAGGGTACTCTTAAGGCTTCCCATGTAAAGTTTTGAGAACAATTGGCCATTTAAAAAAATGTGGGCAAAAATCGGGAAAAATACCACCATGAATGCAATGAGTCAGTAAATTTGCGTGGTTCTGCGTTCTTCAATGAAAAGATTGATGCATAAAGATTATAGATTACTACGTTCTATTTGTTTTACAGTAGAGGGGACTGAGGCGTGTCTTGTCGTATTTTATTGTAAAGTCAGTCATTTGTAATCATGAATAGTATTCCTCTTTGAGAGTGGGGAGCTAAGTATGGATAATGGATACAAAAGAATGGTGGTGGGTAAATTATCATTTACAAGTTACAACATGTAGGTTTTTTTTTTTCTAGAATCATTGAACCTGAATGCTGACAATTGCAGATGCTAATGTACTTAATGGCTCCAGTGTACATCTATCTTGAGTGTTATAGCTTGCACTATAATGACTCTGCCTTTCGTGTAGTAGTGTTTCTTTTTGTTTTGTTTGGGACAGCCAGTGGTACAAGTTGAAGTTAATCTGGGATTACTTTTGGAATTTTTGTTGACCAATTCTTATATGATGAGAGCGTAACTGAATGCTGGATATGTGAGACAGGCTTCTAGTTACGTACAGAATAAGGGAGCAAGCAGCTTTGTGTTGTCACGATGCCAACTTACTCTTGAATATCTGTTGGGCAAATCAGTTTAAGAAGCATTATGGTTCTAAAAGATCTTGGAGGATACTGCTGGTGTCTTAAAAGCTACTTAATGGAATTCCTCCGGAGCCTCAGCTGGTCGAGCTTAAGTTAAAACCAGGAGTTGACGTTTTTGTTTTACCTTCCTGTAGCAGTGTAGAAGGAAGAGCATTTGAGGGTTGCTGACAGATCTAACAAGTGCATCCCCCTTTGATCAAGCCGCTGGCTAAACTAAAGAAGCGTTTACTATGCTTGCAGGGGAAAGAAAGTCGAATAGATGAAGCAAGCTTCATTCAGGCTTCTTCCTTCGATATGTGATATATGTGCTAATAGACTTCAAGACACTAGCAGTGAAGTGCACTGAAGCTTTTTCATTCCCAGGTTTTCAATGCTTTGGCCTTGCAAGTGACTAGGGCATTTAGTAGGGTTAGAAAGAGAGATGGTTTGTACTTTATATGCATCATTTGTACTCGGATATACCTTATCGGATCATTGAATGAATTCAATACAAAGAATGTTGTTTAAAAATATGGATTTTGTGAAATTTGTTCTGTTTTCTGGGCTGTGGCTCAGCACTTTTTGTTGTACCGGAAAAAAAGGTTCCAAGAAAGTAGTGTAACGTGCAAGGAGAAAGTCACCATAGACCAGGCAGAAAATCTCTGAAAGGAACTGTTCCAGAGTTATTGTTGTAAAAATGGAGCCTCTGGAGTTGAGACTGAAACAGTTAAAGACGATCATCATCATATATGAATGCAAGAAAATTACAAAAGAAAGAAGAAACTGCATCGAAAAGTTGGTCTGTGAGTCTACTAGTGATATACATAATCGCTTTTCCTTATATTAAGAACTTGCAGAAGATGTTGAGAGTAGCAGAGCTGAACAAGTGAACAGTGTACATCAGTGCAAAAACATCAAAATTACCCGAAATCTTGATGATAGAAGAGTCAGAGAGACAGAACTACTAGTTCTCTACTGATACAATTGATAACAAGCGATGATAAGAACAATTCCGACTAAAATCTTAAGAGATAGATTGCCAGCTAACTACATGACAGAAACTAAATCAACTAGTCGAATGCCTTGGAGGATAACCAGAGTCCACTTTGTTCTTTACAGCATGCTGTCTGTTCTTGCAGGTAGTCTCCTGAAGAAGTTGATAGGAACTGAAGGAAGCCTCTGGCGGAACCTAGGGTGCCTCAATGAATAGATGCCGTAGATGAGGGCCACTACTTTGAATGGAGTAATGTACAACACAATGGCAGCCATCAAACAGAATGTAACAAACAATGCAGTGGCTCTTGGATCTCTCCAGCTGAGGAGTGACTGGAACCTCTCGCCCTGAGTAGCCAAATCCCCCACAACGGTTTGTATTCTCCCTGCGATGCTCCTCAGTCGGTCATATCTCATCCTGATGAAATCATTTCCACGAGAAGTGGGGAAAGTGTCGAATTCCTCATCAAGCTCATCAGGATGTGCTACATCAGCATGTGAGAGCCGGGTGTCCATATGAGGTGGGTGCCTAGGCCTCCATCGGTAGTGCCAAATTCCTATCAAGAACAGGTAGAGGAAAATTGTGGGCAAAATGAGCTCAGGGTATACCACAAGAATCACAAAGAGGATGTGGATAAGGACAGTTGTGATGGGATTCTTCCAGTTGCAGATTTGATCTAACCATCTCCCGACTGCAATCATCCCACTCAAGACATTCATAATCCTAAAGAAGTTTGCTTTACTCCTACGCATGCTCCACATATGAGAATCCACATCTAACATATACTCGACAACCTCTTTCCTCAATGGAGGTTCTGCTCTACTTAGCCTCATTGAGACAATTTGAGTGGCCTGATGTCTCAAGCTATCAAGCTGTATGACAGACAAGGGATGCATATAATGCATTTTGGGCAGCAGGGGCTGTGAATACATATGCAGCATATTGATCCATGACGAGCAGGTGAACCTCACAGCCAAATGAACTTCACCCATCTTTTTTACTCCTGAAGGGTGCAAGACTATAAGAGGATAGGAGTGTGTGTACACCCGATCAGCTTCAAGGGTTGAGAGTCGGACCCTAACCTTCCCAATCCGTGAATCTCTCATGACATTGTTTCCATGCAAATGACAATTATCAAAGACTCCAATTGTGACAACTGTACAAGGGTCAAAAACCTCCCAAGTATATTGTTCATTCCATTTGGGACTGAAGCTATCAATGATGGTTCTTGTTCGAACCCATTTCTGCCCGTACTTAGCCACACAGTAAGCATCAGTTGTCCCTCTGCCATCTTTAGTTTTCATTGGCATCAGCCCGTGAGCACTCAAAACACCAAGCTCCAAAACTCCAATACTCGGTTTCCACATTTGCTTGGCAGTTGGCTTCAAATCGCTGCTATAATGGGTCGATTCATCCAAGACATGATATCCACCATCCAAACATACCCTTAAGTGAATCCTAGTCGCAAACTTGATCTGCTTCTTTTCTCCATCAACAACGATATGTTTTTCAAGATTAAACCACTGAGTATTCACAGGCTTATGGTCCCACCTTCTCTGCAGATGTTGTAATGGAATCATACAAACACCCAATGTATCATCCTTTCCTGGTCCAACCCTGTCTTCCAAGCTCAGAAGTAAGGGTTCTTCAAATGGCTCAGCAGCCACAAACAGCAAGTCCTCATTCCACATCGGATTCAAAGTCTTAGCTTGACAAGGTTTGGTCCTGAACCCCTGATTTCCAAGCATTGCCTTAACATAAACTTCAGGATATCGGCTCTTATCATTGGGCACTATATCCTGGGCTTCAATGACATTAACCCTCACATACCAAAGCTTAGGTGAAAGGTAAACTTTGGATCGTATTTTCCCCACAGCATCACCACTAACAGAAGCTGCATCAGAATGCCAGGCTTCAGGAAAGGCCTCATCTGCTTGAGTCCCCATCCAAACAGCCAACATGAGCTCACCTTTCACCTTCATTGTCTTGTGGTCCTCAAGCCTATACCACTGTGGTGCAAGAGGACTGTCCGGTGGAACCCTCTTCGGGACCTCATTAAGGTCAAATATAACCTTTCCCATGAAATCATCCTTCACAAGATCCTTATCCTTCACAAAAATCTCCACAATTGAAGCTTGAATTCGCTCCTTTGAGAAAGCAAACACTTGATTCCATTCAGGCTTTTGGTTTTTTTCAAAGTGCCTTGTGGTTCCTTTGTAATTCCCTAGCTTCACTTCAACATAAGGGTCACAGCTCCCTGTCAAATCCTTACTAGGCAGCTCCTTGGCCTTGACAACTCGGACGTAAAGGTACTGCATTTGCTCAACCAGGTCATAGGTGCAGGTCAGCTTATCCCCTGTTACCCCTGCCACGGCTATGGCCGGAGAAGTCTCCTTCAAGGAAAAATCCTCGAGTGGAGGAGCCGGCTTCATCTTTCAATGTAGTTTTGGGTATAAGAGAAATCGGGTGGGTTTAGAACAACTTGATGAAGAAGGTTCAAAGGTTTGGTGTATTGAAAATCAAAAGGGTGTTCAGTGTTCTTATGGGCAAATGAAAGACTCCTTAATTTGTTGAAATCAACTGAAATTATGCACAAAGAAAGCCAAAGTTTGGATCTTTGACAGCTCAACAAATTGGTTCTAGTCAAAAGTAAAAAATTGGCAAATATCAAAGGAGGAAAGAAGAAGCTTTAGAACACACACCAAAAGTGAAGTGTTTCAGTGAAGCAAACCCTTAATATCTCAACAGGACATAGCTAAGAACTAAGCTGAATCAGACAGCTGAATCACCTGCATAAAGCAAAAGAGCTAAAGCTTAAAACACACAATAATTTTACTGTACACAAGTAAAAAAAATAAATGACCATAATAAGTCCATTATATTACTGCAACAACAATTACAAGCTCATATTCATAAGATGTGACTAAGCTTTTACGCTAGTCGCCACAAACCTATAGCAACTCTCTTCGTTTATCCGGGCTTAAGAACGACAATAAAACGACACTAGCAAGGGAACTTTTTCTCAGCAAAACCAAATGAATGCTCTTATTAGAATTGGCAACCACAAAACCAGAACCACATTTTCATGTCAGAAATGGTAATAATGTGACAATGTGGTACATATATGCCAAAAAAAGTTGGATTCTTTAACTTGTTTGCTTGCTTAACCTTCAATTAATACTCCTAAAGCTACATATTTGACATTTTTAACCATATATATGTAGTATGACAATGACAAAACTTACAAAAATAGCATTAGCAAGCAGATCTACATTTCACAAACCACTCAACAAGAAATACCCAACAACAATAACAACAACGACAACAAAAACATTACCCTAGTGTCTCAAACACGCTCCTGCTAAGGCGCGGTAAAGAGGGGTCGGATGTTAGGAAATATAATAATAATAATAATGCAATAACATTTTAACAATTAAGCTAACATTTTTGGGTAGGAAAGATAAAATGAGAAGTGAAAGTTGATGGGAAGAAGCAAAGGTTGCTTACCAAACTCAAACAAACCAAAGCTAAAATTTGTTGAAGACCCAGTGAAGTTAAAACCCTCGAACAAACTACAAAGTAATAGTATTCCAAGTTGCTGTTTTTGGTGACTAACATTGTTTACTATATTTCAAAATGAGTAAAGTTAATTTTTTTTTACTTCTAGTAAAAATTTGAACTGGTGTAAAAAATGAGAAAAATATATAGTATTATAATCAAAAATTCAGAAGACAACAACAGGATTGGAAATGGCAACAAGAGGAAAAAAACAAGTACTCGTAAAATATATTTGGTCATAAAAATCCAAAAAATAAAAACATAAAGAAATATATAGAGGGCAAAAAGAAGACAAAAATTACTCTGGGTACCCGAGGCACACACGTGGAGGACGTTGGTCGGTTTGTCACGTGCCACAATGGTAGTTTGGTCGGATAACTCATTTTTCTTTAAACTTTTTTTACTGGCACTAAACTGGCTAGTAAATATTCCACCAATCTTTTAAAAGTTACCAACATGTAAAACTAACCTACATTTTGACCTTGATCTCAAATCTTAGTCTCATCATTAACTTCTCTTACGGAGTAACTAGTTTACTGTGAAGTTGATCTGTTTTCCAACTTTAATTACACGAGTTTTACGATTTAAACTTTTAATGCATTACAGACATTCAAACCAATAAACTTATAAAGTGATATAAAATAGAGGTTTCAGAATCGTGATTTTTACTGATCCTTATAAAAGCCGTAGTTTTCAGATTTCATTTCTACGTATCAATAGTACGTACATACAACAACAGTACAATAAGTCACAAGAGTAAAGATAAACATTGCATCAATTTACGCTAGATATTTCCCACATGTGAATAGGAGTCATAGAAGTACTGTCAATCTGTTTCATATAAGAGGTAATGTCAGGTCAGGTTAAGCAGAGAAGCAAAGTAAAAGAAAAGGTGTGTGTGACTGTGTTATATTGAAAGGATAGAAGAAATCATGGGGAAAAGATGTGGTCAAAATCCAGGAAACGGGTAAAAAGGCTTTTCTTACGCTGGTAAAAAATATCTCCATGGCATTTACTGCATCGACATATGTGCTTTCTGTATTCTTGTGCTCTGTGTTACTGTTCTGATTCTATTGTTTACGTTTACCTACTTGTTTTACTTCTCTTTTGGTCCTATGTACTACTACTATTTCTAGGTTTTGCTGTGTAGTTTAGGACCCTTGTACATTTATCTTACTAGTTGAGCTCGTAAAGTCATTGACGGATAGTTATCGTGGGTCATGGACAATTCCCTATCTCGAATTCTCGGAATCTGGTTTACAAATATAGACTGTCACACACAAGACTTACTGTAGGACAAATACCGGCTACATGTCTACATACTACATACTCCCTCCGTTTCTTTCATTTCTTTACGTTTCGTTTGAATTCCTCTCACATATTCAAACGAAACGTAAAGAAATGAAAGAAACGGAGGGAGTAGGTCATATTCGACCGAATATCAAGCAAGTAAAGTGGAAACATTTGCAGTAACTTTATTATAGGAACTTAGGAAGTGCTAATATTGCAGCTGTAAGTCTTGTAAGTTGTAGCCTAAGCTGCAATATCCCACCTAAAGAATGATAAAAAAGAGTGGTCTTCAGCTTAAAAAGAATCTTCTGTCGAAGAAAGAAAAAGAGAATCTTATAGTAAAGTCAAGTAATCAAGATGTACCCATGCAGATTAAAATTTCTTGACAGGTACAACAGCTCCTTGCTTCTTTCCAGACTCTAGCATTGCCTCCAGAACAGCTACATCCCGGGCACCTTCAACGAAAGACAGACGAGGATCGGGTTTGTGGTTGCTGGATGGCTGCAAAGAAAGTTTGGCAGAAGAGCAAAAGATAAGGCGTAAGGGAAGCATGTTGGATGAATATAAGTATATACCAAACTGATTGAGTATCAGAATGCAGCGCAGCAGCTAACGCTGTCCATTTTACTCTACCAGACCACTGATCATGAGCATGGCAAAATACATACAGACATCTAGCCAGTCAAAAGACTGTGAGATTGTAAAAGGGGATGTTTCACAAGCATCCCCAAACATCCCCTTTTACAATCTTGTACTACTTTGCTTAAGACTGTGAGATTGTAAAAGGGGATGTTTCACAAGCAAGCAATACGGAAGGTAGTTCAACGCTGGGTGTGATAACCAGCAAAAGTATTAGCAGCATAGAAAGAGTAGAATTGGACATTCTAAAGAGTAGAGACTGAGGACCAAACCCATCTTAAATGTTTCGTATGAAATTTAAATTAAGTTTGTAAAGCTGTACCAAATGAGCCATTCAGGGAAGGAGGTTGCAGTATGTGCTTAGTTTCGAAATTTTGCATCAAATTAACCTTAGCACTTACCTGTGAAATATCATGTAAGAAAGTTTTCAATTCTTCAGTTACCCCACAGAATGGGTAGAAGGAGCTTGTGCATTGCCCATCAGCATCAAATTTAGAGACCTGAAATGGGAGTGGAAAGAAACCTGAAACTTCCATTTTAGAAGTAGTATCATAAAATGCAGGAAACTGACAAGTCTTAATTTTCCCACATTTGACATTAATCATACCAAGTAACCATGCCGCCCTTCAACACTCCCGCGCTCAACTTGTACAGTTCCTTTTAAGCCAACAACTCGCCAAAATATCTGAAGGTGCAAAATTGGTCAGTCAATAACAGAGGAGTAATGTTAAATGGCAACCAGAGCAAAGCATCAGTTTACCACATGCCTTTTGCGATCTAGTAGACACGGCCATCACAAAAATGCCAGGACAACCATTCTCAAGTTGGCTGCAGAAGCAAAGATCGTTGGAAGTCAACATTCAGCCTCACATAATCAGAAAAGAGACATGTACAACTTGCTTTGTTCATCTAACTTACTAAGAACTGGAAATATTATCCGGTGGAGGCAGGGTTGCATCAACATGGGTGGTCAAAGCTGAGACTGACGCAATTTCGCATCCAACTAGCTGCTCAAGGAAACATAAGAACAAAGAAAGCATACACAATGGTGAGATGAGTCAGATCAAGCTTTTAACTGGGCAGATCATACTAATATCCAGCAACAAATATAAAATCAGCAGTACTAATAAGATAAAGGTTGCAAAAGATAAGCAATTACGCCGTGCTATATCGCTATCAGATAACTGTTAAGCAATTATAAGATATTATCATTCTAGGACGTGTGTAAACAACCCAATCTTAACAATCAAGTCATGTATAATCATAAGTAGACACGGTGCTACTTACCATCCTCAGTCCAGCAATATTATGGACTCCCATGTCTAGAATGAAACCTCCCTGCCACAACAAAATACCACATTATAAAACATTAGTACACGTGATAAAACCTAAATTGTAGAACAATCTAGGGGCAAGAGGACAAACTTAGTTCACTTTCTCTGGGACATGGCTCAAGCTCGGGCATTTACTAATTTGGGTCCTTATCATTGATTTTTGACTCTATAAGTTTGAGAAACCAATAATACTATCCCTAGGGCGTACCACGAGCATTTGAGCCGTTTTTGTTGAGGGAACATTTTGGACCAAAAAGCGTGAATTATAGCCTTCGGTTTGGTCCCATTTTTTCTGTGTTGGCCATTTTTTCCAAAGTATCTAAATTTCCTTAAGACATTACAGTAGAGACCCTAAGAGTGCCTTTGATGAATTAGAGGGGCTGATTCTCCCAATTGGGATCATTTGAGCTCCATTGCCTCCTATGACCCTTCAAGGGAAGGGTGTGTTTTTTGGTAATTTTGGGAACCCTCCGCACCTATCATAGATTTTTAGCTCCAATATATTTCAACAACTCGTAATACGAGGCCTAAGAGCTACTACATACATTTGATCATTTATATTCCAGCACCATTTTTAGCCAAAATTTGTGGATTACATACTTCCGTTTTGGCCGATTTTGAAACTAATTTTTAAACTAGCCAAATGTTCTCAAAACAATTTCCAGGACAACTTTTGAGCGGCCTTATTGGATATGACCCTATTTGGCAGTTTTCTAAGCGCAATCGGCACACGTCACTTTGTGAGACTAATGTGAATTTTACGACTATTTTGGATACCTACCATTGATTTTTGACTCTATAATTTTCAGCAGACCCATAATATTTTGGATACCTACCATTGATTTTTGACTCTATAATTTTGGATACCTACCATTGTAAAAGGGCGTAGCAAGAGAATTTAAGGCGTTTTTGTTGGGGGGACATTTTGGACCAAAAAGCGTGGATTATAGCTTTCAGTTTGTCCCATTTTGGCCGTGTTGGCCACTTTTTCCAAAGTATCTAAATTTTCTTAAGACATTACCGTAAAGGCTCCAATAGTGCCCTTGATGAATTTGAGGAGCTGATTCTCCCATTCAAGGATCATTTGAGCCCTATCACGTCCCATAACCAGTTAAGAGCAGCGTGCTTTTTTTTGCAGATTTTCAGCCCCTATCCTGGATTTTTAGCTCCAATATATTTCCACAGCACGTAATATGAGCCCTAGGAGCTAGTACATAAATTTGAGTTATTTTAGTTCCACTAACATTTTTAGCCAAAATTGGTGGATATATACTTCGGTTTTGGCCGTTTTTGACACCCTTATTGGATATGAGGCCAGTTCTCCTATTTGGTAATTTTCTAAGCGCATTCGGCACACGTCACTTTGTGAGAGCAACGTGTGTTTTATGACTATTTTGGATACCTACCATTGATTTTTGACTCTATAATTTTGAGAAAAGCCATAATATTACCCCTGGGGAGTAACACGAGAATTTAAGGCGTTTTCGTTGGGGGTGCATTTTGGACCAAAAAGCGTGGATTATAGCCTTCGGTTTTGTCCCATTTTGGCCGGTTTGACCACTTTTTCCAGACCATCTAAATTTTCTTAAGATATTATGACCGTGAAAGCCATAAAAGTGCCCTTGACCGATTTGAGGGGCGGATTCTCCCATTTAACGATCATTAGAGCCTATCGCCTCTCATGACCCGTTAAGAGTAATGGGGTTTTTTCGCAGATTTTGAGCAACAATCACAGACTTTTAGCTCCTATATATTTTCAAAACACGTAATATGAGCCCTAGGAGCTATTTCACAAATTGGAGTAAACTTTGTTCCAGCACCATTTTTAACCAAAATTAGTGGACTATATACTTCCATTTTGGCCGAATTTGGAACTCATTGTTAAACTAGCAAATGCTGGCAAATATATTTCCAGGGACAACATTTGAGTGGCCTTATTGGATATGAGGCCCTTCCCCTTATTGGATATGAGGCCCTTCCCCTTATTCGGAAGTTTTCTACGCGCATTCGGCACACTTCTTTTTTGAAAGGCTAACGTGTGTTTTATAACTATTTTGGCTACCTACCATTGATTTTCGACACTAAAATTTTGAGGAAACCCATAATATTACCCCTAGGGCGTACCACGAGAATTGAAGCCGTTTTTGTTGCGGGGACATTTTGGACCAAAAAGCGTGGATTATAGCTTTCGATTTTGCCCCATTGTGGCCATAATGGCCACTTTCTCCAAGGTATCTGAATTTCCTATAGACATAACCGTAAAGATCCTGAGTGTGCCTTTGATGAATTTGAAGGGCCCATTCCCCCATTTGGGATCATTTGAGCCACATTGCTTGCTATGACCCGTTAAGGGCAGCGTGTATTTTTTGGCAATGTTGGGCACCTTCCGCACCTATCATAAATTTTTAGCTCCAATATATTTCAACAACACGTAATATGAGGCCTAGGAGCTACTACATACATTTTAGTCATTTTTGTTCCAGCGGCATTTTTAGCCAAAATTCATGAATTATATACTACGTTTTTGGCCAATTTTGACAATATTTTTAAAGTAGCCGAAATTTCTCAAAACTTAATGATAGATAGACCTAGAGTAACCTAATTGGATATGAGAGTTGGTTCCTCCGTTAATGATATTTTTATGAAGTTTCGGCACACTTGACTCTTAGGCGTTTGGAGGCAATTTTTGCCGATTTTCATATCTTACAGTAGGTTTTTGGCCCTAATAATTTCCTCAATCCCATAAAGTGACCCAACCGTACTCCCACTAACATTTGAGCATTTTATGTTCACAAACAATTTTTGGCCAAAAACAGTGGATTATGTACTACGTTTTTGGCCAATTTTGACAACATTTTTGAAAGTAGCCGAAATTTCTCAAAACTTAACAATAGATAGACCTAGAGCAACCTAATTGGATATGAGAGTTGGTTCCTTCGTTAATATTATTGTTATGAAGTTTCGGCACACTTGACTCTTAGGCGTTAGGAGGCAATTTTTGCCGATTTTCATATCTTACAATAGGTTTCTCGCCCTAATAATTTCCTCAATCTCATAAGGTGACCCCACGGTGCTCCCACTCAAATTTGAGGAGTTTTTGTTCTAGGACAATTTTTGGCCAAAAACAGTGGATTATGTACTACGTTTTTGGCCAATTTTGGTAACATTTTTTAAAGTAGCCGAAATTTGTCAAAACATTACAATACATAGCCCTAGAGTAACTTAATTGGATATGAGAGTTGGTTCCTCCTTTCGTGATATTTATATGACGTTTCGGCACACTTGACTCTTAGGCGTTTGGAGGCAATTTTTGCCGATTTTCATATCTTACAATAGGTTTTTGGCCCTAATAATTTCCTCAATCCCATTAGGTGACCCCACGGTACTCCCACTAAAATTTGAGCATTTTTTGTTCTGGAACAATTTTTGGCCAAAAACAGTGGATTATGTACTTCCGTTTTGGCCGATTTTGGAACTTATTTTTAAACTTGCTAAATGTTATCAAAAACATTTTCAGGGACAACTTTGGAGTGGCCTTAATGGATATGATACCGATTTCCCTATGTGGCAGTTTTCTAAGCGCATTCGGCACACGTCATTATGTGAGACTAAAGTGTGTTTTACGACTATTTTAGATACATACCATTGTTTTTTGTACCTATATTTTTCAGGAGACCCATAATATTACCTCTAGGGCGTAGCACGAGAATTTAAGGCGTTTTCGTTGGGGGGACATATTGGACCAAAAAGCGTGGATTATAGCCTTCGGTTTTGTCCCATTATGGCCGGTTTGACCAATTTTTCCAGAGCATCTAAATTTTCTTAAGATATTACCGTAAAGGCCCTAATAGTGCCCTTGTTGAATTTGAGGGGCTGATTCTCCCATTTAACGATCATAGGGCCCATCGCCTCCCATGACTCGTTAAGGGTAGTGGGTGTTTCTTCACTGATTTTGAGCACCTATCATAGATTTTTAGCACCTATATTTTTGCAAAACACGTAATTTGAGCCCTAGGAGCTATTTCATAAATTTAGGAACTTTGTTCCAACACCATCTTTACACAAAATTAGTGGCCTATATACTTCCGTTTTGGCCGAATTTGGAACTAAGGGGTCGTTTGGTTGGGGGTGTTCAAGAAAGGGAAAGGGAAACTAAACCCCTTATTCCCTTTGTGGGTGTTTGGTTGCTCAATTTTGTCATTCCCTTTCCCCAAAATCCTTGTATCAATTCCCCCAAATCCCTCCATCTTGATTCCCTACCCCCCCAAGGGTTTTGATGATTACCCATATTGGGGTTTCATCTTTCACCCACGAACCACCTTCCACCAGTCCACCACCATCATCGTCCACCGCAAGTTCTACCACCACCAAGGACACCACTAAGCAACCTGCACGAACAACCCAACGCCACCATATAACCACCAGATCCACCACCAACCACAAAGATACGCCCACAAATTCTGCTACCATAACCATCAAATTACCAAGCTGATGGATCTACTTACCCCATCACCATTGAAATAGAAGGGGAGTCGTGGTGGGTACCTGGGGAAGGCGGCGAAGTACACCATAAATGGTGAATCGGATGAAAGGCTTGGGCGGAGAACACGAAGCAAAACGACTACGGCACCCAGATGAGGAAGATGACGGTGGAGATCGCACGGGGAGTATGACGCCGGCGTCAGTGGTGGTTGATAAGGTGGTGAGCTGTTGGTGGCCTGGTGCATGTGGTGAATTTGACATGAAGAGGAGAGAGAGTCAGTTTTGCTCAAAGATAAGAGGAATGTCGGGGGTTTTATTCATTTGCACAAACCAAACACATTAGGGAATGACAAGGTTTTCAGTTGCTTTCCCCATAATTCCCTTTCTCTTTCCCTTTCTCTTCCCCTCTACAAACCAAACAGCCCCTAATTGTTAACCTAGCAAATGCTGTCAAAAACCTTTCCACGGACAACTTTGGAGTGGCCTTATTGGATATGAGACCGATTTCCCTATTTGGCAGTTTTCTAAGCGCATTCGGCACACGTCATTATGTGAGACTAAAGTGTGGTTTTACGACTATTTTGGATACCTACCATTGATTTTTGACTCTATAGTTTTCAGGAGACCCATAATATTACATCTAGGGCGTAACACGAGAATTTGAGGCGATTTTGTTGTGGGGGCATTTCGGACCAAAAAGCGTGGATTATAGCCTTCGGTTTTGTCCCATTATGGCCGGTTTGACCAATTTTTCCAGAGCATGTAAATTTTCTCAAGATATTACTGTAAAGGCGCTAATAGTGCCCTTGATGAATTTGAAGAGCTCATTCTACATTTAGAGATCATTTGAGCCCTATTACCTCCCATGACCTGTTAAGAATAGAGTTTGTTTTTGGCAGATTTTGAGCACCTATCCTGGATTTTTAGCTCCAATATATTTCCACAACACGTATATGGGCACCTAGGATCTAGTACATAAATTTGAGTCATTTTAGTTCCACTGCCATTAATCCATTATTAGTATATACTTTGGTTTTGGCCTTTATTACACCCATTTTTAAACTACCCAATTGTTCTCAATAAAGTTAAAGACGGACAAAATTTGAGTACCCTTTTGAGATACGAGGCACGTTCTCCTATATGGTAGTTTTATAAGCGCATTCGGCACAAGTCACTTTGTGAGACCACCGTGTGTTTTATGACAATTTTGGAAACCATACTATTACCCCTAGGGTGTACCACGAGAATTGAAGGCTTTTGTTGCCGGGACATTTTGGAACAAAAAAGCGTGGATTATAACCTTCGATTTTGTCCCATGTGGCCGTGTTGACCACTTTATCTAAAGTAATTTCTTTAAAGACATTACCGTAAAGACCCTAAGTGTGCCTTTGATGACTTTGAAGGGCCGAGTCCCCCATTTGGAATCATTTGAGCCCCATTGCCTCCTATGACCCGTTAAGGGTAGCGTGTATTTTTAGCTCCAATATATTTCCACAACACGTAACATGAGCCCTTAGACCTACTACATACATTTGATTCATTTTTGTTCCAGTGCCGTTTTTAGCCAAAATTCGTGGATTATATGCTTCAGTTTCGCCGATTCTGACACCTTTTTTTAAACAAGCCAAACGTTCACAACTAACTTTTCCAGTGGAAACCTTCGAGTGGCCATATTGGATATAAGGCCGGTTCCCCTAATTAGTAACTTTTAAGTTCATTCGTGACACATCACTTTGTGAGACTAACGTGTGTTCAATGAGTATTTTGGGCATACATTTAAGCCGATTTTTTTTTGGGGACATTCGGCACACTTTCATTTCAATTAAAAAAAATTTCTAATGGCAGTAGTGTTCTGACTTCTGAGAGACCTGTACACAGAGCAAAAGTCATCTTAAAATTTCAAATACGATTTACTGATTTTTTGAATCTGATTTTTCTCTTCAGTAGTACTGCTAAATATTTCTTATATAAAGGACTTTATAGTCTATGTCTTTTATTAAGTAGCAAATACATTAGCAACATCGAAATACAACACTTACAGTGAAGTTCCGTCTCCAGGAACTTGAGAAGTATGGATTTGAACTGTTCATTGATCCTTCCACAACTACTTGGACACTCATCATATCACCTATTTCTGTTACTAGCTTCCTTCCCTGCACATCCGCAACGATCCACTTAGAAAGGAACATCAGAAAATCGAATGGATACCCATACAGCTGAATGCCATTTACCTCTACAAAAGCATGTTCAAATCTATAATTTTCTGCGACAGCCCAGATTGGTGCCCCAAGAGTAGCAGAACACAAAGGAGCATAGCTGGAGAGTGCCTTATTTGCCTCGTCATTATCTGCACAATTAAACAAGGATTGCATACGCAAGGGTGAAGACATTATGTCAAACATCAAGCCAACATAGATTGACATCAATTCAAAAGCATACCCTTCAATGTCATTTTTAGCATCTGGTTTAGTATATACATGATAGAAACTCCTATGTGACTATAAAGATACAGCATGAAATGCCGGAAGCCTAATTATGAAGTTTCATTATCTCTGTGATAGTCATTTGTGGCCGCTTCTAGAGTAAATGACAGAAATCAGGTGGAGAAAACGAGATATGTAGAGCATGAAAACAATAATGATGAAAAAGATAAGAAAAGAACTACACTTACTTGCCGCTGCTGGTTTCTCTGTTCCATCCACCAGATTGTTCCAAGGCCCAAGTTATCAACATGAAAAAGCCCAGGGTAAAAAAACATTCCATCAGATTCCAACCAAAAAAAAAGAAAAAAAGAAACGTGATTTCGATTATCTATCCTATAACAAAAAGGTAATGCATCCGCTGATCCATAGGAACCATGATCTATCAGCTAGTTGCATCTATCATGTTTAGAAGGTCTATTATCATTTATGGTTGCTTGAGATATTGAAGAGATCAAAGAATAATCACTTGCATAATGACCATAAACACATGGCATAATTACCTTGGATCACATGCTTTCCTGCCTTAAGTATTTTCAGCGCCATATCTACCTAAGCAAGAGTGTCACTGTGTCAGCGAGAAGGTGAGGAAGATTTAATACGACTTCATCACAAGCATTGCAGCACAATTTTCACATCAATCAACCAAATCACTTCATAAAAACTCAACTACGGAAGCATAACACTGACTAAGTGAAGCAATAAAGAAGTAACCTAGAGCTGCATTTGAGCCCTAGATGTAAAGTTTGGCACTTTGGCTACATACACCATAATCCTAGTTCCTTAAAGTAACAAGGGTAAGAAACAAACTGCAAGTCAATGAACTTAAAAATACCGAAATTACTAAGTCTAAAGATGGTCTCACATTCCCATTGTTTTTACACTTCTACCGTATTAAAAGACCAAATTTTACATAAACATCATTCCTGAAATTCCAGCAAACTTTTAAAACGCTGAGTATCAATGGACCATCAACCATCATGGTGTAAAGCTCCCATACTTCTGAGAACACTGACATATAATTTCCTCACACCCCTTCAAACTCCAAGAAAAAGCCCAAATTAGTAAGTACGCCACTTTAGTAAGTCCATCAGTCTCACATTCCCATTGGATTGACTCAGGAGTCAGGACGATACTATACAAACCTAAATCTTTACAAAACAAAATTCCCATTTTTAGCATTGGTATAACACTCAGCCATCATCATTAATCATCATGGTGTGCATACAGTATAAAAATCCGGTAATTAAAAACGCAACGAATAAGAGAAAGAGACCTGAATCTGGCCAGCAAGAACCACGGCAACCCCGGGAACCGAAGGATCCTTAACAACGTCATCAAGTCCAGCATCACCCCACTTGGCTTCCACTTCCGGAAAACTCTTCCTAGCTACCTCCACTGCACCTCTTGCTGACTCCTATTCACACACATCATCATAAATTCAACAACAACAAATGCTACATTCGGAAATAAATTTGGGGTCGACTAACATGAACCCGTCACCAAAATAATCATTATCCAAACCCTAAGAGTAATATTATGTCCCGACAACATCAACAATCCCCTCCCCCCGCCCCATTTTTGGAAACATAGATATAAAAGAACAACAATTATAATTCATAAAGTACTATGCTTTTTTCCATTTTCCGAGTGTATTTGGGTTCGGCTAACATGAACCGTCACTAAACAATCATTATTATCCAAACCCTAAGAGTAGTATTATGACCCCACAACATCAACAATCCTACCCTCCCCCCAATTTTGGCAACATTTTATCAACTAGTAATAAAAGAACAACAATCACAATTCATAAAGTACTATGCTTTTAATCATTTTTCGGCCAACATAATGACCGATTTCGCCCTCGTGTAATTTGGGTTCGACTAACATGAATCGTTATCGTGAATAGTAAAATGAGACCCTAGAATCAACCACTACTTATAATCGGCAACATATTAATTAATTGGCAATTAGTAACAACTAATCATGAACAATAATCATGATATTAAGAAGTAATTAAATGATTAAATGATCACCTCAGTGCGACTCCAAATGTATTTAATAGAAACAAGATTAGAGATCTCAGATAATCTGGGTATATATTGGTTCTTGACAAAAATCCCTGCTCCACAAATGGCGATCTGGGTCTTCTCCGCCATTGATTCTTGGAGCTTTTTTGCACAAAATAGTGGCGTGTTGGTGAAGGGACAAAGATGGGTAGAAAAGAGTGAAGTGTGTGTGTCGGTGAAAAATGAAGCTTAAGCGCGCACAAATAGCAAGTCCCAACCGTTCACTAACAAGAAACTTGAGTCAGAACTCTGAACATAGGGGCATTTTTGGTAACACACTCTACGATTTTTGTTAAATTTGATAAGTATAGTAAAACACCATTTTATTTCGTTATAACATTTCTATGGTAACGAGCAATTTCCAACGAGGAATTATCTTTGGTAGAACGGTAGAAGGCGGGTATGTTTGGGGAGATTTCCCCTATGCAGTAGCCTTGAATGGGAGCGCTAAATAATGGGTGTATGTAATTGTAACGACATATATTATGCATGAACTAGATAGATCTGCGCTAAATAATCATCTTATACACGTATGATTTTTTTATTATGTACATGTAAAGTCCGAGGCGTAAGATGACCCAACATTTAAGTGAAGTCCAAATTTTGGAAGTCGTTGGATACTTGAATTTGGTCATCGACCATTCGACCGGTGATTGAAAAACCCTCGGACCTCAAGACCTTTGACATAGTGTTGCACATATATTGCTCGTGAGGTATTGTACATACGTATAAGGTGGAGAATAATCAGTCCATAGCAAAGATTCCTTTAGATGCACATTTACAATATAATGTTGTCTCTCTTTTGCCTTGCAATCTAACCATTGCCCGGTACACAAGGTGATCCACGATTCGGATGAAGCCCAAAACTTAACGTTAGACATTTATAAATCGTATGGATTAGAACCCAATGGAAATTCCTTATTTTCCGAAAGTCATTTTCAACCATCACAAATTCACCAACATACTTGTACGGAGTATCAATTATACTCCGTATCACTTATATGTACTACAACTAAGTATTACCAGTGACAATATCATAATATCGATGATCAATATGGTCACACTGTACTCTACTACTCCGTATTTGCAAGGTTCTAAACCAAGCCTGTCACAGAGACATAATCGGCGACCTTTGGGGAGCTTCCCGCAAAGTTGAACTAGAATCAAGAAGAAAAAAAACGTTGGACAACAATGTCCTATAAAAATCTGATATATGATAGAGGTTAAAGAAAATTGCTCACGAAAATGAATACATAGCCATATCAATGTTTTTATGACACAAGTACAGTAGTACACGCAAGCCATACATAAAAATATTAACAAGCATGTCATAATCTTTCTGTATACTAGACAATTCCTTCAGAATTGGGGATAGTCTCACTATCTATGACATGAATCAGTGACATATCGAACAGGTCTCTCAAATTTACCTGGAGCCTCGAAGTTCTTCGTATACGTATTGAACAAGGTAATGACATACATTGCCTGCCTGTACACTATTGTACAGCTAATGGCGAGAGACGAGAATTAAAAAAACATCCCTCAGAGTGATTGCTGCTTCCCGCAAGATACAAGAAAACCATTCATGAATTCAGATATAGCTAGTCGATACCTTCTATTGAAAGAGTCTGAAAACAAAAGCCGGACTCTGTAGATCAATGACGTTGCTTCCCAAATCAAGTGATTGCAGATAGATATTTTCTCTAGGTTCTTCACTAACTCCGGTCTGAGTTGCATATTCCATTGCCATTTCATAGTCCACCTGCAAAGAAAATGTTGAGAAAAACCGATCACATCAGACGGAGAACCAATGCATTGGTTTTAAAAATAAAAGGATGTAAAAATACAAGGGCACTCATTTCCAAGGAAAAAAATCATTTAAAAAAATTGATCAGATTGGCCAGAATCGCAGTGCATTAATCCACGTTTTTTCGATAAAATGACTCCGAGGCAAAAAAGGCTCAAATTTTTGTGGTAGCCTCTAAGGATGATATAATGAGAATTTGCGAAATATTAATAGTAAAAAACCATAGAGAAATATCGAAAGACAGCCAAAACAGTCATAAATCAATACAAAGTGACGAGCATCGAAACCCATGCAATACTTCACAAAATGAGGAACTAACACTCAAATCCAACAAGTATACTCCTAAACTATCCTCAATAATGTTTGGAAGACATTTGTCTCATATAAAAAATATTGATCAAATTTGGCCACAATCGCAGTGCATAATCAACAGTTTTTCGATAAAATGGCACATGAGCAACAACGGCTCAAATTTTGGCGGTGACCTCTAAAGATCATACAATGAGAATATTCAAAATATTAGAATCAAAGATCAAGAGAAGCTAGAAAAATAGCCAAAACAGTCAGAAATCCAATTAAAAAATGACGAGGGTAGAAACCCATGAAATACTTCACAAAATGAGAAACCAACACTCAAATTCAAGAAATATACTCCTAGGCTATCTTCAATAGTGTTTGGAGGACATTTGGCTCATTTCAAAAAATTGATCAAATTTGGCCAGAATCGCAGTGCATAATCCACGTTTTTTTCGATAAAATGGCACCAGAGCAAAAACGGCTCAAATTTTCGTGGTAGCCTCTAAAGATGATATAATGAGAATTTGCAAAATATTAAGAGTAAAAAACCATAGAGACATATCGAAAGACAGCAAAAACAGTCATAAATCAATACAAAGTGACGAGCATCGAAACCCATGCAATACTTCACAAAATGAGGAACAAACACTCAAATCTAACAAGTATACTCCTAAACTATCTTCAATAATGTTTGGAAGACATTTGGCTCATATCAAAAAATTGATCAAATTTGGCCAGAATCGCAGTGCATAATCCACAATTTTTCGATAAAATGGCACAGGAGCAAAAACAGCTCAAATTTTGGCGGTGGACTCTAAGGATCATACAATGAGAATATTCAAAATATTAGAGTCAAAAACCAAGAGAAGCTAGAAAAATAGCCAAAACAGTCAAAAATCCATAAAAAAGTGACGAGGGTAGAAACCCATGAAATACTTCCCAAAATGAGACACCAACACTCAAATCCAACAAGTATACTCCTAGGCTATCTTCAGATAATGTTTGGAGGACATTTGGCTCATTTAAAAAAATGATCAAATTTGGCCTCAATCGCAGGCATAATCCACGTTTTTTTCGATAAAATGGCACCAGAGCAAAAACGGCTCAAATTTTTGTGGTAGCCTCTAAGGATGATATAATGAGAATTTGCGAAATATTAAGAGTAAAAAACCATAGAGAAATATCGAAAGACAGCCAAAACAGTCATAAATCAATACAAAGTGACGAGCATCAAAACCCATGCAATACTTCACAAAATGAGGAACTAACATTCAAATCCAACAAGTATACTCCTAAACTATCTTCAATAATTCTTGAAGACATTTGGCTCATATCAAAAAATTGATCAAATTTGGCCAAAATCGTAGTGCATAATCCACAGTTTTTCGATAAAATGGCACAGGAGCAAAAACGGCTCAAATTTTGGCGGTGACCTCTAAGGATCATAGAATGAGAATATTCAAAATATTAGAGTCAAAAACCAAGAGAAGCTAGAAAAATAGCCAAAACAGTCAGAAATCCATAAAAAAGTGACGAGGGTAGAAACCCATGAAATACTTCCCAAAATGAGAAACCAACACTCAAATCCAACAAGTATACTCCTAGGCTATCTTCAGATAATGTTTGGAGGACATTTGGCTCATTTCAAAAAATTGATCAAATTTGGCAAGAATCGCAGTGCATAAATCCACAGTTTTTCGATAAAATGGCACCGGAGCAAAAACGGTTTGACAAAGGGTGTGCTTCAGTGCCGGACATTACAACAAAAATCAAGCCTTATTCCTAAAATGATTAGTCTTTGGCCCAAACTGGACTGTCTAAGTGTCGTCTCATGCTGGACAAGTGTAAAATTAGACATGTGACCCGCCAAGTACTTGTAGTGCCAAAGTACTATTGGTGGCATGTGGTAGAATTGTAGCTGTAGAGGAAGTAGGGGGGATCATTGGTGGGGTGAGGGGGTGGTGGCGTGGTGCAGTAGGTGTGGCTTAAGTGGGTCAAGAAGCTTCAACTGGCATCTTATGTAAATCCAGATTGCAAACTCAGCCCCTTTAAATGTGATTAATTCTATGCTTTAATTCTTGTGCTCAAAATAAATAGGAAGCTTGACCTCAAAAAAAAAAAAATCAAATAGGAAGGCTATAAATGAGATGGGGGGAGTAGCACTTAGATAGTGTGCACTCGGGAGTCAGGATAGACTTAAATTAGATGTCAATGCATTTCGTAAGCTGGAAGAAAATCAAGAACAGTAACATTATCATTTGCCAAAATAGAGGGCACCATATGATCTTACCTGTTCAACATGTCTAGCAAGTTTCTCCTTGAGTAATTCTGCTGTCAAAGCACGAGTTGACACCTTTCTCAGAATTTCTGCATCTTCAGCTCCATACCTTCTCTTTTTTGATGCTTGAAATTGAGCTGCCTCGCTAAGCACGTCAAAAATGGCATTTGCAGCATTGGGAATATATCTGCAGTTAGATGAGCCAGTAGTGTGAGAAACTTCGGATTACAAACAGAATAGAACAAAAGAAAACACTGAAACAGTGCAAATTTATGAATGAAAAGGTTATTAACTTGCTCATGTTTCTCTTCCTTTCCTGCTGTTCCTTGGCCTGAATTCTTTTCACTATTTTGGATTTCAACTGGATACAACATTGCTGGATGGCAGACTGCACAGACGGCATCAGCAATTGATCAAAGTTCATTCAAGAATTGTAAGAGACTCAATTTAAATAGGAAAAGGATTTCCTCCATGACAGAATGACCCTACCTTGACGGCAGAGGCTATCTCACTAATATCATCACCAATGTATTCCTTTCCAGTCCCTTTAAAGGGGATTTTGGTGCTCACAATACTTACAAAGACTCCAATCCTATCCTGAGTCTGGTTGATCTTGTAACTACTCCAACTGCAACAGATGAGTCAATAAGATACTTTGCATGATATCTATTAAGGTCTCCCTCCAAAAAACCGACAAGAAGTGAAATTATTTTTACTTGATCCTCTTTATTGCTGTCCTTGTGACAACATCGGCACCTTGCTCGAACAAAAGTGGAATTCGGTTGGCAAAACGAAAAATGTTTAGCCCCTACAGTATTGTAGGAAAACGGATATATAAGAATAATGATAAAGATAGACTGTACATATTGTTTTCGGATAGATGTCACACATAGAGAAGTAGCATACATCAGGAAACATCATCCTACTAGTCCAAGAGTAATAGCAACTTTACACTACGAACAATGTCAGATACTCACATGTTTAACATCTTTACCACCCACACTGACTCCAGCTTCCACAATAAAAGGATGGCCTTCAAATACTTGAGCACTGCACAGATGTTAAAAAATGAGAATATCAGGTCTTCCCTATAAAAGAAGTAAAGCCACGTTAAAGGGATAGTATCTTTTCATTGCTATATGCATACTAGGAAATATCAAGTATCGGAGCATGTTCATCTTAGACTAATATACAGCATCATTGCAGTCACAAGACAAAAAAAAAAAAAAAAAAAAAAAAAAAAAAAAAAAAAAAATTAAGTACCATCAGAAGTTAATACTTAATACAGACCTGCCTGAGTATGTAGCAACCATGTCAGGCTGCAATTCTTTAATAATTCCTAAACGAAGATTGTACTCCCCTGCAGGACTCAGACACTGCCGATAGTTGACAACTCATATTAAAATGCTACAAATATGGTGTTGAGAGCAGCTAATAAAATAGAAAAGATGAATTAATCAAAATGTAGAGACTTACATCGCCACTAGGATCATCGAATTTAGCCTGTCGAAACAGCTGATGAATTCGAACTATTTGCTGTGAGGTCAATGATTTTACAGACATCTTGGGGTTAAAATCTGGACCCATTTCCCCTACACATTATAAAAACAATTATTACTAATGTCAACATTTCATTTAATGATGCTTCAGCCAGAAGATTATTAAATTCAGCAGACACTTATCTTCGAGTTCTATGAGCTACCTAATAAACATAGCACGTCCACTGGACGCCTTCATTAACATATGGTCTTGGAAGCTCTTGGGTCTTAACAATAAAAGTCACAATTCACAAACCTTTCAGATTTTAAGTGACAAGAGATCCGGTTATGGTAATATAGTATTATATGCATGGTTTTTTTTAATAAGAATAAATTTCTTTTTTTGATAAGAATCAAGTATTATTCAACTCAACCTTATGGCGCCTTTGGCTCTGAGGTAATGGTATTGTTGTTGTTGTTGTAAGAAGAAAAGTATTCTCTTATCGAAGCAACAATGCTAGCAAAGCATATTATGAGACAAGGTTCACAGAGATCCTATAAAGACAGGACTACAGACTACTGAACAATCACAAGTACGCTGCAGGGGGTATCTCAACTTCTTGTTCATTTTCCACAACAACAACAACAACAACAACCAAGCCTTATTCCCAAAATGATTTGGGGTCGGCTAACATGAATCGTCATCCAGTGACCGTCTTGTGTACGCCAAAAAAATTTCGAAAACGTTGTAAACCTTTTAGAATTATTTAAACACTTTCAAAGGAAATTTAGAACAGTCGTCAAAATAAATAAAAAGGTTTAGAAAATATTGCAAAAAACATATGAATTTTGAACACAAGTTAAAAGTTTTGGAAAAAAATAGTTGGAAAAACCAAACAAAGAAATCAAAAGGGGTCAGAATAAGTCCTCCACATGAATAGAGTGTCGCCACACTGCCCTATCCAACACCATACTCTCTTCAAGCCCTAGGAAGCTCATATCACTTCTAAAGTTCTAATCACCCTCGTCCAAGTCATCTTGTTCATTTTCCAAGTTAAAAAAATCTCTTATAATTTTCCGCTTCACTTTAAAGTCCAACTACAATGCAAAACTATTATATATGATTAATGCCTCATTGAAAACCTAGGAATATAGGAGAAGGTCTCCAGTCAGTGTTGGACTATGACAGCAATAAGCCATATGCGAAAAAAAACAATTTAGTAACAGGAACATATGCATAATATGGTCTAGCAATTGAATTGTTACCAATCAGACGCTCAGCATGGGATTTTCCAATGTTCACAAACTCATGTTGAAGAAACAGCAACATATTCTGCTTTGATGTTTCCCCCATCAGGCGCTTGATGAGCAGGAGATCAACAGCAGATGGATGATACTTCGTTTCCATGGGCACTGGTGGCATAACATCTGTTCTTCGTGCAAATCGAATGGCCATATTTTTACTGCACAAGAAAAACAGCATAAAATAAGGCAAAATGTGGCCAAAAACCTTCAAGATAAGAGTATCAAGTTTGTTAATATTGCCGCAAGGATGCAAATGCAGATGTGAGACATCGGGTAGAAATTTGTTGAAAAGCAACTATCCCGACAAAAAGATCACCAAAAGAGGGACAACATACTCTGAAGTTTCTGAGACAAACTTGAAGAGGAATTGGGCATAAGGTGTGATGACAGCCATCTGACGCATGTAATGCAAAATCTTGGACTGTACGGGCAAATAATTAGAGCAGATGCATAAGGCTTCAATACACAAGAGTTAAATAGACAACCTAAAAGTAGCTTTAACCCACAAAGACATATTACACTAGTCATGCATACCCTGTAGGTAGTCCAGTTACCCTCGATGACAACCTGAATTTCAGCTCCATGCCACCGATCTTTGTTTTCCCGCTTTTCATGTAGATGAATATGGGGGATATTCCTAACAGCAAATGGTTATATGGGAAATTAGGTGCTAGTACAGAGCTATATCACTTTTTAAGCCTACCAACTCTAAAAAGCACAAGCATATGGCCTGGATATTTTGGAGGTTCAGATCATACTGATGAATGTCAATGTCCAGCCTGCAAAATGTGGTATAATTTTGGTTCCGCATTGCTGATGAGATCTCTATGGGTAGTCCAGTACTCATCTTGGACCAAATCAAAGCCTATTTAAGAATACAAACAACACAAACCAGGTTCAATTATAACACATGATTAAACAGCACAATGTGAATGTGTCTGCAGACACTAACAGAAGAAGGATGCACTCACCATCTTTGCCCCTAAACCAAATTTCCCTCGTGTCTGTTTCAGTCCATATTTAGTCCCAGATAAAACTGTAAGAAAACTCATGCCAGCTAAGTTGAAAAGGCACACAAAAGAATCTAATACAAACTCAAAATGTAACAAACCTCTCCCAAACATATTTGGTATATCATCATGTGGCATTCCTTTTCCATTATCCTGCAACGAAAAAACATGTATAAAGGCAAAGGAGACAAAGGAGTTATTTTTTTTTTTTTTTTTTTTGCTGCTGCAAAAAAGTGCAGAAAGAGAGTAGAAGGAATGGTGGAAACTCAAAGTGAATTGCACCTTACAAGTCACCCTGTAGAATGAGGCTTCGCCACGGCCTTTCATGGCCCTTGCAGTAGGTTCTTTAACTTTCTTTCCCGAAGCAGCATTTTTTGCCTGGATTTCCTGATCTCGGGCTTCCTTTGCCAGGCGTTTCTATACCAATGTCAAAAAGAAAAATCAATTACGTGGAGTAAAGTGCTTTACCAAATCCCAATGACTTCACATGACCAGTAAAGCTTAACGTAGTTGATAACAGAACTTTTGGATCCGAACAATAATGAATGCCTTGAGTCTAAAACTCTGATTAAATTGTCAAGCATAAAATAAGCAGGAGTCTGGATGCATTTTCTTTGCTAGACACAAATTAAAGTTATCAGGTTTGGGTAATACTTCTATCAAGAAAAAGCTACAGCGTCACAGACCTCACGAGCCTTAGCTGTCTCAAAATCATCATATAATGCCTGATCAACCCGCTCTCGATCAATGAGACCAATCATGGTATTAAATTTACTCCTCCCTATTTCTTCACTGCAACATCGAAAGTGTCAAAGGCAATTTGGTAAGAATCAGCATATTAAGATATCAAGACGGAAAAACTTTTCAATAGCACATGTCCTTAAGCCACAGCATACAAAGGAATGAAACTTCTCACATCGTAATCTCCACAACAGGTAGCTCAGATATAGACTCTGCAGAATCAAGAGAGTTTTCCACCAGCTCCCGCACAGTGGTATAAAGAGATTTTCCAGGCTGCATAGATATAAGAACAATACATCACACATTCACACGCAAACTTCAAACCTCTCTTCCAGCGGAATAATCTCATCCAACCACAGAAGAAAACATGACACAGAGCAATGTTTTTTGTCAGCAATCCAACAACAACATAGCCTACGACCCCTCAGTCCCACAATGATTTGGGATCGGCTAGCATGAATTCTCACGTGAATCCGTCTTAGTGTAAGAGCATTGAAAATGCCCTTCAGGAAAAAAAAAAAAAAAAAAAAACTTTTCTACCACTACTACTCTATTCTATACTTCTACAATCTACATACAATCCAATCAAACTAACTCCCCTCACATAACCGTAACTAATTGCCCCAATTCGCCCTTCAAGGAACGCCCTATCCAGTATCTAATATCAATGGCAACCACATGTGTAACAATTTCAGCTACATCTACTCATATCAACCGATTACCACTAACTTTAATGGTACAAAGCAGCTACTAATACTGCGGGGATTGGGGATATGAGGATTTGAAACCCGGGACAACCCCCAAGCACATTGACGTCCTAACCCATCACCATTATACCAAGCACGCCCACACACACACACACACCAGAAACTAAGAAAACAAAGCGTAATCTTCACAACAAACACCATCAACAACAACAAAAACTCTTGTTTCCTCCATCTCAAAATTGTTTCATCATCTCAATTTAAAATCAATCGAAATCGAATAAATTTTACGCCACATACTTACATTGTCGAACCCAGCAATATTCTTGTTCTCAGCAAAGAATTCCGCCGGAGATTCTGCCAATCAATCAACAACAAAATTGAAAAAATCCCCAAATTTGCAAACAATATCAAATTAAATACAAATTAACAATTAAAAAAACCCTAAAATTGAATGAAGAAATTAACTTACTTTGCTTAAGAACACTATCTTTAGGTTTTCTGGGATTCTTCGATTTCCCCTTTTTCGGCTCATTTGGACTCTCACTGCTACCTCCAACTTCCATCTCCGCAAAATTTTCCCCCAAATTAATTTAGGGTTTTAGTATATAATCCAATTAATCGTGTAAATTAGGGTTTTAATTGATAATCACGTTGAAATAATTGGGGGTTAGGGTTTTAGTTTGAACTGGAATAAAAACAAATTAAAAAATAAAAAGGGGGGAAATTTTCACGTGCAAAAAATGGTGGAGTAATCTGGTGTGGGATGGTGTATGCGGCGAATTGTGTTATTCTCCCGCCAAAATGTTTTATATTTTATTTTTTTATTTCTATTGGTTATTTGAATTTTGACTGCGGGGTTTAATAACGAAGTCCAACGTTATTGTGAAGTTACACAATAATAAGGACCACCGACCATATTATCAATTGGTCCATCTAGGAGTGGTAGGGACTTAAATGACTTCTCGTTTACGTGTGATGATAGTATGATACCGTGTTTAATTCAGATTTGAGCCATGTAATAACATTACATAATGATGTAGTAGAAGCTCATTTTTTTGAGATTAAGTTTTTGATAACACTAATGAATTTGAGATTGTGTAATTAATGAGTAAATGTGGTTGCTCATTTTTAGTGAAGATTTGAGATAATATACGATGGGATAATGAGATAAATGACAATCAAGGAATTTTGGTATACGTGTAATAGTGTATTTAGTACTGATGCAACACTAATAATTGCTTGGCTATTAGCTTATCTTGGGCGGAATTATCCTCTTATCATCATCAACGGATATCGACTCCAGTGAGCCGCTGACAGCTTATCCTTGTTCTTTCCATATTCAAGAAATCAGGATACTCAATCAGTGCCCCGAGGGCGACATTGCTAATTTCTGGTTCGATACCTGGGCCCCTGACGGGCCGCTCCGCTCCCACTTCATAGGACCCCTGTCCCATTTTGATTCGGCTCTTAGCGTTGCTGATGGTCTCTCTCATCTGGATAACTATAGGAACTTTTTGCCGGCAACCATTGTTCATAGACTAACCCACATGGTTTTGCCAAATTTTGGGGAGGATACTTTTTGCTGCAACTCCTCCCTTCACACCTTTTTCAATACCTCCTTTGTTTATAATGACCTCTGGAGAACCCTTTTTCCCCTTAGTAGCCAGAAGGACATTTGGTCCCACGTTTGGTTGATCCCCACTCTCCCTAGGATCCGCTTCTTCATTTGGCTTGCCCTTTGGGACCGCCTCCCCACTAGATCCACTCTCTCAAGGAGAGGCATGAGTGTTGGGTTCTCTTGTCCCTTTTGTCCTACAGCTACTGAGGATGCTTTACATGTCCTTAGAGACTGTCCCCGTGCTTCTGAGGTTTGGTCTGTTTTTAATGTCCCACCTCAATTTTTTGTCCTAACCCTCCAGGATTGGTTCCAACTTAACATAACTAGAGACAGTGCTTGGAGTACCACCTTTTCTTTTGTTCTTTGGGCCATTTGGAAACGTCGCAACCTTTGGCTCTTTGAAATGAAAAACACCACCATTCCCACCCTTGTCAGCGCCACTCAGCAACAAATCTCAAACTTTACCTCCCTCGCCCCTGGTCCTAACCAGGAAACCCTCGACCACACCCCTGAGTTCATCCCTGATCACCTCACCTTTCCGCGCCCACACTTTACTCTCATTGTAGATGCATCCTTTGCTCCCACATCGGCTTTTGCAGGTATAGGCGGAATCCTTCTTTGCCAAGATGGTACTTGGGCAGCCGGCTTCATGGCATCTGTTTTTGCCTTGGATGCTACGCATGCGGAGGTCCTTGGCATCCTTGCCGCAGCTAATTGGTGTAAAGACCATGGAAGGCACTCGGTCACCATTCTTAATGATTGCAAGCTTGTCACACTTGGCATACAAGGCACGGAGAGAGTTAAAGACCGTTTCATCAATTTATATGACATGTGCAGGGTGTTCATCAGGGATGGTATCGTGAGGACGACTCAGTACATCCCGAGGACGTGGGTTCAAGCTGCTGATATCCTAGCTCGCGAGGCTAGAACGTCCTCAACTTGTATTCAATCTAAGGACCTTGTAACCCCTCCCCCGATTCTTAATATGTTTTTTGCTGATAACGGCACATTTGTTCCCCGCTTTAATCCGGGGGAGGACATTGATCCGGGTGGTATTAGTAGGACATAATTATGATGTAATAATCTAGATACTCTTGTTCCTCTTTTATTTCTATGCTATGCTACTGATCTTCAAAAAAAAATCAGTGCCCCGTGTGCCCAACAACTTTAAATGAAACAAGACTTTGCAATCATACATGTGTGTGAATAATGTGTGATAATATATCAGAACCTATTGCCTGACGGACCGTTACAAATTTATATGAAACAAAACTTTACAATCATAAACATAAACCGCATAACCCTTGCTTACAACTCCAATGGAACAAAACTTTTAAATCACACACGTGCATAATATATCAAAACTAACTTACGCGTAACCTTTCATATCTTTCTCTACTAAAATTCTCATTCGTACAAATAAAATGATACTCCTCAATCAATAGCCCTACACAGATGCCCCCGGCCAACAAATCTTGATAAGAGAAAGCTTCACAATCACACACTCGATTGTTATCAAACATTCAAACATATCACGTAATAAATTGTGCTATTTTTACACACTAATTTCTCAATTTTAGTAGAAATGACAAATAGGGAAAGAAATACTGTATCATGTTTCATGGCAAATCTGTAAAATTTGTCACATTTGATCAATTATTGCATGTAGCTACATGCATTGGCTAGCTAGAGAGTCCTTATTCTTATCGTCCTCAAAAATCTAGCATCGATTGTCTGCAACAATATTTCTAAATTTTAGCGCATCTTTCTTTTTCTATTTTGTTTTTTTGGTACAAAACTTTCTTTTTCTTTGCTTGTTCATTTTTGGTATCATTTTGTATCTTACCTTCTACAATCTACATACAATTCAAGAATAAATATCATTTCGTTTGAGAAATGTGGAACTTTTCGTCTGAACCACATAAAATCAAATGGTTACCTACTATAACGATAATAGAAAATGGTCACAATAGTACATTGGTTATTAATAGTTCAAAATATGTGACCGATAATTTAAATCGCAGGTGACATGAAAATACCGTAACACTAGTTAACTGGGTAATTGTTGTTGCACATAAAAGAATGTACGTGTAGAACGAAATTGGCCAAAATAAACTTCGTTTTAAAATTGCACAGAGAAATCCACTGGGAAAATTAGCTGGAGTATTTCACAAGATATATTGGCAATATATATCTTGGGACTATCATCATGTAGGTGTACATATCTCATTTTTGTGGGATCTGTACATGAGGATATTTTAGTGAAGTTGTCTAACAATTTTCATGGGAGAATACTACATACTCCGTATATTGCATGGTGTACATACCTTGATAATGCATGTTGACATTGTTGGTATCATTTTGGTATCGTTTCTTCACTTGTTCATTTCCGGTATCATTTTGTTTCCTACCATCTACAATCTACATACAATTCAAAAACACTTATAAATTCATTTGAGAAATTTGTAACTTTTCGTTTGAACCACGTAAAATAATGGTCACCTACTACAACGTTAATAGAAAACGGTCACAAAAACATGTTAGTTATTAATATATACGGAGTAGGTCATAATATGTGATTGATGTTTTAAATTGTAGGTGACATATATAAAAGTACGGTAACACAAGTTAGCGGGTGAATATTGTTGCACGCAAAATACTTGTGTACAACTAATAAATCTGCCCACAGCTTCGTCTTAATTAAAATTAGGGTACAAATATAAACCCACGGGAAGAATAAACTCTTCCACATAATTTATTGGCAACATATCCTCAGAATACCATCATCTAGGTGTACATATATCTCATTTTTGTGGGATCTAGAGGAGGATATAGTTTAGTAAGATTGTCAACAATTTGTTATGGTTTATATAATGTGATCTTGTCGTATGGATATCCTGAAACTATGAACTCGTACATAAACTGTTTAACTTTAATATAGCGCGCTTGTTGAAATTATTGGTAAGTATGAGTATCTTACATCATCTGTCAATCAAACTTCTAGATGACTTGTAACTTGTAAGTTATGCACAGTGATTCGTACGTTGATGAAATTAAAGTGAATGTGGCCCTAATGTTCTTGTGACATGAAATACATGATCACGGAGTACTGTGCATGAACAAGCCAACAAAAGAAAATCGTAATGAAACACTAAACGTACAACTACCGTGCGCAAACCTTAAAAAAAAAAAGGTATAACCAACATCCAACTTACACTATACGGAGTATATCTCTAGCTCCACTCGTTTGATATCACAAAAAAGGCAAAGTTTTTTAGGATTTCGGCCTAATACGTATGTGAGAAGTTTAGTTAACTTGGGTCCAAATGTCCAATTTCACAAGATATATAAGCAAAGGTTGTATTATTCCTATATTGATGATAAGGTTGCATCATAATTTTCAGAAGACAACCAAGCAAACATTGAATTATTTTTGTTTAATATTCGTTTTCAAAAATTTGAGGTCCGATTAATGATTTTATACCTTAGATGCACTCCGTATATTATAGTTAGATATTATCCACAGAGATAAGGCAGACGATTAATAATAACTGATGAATCGTATTAATCAAGAGTTCGCTATTCTATTCTTGAACATTACAAAAGCGTACGAGTATCAATCAATCAACATAAAATAGGGTTTACCCCCTCCTGTTTTTTTACGGCATTTACCCTCATAGGAGTCATATAGCTATTAACTATCTTAAGAACCCTTTAATTTTTTTGAATTTTTTTTTCAATAAAAGAAGGAAAAAAAGAAAATGACAATGCTGCCCTCTAACAGCATAAAGTACGTAATAACGTATATGCCAAATCGTCCTGTCCACCACCTCCGAACCCGTGAATAGTGTACTACTAATAATTGCACCACGACTAACACATGGCTACTCGTTTAGCAAAGTCAATCTATTCAAGGGGTCTATCAGAAATTTTGTGAAATTGCTCACATACCCTCTTTTTCATCTATAAAACTCGACCTTATCATACCTACTAAATCATCCAAAATACATAAATTTTATTTTTTTCCAATAGTCTCATTACATAATTAGTACTTGGCTAAAAAAATGTTAAGCTCAGCCACTTGCAATTTTAGCAAAGATTCGTCTCTAATTTTGTCACAAAAGCCCTTATTAGTAAATAAGGGCAGTGACGAAAATGTGGCCAAAGTTTTGAGTAATGCTAGAATTAGCAGGCCATCAACCGCTGCATTATTCTCAACGAGATTATTGCGGTATGGTGGTGGTGCTGGCGTAACTAGGACGCGGCAACCGCGAAATTTTAGTGTTAGGGCATCAGTTTTGAGTGCTACTACTGGTGAGGAGAAAGCTTTGAGTTTAAAGGCAATAGTAAAAGTACAACCTACGGTTGGAGGGTTAGTCTCCAATATGGGACTTACCCGAGGGCTTGATGATATCAGTGATTTACTTGGTAAATCACTGCTTTTGGACCTTGTCAGTGCTGAAATTAACCCAAGTAAGATCCTATATATACATGCCCTATATATGCATAGCATATGGTAGCCTTTATGAGTATGTAGGCCAAACTACCAAATTGGTAAAAAAAGTGGGAAGCAATTGACAGATTGGTAAATAAAAAAACTTCGGCAACAGATTGGTAAATAAAAATGAGGGTAGACACCAAATTAGCCAAAAACATACCAATTCCCGGCAAACTATCCTCCACCTTAATTATTTAATCATCAATCTATCATTTAATTACATGTTTTAGCATAATCTAGAATATCTTAATAAATATTATATATACAAAACATTTTTCTTGATAAATACTTAAAATGGAAAACAACATAATCAGAGTAAGCAAAACAACAGCTTATTTTTCATCCTTTTTATACCGATTTCAACTTTTAGCATAGATCATGATCTTGATAATTTGCATATGAATTGGCAAATAATAAAAGAAATCCTATAAATAAAGTAAAATGAAATAATAGTGGGTATTTTATCATTTTTATGTGGGTGTAATAAGAATAAAAATGTGTAAGAACATAAATAAATAAAAATGATGTATGCTTGAGATGGAAAAATCAGACTCGACGTGGTACTAGCACGATCCACTTATATAGATTGTCATAGAAGACCCTTAAGTACCTTTAAATAGGCACTTATCATGTGTCATTTGAACTACAAAACAAAATGGACAAATTGATAAAAATTGTAGTCCTCTAATCCTCCCGAGTTATATATATATTTTGGTTAATCAAATTAGATATTTTTTTTTGCTTTAATGTTTATTAGGTTAGATTATGTAATTAAATGATAGGTTAAATAAAAATAAATAGAGTGGAGGGCATGTTCCGGACCTTCCGGTAGATTATATGCTTTTGTGGCTAATCTGGTGCTTACCCTTACTTTTTTTTACCAATCTGTCGCCGGAGTTTTTTTATTTACCAATCTGTCAAATGCCTCCCATTTTTTTTACCAATTTGGTAGTTTGGCCTGAGTATGTACGTAATAACTAACAATGTAGTCTGTTAATATTTACTTTTTTGAGTTCGTAATATATGTTTATAGAAGTTATCATTAACTTATCATAACATTGTAGGAAGGCGGTTTTTGCTATCGAACGGCCATATATAAGCCGGGCGCTATCAAATTGTACTAAATCTGTTATCACTTTAATAATAATTCGCGTACTATATGATCAAGAGATGAAACACACGGAACTCAAATAAACATATGGAATGAATTGATGAGTAAATGTAAGTAGGATAGATGTATGATTAGATTATCGTGAAAGAATAAATTACAACACTCGGCATTACAAAAGTCTAGTTTCTAATAAAAGGCCAACATATATATGATTGTACGTGTTCATTATGGATCAACTATTCTATAACTTTTCAAAATCTTTTCACGTAATGTTGAAATGCTAAACAATTCATTAGGACACATAGTAATATTGTACACTAGCTACTACAAGACTACAAGAGTATCTTTTATTCTTTGTAGCCTTTAAAATATTTAGTATATATGTGCAACGATTGTACCTAAAACTTTTTTCAACTCACTATATATTAACGTATTATTGATGTCATAAGGCAAGGATATAGATTGATCAATGATTATCATTCGATTAAAATGTATATATGCAACCCATTGAGCCCATTGTTGTACTCTTAATTACCGATCCATAACTTAATTATTTACATTTAGGTATAATATATTAATTATGCATGCTTTACCGTAAAAACATAAATACATCATTATGCTTTACCTATTGATAAACCCTAATTAAACGACCCTTTTTATATGGGACTTGTTTGACTACTACTAACACATGATACATTATCTCTCCATTAATATGTGAAGATACCTTATTGGAGAGGGCAACAATCCGAGCATACGCTCATCGAAAGGGCACGGAGGGTGGATTGGTGATATACGAGGCCGATTTCGTGGTTCCGGAGTACTTTGGCGAGGTTGGTGCAGTGCTTGTCGAAAATGAGCACCACAAAGAGATGTACCTCACCGAGATTGTCCTCGATGGCTTCATTTTGGGTCCTGCTCGCGTTACGTGTAACTCCTGGTTGCACCCCAAAACCCAAAACCCCGAAAAAAGAATCTTCTTCACCAATAAGGTACGCTCTCAAATCGATCTCAATTTTTTTTATTACGATACGATACAATAGATATAAAAAGTCTCGGCCTAATGGTTAAAAAGCCCGACCGACCACAGTGGTTGGAGGTGGATGTATGTGAATGTGGATGTGGAGGGACGGTTTATGCCGAGGTGATGTGTGGATTGTAAATTAAATTGTAATAAACTTAGGGACCTGAGGGGTTATTAAATTAAAGAAGTGTCAATTTTCATTTTGGTACTCCATATATATAAGTAGTTTTAATTTGTGGTCCGGATCGGAGTGGAGTATTATTTTCTTTTGATACTATTACTCTGATCTAGAGGATGTTCACATACTTCATACGAGTATATATACGAAAAGAGTATACGAGCGATCGAGTACTTGTTAATGTCGGATTTTTATTACATACTGATGCCTTTAACCAGTTTTAGAACGGAAGTGAGAGCTAAAAGTCTGTGAATTAATCATTACTAGAAGAAAAATGAAAATGGTTTCTGTTAATTTTTTCTTAGCACCAAAAGATCTATATAATCAGGTTAATATTGATTTTCCAACTTTTTGAGTTTGTATTATTTTTTAAGTTTTAAAAGCTTGATTTCAAAATGGATAATAATAATACTGTGAACACATAACTAAAACAAAGCATGTATTTAATATATACCACTCCGTCCCAAATTAAACTTCCCATGGTATTTGAATATGTGAGACGATTTCATATTTCATGGGAAGTTTAAATTGGGACGGTGTGATATAAGTCTTAAAGCTAAGTTTCAGAAATAGAGGATCTAGGAAAAGTGATAAGCCGATTTTGCTGAAGCCTAGAGGGAGTCTTACTAATAAAGAGCAACCAAGTCGTAGTAGAGATCCCATGTTCCATTAAATCATTTTATTGTGGTAATATTAAAATTTTCATGAACTCTGATTGACTCGGTAGATAAAATAAGCAAATAACAAGATAGATAGAAAATCTCTCGAAGGCTCAAACCCCTAATCCACTTGGCCTGGTGCTTCTCAACCACAAACTCAAATTTTATTGACTTTATAGTTGCTAATAATTTAGCCAACTTTCCCTTTTCGGTCCCCTCAAAAAAAAAAAAAAACCCTTCCCTTTTCGGAAAAATCCTTATTATTACTAGTGCATGTCAGTGTCATAGAGAATACTGTTCAGATCTCCGAAAGGGCCATCACATATATTTAGCTAAAACATGCATGTTTTTCGATATTAAACGTCTCATTCCACTTTTCGAATGTTGCCAAATTAATCTTTGATTTTACGTGTTGCGTGGTCCATACACCTGATGATGAACGTACCAGTCATACTTGCCCTCACAAACTCCAACTGGATTGAAGAAGTTGAGGGAGAGAGAGCTGGTGATACTAAGAGGAGATGGGCAAGGTGAACGCAAATCTATTGATAGAGTCTACGACTACGACACTTACAACGACCTCGGCGATCCTACCAAACCCGACTTGGCTCGACCCGTTTTGGGTGGTCACGACCTTCCTTACCCGAGGCGTTGTCGTACTGGACGTCCACGTACTAAGATAGGTACGTACGTATGTATATATGCTCATTTCTAACCTATCATTCCTGATCAATATGGCCTGGAGTATACATTACTCGAGTCTCCATACATATAATAATGCGCGCGCTAATCATTGTTATTAGATTGTTAACGTTTGGATTCGATCAGTTTCTTGATTGCGCATGCATATATAAATATTGCATGCATGACGTTATACTTAGTCCACATCCATGGATGCGCCTACGGCCTACATCTTACAACTTACAAGGGTTAGCTTGTTGATGAATCTAACAAATTAAATTAATAAATTTGAGTCCAATTAACGTATAGAAAACTGGACTACTGTCATAATTTAATTATTTCTAATTACTGTGGTTGTGTATGTACATTATTAATTTATTATGTACATCTATACAGATCAACATTCAGAGTCAAAAGGAAAAGTGATTTATGTACCAAGAGATGAACAATTTTCGGAAGTGAAAGAGGCAACATTTTCAGCTAAGACAGTGTATTCAGTTCTACATGCTCTGATACCATCTCTGCAGACAGTAATGCTCGATCCTGACAGTGGATTCCAACACTTTTCGGCCATCGATTCGCTCTTCAATGAAGGCCTTCACATACCTGCTTTGAAACAACATGGTGCTGTGCTGGGTTCTCTACTGCCTAGACTTGTCTCCACCCTTCATGATGTTGAATCTCATGCGCTTCGTTTCGAGCTCCCCGTCCTCTTCGAGCGTATGTTCTTTTATCTATCGAACTACCTCTGACCTCCAATCAACTATTACGTAGATATTCTTTCCATTCAAATCCAATCTTCTGATATATATTATAATTAAAAAGCATCGCTCTTTTTAAGTAGTGGTAAATCGTCCATGACGTGATGACGAAGCTTGGATTTGAATGGAGTCGCAAAATGAAGTAAAAAGCTTTACTAGATAGAAATGATAAATTTAATCTAATTATTAATTAACTTGCTTTTTCGGGTGAATTAATTTTCAGGTGATAGATTTTCCTGGTTCAATGACGAGGAGTTCTCTCGCCAAACGCTTGCTGGTCTGAATCCGTATAGCATCAAGGCAGTCACGGTATAACACACGAATTTCATTTTATATAATTTAAATGACGGTTCATGTTGGCCGACCATACATTTTGTGACTGTGACACATTATTGTATGTACGTGGTTATTGTACTAACTGACAACAATTTTAATTTGCAGGAATGGCCCTTGAAGAGCAATCTGGATCCCGAGATCTACGGTCCCCAAGAATCGAAGATTACTACAGAGCTGGTGGAGACGATGATCCTAGGTTACATGACTGTAGAAGAGGTCCGATCATACGTGACCTAGTCGTAATTTGTTCATCGATCGATTTGATCTAATTAATTAATTACATCTCTGATGTAACTCTATTCATTTTCGTAATAATGCAGGCTTTGAAACGAAAGAAGTTGTTCATGCTAGACTACCATGACGCATTTTTACCATACGTAAACAAGGTCAGAGCTTGTGATAGAACTACATGCGAGCGTACAAATTGTCAACAGAAGGTACAACAAGGTTGCGGATCATATGGCGAGGGAAGCGAGAACAAGTCTTTCAAAGACTACCTTTACGACGTCCGATGACTTTGAGTTTGGCGAAGTGGGGATCATGGAGGTCCCTGGAACCTCTTCCTTCTTTGATGATGAGTTTGTTATTTTGCCTCCTTCGGAGGATGTAATAGACGTTAGATAGTTTTTGTTTTTTGTCGTCTTTCTACCAAAAAAAAAAAAAAAAAAAAAAAAAAAGTAAACAAGGTCAGAGAGCTCAAGGGTACAACCCTATACGGGTCACGAACCTTGTTCATTCTTAACGAGAATCAAACTCTACGGCCCCTCGCAATCGAGCTGGTTGCACCTCCATCAAAAGGAAAACCGCAATGGAAGCAAGTATTTACCCCGAAATGGGACGCTACGTCTAGCTGGCTGTGGAGGCTGGCTAAGGCTCATGTCCTTGCTCATGATGCTGGTTACCATCAACTTGTCAGTCATTGGTATGTAGTACGTACTACTTGTAAAATTAAAAATCGGCCCACGCACATATATATTATGATTACTTATTGGCTCGTTAAACTGTTTGCGCTTCTTAACTACAGGTTAAGAACACATTGTTGTACGGAGCCATACATAATTGCATCGAACAGGCAATTGAGTGCGATGCATCCGATTTACAGATTATTGCATCCTCATTTCCGGTACACTATGGAAATAAATGCGCTTGCTCGACAATCCTTGATAAATGCAGGTGGTATTATTGAGAGCTCTTTTTCACCTGGAAAGTACTCACTTGAGCTAAGCTCTGTCATATATGGTCTAGAATGGAGATTTGATCATCAAGCTTTGCCAGCTGACCTCATTAGCAGGTAATTAACTAAATCGAAATCGACATGGACACTATCACCCTGTTAGAATTCAAACAAACTCTCGTATATATGAGACGTTAGACATTTAGACGTACATATATACATACCACAATAATGTTTTTTTTTTTTTTTTTGGACCAATACAAGTATACAACAGACAAAATCAATTAGTTAGACGATGATATGGCGTGAATTTGACACACTAATGATGATTATAATGATTAACGACTACGCTAATAATACTCATAATCTTAACATATACGGTGTATATATACATGAATGAAGTAGTAATATATTTTTGTACGTGTTTGTTTGAGTATGTAGGGGACTTGCAGTTGAAGATCCAAGGGCTCCACATGGAGTAAAGCTACATATAGAGGACTACCCGTTCGCTAACGACGGTCTAGTCCTATGGGACACCCTTAAGCAATGGGTAACGGACTACGTAACCCACTACTACCCAAACTCAAGCCTTATAAAATCGGACGACGAGCTTCAAGCATGGTGGACCGAGATTAGGACCATAGGACACGGTGATAAGAAGGACGAACCATGGTGGCCTAGTCTCGAGACCGAGCACGACCTTATTCACATTATTACAACAATGATATGGGTCACGTCAGGGCATCATGCCGCGGTAAACTTTGGACAATATGGTTATGCTGGGTATTTCCCTAATAGACCTACACTTACTAGGACAAAGATGCCTACAGAAGACCCCACTGACGAAGAATGGAAATTGTTTAACGAAAAACCCGAGGTTACGCTACTTAAGTGTTTCCCGTCTCAATTACAAGCGACTCGAGTTATGGCGGTTTTGGACGTGCTTTCGAACCATTCTCCGGGAGAGGAGTATGTTGGGGATAAAATGGAGCCGGCCTTCGGAGAGGATCCCGTCATCAAGGCCGCGTTCGAGAAGTTTAGTGGGAGATTGAAGGAGTTGGAAGGGATCATTGATGAGAGAAATGCTGACGAGAAGTTGAAGAATAGGAATGGAGCTGGTGTTGTGCCTTATGAGTTGTTGAAGCCATACTCTCCACCTGGTGTTACTAGTATGGGAGTTCCTAACAGTATCTCTATATGAAAAATTCATGGAAATGTTATTGTAAACTTTACGATACTTACTTTATTAACTTCATCATTACGTTTCAATTGATCGATTTTGTAAATTGCCCTCATTATGCCACTCCCTTACAGCTGATCAAGTCGTGTGGTAGTTGGTACACGTAGCAATTCAATTAGATCAAATTGATCTCTCTTGGTTTATGGTATTCCGGGTTTTGTATCGTGTGTCCAGACCATGTCAGTAGCAAATGGATTAGATTAACTTTTATTTGTTGTATTGGTAATAGATTTTAAGTATGGGCAAAATAAAATGACAATAATTGAATTTGGAAACAATTGAATAATTTTTTTATTGTTTTTTTTTTAATTAAGATGCCACATGGCATGCATGAGAGAAGTAAAACATAATTATTTAAGTGAGATTTTATTTGAAAACAAAACATAAGATTTTAAAAATTAAATGAGTAAATTTCACACAAATAAGACAAAAAATTAACTCTTAATATGTGGACAATGGGTATACAATAGAAAAATCAAAGACAAATGTTGCTTAGTAACTAATAACGGACCCCTCCAAAACTTCATCATCATTTTTAGGAAAGCCATGGAAACCACAACCATTATCCTCGTCACCCTCATCAAACAAATGCTGCTTAGTATTAACTCCTACAAGTTCCACATTTGATTCATAGATCTGCAATTGCATTGCTACCTGAAAGTGTAAGCCGCAACACAATGTTCACCTTTGTTATGAATTTTTATTCGTCACGTGTCTATTTTTGAATCACTGTGTAATTTCATTTGCATTTAAATGACGTGTAAACAAATGATCGTCCGGTCCGTTGTATTACAATATTACAATTAGTTTAAGATTTTTCTCCATACTTTAGCAATATTAACTTCTCTTATTAGTTCTTACACCGTTTTTCCTACTTACAAAAACAAAAAAGGTGGCTTTCTCTCTCTTTTTTGTATCAATTATACCTTTACATCCAACGTACTTTCTCCGATTCAAATTTTTTTTTCCTCTTTCTATCTGCAGTTTTGAGGTGCCATGTTGAGAGTTACTTTTATACCAAATGAATCATTCATTTACTGTAAAAATTAGTACATATTTTATTTTGCAATGCAGTCTACCAACTCCATTTGATACTACGACAAATGGATTATCCATTTAGTCTACAAGTACTCCCTAACATGCTGAAAACTGTAAAAAGAAATAGAAGATGCTCGATGCTTTCAGAGCCAACATATTTTGTTGTGTTCCAATTGGGAAAACTGACCACTAGAGGGGTCCATAAAGTACGGTCCACCTTGGAGTATTATTGCCGATGGAAAGTGTAAGATTTCCGATCTCAATTTGCCAACTTTCGCGGCTTCGTTCTCTGGTCTGAATAGGAATGTCAAGTTTGTTTTCCACCGAGAAGTTAAGAATGTGGAGAAATACCGTGAACATTATGAAATGGAGGTTGAATACTTCGATAGGTCAGCCGATGAAAGAGTAAAGATCACCGTAAACCATAGCAGCTTAAATATTGGACACGGTGAAAAAAAGAAGTTTACTATTACTGTGCGGCTTGCCCCACGGCGTTTGGGTAAGATTTCCGCGATGATCAAGTGGGTTCCTAAAAGTGGTGGGCAAACGGTAACAAGTCCACTTTTGGTGTATTACTTGAATGATTTGAGAGCACCTATAATATATACTCCTGTGAATCTTCCTGCTACTGGTAATCGTCGTCATCCAAGTTCAAAAAAGCGTAAATGATATCTCTCGATTTTGTTGAGCATCAGCGGTTGTGAAGACTTTGATAGTTAATATATATTCCCCTCATCTATGTCATAGCATGTCACAAAAGACTGATGAGAAGACATTAAGCATGTAATGTAGTTCGCACAAATTCATGAGTTATTAGATTAAACATGTATACACTACAAGTTTGTATTAATGATTGGTCGTTTGGCTAAGGTAGTTCATCTCATACAACATTTTACACTATATATGCTTATTGTTTGTACTTTATTCACTACGTCAAATTCGGGCTTCGAGAACCACCCTAAGAGAACGGAATTTCAAAAAACCGATCTGCTATATATAAGAGAACGGGTCCTTTAAAAACCGTTCTTAAATGTAATTTAAAATAAAAGGAAAATCAATATTAAATACTTTTAAAAACGGTTCCTATAAAAACCGTTCTGAAAGAGGGGTCTAAATTTAAGAACCACATCTTTGAGAACGGTTATTAGGAAAACCGTTCTCAAAGAGTCACCCAAAAACAACGTTTTTCCATACAACCAAACTAATAAAACCCACATAATAAAAAAAATACTAAATATATTATTAAAAAAAAAAAAAACGACTTTATCTTTTGAAAAAGCATGCGTCTCTATTCTCTCTCCTCACTCTTCCTCTCACTTTCCCTCGGCAGCTTCGCCCTCCCCCCTCCTTCATTTTGTTTTCTCTCATTATCCTCCATTAATTCTTCTCTCCTTTCCTCAATTTGGTCTTTATTAATTTATTTGTTATTTAAGACAACGATCAATGCGAGCGAAAACGAGACCGATGACAGCAGAAACGACGGCAATGACGGCATGGCGTTGACAGCGGCGACGTGTACCTCGATGGCATGGCGTAAGATCAAGGTTTGTTTATTTTGCAGATCTACTTTTTAATGTTTCAGATCTAATTTTATTGTTTCTAAACCATTTTTTTTAACTTAGATCTAATTGTTACAGACATTAGACCATTTATTTCTTAACTTATGATTTATACAATTTCATTTGTAATTTATGTGATTGATTTTTTTCATCGTTTTATCTAACTTTGTTCCTTTGGTTTTGTAATTAGATCGATAAACCTAATCTCTTAAGGATGGGGAAGTCAGAGAGAGTTCCATCAGCGACGGCAGTAGCTGCTCATCGACGGCGACTTGAAAAAAATGAAAGAAGCGGTTGTTAAAATAATGTCGTGAGGAGCGGAAGATGGATGAAAGGTAATTAAGGAGTACCTACGAATTGGGTAGATAGACGACGATAACTTCGGAACAAGAAATCTGGGTTATAGTGTTAGATCTAAAAAAATTTGTTAGTTTTTATTTTTTTTGTTTTTGTTATAATCTGGATTCGGCTTTTTTGTAATTTTTGAGATTTACAATATACGTTAATTCACAATGATTTTTTTTTCGTTTGCTTTATAATTTATGTGAAAGATGTTGTAGAAATAAATTTTGATTTCGTTCTTTTGATTGGAGTTGTTCTTGTTGTTGTCGTTGTTGTTATTCAACTATGCAAAATGGAACAAATCAGAGCAACATTATTTTGATTTTTTTTTTAAATTAATGAAACCTATTAGAACGGTTGTTGAAACAACCGTTTTCTTATCTTACTTGATAAGAGAACGGTTTGACCAATAACCGTTCTCGTATATCTTCCAGAACGGTTTTGACCGGAACCGTTCTGAAAGGCTACGAGAACGGTTTAAACCGTTCTCATAGCCTTTAATTACAGCGTCCTGGAGAACGGTTCTATAACCGTTCTCTTTAGCGCAAACGAACCCGTTCTTAAAGGCCTAATCTGACGTAGTGATTACAAATAAACTCGTAACCGATAAAAAGGCTTCAATCCTGCACGTATTGGCAAAACCTCATAATCACTTTAATTTCAAACACCCAAGATTGAAGGGCTCGTTCCAGATATGCACGCTTCCTCGTGGAACTTGATTATAGTCATGTATGTTCGCAAACGACGACAGGAACTTGATTATAGTCATGTATGTTCGCAAACGACGACAGCTTAGTCCTATGGGACACCTACCGTTATAATTAGACCTGTCCAATGGGGCGGGTCCCCATTTAAGGCCCGTGACCCGGCCCAGTTGTACAGGGTCAAGCCCGGCCCATTTGTAAATGGGGCGGGTCGACCAGGGTCAGAATTTAGCTGGGGCGGGTCGGCTACAATACGGGCTTCACTTCACTATCATTTCAGGGCCAGCCTTATTCATTGAAAAAACCATTCTCATTTCCCAGGACTCACTTTCTCTCTCCTAAAAGAAATTATGCATCTTTTTTTTTTTTTTAACTGAAACTCTGAACGCTCAACTCTCTTATGCCGCAAATTATACCATGCTCCCGGGAGCACAAGGAGCATGGTGGTCCTCCTCACAATAAAGGAGTGGGGACCACACTTAAAATGATTTTTCATTTTTAAATATGTGGTCCCCACTCATTTATTGTGAGGAGGACCACCATGCTCCTTGTGCTCCCGGGAGCATGGTATAAGCACTGCTCTTATGCTTCTCAATCACGCTTCATCACGATCTGCATCACGATTCATTCGAAATTTCATATATATTAGTTTCTGTTTTCGATTAAAATTAAAGGGGAATAATTTTGCCAGATTTATTTATTTCATTTGGGGCTCAATATTATTTTTTCGATGGATGTTTTCTTTATTTTTTCGATTGATGATTTTCTGGATTTTTTCGATTGATGATTTTCTGGTCTCTTTTTTTTCGATGGATGGTTTTCTGGGTATTTTGTCAAGTGTTTAAATTTTGTAGGAGAGAAGGAAAGTAGGAGATTGGGGAGAAGGTGTCATTTAGGTTGGCTTCTACAAGAAGTTAGTTCCCCTATTACTTCTGATTCCTTGCTTTTCGAACAAATCGGCCATTATATGGGTCGGGTCGGGTCATGGGTCATTACCCCGCCCCATTTAGAAACGACCCGGGCCCGCCCCGCCCCGCCCCGTTGGACAGGCCTAGTTATAATCATTCAATTCAATATAAGCCAAATACATTAAAAATGAATGAATAATAACATTGAAGAAAATTGCTACTTATACGTCAATGTTCAACCACATCGTCATTGCTCATGGAATTACACCAAGTGCTCTTCAATGCCGATATAACCCCAAGAATATGGTTAAATTTTCCTTCATTAATTAGTTGATCAAGGTTTTTATGTCTTACTACTCAACTAGTCAGTTTCAATAAAATTCAATCGAGAGAGAACAACGTAAACATATTAGTATTTTCCTTGTAATTTCTATTTCCTTCAGGTGTGGATGGAGTTCGCACTGTACTTCCACGTCGGGAAGTAGTAAGATTGCTCGCAAATTATAAAGATTGCTACCAATAACACCTTATATATTAAAGATGACTAGTCTTTTGCCAATGATGTTCTTATTCTCTGGGATGCAATTAAGCAACGACACTAAACAAGTCGATCCAAATTAAACTATCTTCTGTGGGATAGTGTCTTTCGCGTGTACTTAAAGTTTGTTATTAATAGCACTTACCAAACTATACAGTGATCACATTGACTAGTATGGCCTATGTAACTTTCAACGACGGATCCATAAGAATATGGCATGACTTGGTTGGCAAGTATCCACACAAAATTTCCCAACTTGTCTAATAATGTTCTATGCATGATGTGGTTGGAAATACACAACAAAGTTCATTTTCAAATGAGTTGGTACATTTACGACTACGCATCAGGTACGTCTAGACGTTAAATAACCCTGTGTAAAGTCATGCTTTATATACATTCATTACCGCCACCATAAGTTCCGAGCTAGGAAAGCAATGCAATACTAATATGGCTAATTTTGTTAGTGTTAAGGCTGTTGTTACTGTGAAATTGACTGTTCTTGGCTTCTTCAAGAACATTGGTTTAAGCCAAGGAATTGATGGTGTTTCGGATCTCTTCTTCGGCAATGCCCTCACTTTGGAGCTCGTTAACTTGGAAAATAATCAAAGTACGTACGTACGTGCATGCATTATTATTCTTATATATAATTGCGTTACATTTTCATAATGTGATCGTCTTGATTGTGTTAATTATTATAGTGTTTACTCACCGTGTATATGACGTACTACAATTAATTTGTCGTGTTACTCAGATGAGTTGGGGACTACATTAGATAAGAAACCACAAGGAAAGGCGAAACTCAATATCATCAAAGATCATGAGCCAGATGAAGTAAAATATGAGGCTAAACTTCAAGTTGAAGCAACTTTTGGTGAGCTTGGAGCCGTCTTGGTTACAAATGAGCACCGTAAGGAAATGTACGTCAAAGATATTGTTCTTGATGGCTTGCCTCAGGGTTTCATTAAGGTGGATTGCGGGTCTTGGATCCATTCTAAGAACGACAACCCGGAAAAAAGAGTTTTCTTTATAAATAAGGTAGTTAGACAATAAGCATCATATATCGATAATTATACATTTCGTGTCAAGTCAATAAAAGAATATTTAGATACGAAAATATTGGTATAACGTGTTTATACTTTATTCTATGACTTTGTGACAGTCGTACTTACCATCACAAACCCCGGCCAGTTTGAAGAGTCTACGTGAGAAAGAGCTTGGAAATGTGAGGGGCAAAGGCCAAGGAGAACGTAAAGCTTACGATCGAATATATGATTACGACACTTACGATGATCTTGGCGATCCCGACAGTAAACCGGAGCTGCAACGGCCTGTTCTAGGAAGCAAGGAGCATCCATATCCTAGACGTTGTAGAACAGGACGACCACACACCAAGACCGGTAAATAGGCTAGACATAAACGTGGATTCAAAACTCAGATTCAAAACTCATCTGCATCAAACTTGTCGTTATTGTGTGCTCCCTTGCTTTACACTAAACTATCACGTGTCGTAATTTTGAATTGTTTTATGAAGACCCATCATCAGAATCAAGAGCGAAGAGCTTTTACGTACCAAGGGATGAAAACTTTGCTGATTTGAAGCAGATAACGTTCGGCATCAATGTCCTAGACAATGTGTTACATGCCTTGGTACCTTCTTTAGAATCGGCTTTGGTCGATACAAATCTCGGGTTCTCGGACTTCAAAGGAATAAATGAACTGTTCAACAAAGGAATCGAGTTGCCTGATCTTAAAGACCCTGCTTCCATGACAAAAATGATGCCTGATCTACTACAAACTAAGGGCATTCTCCAGTTTCCGGCCCCTGACTTGATGGAGCGTAAGTGCTTATACGCTTGATTGATGTTAACCGATCCCAAATTTGTTCGAGACTTGAGTGCTTATAACTCAACTTCTTTCATTTTTTGGGTGTAGGAGATGAATTGGCTTGGTTTAGAGATGAAGAGTTTGCTAGGGAGACTCTAGCTGGTCTCAATCCATACAGCATTAAGTTGGTCACGGTATGTTGCAATATCCCGTTGCATTAGCTGCTCCTATGTATTAAAAAAAAACGGAGTTTAACTTGAACTTAAAAACATATTATCCACATTTGATGCAGGAATGGCCATTGAAAAGCAAGCTTGATTCAACAATTTATGGTCCGGAAGAATCAGGAATTACCTCAGAAATTGTTGAGCAAGAGATACAAAATGTCATGTCTACAAATGAGGTACGTGTCCTTCGTATGGCCTTTTTAAATCGTGAAGTGGTAGCAGTCGATCAATGCAATTCCCGACATTTTCAATTGTTGTTATATGATCGTCCTTATTATAGGTTGTCGTTTTTATTTAAGGCATTTTCTCTCGAAATGCAGGCCCTAGAGCAGAGGAAACTCTTTATGCTAGACTACCATGACTTACTGATCCCTTATGTGAACAAAGTGAGACAGATTAACGGCACCACATTGTACGGTTCGCGCACATTGTTCTTTCTGACTCCACGAGGGACCTTGACACCGGTGGCCACTGAGCTCACGAGGCCACCAACCGAAGATGGGAAGCCACAGTGGAAGCAAGTATTCACCCCAACGTGCTCGGATGCCACCAGAAGCTGGCTTTGGAGGCTTGCGAAGGCTCATGTCCTTGCTCACGATTCTGGCTACCACCAACTTATCAGTCACTGGTATGTCCTGATATCCACACAACGTCTCTCTTCTCCAATTCAAGTAAAATCCGTCACCAATATGTGAAAACATGTCACCAAATTTTCACGTTACCAAACATGTGTTTACACAGGTTGAGGACTCATTGCTGCGTAGAGCCTTACATAATCGCAACCAACAGACAACTGAGCGCAATGCATCCTATATACAGGCTCATGAAGCCTTACTTCCGGTACACAATGGAGATCAATGCTCTGGCTAGACAAGCTCTCATTAACGCAGGCGGAATTATTGAGACTGCTTTTTCCCCTGAGAAATACTCCATGGAGTTCAGCTCTGCTGTTTATGACCAAGAATGGAGGTTTGATCTGCAAGCATTGCCAGCTGATCTAATTAGCAGGTAATTACTCTCAGAGCATTAGCAGGCACACGCAGCAAACACGAACAAGCCACTAAGATCTGCACTGTCACAACTGCATAATTCTTAAGTTTTCAGGCTTTACATATGTCTAGTTATGACAAAGTTCAGTATTAACTTCTACTAGGGGAATGGCTGTGGAAGATCCATCTGCACAACACGGATTGAAGCTCAGTATAGAGGATTATCCTTTCGCCAATGATGGCCTTATGCTCTGGGATGCAATTAGGCAATGGGTTACAGATTATGTCAATTCTTACTACTCGACTGAAGAACAGATCGAGTCAGATGTCGAAATCCAAGCATGGTGGGCAGAAATCCGAAACACAGGCCATGAAGACAAGAAAGATGAGCCATGGTGGCCAGACCTGAATACACCTGCAGACCTCATTTTAATCCTCACTAGCATGATATGGACTAGTTCAGGTCACCATGCTGCTGTCAACTTTGGCCAGTACACTTATGCAGGCTACTTTCCGAATAGGCCAACTATTGCTAGGATGAAAATGCCATCTGAAGATCCTACTGAACAAGAGTGGAAGAAGTTCCTCGATGACCCTGTAGGTGTGTTACTAGAAACCTTCCCTTCTCAGATTCAGGCTACCAAAGTGATGGCGGTCTTGAATGTGCTGTCGAGCCATTCACCAGACGAGGAGTATATTGGTGATCAAATTGAGCCATCTTGGGCCGAGGATTCAAACATCCAAGAAGCATTCCAGAGGTTTAATGAGAACTTGAAGAATCTGGAAAGTGTAATTGATGCAAGGAACGCAGACGCAAAGTTAAAAAACAGATATGGGGCAGGAATTACGCCATACCAGCTACTGAAACCATACTCAAAATCTGGGGTGACTGGCATGGGAGTTCCAAACAGCATTTCTATATGAACCCACAAACTGCAACACTTTAATAATTTGTCATTCATAAGTTAGTTTCAAGTCAAGGCATTCATGCTTCTCTTAATTTCAATAAAATTGACTGTCTCAATTCATTGGGAGCTTATAAACTGTAACAACACAGCACCACCTAGATGTCAGAAAGACAGTTTGACGCACTTACACGGCTATTCTGATTCCTGACAGTTCCAATGGAACATCTCACCTATGATGTGGGAATCAGGAAACTCCAAAATCAGAGGACTCATTTCTTCAGAAAATCCTTGAACCACAATGCAGAACTCTTTGGGTATCTCACCAATCCATTACTGAAATCGACAAAATTGAAGCCATATCTGATAGTGTAACCTGAACCCCATTCAAAATTGTCCAGCAACGACCAAGCAAAGTATCCTCTTACATCAACACCTCTCCTGTCACACAAAATATGAGAGTTACTACAAAATTTTCGGTATGCAAGATGCAGGTCTCTTAAAAGTTAGAACATTAGGCACTTACTGGATAGCTTCTCTCAGGAAAGACAGATGATGGTAGTGATAGTCTATCCTAGCTGTGTCAGCCAAGGCCTCTTTCAGAGATAAAGTGGAATTGTTAAGCTCACCGATGCCTGCACAAGATTTCAATAACATGACGGTTTGCCAAAAATGTTCTGATTCATGCCCTAGAACACATCAGAACAATTGAACCGGAAAAGAGACAATACCATTTTCAGTGATATATATCATTCGCGCCTTATACTTCTTTTTCATATGAACCAGAAGATCCCGAATCCCTCTTGGATAGATGTTCATCCCATCTGCAACACCCTAGAATTGGAATTTCATGATTAATAACCACAGCTATGCATTCATATTCTCAAAATTGATGTGGTTAGTTCTTAGGAATAAGTACTAATTTTGCAACTGAATTGCACCTTTGGACCAATCCGAACTCCATGCCTCTCACCTGCATAGAAGATGACAGTAAATAAAAAGTAACCAAAGATCTAAGTCAGAGGTAGCAGTAACTTTTCATGTACTTTATAAAGCCTTACTCAGGAATTTTGCATGCCAATCAGACAGATAGCATAGTCTTGAGCTATTAGATGATTCAGGCGCATTAGTTGCATATGAAGCAGAGTAATAATTCAGTCCTAGAAAATCGAAGGAGCCTTGGATCATCTTTGACTGCTCGCTTGAGAACTTTGGCAATCGATTCTGGGCTATAGAGCGCATGGTACTTGGATAGTCTCCTTTTGTCAGTGGTTCCATGAACCTAGTGAATGTTCAGAGTCATTTCAAGCAGAATCAGAAGGGGTCAATGACACAGAAATCATATACTGGTCATCAAGAATCAGATAGGCCTTACAAATGCGGAGCTGAGCAACAACTTAGGATAATCTACTAAATATAATGTATAAACGAACTCAACAATAGTAGAAGGATGTAGATTCTGAAAGATACTGGTCAAGGAATAGATTGTTTACCATCCAATCGTAAAATCTTTAGTCCTTTGAGCAGCTTCACGGTCTTGTAAAGATTTTGACAATGGCACAACCCAATTTGCGGCTAAAACAATCCCAATCTCTCCATTTTGAGATGCCTGCAGAGTTTCAGGCACATTGTGTCGAGTCATAACTCAGAATGTGTGTACCACATTTCTTAAATTTCATGTTCGAGAAGATGCCAATATATGCATATATCATCAGGATCAAACAGTACTTACACTAGAAATGAAAAACGATGTGACATGTGACTTATTACCTTATATATTTCCTTGTACAACTTAAAAGCTGCAGCAGGAGCAAGAATTAAGTTATGTCCCACAGTGTAAGGTTCTGTTCCTGAGTTACCCCCAGTGCAATTGAGATTAAGCCAGCTGGAACAACGACCTGGGGGTCCATTTCCTAATGCATATCCAGATATAATATAGTACAACGGCTCGTTCAGTGTCATCCAGTGCTTCACTCGGTCACCAAATTCTCTGTAGCATAGGTCTGCATAATCCCGAAAGTCATCTCTGCAAAGAATATACTCCATATTTAGAAGGAATGCAGGTTAGCAGTGACATACAGGCATGCTTCCTGTTGTTAGTACCCTTCTGTTGGGAATTTCCCATACGGGTAACGTGTCCCACTTCGAAAAGATAAAAGATGTGAGAGTGGTTAATAAGTGAGATTGTACATTTGTATATCTACGTACTGACTTAAGCTTTTGGGTAAAGGGAGGCTACAACTAATTCACTTATGAACTGAGTTATCAACTCCATTTTCGACCCAGCACATTCACAATCAGTACTTTCTTAACATGACTTCTCACATTTTATTTTTCAATAGAACACTTTGCCTAAAAAGGTTAAATCCTTACATAATCTCTGTACTCAAGAAGGCTCCATAATCATCTTCTAGAGCTTGAGGCAGATCACCATGCAATAATGTAACAAACGGCTTTATACCTGGACAAAAAGAATGTTAAGCTATCAGTACAGCGCCTTTTGAAAGACTGAAACCAAAAAAAAAATCGCTTACACAACAGTTCAATGCATTTTTAAGGTCAGAATCAGAACCTTGGTTTATCAGCTCATTGATGAGGTTGTTGTAGTATCTGATTCCTTTCCAGTTAACACCCCCACTCAATTTGCCCTCTGAAACCAAAAAATTCCGCGTCCAAGAGAAAGAAAAGTTAAACTCTTGTCATGAGACAAAATTGATGAACTGTACCACAAACGCAAAACTGGTCATCAAGATTCTTACATGAGTACTACAATATTTGGAACTTCTACTTGACGATAATTGAGAATGTCAGTGTATTAATCTCTTTGGTTGATTTAGCGCTTACTTGGTAATATTCTGGACCATGAGATTGAAAACCTATAAGCGTCTAACCCCATTTCTTTGATGATCTTCACATCTCCCTGCAGAAAGATGAAAGGATACAAACATATCAAATCACTTTCGATTTTTCTAGTCCCTGTCGAGTATGATGCCATGGATGCTTCCGAAATGGAGATTCACCTAATTGATTAAACTGAATGAATCTGTGAATCATTGCTGTCATATAAGATTGGACTATCAACGGTGAACAAAGCTTCCAAATAAACTACATCTCCAAATATGTACCTTGTAACAGTGATAAGAATCTGCAGCAACATCCCCATTGTTACCATCCTTGATTTTACCTTTAAGTTCAAAAAAAGGAAAGTTACTAACAAAGTCATACAATTATACAAATCTGATTGCATTGTTATATAAGTTCAATAACAACAATTGTATTAAAGGACCAGTGATCAACGAGGAAAAGGGTAATCTCTTTACCAACCGAATTGCCCAAGAACCACAGAACTCGTACTAAAAAGCGAAAATTTCACAAATATAATGGCCACACCCACTTAGATAACAATGAAGTGATACAAAATAGCTAAGATTATCCAATATCCATATATAGCAGTTCAGTGAAATGTTCAGTTTTTCTTCTCAAGGAAAAGTTCAATATGATGTTCATGATTGAGGAAGAGAATAGCCACCCATAAAAATGATAGGAAATAAACCTGGATATTTATGAGCATAAGTGTCCCATACACTTGCACCTCTACCATCCTCCCTAACTGCACCTTCATACTGAATATTCAGAAAACACGTGTCGAAGTTAGAATCACTCGAAAACCACCAGGGAAACTACTCATATTGAGCGAGTTTTCATCCTAAAACCAATACTCATATAAAGGTGAAATAGTCATAGTAACTGCACCTTCATACTGAATATTCAAAGTAACAAGTATACAGAAATTAGATAGTACTCAAAACCCGCCAGCAAAACTTCTTACTTTAGCGAGTTTCATAACAACAACAACAACAACCAAGCCTTATTCCCAAGATGATTTGGTGAGCAAGCTTTCATTCTGAAACCAATATAGTATATACAAGCAAAATAGTCCAACTAAACTGATTGATAAGGCAAGCTCATCATCTTAACACATGTTTTTAGAAAAATTATCATGAAAATGAAATAAATAAAAGTGATGGGCAGATTAATTACCTGGTAAGCAGAAGAAGCAACACCAAAGACAAAACCTTGTGGAAACAACGTACGGTTTAGAGAAGCAGAGTCATAGCTTTGTTTGGCTACTGTTTGTTTGGTAACACTCAAGATGATGAATATCACTTTAACACTTACAAGTACACCATAAAACTTTGCTTTAGTGGCCACCATTATAGATTTTGATTTCAACTTGAGCTTGTATGAAAAGAATCGAGCTTGAGCTATCTCGAGTTTAAGTAAAACATTCAAACTCGAGCTTGAGCTATTTCTAGCTTGACTCGCACCTTTACTCAAGTCAAGCTTTGAAGTTTGTCCACAACAATCTTGAACCACTCGCTAGCTGACTCAACTCATGACGTGAAACTAACGAAATAACATAAAATAGCCAATATCCCACACATGTTTGCCGGAAATATCAATTAAATTAAGAAATGTGCTCCTTGAAAATTGGGAACATGTGCCCTCCCTCTTTCTTTGAAACTATATCGTACCATCACTGACAATATTTTCATTTTAAGTTTTGATTATACCAAAATTCTGGCTTCCAATGCATTATATGACACACTAGTACACTACTGTATATAACAAACAAGAGGGTGATTGCTGATGTGGTCGTTAACTTTAAGGTTCAGGGTTTAATTTACATGGGATATACAAATAGCCTTACTCTTATTCTAACATCCCTCAACTTGGGGGATTAGCTTTAGGCATGTGAGTGATAGGCCCCATCGTGGGACCTTCTACTGGATTAATGCCCAACTTTCGGCAAGTCGAGCTGAGAATTGCTTGCAAGCCCTAGGATTATCTTTGAATAACCATCTAACTTTACATGGTCTCGAAATCAGTAATTTATCTACCAAAAAAAACCTAACAAACAACAGTCAAAACACAAAAAAAACATGATTCATAGACCATTCAAGGAGTCTTCATTGCATGAGTCAATTTTGATTAATATTGATAGGCACTAAATAAGTACTTAAAAACACATATAACATAAGATTCACCAGGAATTTCATTATATAGGTGAAGCTAGACTGGTCTTAACTGCAAGAACTTCTTGAACCAATGGGCCGAAAGTTTCGGGTATCTCTCCGACCCGTTTTTGTAATCAATGTAGTTCAACCCAAACCGGACTGAATATCCGTAAGCCCATTCAAAGTTGTCCAATAATGACCAAGCGAAGTAGCCCTTTAGATTAACACCTTCCCTTCAATTTCAAAATAATGCAACATTTAGCATTCGATAGATGTCACTATTGCAGCTAAGATTATTTTGCTGAAATATCTCAAGGTAGAAAAAAGATACATTAATCTTGCGTGAATCTTAGTTAACGTGTTTTACAGTTTACTATCTCTAACAGACAAATAAAGTTCTCGCCTAATGGTTAAAATGGATATATAGAAACTTTATAAGGACGTGTTTTCAACTCATAGTGGACCAAAGAGAAAAAGGAAACAAAGTATAGTCTCATACGAATGTGTCATCACTCATCCCAAAATGCAATCAATACTAACTTTGTTATGATATAAATTCATTGGCCGGACCTCAATCATCAACTTGGGTTGAAAGAACCATCTCAACCGAAACCTCAGTTGATAATTTAGGTCTAGTCAATTGCTTTTACATCTTTATCATTGGCATATATTTCAAAATAGCTCACTTACTTGATCGCGAGATATAAGAAAGATAGATGATCGTGGTGATAATGCACTCTCATATTATCCATCAAAGCCTCCTTCAGAGACAATGTCTCATTGTTAAACTCATCAACACCTACACAAGTACACTCAAAACCTTGAAAATAGTTAGATAGACTAGGGGCATTGGCACATTCATTTTAAAGGACGAGAGTACTTACCATTTTCTGTTATATATATCAAGGGATTGTTGTATTTTCTCTTGATGTACATCAAAAGATCGAGAATTCCTCTAGGATAAACATGCAACCATTCCGAAGCAGCCTGCCCAAGAAGCTCAAATCAATTTCATAGAACTCACTAATGTACCTAGATTTCATGAAAGACTTGGGTTGGGGAGCTTTGTCGTCTTTATTAACTACTCCGTATTATCGACTAGCTTAGCTAACGGGATGATGCAAACCAAAAAAAGGGAATTTGTCGCGAGGCCCTTTGATAGAAGTCTCTGAAATACCTGTGGACCAATTAGAATTCCATTTCGCTCCACTGCAGAAAAATAATGTACATACAAAAATAACTCAATTTAGTAACGAACGAAAATCATCCAAGAATTGCCATGTCCACTTCGTTAAAAAAAAAAAAAAAAAAAAAACCATGCATGAATATGTATCTTCTTCCGAAAGCTACTTGTCTGATTAAAACTGAGGAGCTTGCCTGTCTCAGTGACAATAGAATCAGTGCCGTAACTGGGTCTTGCAGATTTTAGACTCGGATCATAGGCTGCATAATATGCAGTATAATAGTTTAAGCCTAGAAAATCAAATGAGCCGTTCAACATCCTGGACTGCTCCATGGAGAATGCTGGCAACCGTCCTTTTACAAGTGAGCGCATTGTGCGTGGATATTCCCCTGTCGTTAATGGATCCATGAACCTGTTTCAAGTTGTACTGTCTAGATCAGAAACTCATTTTTCAGCTTCTAACTGTCAAATTGTAACGTCTAGCGTGTAATTTGTATAGCAACACTAGCTTAGTACTTAAAAAGCTGAATGTATGCAGTGTCAAACCGTGCAAAAGAAACTTAAGAGAGACTGTTCTGAATGACAAATGAAAATTGTGTCGAATTTGCATCAACGGACAACTCTGATAAGCTAAAGACAGTTGCAATTTTCTCACCATCCTAACATGAAATCAAGCGCTCTTAAAGCTGCATTCTGATGTCGTGGTACTTCAGCCTGAGGAACAAACCAATGCGACAGCAGGGTGATACCGATTACACCCTTCTGAGACACCTACATTTGTTCAAAGGGAAGAGTTGATCACATATAAGGTTAGGTGTTTGTTTGGCACACCTTTGCTATAGTATACATGTTGGTCCATAGTATAGTATATAAATATAGGTATTGCAGAACAAAACCTGATATTTAGTCTTGTACAGGTTGGCTGCTGCAGCGTGAGCAAGAAGCTGATGGTGAGCAACCAAGTAAGGCTCAGTCGCAGAGTCTCCACCAGTACAGTTCAGCATCTGCCACCCAGAGCATCTCCCGGGTGCCAACAACCCGAGATCATACGCACCATAGCTGTAACTCCAGGGTTCATTCAGTGTAATCCAATGCTTTACCTTGTTCCCAAATTCCATGAAGCAAAGATTTGTATAGTCCCGAAAATCATCCCTATGATACAAAACAATTTTCATATGCTTCCAATTATACTATATATTGAGAAGTAGACCTCAAAACCTAGCATTCGGCTAACACGACTTACACTATGGATGAGTTAAGGAAACCACCGTATTCGTCCTCCAGTGCTTGTGGAAGATCCCAGTGGAAAAGAGTCACAAAGGGTTTTATACCTGCCATTACAACAATTGGGGACGTACTACAAATAGTAATATGATTCATATTGCCAGTACAAGTCCGAAAATGATTTTTGAAATGTTTAACATGGATCGTCATATGTAATCATCACAGTGTGAGAGCAATGACATATAAAGAATAGTTCCTCAGAGTAAATGAAAGCTTAGATACTTTACCATTTGCTAAAAGTTCATCAATCAAGCTGTGGTAGTACGCGACACCTTTCTTGTTCACGCCTTTCCTCAGTTTCCCATCTGGTGATCAGTAATAATTCACGGTAAGTCCAAATGAAGGAACATCTGATTTGGTGCATGGATTAAGATAAAAATGATGGTAAAGAACGTATCACATATAACATACATGGTAATAATCTCGACCATGAAATCGAAAACCTGTAAGCATCTAATCCCATATCCTTCATGAGTTTTACATCCTCCTACAAAACAAACAGTATACTTAGTAGTGGCCTTATTTGAGCACAGTATGGTAATTTAGTGATTTTCAAGTATTAACCTTATATCGATGGTACGAGTCATCTGCAACGTCTCCATTACTTCGATCTGCAATCTTATCTGCACAAGCAAAATTACATTCACATCAGGAAATGTCTCATAGGGATTTCTTTCTTTCTTTCTTTTCTCCTTTTTTATTTGGTAAGAAGAAAATAGAGAAGCTGGAGGGAGTTATAGACAGAGACCTGGATAATTATGAGTGAAATTGTCCCATATACTCGGGCCTCTGCCGTCTTCAAAAGCCGCACCTTCATACTGTTATATTGATAGCACCATCACCAACAGCAAAACAACAAAACCTTAACGATTTGATCAGCCAAGTAAACACTGTACTGAACAACAAGACATGTAAATTTAATGTTTTCTGAACTGTCTGAACTCGGCATTGTGATGTGAAATACCTCTTATCAGTTGTTACAATTTACAAGAGAAGCATTGTAGCTAATAATGCTTACCTGATAGGCTGATGAGGCTGTCCCAAACACAAAACCTGTCGGAAAACTGCTACGATTCAGGGAGCTAATCCCGTAATCAGACTGGCTGGGATCAATATCGATAACAGTACCAGTGATGCTAAGCGTGAACAAAGCTGAAACCAGTAGAATCACATGAACTCGAACCTCCATCACAACATTCATGACTGTTTATCAGAACTACTTCCAAGTAGAGCATTCATAACTTATGGTGTCTTATACAATTCAACTAACAGATCAGACCCACTGAAAACACATGATACCCACACGCTTTTCATCCTTAGAGTGTAAGAATGCACAATTCAGTTAATAATTAAAGTCCAGAAATTAGAGCATTAGATGACTCAGGTGTACTTATAGTATTTTTTGTCAACTTACTCAGGTATACTTATAGTATTGATTGTCTAATTAGTCGAAAGTTGCATTAGTCGTTAGTCGGAATTAAGTATTATGTTGCAACTTTCAGCAACTTTGATGATTATGTTTTGCCAACTGAACTTACTAAAAAGAGATTAGCCGTGTATTATAGAGTAAAACTTTTTAGGTTTTGTTTAATTTTGTTAGGGTAGTTACAGTCAACTGTAATATTCACCATTCATAATAGAGTGCTTTTCTGAACTGTAAAGATTAGCCTACTCAGTAGCTTAAACAAGGTAATAATCTCTCTAGACACCATTTCCTTCCACTTTTTTTTTAACCATTGGATCCAGTAAACTTCATCGGGATCACACAAAAATATCACATTATTAACACTAACTAAAAGATTACAATGATGAAGCATGCACTAATCAGCAATCAGTTATCAGCCACCAATTTAAAAGAACCAAAAACTCACATGAAAAACATTGAATTATATTATACTATGAAAATTTTTAGGATGGGTGTAGTGTACTGTTAAGTGTTGACTAACTATCACTAACTACAGACACAACTTGCATTAAAGCAATAATAATTATGATTTTACAGACTAATCTTCTTTCATGATCAGCCATCTTTACATCTTATGCATCATATGGAAGGTGCAATGCTTCACATTTTATGAATCTATATACTTTGAATGAAACAGAAACTTAAGACAAAGACAGGAAAACAGCAGGGATGATTCTGACTGATTCAGGAACCAAACAATGCTGAAACTGGCAGTTGCTTATATAAAGCAAGAAACAGGCAGTTACTTAATAAACACGAGAAACAACAACCATCCAAACAAGAATACAAGGGGAAAAAAAGTTCACTATGGCTTTTCTTAGATTTCCTAGGCAGAGTTTGGGGAAGAAACTACATCCATTTATAGAACGGTGACCAGCAAATGAATGGACAAGGAGATATCGGAACAAGGGCAATCGGCAACACGTAGCACATCTAAGTAGAAGAAAAGAAAATTATTATACCTGTATACTTGAGGCTGCGTATATCTGAACCTCCTAGACTCGTGCCTTTGGCAGGATCCTTAGTCGGTGCAAGTTCTAGGCCTAGGTACTTAAGAAGCTCTTTGATTAGGTAATATGAACTTGAAAATTGGAGATTTCATAGAGAAATGGTAGCTCTTTGAATTAAGTAAAGTCAACAAGCAAGCTTAGTAGCCAAAGAAAAAATGGAGATACAGGCACACAGTTGTACAGGTCACTAGTCTAAATGTCTGCAGAACATACAGGGCATCAGTTATTTACAGAGGAAATTCTTGAACCATTCAGCTGAATGCTTAGGGTATCGCTTCAGGCCATCTTTGTAATCTACATAGGTGATGCCAAAGCGGACTGTGTAACCATCAGCCCACTCAAAGTTGTCCAACAGTGACCAAGCAAAGTAGCCTCTCAAGTTTACGGCATTCCTGTTGATGTTAGTTAACTCGTCAGCTGAGCTTCCAAAATGAGCGAGAAACAAACTTAGACCTTACATTACTGGACTAACTTCCTCAAAGGAATACTGCTATATACTGATTATATACAAACATAACATTCATAATTCGTAGAATATAGACCAAGGCGAATAGAACTGAAACGAGAAGACATAGCTGCCACCAAAATGTGAAAAAGATACTGCAAAAAGATGAAGGGCCTTCAGAAGAAGCTGATTGGCTTGCCTTATAGCACGTAGAATGAAAACCAGATGGCTCTGGAAGTATTGTATCCTCATGGTGTCAGCCAAAGCTTCTGCAGTTGATAATGTGTCGTTGTTGTACTCATCGCAGCCTATAAAACAACGATGATAATTTGATCATCAGTCTAAAAAGACCATCGCTGAAACTTTCACAGTGCATCATGTTAAGTCACACAGGACGAATTACGATGAACAACAATACTGCTTAGGATGGTTCTCAACTGACCATTTTCTGAAATGTAGACAACTGGATTATTGTATTTTCTCTTTATATGGAGTAGAATATCATAAATTCCTCTTGGATAAACATAAAGCCAATCTGAAGCGGCCTGCAATACGTTAAGTAGGTTATGTTTTCTACCTAGCTTCTCAGCAAGAACTAGCAGACCAACTGACCCTAGAAAAAATGAAGAACAAGAAGAACTTCACCAGAATACCTTTGGACCTATGAGAATTCCATCCCGTTCAACTGTAGAAGAAGCAACAGCGCGATCACACAAGAGCAAATATGCAAATGTTGACTCTTCCACAAGAAACCATTGATTAAGCCTAACAATTGGCGTAGACTTTTGTTGAAGATGAGTCTTCCACAATACCATGTAAAACAAGACAGTTTGAATATATACAAGAACTTACTTGTGAAATTTGTGACGGCATCTGTGAAGTAGCTGAAATTTAGATCCTTCAACCTAGGGTCATATGCTGCATAGTAGCTAGTGTAATAATTTAAGCCTACGAAATCATATGACCCTTTTAGCATGATAGATTGTTCCCATGAGAACTGTGGTAAGCGACTCCCAACAAGAGTGCGCATAGTATATGGATAGTTACCATATGTTATTGGATCCATGTACCTGTCATCAAGGATGTAATACACGAAAGATTACAAAACAAATCATCTTCTGATCTCATGAAACAGATATTTTGCAGAAAAGTTCTATACTGACCAACCAAACACGAAGTCCACAGCTCGAAGAGCAGAGTCACTGTCCTGCTTTGTTTGAGAAAATGGGACAAACCAATTCGCGTTCAGAGCAATGCCAATAACACCTCTCTGACGTGCCTGTACATAACCCATGGTAGATGAACAGGTTCAGATTTTTAAGTTTACAGGCATCTGCGAAAATGCTTCAAACCTTATACCAGTCAAGTGTATTTACTGAAAGCATAACACAAGCAAAGAATCTTCCTAGAACCAAGGAAAACTGTATAAACCAGCTGAACCACACATAGCATATCAACTTTAGAAACTTACAAACTTTTGGATGAATTCGTTTATTTCAATGAAACATTTATGTGATGACACTTAGAGATAACGAGTTTGACTCTATTAGTGACATGAGGATTTCATGTCATCTATCCAAGTTTGTGAAAAAAAATTGGATATGTCCCACCCTATTCAGAGTATTGCTTAAAAAAAGATAGCAACAATTTCACCTGGAGAGCACATCAGCCACTAAATCATATCACATTACAGTACATCAAGGACATAGACATAAACCTGATATTTCAGCCTGTAAACTTGAACTGCTTCAGCATGAGCAAGAAGCTGGTAGTGAGCTACCAAGTAAGGCTGCGTGGCAAAATCAATTGTGCAGTTTGTAGGGTGTGACTCAGGACACTGGCTAGACGAGAGAACCCCAATCGGATTTACTTCTGTGCTATAGGTCCATGGCTCATTCAGTGTCATCCAATGCTTCACCTTATAACCGAACTCACTGAAGCAAAGGTCTGCATAGTCCCGAAAATCATCCCTGCATATCCAACCAAGCTGTTAGCAAACACATAATCATCCTCATAGATAGAGACACTCAACAAACTTTTTCCATTACAATGTTATAGTCTTACTTTGGAGATTCATAGTTCTAAACTCGAGAAAATGGCAATGATATACTTAGTAATATGATCTAGTCTAATCAAGTTACGCAAACCATACTTCTGCTACACACTAAAAGATCATTTCTTGCTAAGAGTAAGAGTAACAGCTGTGAAATCAAAGTTGTAAGTATTAGACTTACTTACACTATGAGAGGACTAAGAAAACCGCCGTATTCATCTTGTAAGTATTGAGGAAGATCCCAATGGAACAAAGTCACAAACGGTTGTATGCCTGTTACGATACAAGTTAACGCAAACGTACAATAAAGCAAAAGTAGACCAAGTATAAAAAGAAGGTCATAGGAGGAACAGAAACTTCACCATTTGCCAAGAGTTCATCAATAAGATTGTGGTAGTACATTAATCCTTTCTTGTTCACACCCTTGCTTATCTTCCCATCTGAAAATTTGGTTGTAAAAATAAAATCCATTTCGGAATTTTATAAAAGTATAATGTGCCACTTTATAAAGTAGAAACTATTTTTTTCTTCCCGAAAAAAAAAGAAAAAAAATGTTGAGAAAAACATACAAGGCAAAACTCTGGGCCATGAAATGGAGAATCTGTAAGCATCAAATCCCATTTCCTTCATGATCTTCACATCTTCCTACAAAAATGATAAATTAAAAAAAAAAAGTCATTATTTTGGATAGGGGCACAATTGCACACAGAATTTGGCATAGACACAACACACAACATACAAGATCATACAGACCCCTAATGAATAATGGTAAAACTCAAGGAAGCCTCAAATTCAATTACATTTGCACGAAACGATCAAAATGTTCAAAAATGAACCCAAAAACCAACAACAAATGAAACCCGATTCAAAGTTAAAACCACTAAAATAAAAAACAATCACGAAACCCTCAAAATTCGATAAAAAGTTTCAAACTTTCACCTCAAATTCAATCACAATTGCACAAAGAACTCAAGGAAACCCTCAAATTCGATTACACGACACTATCATAATGTCCAAGATGTCACGTGCAACACATTAGCCCCGACAACAAACAACAAATAAAACTCGATTCAAGTTCAAACTTAAAACCACCCAAACGAAAAACAAACACAATACTTGGAACTCAAAAACCGCCAAAATTCGATAACAAGTTTCACACTTTCACCTCAATTTCAATCACAATATTACACGACACGATCAAAATCACAAAATGTCACAAATAACCTAATAAAAAAACCCTTATTACACATCACATTGTTACAAAAATTACAATATTTTAACACTGAAAGCTAAGAAAATCAAACCTTATACCGATGATACGAATCTTCTGCCACGTCTCCATTCTTCCCATCCGCTATCCATCCTGCCAACGGTAAAGTAACGACATTTTTACTACAACTTCTTGATCAAGCTTCAATTTTGGCGGGTACCCAACATTATAATTTAAAATCTAAGACATATAAAGTAAAATTAAAAGGAGGCGTAAAGAAAACGCACCAGGAAATTTGTGGGTGTATGTGTCCCATATACTTGGCCCTTTCCCATCCCCACTAGCTTCTCCTTCATACTGCCCATTAATTCAATTGTAGTAAAAACAATACCCAGGTGATTAACATTGAGTAATACTCGGTTTTTCATTTGTTAAAGTTTGGTTTGAACTTTAAATGTACGAGAAGAATTCAAACTACTCGTAGACGTTAACGAAAGAAAAAAGATTGAGAAAGGGTGAGTGAGAATTGGACCCTCGACCTCTTACTTAAAAGCGGTAATTTGCACTAAAATAAGCTGAATTGCTACCCGTCTATAATATATGAGTTGGGAGCGGTGATTTTTTACATATAGAGTACTCGTGTCTCGTATAACTTACCCATTAGATATGTTTTTGTCTTTTGGTGTGTAACTCGAATAAATCGTTGACTCACTATTTCAAATTGACGATATTTTATCAAGACGGCACAAAAAAAAAAAGGTGCACTAGCTTTTTACTTCTATCGATCGATTGTACTCCGTACATGAATATCGACTAGTAATCATTATTTTTGAAACGAAAACGATTTTTGTAACGATTTTGTAACGATTTACCTGATAAGCAGAAGAGGCAGTCCCAAAAATGAAACCCGGTGGAAAATTTATGCGATTTAAGAAGCTAAAATCGTGATCATTACTAACATTTTGATTTTGATTGCTTATGTTGTTGGCAGAAATAATGAAGCTTGCAAAAATTAATTGGACTAAGAACAATATTATGATACGTTGTAATTGAAATTGGACCGTCATTTTCTTTTTGTTTTGCGTATACGCGAAAACCTTGGCCCATTTAAATACAGTTGAAGGGTCTGGTATCGTTATCGGCCCGATTTAAATATAGAGACCAAAATTTTAGCCATTTTTGCTCCGTCGTCTACCACTCTAATGGCAATACACACTCTTTATCACTAGCATATTTTGAGACTTAAGAGAGTAACGTATGCGATATGCATGATCTATATAGTACTCTTTATAGTATCGTCTCATAATACGGAGTATTTGTGTTACTAAACACATAAATAAATTAGAAATGCTAATATTAAACGGTCTCTTAAACGGTCTCATACAATGTGACCAATCACTATCTCTTAGAAGTAATTTGTTAATTTTCCAAAAACAACATAATCTTTAAAAGCAGTACAAACAGAAACTATGTACTAATTTCGAATTTATTTATGATACGCTTTACTTAGGTTACGTTTGATAAGACTGTATTTTTCTGATTTGATTTGATTTGATTGCTCCTGATCTAATCTGCTCATGATCTAATGTGATCTGATTTAAATGATACTTGACTGATCTAATCTGCATTTGTTGAAAATTTAATTGAATTTCAACGAATTAGTATAAAAAATGGACCAAGATTTTAATTTATTGATCGTTATTTGAGCAATTTTGATCTAATCTGATATGATATTAATGCCTGTGATCTGACCTGATCGAATGAATTTGAATGACTTTCAAGTTTCAACTGATTTGAAATACTACTTTTTTTTCAAGTTAATTTGAAATATGGGATGTAGCATGTACATATATTACCTAAAATAACGCGTATCCTAAACCAGTCCGGGTGTTATTTTCCATATGCAAATACTGTTACACCAAACATTTCTCGTAATGTTACACAAGTACTGTTACACAAAACATTTCTCTAAACAAACGTAATGTACGACCTAACTAAAAATTTCCCTACACTCAAAACCTACTTGAGCTGCCCTGCAAGGCTTGCCTTTTCTTCTCCTGCTAAGATGCCGAAACCCATTCTTATTAGACTTGTTCTTCCTGTCATCTACCATTGAATTTGAGCTCTCTTTCGTACGAATGTTATTACGCTTTCGCTTCTTCTTTCTGTTGGCTGCTAAAGTCGCAATACTTGCATCCTCATCACTAAGTAGTTCATCAGGGTTGACACTTTTGTTCTCACCCTCATCCTCCTCTTCTGATTTCGCGATTTCATAGCCTACATCTTCCCTCAGTCGTTTTTGAGGCCTTCTCCTCCTGTCCTGACTCGAAAACTTACCTTCCTCGCCTCGGCCAACTTGATCCTCCGGATCACTCGAAACAACCAACTTCCTTTCCTTATTACTAGCCTTTACTCTGCCCATAGCTCTAAACAGCAGCCTAGCTAACACAAATGAATTATGAAGCTTAAGCCTCAAGATTTGACATATGTTTATAACAAGTAAGAAGTAGGTAAGTTCAAAATTGGTTGGCAATTTTCGTATTGATGATAAAATTCAATTAGTATGTACACATTGCTAATTACGTATAAACCTTCCCCAAAAGAAGCAGATTAGAAGATTATATTATGTGATTACATCTTACCAGGCCAAGTCCGTTACTACTTACCAGTTGGTGTACTTAATAAACCACTGAGTAGTTGCTTGCAAGATCTGCATTCCTTATTTCCTTAGCGTAAGCTTTACTACTTTAAAGGATCTATTACGACTTAAACGTACGGATTGGGGTGTGTCACGGTATCAAATTTGTGTAAGACATATTTACTCGCCTAACTAAACGTCGACACTAACCTGCTTCATTTCATATCGATTCGTGTCTAGTAGTCGTGTCAGGTCGAAATTTGCTAACTAAGACGTGCTATTTTGTACTAGGTTGAACCACCAGAGAGCTTTAGCTGAAATTTGCCCTTTTCTCTTTAAACCAATATAATCATACATAGGAAAAAATTAACATGATCAACAACTCTACTAGACTACAAGTCTACTACTGGTTCAGATCAAAGATCAAAATAAACAACAGTAATAAAAAGCTTTGTGCCTTAAAATGACACGAATGTGCTGATATGAATAATCATATGAAACCGTCATCGTGTAAGAGCGATAAAAACGTTGAAAGTAGGCAGACAACATCACAGAAAGATAGAGATATATAGAGTTTAAAGGTCACCTACCTGCTCAAACCAAAAAATGTTAGACACCCATGATTTCTTCCTTGTTATCAGAAATAATACACCTTGATCTGAAAAAACAAAGAATTTAGAAGGTAATGGCAAAATCAGAAGATAAAACCATAAGAACTGATTAAAAAGCATATAATAATTTCTGAACAGAGGATTTTAATTTGGTGAAGAGTGTTGTGTAAGTTAAGCTATAAGGTCTAATATGAGGGGGCCTGCCAGCTTAAGGTTCAGATAAGCTATGTCAACCACCCTAATGAGTAAGTTTGTGTATGAGATCAATTTTAAGTGTGGAAAACAGAACAATATTCTTACCAAATATGAGATATGATCACAATTTACATGCTATTTTTCTAGTTCAAGTTTGATTTTGAAATGGGTGTGGTACGTAGCACAAAAAGTGGGATGAGATATTGCCAAAATGAGACGTTGTGTGAGCCTACGTACCCTTCTTTTTCCTACAAGGGTTCGCTATGTTTCGGGCCATCAAGGTAATTTAATTTTCCGTTCTTCTGATTTGAGAGACCATTTTATACTGTAACTTTGTAAAGTTTTATAGGTAAAATGATCTAATCAGATCACGTATTTCTTGTATTCCCACTCTATCGTTAAAGACTACTCCGTATTACAAAATTTGTTCAAAGAAAAAAATAACAAATATGATCATTCGATTTGGCCAATAAAATTCTTAACAGTTGGTACAGCTTTTTGTCATGATGAGATGCCTATGAATTTCACCTGCTGGATAAGACACTAATTTGAAGTATGCTTAGCATGTTTAAGACATACACTTACTGCCAAAACCCGCGTAATTTTGTCAAAGTTGAAGGAAAAACTACATGGGTATGCAACAACCAACTCAAATAATGGTGGGCAAACCACAAATATATGCATAGATTCTAAAGCAACATTTCGGATGTCATTGATAGCAAGACGTGACACGAAATGTCTAGTTAAAATCACCCATATCGAACTTCATGTAACCATGCATGTTTATAAGCCTTCGATTCATTGTAGCTCGAGGTGCTAAGCGTTTGATCAGTATTATACGACTAATACGAGTAGTTCATTTCTGATTTTACTCGTGTATAATCCGACTTGGAATCAAAGTATAATGTGAATTAACAACATAGACGAGTCTTGAACGGAAATCATATGATGTACGATTTCCGATGACCAATTTCACATTTTCACCCTTGTCAAGATTCCGTCAGAGTTGAAGAACATGAAATACTGAAGACAGAAAAATCAAAATGAGGAAGAAAGAAAAAAAAGAGAAAGCGTCGCCTGAGAGATTCGAACTCTCGCGGGGAAACCCCATGTACTTAGCAGGCACACGCCTTAACCACTCGGCCAAAGCGACAAGTTGTTGACCATTTCCTTTGTTTTAACTATTTCTAACCTTGTGACGTATGACATTTTCTTATGGGGTATCCATATAAAAAAAACTGATCATACCCATAAAAATGAGGCTTAGCACTAGTCCTAAAAGCCCATAAGTAATGCCACAAATGTTACATTTATAATTCTATCATCTTTGTCATCTCTTCGCTCGTTGGTTAGTACTTGTTTACCTCAACGTTTTTTCCTTGTTGGGTCAGGTAAATGAGTTAATACACGCGTTTGCATTGTCAAATTGAAGAGCCTTCATATTTCAACCAATCATTTAGAAGATCATCTCATGTTTCACCTAGCTATGCATGTAGAAGATCATATCCAAGATTTCCGAAATCGTAAATGAACATATTTATCAATTATACTCTGTAGTAGAAATTTGAGATTAAGGAGAGTTTCATATATGGACCATACAATGACTAATTACTTAATTATAATTAGTTTATGTTTTGGGGGGGCTTGTCCACTTTGTATGACACGGCATAAAGCTAAGCAACAACCATGTTATGCACGAAAAATCCAAAGGCACAGAGAAAAGTTAGACTTTGTATAAGATTTTATGTTTAAAACTCTAAAAGTGACATGCTTTTCCCCTCTTTGGCAAATGCCATACATGAGAGAAGTGTCATTCCCAAGGAATCTCAGTTGAAAGATTGTAGAAGAAGAGACCCATCTAATTTTGGTGGTACGTGAAAAGGTTCAAGCTAAGTCTACACTCTACAAAAAGAAGAATGAAGAAGAAAAAGGGTTCAAAGAGACAGTCAAAAAGTCACATTTCCTTATTACATGGGATTTTCGGAGTGAGGACTAGAGTAGTAAAGACTAGATAAATATAGAGAAGAGCCAATTTGCTACAAAGTGGCATTATTACATGTGCCCTTAATCTTTTCACCCCAAGTTTAGACTTATACTCATTCTAATTAAGCTAGTCTTGTTTTTTGTGATCTTACGAGATGATACACATACATTAGTGAATATGTATGGACTCGTTTCTCACATGCAGCATAGTACATGTAACAAGTTGGCATCGAAAATGTATATCATCACTACCGTGTAAACCTTGTAAGGAGTTTTGCCATATAATTGATAACGAATATGAGATTTATAGATGTTTGTTGCAGTACAATAAATTTGCATGTAACGGTTGCCCCAAATAATTCACCATTTTCTATAGAAATTAAAAAAAAAATATATATCTTTGGGTATCTTTGTTGTCAACTTCAACTACAAGTTTAGTATAGACTACTCATTCTAGTCTTGTTCTTACTCATTTTTTCAGGCTTTGAAGAAAAGGTATAATGATAGTATTTGCCTATCAATTAAATGAAATCCCAAGTGTTACTTTGACCAGCTTTCAACATGCAAACCATAAACTAGCCCTTTTAGAGTTTGAATGAATATGTGTTGTTGTCGAATTTGTAAGTGGTAGAAGTGATCCAAGTCCCTGGTTTTCTGGTTTTGTTGGTCCACTTTGCTTCCCCTAATCTTTTGCATTTTGACCCTTCGTTCTAAGACTTGATAGCACGAATGTATAAAATCCGCGTAAACCTAGCTTCTTTAATACGAGTACAAAAGTAAATTAATTAATGTAAACTTAGCTTCTTAAACTTGTAGTAAGACTTCATTATTGGTGACCGATGACCGTTATATCGACCACATATCGCCACATGGTCATTGGAACGATATTTTCAGAAGTTTTCTTTGCATTTCGATCACCTTAAATTCAAAACTTTTCTCTACATGTTCGACGACGAGAATGTGGGTTGATGCATGACAGCATGAGTTTATTTTAGGTTGAAATTATTTATACGGGCGTAAAATGGTTGGATTTAACAAATTAAGCTCAACCTAAAAGTTGTACTAACTTACAAACAATGAGTGATTTGACGCAACATTTAAAATTTGGGTTATTATGATAAAATAACGTGAATTATTGGATTTAACAGTCATGGACTAAGACGTCGGTACTTAGTTTAGCAAACAAGTAGGTATTTTACCAAGAAAGGGTGAATAAGGCCTATTTGTCCCAAGTCTCACATGCAACCCACAACAACTTAGCATCCAATTTGCAAAGTCTCGTTTGCATGCCCTTACGAATTAAAAGTGAGACGTTTCTTCTAACTTAATAATACTTTTTAGTTAAATTAAATGTAGTGGTAATTAATTTCGTTCTTTGTTGAACTTAGGAGATATTACATACAGATTCATATACCTATTTGACGCACGTGATTCAAATAAGTTCTTGAGATGTTTATTAATATAAGTTCGATAATAATGTGAATATGATAATACCGAAATTTGTGTCACAAAATTAAATAGGACAAAAACCATTCCCCCATTGAAAAACAATACCTTTGTGAAGGGAAAAGGAGCCCTTTGGACTCGGAAAAGATGGGAGACCTCTTGAAATTGGTCCAAATGGATTCATGGAAGTATCATTGGTTGTGTTCCAAATTGGTTGCACATGGCTTAGATAATGAATTTCCTTTTATTTATTGTTCTAATTAATCAACTTTTAAGGTCCCATCAACTTGCCCTTTACATTTGATTTTGTAGGTCGTCTCTCAACTTGATGACCATAAATTAGTGGCACCTTCACATACATATGGATGACCTTAGGCTTTAATCCATTAATTAACGTGGGAGATTTTGGCTTGGATTAGGAATGGATATCCTATAATCATGAATCATGAGTCACTAGGAGTCAAGAATTTGAATGAAATGCATTATATTTACGTCTTTACGAACTAAATTATCATAAAGATCGAACCACATAATCATGAAATAATAGTTTAAATGTATATATACATTTGTAATGCTTACCGTTATAGATATAACACGTAAAATTTAACTTCATATATACTGGTAAAAAACTTGAATAATGTTACTCCCTCCATTTCAATAAGGTACGGTTCTTTGAGATTGGTTTGAATTTGTGAAAGAACTTCAAACTAAATGTAAAGAATCTCGTGAAATGGAGGGGGTGTAATTATATATGATCACTAGTAGAGTAACATTTCACTTTGACAAATGGACCACTACATATGGCATCATTTTTTCATGATCCGCTCCTCATGAAATTAAAACGCATCATAACAGCTATCATTTGCTTGATATCTTCTACTTAGATACATCGATCTTAATAGTACTATGTTCACACTAGTAACTATGATTAATTAGTGATTACTATGATTATATGATGGTCACAAATCTAATTCATGCATATAAAGATGATATGAATATGATTGATGATCATGATGGGATCATATGATCAAAATTATCATTGGAAATGATTGCACGTAGTTGATCCCATACTTTAGTTTGATGATGAGTAATAATCATATGATTAGTGATGAAGATCAATCTATCATAATATATCCTGATTTTATAAAATACCAACTTTTTGATCATCCGGCCAAATTAAAGGCGTGCATGCATGCTCATAATACACAACATATTGAGTGAATTATTGATGTATTCATTTCTTCGTACGATTTTATTATTAGCTCGCAACATTTTGATATCATTGCTTTCAGAAGAAACTCCATGCATGAGAAGGATAAAGGTCGGATGATTATAATTTAAAAAGACGCGACATAGTATATATGAACGTCATATTTCGCAATATACATTATGTTAAAGGTCTAATGTATGTATAATCAAACGTCGTCTTATCGTCGTCAATTTACATTACTAAAAGCAACAAGTTCATAATAATTGCCTAAAGTGAAACAAATTAAACTAAGCAAAGCTTACTTTTAAGTTTGAAGAATGCACACGTCGAGTATTATATTCATCACAACATAAACCCTTTCCATTATATAAGCAAGGTCGATATCACACAATTTATCATAAACTCACAACTCATACACACACTCACTCTCCCTATAATCACTTACGTCAAAGATCACAAACCTTACTATATAGTATATACCCTTAATATATAGGTACTATATACATACCCTTGCTATATAGGTACTATCCTACGTGATACAGATAGTCCTACACTACAAATATCCTAGTATCGTCACATATACGCTATCAAAAGACAAATTTAATCCACATACAATATTTTGGGATGAATAACATTAGTACAAATGTGGCAAACAGTCCTTCACCGAGGAGCAAAAGAAAGCAGCAACAAGAGCAACAACAATCAGAAACACCCCCAAGCACCGTAAGATACTTGGGGGTTCGTAGGAGGCCATGGGGCCGGTATGCGGCCGAGATAAGGGATCCTACCACCAAGGAGCGTCATTGGCTCGGCACATTTGACACGGCCGAGGAAGCAGCCCTAGCCTATGACCGGGCCGCACGATCAATGCGTGGCCCGGCACGGGCTAGGACTAACTTTGTGTACACTGACTCTCCACCTGGCTCCACAGTGACCTCAATACTCTCCCCTGATGACCAGTCTCAACTTAACCAGCTCTTCTTTAGTACTACTAATGGGCCTACTAGCGGGCCCAACTCACTCTCGGCCCAAACCCAAGCCATTTCGACAAATCAAGCCGACTTGTGGGCCTGTTGGAGCAATAATTATCCTCAGCCCAATAATAACCCACATATTCAGCCCATTAAGAACAATGACGAAGTGGAGCTCCCACCTTTACCCGAGGATATTACATCGAGTTACAATATGGGTATCGGTATGGATATGGATATGGGTGAATGGATCGGAAATGACCCGAACATTTTCGGGTTATCCAGTCATATTGGATCTATCGGATTTGATAACCTTTTGGGGCCCGAAACAAGTGGTTGTGGTAGTGGGTCATACCCGGGGTTTGACCCAAATGACAATCAGTATAACTCAGTGGTTTCGGATCCGATTCTCGGAGGGTTTGAAATGGGTTCCTCTTCTGCTTACTACTACTGATTCTTTTTTAAAATTGATTTTTGGGGGTGTAAATTTCTAGCATTTCTTTCGATTTCGTACGTACTACTAAAGGCTTGTTCATTTGAGATTAAATCTTGTTTTCCAAATCTTTTTTTTTGCTTCTAGTTCTCTTAAGCTTAAATCATGATTATATATGTTTGTCGAACAACCAAAATCGAATCATGTTATTACTTTCTTTTTATATATCACCGAGTTAAAGAGCAGCCTTTCAAGAAGAGTAGCTCTGATCCTAAACATTAGAGAGCTCGGTCTACCGTCATACACAGTCCTTACTCGTCTTTAAGCAAACACTAAAGCGAATATCATAATTCAAAATAGATTTATCATACGACAATTTAAAAAAAAAAACAATATGAATATTCTTAGGAGTTAGGACTAATATGAAAAATGGACATAATCATACTTAAATCGAAATCTCCAAACATCTTTCAAAATAATCCTTACAAACGCGAAAATGGCGCCAAGTCGTAGGAACAAAAAATGCTAATTTGTGGGCCCTACTTCTATGTTAACTACACACGTGGACTTCATTACCTTAAATTTTGCTAACAACCTGTTTGTGTGTTCGTTGGCCCCTGTTTTTTCTTATATCAATATACGCAATCTCATATAATCAAATTTCACTGATCATAAGCTTTCTCTTATTCAAAATCCGCATTCAAGAGATCGAAATGGCTTTTAGGGCACCTGTAAATTCCCTTTTCCCTTGCGTAATTTCGATTTCTAGAAAAAAAGTTTTGACCGTAATCGTTGCATACAATTATACATGTCTGATTGTTATTAATATACCAAAATTTGTCACCCTTTTGAGCATAGTGTGTTACTTGAAAAATCGGTATAATTTTTGGTATATTGATAAGCTTGGCACAACTTTGTGTTCGAGAGTAGTATAAATTTTCAAATTTTTGATGTCATTATATGAAATGGTTTATATAGGGCCAATGGAAATCAATGATACAGCAAAGTAGATCGTTCTCAACAACAAGTGGTCCGTCCGAATTACGCAAGTCATTTTGGTAAATTACTTTACTTTTCTCACTATTGTCACATATTTTAAGACAAACACCAAAAAATTGCCACCACCTAATATAACTTGTCATTGTAATACGTTACTTCTAATATAATTGACGTTTTTCCATGGCGATTGTCAGTTCCCGTCAATTATCATTGTGTGTATAACGAATGATGATAATAAGCGCAGGGGGACAGCGGCCGCGGCACCAATATGGATGGTGGGAGGAATGGTGATGATAGCAGGGAGCATAGCAATACACACAGCAAAACAACAACTATTACATAACCCAAATGTTCACTTCAACAAAAGGAGAAGAGAAACTATCCCTGAGGTAGAAGAACCCACACGAGCCGTTAAATCCGGTGGTAAATTGGTTGACAAGTCTTTCTTAAGAAAAGTTGCTCATATTCAAGATGACACCAATAGAACCATCCCTAACACTGTACAAGGAAATATTTACACCAGGTACGGAGAATATGTCACGTCATCAATGATATAGTATGATTAGGATGCGATATTTTTATTTACAGATACCTGACTACTAATTTTCTTTCGACTATCGTTGTAGATCTAGAGAAGCCGAGACCTTGGAATCGATTAAGAGCTGATCTTGACGCTGCTGCTACACAAGTTTTATCGATCAATAAGTCTAGAAGACTTCTCCAAAATTTGCAATTTGCAATAGCTTCTTGTATATTGTTTTTTTTTTCTCACTAGCAAGTACTAGAATACGTGATAATGGGTGGATATAGACTATGTGAAGGAGTCTGTCATGTCATAGTCCCCATACCTATATGTTCTTACTCAACTCATTTCGCGTAATTTGAGGTGGATGGATATCAATGGTAACGCGCAATTGTAAGAGTTTCACTTATTCCAGTCCCGGTGTTTCATGAGTTGCAACTCGTACCTAGTCCATCACACCGGTGAAATTCTGTCATAAGACACGGCAAGATTTTAGCCATATAGTGACATATTTCCTCCACTCAACATGACGAAAAACGAGAAACACTCGATAGTCATACATTCATACTAATCAAGTCTAAGATACATTGATACCCACACAGTCTTCCGAAAAAGGAACCAAAGAATCAAACAGTATTTACCGGAGAAGCTAGTCTTCCAAATTAGGTAAAGAATCACAAAAAGACAAGAACGAAAAAAGGGTAAAAAGGTGCAATTTTTACCCCACCCACATTCCCAAAGACAGTGAAAAAAAAAAGAGGGTAACAAAAATTGAAAGTAGAGGAGTTGGACCACAAAAGCAGAGCCGTCAGCAGGAAACAGGTTGGCTGTATTTTGCAGCAAATGAAAGTTCCGGCCAAATTACTCATTTGTTTGGTACCCACATTCTTCACCTCTTCTCTTTCTCCCTGATTATCTATATCTACCTTAGATGTGAAAAAACTGCTCCACCAGGCTTTTTTCGTCTGCTTTCGAGTTATGGCCATAACTCGGCCTCGAATGTGGTACGATTCAGTGGCGCTATCGCATTTTTTATCTGAGATAACCACGGCCATTGGTTTCACATTGCAGCAAACTGTTGTGGAACTGTGAGTGTGGACACCCCTAGGTTCGCTTGCCCATCGGGTAAGAACTTCGTCGGAATTTCAAGGCATCACAAGCGAAATTTGACACATTTTGTTCATAAGAATTCACATCACAATTACAGATATCAAAGTTTTACAACGAGGCGGATTACATGTTTCTTTCTGAAACCATGACATAAAATCCTACCATTTCGAATGTGTGTTACGTTGTACATTAAACTCAAATTAAGGATCTTGTTTCGACAATATAGTACTGTACATAAGGCTTTACTCGAGACTTCAGAAAGCAGCAGTACAGAATGACAATTAAAATGAGTAGTAATCGCGAAACACTTCAGAAGAGCAATAATCTACTGTGATGTAAATATCAGGGAGTAGTCTATCTTCACTGTCCCAAGATTATCCGATTTCTCAAAAGAGAAAGCCAAAAAGAAGCAAGACGATATATGTCAGGAAATCGCAATTAGAATCAGTACGATTGCAGAAGTGAAAAAAAAAGTTTGCAGCTCACTGAATGATAAATTGCAGCTGCTAAATTGTCAATGATCATATCCATAGTCAAAAATTACAACCAGTATGATTTGATGAAGACAAGGAACAGTAAATAAGGTAATTTGAAATGTAAATGGGTAACTAAGAAGAGCAGAAAAATGTTAGACAAAATGATGAAAGAATGCAAAAGCCTGAAGGATTCCGGCACACCTTACCAGATGACTGACTCTTCAAATCGATACATACCTAGCGATCCCAAAAGAGGCTCAACTAACTGCATCCCGGGTTCTGTAACTAGCACTCAACTCCAACTTCAGCTGCTCGACGAGGCTTGTTTTTCCTCCTGCTACCAATATGTCGAAATCCATTGGGCTTGGGGGAGACATCAGCAACTAATGCAGCTCCCACACCATTTTCTTCCTTTACTGGAATTTGCTTCTCCTTTGTTGGAGAGTTCCTTTTTCGCTTTTTCACACTATCTATGGCGTTTGAGATGCCTGAATCCTTGTTCTCGCTATCTTCGTCTTCCATTTTGCTTATCTCTTCGTCATCAACCTCATCCTTCAACGGCTTTTGAGGCCTTCCCCTCCTCTTCTGAGCAGGAATTCTCTCCTCCTCGCCACTACCTGGATCCTCGTGGCTGGTAACTGTCAGCTTCTTGCCCTTTCCCCTACCTCTGCCCATAACTCTCAGTATACCACAAAAAAAGAGTCACACTACCAAAAATGAGCTACCTGCACACGAAAAAAGCGGGGAAAAACAGATATCAATCATAACACACAGAAACCCCACAAGAGCAACTGAGCAAAAGATCATAAGAAAAGGGTTTAAGCTACATGAATACCAATCTTAACACCGCGAAAAACCTCACTAAGAGCAAGGGTATAAGAAAAGAGGTTTAAGCAATATGAATATCAATCTTAAAACACGAAAACCCCACTAAGCGCAACTGCGCAAGATAACATATGAAAGGGGGTTTTAGGCTTTAAGCCATACAGTATGAATATCAATTTGATCTAGCTCATACAGAAACCTAGACATATATTGAGACATGGAAACATCAGACAAACACTAGACAAGCTCTCAAACGTCAATATTAGCTAAAACATGTCTGATTTACGGCATTTTCGATTACAAAGTGGATACCAACACAAGACCCCCATTCAACAACAACCAACTTCAACTTCATCATCTTTTCATTTTGATTTGATTCATAAAATGCATATATATATTCCAACAATTAACAGAGAGATTATCATAGTTTCAAGATGTTAGCTTTAATTTCAAACTTCATCTATAAGACACCATCCCAAATGCTAAACACACCAAAATCAATGCTACTTTCATCCCAAATTTTACAAACTTCAGAAAAATTAATCAAACTCCCACATGCACAAGGTATACTCATAAGATAATGTAAAATTTCTAACCCATCATTCAAATTTAACATCCCCTTTTAATAGATCACTCAAAACAAACACTTCTCCAATCTCAAATCACAGTCTTGAACTCACTCAATTCTTTAGCTTCAATTACAAGATAAGGCAAAGATTGACACTAGTAATTAAGTAGCAATACAATTTGATCAATATTATCATGAACATCAAAAACAAAGTTATCAATAACAATTAATTAATAATATCAATATAAACAAATTAAACCTTATAAAAACATACATAAACCCCAATAAATAAATAAACATAATAACAAAAGAGTGACAATATCAATATGAACACATTGTTGGACAGATCCATGATAAAAATCCAATCAAATTCATAATAAGATTAAAAAACATAAATTAAAGTAATCAAATACAAAAGAAGCAGAGCAAAAAACTTACCTTAAACTGAGTTCATCAAATTTTTTCACCTTAATAAATAAATTAGCACAAAATAATCAATACCCAGTTCATATTTTTGTAGAAAGATGAGTTCTTTACACAAAAATTTCCCAAAAAAAAACAAAAAAAAAGTTGCAATATGAATAGTAAGAGGAAAAACCCAGATCAGGAAAAATATAAAGGAAGCAAAGAATAAGAAGATTGATGATGAAGATACGTCACTTGAAAAAGGGTAATGTTAAGATTCTAATAAGAAGAAGAAATTAAAAAAAAAAAAGACTGATATTTTATGTGAAAATGATGCAATGAAAAAAAAAAAAGATGAATGAAGCAGAAATGAAATGAGGACTTTTAAGAGAGAAGCGTGAAGAGGAAGGAGGATATATCTCTCTGCTTTGGTGTAGAAAATGTGGACTGTAATGTATTTCTTGGGAGGGTGATGGTGGGTTATTTAATTATTATAATTTATTTATTTTTATTAGGATTATATTTGTATTTATATTATTTTATTGTAAATTACAATATTTTATATTATTAGTTTTTACTACTGGACTGAAGTAAACAACTCTTTCTGAGCTGTGATCTGAAGTCTGAAAACTGTTAAACAAACTGTGTTGGTCTGATATATATACTTGACTTCTGAAACAAGCTTGGAACAAGGAGTTTTTACTGTGTTGGTGAAATTTTGTGCTTTATTGTGTTTTGGACTGAGTGGTAAAACTTTGGTACTTTTTTGACATAATAATATTCTGCCCTTTTAGGATGTGTGACCCATTTTTGGGCGGTGGGATATGCAACCCAAGGTGGATATAAGTGTGTGGTTAAAGCCTACTTAAAGGTTTAGTTTATGCTAATAATATCATTTGGTTCAAATGATATGGTTACTCGTACTAATGCTTGATCGAGGTTCAGAACTTATACTATACGTCATGTTCATATTCATATATCTCGGGATTTGGTTGGTCTTCTACGATGGCAGTAATAAGGCATGATTCATTTGTAACACTACGGAATATGGAAAGTGGTTGATGGAGTTGGTTTGTCCAACGTCGGTAAAATAAGACTCATATGATCAATTTATAATAGATTCTACCATCATACTACCAACTATGCCTTCACATATTAGAGCCCAAGTGACGATATACGAGTTCAAATTTAGAGTTTATAGTATCAAGTCGTAACTTATAGAACTAAGACTAGCTTGTAACGCCAAATTACGATAACCAAATCTTACCTTCATTCAAAACGAAGACAAATCTTTAATGTTTGACATAAAAAAATTCACCTAGAAAAGTTTAGATCAAATATAGATTCAATTAATTAAACAAAATGTCAAGTTTGTGCATGGTAAATTGGTAATTACAGTTGAACGTAAACAGATAAAAGGGGGGGAAGGGGGACACATCGGAAATGTGACAAGCTACTAGTAGAGTATGTTTATTAAAATGATTGTGAAAGAGTCATGGAAGTTATCAATTTAATTTAGTTTACAAATAAAGATAAAGGTCCCAAGAAACATTGACTAATCCCCAAAATTACATGGACAATCAAACTACATGATTGTCAGAAATTTTAGAAGTTCAACAGAACTTAGCGAGAGAATTTCGGAGAGATGAGAAATAGCCTACTTAACTTAATTTATTGACATGCAGCATAGTTAGAAGAGAGAAAGTACATTAAAAATGAACTAGTACACCAAAGGTTGGAATGCTTTTAGACCCACAAATGAAATGAGAAATGGTTTCAAGTCTTCTAATTATATGCGTGAATTGTGGTTAGTTCAACCGATGTTTCAAGTATGGCTGTCTATTGGTTGATAACGAGTACGAGTGTTAGGATTCTGATAAAAAATAAGGCATAGAATTTTTCGAGATACTTATAAATCAGAGTTTGAATTTCATCCATACGAGTATACGTTTCATTGATAGTACAGTTTGGATAGTTTTGAGGAAAATAAATTCTTGAACAAAAAGTTGGTGTAATTACCACCTAATGAAATGCTTTTTGGGCTAGCTAAACCACTAAGCAAGCCAAGCTTTGTGTAATAAAAACATGAGTTAAACCACTCATTAAGCAATATAACACCCACAGATTTACTAAAGAAACTTCTTTACAAGCAATATATATAGGGCCCATTGTTTATTTGGTTGGTGTAAATGCAATCTCTAGCAATTAAAATAATCACACCATCCACACAACTTGAAGCTTCAAATTTGAACATGGAAACATAGGGAGTTCCATCAATCAAGGCTTGATTGCTTGGGCCTCAACAAAAGTTTCATATTCCCAAGCCCCAATTCTCTAAATGTCACGGCCCGTCTTGGGGGAAAGACGGACCGTGACACAAATAATGTAGAACGAGTGGACACCGGCGTCAAGTGAGGCTTGATGGGCTATAGGGAATTAGCAGGGTTGGGCTAAAATATAACGGGATTTTGGGCTGAAAATTTTAGAGACAATCCAATGTGTAAGTGCAAAATTGGTCATTGTCTATGGATGCTGTAGAGCAGAAAATGGAAGTTCTGCTGTGGCAGGTGTTCTGACCTCAGAGTTGTGACCCTGCTGGTGCACAGTTCAGCTGGCTTAGTAGCAAGCTAGCTGTGTTATGTGTCGTTTCGAGGTCGAAAATTGGAGGAAATAGGACAGCAGGAGGTAGCATGCTTCTTCATTGGAATGAACCAACCTTCATCCATGCTCCAACTGGTCATTTTCTGCGTACAACAGAATCAAAACGAAATGAGTACAACCAGAAAACATACGGAGTATTTATGCTACTACCCTGTAGCATGTTTTTTTTCTTTGTTGATTAAATGGCTGCATTTTGAAATCTTTGACAGACAACCATGGATGAAAATCATTCAAACTCGACAACAACATCGGTGTTTTGGATTTTGAAACCACACAATCATTTATCAAGCTAAATTGGCTACAACAACGAGAAACAAATGCTCCTACAGAAGTATTCCATTAGCTTTACCTGATCCAAGATTTAAATTAGTATCAGAGACATGTTGAAACTGCAGAGGTTCATTTCTTCTGTCAACCTGGCTGTAACCAGGCTTTTTCATAACACTTTTACCCTTCATGATGTTCCGAACATTCTGAACATCATGCCACGCCTTTCCACCTGCGTATATGTTTGACAATGACACAAATGTGGCAGGTTTCTGAAGATTATATCTAGGGAGATTTCTGGCTATATGTTCTGCAAGATCTCTTCTTCCATGGATTATGCACCCATTGAAGAAAGAGCCGAGAATTGATTCTGTAGGCGCGATAGGCATCCCTTTCACCATCTCGTAAGCTTCCTCGACCTTCCCAGCACGGCATAAAAGGTCAACAACACAAGCATAGTGCTCCTTATTGGCCTCAACTTTATACTTTTCTGTTATGGACCGAAATATTTCCATACCCTTTTCGACAAATCCACCATGGCTGCAAGCAGAAAGAGCACAGACTAACGTCAGTTCATTTGGCCGGAAACCTTGTTCATTCATTTCTTCAAACAATTGAAGAGAATCACTAACAAGGCCATGCCTCCAAAGGCATCCAATTATAACATTCCACAGTGCAACATTCCGCACATTTGTAGCTTCAAAGACATTTCTAGCTGATTTAACACACCCACATTTCGAGTACATGTCAATAAGAGCATTTGCAACATAGACATTGAGCTCAAGGGCTAGTCTGGATATCAAGCCATGAACTTCTCTGCCTCTTTTAATCGAACCCATGATTCCACAGACCGGAAGCAGCCCTGTCAAAGTTACATGATTCGGTTTGATTCCAGCAACCAACATGTCCCGAAACAGGTTAAGAGCCTCAGCAGGCTGACTGCTGCGACCAAAACCAGATATCAGTGCATTCCAAGTAACCAAGTCAGTGCACAACCCTCCTCCACTCATTTGAGAGAAAAGCTCCATAGCACCTACTCGATCTCCACTCTGAGCATAACCCGCAATCAATGCATTCCACGTAAAATCATTCGGCTTTACACCATCCAGCTTCATACTCTCAAACAACCCTCTTGCTTCACTAAGCTCCCCAGCATTACAATACCCGGAAATCATAGACGTCCAAGACGCAACATCTCTTACCGACATCCTATCAAAAACCCGCCTACCATACACTATATCCCCACACTTACAATACATATCAATCAAAGCATTACAAACCAACACCTCACTTTCACACCCCATCACACTCACCATACCATGAACTTCCTTACCCTTACTCAAATCCAACAGTCCAACACACGCTTTCAAAACAACCGAAAACGTGTACTTATTAGGTAAAGTTCCCACCTTTTTAATCAAAGAAAAATACCCAATTGCCTTCTCACAATACCCATGAAATGCCATGACTGAAATCATCCAATTGAATGCAAAAACATTTGGCCTTGGCATTTCATCAAACACTTGGCGGGCATACTTGATATCGCCGCAACTCGCGTAAACACCCAATATCTTTGCATTCATTGACATTTGGGTTTGATCAACACCATTACTAATCATCATACCATGAATTTGTTTCCCCAAATTTAATTTTTTTGATTTTGTGCATTTTTGTAGCATTACACTCAACTCATCATATGATAACTTGTACTTCACAAGTAAAGCTGATAACTTCATGTTTACTCAACCCCAGAAAACATTGTATTGAGATTTTCAGCTGATAAATGTAAAGTTTTCTTCTTTTTATTTTTTTTTAATTTTGGCGCCGAAATTGGCAGAAAAGGGGGAAAAATAAAGCGTCGCCTGAGAGATTCGAACTCTCGCGGGGAAACCCCATGTACTTAGCAGGCACACGCCTTAACCACTCGGCCAAAGCGACTTTGTTGATTACTAACTTAATAAATATTATAAGTACTATGCATTTATTTGTAAATACCAAAAAAAGTAAAGAGAATGTGTATCTTATGTTTGAAGTTAAGGAAATTCTCTAGGAAATGTAAGGTATTTTGGTGATATAATAATATTTTGGGGGGGGGGGGGGTAGCTTGGTGGTTTCATGTTTTGTCAAGAGCAATTCTCGAGTTTCATTAATGTTTAGGGAAATTGTCTGGAAGATTTAGGGTTATGTTTTGATTTATACTTGTCTACGCTATTTTTATCATACTTATGTACTGAATGGCAATTAAGTTTTGTCTTATGGTTTCATATGCTAATAATATGTAAGCTAAAAGACTATAACTGAATAAAGACAAAGTAACATATCATGAGGTATACCGTATACGTATACGGTATATCATAAAAAAGTTGATAGCGCGTAATTAACTATTTTGCCTCTCGCTTACGTGAGAGACCAGACAAGCTCAAACTCAAGTAAACAAAACGAATATACGAAAACTTCTCTGATATGCTATGCATAAAAATTAACTCTGTTCACACAAAATTTAATACTACAGATGCGTGTAAGTTACTGTATTGTCTTTGCAACGTAATAAGTTCATATAACATTAAAAACTCAATTGTATTTATAAGAGAAAAAAGGCACAAAAGAATATTCGAGAAATCTACGGATAAAACAGGAACTAAACTATCACAATAATGCATATCTAAAAGCACTTTGAAGGAAATCAATGTATGGAAATTTAAAAGGTAGTGTTTCCTACCTCATGCTCACAAACCGCGCAAAATTTATGCTAATATCGAAAAAATAAATTGTGTTTAAAGCTTTTAGATACGTAGGACTGTAGGAGTTATTATATGTAATCTATACTATAATGACATCATCCTATATGACATCATCTAGTATTGTGACATTACTAACATAATTACACAAATGAAAAATCTCGACACCGCGTTTTGTAATGCATTTACTACAAATTAAATTGAACTTAATGAATTCCCACAGTCAAAGAAATCGATTACAATTTAAAAAAAAAAAACTTTGTAAAACCTTTTTCTTCATTAATTGTTTCTCTTCTGGCATGATTAACACGGGGCATACAACAAATCAAACGAATGTAAACCTGACCGGCAACGATCCGAAATGGAAATACAAGTCCAAGCTTTACATAATCTCAATGTTAACTCAACTAATAAAGAATTAAAAATCACTAATATATATCCATTGATTAATTTTCTTCATTTTTCCAGCGAATTTATAATTTTGTAAAAAAAATCTTTGTAAAACCTTTTTCTTCATTAATCGTTTCTCTTCTGATATGATTGACACGGAATATACAACAAACAGACTGAATATACACTCAACCGACAACGATTCGAAATGAAAAAAACAAGTCCAAAGCATTACATAATCTCAATGTTAACTCAAATAATAAAGAATAAAAAAAAACCAAAATATATATACATTGACTAATTTTCTTCATCTTTTTTCATGGTATTTATGATTTTTGTAAATGCAATAAAATTAAATACTCCTAAAAATTTGGTAATTATAGACACACATAAGCCTCAACGTGGGAAGAAAGGCCATAATAACGTAACCCGACCCGTTTTTTTTTATAAATATCATCATTTTATTTTTGTCACATTTCATTTTCATTTCATATCACATTTCATTTGGACTTCCTTCCTTCCCTCTTTTTCTTTCTTCTCCCTCCTTTCCATTCTTTTTTTGGACACAGAAGCTTCAACTTGAAGCTACATCTCTTACACAACAAGTGCTAAAAGTTACAAAGGTAACATCTTTTTTCAATACCCACTTTGTATAAGTTTGTTTTCATGCCTATTTTTATGTAATTTATTTATGCAACAATTATTACTTATCATGTGTTTTTTTTTTTTGTTTTTTTGTGCTTGATTATTATGTGCCTTTATTCTTCTGCTGCTTGAATGTTATTGTGGTAGATCTATGGTGATTGTCAGCTCTTTTTTTTTTTTTTATGTACCAAAAATAGTAATAATTAGCAATTAGGACATTAATACCCTTCTCAAAACCATTGACTTTTGGTCAAGTTAGTGTTCGGAAAAGGGGTGATTGTTACCGACAGAGGGGTATTATTGGAATAGATGACCGGAGTAGGGGGTGGGTGGTGGGGTGGGGGGGTAAATGTCGGCGGAGTGTTTTTTTAATTGACAGTGTTTGGGAATGTAAATATTTCACCACTTGCCCGTAACTCAAGGTCACCACGTGAATATGCCGTTTTTTTTTTTGGGACGTAAAAACAACTAATGATTTGCGGTGGGGGTATGGGGATTTGAACCTAGGATAACCCCATGTTGATTTATTAACTACTAGACCGACCTTGATCCGCATTTTGTCATTATACCTTTTTGCTAGTATGAAATAGCTGATTTTTTTTGGAGGAAATGTGTTTCCTTTTATTAGTTTTATGGGGTTTTGAGGTTAGTGATTTAATTGATGAAACTTTCTCTTTCAGCAATTATTCATATGGTTTCAATTCAAATAAAAGATGGGGTTTTTTCTGATATTTTGTTTGAATTTGTTGCCACTTTAGGTTTGGTTTGTTGAGATAATCTTCCATGGTGATGTTTGATGAGATGGTGGATTGTGGCGGCGAGATGCAGTATTTTACAGCAATACCGGAGGCAAAGGCAGATTCCGGCTTGACACAATTTCCTCAGGATGCTGGGGGATTCGATGAGTATAGTGATGAGGAGATAGAGGTGGAAGAGCTTGAGAGGAGAATGTGGAGGGATAAGATGCGGCTTAAGAGGCTCAAGGAGCAGAGTAAAATCAAGGAAGGGGTTGATGGCGCGAAGCAACGCCAATCTCAGGAACAAGCGCGGAGGAAAAAGATGTCGAGGGCTCAAGACGGGATCTTGAAGTACATGTTGAAAATGATGGAAGTTTGTAAGGCTCAGGGTTTTGTTTATGGTATTATTCCTGAGAAAGGAAAGCCGGTGACTGGGACATCGGACAATCTTCGTGAGTGGTGGAAAGAGAAAGTCAGATTTGATCGGAATGGTCCTGCTGCGATAGCCAAGTATGAAGCCGATAACTCAATTGTGGGGGTCAATGATGGTACCGATTCAATTAGGCCTACTCCACATACGTTACAAGAACTTCAAGACACCACTCTTGGTTCTCTTCTGTCTGCCCTTATGCAGCATTGTGACCCTCCTCAGAGGCGCTATCCTTTGGAGAAGGGCGTTGCTCCTCCGTGGTGGCCTACAGGGAACGAGGAATGGTGGTCTGAATTAGGTTTGCCTAATGATCATGGTCCTCCACCTTACAAGAAGCCTCATGATCTCAAGAAGGCGTGGAAAGTGAGTGTGCTTACTTCAGTTATTAAGCACATATCTCCCGACTTCACCAAGATTCGGAAGCTAGTCAGGCAGTCGAAATGTCTGCAAGACAAGATGACTGCAAAGGAGAGTGCTACTTGGCTCGCCATCATCAATTATGAGGAGGCGCTTGTCCGAGAACTTTTCCCTCACCTCTGTCCTCCTCTCTGCTCTTCTGGTGGGAGTTCATCTTACATAATTGATGACAGTGGTGAGTATGATGTCGAAGGAACTAGAGAGAAACCTAATGTTGAAATGAAAGATCAGAGAGCCGTATATGGTAATTCTTCAAATTTTGGCATGGAGGGTAACAATGGGAGTCAGCCTGTGATTCGTCCAATCAAGGCAGAGTTGGTTTCTGATGTAGATTTTCCTCGCAAGAGAAAGTCCTCGGAGCAATTAATAAATGGAATGGATCGACAAATCTATACATGTGGATTTTCTGGATGCCCTAATCAACAACTTCATCTCGGCTTCCCTGACAGGATATCACGGGACAATCACCAAGTCACCTGTCAATTCAGAAACAACAGTTTACAGTTCGGTTTCTCTGGTGTTGAGGCTAATCGAGTTCAACCAGTTTCCTTTCAACCCCTTTGTCTCGAATCTGAGGGTGCAGGTCAGCTTAATACAAATACCGCGCTACCCCTTTTGAATCTACGTGAACTTGGAATTCCAAATGACGGGGAGAAAATGATTGGGGAGCTCATGTCTATGTACGATTGCAATAGCCATGAGGTCAAGGCATTTTATCCTGATAATGCCGCGCCCCTGGATCAGAACAACGTGCAGCCTCACCTTGGTTTTCATCAGAATGGCCACAATCAATTCCAAGGGCATATGGCAGATCAAAATCTCCTCTCTCAGAATGGCAATCGGATGAACCATCACATTTTCAGTATGGCGGAGGACAGTAAATTTAACCGGCCTGAGGCTTTCGAGCATAACCTGCAAGAGAATCGTCTGAACTCTGCACTTGCCTCTCCTTACGATCTTCCATTCATCGGTTTCATGGATGATCTGCAAAGTGGAACATCTGCATGGTACAGATCACAACTAAACGAGCATACCCTTCGAACTTGATGTACTACTCTCAATGTGAATTACCTATGGTTTTTCATGAGCTGCAGTAGACCTTGTGTCTCCTCTGTTCTTGATTGAACTATTATGTAGTTACTAGTGTCTGTTCCTTGTACAGATATAGTTTTAAAAACTCTGGCCTCTCTGTGGTTACTTATAGATAGGGAAAACTCTTTCTTTGTCGTTGATTTCGATTTGATAATCATTGAAGAAAATTAACATAAGATGAATCTGTGTAAGGTGTTTTATCACTGTAGTAAGAAACGCAATGTAGGATGCTTTCCCTTAATCTTTGAGGTGGATTCTTTCTGGTCTTGGCACGAACTCACAAAGTGGTGTTGACCTCGTGATGGACCGACTTTTGGTGGTGGTTAGTGAAGGTGGCCGGAACAAGAAATTGGTGGTTGTCGTTGGTGGTGAAGGTGTGACTATGAATGAACAAAAGAGGTTTTTTTTTTTTTTTTTTTTTTTTTTTTTTTTTTTTGGACATGAACAAAAGAGGGATTTGGATCGGGAAAGGTCGCTTAAATATGTCAACCAAACATCCACAAAGGGAATAAGGGCCTAATTTCCAAACGGCCCCTTATTGTCGTATCTTATTTCAATATATATTTTTTTTAAAATGATATTTCAATATATTTTTTTTGTTCACTCACATAAGAGTACAAGACATGTAAGAAATACCTTGACACATTTTTGTTAAGCTCTCCTTCGATAAATGGGGCGAACATAACCCTAAAAACAATGTTTAAAGCTCTAGTCCAGAACTCAGTATATTTGTAATCTCTCAAAAGTCAAAACAAATAACAAAAAAGGGTGTAGTATAATATGATGGTGAAACGAAAATTACAACTTTGACTACCTGTGATCTACAAAATGTAACCCTACATTCTTGTTCAGGAGTAGGACTATAGGAGTAACTCTAAGAGTTTAAGGCGAGAGCATCTCATCACATGCGACCATCGACTTAATGGTAAGTTTCTTTTGAAATTGTAGTACATTACCTGTTCAAAGACCCTTTGTTGTACGGTTGTACCACATCGATGGCAGATTGACAGAGGTAGTTTCCCAAAAAGGTCTGCCGTCATCGAAAGCTTCGCTGGTGGCCTAATATTGAAGATGTAAATAGTTAGCAAAAGTGTTTAGTGTTTATAAATACGTGAGAGTTATTATTTACATATAGTGACGACATTCTTTTATGACATCTTCTAGTTATGTGATATTTAACATAATTACACAAATGAAAAATCTCGACACCGTGTTTTACAAGCCTTAATTATGATTCGAATCGAAAATAAATAAATTCCCACATTCAAATAAATCTACCATCCATAAGTACAATATTTAAACAAACTTTGTGTAACATTTTTCTTTATTAATTGTTTCTATTCTAGTATGATTTACGCGGGGTATACAACAAATAGACAGATTACGCTCTTTCGCACGTAACGACTCCAAACAAAAACCAAATTCCAAAGCATTTCATTATAACCTCAATGTCCATAATAACTCAAATACTACAAACAATAAAAGATAATAAACAAAACCCAAATATATTTCCATTACAAAGACATATCCATTGATTTCTTAACATTTTTAAATAATTTCTTTTCTTTTATTCTTTTTGTATTTATGATTTTGTAAATGCAATAAATTCTCCTGAATTTTGGTGATTCTGTCATATTTTGGAAGAAAAGGCCATAATTTTGGAAGCCCAATAACCGACCCTTATTATTTTTATTTAATTATTTTCTTATTTTATAGTAATAAAAAAAATCTCATTCCAAATAAACTCATTTGTTTGTCCACATTTCATTTCTGAAATTCCCACACAATAAATAGTGTGACACTCACGCCTCTTCATAATTCCTCTGCCCTCCCTCTCTTCTCCCTCTCTTCTCCTTCAACTTCAAGTTCCTTCTTCTTTACACAACAAGTGCATAAACCCTTCAAAGGTATCATCTTTTTTTCACCATTTTCACTTCCCACTTTATTTACATTTGTTTTCACGCCTTTTTTTTTATTTATTTATTTGATTTATTCATGTACTTTAATCATCATTTTTTTTGGGTTGATTATGAGGGTTTCTGATTTTTACTTGATTGTTAATTGTTATTGATGAATATATGATCTGGGTTTTTGTTATTTTGTTTAAATATGATTACCATTTTTTGTTTGTATCTATTTTTATTTTGTTTGCATGTTCTCTGTTTCACCCTTGACAAGGGAAGGCTTGCCCTCATTACACCCTTGTGGCGGGACCCTTCCCCGAACCCTCGCTTAGCGGGGACGTCAATGTGCGCCGTGCTGTTCTCTGTTTCAAGCATAAATTAATAATAATAAAAAAAACCCTTTAAAATGTTATTAGATGATGTTTTGTTGTGTGTGACTGATTTATCATGAAATTTGTTGCATGTCATTTTTTTATTTTTTGTGTGATTGATGTTGTAATAGTTTGCTTTGTTTTTTTTTTTGATGTATTTTTTTTTTTTTTTTGTTATTTTTGGCCTGAAATTGCATGATAGATTGATTTTCAATGTGAGGAATAATTTGGAAAAATTATGATAGAATTGTGGAAGGCAAAATTGGACATAAGTGACGCTGTGGCGCTGTATCGATCTTTTAGGAGAGATTAATAATCTATTATTTCTAGATGTGTTTGTGATCACAAGTGGATAAGAAAGATTGCATCTTTTTTGCTGGTTTGTAAGAGCCAATTTTGGGAGAAAATGAAATTTTTTGCAATTGATTTTATTCCTTTTTTGGAGATTTGGGGTTAGGTTTTTTTTTTCTTTTTTTTTTTTTTTTTTTTTTGAAGGGTTGGTGAATTAATTGATGGAACATTTTCTTTGTACAATTATATACTATTTGGTTTGAATTTAAAGTTAAAAGAAGAAGGATTTTGATATTTTGTTGTGTGTTTTAGGTTTGGTTTGTGTAAGATTATCTACTTATCATCATACCATGGTGATGCTTGAGGAGAAGGGTGATTGTGGGGGTGAGATGCCTCAATCTAAAGCAATGCCGGAGGCCGAGGGAGAATCCGGGGTGGCGCAATTTCCTCAGGAATCAGGGGGGGTTGATGAGTACAGTGATGAGGATATAGAGGTGGAAGAACTTGAGAGGAGAATGTGGAGGGATAAGATGAGGCTTAAGAAGCTTAAGGAGCGGAGCAAAATCAAGGAAGGGGTTGATGCTGACAAGCAACTCCAATCTCAGGAACAAGCGCGGAGGAAAAAGATGTCGAGGGCTCAAGACGGGATCTTGAAGTACATGTTGAAGATGATGGAAGTGTGTAAGGCTCAGGGTTTTGTTTATGGTATTATTCCTGAGAAAGGAAAGCCTGTGACTGGTGCATCAGACAACCTTAGGGCGTGGTGGAAGGAGAGGGTCAGATTTGATCGGAATGGCCCTGCTGCAATAGCCAAGTATGAAGCCGATTACTTGATTATGGAGCTCAATGATGGAGGCAATTCAATTCGGTCTACTCCACACGCTCTACAAGAACTTCAAGACACCACCCTTGGTTCTCTTCTGTCTGCCCTTATGCAGCATTGCAACCCTCCTCAGAGGCGGTATCCTTTGGAGAAGGGCCTTGCTCCTCCGTGGTGGCCTACAGGGAACGAGGAATGGTGGTCTGAGTTAGATATGCCTAGTGATCTTGGTCCTCCACCTTACAAGAAGCCTCATGATCTGAAGAAGGTGTGGAAAGTGAGTGTGCTTACCTCGGTTATTAAGCACTTGTTTCCTGACGTTGCCAAGATTCGGAAGCTAGTCAGGCAATCGAAATGTCTGCAGGATAAGATGACTGCAAAGGAGAGCGCACTGTGGCTTACCATCATCAATCACGAGGAGTCACTGGCCCGAGAACTTTACCCACATCTCTTTCCTTCTCTGGGCTCTTCTAGTTCATCTAACTTAATTGATGACAGTGGTGAGTATGATGTCGAAGGAACTAAAGAGAAACCTAATGTCAAAAGGCAAGAAAAGAGAGCCTTACATGGTAATTCTTCAAATTTCGGCATGGAGGTTAACAATGGTAATGAGCCTGTGATTCTGCAGATGCCGGACTCATTCAAACCAGAGTCGGTTTCTGATATGAGATTTTCTCGCAAGAGGAAGGCTTCGGAGCAAGTAGTCAATAATGGAATGGATGGACAAATCTTTACATGTGAATTTTCCGGGTGTCCTCATCAGCAACTACATCTCGGCTTCCATGACAGGATATCACTGGAGAACCACCAAGTCACCTGTCTTTTCCGAAACAACAGGTTACAGTTCGGTTTCTCTGACCTTCAGGCTAATCAAGTTCAACCAGTTTCCTTCCAGTCAGCTGGTCTCGAAGGAGAGGGTGTAGGTCAGCTTAACAATACCGCGCTACCCCTGCTAGGAGAGGGTGCAGGTCAGCTTAACAATACCGCGCTACCCCTGCTAGGAGAGGGTGCAGGTCAGCTTAAAAATACCCCGCTACCCCTGCTGAATCTGCATGGAATTGGACTTCCAGATGACGGGCAGAAGATGATTGGTGATCTTATGTCAATGTACAACGGCAATAGCCATGGGATGAAGTCATTATTTTCTGATAATGTGAACCCTCTGGATCAAAACAACATTCAGAACAACATGCAGCAGCCTCAGCTTGGTTTTCATCAGAATGGTCAAATGCAATTCCAAGGACAAAATCTCCTTAATCAGAATGGAAATCAGATGAATAATCAGACATTCCAAGGACAAAATCTCTTCAACCAGTCCGAGGCTTTCGAGCAGACCCTGCAGGAGAACGGTATGGAGAATGGTATGAACTCTGCGCTTGCTTCTCCTTACGATCTCCCATTTATTGATTTTATGGACGATCTGCAAGGTGGAACATCGACATGGTACAGATAACGACGAAAAAGAGCAACCCCTTCACTGTTAACGTACTTCTCTCACAATGTGATCGAAAGCTCCTAAAGTGTTTCCGAGCTGCAGTAGACCGTGTTCTCTTATGTATTTAGGGTGAAGAATTATGTAGTTAGTAGTGTTTGTTCCTTATATAGACATAGCAATATAAAACTCCGGCCTCAATCTCCGATGAGGCTGAATATAGAATAGGGAAAACGCTTTGTTTGTCGATGATTTCGATTTGAAAATCATTGTGCAAATATAGCGTAAGATGTAATTGTTATAAGGTGTTTTATATTTTAATCACAGTCGTGAAAACGACCAATAATGTAGCGTACTCAGCATTCTTCGATACCACCATCAGTCATCAGTCATGCTCAATTGCTCATGTAGGCCGTAACCGGAGTACCGGACATGCATGGCTATAATACGAGGGACATCGATGTTCATGCGTTTGATTATTTCTTTATTAATCCCTCTATATTAAAAGGAAGGTCAAATGTACGCAATCAATTATTCTAAATGGGCACTCTAGTTGTTAACATCTGCGCAAGTATATACTATATGGATGAATTTCGATTTTATGGAGGCTAAATTTAACTATTGAAATAGATAATGATTGACCAAAGTGATAAATTTTTCTTATTTTTGGGTCCAAAACACCAAAAATGATATTTCCAATATTTTGGTAGGCTGTGTTAATGACAGGGGACCTCGTCCTGCAATTAACATGAGATGTTTATTGTCCTTTAATGCAAATAAGGGTGGTCAGTCCATGTGCTTAGTTAGACCTACGTATGTAATATTCAAATGATTTTATTATATCTAAGTTGACTCATCCTCGTCCATTATTCCAAACCTTTTGAGATCCACATAGTTATATCCTCCTCCATTTCTGTATATAAGTCGTTTTTACTTTCCGTGATAATTATCAACCATTTGAGTCAATGAAAAGTTTACTTATAAAAAATTTACAAGTTACCGTACAATTTAATGTTGACTTGTATAATTTTGCAAATATTGAATGGTCAACTAGTTGTCGCGAAATATATATGACAAGGATAACGAACTTCGATAAGGAATTAAAACAAAAGAAGTAATATAGCCATAATAGACCATAGTTCATGCACATTGTTTGACCATTTGATGTGCTTGGTTTGATAGTCCTCGTATGATGGTGATGGTTTATCTATAAACCAAGGCATAAATCTCATTCATCGATCACCTAAGTGATTTTAGAAAAGTGGTCACTTAGTATTAGTACAAAAGCTAACATGATCATCATAAGTTTATAACAAGCTTCGTTCCTTTAGAAGAAAGTATATATCTGCAAAAACGATCATTACTATACTTTTCGAGTTTCTGGTCAAACTTATTATTAATTAGGTGTATAATCAATCAAGATTTATTTTGGACAATTCATAACTTATTCTAAAGTGTGTTTATGAAGACACTAATTAAGTGTTACAATTCAACTTAATTAACAAAAAGTCAATGTCACCCTTTTCCAAGCATATAGGGAGGGCTAACTCGATCATGCTATTAATAAATATATCCTAAATCAATGATTGTAGCAGGGAGAGCACTTCTTTATGGCGGCAGGGTACCCCTTAAAGAGTGGGAGAGTAGTACTTGATTTATGTACACTTGAAGAAAACTGTACGTTAGAAGTTGGGACAGTTGAACATGCAAAATCTTCTCGTAGATTGTTTGCGACGCTACACCTTTATGTTCATGCACCAGGACACTCTCATATAAGGGCATATATCACAAGTACAACATAACATGCAAAACTCGAAGAAAATGTCCTCGGATTCCTCGAATATATGTGTTTGAATATAGTGCAAATTGCCAAAGGAACTTAAAACATGGAAGAAATAAGAATAAAATTAGGGTATAATTTACGACTCTGTACGACAGATGTAGCATGCTTAACGACTGCGTTGATCAGCGAGCCAACGTATATCATTTTGGAACTTAAGAATGTTATAGGGCGTAGTGTTAGTAAATAATGAACTTAAAATGTTAGATTATTGAAAAGAAGATTAACGCGCGATCTTGTTAGACCAAAATAATATTGAGCCAATAATGATCGAGGGGATTCTATAGCAGCATTTCGAAATCTTAAAGTGAGTAGGCGAAGAATGAGTCAGTTCTTGTACCAGTAATTAATTGCTTAAAAGTGCGTTGTAATGTTGGTCCGATGTATTCTATAACAAGTGTCACTATATTTCTACCTACAAAACAGTTGTTGTCGCTCCTTGTACTTGTTGGAGAGCTTAAACAATAGTATTGTAAGATAGGAAAAGATTTGCATGTTTGAAGTGTAACTGAGACTTGTCTAATGTCTTTGTTCACGTAATGAGAATGTCAACAGCTCACTTTCTGATGCGTTTCAATAGTACCACCTTACATAAAGTATTTTTATATAGGGCTGACCTTGTCCAATGTAAACGATCGTTGATGAGCTTAAGTTTATAAAAATAAGTTGTTGAATTTCAACTAGGCCTTCAATTGTTAAGCATAAACGTACATATAGATATACTATTTTTATATGATCATGAATTCATGATTCATGGCTAAAAGCCTAAAATATTATAAATCTAAGTGGACGTTTGTGAGGGAGGGTGCATAAAAGGTATAAATCGTTGTGTATGCTTTTACCATCAGCCTAGGTTATGAGTTAAGCTTATTGTGTAACAATTGTCGCCATATATATATGTACAACTATCTGACTCGAGTTGGCCTAGGTCGGACGGAGAATATAAAGAAGACAAATATTATAAATCTAAGTGGCGTTTGTGAGGGAGGGTGCGTAAAAGGTATAAATCGTTGTGTATGCTTTTACCATCGGCCTAGATTATGAGTTAAGCTTATTGTGTAACAATTGTCGCCATATATGTATGTACAACTATCTGACTCGAGTTGGCCTAGGTCGGACGGAGAATATAAAAAAGACAGAAAAAGAGGCTTCTTTAAGAAACAAAACAACACATTTTTTTAGGGCTATTGGGCTTTAGTTTAGGGCTAAGGCCAGTACTTAAGTTAGGTTTAGGCTTTGACTTATTAGGGCTTAAAGCCCGAGTCTAAGTTGCCTTATCGGCCTACCATGTAAGGTCTTTTCATAGAGCAACGGGGTTCCAAGTTTTGCTTTGCGCACTCGCTACAACCTACGGTCCTTCTTTGGTTTAACTGTCTACGATAAGGATCGACAGGGATAAGAATCGAATTCATGACCTCTTATTTTGGAGATGAGGCTCAACTCGATTCCTAAAAAACTCATCGTCAGACACTCGAGGGTGAATTTGAGTTTTTGAAGAATGAAGAAATGATCGTTGTTAACATAAATGCTAATCAGATAACCAATGTTATTCAAACTCTTAGACATTTGACGGCCAAACAGGCAAACATGAAAGACAACACTTTGGTACTTTATGGTAACACCAAATCATGAGTTTTCATGAAGGAACCGAGTTTGACACTTGGATACACTCATGTCGGATTCTTCTAGTCTAGTCTGAGTAACGTAGTCGATAACTAGGTAACAACTGACGACTACAATCTCATGGTTACCTTCCATGCCATGTTGTATCAGTCTTAATCAGCATTCAACGGTTGAGTCCTCTCGTAGATGCTCTTCAAGGTCCTGATTTTAACTTTTTGCTTTCTTGGGCGTTCAGGGTAGCCATTTTCTTCATTGTTGATTATGATAACTCCATCTTTCTGATAAACATCATACAGACTCTTCCTCTTGTTGATGGGAAGCGCTTTCTCTAGATTAATGCAGGGAGTTTTGAAACATAGATGTAGTCAGTACATAAGCAATCTCATGGAATGCTTACTGCAAAAATATTACGAAACATATACTGTATGCCTGTATGTGCTGATCAGTACATAACATTACATTACAGTCTACATATATAGAATGTACGTAGCCTTTCCCGATTTATAAGCCTTCATTCTGTTCATAAAATAATTATGGTTCTCTTTTGTTATAAGCTAAGCTATCATACATTCATACCTGGATAAGAAGAAACCTTAGCATCTGATCTGTTCACTTTACTGACAGTTGTGACAGTTTTGATTCCTGAGCACGAATGTGACAGCGGTTATATTTTGTTATATATATACAGTCTACTTATCGAAACAAGGGATTAACCAAGAAGATGTTCAGGTTAAACTCCAGCACTTTGATATTATAAGTGTTCAGGTCAATCATAAAAGCAGGATGAAACATAGATTACTTGACAATATCAGCGGATAAGAGTCTGCTTTCGACTTCTGTTCCAAGTTCACCTTCCCATCCTGCAGGAAAAGAAAGCATATGACTATATGAGTTGAGAATAATGAGAGGAAGCTGAGGTATTCATCTAATATAATCACTATGATTCAGTCAATAGCTAGGCATTTACCGTTACAGATGGTTTGCACCCAAGTTCATTCCCTAGAATACACTGCCCAGCAGGGTACTCTACTGACTTGCAGGACTGTTTATTGCGTTCTTTCTCTTCTCCAAAAGTTCTACTCTGATGACTTGCAGGACTGTTCACTGTAAGTTTTGGAGTGAGCCCCTTCGACATTTTTTTTCTGAAACGATGATGCCCTCTGATCCTTCTGCTGTGCCAGGACTCTCTCATTTATAAGGTGTGTAGACAAAAGTTACTTCGATTTTCTTCCATTTCTCATTATGTAATCTACCCTGAAACTTTAATGTGTTACGGAAGTAAATCTAAATCTAATCTATAAGGTAACTTCCATCTCTCAGCAAATCGGGCAGATTTTACGAGGCAAGAATCATGCTGATACAATTATTTGCTTCTGGAGAAAAACATGAGGGTAGGCTTTTTTCTTCCAAATTAGCCAATGCAACATCTAGCAAAAAGGAAGCCTAATCATCTCTACATTAGGGCTCCTCAAACACCATATGAGCACTGTATTAATTGTGCGAAAGCAATTGAAGGCAAGTAAATAAATGAAAGTTTCAAAAGGGAAAAACACAGAGAAAACATGATTAGAAACATGGTGAGGATGAATGTTCACATTCTTCACACAGAGAACGAAGTTATCCTAAAATCAGCATATAAACGGTGCTACATTGATATTATGTATATAAGCAAGAGTTGGCCTCTTTTGTCTAACCCTGGTGTAAGAGTAATTCTTCCATTTCAGCATCGCAGTTCAGACAGAACAAAAGGCATGAACATAGGTTCCTGTTGGCTATATCAGTGAAAACGGGTAGCATTTAAACTTTAAGCAATGGATCAGAGTAGTATAATGCAGAAACAAGCACAGTTCCCTCAGAAAACATACCTGTTCAGTTGCTGATAGAAAATTTCGTAGCATCAACTATGAGTTCATCAACAGCAGAAACTGAACATATTATACCTGGAATCGTCATTCATGAGTAGTGACCAGATAAAGACTGCAGAGAAAATAAAAGTTATCTAAATTTGCAAAATTCGTTAAATGGGAAAAGAAGGGGTTTCTTGCCAACCCAATTTTCATTTCTGTATCAATTCTCTTCTACATCAAAACTATGCTAATTCCAACATTCCATACATAATTGGTAATCCTATAAATACGTGTGCTTTGACATTGTTTCATATAGCACAAAAGATCACGAAAACTTACGTATCAGAAAAGAAAAACTCTACCCTAGAAAAAGTAGCTAATTATCTGCAAGATAACTAAAGCAGCAACTTGCAAAAATGTAGAAAGAGAATTGACATCTAAGTTCTCTTTCCTGTACAGATCTACAGGCTAAAAATGAGAAGGGAACTTGTTTTGTGACGGATTTGCACCAGTCTTCGGTTTCTTCCTCAAACTGGTAGGCAATAAAGTCTCTTTGGGCGCATCCTTCGCTTTGCTCAGCTTTTGGGTATCTGGAATATGTTGTATTGATGAAGCAAGTAACTTTCTTGAGTGGCTTCTTTCTCCTGTACTTACAGTTTCGCCATGCCGATACTGCAGAGTGAAAAAAGAACCCATGATACAGCAGATGAGTAGTAAGGCAAACAAAAGAGTCAGAACTCTCAGAGAAGTTTTCATGGTTTTTGTCAGTTCAGAAGAATGAGCAGTGTAACAGATGATGAATGGATCTTAAATGTGATGTGATGCTTGTCAAGTCCTTATAAATGGAATATAAACATGTATGTCCCTGACATAATGTCTATACCTGCCAAAAATGTGTATAAAATATATTGGAACTTGAAAGATGGTACAATAGTTTAATACTCAATTGAGCAATATTACTATATCTATATGCAGATATGGGCAACGTATTTGGTTGTCTTCCAATTCCATGATAACCAACAGGTCAAACTACAGGTGATTCTATAATTCTTCTACCTGCTCTCAGAATGCAAGTATTCTTCTACCAACTCCATTCAACGCGCACTTGAAGTAACAGAAACAGACTCTACAACCGCAAGGATAAAGTTGCGTACATCTAAGTATTTAACCCATGTTAATTACCCAAGCTATGGGAAAGCATCTTTTAAGGCATCGAGGTGTTGGTGACAGCAACAAAGACGCAAAAAAGCTTCGAAAGATAAGTCTTATGTACGTCATGAATGATAGTAATTAACTGTCAAGCGAACCCTATATTCTGAATTATAGTTTTAAACATACATGAAACTTTCAGGGAATGACATTCTGCAGTTTTTACATCCAAACTGACAGTCAGGAACTGGAAAGTTCAGTAAACATCCAAATTTTTTTACATCTTTGCAAAAGTCAGACTAAGAAACTGCTAATCATGTGGGGATGATTTGACTGGGAATTATATATGTCGTTATGTCTGACTGTTGAGCAATCAAAGATTTAAACAGACATGCCTCATGTGACTGATCACATGATAGCACATCAGCCCCCTCAGTTTTCTGACTCTCTTTCTTTATTAAATTCCCAAATCTCTTTCATAATCTTCTTATTATTGCCCTAAAACAACCAAGTTTAGCTGGGAAGGCGTACTTCTATAGTCAGAAATCAGCTTAATTTGTCAAATGATGCTCATCAGTAGCTTTATGCCACAAGTCTCCACTGACTTAACAGTTCCAACTATTGTTTTCTAATGCTCAGCTAGAAAGGATAGCATTCTCATCGTTTTACCTCGAGTACCAGTGTTAGCCACTGGAACATGGGTATCGATATTTTTAAAACTTCATCAGGCCAATAATATGAAAAACTTCCAAAATATAACCGATTTCAAAACTCGGACACATACCCGTGTTGAATACTCATACCCTAGCTGGAACAACATAGGTAACAATGTAACACCAAACAGTTTCTCGCCATCATGATTTTTTAACAACTTTTTCCCTTCTATGAGCAGAAGGCCACCCTCCAGCAAAAGATGGTGATTCAGCCATCAAAAGGAAAAAAACAACAGTCCCTGGGGACTTGAAACACAGCTCAGACATTATAAAAAAACTCAGCATTATGGCTTTGAATGAAAGTTTCCATAAATTTAGCAGCAAGGCATTATGGGTATGGATAACTTTCAGCGGTGGGGCAAAAAGATTATGCTAGACAAATCTGTACTATTCTAGGACCAAAATAAAGTACTACGTGATGCTGCTCATCACCTTGCCATGCTCAGTTGCCAAGATATATACCAACATCAATGGTTTTACTAATAAAACACAATATGGACCTGATACGGACGCATTACACTTTGACATGGGTATAACATTTGGATTTATGGACACATCAGTAATCATTTCATGCCAAAAAATGAGGACTTTTCGCAAGAAAACAGAATCCGGCATGTTGAATGCACCTGTGTTGTGCTAAATGCTTCTAGCCAAGTTTGAGCAACACACGACTTCACCCGTGCATAAGAGGATAGAAAATAAATGAATTACAGTCTGAGGTGTTTACCTAAAACCTTCCGGAGGCATTGTGAATATGTACCAGTAATAGATCAAGATTCAGGCAGTCCCAACGTTCACGCCCCATTACTTCCGTATAAATAGAGTAGATGCAGAAGGGCAAACGAAGGCAGCAAGAAGGACGAACTTCAAGCACATCTGGAAATAATACTTAAACAGATCTCCTTCCCGGAACAAAACTTGAATCCAACAACCTGGAACATGATAATGGAAGGCATTGCTAGGTCTTCAGACTCCACACAACATCCTTTACAAAGGGCATGCACGGAACCTTTAGGCATGAACTGAAGGCTCTTCCTTTCTCAACAATACCCGGTAGAGAGGCCGATTCTTTTCATATTTAGCCACCCCGTGAATTATACCATACGTCTAATTGTTCAAGAATACCAAAGGCTGCTCTAGCCAGATAGTCATTCAACCACGACAAAAATGTGTGATAAATAATTTCACTATTTAAACAATGGGAGATACAAGAGATCACTAATCGTTGCTTTTATCAATCACGACTGGAGTAAAACCAAACTGTCTAGCAAAACAAGATATTAACTGTTCCTGGATTATTTCTTCAGAAGGAAGGTCCGAACTTGCCTCCCTTCTCAAAGATGTGACTTCTTTGTCTGCAATACCACAAGGAACAATATGCTTGAAGTAGTTCAGATCAGGATCAATATTGAACGCTAGACCATGAGAGGTTATTCCATGCTGAATCCGAACACCAATTGCACCGATCTTTTTGTCTCCAACCCACACCCCAGTTTCGCCTTTTTGTCCAGGGGAGGCTTTAACACCATAAATAGAAGCAAGCTCAATCATCGTAGATTCCAGTTTTTCCACATAACTCCGAGCACCAATCCCAATTTCACGAAGAGATACAATCGGATATAATATGGCTTGACCTGGACCATGATATGTGATGTCTCCCCCTCTCTGAGTGTAATGAAGTTCAGCGCCCATATTCTTCAGATCTTGTTCAGAGACAAGCAAGTTATGGTCCGTCTTACGTTTGCCAAGAGTGTATGTTGGAGGATGTTGCAAAGATAGAAGAGTATCTGTTATTTTCTGAGCCTTCCTTTCAGAAACCAACTCCTCCTGGAGCTTAAGAGCACCCATGTAATTAACTCTAACCATCTTCCAAACTTGTAGACACCGGCTAACACTCATATCCTGTGAAATGAGACAGAGATAATATCGTTTCAGAAAAACAAGGTACAGTGATTTTCTTGGTTTACTGGGATCCAAGGAAGACTAAACTAGAACATCCAGAACGGCGAACTCAGAACACAGCCAGCCCCTCACCCCTCCCAAAATAAAGAGCACAAAGAATGCACTGTATGGGGACTGCTAGACAGTATTAAATATGTTCTTTCATACTCGAGAAAAAAAGGATAACCCAACAACGGATTTTCTAGATTCCATATATGGTCAGAAGACTCAGAATACTAAATTTCAAAGCATATCTTTACAACTAACAGCTCCATAAGTGTACTAGTGTATAACTGAACAAATTTCCGAAAGTGTTTCATATGACCCTCCTCTCTTGCCCTACATAGACATTTTTCCTTTATTTCCGTTATTTTGGTCAAAATACTAAATTTCCAAGCATATCTTTACAACAACTACGAGCTCCATTGAACTAATTTTCGAAAGTTTTTCATATGACCCTCCTCTCCTGCCCTACATAGACACACTTCCATTATTTTGTTCTAACAGACCGAGCAAATACTCCTGCTGGAGTTCAAAACTTCCGAAAACCAAAGACAGTTACTCATCACCGATCCTAGCTTATAATGCCCACATTTCCATTAATCTTTTTCCACACACACCGAGCAAATACTCGTGCTGAAGTTCAAAACTTCCGAAACACTAAATACAGTCACTTATCACGGATCCTAAACTACAATGCTCACATTTCCATTACTTTGTTCTAACAGACCGAGCAATAATACTCCTGCTGAAGTTCAAAACTTCCGAAAACCAAAGACAATTACTCATCAGGGATCCTAACTTACAATGCCCACATTTCCATTAATTTTTTCCAAACACACCGAGGCAAATACTCGTGCTGAAGTTCAAACCTTCCGAAAACTAAACACAGTCACTCATCAGGGATCCTAAACTATCAGATAAATCTCGAAAAAGATCGAAAATTCTTCCTAAAAGTTCCAATCTTTTTCACGTCAAAATATCAAACGGGTCAACAACAACACTAAAGTTTCTTTCTTTTTTCCCCAATCATCCAACATTCCTACCAATCCAATCCCCACAAATTCAGCATCTCATTGATTAGATTTTTACAGATTAACACCCACCATTTTCACCATATTAACAAGCAATCTTTACCCTAGCTCAAACACTAGTAATTCGAATCAATTCACAGTAAATTGAAATAAAAAACATTAAAATCAGAGCCGATTACATTGATTAATGTTGAATCAAACAAACACATTGAGATAAATAATAGAACAAACCCAATAACATCAAATGATTGTGGTAAAAAAAAAAGATTGCAACTTTGTGGATAATGGGTGCAAAAGTTGGAAACTTGTAGCTCACGAACCCAATTTTCATGGATAATGATGAGAATGAGTGAATTACTAGCATTTACCACCCACAAAAAAAAACAGTAAATACAGTGAAAAGTAAAACGTGAAACGGCGGGAAATATTACCTTTACTTTTTGAAGGAATTTTCGGATGATGCTGCAAGTTCAACTGGGTATAATTTTCTCTCTCTTTTGTTTTTGGAGTAATCGTCAACTATACGCTTTGTTCTATTTCAGAAAAAAAAAATATACGCTTTGTTGTTGTTACTCGTATTTAATTCGTTCTATTTTTATTTTTTTTGGTAATTTTTGGTTTATGTAATTTATGTAATTAATTATGTTGAGAAAGAGTGTATAGCTGGCTGATTATGCTAGACGGAAAAAACAAGTCTGATATGGTTTCGCAAAAGCAAAGTACACTTGGATATGACTTGTACAAAACACGTCCGTTGAATGTAGGACTTACTAGTACTAGGTATGTATTCGAAATTTTTTGTTCTTTTTGTAATAGTAACTTGGTAAGTTAGTAACGGATGACTTGAATGCAATTCGAGACACTAAAAAAAAATTTCGGAACTTTCATTTTGGTGGAGCAGTGCACCATGTCCATTTTTGTTAAGGCTGTATAGTACAGTATAATTTACCACTCGAAAGGCGAATACGGTACAAATTCAATACTCCTTACAACATAATTGAACTGCGGTATGATGATACAACTGCGCTAATGATACAAGTCATACAACTCCTGAACTCGAGTATATTTGTAATCTGAGAAGTAAAAGAAAAAGGGTGTATTATACTAGTATAATAATCTAATGGTGAAATGAAGATTACAACTTTGACTACTCTCTATGTACAGAAAGTAACCCTACATTCTTTTTGTACGAATACAGAAAGCTGATGATGGACAAAGGAGTAAGAGGACATTCAATTGTAACAGGGGAAAAAGGAGCTCATGATGAGCAAGAAAGCATGCAGACACCGGGACGGTAAGCCCAGGCTGGGGGTAAGCGAGCGTATTTCTCCATCCCTGGTTGCTCATCGTAGGGTCGTTCCATTACTTTCATTAGCCTTCGAACTTCTTCAAAGTCCCCTTGCTCTGCTGCATCGATTGCAGATTGGCAGAGGTAGTTTCGCAGAATGTACTTTGGGTTTACAGAATTCATTGCCACCTTTCTCTCGTCATCGGAAACTTCGCTCGTAGCCAGCTGCGAGAGATAGCATCATGTCAGAAAATAAGGCTTCGTAGTTTTGCAAGCAGTCTCTCAATTAGCCTAGCTTTTCGTATAGCACAGAAAATCCACAAACACAGGCTTGTAACTAATGGCCCTAAAAGTAAAAGCGATGTCAAAACTCAAAAGGTAGTGATATGGAGAAAACCAAGAACCCTAAATCTAATTACCCCTCGTTTCAACTATAACAAATTAAGCCAAAACTGGCATCTGTCTGAAACAAAGTAGTTGACAAATTACCTCTTGTATATAGGATTTGACCCAACTAGTCCAAGCCTCCTTACGTTCCTGACCAATATCTAGCAGCGCAGCCTTAAGGGGGGTCAACAGTTGCTTATCAGGAGTGCTAGGGTCGGCTTTAACGTTGGATAGTAGCCGAAAGAAATTTGTGTAGTCAACTTTATCCACAGCCATGTTGTTAAGAAGTTTACTGATTAAATCCTTATTGTATTTCGGCAGCCCAAGTTTTTTCGTCATAATAGCTTGATAATCATCCATGAACTTGGTTCCATATCTGCATACAATCGTTGCAAAAAAGAAATTTTAGAAAAAAAGAAAAACAGTACTACTAGTTGACAGTGCAAATCCGACTAAAATAGATAGGGGAAATACCTTTCCATGACATAATTTGCCTCCTTTTCCTCGAGCAACTTGGCTGCTTGTAAGGTTGCAGCAAATTGTGCGATGTTCCACAAGCCAATATCCGGCTGATTTGCAAAGCAGTACCTTCTTCCAGGAAGATCAGTTGTATTTGGTGTAAAACTTGGATCAAACGCATCTAAGAACCCAAAGGGACCGTAATCAATTGTAAGACCCAAGATGCTCATATTGTCTGTATTCAGCACACCATGCGTGAAGCCAACACCCTGCCAGCCAGCAACCAAGGATGCAGTACGCTCAGCAACTTCAACTGCCCAAGCTGATCCAATCATAGAAAATGGAACAGAGATCACTAAATGAATCTAGCAATTCCTCAGATTATCTTAGTTTGTTTCACAAACAAAAAAAAAAAAAAAAAAAAAAATGTCATTCAGAGAGTTAAGTGTTTAGGTTGGATGGGAGGGCTCAATTACGTAATCCCTTGTACGAGAGGGATCCATTTAACGTTCAAACCCCTACAGCCGGGGGAAGAAAGGGGGCTCTTAACCAGCCAGCCGGACAGTGACGATAATATTCAACACATACACAATAATTACAAGTTGGAAAAACAGAAGCAGCACAGGCATGGTCAAAGCACACAAGAGAGCAATGAACGTGATATGCAAGGCATTGTATAAATGATATACTAAAACAATTAGGGATATACCTGCATATTTATTAGAAGTCAGATCCACAACAGACTCGTCATCTTTGCCTGTGCTGAAAGATAAACTTTCACTTTTGTTCAAGTTCTCAAGATGAGAGAAGTGGTGTCTGATTGCGTAATCTGCAAGAAGCCGTACAATATCAAGATCTTCTTTCCCTCTTGAAGCATGGATCTGGAATGAACCAAAACGTAGAAAAGATGGAGCGACTCTACAAACAATTGCACCAGGTTCCTCCTTTGCATTCCCACTGCATCATGTAGACAATTACATCAGACATTGAATGTGGTCGTTAAAAGTCCCCAAGCAATTAAACATCTAAATGCACCCAGAACCACAGTGAGATTGGAGAGAAACACAGAGACAATAATTACCCCCACAAAACAGGGCCCAAATAAGGGCAACTAAAACAAAAAGCATCTGCTAGAAGTAATAACTAATACTCCGTAAGTGTTTCCGGTAGTCTGACCTATTCAGCAGTTTGTGCCACATTGAACAAGTAACACAGAAAATCTTAAACAAGAATAATTCCAGAGCTGATACAGTAGAGATTCATGAATAACAACATACTCATAGAACATGTCGCGCATGACAAATTTCCCAGTGGTTACAAGACAAAGGGCACGTGTTGAGGGGATTCCGAGACCGTGCATTGCTTCACTGCACAGAAATTCCCGAATGCTGCTACGGAGAACAGCCAGCCCATCTGCAAAACGGCTGTATGGGGTCTTGCCAGCTCCTTTAAGTTGCAGTTCCCACCTTTCTCCCTTTGAGTTAAGAAATTCTCCCAAAGTTATGGCTCGGCCGTCACCTAGCTGCCCAGCCCACATGCCAAATTGATGGCCACCATAACACTGAGCATAAGATAATCTGTAGAAGAAATATAGATTCTTTGAGGAGAACCACCAAAACAAGCAGGAGTTTTGAACTAGAACAATAGACACATGGAGGTGAAAACAATATCTGAAGTTTCAAATTAGACTCTTCAGGATATAGAAAAACCAATTAACGTTTGGGTTGATCTAGGCCAAAAAAAAAAAGATAATTCATTTTCAAACAATCTGACAATTTAGCTGGCTTACGATCCAGGAAGTGGAGATGCCCCAGAAAAGTATAATGGCAGATCGGGTCGCTCAAACCTGCATGAAAGTGGAAATAATGAGATAAACATGACGAGTGTATAATATGGAAATATGTGTGAAATCAATATGAAGGATAAAATTAAAACTCCACTGAGAGTTAGCAGCACTAAGGGAAGAAATACAGCATGTATACAACTATTCACATGATATAGGATACAAGACTCACTCTTTAGGATCTAACTCAAGAGTTTCAGCAATTGACTCGGACCACGCAACAAGTTGTGGGTTATCTACTTCTGCAGACGGTGATACCTTTGTGTAGCAAGCATGTAAGACCTGAAATATACCAACAAAAGTATCAAGTACCACAGATAGATAGTGAGATTTCCCGTTACTTATTAGCAAGAAGTACAAGCTCACTGACACCATACACATCTAATCACAAAGCAAGGTGGTGCAAGAGAAGGACAACAACATGTATACATTATTGAACTTATTTACGACAAGATCAAGAGAACAACCTCCTAAAACTTGATTACATGCCCAATGATGCTAAAAGATAGGTTTCACAATCTTAATAGCCAGCTATAAATGTTGCGAAGTTTTTGTGGACTTGACTCTGCCAATGATCATTCTTATTGGCAAACTGAAGCATCAAAAATTTAGTATTTCATGATCTGCTAACACGAACTTTTTTCACCCGAATGATCAATGTACAGCATCAAGCCTCCATGAATTCATAAAGATCTCCATTCTTTCTTCAAATCAGAAACATTCATAAAGATCCTCACGTGATAACAGACAACACATCCCCCCTCCCGCATGTCATTTTACATGCATAAACCACATGACACATGTTCACTTCTCTAGAAAGCAACATCTCTCCCTCTTGCGTCCAAACAATGTGTTAAATAAGAAAATGGAGACCGATATGAATGGTGACCCCCTCCCCCATTCACTTCGGCCTAATCTAAGGCAAAAGCAGCCCTCATATCATTTCCTTTGAAAGTGTTTAAATACTTCTAAAATATTTACAACGTTTTCAAAATTTGTTGGCGTACACAAGACGGTTAATGGATGACGATTCATGTTAGCCGACCCCAAATCATTTTCGGAATAAGGCTTGGTTGTTGTTGTTGTTGTACAAGATTCTCGATAAAAATCTAGCAAATGCCAAATATGAGTAGTTGAGTACCAATCAACTCCCACCTTCTTTACACAAACACAAATCTCCCAAAAACATATGAACATGATACACTCTTTCATCGAACTTCCCTTCCAACAACTCCTCGTAACCGCCTTTGCGCTATATCTAATTAGGCGCAACCAAGAACACATACTCTAATATTATATGCCTTCAACGACACTATTCCGTGAAGCCCGAACATACTCCAAAATGGTAAAATGTATCCCCAATCACACTACTAAATACATGTTCTCTCGAGTCCACCTAATAAAATGCCTAAACTCGCCGTAAGCTACCTCAATTCCTTAAGGTCTATCAGCCTAAATTCGCCGTCAACTAGTTCAATTGGTAAGGTTCGTTGCGCATTTTGCCGTCTATTAGTTAATTGTTAAGGTTCCTCGCCTAAATTCGCCGTCAACTAGTTCAATTGGTAAGGTTATCAGCCTAAATTCGCCGTCAGCTAGTTCAATTGGTAAGGTTTCGTCGAAAATTACGCAATCAAGTGTTCTCTAAAACATTAAACCTAACAATTAAAACTCGATAATCACGTAAACAATCAAAACAAAAAATTCAATCAATCCGAAATAATCAAACCTAAAAAAAAACAACCAAACAAATTAAAAATCAAATTGAAAAAAAAAAATCCTAAATTAATTTCAGAAACGAACCTGACGTGGCATGTTATCAGACCTAGAATCGGCAGGAAGTTCGCGAACAAAGGAGTGATCCCAATTCAAGTGTTCGAGCTTCTTCAACGTCGAAATCGAGTGATTTTTTAAATCGCCGGTGAGTTGATCGACGGCGGAGCTCTCCTGATGAGAGTCCATGACGGTGATGGTACGGTGGTTGTTGCGGCGGTTGATGAGATGAGGGCGGCGGAGGTGGCGGAAGGCGGAGGAGAGAGGGAAGTAGCGTGTTAGAGAATGAGAAAGTGGTGGTGAGTGAAGGTGAGAGATATGTGACAACAACAACATTTTATTTTTATTTTTTTTTTTTGTGTTTTTTTTTATGTTTTTATTTTTATTTTTTCGGTGTGATCGGTTTTTCGGGAAATGTCAAAGATGGTAAAGGGAATGGTATTCTCACCAGGTGGTTGTGGATCTCTCTCTCTCTTTGGGGAGTTGGGAGTTGTGACTTGTACGAGTGTTGGCGGTTACTTTTCGTGCTATCTCGGAGGGTGTCTTCATTGACAAGATATCGCAACAGATCGGGTCGGAGTCGGAGTTGGAGTCGTGTCGGGTTGTTGGTAGTTAGTATTTACGTGCTATCTCGGGTGACTTCATTGGCAAGAGATGGTAACGGGTCAGGTCGTGTCGTGGAGTGTCTTGTGCCGAGCCAACGTGCCAAATGTATATGGTGGCACGATACAAGTTTAGTGTTGACGGCAAGTGCTCGTGTTGGGCCGAAATTCCAAGCACCGGTGCAGGCGACCATTAGGCACACTGGGCCGTTTCGTGCTTGAGCTTTGGACTTTTAGTCTTTTCTTCTAAATACTCTAGCATGTTTAGAGTTGGATGGCCTATTGTGGCTCATCGTGTCGTGCCAAAATCCCATTTTTAGAGCCATGCACGAGGCAAACCCTGTTGTGCCATGTATTAAAGTGCCCGATTGGCTATCTCTATGAACAATCACATACCCCTTCATGGCTTCACCCTTTGAAGCCCTTTTTTTTTTATACGAACGTATGATTGAATACGTGATTGGAATTTAAACGGATGATAACCAGCATCAACGAATAGAGTGAAAGAGCATTTGAATATATGATATATTGGTACGACATGGTTCTGAATTATCATATGATACTTAATTTTGACACTTTAATTTATAACAGCATTCATGAGATCAACCTTTATGAGGATAGAGGATTGGAGAGTAGTGGACACCCAAGTAGAACTACAAATGGATGGATCTCATAAAAATAGAATATGTAATATGTGGCTTCCGATCAAAATTCAAATAATGGTTTGCACGAGTGTCAAAGAGCGTGTGTTGGAGGCGTCTAGTTAATCAGAAACAACGATATAAGCGAGTAACTTCTGATCATATAAATATCAAGTTGTCATCCATGCAGTTTTTTTAATCATTTCTAGATTCGTGGTCAATTTGTCCAATCATTCAACATTATTGTTTAAATTGAATTAATGATTTGCACATAACATCTTTATAGAGTTTTATAGGACAATCTTACTTGCAGTGCGCTTGTTGGCGTGAATGGGAAACTAACGGTTGATCGATATGCTCCATACTTGTTCCAAAAAAATTCAAGTGGGTTAACATTCTTAACAATCTACTAGAAAATGTTAACTCCAAGCTTTAAACTAGGTAAATTCTCCAATTTTCTAATTACTTACGGAATAGAGTAATGAGTTGTTCATCAATTTTCACGTGACCCTATTCGATATATATGTGGATGTGTGCATGATGCCTAAATGATGTACTATCACCTAACATTCATCTAATTATCCTAGCTGAGAATAAATCTGGAGAAAGGTTTCTTTCAACAAAATAAATAAGAAGCATTTTCACATTTGTTGGTCTAAAAACTTAGGTAAATGGACAATGACATCCATAGACTATACATGAAGAGCCAGCCAAGTGAGTCCAACTTAATTAAAGGTACGTACGACTTCAAAGTTCTAACAAGAGTAGCGCGTTACTGTAGCAGATTACGTAACTAAACAACCGTCATAAATCGTAATAATTACTCGATTACACTGGCACCATACTTGATCAAATCAAAATTTATCGGGTCTAATTACCACTTAAAATGTAGAAGCAAATCACAAAATCTCACGTGATAGAGGTTTTCCAGTCACGTACTCACTACAATACTATAGTAGAGCACAAGACTCGAATCCAGACTAAACCGTATGACGCGAAAGTGATGGAAGGAGGTAGGGAGAGAGAGTCATGGTTGGTTCCATAATAAAGGCCAAACCAAAATAAATAAGATGATCAAAGACAATAAATTAGAAAAAAATGGGTGCATTAAATGCCCGCAATTACTGACACGCCTCCCTTTTCTTTGAATTATTAAGGGTGAGAGAGAGTTAATAAGAAGTGTGACCCACAAGCTCTTCATTACTCAATCTCATTCTCCCGTCTTCCTCTTCACTCTTCCTTCCTCTTCAAAAAAAAAAAAACAAACCCCAAACATTTAATTCCAACACCAATAAAACCAAAACTAATTAATGTTATTTAATTCAATCCTCATACCCAATTCCAAACCTCATTTAATTATCAATTTATTATTTCTACCCCCGTAATAAATTCCCTCCTCCTCCTACTCTTACTATTCTACTCCTCCTACTATTACATATATATAACGGACCACCTTCATAATAATTTCATAATATTGCTACATATATACTCCAATATTATTATTATTGTTTTCTTATCATTTCTTTGGTAAAAAAAAAAAAATCACAGAAATTTGACGGTAAAAAAATGGCAGCGGAAGTAAGTAGGCAGATTAAGAGTGATACGACAAAATCTGGAGGAGGGTTAATTACAAGGGATTTTCTTGGTGGGTGTTCTTCTGGTTCTGCTGTTGAATCTAAAGAATTAGACCTTGACTTGCATGTTCCTTCTGGTTGGGAGAAACGTCTTGACCTCACGGTAAAAAAAATTCCATCTTTTTTTTTTTTTTTTTTTTACTGTTTTTATTTCAATGTAAAATCTGTTTTTCATGATCGAGTAGAAAATTTCTTGTTGTTTTTGATGTTATATGGATTATTATGGACTGATGGTCGTAGTTTTGAAATGATTTAGGTTCGGCTAACATGAATGATCGTCGTATATTCTGTTTGTTTGTTTGATTTGGTTCGATCACGAGTAGAAACTTTTTGTTGTATGATGAGTATGGTCGACTGGTCGTAGTTTCGAAATGATTTAGCTTCGGCTAATATGAATGATCATTGTATCCTGTTTGTTTGTTTGTTTGTTACGGAATGATTTAGGTTCGGCTAACATGGATGATCATCGTACCCTGTTTGTTTATTTGTTACGAAATGATTTAGGTTCGACTAATATGGATGATCGTCGATTATTGGTATGGTATTGCTTTAGTTTGACCAAGCAAGTTAGCATGGATAATATTTGATGTCTCGTCTCATAATTATCAGAATTTGGAATTCTAAGTTGTAGAGATTAAAAAACTGTTATTATTGTACAATTTTTTTTTTTAGTAGTAACTAAGATTTTGGGATTTTCATTTAGTTTGATTGTTGTAAAATTTATTGTTGATTTTATGGGTGAGGTTAATTGCATTTATTTATGATTTATGATATGATGATATATTGGACGTGAATCCGATATTTATTGCAGAGTGGAGGTTTATTGCATCATTAAATTCTTGATAAAATTAATTAAATTAATGCTGCCCTGATAAATGTGTGACTTTATGTGGCTTAATTGCTCAATCTCTTTGCTCTTTTTTAATATTCATTGTTGCTGATCAGAGAATTTTTTTCTGATCAAATGTTCTTGTGCTCTGTTTTTATTTTGTGGGATTTATAATTGAGACTTGAGCATTTCAAAAAAACAAAACCTAGGAATTTAAATTAATTACTACTATCTTATTTAACTTAGCCGTTAGCGTAATTAATACTCCTGACATGCTCCAATTATGAGAGTTGAATGAAGAATTATTCTTAAGAGTTGATTTCACATTTGAAAAATGATTAGTCTAAACAATTGTCTAATTGGTACTTGTAACCTTTTATTTTGGGATTGATCACGATTCACGAATTGTTGAACTAGTGGTGTTATTCGTCGTCCTTAGTTTACTGATATCGCGCAAATTTGACTTCTTTGCAGTCAGGAAAAGTGTACATTCAGAGATGCAACCCTGCAATTGATCAGAGGAGTTTTGCAAGCCAATTAAGCTCTAAAATACAAGATTTTAATTCATTTTCGCAAGCATCAAACCCGAACCCTACACTCAATCTACTTGAACAGCAGCCAAGCTTGGATCTGAAGCTAGTCTCAAATAATTGTTCCCCTTCGAGTTACACTAGTGTGTGCACTCTAGATAAGGTGAAATCAGCCCTAGACAGAGCTGAGAGATCGTCACCCTCCTCATCGTCCTCATCAAGGAAACGGTGGATGGTGCCATCTACGGGTGGTTCCCAATCAAAATGCTCGCCATCTCCATCGAATTCTTCATCATTGTCCATCAAGGAAACAGAAGATGACGACGAGAAGGTGTCATCAAAGTGGTCTGCCTCGCCTTCAGAACAAAGTGCTCAACTGGTAGCTGCAGCCTGCCCTGGTTGCTTCATGTACGTGCTAATATCGAAAAATGATCCAAAATGTCCCAAATGTAGTTCAGTCGTTGAATTGCACGCCTTGACGACAAAGAAGCCTAGGATTGATCTTAATATATCGATATAACAAGTCTAAAAGACGATTAGGGTGTAATTAGAGGGAGTTCAAGTCGATTTTTTTATTAATGGGTTTCGATCCTTGTACATGTTACATTGTTACATTACACCTGATATAACTGAATGGTTTCGAAATCCTCATTGTGTTAATGAAGTGGATCGGAAGTGTCGAATTGATGGCACAGTTATAAAGATGATACAGTGATAGTTTCTAAGGTATAGATCAGATATATATAAGTAGATGTTAATGTTGTTGTACATTTTTATCTAGAAACAAATATGATGTTGGTCAGTTTGCTCGTGTTCGAAATCAATGCTTTTTAATTGAATGGTATGCTATTTGTGTATAATTTCATTATCATGGAAAACAGGCTATTTAATGTGATTTCATCTCAATCTCATGCAGCAAATTGAGTTCAGTGAATGAGAAGCTAAGGTTGTAAATTTCCTTTTGTGAATGCAATTACTTGATGGTGCCAGGTAACTGAAAATTCAATGGCACTTTGATAAATGATGATGATCGAATGTCTCTAGTTAATACCCTTAGCGTAACGTTAAAGAAAAAACCTGAGACGGGCCAATTAACGTATTTGTGAGAATCATGCTTGGCCTAACGGTTAGACAGGTAACGTTAAAGAAAAAACCCGAGACGGGCCAATTAACATATTTGTGAGAATCATGGTTGGTCTAACGGTTAGACAATTAACATGCACGGGGTTTACAATTTTATCGTTGTAATCCTCGGCGTTGTGGCCATGAGAGGATGTGGTAAAGGTAATAATTGATCTGGTAATTTTTTGGGAGGCACAGTAAAATTTGATCTGCAGTGTAAATCGTCAACTGTAGACTTTCTTATACACACCATTGTTTGAGTTGAACTGGGTTGATGGGTTTGATTTGGGGATTTTCTGGGTTCGTCAATGGATTTGGGGATTTCAATACGTATTTCTTTCAAATATACAAAACAAAATGTAAAAATTCAAATACCCGAACGTATTTCTTTGAAAATATAAAATATAAAAAAATTCATACTCGTATAGCCGAAGGGGTATTTGAATACGTATTAATTAAAAAATAAAAAATTCAAATAACCGAAGGTGTAACTGTGTAAGTAAAGGGGTAATTCTTTGAAAAATACAAAAGTATTTGAATACGTATTAAAACAAAAAATACAAAAAATAAAAAATTCAAATACCAGAAGGGGTATTTAAATACGTATTTATATTAAAAAATACAGAAAAATAAAAATTCAAATACCCGAAGGGGTAATTAAATACGTATACAAATACAATTCAAATACCCGAAGGGGTAATTAAATACGTATTTCTATTAAAAAATACCAAAAATAAAAAATTCAAATACCCGAAGGGGTATTTAAATACGTAATTATATTGAAAAATACAGAAAATAAAAATTCAAATACCCGAAGGCGTAATTAAATACGTATAAAATACGATTCAAATACCCGAAGGGGTATTTAAATATGTATTTATATTGAAAAATACCAAAAAAAAAAATTCAAATACCCGAAGGGGGGTAAGGATCCTCTAGAGTTTGTTTTTAGTAGAGTTGGTGGAGTTTACCAAAACAAGTAATAAGACAAAATAAAAAGAAGTTTGAGGGTCACAAATAAATTGTTAAAAAAATTATTCTTGCCTTTTTAGGCAAACTCTACCAAGTAGAGTTCATTTTCAACTCTAGAGGATCCCAACACCCCGGGGTAATTAAATACGTATAAAATACGATTCAAATACCCAAAAGGGTAATTAAAAACGTATTTCTTTGAAAAATACAAAATATAAAAAATTCATATACCCGAAGGGGTATTTGAATACGTATTAAAACAAAAAAAAATACAAAAAATACAAGAAAAAAAACTTCAAATAACCGAAGGGGTAATTAAAAAGGTATTTTCTTCGAAAAATACTGGAAAATATAATAAATAAATAATTCAATTACCCGAAGGGGTATTTAACTTTGTATTTCTCTTATAAAAAAAACTTTGTATTTCAAATAATCAAATACCCGAAGGGTTTTTTTTTACTTGATTGCTTAGTACTAGTATATTATGAAAAAATAAATAAAAAGAATTCATGAATTATTATAAAAAATATAAACGAAAGAACTTTATAAAATTAACCTAAAAAAAAAAAAGTTTATAAATTATTAAAAAAAGGGTCCAAAATTGAAAAAAAGAAAAGAAAAAAAGTGACCTACTTGATCCTTTTGCTTGCGGTGACCATGCAGCTCGGACCGGCGAGAAAGAATTTGTGAGATGAGAGAGGAGAGAGAAAGTGACCAAATGTTTTTGGCGAAGAATGAAGATCTTGAGGATGTGGTAGTAGATGAATAGAATGTGGATGCCAAAAATACCCCTGTCCTTTGTTACTGGCAAATTGTTTGTAGTTTTCCATTGAATTAATTTAAAAATGAAAAAATAAATAATGAAAAATGCTGAAAATTTTTTAAATGAAATTTTTTGACTTGAAAATGAAAATAAAATTTAACAAATAAAGGTTGCTCGTATTGGAAAATTATATTGTACACGCCCCCCAGGGTATATTAGTTTTTTTTACCCTAGGGTATATTTATGAGCAATCGATAAGAGTTTGATGAGCAGTCGTTGATGTTTTGATGAGCAAATATAAAGTAGAGTAAACATTTATAGGATAAGTTATATACATAAAGAGTCACTCAACAGTATTGATAAAGTATGTTCATCAATTTATACGTCAATGCTCATCAATTTATACGCCAATGCTCAACGATAAAAATTACTGCTCATCAAATATACATTGTTTGTCCATCAACTCTATTAAAGGGGCTACAACAACACAATATACCCCTAGGGGTACGGTATAAGAATTGGCCCCTATTTGTGAAAGTTGTTGGAAGGATGCTGAATTTCAACAAGATTTTGTTCTCCTTTTTAATGCTACCAAATTTTCCTTAGAACCCTTAAACAAGCCGTACATGCATTCTTGAATGAGATGAATTATCCACTGGTGGATGACGACGTTAGAGTTAGTCGTCAAAACGAATTATTGAATCGAACACGATATTTTGATCATTTCAATACTCTTACAAGATCTTACACAAGAAAAAGAAAATGTAAAAGACAAGCTTTCACTAGTGTATGTACTTGAGTGTTTGATTTATGTCCAAAAAAAACATACTCACATTCTAAGACAACACACCACAAATGTTAAGGTCCATGTAGTAAGAAAAACACACAAAAAACAAAGAAAAAACACAAAAACAAGAACGTTGTACTCGTACTAGTAGTAGTGTTTCCGGAACTCAAAAATTTTAAAAATTAAAAAAAAAAAAAAAAAAGGAAAAAATGAAAAGAGTTAAGAAAACAAGTTTCAAGTCCGCGCTTTGGATCTGCAACTTCCACCACCACCACCCAACTTCCCCCCCAATTTTATTTTCTCTCTCCTCTTTTTTTTATTTTCCCCCAATTTTATCTCGATTTCTCACTCAATTTCCCCCAATTTCCCCCCGTAAAAACCCTAGATTTCGATAATTACTTCAAATGTTCGTCGCTGATTTCCCCAATTGACGCGCAATTTGTTCAATTTCGTCGGATTTTATCCCCAATTTTCTTGACCTAATTTTCGCGATTTGTTGAAGAAGAAGAACAAGTTTGTTGTTGTTCGATTTGGGGGTGGAAGGAATCGATCGGATTCGACATGGATTATAATCAGACGGATAGTAGTGGTGAGATTTTACTTAAAGATCTGAATTTTTTTGTTGGGTTTTTTTTTAATTTGATTTTGTTTTGCGTGATCTTGAAGCTAGTTTTTTGGTGAATTTTTGAGTGAAATTAGGGTTCTTTTGGTTTTGATTGTATGTGGTATTGTACTAATTTTGAGCTTGATTGAAGTGTTGGGGATTGTTTGTTAGTTGAATTGAAAGTGAATTTGATCGATCTTGTAGCTTGAATCTGAAGTTTGAAGTTCAATTTTGTGATTTTTGTAGTTTGGTGCTTGGTGGGTTTAGTCTTTTTTGCTTGTTTTATTGGTTTTGAAGTTGTTTTAATTGATATGGTAGAGTTAGGGTTAGGGTTTCGCTATCAATTTTGGGGATTTCCGCGAAATTGGGTTGGTAACGAGGTTTTTACGAGGTTTGATACAAGCAAGAGAAGCGGAAATTACGATAATTACCCGCTTTTATGGTATTTGAGCTACTTTGAAGCGTTACGAATGGTGTTATCTGTATGATTGTACTTCTCTGGGAGCAAGAATTGTGTTTGGTGAATCTTTGTAGGTGTGGTGCTACTTATTCATACCTTATCAGAAACTAGCAGAGGAATATCGGGTTTAGTGGTTGTAGATTAGATGGTGTAACCTGGTTAGATTGAGCGATGGCAGTGTTTTCGTCTAATTGAACATTGTAGTTTCGACATTTCAATGATCCTGGGAGCGGAGGGTAGATGTTGTTAAGTGGAAGTTTTGGGCATTATCTGTCAGTATCATGAGTAAGATATAGGCCTAGAGCAATGCCAATGTCACTTGTGCTATGATAGGCTGTCGTAGTGATTTTCCCTGAAGATGTTGTCGCTGATAAACAAAAGTCGGATTAGATATGTAAGAGAGTGAGAGTCATGTGTCAAGTTTTCTTCTTAAGATCATCTACCTCTTAGATATGTTGGCGTGATTCATCTTATGGAAAACGTGCTGTTGTGAATTTGGGTTTCCAAGTTGGCAGTTGTCGTGATACAGAAAATTTTATTTATGATTTGCTGAAGAAAAAGAAGCGTTCAGGAGTATTTATGAACAGAGAACTTTTACGAGTATTTTGATCGTGTGGTACTTTATTGTTCTTATATGTAAAAGAAACGTTTGCTTAAATGATCATTTTGTTGGAGCCTGGCAGCTCTCTACTTGAGTACTTGTCACTGCGTTCTGAACTTTTTGTGTTTGGTTCGATACGTCAGTTCACTGTTGCTTCTCTAGTCATGTCCGCCACCCCTTTGAACACCTATGCCATGTCGATCCCTGTTTTGTTGTATGATCTTGCTCATGTCTCTTGAAGTCTTGAATATGTTAGATATCTTTCTTTAATCTGCCATATCAAGCTGTGAACTCCTTTTATGCTTTTTGCCATTGAGGAATATGATGTAAATCATTCCCTTTATTGTCACTGTGCTACTTATTTCTTATAATTTATATTGAGCTAGAACCATGGTGCTTAGTAGTAACGTATCTACTCAAAATGTTTTTTTCAGGAACGGATGATGATCTACCCCCGCCCCATCAAAATAGATATGGGAGAAATGCGCGAGTTGCCGGGAATGGGAGATCCGCAGTCCCTGGCTCTGCTCCATATCCCAGAATGCATAATGACATGGAACCTGAAATTCACAATATTGAACAAGAGGCATACTATCATGTTCTGCGAGCTTTTCAAGCTCAGTCCCATGCCATTACTTGGGTACTTTCTCCTCCTAACTTTTTTTTATCTCCACTTTTGGCTCGAACCAAGAAAAGTGAAAAGGCATGTACGGTCATTTATCTAACATATGTTTACATCTATAGGAGAAGGAAAGTTTAATAACAGAACTCAGGAAAGAGCTGAGAGTGTCCGATGAGGAACATAGAGAACTTTTATCGAGGGTCAATAATGACGATACGATTCGAAGAATAAGGTTTAAATTTATCATCTTCATTTCTTCTACAAGATCAATTTTTATTGGCACACTCTTACAATGATAGTATTTGGATGAAGCTGCCTTTTTATTAGAAATATCTTTCATTGCGTTTTTAGGGAGTGGAGAAAAGTAAATGGGCTCCAATCTAGTGGCCTGAGTTCTTCTCAGGCACATGAATCTATACCAAGTCCAACTGTTTCAGCGTCACGTAAAAAACAGAAAACAGGCCAGTCGGCTGGGTCATTATCTGTTGGTGCACCTCCACTTATGCATCCCACCATGCAACCTCCTTCATCAGCAATGAAACGAGGTCCACCTACTGGAGGACGAGGCAAGAAATCTAAAGTAAGTTCAACTTGAGTAGGGTGTTTTCTGATTGCTATGTAATTGCATTATATGCTACCATGTATGGTACCACTTTGACGCAGAGCCTCCAAATTAGACAGTAGACATAAGTACATAACTGTTGGCTGCTGCTTTAAAAAGCTTGCAATTTTGATGCAATGGGTTAAGACTTGTTTGTTAAAGTAGTGGTCCGTGTTTGGCCATCCCTAGTTGAACTTAAGTGTTTGCATGAAAGATGTAAAACCGTAGATGACAGGGTAACTTCCATGGTATCTAGAGCTGATTTTTACCAGCCTAGCAGCTACTGCACTATAGTCCAAATTGGTGTTATCTCCTCATGGAAGCTATCTGTCTTACAGGCTCTGCCGTATCCGCCCACAGCTCCTTCCGGAAGGCCTTTGAATGCAAATCGTGGCGGTGCCTTTGGTGCCAGTGAGCCATCTGACACGTCAAATTTTGATCCTTTGATTGGTAAGAAAGTTTGGACAAGGTGGCCTGCGGACAAAAATTTCTATGAAGCTGTAATAACAGATGTCAAAGATGTAAGATTGTTTTCTAAATTATTTATTGGAAAAATGAGATTTGACAAACGTTTACTAACATCCTTTTTGTCTTCATGTGTTCTTGTAGGGCCGGCATGCTCTTGTCTATGACATCAACACACCTACTGAAGCGTGGGAGTGGGTGGATCTCAAAGAAGTAAGATTACTTTCTAAATCCTATATTTGATTGCTTTATCAAACGGTATATGTGGCCAATTTAAAGGCTTATTAGGTAGGATAGGTACCACCCCTGTAGTGGAGAAGGATATCACCTTTGATTTCCATGTTCCATATTTCTACTCTGGATGTGTAAGCTTTCCCTAGGCTCAAGTCTCCTCCATATTTCTCTGTGATTATGTTTGTTTCATCTACACTATCTGTCTATATCTGTTTTTTGTTATGTAGATTTCCTATTGATGATGCTTCACCATGTTCTTTATTTTTTTTCCTGTATGATTAGTTGAAAATGTTCATGAGCTGCACTACCAAAGCTGTTACACTGTTACACATGCAGGTTGATAGTATCAACATTGGTGCTCATACCATCAACCTGTGATTATATCATTCTCTCCTTGATCAGGAATCTTACCTTTCTGAATGTCTCTCACTGTGGTCATAAATTTCTCGTTATTTACAAGTAGTCTGGATCTTCATCTGAGATCAAGTCTCTTATGGCAGAGATAATTTGCAGGGGCGTGGTGTTTAGTTTAGCTACTGTTGTTTCCAGGTTTTTAATGGGATGCATATTCTGGGAAGCATCAAAGGCCTCAAAGCTAGAGAAATAAGATTGTTTGTATTTTATGTCGTTGGAAGTTACTCCATATTTGTCATCCCAGGAAAGACCAAGGATTCGATATTAAACAACTCCATGTTAGTTTAGAGCATAAGTGCATAACTGTGGCGGCACTTTCTTTTCTTCGTTGTCTAGCTTGTATATCTCCTAGCTATTATACTAGACATGCATTTATTGTTCCCTTTGTACTGAAATGCTTGTAGATAATTGTTGCCTCATTTTCTTGGCTTGGAGTTGTGGTGTGTTATTTCCTTTGACATCTAGATCTGAAAAGTGCAGAATCTTTCTTACCTGGTTATGATTATATTTTAACCACCCTTCTTTTCAGATATCTCCTCAAGACATTAGATGGGAAGGTGAGGACCAGGGAAGAGGCGGTCGCCCTGGCCAAGGCCGTGGATCGAAGAAACCTTTGGCCCGTGGAGGGGCTGTTGGTGGTACAGGAAGAGGCCGCGGTACCTTAAAGGGTCTGCCCAAGAAGGATCTACATCTGCCTCAAAATGGTGTCGGGAGGAAGGGGTTGCAAGATATTGAGTTATTACATACTGATACATTGATTAAAGAGGTGAGTCATGAATGAGCTGTGTCGAGATGCTCATGAATGCAGAGAAAGTTCATTAGGCTTCGAGTCTTAGAATGTAAATGACTGAATTTGGCATTTTACAGGTGGAGAAAGTATTTAGCGGCAGCCATCCTGATCCAACAGAGGTTGAGAAAGCCAAGAAAGTCTTGAAAGTAATAATTGGCAACCTTCAAAACTTTAATTTACAGCCTTTGTATGATTTATAGTATTTTCCATTATCGAATGCGGATTTTGATGTTGTGGATCTAGGGTCTGAAAGAACTTTATGTTGCAGGAGCATGAACAAGCACTGATTGAAGCTATTGCTAGGCTTGAGGATGCATCTGATGGTGAAAGCGGTAATACCTAACTGCCTTTGTATTTGTAACAACGGGCCCTATGTGTGCTAGATTCTGCCTCTTTATTATTTCCTGCTCGTAAATCTGTATGTTGAGTAGATAATCTTTCATGCCACTGTATTTATCAGTAACTGTAATCTGACAAAGACCAAACATTTTGTTCAGTGCAAGGGTCTATCTGGTCTGTTATGCCAATGTCTTTTAGTATAAAAGTATGCCTTTTGGTGAAAGTAATTATTGGAGCATTGTAATCGTATAATTTATTTACTATTTATTATTTTTCTCTCTAAATCAGATGAGGGAGATCGTCCCTTTTCACAAGGACCTTCGATGGACCGAGATCTAGGATGGAGGAAACGGCCTTATGATGAGATGCGAGAAGGCCCAGATGGTGATAAAGGCAGGCATGCTACAGAAAAGCAGCTAGAAGTGTAGTGCATGTTGATGTTGGAAAGGCATTCGTCGCCAGTTGTACAATTGACCAGTTAGATTTATAGGTCATCGGTAGGGGGTGATAGGGTAGTTTGGGAAGTGTAGATTGTATTAGTATTCTAAGTTCTGTATCTTAACCTGCAGCATAGAAGCTTGTTCATGTAAATCGAAACCTGACTGTTGAATTATAGGATTGTTTTTGGCAGTGCACTTGATTGCAAACTCAGTGCTGCTGCGGTTACATGAACAAATGAACGAATGAATTGATGTGTTACACCTGGTTTACAAGCTAAAATACAACATTGAAGGCAGAAACAAGTGTTGCTGGAACATCGCGTGTCATGACTCATCCCTTTCGCCAACATGATGAAACTGTGTCTGGTTAGACACAAAGTCCTCCGACATGAAAGGTAACATAGCAGTATGGATTACCTCAGTTCTTGGTTATAAGGATCTGATAAATTCGACTATTAAATCAACCATCTTTGCATCAAAATCAGGTCCCTCCATTTGGAAGTGGCTAGCCCCCTCAATTAGATGGGTCTCAACGCGACCTGAGGCTGAACTTAGCTTGTTCTTTAATTGCTTGACGCTGGTGAAACCATCCCGAGTTCCCATAATGAAAAGCTTGGGTTTTGGAGACTGTAGTATGGCCTTGTGGTGCCTCCCAAAGAGTATTGATGCCAATAGACCAAACGGATATCCGATGCTCACATAGCCTACGACCTGCTCTACTTGATCAACTGCAGAACCCGCGATTGGTGCCCCTGTTTCAATAAAATAGGCACATACGATCAGGACACCAACAGCTTCTATGGTGTAAGAGAAGCTCTACCAACAACACAGCACAACTACGGCACAGAAAACACTTGTATGCACTCACAGGAAAGCAACATACTTCGGTCCTAGGTAAACACACACAATTCAGTCCTAGGTAAACACACACAATCCGGTCCTAGGTAAACACACACAAAAAGGTATGATTTCATGCTTAATCAGACTCAGAGCGAATTCCATCTCTGAGATGTACAAGTAAACATGTTCATAAACTGAACTCAATTAACTCATTCCGGAGATTCATAATCTCAGAAGGCGTATAGAATTCAAGTGTCACGACATTGGTTTTCAGAAAACATGTACCTTAGACACAAAGCTCAATCAAATCACTGATCCCCCAACCTTTGATCTAGTCACAATACTCATATCTCAGCAATACAATACCGAATAAGATTAAGAGAGTGTCGAAAATTACAACAGGTTTCACTAAATTCTGTCATTCAAGGCCTCACAATGGTGCCAAGCATTAGCATCCACACTAAACTAAATGATACACTGATCCTGGTATGTTCAGAGAAGCTTAAAATACCTGAATGATATACGTATTAAACCCATCAAACTTGATGAGGAAGATTAGGAAATGCATAAGCATTAACCAAAGCTAATCCATTCAATTAAATCCACATCAATTCTCCTCAAATCCAATCTACACAATTTTTTTGATTCTGATTTGAGTGATAAAATCATGATCATATTTCTCCCAAAAAAAAAAAGATCTGATTCAACAATCACTGTCACCCAACAAACAAACAACCCCCCACCCCCCACCCCCACAATCCGCGAAGCCTTACTCCCAAAATGATTAACATGAATCGTCATATGAAACCGTCATACAAACACAACCAACAAAATTAAAAAAAACACCATCAAATTTTCTACACAATATAATAATATAATATACAAGTAAAAATAAAAAATAAAAAAATACCTGCAGAAGAACCCACAATCAAAATCTTATCAACAGGTAAATTCTGAATAACCCAATTACAAACAGTAACAACATCCTTAATCTCAGAGAAGCCAGTAAGAGATTTAGAACCAGTGGAGCGACCAACACCTCTCATATCAAAAGTAACAGACAAATAACCAGAATTTGATAAACCAGTTGCTATTCCTCTTAATAAACCCTGACAACCACCCAATACTGAGTATGGATGTACTAATATTACACCTATTTTATTATTATCTTCTTCTTTACGCCTGAATATTCTTGCCCTCAGATTCACTCCTTCACTCCCTTCTATTGTCACAGATTCACTTGACATTTTTTTTGTTGATTTTTGAGAAGAAATTTTTGATGGGTTTTTTCTATTTGGTTGTATGATTTATTTAGGTGGAATATTTGTTGATTAATAATGGGAAAAAATTACATGAGAGATTATATTATTGGGGGGGCATGAACTCATCATCATCATCAGTGTAGTTGGTCTGTTTATGTTTTTTTTTTTTTTTCTTTTTTGTTTGGTTGGACAGCTTGATTGAGAAGCTTCAGGGAACACCGAGTTTTTTTTTTTTTTTTTTTTGCCCCGAAATGTTAAATCTACGTCATGAATCAACTGATCTACGTTATATGTAGCCGTAGCCCGTATAGGATGTGGAGAGGTTTATATGTCGCGGTTTTAAATCTCTCGAAAATAAATCGTAAGCAAAGTTGGGTTTTGTTGTAAGTATGTGACGTTGGGTTGGGCAGAAGTTGGAAATGAATATGGGCCATTAGCCTTAGACTTGAGAAACAATGATATGTTTAACTTTAACCTGTTGGTTTTCCTCAATGGTATGGAAATGTTGGTTGTTGAGGAGGGGGAGGTGTTTACTCGAACTTGAATGTTGGCTAGTTCACCCGGAAGATCATATTCATAATCAGAGTTGCAAATGACTCGTTTATAATAAAAACCGAACTTCCGTCTTGATTATGATTCAATCCGCAGTATAAGTAACTAATTTATGCTCGAAAAGGTCAAAAATCGTTTAAGATACATCTCAATATAATGAATGGATGAGAGTGTGCGTATCAAATCAATAGGGTTGGTAGTTGGATAATCACTATATTTCGTATGAAGTTGGGCAACAATTAGAGCCCAAGCGACTCCAACTAAACATAAATTCCTCGGATGATGGCGATCCAAATCCTTTGAATGTCAAAGTTCTATGCTCATTCACTAATGTTCGATCTTGCAAAAGCCGATCAAATATTCTGTGAATACCAAATCCCCGATAAATCCTACCAGTAACTCGAGCTACACATTAAACTGAACTCGACCTATTATCCATTGAAACGGTCCCACTTGACGACATACATAATTTTGAAGGTCGACATACACATAAATACATAATAACACATGGCGGGTTGCATACAATGAGTTGACAACATGTAGTGATACGTAAATAATTCGACCCAAATATCTAATCGAACTAGCCCATTAAAATTAGTAGGCTGGTGTGATCATAACAAAAGCCATACAATACCACCAAATTTGCTTATACAAAAGCATACTAAATGCTACTCATACAAATTAAGTTAAACTAGAATTTTTTTTCTCCTTTATCCCTATGCCAAACTATTAGGGCCTAAAATGGAAGCTTTTAGCTCACCTTGTATACAATCTAAGAAAAGCAAAAGAATAGAAAAAGAACACAATCTTGAATGTACAACAATCGACTAGTACAAAGAGTCTACCTCCTAGCCTTTTTCCTAGTTTTTTCGCCACCATCTCTACCACCCGACCTCCCCCCTTTCGCCGAATCAGGTGTACCACCACCCATCATCGCCGCCTTTCTTTTAGGCGGCCGACCAATCGCTCTACCCGATGTTGCTGCCTCTTTTTCACCCCTCCTCCCTGAAGACCTCCTTGTAACAACCACATCAACGTCTTTTTTACCAGAATTTTTCTTTACATTCCCACCTGTCTTTTTACCGTTACTATTGTTACTACTATCCATTTTCCCCTTTTTTCCAACTTTGTTACCGTTTTCGACCTCTTGATCATCCGAGTCATTACTTTTCGCCTTCTCTTGACTTGAAGGCGAATTTTGTTTCATTCTCTTCAAGAAATTGGCCACCCCCTGCTTCTTCAACACGGTGGTCGAAGCCTTCTCTTGCTTCTGATCAACATTTACCTTCTTCTTCTCCATGGAGTCGTCTCCTTCGCCCTCGGAACTCCCCATTTTCTCTCTTTTACTATTACCATCTTTACTAATGATCTTTTTACCGTTGTTGTCGCTCAACCTCAATGTCCCACGTCCCAAAGATGATCGCTCCTTAGTAAGAACCTTTTTCGAGTTTGAATTCGCAACTCCGTCCACTTTATCACCCTCTTTCTCTATCCTACTAGTAAAATCGTTGATACTTTTACCACCACCATCGCTCTTCTTTTGAAGTTGAGCAATCTTCGGTTTCTCTTCACGTCCATTTTCGAGTTTATTACTAGCATTACTATTCTTAGTGCTACCACTAGCAATGCGGGGCTCTTCCTTCTTCTTCAAGCTATCCGACAACCCTTGGATGGAGCTCCGCCTCCGGCACACAACCATTGTAGAGGCGGTTCTTGGCTTCTTCACGACGGGTTCAAGGTGTTGGGGTTCCGGGTCGGGTTTGGTGGGTTGAGGTTCAGGCTTACGCGTTCGAAGGGCACTTTCCTCTATTACTAGCTTCCGCAATTCGCGGGCAGCGATATGCTCTGCTGAGCTCTTGCGGTAAAATAAGACAGCGTTGGTGAAAATGAGGATAAGGTCACGGTAAAATTTGTGGTGACATTCGCTGTAAATGCCTCGCTCAAGTCTCCACTGGACCATGTCCAGGTCCATGTGTTGACGGACCACGTTGCGATATTTCTCCGTATCCTACAAAATACATAACACGATTGTATCAACTGATTGCTACTTCAGAGTTTGACACAACCAACAATAGAATTTTACGAAATAACCACGCTAAACATCTTAAATATAATTTCAAAAGATTCTCGTTTGAAATCTTTTGAACCCTCAACATTGATCTTCCTATTACTTTTCGGCATACGCTATTTCATACACGGCAATTAATTTCGCACCTTAAAATACATCTCATATCAACCTTGACATGGGACATTGGGAGAGGAATCCCGGTAATAGGAAAAAGGTAATATCATCACGAAAAGCAGGATTATACAGAGTTGAGACAACGTACATGAGTCCACTAGTATGTATATACGTGTACATCTTCATATACACGAAAAGATAAATAAAGCACGTGCATGAGGAATTTAATATTATAACCTTTTCAGGTGTAATCCAACGTGCATGTCAGTACGCAGTATGTCACCACAAACACAATCACAAGTTTTGCTATTTTTGTACCAAACTGAAATCCATTCAGTTTCCGTCTACTTCAGTCAAAAACAGTCAGAAACTCTTATGGCCCATTATAGGATCCAAAAGCCCACTGGATGTGGGCTAGAACTTGGGCCCTGGCATAGATGGGCTAAAAATAGACCATGGGTTAATGAGAGCCTTAGTCCGAATTCATATGCGACATGCGGTAAATAAATCTATAAATTGGTTGGTACGAGTACATGACATAGGTCAAAACGAGTACATGACATTATTCACAGTATTGGTAACATGAAAATCGGTAACTACATTTCCACCTATTAGTAACAGATTTTGAACTACAAACTACAAATGAGTGAATGACGATCTGCAGTTGAAAAAGTTCAAAACCTCAAAAAGAAAAATTTAAACGACAATCAAATCTTGGAGATGTATGTACTAAAATTAAGTCAAATCAGATCCATGAATTCAAGAATTTTCCTAAAATTGGGGAAGCAAGGCATAGGAACCTCATTTCCCCAACTTTATTTTTATTCTCTATCTCCAACCTTTTCAACTAATCATGTACTAATAACTTGGTATAATAAACTCTTTTAACTTCCCACTCAAAAAATAAATAAAAAGTGTGAACATAGTCCCACTCGCAACTCAAGCTCGAAAATGCATAATCATGTCATGGTTCAACAACAAGATAGCAAATGTACAAGGCCAATAGCTTATCAAGGAAGACTTTGAATAAAGTAATCTATATTTCCCATATTTAGTCAAGTTAGTTGTGGGGCCCTCCCCATAATTTCTGGTTGATATCCATCCGTCCATCTTACATCTTCCTATGATCATCATATAACAAGAACTAATACGGCTAGACACATTTCAAGTTTTCTACGTGTAACTTGCATGAGCTAACAATATTAGACTTCTTTCTTTTCACCTAGTTTTATTGATTTTATTACTACATGTGATGAACTGATGATAAAGGATATCACATTTTTTTCAATAGTAATCCTAGCCGCATTTGATTTTATGATTTAAAGACCTCATTTTCGGACCTTCGTTTATGCTATCATTAAAACCAAGGTTCAAAGCATCGTCTTTTCAAGACTTGATCTTACTCAAGGGGGAAACAACTTACAAAGCTACACAAACAGGCGATTCACAAGACTAAATTACGTAAGACATACTATTTCGTATGTGGGAAAATCGTCGAAATTTTTTTAAAAATTATTTGGGTGGGGATAATTTTGTTGCAAAACCAACAAAAGGTCCTAAAAGAAGGGTCATAAAAGAAGAGAGGTGACGATGGACCATTTTTCAAATTGGTTTCGATATTCAAAAGACCAGTCCAACATCTCCCCCTTTTGGACAAAAATACCCTCGCTATCTTTGCATGTCTCGCAAACTCGACGTGTGACCTGGCAATCACTACTTTTTTTTTAATTGTTTTTTTCTTTTTTGTCTCAGTCCGTCTAATCTCTCTCCTCAGCTACCCAAATTACCGATTAACAACGCCCCTAGTCCAACTTAAGCCCATATGTTACATTCTTTACACCTTTTAATGACAAATCGACCATCTTTACGATATTTTTAAATTTTAATAGTGCGTTTTTCCTTCTTTTTATTTTTATTATTTGTCGAACTAAAAATTCCGTAAGGTCATTTCATAATTTTAAGAAAAAACAATAAAAGACTGGTGCTTATTGACAATAGCTAAAAACATGCTAAGACATTATACTCACATCATAGAATTAGACAAATATAAGGATGGAAATAAATATTGAAGTTTTCTCCTCTATTGTAAGGCTATTGTATGAATGTATCGTTTTTTTTTTTTTTTTGAGGTCATTGTATGATTGTATCTCTAATCTTCTTTATATTACGGCTTAAAAATACGTAAACCAAAACTAAAGTCTTTTAGAACGAAAAACATTGGTCCATGCAAATTGGGTCTATAATAGATCTTAAACGTTTTTTTATAGGAGATTCACATAATGATTAGGTGACGTGTGCCTTATAAAGTACTAGGGCGCTGGACCTCTAGGGACAGGGTCTAGTATTATTAAGAGAGAGTTTCAAACATACTCCTAAATTCAAGGGCTTATTATTAACGTAAGAAATGTTGTTTTTTTTTCCTTCCATCGGATGGTATAAAAATATTATCGCTAAAAGAAGAAGTACGAGCATAAACATAGGATCGACATAAACACCGTATGACACTACCCCTTTTACGTCTTTTACTCGTAAAAACAAAAGAATGGGATAAAAATTGTGATGATATTATACTTTTGAAGGATACTATACTCATTACTCAAGGACCTAATATTGTACCGGACGCCAATAGTCGTTACGTCTAATACTCCACATCACCCGAATTGACAAAACTACCCTTACTATAAACACTAGATAATTAGATATGGACCTGACCCAAGGTTACTCCGTATGACTTGTGTACCATTTATACGCCTAACTAAACGAAATGAACCGTAGTACTCCGTAATATGACCACCAACTTAATCATGTCCCGAATTTTATTGTACTCCGTATTCGACCGTGTTAGTGAAATTTAAAAAACCGCCATCATTTAGATTACTTATATTGAATGATTCGATATTATTTTATCTATAATGAGACGCAAATTTCACTTGGTAGTAAAATGGTAAAAAAAAAGAGTAGTAGTAGTAGTAGTAGTAGTAGGAGGGGTACCTGACTAGGAAGGCGGCGGTGAAAAACAGAGCCATGTTTATGAGAGCGGAGCAAGTCAAGGAAACGAATCAACGGCTGAGATTTAACGCTGATCCGTTTATTGGCGGGAGATAATTCCTCAGCCTCTAACTCATCATCCCCACTACTATTCACTCCACCACCTACTCTGAACCGTCTTCGTTTCTTCTTCGACAAGCTTGCCGAACTTTGCACGTCACTGCTCTGCTGCTGCTGCTGTAACTTCGCACTCGTAATAATCTTATTATTATTATTATTATTATTATTATTATTATTACTGTCGTCTCGTTTCGACTCGGACGCTGACTCGCCGAGTCGACTCGTTTTCATTTGAACCGGATCCTGCTCAACTTTCGGGTCCGCTTTCGACGAGTTTGACTCGTTCACGGACCGATCCTCGGCTGAGTCAACACCGAGTCGCTTCTCCGGCGAAGATCTTTCAAGTAAGTCGGTTTTATTGGCATTTTGATCCGGTTCGATTCTCAGATCTGACGGTTCTGGTTTCGGCTCAATCTCAGGCGGCTTCAACAACAAGCTACTACTTGTGCTGCTGCTATTGTTCTTATTGTTGTTGTTGTCTTCCTCTAATCTCTTCACCTTCTTCTGCAACGACCTGTTCTTCATTCAGATCTCAATCAGAATTTAATTCAACATTTTTAAAAAAAATTATTAAAAATTAAAACTAAAAAAACTTGAAATTTAAAAATTGAAAAAAATTAAATAAAAATGCGAATAATAATTTTTCATTTAAAAAATTAAAATTAAAAATGATTCAGATCGAAGAAAAATTACACGATCGAAACGTCGTGTTTGTGGACCTCGCGTTTGAGTTGTTCGACCCGAAGCTTTCGCAACTCTTCAACAATACGCAACAACTTCTCCTCCTCCTCTTCTTCTTCTTCTTCTCCTTCTTCCTCTCTTTCACCGTCACCGTCGTCGTTGTTGCCGGAAAATGTTTTTACTCCGGCGGTGTACCGGCGTATTAAGTCGACGTACTTTCGACGGCAGTCGTCAGCGGAGAAAACACCGTCGTCGTCGTCGACGTCATCCGCCGTGGAGTGGTGGTGGTTGTTATTATGGTTGTGAATACGGCGGCGTTTTTGGAGTTCGGTGGATATGGAGTCCCAGCTTTTAGAACCATGGCGGTTGACGGCACATACTAATAACAACTCCTCCAATGTTCCCCATGCCTCCGCCGCCGCCGTCGTTGTCTCCTCCGCCGCTGTAACAACCACTAACAACTCTCCATTCGACGACGTCGTTTCCTCTTCCTTATTATTATTATTAATATTATTATTAGAATCTTCCCCCATACTCTTCTCCAATCTCTCTCTGTTTCTAAATCTACGCAATCATCATCATTTCCTTACTTCATCTCCCCTAATTATTATTTTCCCTTTAATTTAATTTTCAAACAAATAAATAAAATAAATAAAAAATAAAGGGGAAAATTAGGGTTTTTTTCGTGTTTGGATTGGTTGGTTGGGTTGATGCGTTACTCTTTGAATTATTTTTTGGGTTTTTGTTGATATTTAGAGTAACGTTTTAATTAAGTTATTTTTTTTTTTTTGAGTGATTAAAAATTTAATTTTTGTTTTTAATTAAGGAAGAATTTTTATGCAAATTCGATGTGTCTTTATTTTATTTTTCGGGTGTTTTGGTTCGCGGATTATACAAGGGAGGGAGGGGGGCGGGGTTGGGGAAGTTGGGAGAGACTTTTTTTGATTGTGTGAACAATGTAAGAGTTTATAGGATTGTTCTACAAATCTTTTTATACTAGTTCCTTTTAGGGGTATGATTTTGAAATTACCATGTTGCCCTTTTTTACTTTATGGAGGATATATATTATCTTAAGATATGATTTTTTTAATATTATTATTTGATTCATATCTGGAGATGATATGTGATTAATGTCTCTCTCGTAATAGTAACGGCAGGTTATCGGGTAACCGGAAGAAAAAGTTTCGAGGGGAGAGGTTTACTCTTCTGCTCACGCCAGTTAATGTTTGTATTGTCATTGCTGGTACTAGTATGATACTATGATTACAATAAGTGATTTGATTTGTGAGTACAGCTGGTCAATGGACATTTTTTTCCTTTATAGTTAACGCTTCGTATTGATTTGATTTGGATAGGCTGAGCCTAAGGCCCTAAGCTTTCTTGTATGGATGCAGTGAAGATTCATGTAAATTTTGTAATCGTCAAAAATCTTTTGAAGTTTCGACAAACGAGTATTTTATAGTTATTTATTTTGGTTTTTTATGATACAAGGGACTAGTAATGAAGATTTCGAGTAGACACCATGGCACCATGCTAGTGAAATATACCTTTGTCTCGCTCATGAAAATGTGGTCAAAATAAATAGGACATAGGTTGTGACTCAGCTCCATAACAAATGAAATTCCAAGTACAATTTTGCCCTCGTATACAAGCCTAATATTACCTCCTTGAAAATATCCAATGTCTTTGTCAAGAAAGAAAAACGAAAAATAAATTATCCAGTGTAATATAGTCCACTCGACAAATGATTAGTATCTCAACCGTACACGTCAGCAGATGGTCCATCTTTTCGCGGTGGTGGGTGGATCTTGGGTCCGGTTATACTGTATTGGATCAACCAGCTTTTGGGCCTGACACAATTCCTACTCGGGCCATCCAAGCAAAATGATCCAGTTATTCGAGTTGTCAGCCCATTGTAATTTTTTTCAAAGCCCAATAATATCATGGATTAGAAGGAGTTGTGAATCTGGTGATTCTGACTCACTCCAGTCCATCATGTCAGTGTTCCTGAGAGTCCGAGAGGTGCAAGATATCGCCTTTGATAGACGTACCATTTGACGATGATATTAATGAAATTTTGGTTCTCGTATTACACACAAAAAAGAGATAGTTGTATGAACGAACCCTTGACTAGTGTTAATAGACTCTTGTCTCTTGGTGTGTCAATTATGAGCTCACATATATTACATTTCAACCATGATAGGGTTGCTCGAAAAACAATGAATATCGTAATGTAGAATAAGCTAACCACGTATATTTTAACTCAAATATCAATGTTCACAAATTGATAGGCGAAGGTTTAACTTTGTACTTGTTTGATGGAGGACCCATGCTGCGATAAGGAGGACTCATGCTGCGATACATAGAGAATATGAAACTCACATTCATTTAGTCGAGGAAATGATGATTCAAATACACTAGCGACCCTAGCAATTATTCACAAGTTGTTCAATTAACTTATGAGCTATGAGCCTATGAGTATGACCCATACACAGAGAATATGAAAAACATGTTCATTCAGTCGAGGAAACATTGATTCAAATTCGCTCGCTCTGATTCACAAGTTGTTTAATTAACCTCGCAACCCGTGTGCAAAAGATGATGTTACATTTAACACAAAACGCAATAGTAATAATGTACGCATTGAGAAATGAATCGACGGTCAAATCACATAGGGGTCCCATATACCTCAAAGACGCGGGAATTTTGGGTAAATTTACCCTCCAAAACCCAAAAAGTCTCCTATTTCCAAATTTGAAAGTTTTTACCTGTCATACAATTGATACAAACACTTACACTCCCCTCAATAAAACAAACCCTTCATCTACAAGCTTCTCCCCAAACACTCCCTTATTCCCACCTTCTCTAAACACCCAAATAACTTTTCACCACTCTCCCACTCCACTCCCCACCACATCGCCGTCGGTAATTTCATTTTTACCCTTACCTTATTATATATAAATAGTAAAAATAATAAAATTACTGTGATGGGAAAACGACAGCCGTTAAATCCAGTAAACCAAAACACACCTATTGAACCGCCGGAATTCCGGTCTATTAAAATGGAGAAATCAAACCGGGTAAACCACTTGAACCGGAATGACCGGTTTCAAGAGCCGATTCCGAAGCGCCGCCGGTCTGACCGGCCTCACCCGACCGCCGCCCTGACCGGTGGCGGTGGTGGTGAAGAACCGGCGCGGCAGGAAAAGACGACGGACGTGAGAGTACTCCGGTCGAATTATCAAGCTGTTAAAACTCTGATTAATGGTGAGTTTTTTTTTTTGTTAATTTTAATTTGAATTGAATTATAATTAAGTTTCATTTTTTGTTTTTTAAATTTTAGGTTTTGATTTTTTTTATGAATTTTGTTTGCAGAGGAGAAAGAGGAGATTTGCAAAGGAGAATCAGATAGGTTTCAGAAGATTATGGGAGAAGTTAATAGGTTGCATGAACATGGTACGGAGTGCTAACTCATTTTGTGGTTTTATTTTGTTGGTTATGAGAAGACGGTTTTATATGACGATTTATGTTAGCTGACTTTATATCAGCTTAGTACTATGGTTTTGTTGTTGGTGGTATCGATGACTTCAGTTGTCACTTGATTATGTCTTCTCTGTGTTTATTGATTTGAACACGTATCTTTTGTCGCACTTTCTTGTCCCATTTTAGGTAGACGCCAATTAGGTGATAGAAATTTCATAAAATTTACTCGTAATACGGAGTATCTTTTTTGAAAGAATTTATAATGTAAAATTTTGATCCCGATTCGTGTGGTACATACAAGGTGACACAAATTGGAACAAGATCAATACTCGTTTTAGTACCTCTTGAGTAAGTTAAGAACTTAGATAGTTAGATATATAGTTACACTCGACCACATTTGACTTTTTTGGTCAAATTAACAAAATGGATAGAGTAGCATCGAATTATCGATTATTAAAGTCGCTTATGATGTCTCTGCTCGGTTTAGTGTGATTTATGTGCTAATATGAACTAAAATTTTGTGTGATGATCAATATTATGAGCTGCATTTTGTGTGATCTATGTTTCCTTAACACGCCTTTGGATTATAGTTACCATGCCGAGGGAGCAAGTGACTGATGCCGAGACACTTCTAGACATGGCTGATACCTTGGTGACCTGTGTAAGGGCGCATTCCAAGGAAGGTTTCACTCCTGCTGATTTTGTAAGCTGTTTGTTGCGCGAATTTGGAACTCATGATTCGATCAAATGGAATGCTGTCGGGGTTCTGGTTTGCCCGATATTCCAGAATGGAGGTGGCTGTTGTACCATGTATGTTTGGTGTTCATGAAATTGTTTTGGATGGAAAGTTCGTATCTTTGTGATGTTATAGTCATCTTAGACAGGTTGAGTATGTTATAAGCTGCTTGGTTTTGTTTGTTTTACTGCAGGATCGGGCCTATGAACTCCCAATTGAAGCAGAGGAAGGTTACTGCTCCCAGAAAGCGAACAAAGCTTACTGGGAGTGCTGCTAGGCCTGAGCAGGTCAGCTTTGACTGGTCTATGCATTCGTGTTGTACATTGCCTGTCTATTGTTTTCGAGTTTACATTTCTGAGTTTCTGTCTTTAACTAAATTGCTGGATTTCCCTTTTTTGTCGTGAATCAGCTGGAGCACAGTGGAGATGATGAGAAGACTGATACTGACAAGAACATGGCTACCATGTTCAATATACTGAGAAAGGAAAAAGCTGTCAAGCTCGAAAACCTGATTCTGAACAGGTTTTCATTTGCACAAACTGTTGAGAACCTGTTTGCCCTATCTTTCTTAGCTAAAGATGGCCGTGTTCAGATCACAGCTGATGAGAAGGGTTCTCATACTGTCTGTAAGTCATCTTGTCTATTTGTTCTATCTAATCTTAATTTTCCGCCTCTGCTGTAATCTGGCTCTAATATGGGATTTTTGGCTTCTGTTTCTAGCACCGAGGAATGCTCCTAATGCAGACGTAGTAGCCACTGGTGATGTTGTCTACGACCATTTTGTTTTCAGATTCGACTTCCAGGACTGGAAGGTAACGGCATTTTTCTTGCCTCAGTTCCAAAACTTTGTTGTAATCTTTGCTATAAAATGTCTTAATTTGATTTGAAGTCCTGAAATACTGATGATGGTTCTCACGTGTCCTGTCCTGCTTTTTGAACGGCAGTTGATGACAGACACTGTATCTAGTGGAAAGGAGCTGATGCCTCACAGGTATCAAGTCAGCATTCCAATGTCTCAGGCCGATATATTATGCAACGATTCTATGCTGACAGCAGCCGCTATTCCTACGGCTAATGTATCGGCAAACCCTGGCAGTGGACATCAGTGTTTCCGAACAATTCATCCAAGGAGGTGCAGCTACCTATGAATTAACAAGCTTAGTTTTGGGGCATTTTTTGTATAGTAACTGGCCGCTGATTAGTGCATGACAATCTTTTGCCATCTTATAAGTGATGGAATGATGGCTGTACATTTTGTTGACTCAGAATTGTCAAGGTAGTCTCTTGTTTGGTGGGTGCAAAGATCTGAACATTCTTGTAAAAATTCCTTTGAATTATTCGGAACGAATTTTATGCTCATAATCTAGAATTTTCATCCTCATTCCATGTTGAGCCTCTGTATAGTATGCAGGGAGTTGAGGATAGGTTCGATGCAAATAGTGCCTCCTTAGTAGTCGAGAATTTCATATAACGATGAACTAAACATTCTGGCATTGAAACTCAGCAATGTCGAATCTGATTATCTTTATCAAAGATACAGCTCTAAAAATGGTAAGCCTCAAACTATGAAGTACACCACACAGTAATATTCCTGCTCTCTAAAACAACTAACAACTCTTGACGAATACTCTTGAATAAATATGCAGAATGAAATGTAAATCCGTATTGAAAAAACCTCCTCAGATTTAGAGCTCATCTCTAGGGATATCAAGGTTCTCAAATACTGGGCTATCTACACCAACTCCCATAGCATTTAGACCATTGTCCACGTAGACAACAGCACCGGTGATGGCAGATGCCAAAGGTGAAGCTAAGAATGCAGCAGCGTTCCCCACTTCCTCTGCACGTTATTTCACTAGGTTCAGTCATGCATGAATAACAAACACACAGAACTCAAGAGTAAACTAGGGAGAATTTAATCTCACCTGCAGAAAGCTCCTTTTGCAAAGGAGCGTTTTCTATTGAATAGTCGATCATCATATCAATAAACCCAATGGCTTTTGCAGCACGGCTCCTAAGTGGTCCTAAGAAGAAAGAACAGACGACCAAATAACATACAAGTCCGTTAAACCAGTAGTATAAAACAGAAAAAGTAGCCAAGTATATCAAATTCCACAATAGTCTGATACATACCGGCCGATATTGTGTTCACTCTGATACGGCGTTTCCTTCCTGCTTCAAAAGCCAGTACCTAGAACAAAGATTACATTTAGTAACTAAATACATGAAAGAAGACGTGACTCATGACCAGGAAGGCCTTCAACCTGTTTCAAACACAGAATGTATCAAAAATATGTAAATCTCACCTTTGTGTCACTCTCTAATGCAGCTTTTGCGGAACTCATGCCTCCACCATACCTGTGGGACATGTCCTTGAATAATAAGGTCTGGCGCAAACAAAGTAACAGATATCGGTAACATAAAAGCAAATGAGAACATACCCAGGAATAATTCTCTCAGAAGCGATGTAGGTAAGAGACAGTGAAGCACCACCTGCAATCAGCAGAAAAGTTCAAAATCCAAACTAACAAGCCGTGAACAAAGAACCATCAACAGGGAAAACACCGGCATGAAAAGACAACTGAGAGAAAAGAGCAATGGTAAACCCAAATTAAAAAAGATGACCATACCTGGGTTCATTATAGGAAGGAAGTGCTTGAGCAGTGAAACGTAGGAGTAACTTGAAGCTGATATTGCAGCCAAATACCCATACCGTGAAGTCTCCAGGAGAGGTTTAGTCACCTATAAATAAAGCTGTTTCAGTCAGTTCGGGAGCATATTCAATAATATGAATTAAAATCTTTAAGCCAACATATAACAACCTCAGGGCCATTAGCAAGTGAATGCACTAGAATGTCGATGCTGCCAAAATCCTGTTTAACTGATTCAACAACTTCCTGCAACACGCGAAAACAGTGCTCAGCAAAGGCCGGATATGAAGAGTCATGTTCACTCACCATAACAACTCTACACCACTTATGAAAGACATCTCTAATCCTTCAAAGAGTAACGGAAATCTATACCTTAACAGTCCAATTGCTAGACCCCGCATAACGCTTGTTAGCTTTAATCTGCGATGAATCAATTGTAGCAAATTATATTGTCATGATTTGGTGCATTGTACAAAAAGTATAGAAGAAGAGTGCAATAGGGCACAAGATATTATTATTACATCTTCGGGTACATCCTCAGGACTGTCAAAAACCGCATCGAGAGGATATACTTTGGTTATCTCCATGAGTGAACCATCAGGCAACCTGAAACACCAAATGACTGAATATGTAATGCTGCCACAACTTCTAAATAGTTGAGAGAATGCGAAATAAAAGGCAGACTCTTACACTCTTGATTCATCGAATTTCCCGCGTCTTAGACTTGTTTCAAAGATATTAAGTGCCTGACAAAAAGAAAGAGAGTAGAATATCATGTAAAGTTCTATGTCTTCCGAACAACAATCTAGCATCCTATGATAGGGTCAAGCTGAGTTACTTACAGGAACCCAAGTGCCAACAAGAATCTCAGCACCAGCAGCAGCCAGTGATTTTGCAATTGCCCAACCATATCCATTATCATCGGCCACTCCGGCAATAAATGCCCTCTTTCCTGCAAGTAGACTTCATTATAAATAAACTGCCTAGTCAAAGTTGCTCCAACCTTATGTATCAAGAAGACACCACTTTCCACACAACCAATTCTTTTTAACACAACTACGCAAACTACATATAAAGACGATAGAAACAACCAATTCGGGCACCTAGGCAACTAATTCAACCAATTCCGGAACCTAGGTAGTTGTTTCGTATAATTCTTAACACTAATCTCAATATGCATCATTTCTGCGTGACAAGAGAATATCAGACAAACAATACACCTCAATCACAACCAACGACATCATCACATAGCAATACATTAGGCAGCATGTAAAGCAAAATGCACTGAAATTCTAACCTCTCAAGTCAACAGGCAAGCCTGCTAGAGGCTTGTCACTAGATTCCGCCATTGCCTTGATCCCACCTTTGTCCGATTTCAAGGGGACTGACGAGAAAGACCGGTGTAGCGTACTCAAAGACGATATATGACAAGCACTAGTGAGCTTATCCCATGATGCTGATCTTGGCTCAGCACTCAGAAATGCAGCAGCACCTCCAAAAAGGCGACGAGATGACGAAATGTACGGCTTAGCTGCCGCCATTTGTAGCCCAGAAGCTGTGGAAGCCGCCATTCTCAATCTACCACCTCTCCAAAAACCTAATACTAATCTTCAACACAACACAAACCCACCAAAAACACAAATTTCAGCATATAAATCGCATTTTTAACCCGAAAACGCAATCCAAATCATAACAAAATGCATGATAATTGATAATTAACCATCCAATGACCCAACAAGCTCAAATTTATGCACAATACAAGATAAAGTTCAAATATTATAATCACAATCAAATTTCCTATTACAATAATAATTTCGCAGCTATTAATAATAATCAACAAAAACCCACCAAACAAATTTAGTAATCATCCCTAATTAGTTACTAGATATAAAAACAGTAAATAAAATTACAGTAATTACAAAGTAATCAACTTCACAATACATATATATATTAATAAAATTATTCAAAGTGCATAAAGTTTGAATCTTTTACTATAACCCATCATTAAAAACACTTAAAGATTCAAACTTGCTAATCAAAATCATATAATTCATCCCCAAATGCAAATCAAAGCAATAAAATGAATCAAAGATCTTAATAGTAATAAACATAAATTAAAACAATGGGGGGATGTGGGGTTACCTAGGAGCCAATGTGGAAGATGGGTGAGAAAATGATGATGAAATTGCAGTCAGATAAATCGTTAATTGTCGATGAAGACGAGGAAGTGTGAGAGTGAAGCTGCTGTTAGTTTTGATGGGGGGGTTTAATGCGGAGGTGTGAGTTGTTGCATTGGTTGTGTCGAAAAAATTGAGGACAATGAAAGAGAGAGAGATGGGGAAAAAATAATATTAAAATAAAAGGGGAAAATAAATAAATAAATAAATAAATATTGGAATAATGATATTATGTGGATTTTTAATTATTTTTTTAGTCTTTTATGGGTGTGGGTTAGCTGAAGAGTTGGTATGGGTTGGTAGTACTTGGTAGAGAAGGTTATAGCCCAAATTTATTGGATCGTTTTATAGATTTGGTTTGGGCTTTGTCCACAATTATTCACGGATTATCTTGTTGCGTGGTTTGAAAGCTATCATGTCCTGTATTGCTTTGACAGTTTGGAGGTTAACCGAAAGCTCAAAAAGGTAACAATGATCATGAATCATGGGTAGAGGGTATGATTCTTGATTCTTGATTCTGGCGAAGGGAAGGGAGCAACTAAAAAATGGAGAGGCGTGTTTGCATTAAAAAGACTTCAATATAGCGAGACAAGTGGTGTAGTTACATGGTTCGCAACCCATCAAGTACGCTCGGAGAAGGCCAACCAAATTGCTCACAAGAAGCACCACTACTCATCATGAGTTCAACTTAAAATTCTCGCGAATGGATCAATCAATATTGGGATATTCCCTGTCACAAACCGTCACACCAACGGAAGTGACTCCAATTGAGCTCCGCCAGTCCGAGGTCGGGCTTTGATCAACCGAGCTACAATAGGCCCATCACGTTGGTTTTCAGGCCTTGACCTGATAGACCGGCCCAACATAAGTAGATCCATTCATCATAGAAAAAAGCCCAGCCCAATTATTTGCAAATGATCCACTTTGTTTTCACTTTTCACCAACCCAACAGCTTCCAACAGCTTGTAAGTGAAGATACAATTACAAGAGACAGTACATACACGGGTGTCATCATCAAATCCGCCTAATCATCACCACGTCCGCACCAAACCAAACCCCGCCCTTTCGTTCCTTCACCCAATTTTCTCTCTCCTCTCGCAAACCTAGGGTTTCGCACTCCCCAAATTCCTAGGGTTCTTGCTCAATTCCAATCGATTTTCCCCCAATTTTCTCAAATCTAGGGTTTTTATTATTACTCTTCTTCTCATCATTACTACGTAAATCGGTGAAAAAATGGAGTTCGGAGGAGCTCGCAAGAGAGGTAGACAAGAAGCTTCTTTCAACGGCAATGGTGGCTTCAAGAAATCTCGTCCAGGTTCTTTCTTCTTTTCCCTTTCTTCTTCTATCTTCTTCTTCACGCTTTTATTTAGTATCAATTCAATTTTATGATTTAATTTGCTATTTAGTTGTTTATTATTGTTCAATTATTTCCTGATTTTATGCAATTTTTAGGATTGAATTTTTGTGATTTGTTCGAATTTCTTCGCAGTTAGAACTAATTAAAGTTTAGATTTATATTATTATACCAAAATTAGGTTAAGATTTTTGTAAACAAAATTATTGAAAATAATTTGTAGGTTTGAAGTAAATTTTCGAAGATAAAGATTTGATTTATGGAGTAAATAAAAAAAAAAGAGTTGAGAATAATATTCGAAGGTAAATATGAAGTAAAGTAAGTAAAGTGAGAGTAATAATAAAGGATTAATGCTGTTGAACAGAATCGGAGTCGTTTCAACCCGGTGTAGGAAGCAAATCCAAGCCTTGCACAAAGTTTTTCAGGTTCTAATCTGTAACTTATATCTAATATTAAATTAAAAAAAAAAAAAGTACCATTACATTACATTACATTGATTCCGTGAATTTTGCAATTGATTAAAAATTATGTTCGCTAATGAATTTGGCCTTGGAGGTTCCGAGTGTTTTGATACAGGGCGACTCTTTATCACGTCATCATAACGAATGTTAACACAAAGAGAAAGAGAACGTGGTTCACGGTCTTGTAATGGCTGATATAAATTCTAATGTGGAATCTCGAAACTAATGAAATTTGCGTTTTAAAGTTATTGGTACAGGTCATCTCGTCTATGATATCATCATACTTAACAACAGATACTTCTGATGGAAATGCTTAAATTCACCGGAGTACTTACTGGACATCTTTGAGATGAGATGATTAAAGTTCGAACAAATGCTAAATATTATGCCAAGCAGTTTTCGGTTATAAGTGCTTATGCGCTTTATTATCCAACCCTGAGCATATCTTGCTCACGTAGTTGTTTAAATACTATGTTTCGTTATTAAGTGGCAAATTGAGCTAGTGATGGTGTATTCAAAATATATGTGGTCTGTCATTTTAAGTGTTGGAATTTAGAAAAATTTACGGATAACATTAGACTCTAAATGGTAACATAACGTATGTTCAATTGATGTTTTGGTTCGTGATGTTCAATTGATGTTGTGGTTCGTGATGTTCAATTGATTGGATGGAAGTGCAGACATAACGTATCAGGGGGATTGTAATTTGGCTAGTTTGGGGGTAAACTCTTGAATATTTTTCTTGAAATTATCTGATCAGTTGGATCTGATTAAGGCTGTAGGAGTTGGTAGACGATATTTACCTCTGATCTTCTCTTGTTATATGCTTTTGGAAGAACGTCTTTTATAAGGTTTATTATGTCATAGTACTTCCAACATCGTCATTTGTGAATTGTTATCTAACATGTGTATGTTACCTGCAGCACATCCGGCTGTCCTTTCGGTGAAGGGTGTCACTTCTTGCATCATGTTCCGGGTGGATTTAAAGCTGTATCCCAGATGTTGAACAGGCCAGGACCCTCGCCTCAGGCTCCGAGGAGTAATGCAGCTCCCCCTCCATTCCCTGACAGCTCATCTTCACCAGCAGGCAAGATGAAAATATGCAATAGGTACAACACACCCGAGGGTTGTAAGTTTGGTGACAAATGCCGCTTTGCTCATGGTGAATGGGAGGCTGGCAGGGCTGCTGTTGCTTCACATGAAGATCCTCGTGGTATGGGACACATGTCAGGCAGAATGAGTGGCAGGATGGAACCTCACCTACCTGGACTTGGTGCTGGTCCTGGTGCTGATTTTGGTTCCTCTGCCACTATCAAGATTACCATTGATGCTTCGCTTGCTGGAGCAGTTATCGGGAAGAGCGGTGCTAATTCGAAGCAAATCTGTCGTGTCACTGGTGTGAAGCTTGCTATCAGGGACCATGAGTCTGATCCCAACCTAAGAAATGTTGAACTCGAGGGTTCCTTTGATCAGATACAGCAGGCCAATTCCATGGTGAGAGAGCTCATAGCAAGCATCAAGGCAGCTGCTGGTGCTCATCAGAAGCAATCGACAGGACCACCCGGTGGAGGTAGCAATTTCAAGACAAAGATATGTGAAAACTTTTCAAAAGGATGTTGCACTTTCGGTGATAGGTGCCACTTCGCTCATGGCGCAGAAGAGCTCCGTAACAGTGCTATGTAATATGAAAGTCGATCTCTCTGAGCGCTTTCGTTTCCTGCGTTTGTCTTTGCTTTTTCATTTAATTAGGATCTTGCCAAGTTCTAGATATGAGATGTTCTTCAGCTTTGTGATGGTACGCTGATGGACAGTTATGATAGAATCAAAAGCTCGTTAGTTTTTGGTCTGGCTGTGTTAAATTTCAGGATGGTATTAATTTTGATTAACCTTTCGCCGTTATAATGATGTTTACTCGGCTGTTTTGAACTGGTGATACGTTATATACTTATATTCAATTCTGCATTCTTCGTCGGCTTGTCGGGTTGGGCGATGTTATTCTGATGTGGTGTACTATGCGATGTTAGACAGATATAAAGCCTGCGGTGGCATGTAGCCTACCGTAGAGTGGTGTAGCCGTGTGCCCATAGCCATGTCTTCTGCTGAAGTAACTTAAGAGCTATGCTTTGGACTGGCAAATTCATGAGCTTGTCTTTGTACTCCGTATTGCACAAGCAAGGCAGGCGTCCCTGTAATTAACACGACCTAACCCACGCCGATAAGTTGCATATGACCTTAAGGTTGAAGTTCGACAACTTTCATATTTGAGCTTTAAAATTTCAAGCTCGACTTTAATCCTAAATTTACAAGCTGAAGACCAAAGCTCAGCTCTTTATTACTCTCCTGAAAAAAATGGACTCTGGTCCAAGAGGTGCCTGTCTGATCAACACAACCAGTAACGAGACTGATACAGTCCACAAAGTAACTTGGCTGAACACTAACAAACACAGCCTCGTATTGGAGACGATATTCTAAAAGTTGCCTGCTTAAGAGCGGGGGCATCTTCATCATCTTAGCCGGCAAACAGTTGTGCAGTTTACAGTTTATGATCAACCTTGAAGGAAAAGAGGCACAGACACCAGAAGTCAACAATAGATCTCTTATTATACAAGTGATTTGTCGTCACTCGCAAGGCTAGCTGAAAGAGTTACAAAACTAATTGCAACCTGTTATGTATCAGGAAAGCCCGAGATTTGTAGGACATAAACCAGGAAAGGTAGTAAAGAAAAAGAAAAGAAAAAAAAAACAAAGGTAAAACAGTTCTGAAACCCTCAACCCCAGGCACATGATGAGCAATTTCACCATCTGAAGGAGTTCACTGATGCTTGAAATTGTTCATGCCATTTTATTTTGCTGAAGTGCTGCTTCAGCACGAGCCTTCGACTTCCTCTGCTTGGAATGGTAACTCATATGTCCACCCAAGGCATTGCCAGTGCTGAAAGCCATGCCACACTCACTGCATCTATGGGAATTTCTCTTTTTGACATCCCACTCCTCGTTGTCAGAGGCTTTTCTCTTCTTCCGTGGCTCAGTTTTCAAGCCAGTAGGCTCACTTGCATAAGGGTGTGATAAGTTCTGAGCCGGTAAGCCATTTATTTGACCATTTGGCTTACTCAGATATGCAGCAGGCGGAGCAGATACGATGTCATGATTGAACCTGGGCAACAAAGCATCATTATTAATAGGATAATTATTGGGCACTCCATATTTTGGATTGTCCCTAGGTTGCAAAATACTCTGTAATATATCAAGATCAGCCAAGAAATCGTCTGAGACATCATAGACATTTTTTCCTCTCTGATCAAGGTTATCCGGACCATGGACAACAACCTGGTTGTTAGGATATTGGTTATTTAAATTAACCAAGGAACTCGGCGAGGTGAATTGACCCACATTCGATGGATAATTATTGGGCACCTCATAGTTTAGATTGCCCCTAGGTTGCAAACTACTCTGCATATCACGACCAGCCAAGAAATTATCTGAGACATCATAAACATATTTTCCTCTTTGATCAAGGTTAGCCGGATCACGAACAACAACCTGGTTGTTAACATGTTGGTTATTTAAATTAACCAAGGAACTCGGTGAGGTGAATTGACCCACATTCGATGGATAACAGGAAGGTGGGTCGCTGAAACTAAAAGTTTGCAAATTCGGAGCCAAGACAGAAGGATTCGGACGAAATTCATTGACAGGCCCAATGATGGAACCCAAATCAGGAGAGGTGGGGGTAAAATTTTGGAAAATAGGAGAGACAGCTGAGTAAGAAGGATCTTGCAAATCAAAATTCAAAGTATTTTGGTTGCAGAAATCCTCCAATTCAGATATATTTCCAGCCAAATCCCCCGACCAAAAATCACTGACTTCTAGAGGTAGGTCTGGATTCGGAAAAAAAGCCATTGCTGGAGTAACCAAAATCCTTAAACCACTAAAATTTGATTCAACAACTAAAAAGCTTTTTGCAATATTCTAGTGGAGATGAAGCTGCTACTGAATCAAAAATACCATTGTAAACTAGGGTTAGAGATCAAACTAATTGTTCTGATTTTGAAGAAGGAACAACACACTTGTGGAGCATAAATACTAGCACAAGCTTGTATATGATCTGAAAACATGAAACCCAAGTAACCCTATACACGTGAAAATGGGGAAGTAATTAAACTACCTGCCTAATTATTTCAACAGACATTTAGATATGTATTAATACAAAGATTTCCTGACAAAAATGAAAATAATATACATTGACTAGGATGAATGTACATAAAAGAGGTTTAATTCACATTTTTCTCAAATTGGGCCACAAGATACATCTTATTAGATAATTAATTGCATTTCAATTGCTCAAGAAAAACAAATGCAATTAAGTTATTGCTGTATATGAAAAATGAAAATTCACATTTTTAATGATATAATGTTGACACACCAAGACTTCAGACTTAGGTTTTTGAGGATGTTGTATAGTTGGAACCAAGTGTTGCATTTCCACCAACACTTGACTTTCATTCTTTTTGTGAATGAAATTTCACATGATAGTCCTAGAGCTTGATTAGCTCTTTTGTATATGGGTGTCACCCCTTTAGATGTCTTTTTGTATATGGGAGTCACCCCCTTGGTATCCTATTGAACACAATGATATCCTATCTTACTTGTTAAAAAGAATGGACATTAGAAACATAGTGACACAGTAATTTCTTTCCTGTCGTTCAACTATTGATCCAAAAGGGTAAAAGAAAAGGGCAGCCCGGTGGACATGGCGTCCCCGCAAATCAAGAGTCCAGGGAAGGGTCCCACCACAAGGGTGTATAGGGGGCAAGCCTTTCCTTGTCATATTTTGGACAAGAGGCTGCTCCCAGGACTTGAACCCATGACCTATCGGTGTGCCAAGGCTCCCCTTCAAAGGGTACAACACAATTGTGGTAAAACTCAAAAGGCAAAAATCATTTGCCCCATGTGGCATAAAGCTCATCTGTTACAGCCAAAACGGCAACAGAACTCTAATCATATATAATATAATAGAATGTTATGAAAAATCCATCAGACATTTTGAGCAATCAACCTACAGAGCACTCCCCGTATTCCACCATGTGCTATGGATTATTTTCTTCATGTGCTAGACAAACAAGGAGTGTAATAATTATCTATCTATCTGACATTTTAAGCAATCAACCTACCCAGAGCTATACCCCAGTATTCCACAAAAACCTACATATAAAGGATTACAGGTGATCAACAACATACAATAAATCCAGTGCTACAGATTATTTTTTTTTCATATGTTAGACAAACATGGAGTGTAATACTCATCTCTTCCTTCACTGTGAGTTTGTGTCTTGCTTTGGCAACTGGTGGAGTCGTGGACTAAAATACAAGACGAGAAGTGGATCTGTGCTTACTTTGAGGTTGATGTTCTCCAAATATAACTGGTGGGTTTGGGTGCAAAAGAATAGAATAACTTGCTAATAGTGAACCATCTCAACCAAAAGGTGATGGTCGAGGCCCCATATCATGTTATATCCAATATACCCCCCTACGCAAATACCCTTTGGGCTTGAAGTGTGGATTAGTGTCGACTCAGGCGTGGTATACGCGAGGCATATTGGCTCTTGAGCGTTCTCTCAAGCAAGGCATGTCCTAAGACAAGGGGACTCCCAGGATTTGAACTCGAGACCTAGGCTCTTCCGATACCAAATCAGTGAACCATCCCAACCCAAAGCCTAATCTAACTGTTGAGGCCCAATATTATGTTATATCTCATAATTGCTTTGATAATCCAGGAATGTTTTCTGTTGACTAGGGTGGAGTTTGCTTTTTATTGCTTATTTTTTAATTGAGGCAGTAGGTTATTTACCAAGAAATCCAACAATTCTTGTAATAAGCTTGATGACTGATGAATACACCTTGCCCTTGCCCTCAATTGCTTCGTTACTTCTATCATGAAACTTTTTCTTTCTAGAGAAAAGAAAGTTCTACGAAACTGTTCAAACCAATGGTTCCTACGACATACACTAATCCTTGTGGTAATATTAGCCGCTAGTAAAGTTCTTATAGACAAAAGGGTGGGAAGCTTACTAGCATCAGTCCAATTTATTGAGAAGAATATAACTAAATCGTAATGTTTCGTACATACTACAATCAATTGAAGACTAAAACATAATCTCACGAGAATATAGCACAACAATATAGGTAACTTATCCAGACAAAATCCCCAAATAGAGCTGGCAAAAGCTGACCCGACACGACAACACGACATGAATGCACACAAAAATGGTGGGTTGCTAATGAGAGTTTCCAACCCGTTTAATTAACTAGATGGGTAGGGTTAGAGTCGAAATTTTTGACACGAATTTACCCGTTTATTTACATCAGTTAGGCTAGACATATCAACTCGTATAAATTTCTTAACTTTTAAAAATGTACTAAACCCAAATCTCAACCTAAGTAGTCCAATTGTCGAAAGTACTCATTTTTAACCTTGTCTTTATTATTAGGTGATGAGTTGCATAGACTCAATAGCCTCAATTCTACGTTTTTTCCCTTTATCTAAGTGTAATTATTAGTAACCTTTCTTTTAGGCAGGTTAGGCCTCCATTTGTTACAGGTTTAATAAACATGTTGGGTCAGTGTCAAGGGTTATCAACCCATCTCAGGAACGGGCCGGGTTAGTGTCATGGGTTTTACAACCCAGTTATCTTTGACAAGGACACGAACATGACAAGAACACGGCCAAATATAAGGTTCATTTACTCAGGGTACTCACAGACCATCTCATATGAATCCCAAGTTAAACAAGTAAAAACTTATAGTCTGCTTAGTGAGGATTCTGAGGAAATAAAGGAGAACTTTAAAAAAAAGAAAAGAGAAGGAATGAAGGTGGCCTTATTATTAGGAATTTGTAGTAGAAAACAATGTCATTATATGAGGGAGAAACCACAAGCAATTAAACTTTTTCTGCATCCTACTTAGCAATGCATTTGGAACTTCCACAAATACAGTCAGCCCTAGTGCCTCCGAAGAGGCCTCATATGCAGGGGTTACACACGTGTCCCTTATCTCTACATAGGTAATGAGGTTATTTCCATTTGACCCAAACAGCTCTACCTGTCTTTGAGCAAACTAAGCACAAGCAGACACCTACAACTACTTCACAGATATTAAAGATTTGACATGACATAAAAAGAAGTTACCTACCCTAACCCCATTGAAGAACAAATGCCATTGCCCTAAAATCTAGGTTGGTAAACTTTTTTTTATTTATCATGTTCACTTGCTGACTTTAGGTGGCATGGTACACACAAAAAATTCAAATTAAACTAGATATCGCAAGATAACCCGTTCACACATGGTGTACCAAGTTAAGAGGGCACAAAATCAAGAAAACCAGAGTTATTTGTTCACATTTAATGACAATAGGGGTAAAGGAGAAGAACCTAAATAATTGGAGACTAAAATGGTAATAGATTTGGCCATTTAAGGGAAGGGAGATTATGTTAATAAATCAGGGATATTAAAGGTTTCAATGAATATCATGTGAAAAAAGTTTTAAATAGGAAATCGAGATAAATTACCTACTTAGTAAAGTAAAGCCAGCAAGGATTGCGCTTTTCTACCTTAAGTACCTATCCACAATGATTTTCACAATGTGAAAGATTAGTAAAGCAATAAATGCCTTCTCATATGGGTATCACCAAGGGGTAGATTACCTGATTGATATGATATCCTCTCGATACGACTTTCCATAAATAAGGAGAGCCAACGTTGAACATGATCAACATGAGTTGGCAAAAAAATTGCAGGCGATTTATGTCCCAAAATGTTTTTGGGTTGATCTGGCTATAAAGAGGGCCTTAAAACCGGCTGTTACTTCACAACTTACAAACTCACAATTGCTCATTGCAATCACAAACTCCTTCAAACCCTACTCCATTACTCTCTTGAGCACCTACTCTTCTCATATCCATGGCAGGTCCCTTCAGCCACCATAATAATCTAGCAGACCAAAGCTATCATGGCGGCTATCATGGCGCAAACTCTCGACCTCTCCTAGCTCTTGGCTCTTCCATTTCACAAGGGATAACTCTCAACAATAGTCATGGTGCTGTTGACAGTAACCTGGCTCTTAGCACAGCGACTAACAATCCTAGTCAACATCAGGCCTACCCCATGTCAGGCCAGCTCCAGTTTCTCCAACATGGTACTGATCCAGGCCTTAGGAGATCGTACCCTCGCTTCCCCACTGATATTTATATGCATAACATGTCTCATTATCCAATGCGACCTCAGAACACTGTCAACTACAACATCGTCGTGGCAAACAATTCCTCAGTCAACATCAATGTTATCAACAACAATTTCCCCTCTCAATTTGCAGGCAACACTCTGTTTGCATCTTCATCTACCAACATCTATGTCCAAAACAACGTAATCAATGCCCGAACTTCAAATTTCAACCACTATTTATTACCTCCAAATCAAGAACCCCTAAGAAACAGAATTTTGGGAATAAATGAGAGGCACCAGTTTAGTACATCTTACTCACAATACTCCTCTCACAGGGTCACTTCTGTTCCAAACCACAACCAAGAGATTCCTGTTGGTATTCCCAACTTGAGACGAGTCAATCCACCCACTTTCAGGGGTCATTCCACCCACTTTCAGGATCACATAATTTCTCAGAGTGGATCTGTTCTCAGTTTGCTCAGACTGCAATCTAGATCTGCTCCTCCTGGATTCGAAAATCATGCTCCAGCTCTTCCAAGTTCAAATGATGGAAGAAATGGCAACTCAACCGATGATGGACATCATACTCAACAAAGTTTTGAAACTCGTGACATCCAAACTGGAACTGAGCATGTAAGTAACTGATCTTCTGATCTACCACTAATTTATCAGCGACTTTTTCTAATGGTAAAAAAGGGTTCATTAACTAGTCTTCCTTATTCTCAGATTGACGCACTACCCCAAGTGCCTTTGGAAGATGACAACATGACTGAGCCTCAGAGACTCCTAGCAGAGGCTAACAGCCCTAATCCAACCTTTCGACTTAATCTTGACGCAAGAAGAAATCGACATTCAACAACAAAATGCAGGAGTCATCCTTACATCAAGTTCGGCCCATACACTTGCCCTAAGTGTGATCTCACGTTCGAGAGAGGAAGTAGCTATGCAGCTCATGTCTCTGGGCACTACAAGGGTGAAACCCCCGAGGAGAGAAAGAAACGCCGTGAAGGTAAGTTCAAGAGCAAGGATCTACACATAGAAGAGTCTGGCGCTGGAATAACAGTCATGCCTGGGTCTCCTCAGAGGGAAGACATGCCGCTGCAAACATCAACTCCTATAAGTGGGATGAGCACTAGACCTAACCACGGTGAAGGTTGTTCATATGTGAAGATCAAGGAGGAGCCTGATACTGATTCTACAGATTACTATCACAACACAAATTTGTGTCATCATGCCTAGAAAATCTCTATAATGTAAACAATCAAATTATACTGTCTGTCAGTCTGAGTGTTTACCCTAGATCAAATAGTAGACAGCAGAAAGACGATACAGTCCAAATTATGGAACATTGTAAAAGCTTTCTGCCTGTACTTTGTTTGGAAAGAATAATGTCATAATTGAAGTAGCTATAAAACTACTATTCCAGATTCTCTATTTATTAGTATAGAGCAAAAGTATCATAGTGTATCCAACAAATATTATTCTTTCCTTCTTTCTCCCATTCTCCACTGTTTGCAAATTTCTAAGTTTGAAAATTAAACTCCTACGATTTGCAACAATTAAGGCCATTATGCTTATTTTTATTTTTCACTTGTTTCTAATATAAATAAATTCTAAATAAAAGTATGCTTCACTGAAGTCATTACGTACAAGTCTACAAGAGTCAATCAAACTAGCAACATAACAGCATGTCTTCATGTGAGAGAAAAGAATAATGAAAAAGCGAAATGGAAAACTTACCGACAATAGTCCTCGGATTCACATCCCTGTTATTCAAGTAAAGTATACAGGCCATGTGCAAGTCACTGGGCAACGCTTTCTAGCTGGCAAGTCACAATGTGAAGCCTTTGGTATCAGCAACCAAAAAAACATAATAATGTCAGCACTCAGCAGGGCTTACGGGAACAAATTTGCAAGTTATGATGACATATGTGCAAAACGGTAGACAGTCAAACAATATGTTAAGTTGTTAACACAACTTGCGCAAAAGCTACAATTTGCTGACAAGATACGGAATTCTGGGTCATCGATTTTAGTCAAAGGAAGCATGCAAGCAGCTAATAATTAGTTTCTCAAGTACCACATAACAATTAGCTAGTTAGTCACTGTTAGTCTGTTACTTATCAAAAAAAAAATGTTCGGCTGTTACGGCGGACTAGCCGTAACTACTTCAAAAAGATTCTAATTACTGCAAAATGTACATACATCCATACTCCGTGACACTTGAGATGAGAACAAAGAACCCTAACCCAGAGAAAACTTGAGATATCGACAGAACTAAAAATTGAATTGGGTATAAACAACTTCATTTGGCATAAGAAGTTGCGGATACATGAAGCACGGTTAAAATGGATAACATGACTACACTCCGTAACGGCTCAACACTATCCGATCACTAATCAATTCAATTAATCCTAACCTTAGAATTTCTGTAATGGCCAGCTTGGAAAAAGGTAGGAGTCAACCCAAGAAAACCCTATGACGTCAAACATATTGATCATGGATGTTTTAAAGCCAAGGCAACCCAAGCTCGAGCTTATTAGCTTCGAGATAGTCTAGCAAGTTCAAAATTATGAGGAAACCTCTGAATAAGACATTTTCATTCAAGGAAAACATCAAAACCCTAGCATGACAGAATTCTACTACACCACCTACGAAAAATTTGTCAAAACCGCAATTGCATACAACAACAACATCTTTAACCCCAGTGCCTTAAAGGCTCCCGTCATAAGGCGGGGTAAGGGGGGGTCGGATGCACGCAAGCCTTACCCCTATTGAAACATAGAGAGACTACGCACGGATGACCCAAAATGAAAATTGCTTCGAGAATCGCACAACTGACTGCTACTTCACACAATAAGAAGCATAGACAATTTTATGAGCCATTTGTTTATTCTAACAAAATTTGTTTATTTCATCCCTACATACTATGAGTATAAAATTTGTATCAGATACCAAATTACCAATAGGGTACTGCATGGTCTGTTTCATAAAGGGGGCGGGGCAAGGGGGGTTCCAAAGGCATCATATCCTCGAAGTTGTAATCTTATCCCCTGATTTTAAGAGGTGAAATCACTAGCCTAAACTAATAAATGGCCTCAAGAAACCACATTGATGTTCAAAAAAACCTTGCTTTCTTTTGTTGGCTTCCTAAGAAAATCCAAAGTAATCATATACGCCACCAGACACTTAAGAAAATTAACAGCACTGTCATTCCTTTTATTACCCCCAGTGGCGGATGTACCTTATAGAGTATGGGGTCCGCGGACACCGGAAAAAATTTCGGAAACGCATTTTTTTAGGCTAAAATTTGTGAATTGTTCCGTTAAATAGATAGAGGGACACCGAAAAAAATATATCAGGACACCGGGAAAGATTTTTTCTAGATCCGCCACTGATTACCCCCCAAAAAATCCAAACACATTCCAATTAGCAAAACTGAAAATTCTCGTTGGTGACAATGTGGAAACCCATTCCACCATCTGCAAGTAATAGTATCAGCAGCAGCCTCGCATAAAGCTTAATAGTGCTCCTTGCCTCCCTCAACTACAACAAAGTTTCCAAAATCACACCCTTGATATTCAAACACACCATGTAAAAAGCAATTCTCATTGTCCCCACGCAAACAATTCTCAATTTCGGTTATCAAGTCGTTCACAGTACGAGTGTACAACAACAACCAAGTCTTATTTCCAAAACGATTTGGGGTCACCTGACATGAATCGTCCTCTGAAACCATCATATGTAGGCAATAAAAAGTTTAACCTATGGAGAAAATAAGTGTAAAAAGTGGCGAAAACCCTTTGACAAAAGTTTCAAAATCACACAAAGGAAAAGCACACAAACGAGCAAAAACATAGGTATAAACGTCTTCACAAAAGCTAAAAATTCGAAAGCCATGAACTTTGCCGTTTGCACACGTAAATCTAAGCGTTCGAACCCTCCACATACCTCCTACATTGTTAAATCGTTAAAGCTCTTCTTAAACTACAAATTCCACACTAAATCAAACCTCAAACACGATTGTTAACTTCGCACGACACATTACTATACCTAAACCCCCGTGTTCTACGATACATTGTTCTCCAATATTCGCGGTCCATCTCCATCGACAAACTTATCTTACACATAAACTCTAAGTGGTGCAATACTACCAATTCATACATTTCTCACACATATTTACCATCTAACCATCTCAATTACGATTCGATGATCGAAAATCGGTCATTCCTCCGATTCCGAATACAGCGTATAACAACCAATGCGCTAATTTCCTAACAAATTCATCAAAAAATTGGACGAAAAACCTAGGCTAAAAATAGTAATAACCACAATTTTAACTGGGGCCTACTAAAAATCAGATCAATAACAGGAGTAATCGCAATCGCATAATTCGATGATAAATCGCAATAAAATAATCGATGATTTAATAATCCAGAGAAGGAGAGTAGAAAAATTACCGGGGGAAACTTGTAGGAGACGCCGGAAAACAAGTTGTGGGATGTGATTGAATGTTGGACAAACCGACAATTATCCCTCCTACATTAAACTAATAAAATACTAGTATTAATTAGCTTATCCACAATGACTAAAATACCCCTGCCTTAAATCTCTCCGCCTTTTGACCAAACCTGACAACAACGCCTCATCCTATTGAGTTGTGTTGGTGTTGGGTTTACTTACCTCTCCAGTTCTAAGGTCGTACCTTTGTTTAGGGACGGAGTCATGATGAAAAGTTGAAGGAGCCTCTAACTAATTGAACGGTAAATGGTTAGTGTTTTCTTTTTTTTTGAAATAAGGTAAATAGTTAGTGTTAGTACAATATAATGTTTAACAATTGAAACGAGGATTAAAAAAATATATATGATGGTTAAGCCTATAACCTCTGAAAGGTAAAATGAAGAGACAACTAGCCTTCATTGCAAATCACTGGACTAGTAACTATTGACTACAACGAGTTGCGTAAAATGTTTAGATTAATAATTATTGTCTCTAAAATGTGAAATATGTTATGGACTCGAACCACAGTAGTCCCCAGCGCGAGACCTTCCTTGCACGTGTCCGACACGACACGCAAGGATATGGGCATGGAACTCATACCAATTTGTTCTCATCCAATATTCTTCTCATCGGAATTTTCTTATAGAGTACAAAAATTAAGTTTCACAAGCCAAAAAGGTAAGATTTTAATGATTTCGAGTCCTATGTTTCAAACATCTGTCGAATTTGTTATGAAATCTTGAACTATTCAACTAAAAATTTGTTTTAAAGAAGTGTCCCTAATCTTGTATCCTCATTTCAAGACATGATCCCTTGTCGGAAAATATTGAGTCATGACAAATATGAAACGACAAGACTTAGATATATACCCCTAGCACCGGTACCCGATTCTGAGTAACATAGGAGACTTAGGAGTTGGCGTATGACTAATATGATTTGAACCGTAATCAATCAAAATCGGTAAAATATTGATTGTTGATTGATAATAAAACCTAACACGATTCATTTTCTTGCAAAATGAATGAATGAATAAACGATAAATTCAGAAAATTATTAGTACTGCCCAAAGAAAAGGTTTTCGAAGCATCTTCAGACTTAACAACTACATAATTAAAATTCAACGGAAATAGGACGAAAATAATCTTACCCCCATAATGAAATTAACAGTAGTAGTCACAATCGTTGCGCGGACTGAAATGTTGAGAACATTGTTGTGCGAATAAAATATGAGATGGAAGATTAGTTCGCCATACATTTTTTCCCCGTTTTGGATCAAAGATACAAATGTATTAGACAATTCAATTCACTTGCCCGACAAACACATATAACATGGGGATCAAGGTTGAAGAAGATAAGTCAAATATGATAAAAATGATTTGGGAAGGCTGGAAGAGATGAGTTTGGGGGATTGATTTTGAGAAGATGAGATATTTGGGGGAAAGGCAAATAGGGAATCAAATTTTGGGAGAAGTCAAAAGTCGCGTCATACGTTACATTCGCAATAAATTGGGCCCCGAAAATTTGGGGTCGTGTGGAGCGGCCCAACTAATCTATGCAAATAACAAACTTTATAATTATTCTATGCATCGTTGTTGACCAGTTCTGACCTCACCCGTGTGAACCATGCTAACATGTTAAACCCTGAAAATTTTGTCAATTGACATATGAAAAGGAATTTATCATGATCAAACTCTCTGAACGCTTATTAGAGCTTACGAAACTGCTCATCAATTACCCTTAACAGGGTACAATAACAATCTTTTACCATTTTATTAGTCTTACCTTCTTAATTTGGACAATATCGTTTGAAGTAAACGACTGATTCTTAAATAACATTAAAGGAATGGACATAAATATGCAAATTTCGAGTATCTTAACGCCTTCCATCAAATCCACACTCGATTCCTTATGGTTTACTATCAACTTTAATTGTCTCAAACGACATAACGATACAATTTAGATCATTCCAAATTCACCTATAAGTTTATGTATATGTTTGATAAAATTGTTGAAACATGAAATAGTAGATGACTGCTAAAATGGCCGCAAATGCCGAAATAGTAGCAATGTAGGTAGCTAAAAATTACACCTAACAATTGCGAAATGCCTAAAAACATAGAATCTTAAATCAAATAAGCTACTCTATGCAACTTATAATTAAGCATAACTTAAATAATAAGCGAATGGTTCTACCACCTATTTGAGTTAATTCCCAGAATGATTTGGGGTCGGCTAATATGAATAGTCATATTGTAACCGTCTTGTGTATGCCATAAAATTTCATAATTATTGCAGATCATTTAGAAATATTGGTACACTTTCAAAATAAGTTTTAGAAAGTCAATTTATCTATTTGATTTAGCTTACAAAGTTTATCAAACATAGTCATATGAAATGAAACAAACATGTTATTTATTTGAAACTATATATCGAAATCAGATATAGTTAGAATGTAGGAGACATGTCTCATTTACCAGTCGATAGTCGAAAAACTCAACAAGCCTGTTTGGCCAAATTTTTCGAAATCTATGTCTATTTTTCATAATCAGTTTCTTTAAAAACCGTTTTTTGAAAAAATGATAAGTGTTTGGTTCAACATTCTACAAAAACACTTTCATTTGTTACTGTAATCTTTTTTATATTTTTGTCAAATTAAAAATATCTCACAAAAGGAGTATTTTTAGAGAAATAGAAACAGAAACACCAATTTGGTGCTTCTGCTTTTGGGGGTCAATATTTAGAAAAATGCTTTTATTAAATAGTTTAAAACTTCTAAAAAACACTATGTTTGGCCAAGTTTTTAATTTATGGGAGTAAAAGCACTTTGAAAAACTAGGCCAAACACATACGGAGTACTTAAAGATTTCAAACTCATTCAATCGATGGTCAGAGGTGGTCACTCATACACCAACACCACCTGCATTAACTCCGCATATTCGACTTTTACCGGCGCAAAACATAATACCAATGCGGCCCACTCACACACTAATCAATGAAGAATCCAATTACCAAAGAACCCGAGGAATTTACTTTTTTTACCGCTCAAGGACAAAAACGTAAAACAATTCCCGTCAAAACGGCTACTTTTTACCCTCACCCTCTCACTCTCCCAAGATTCTTTCTTTTTTTAAATTTCAAACCACCTCTTAACAACTCCCCCTCACTTCCCCACAATATTACACCACCCTGCCACTGATAAAACCCACACTGTCCCCCACTCAGTGGCATTACACGTAATTACCACAACACACAGAGGGGTAGTTTCGGAAACTCAACTTGTGGGACCCACCGTAACTCTCATTTTTTACTGGTACAGTCACACAGAAGGAGAGGCAAGTAGAGTGTGTACAGTGGAGTTGCTTACTCCAATGGTTTTTCTTTCCCCTGACTTTCTGCACTATCACTCACAACAACACTGCTTTTTTCTTTAGCTTCTTCTTGAAGCTTTGCTTTTTTATGGTCTCCTCTTTTTTTCTCTCTCCTAGGGTTTTTCTCACGCTTAATTTAATTTATCTCCCTAATTACTCAGTTAATCCACACCATAACTATACTACTAATCAGCTGGAGTTCTTCCTCTTTTCACTGGTACCTTAACTTTTTAATTTCAATTTAATTTCTTGTTATCATTTTGCTGTTTTTTTTTTGTGATTTATTTGATTAATTTATGTGGTGGTGAAGGAATAGGGGGAGCTGAGGTGAAACGATGTCGTCGTCGACATCGAGAGGAGGAGGCGGAGGAGGAGGAGGAGATGGAGCGAGCGGAAGTGGTGGTGGTGGTGGTGGTGGTGGTTCTGATCAGCCGCCGGCGAGGCGGTTGATGCGGACGCAGACGGCGGGGAATCTGGGAGAGACGGCGTTCGATAGTGAGATTGTTCCTTCTTCGCTTGTTGAGATCGCTCCTATTCTTCGTGTTGCTAATGAAGTTGAAAAGCATAATCCCAGGGTTGCTTATTTATGTAATGTTTCGACTTTTTTATTACTCGGTTTTTCGGTTTCGGTTTATTTGATTGGTGATGTTATATGCCTATATTGAGGTTTTAGTTGCTAGAGTGTTATGTTTTTGGTTGCCAATTTTAGAAACTATGTGGTAGTGGTGTAGTTTTTTTTTTTGTGTTTTTCTGCAAGTGAAATGTGTGCTAATTTCGAGCATTTCGGTGTTATTACGAGCTGAGAATTGCATTTCGGATGTGCTGACATTGGTTTTTTGATTTTTGTTGGCTTCACTTATTTTATTCATGTGTAATATGTAATTGTGATTGTTTTCTTGACCTAATTTGGAATATCGGAGGCTAAGATTGACAGAGATTTTGTTAATTATTGCTCTATCTACTTTGTAAATAATGCTAAAAATAAGTGCTTAGCTTGATTATCATGTTTTCCGAAATTTGAGAGTTGGTTGGGAGTTGGGTGTTCAAAGCGTTGCCGACCTTTTACCACTGCCTAAAGGAGGGTGGTATTTGGTTTTTGATGATTCTAAGACCACTACGGCTACGGCTTGGCTAAAATTAAAGATGTTATCTTTCGTGAATTAAGTGATGAACTGTTGTTGCTAAGAACATCCGTGCATTTGGGGTTGGTGTCATTTGAATGTGTTATTTTCGATTATTCTTGAAGGCGTTTCTCTTAACAGTAATGCGTGCAAGGTGATGGTGTATCCTTGGACTTAGAGAAACCTACTTGGTTTTATTTGCTACCGTTGTTACCCCTTTCTTTCCCTTTCTGTTTTATCTACTGATTGTCTACTGATTTGAGAGTTTTTCATTAATTCTCCATTTGGATGATTTTGTTATTGTCTCATTGATTCTCAATTTGGATTCTGGCTCTAACTGGTGGTTTGTCAGGCCGTTTCTATGCATTTGAGAAAGCACATAGGCTGGATCCAACTTCCAGTGGTCGTGGTGTCCGACAATTTAAAACTGCACTTCTTCAGAGGCTGGAGAAGGTAATACGTCCGTGTTTGTTTGACATTTGGTTTTGTAATGGACCTGCTGGATGAATATGTATGACCGCTAGAAAAAAAAAGAGGCTGATTTTATCTGCAAAATGGATTATAATGGCTGATTTGGCATGACAACCTTCTGTATGCTCTGTTGATTACTTCTAAGGTTCTCAACAGTTTTTTGTACCAATTGTGGATGGTGCCATATATATAAGCTTGTCTTCTGTTTGGCCCTTATCATACTTTTATGCCGCAGGAAAATGATCCAACATTAATGGGAAGAGTTAAAAAGAGTGACGCGCGGGAAATGCAAAGTTTTTATCAACATTACTACAAGAAGTACATCCAAGCTTTGCAAAATGCAGCAGACAAAGCAGACCGGTGAGCAGCCTATGGGCACATAGATCTTTCGAGAAATTGTTTATAGGGCCCTTGCTGGTGTTTAATTTAGGATATTTGCTATGGATTTTGTGTGCAGTGCTCAGCTCACTAAGGCGTACCAGACTGCCAATGTTCTGTTTGAGGTATTGAGGGCCGTTAACTTGACGCAGTCGATGGAAGTTGACCGTGAGGTGAGGAAATGATGTCATGGGCATATCATATTTACATACATGTTTTGTCTAGCTGGCTTCTCTACGTCAACGGTGTAAGCATTTCTTTTTTCTTATTGGGTTCAATCTTCTCTAGATCTTGGATACGCACAATAAAGTAGCTGAGAAAACGGAAATTTATCTCCCCTACAATATCCTTCCTCTCGATCCCGATAGTGCAAATCAGGCCATTATGAGATTTCCGGAGGTTAGTTTTGAGCCTTTTTGGTTGTGCTCCAGACCTTGTTAGCTTTAAACTAGGCATTTTTGCTGCTTCTCTTGAGGCTAGTTAACAAGAAATTCTATGTGCAGATCCAAGCTTCTATTGTTGCCCTTCGAAATACCAGAGGACTTCCATGGCCTAAGGACTACAAGAAAAAGCAAGATGAAGACATCTTGGACTGGCTTCAGGCGATGTTTGGATTTCAGGTCCTTTCGCGTTTGCATAAACACTTTGTAGTGAAATTTGATTTAAATTTGGTTTTCTTGTCTCTCTCCACTTCCAAAGATGTTAACTGGTTCCTGTGACCTGCTATCCAGAAAGATAATGTGGCAAATCAAAGGGAGCACTTGATTTTATTACTCGCAAATGTCCATATACGACAGTTTCCAAAGCCGGATCAGCAACCAAAGGTGATTAGTGACTAGCAAGTAGCAACTAGTCTAGTCTTATGCGACCTCTTGTTTTTTTCTTTCTTTAGCATGGCTACATTCAGTGTAACTTGTAATTAGCCTTCATTGCTAGTGTGCGCGAGTGCATTGATCTAATGACATTGTGGTGGCTAGCTTCTGGCATACAATTTTTTTCAGATAGCTTAACGTAATAATTTGTTGCAGTTGGATGAACGTGCATTGACTGAAGTGATGAAAAAGCTTTTCAAGAGCTATAAGAGATGGTGCAAGTACTTAGATCGAAAGAGTAGCCTTTGGTGAGCTTCCTCTAATTCATTTAACTTTCTCTCAGACCTGGCCTTATTTGAAATAAGGTCCATGGTGGGCCTTTCAAATCCTTCAAAACTATTTTTCCTTTTTTTTTTAATTACTATTACTAATAGATAATAATTCCTCTTGAAGATACACCAGCTAAAGCTCTACTTAATATGACGCTACAAATGACTGGTTTCAGAATGTCAAACTAGCTTATTTTGGTATGGGTGGTACAACTTTTATATAAGTTATCCCCCTTGTTGGCTCTTAATTGATTTCCTGTATAACTTATCAAGAAAATGAAGGTGGTGCAACTTGTGGTTAGCCGTGGGACTTGGTAGATGAACTTATGTGTGTGGGCTACTGGGCTTTGTCCTGTGTGTTACTATTGTTCTGGGTCTAAGGAGCTTGTTGCCGTCTCAATGTCAGAAATATAAAGTGACTGCAAGTTTAGCAGCTTCTTCTAATTTTTCTTCCACACAAAATCTGCTGCTAATTGCTTAACTTATTGCAGGTTGCCAACAATACAGCAGGAAGTGCAACAACGGAAGCTGTTGTATATGGGGCTTTATCTTCTTATTTGGGGAGAAGCTGCAAATTTGAGATTCATGCCTGAGTGCTTGTGCTACATTTATCATCATGTACTCTTCTGAAGAGCTATTCCTTATTTCTGGTGTTTGTTTTCCTGTTCTCCTGTACCTTTGGAGCTAGTATACTTTGCTCATTCCTTCTGTTTCTTCTACTGCTGGAATGAAATGAGCTCTGATATGCCGCAGCCTGTGCACCAATGAAACTAAAGTAATGAAAGAAATTAAGTTGTGACTGATTTCTGAATGCCATGTTTTTCCCTGTAGATGGCTTTTGAGCTGTATGGGATGCTTGCTGGAAATGTCAGTCCCATGACGGGTGAGAATGTGAAGCCAGCGTATGGGGGTGAAGAAGAGGCCTTCTTAAGAAAAGTTGTGACTCCTATATATAAAGTCATAGCTAAGGTACGATTTTGCAACGGGCAAAGGCACTAATGTAGTCCTTCAGATATGTGACTAATTGTTTTCTAACATTGTTTCCACTCAGGAAGCAGAAAGGAGCAAAAAAGGAAAGTCAAAGCATTCACAGTGGAGAAACTATGATGATCTAAATGAATATTTTTGGTGAGTTCTTATTTGTGAGAAGTAAATTTTTCTATCCTCTGCTAGTGCTGATAACAATCATCTTTGGTGATCATCCGGTGTGTCAGTGTGTATCTCGCTGGCCTTTATGCATCTTTCATCGATCCAATTACTGGTCGGTGTTTCATATTCTATTGTGATTACAGGTCGGTTGATTGTTTCCGTCTAGGCTGGCCAATGCGCGCTGATGCAGATTTCTTTTGTTCGCCTACAGGGGAGACTTCCCAAGAAAGAAATGGGGTAAGATTTGGCTGTTTTTTTAGTCTTCAATTATCTTGAGTTTTTGTATCTGGTTCTCTGTCAATAATGATACCCTAGGGTCAACCGGTCTTGGAACATATCTGTTGGTGTAGAGGCTGGTCTTAGTTATGCTATCATAAACAATCAGTTCAACAGGGATCAGCATATACCACAACCACTGACATGAGCTGTCCAACTCCATCAAACCGTGCTAGCTTACATACTGACAACCTTAATTCTCCACAATTTTGTTTCAGTGCATGATTAGAAAATTTAGTTTCTCTCTATATCTTCACTCTGTTGTAATTTCCTAGATGCCCTACTGGTAAAGTGGTTAGTAGTAGTTAGTTTTCTTTTGATAGGTCTTCTCTCTTGTATATTTTCTCGTTCCAATTTGTCGTTGCTAAACTTGATCCACTTGTATGTTGCATGTGTGTATGTGGTATCTCATGCGATCATGATTATTTTCAATTTGTCCGGCTTAGAGAGATCAGTGATGTATTTATATTCCACCCTTGACTGTTTGTGTATAATATCCCCCCAAAAAATGTCCCATGTAATGTAGAATGGAGTGTCCAATAGTTTCAGAGACTTCTATTGCACAGGTTAGCTTAGGTAAATGTTACGTGTAGCAATGTTGACCTATGATCAATGGTTTTTAGATTAATGAATAGTGCCTCCAATAAAAGGTGTTTCTCTGGATTCACTTAATAGACTGATGACAATTCGCATTAGAACACTCCACACTGTTGTTTCACCTGAAAAGGACGTGACTTTAACAGTGAGAAGATGAACCTGTCATTGCGTGGTATAATTGTTCTTGAAAGAGACCTGTCGAATGATTTTCATAAAAGAGTGCCCTCAACTAGAGGTTTCTTTTGTCGAATGTGTCAGATGGAATTTGTTTTCGATCAATATTGTTAATTATCCTAGGATATTTTTGTTACTTGTTATTAGAGCCGAGAACAGATATAACAAAATGTTTATGCTCTTTATTTTGGACATCATTAGTCATATTACTGCCTTACATAGCTGAGAGGAAATTCTTGGCTGTATTTGATAATTGCTGATTGTATGGAATGCTTTGGCGTATTTTCAGGAAGGAGTATCTGCTCGCCGAGATCGTTGGGTTGGGAAAGTTAATTTTGTGGAAATTCGAACGTTTGTCCACATCTTCAGAAGCTTCGACAGAATGTGGAGCTTCTTTATCCTGGCCTTGCAGGCACGTATACCTTCCTATTTCTGTATTTGTCAATTGCATCAAATCTTTTGTGCTGATGCGCACACTGATGCGCTCATTTTTTGCCCTGGTTTATCAGGCTATGATAATTCTTGCTTGGAATCGCTCTGGAGACCCTAGTGCTATATTTGAAACGGATGTATTTAAGCAAGTTTTAAGCATCTTTATAACAGCTTCAATATTAAAGCTTGTGCAAGGTAAGTTGGGCAACACATTTGCTTGCTTAATGTTGATTCCAATGTACTTCTAGGCGCTGAAGAAGTTTAGGGTTTCTCTGGTTGACATTAGGAAAATGTAGATGCTATGACGAAATGTAGAGGATTCACAAAACGGTGGATATTGATTGATGCTTATGTATTCCTTACTGGTGGTAAATTGAGATTTCCAATCAACAACGAAACACCTTTGAGAAATTCGGTAGACTTTTGTGGAATGAGCCGGTTGGGAGTGGCATATTTAAATTGTGGACAAGATTGTTTGGGCTTCAAGCCATATTAAACGGAGTAAACGAGCTGCACACTTTTTTTTTTTTTTTTTTTTTTTTTTTTTTGTTTTTGTTTGTTTGAGGTCAAACGAGCTGCACACCTTAGTACTCTGTATGACAGTCACTTGTAGTCTTTTTTTGTTTACATCTGTAACTTAACTAATGCTGGATATCTTGTGAATTGAACTGGTGCTTTTGTTTCTCAGCTATCCTTGATGTAGTTCTTGGCTGGAAGGCCAGACATAGCATGTCTTTTCATGTTAAGCTGAGATACATTTTGAAGCTCATCACTTCTGCTGCCTGGGTGGTAGTTCTACCTGTGACTTATGCTTATTCATGGGATAATGCTCCTGGATTAGCTCATACTATCAAAAGTTGGTTTGGGAGCAATGCAAGCAAGCCTTCACTTTTTTTTCTGGCTATCGTCATCTATCTGTCACCGAATATGCTTTCTGCTGTGCTGTTTCTGTTTCCCTTCATCCGCCGACTTCTTGAAAGGTCCGACTACAGGATTGTGATGCTAATGATGTGGTGGTCTCAGGTATACCTGAGTTCTTATTAAGAAGTCCATTATTGCTGTTTCATATAAGTTTAATAATGTTTGTCTAGCTTTTTAAGGTTCAAAGCTTTCACTAACATTCTCTTTTCTTCTTTTGTTCTACCAATTCGTTGCAGCCCCGGCTTTACGTAGGAAGGGGAATGCATGAAAGTGCCTTCTCTCTTTTCAAGTAAGGAGTTCATGTCCTGTCAATAACCAAACATTTATGAGGATATTTTATATTCAGAATCTGATTTTTTTGCGCTCTTGAATTTTTAGGTACACATTGTTCTGGCTCTCCCTGCTAGTTACGAAGTGTGCATTCAGCTTCTATATAGAGGTTTGGATTGCAATCATTTTTTAGTTGCATACTGTTGTCTAAAGTTATGAAAATGCTTTCATTTTCTGTCCTGTCTTTACTTCTAGTGTAGCTAGATGCAGCTCAAGTTATCGCCTCAAACAAGCTGCCTGCTAATTAAATTATACATTGCTAGAAGAAATTTTGCTGGGAGTTTTTTTATGACTCCATAGTAACTACTAAACCATTGCTGTTGGGTTTAATCCCAAGCAATTGTGACGAGTGTCTTCCTTGCTATGTCATAGGGTACTACTGCTTTTATTTGTACTGTCAGCTTCTTTACTCTGTGGTCTGTTTGTTTTTTCCTGCAGATAAAACCTTTAGTAGCTCCAACCCAGGAAATCATGTCAGTTCATGTAGGAACATTTAAATGGCACGAGTTTTTCCCTCAAGGTACGGAACATTAGTGCATTGTTACCATGTGGTGCAACATGTTTTTAGGAGAAGCAAATAATCATTCTTCACTTTGCAGCCAAGAACAACATTGGTGCTGTGATTGCACTGTGGGCTCCAATTATCTTCGTATGTCCATGATCCAACTTCTTCCATTTCCTAATTTTGACTGCCTTTACGGTTCTGCTAACTGATGTTAATTCTGTCATCAGGTCTATTTCATGGATACCCAAATTTGGTATGCTATATTCTCCACATTGTTTGGAGGTATATATGGTGCATTCCGTCGCCTTGGAGAGGTAAATTGACTTAGTCCATTCTATGACTTTCTTTGTATCCAAAATGAAAGTATTTTTTTCTGTGTGGGAATTTGTCACTCTTTTCTGTATTTGGTTTTGTATATCTTATGTTGTCTTTTGCTCCCAGATTCGAACATTGGGTATGTTAAGATCGAGATTTCAGTCGTTGCCTGGGGTTTTTAATGCACGTCTCATGCCAGCAGAGAAAACAGAACACAAGAAGAAATCATTGACAGCTCAATTCACTAGACGTTTTCCCAAAGTAAGAAAGGAGTCGTGTGACATATTTATTTCTAAGGGTATTTCTATAATAAGATAACCACTACGTATCATATTTCAAGTTGAGACATTCTCGTCATTAGTCTGCTTCTGTAAGGTAACCATGTATACGAATGAAAAATCTCACTATTGTTGTATTCTGGATACCCTCATGACATTAGAACTTGCCCACTGCGTATTTGATTTCACTGTTTGACGAAGCATTTCTTAAAAAGGCAAACTCTGACTCCTCATTTCTCTGCCTGTTGCAGTTCTCCTCAAATAAAGAGAAAGAAGCTGCTCGATTTGCTCAATTATGGAATCAAATTATAAGTAGCTTTAGAGAAGAAGATCTCATAAGCAATAGGTAATAGGCCTTATCTAAATGATTTGTATCATTTGTGCATGGGCAGTTTTAGTAATTGCCATTTTGTGCCATTGATTACTGTGTCTGATACGAAGTTTGGCTATTTGTTCACTTCAGGGAAAGGGACTTGTTGCTTGTTCCATATTGGGCTGACACAGACATAGACCTTATACAGTGGCCTCCATTTTTGCTTGCTAGCAAGGTTTGTTATGTCTTCAAAAGCAGAACCTAGATAATATTTTTCTGCGTTTTTATTCTGTGGGTGTTGTTGTAGATTCCTATTGCACTAGACATGGCGAAGGACAGCAATGGCAAGGATAAGGAGCTGACGAAGAGAATTTTCACTGATCCCTATATGTCACATGCTGTCCGTGAGTGTTATGCATCCTTTAAAAGCATCATTAAGTTCATGGTTCAAGGGCGTGCCGAGACAATGTAAGTTACATGGAAAGTTAATGTCTTCCAAAGTCAAAGAGCTCCACTGTAACAATTTTTTAATATCTTGATATTTGGATGGTATCTCACAGCGTTATAGATAAGATATTTGCTGAAGTCGAAGCACATATAGAGGCTCAAGATCTGGTGACAGAGTATAGGATGAGTGCTCTTCCCAGTTTGTATGGGCACTTTGTTAAGCTGATGGAACGGTTGGTATGTGTTCTGTAGTCTGTAGATCTTATGTCTATTAAAAGCTCTTAGGTGTATCGCCTTCTGCTTTTCTCCAACTGGCCTGTTTTTTCATGCAGCTGGACAACAAACCTGAGGATAGGGATCACGTGGTTATCTATTTCCAAGACATGTTGGAGGTTGTGACAAGAGATATAATGGAGGATACGAGTGTGCTAGAGTCAATCCATGGTGGATCAACTCATGAGGGTATAGCATCATTTGAGCAACATTCTCAGTTATTTCAGAAGCCAGGTGCAATTAGATTTCCTATTGAACCAGTGACAGAAGCTTGGAAAGAGAAGGTAGTTATATGTTTTTGAAGTAATATTGTGCAAGATGATACTTTACCCCTGTAGCTCTAAATCAAAGCTTCTTGTCTTGGGCAGATCAATCGGCTGTACCTGCTTCTTACTGTGAAGGAATCAGCAATGGACGTGCCATCCAATTTAGATGCTAGACGACGTCTTTCTTTCTTCTCAAATTCACTGTTTATGGATATGCCACCAGCACCTAAAGTTCGCAACATGCTTTCTTTCTCGTAAGTATAAACATATGTCGTACTTATCGAAAGTATAAACATCTGTAATTCTTGTGTGACAGAACTCCATAGAAACTTTTTGCTGATGTCATTTGTATTGTCACCCTAGAAAGATATGGAGTCTTTAAGTCTGACTTGTCCGACATATTATCCTTTGCCCTCTCTTTGTCAAATGAACATCTTTAACTAGTAAGGTAGTTGTTACCAGTATTTTTAATCACTTATCCTGAATGGGTACCTTTTTTTTTTAACTGGTTGAGGTATGTCACTGGACATGAATCGAAATTTAATTGTTGTTGTTGAGGTATGTCACTATATCTTCTTTGACCTTTTGCCCTGCATCCTGCAGAAGAAGTTTATTCCAAGAATATTGCCATTTTAATTTACCTTGGAAAGTGCTGGGCTTAAAAAAAGTATTTACTATTTTGAAACTTGTGTAAAATAGTAAAGTATACAGGATGCGGTGCCTTTGATTATTTTACAGTGGATAGAAGTAGTGCATTCTTCATTATGAATGTTAGTAATTCCCTATTTTTTTGTTATGTTTTGTCCAGTGTTTTGACACCTTATTATACGGAGGAGGTCCTTTTCTCGCTGCTAGATTTGGAAACTCAGAATGAAGATGGAGTATCCATCCTGTTCTACTTGCAAAAGATTTTTCCAGGTATCTTTGCAATTAGTTACTTCCATGAAAAGAATTTTTTTCTGCTGTTCTTATGTCTGTGCTTGATATGCTGGTTTTGACAATGTCAACAGATGAATGGGATAACTTTCTGGAACGCTCCAATTGCAAGAGTGAGGAAGAGCTCAGAGATTCAGAGGAACTGGAAGAAGAGCTTCGTCTTTGGGCATCATACAGAGGCCAGACTTTGACCCGTACAGGTACATTCTTTTCTTGGAATTTTACATTTCATGAAGTAGTTGTAAAATTGTTGTTTTGTTTTGTGCACATTAAATCAGTTATTTTCACTTTCTTTAAATTTATTAACTTTAAGCCCTCATTTAAATTAAATGGCTTGCAAACGGCAGTGAGGGGTATGATGTACTATCGCAGAGCTCTTGAGCTTCAAGCCTTCCTTGATATGGCCAATGACAAAGGTATTGGTTACCAACTTTTTATTGGGTTTTGTTCAGAAAGGTGCTATGCTCTTCAATATTTATGGAGCGATGTTATTCTTGTTTGAACAGTTTTGATGGAAGGGTACAAGGCTCTTGAATTGAACACAGAAGAGAACTCACAGAGTGAAAGATCACTCTGCCAAGCTGTTGCCGACATGAAGTTCTCATATGTGGTGTCTTGCCAGCAATATTCAATTGATAAAAGATCTGGCAATCCACGGGCCCAGGATATTCTGAAGCTTATGACTGCGTATGTGTTCATTCTTTCTCTGTTTTTCTTACCATTGGTGCCAGCCAGACCCAACTTTTTTGACTGTTTTTATGTTTAATTGTTTGTTCTGGTGACAGATACCCATCACTCCGTGTGGCGTATGTTGACGAGCTTGAAGAACCACGTAAAGATGGGTCTAAGAAGACAAATAAGGTGTACTATTCTGCTCTTGTGAAAGCAGCTCTGCCGAAATCTAGTAACTCGAAAGAGCAAGGGCAAAATCTTGATCAGGCAAGTTCTAATTATGGCAGTTGATGGTTTTCGATTCACAAGTGTGTCCTGAATATCTGAAATCTTTAGCAGCGTATCACCATCTGTACTTCAAGTGTAAATTGAACAGACATGGCTAAGTTATAAAGAGTTTGATTAGTGAAGACGGGATTCAAACTTGCAGTCGGCATGTCAGCATTGTGTCATTATAAATTGAATGACGTATAATCCATTCTAACGTCCTCTTCATGCTTGCCTGATTAGTTTGTAAGACATGATGCTGTTTAAGGGTTTAGACCTTTTGGCATTCTTGACCAAGAAACTTGTTTGGACCCGTAAATATTAGACTGAACCTTATTGTGCAGGTTATCTATAGAATAAAACTTCCTGGGCAGCCTATTTTAGGTGAAGGGAAGCCTGAAAATCAGAATCATGCTATCATTTTCACACGCGGTGAAGGGTTGCAAACAATAGATATGAATCAGGTATGAACCTGATGGTGATGATGTTTTCCGTCACTTGGTGGTCTACGGAACGTTAACTAATTTTATTTCAGGATAACTACATGGAAGAAGCTCTGAAAATGAGAAACCTTCTTCAAGAATTTTTGATAAAACATGGTGGCGTTAGGCTTCCGACAATTCTTGGACTTAGAGAGCACATATTCACTGGAAGGTTTGCTTGTCATCTCATTCTGGATCCAGCTTTAGTCCGGACTATCTAGTGATATCAATAGAATGATTGTATTTTGGGGCTGTGCTTTTGGTTGCAGTGTTTCATCTCTTGCGTGGTTCATGTCAAATCAGGAGACAAGTTTTGTGACCATTGGTCAAAGACTGCTAGCAAACCCATTGAAGTAAGTCTATTTTTTCGTGCTGCTTAAAGAGAGCTCTTTTTCTCACCTGTGTTCCTGTCTGTCCATGGCTTGTGATATCTTTTTTGAGAATGAGAACTTGTGATATCTCTTTGAGGATGAAAACTTGTGATATCTCTTTGAGAATGAAAACTTGGTGCACTTACTTCTCGTCTGAGTTTCATCATCAAACTGCTTCTTTTCCTTCAATATTGTGCGGTTTCTGGACGAATCTGGTTCCTTCTTGTTTTGAAGGCCCTTCGTGACATTACTTGAGACATTTAATTACGATCTGATCTCAATCATGAAATTTTATTATCTAGAGCTAGGACAAAGTACCGCACCTGGTAGTCAGATGATGTTGTCTTGCATTTTGTGGGCGGGGGGAGGCTGTTTGGATGCTGGGTTTGGATATATGTCAACTCCAGAAACACTCGCGTATGCTTGAATCTAACTGTTGAATCCCAGTCCCAAGTCTGTTTGAAACTGACTCCTACTTCAGCTAATGAGCAATAGCTGGTATCCATCTGAGCCGTCCAGAAGCTTTTCCGCAATCAGTTTGAGCTTAAAAGTGCTACCAAGTGTCATTAACATGTGACCTTCTGTTTGTACTGTGATTTCTCCCACGGCGTATGCCCTTGTTGATTGGATCCATTCCTTTCTGGGGTCTTTGAATTCCTGATAATTTACAAGACATCCTCAGTGCAACATAACAACATACAGTTTTTATAAGTCATAACATCATACACTTTCTATAACAACATACAGAATAGTATAGACAGTTCATAAATTAGCTTCCGAGCTTTGCCTTGTACTGGTTAATAAGAGTGCTTCTTCAGCAAGATTGCCCTCATTTAAAAGTTGATGGTGCATTTAAAAGTTAAGAGCCAAATCTTCTTTCTTACCACAGGGATTAATGATCCCTGCAGGGGTTAGAGGAAATCATTCTAGTGGGCTGGACTGTGTTCACTGTTGTTATGTTGGATAGGGAAATGGCAATCATCCATAATATTTCGCTTTCGACCTTGTCAATCCCTAAAGTAAATGCTGCTTAGTCAAACACATGAAATTATTCTGCAACTTACCGCATCCCTTTGTGTGTGTCCATGTGAACAGGGTCCGCTTCCACTATGGCCATCCAGATGTTTTTGATAGGTTGTTTCATCTTACAAGAGGTGGTGTCAGTAAAGCTTCCAGAGTCATCAATTTGAGTGAGGATATATTTGCTGGTAAGAACTTCAGTATACTTTCTGCTTTTAGAGGTTCATTATCATCCTCGATGGTGATTATTGGCTCATTGCTATCTTGATGTTATTTGGAATACAGGATTTAATTCCACACTACGCGGAGGCAACGTGACACACCACGAGTACATTCAAGTTGGGAAAGGAAGAGATGTTGGTCTTAACCAGATTTCTATGTTTGAGGCAAAAATTGCTAATGGAAATGGCGAACAAACATTGAGCCGGGACATCTACCGGCTTGGTCATCGTTTTGACTTCTTCCGGATGGCCTCGTGTTATTTCACCACAATTGGGTTCTACTTCAGCACCCTGGTATTCACGTAACTTTGTTATCACTGCTTGTATTTCGAAACTCTGAGTTCATCTCCTAACCTTTGTGTATAACCTATGTTTCACAGATAACCGTGCTTACTGTGTACGTCTTCCTTTATGGGCGCCTTTATCTTGTTCTTAGTGGGCTTGAGGCAGCCTTGAACAGTACACGGCGATTTCGGAACAATAAGTCCCTTCAAGTGGCTCTTGCTTCTCAATCATTTGTTCAAATTGGATTCTTGATGGCTTTGCCTATGCTCATGGAAATTGGTCTTGAAAAAGGTTTCCGTACTGCTTTGAGTGAGTTTATATTGATGCAGCTGCAGTTGGCGCCTGTATTTTTCACTTTTTCACTGGGAACCAAGACACACTATTATGGAAGGACATTACTTCATGGGGGTGCAAAATATAGGCCTACTGGTCGTGGATTTGTTGTCTTCCATGCTAAGTTTGCTGATAACTACAGGCTGTACTCTCGGAGCCATTTTGTGAAGGGAATTGAGCTCATGATTCTGCTTATTGTTTATGAAATTTTTGGTGAGACGTATAGAAGCCCAGTCGCTTATATCTTTATCACGGTATCGATGTGGTTTATGGTGGGCACTTGGTTGTTTGCTCCGTTCCTTTTCAACCCTTCTGGTTTTGAGTGGCAGAAAATTGTCGATGATTGGACAGACTGGAATAAATGGATAAGCAACCGAGGGGGTATTGGAGTGCCTCCAGAAAAGAGTTGGGAATCCTGGTGGGAGGAGGAACAGGAACATCTTCGCCATTCTGGTGTACGTGGCATCATTGCTGAAATACTATTGTCTTTGCGGTTCTTTATATATCAATATGGGCTTGTTTATCACTTAAAAATGACAAAGAGGTTGAAGCAAAGTTTCCTGGTATGTCTCGCTGAAATATTTTCAAGTCATTTCAAGTTCCCTTCAATAAATGGAACGTTATGATCTTATCTGCTGTCTTGCAGGTCTATGGATTATCATGGTTGGTGATAGTGGTAGTGTTATTTGTGATGAAAGTAAGTACTGACATTCTTCGTTTGTGTGAGCTTTTTAGAAGTTTTATTGTCTTACGTGCGTTTCCCGTGTCTGCAGTGTATATCCGTTGGGCGCCGAAGGTTCAGTGCAGATCTGCAGCTGGTGTTTCGGCTAATCAAGGGCGGTATTTTCCTGACAGGTGTCGGTATCCTCATTTCACTTGTCGTATTGACTGGTATGACACTGAGGGACATCATTGTCTGCATTCTTGCTTTCATGCCAACGGGTTGGGGTTTGCTCCTGGTAAGTATGAGTATTTCTTTCGGACCTTTCTTTTCAAGTTAGGTTCATCGGGGTGCATAAGATTCGAAAACGTATGAACTTCAATCTTTTTGGCACTTGCGGCAAGAATTGCGATCCTAGGCTTCCTATCTACTACTCTATATTGTCTGGTGTTGATCATTCATGGAGGGTCAGTGAGAAAAATAGATAACTAGATTTACATGGTGTTAGCACTGTCCCCAGGATTAAACCCCGTTTCAAACGGTCTATTGTGTTGAATGTCCGAACTCCAAAATTACAGTGCCTCTTGACTTTCTGAATATCTTTGGATTCACTGAAGCAATATGAACTTACTTTTTGCATTTTTGGACTCGCTGAAGCAATATTTTGGGTCATCCGTGCGCAGCCTCTCTATGTTTCAATAGGGGTAAGGCTTGCGTGCATCCGACCCCCCCTTACCCCGCCTTATGGCGGGAGCCTTTAAGACACTGGGGTTAAAGATGTTGTTCTTGTTGTTGCTGAAGCAATATAAACTTAGCTACTGCCTGTTTGCTTCGAGAAGTGGGGTCTGGTGTCTCAGCTGGCCCTCATCCGTGGAGGGGGTCAGTAAAGATGTTGAAACTGCATTCTAAGCAGGGCTAACTTGTTCTAAAATTTACCGAATATTTTTTCCAATTGAACATAAGCAGCTAGGAACTCTTTGTCATTCACTTGGCACTGCATTTCTCACGTTTGAAATCACATTTCACTGATGGTTTTCTCTGATGACTTCAGATCGCTCAAGCCCTCAAACCCGTTGTTCATAGGGCTGGATTTTGGGGTTCCGTGAGGACTCTTGCTCGTGGGTATGAGATTGTGATTGGGTTGCTGCTCTTCACCCCTGTGGCTTTCCTTGCTTGGTTTCCGTTTGTCTCAGAGTTTCAAACTCGAATGTTGTTCAACCAAGCCTTCAGTCGAGGTCTGCAGATTTCACGTATTCTTGGAGGGCATCGCAAGGATCGTTCTTCACGTAACAAGGACTGACCCTTTTCAAAGGATCCCTTGTGATGTAGCTAGACTAGTTGCAGTTTTGCAGTGTATTCATCTAGAATCTTTTATTTATCCGGTGGCTAGCCGTTGTAATTATGTCTAGGGACGGTTATGGTAATTGAAATCGACATTAATCGGCCATTGATGTGCTGGTACATACTAGTGTCTCCCTGTAACTCTTAACTCGAGCTTAGTCTCACCTGGGTTTGCTGTACTACGTACAAGTGAGATGGTGCCAATCAGTGATCAGTATCGTCACATAATTAAGATTACTTCAACTATAGTTTACTCGTACAAAAAAAGCTTCATATTCCTCTACTTATTGTTACAGTGGATCTTTATTATGAACCAATAGTCCAACACGCCCAGGTAGATGGTTACGATGTTGCGATGTACCAAAGTTTGCAATGCACCAAATGAATTGGTTACATGCGCCAGAGACTAGAGAGAACATAGCGTGGAGTAGTCGATTTGGTGTGTGGCATTAGCCTTGAGAGGTAAATGCTGCAGAACTTCAATCTTTGCACCGGATTGCCCCTCTTGTTCCGAGAAAGTGATTTTTCATTCTAATTGTCCCAACTCCGAAGAACTATTGCATTCAAACTACGTTTTGGATAAGATTGCATCTTCATCTTTCTGGTTGATTTGGAGGTAACGCATGTGATTTAATTTGAGTGAATTCGAACAGATCGTTTGTTGAAATTTTAGTTGGATTTCGACGGATTAATAGGTATAAATGGACTAAATTCATTATCATTTTTGAACGACTTTGATTCGATGTGGTGTAGTCTGTTTTTAAGTTTTACCAGACGAGGCTAAATAAAACATCATAAACTATCTAGCATATGCTAATTATTTTTTAGCGTCCCTTAAGATTTCGAATTTACGAGGATCAAGGTTGAATTGCTCATGATAATTGTATAGCCTTTAGTAATTGTTTTAGTTCACGTTTAATATATAAAGACCCCCCATTCCTTCTACAGTTCTACTCACTAGTTTCGAATATGAGATTGATTTTGTTCCCCTGAATACAAGCTAAGATTACTTTTGTATGATCCGAAATCTAAACGTAAATTTAGTTGCGTTAGTAAGAATATACCTTACAAAAACAAAACGAAAAATTCTATGGTTGAAGGAGGGGTGTGTAAAGTGATCAATTATGCAATTTTCTGTTTGCTTAATTGGTCAGAGTTTTGTCTTTCCATCATTAAGTTTTTGTGCGGATGACTTGGTCATTATTTTAAACAACCTTGTAAATTGTAATTGTCGCGTAAATTGTTTAGCAATAGAATCATGTGCCCTTGAACTCGTGAAGTATCACTTACGCGATACTCGAGAATGATTTTTACATAATTAAGTGTTTACAATCTTATAAAAAGGAGTATAAAAATCAGACTCGAATGTAAAAGTCAACACTTGGCTAGTTGGCTCACTTACCTCATACATTATAGGAAGAGGGCTGAGTGGAGAATTGGAGGAAAAATTGCTCCAAATGTGATTACAATCAAAAATCTAAATGACTCGTAAGTCACAAGAGTCATGTAAAACTATATATCTTGTAATAAGGATAAATGTCTCCGGGACTTACAAGTTCCTTCGTGAGAAGTAGAAAGAGGTTCTCTTTCGATCACTATGTCACGATTTTGGTAGTTGTAATTTCACAGCGTGTTATATGATTCGGGGACACCAGACTCGGCTTTAAGTTCAAACCAATACACTCTGCATAACACTCTTGGTGCGGCTTTAGTGAAATTATTTTGCGAACAACTTTTGATCGTAGGGAGTACGAGAATATCCGTTCGCCCAATTTCAACAATAACTTATCATCGTCAATGTTGAGTACATGAATGTAGAAGTAATTGTACCATCTAGCACGTAAATCAACCACATAACGTTTAATCCATGAAAATCCGAGCAAGTCTTCCAAAATCCATATGTGGATTAAACTTTTACGTGATTTAGTAAACGCCACGTGATTTTCCATCTCTATTAGTTGCATTATGCCAAATTCGTCATAGGTACTGGAACAAGGGTCACCTGGGTGCGGGATGACATAACAATTTTCGGTCGCCACCGTATATATTATTATGCACTCAGAACATCGGTGTCTACCATAACCAATTACTGGAGCAACCTTCCAACATACAAGCTTATTATGCAAGTTAAGACTTGCAAAAGGCATCCAATCTAGCGGACGAAACTCAGAAGTGCATATTTCTTTAGACAAGTTAGTCCTCAGTCCATACGTAGAATACACACGATGCTCGGGTGGGTGAGAACTATTTCTCTCATATTCGAACATAATTAACTTATACTCGTTCATTAATCGATCGAGGAAGAAGCCACAACAACTCCGTTTTTTTGGTGGATTAACAATCAAAGCTTCATCGGTTATGGGATTATGGATCATAAACGGTAGATAATACAAATTCCATAAGACCAACATTCCGTCACAAGATGCAACAATGCGAGTTGCGTAATGTGTGTACTCTGATCTCTTCGTTCTCCAAATTTTATTACGAGTCTTTTTAGTAGTACTACTGTTGTCAATAAAGAACGCCGTTGTGTAATTGTCTGCACCGTAATGAATAACGGTGGCTTGTCCGGTACACCTCTTTAGATGGGTTTTGACAAAGTAGGGGGCGTTGATCACAGAGTACCATCGCCGGCATACCCTTTTACAATCTACGACAGATTTCGCCGGCAGTCGACTCAATATTTCGAGTAACATGTCGTCGCTTACGGCATCCAAGGATAACACTGATCGGCTTGTGCCATCGTCTCCTCCTCTAAATAGACAAGCACCAAGCTTACGCCACATCATTATTATCCTCTTGTACTAATTAGTACTCCCTCCTATTCAAAGAGATTTTCCTGTATTTCTCTTTGGGACGATTCACTATGATTTTCCTCTTTCGAAACTTACCCGATATGGCAAAATTTTTTGACATTTTTACCCTTACTAATTTTTCTGATTTTCCCCTAATCTTCTATTAGCCCACTAACAACTCCCTCCAAAACCTAATTACTCCCACCTAAATCCAACCCAATAACAAAACCCAACCCAATTCAAACCTCATTTCTACCCCAAACCCAAACCCAATCCCTATTTTTTTTTTTCTTCTGAAGATCCAAAACCCTACTCCCTCTCTTGATCTTCATCTCCCTCTCACTTCCTCTTCATTTTTCTGATGCTCAAAACTCTACTCCCTCTCTCTCTCTTCCTCTCTTCATCTCCCTCTCACTCTTCCTATTCATTCTTATGAACTCAAACCCTAATCCCTCTATCTCTCTTCGTCTCCCTCTTACTGTTCTTCTTCAAATCTGATGAAATCAAAACCCTAATCACTCACAAGATCTTCAATTTTCAGTGTCGGTCTTTTGATTTTTAGATCTCATCCTCTCTTCTCTTATTTCTCTGTTTTTGTCGTGATTTTCGAATTGATGGGGGATGGGGGAAATTTAAGGGCGTTTTTTCTGGGTTGACGGGGAAATTTAAGGGCGTTTTTTATGGGTTGATGGTGGAAATTCGAACGATTTTTCTGGGTTAATGGGGGGAATTTAAGGGCGTTTTTCTTGTTTTATTGTGGAAAGTTTTTCTTGGTTATTTGGGGATATTTGAAGACGGTTTTTTTGGGTATTTTGGAGAAAATTTTGGACGATTTCTGGGTATTTTGGAGAAGTTTTATTGGGTACAGTTTCTTTTGTGTTCAAGTGATTTGGTGATAGTTTAAATTGTTGTTCTTTGTTAAGTTGAAAAAGGTGTGTGATTTGGTGTTGGGTTGTTATGATTATTAGAGTATGGAGACGATAAAGGATTGAAGGATGTTGGTAGAGAAAAATATGGAGTAGTATGGAGTACGTTTTTCTGGGAAATTTGGGGTGGGATTTCAGTCAAATTAGAGGGTTTAGAATTGGTTAAGATTTTAATTAATCACTTTCTAAACCTCACTTCCCACTTGCAATTCCACTACCACATTTGTTTACTATTAAATATTGGTTGTTGTGTCCTACCCAAGGGTAGGAGGGAGTATGTGTTTTAAAGTTGTAAATGAAATTCAAACGGATTAATTATAATTATAAAAGATTGGGTTTGATATATAAATAGATTCTTAACTACTATATGATAGATCACACCACCATTCCATCTCTGATTATGAAAGGGAGTCCAACTAAATTAAATCCTTACGAAGATTAGGAAAATATTAATTCTACACTTAATTAATTAATAACACGAACATAGAACATGCGTTGGATTTGTCGATTTATATTTGTTTGTTGCGAAAAATAGGAAAATAACGTTCATGCCTTTTCAAAGATGATGAGAACGTAATTAAAGATGGCAAAGTTAGTAGACTTGCAACGGCTACTGAGACGAGTTGAGGTTATGTCATCAGACTCATCACTTTTCTCTCGTAAGAACCAAAATCTAAACGTGAGATTATTTACGTTAATAAAAGTTGTTGAATTACTCTAGTTAAATTTTCGTGATTATTTAATTATTCTAAGTGTGGTCCCTACTCCTCTATTGTGAAGAGGTGCACCATGGGCATGGTACACCGTGGTGGTGTACCATATAATTTGCGGCTTCAGCTTCAATAAACTGTTGCTCTTGTTTCATCAACACAAGTTACACAACACAACACAATCAAACCCTCCAACTTTCCCTATCAAATAAATAAAATAATAAAATATAAATAAATAAAAAAAAGAAAATCCCCTTTTTTTTATTTTTCCTCTTTTCTAATTTCTATTCGCAGCTGCTGCTAAAACATTGGAAGGAATTTCAGTGAATTGAAACTTCTAACTTACGACTCCTGGGATTATTCAATCTCAATCTCGCCGCTCCAAGTTCATGTAAGTATCTCTCTCTCGTTATTTCATCATTATTATCATTGTCTAAATTAGGATTCAAATTAGGGTTTTAGATTTTCAATTTTTAGGATTCAATTTAGGGTTTTCACCGCCAAATTATTTTTTTATATTAAATTTAATTTAATCGTATGAAAACAATGCGAAATCGCGGATAATTATGATTGATTTTTTTTTTTATAACTGTAATTAAATTAGTGGGGCAATATATAGTTAAGCATCTAAACAAAGTATATTGTTTATACGAAGATGTGATACTTGTGTGTGAAGCTTCAAGTATTGTGATTGTGAACGGAGGTTAGGTAGAATCACTGTGTTTGTTTTAAGAGTAGGGTAATTTGTTTTAATGCGAAAATCGGTTCGGGTGTGGCGATGTTGCACGCTTAGTGTTTGATGGAATGCTAATATAGGAGGTTCGGGTTTCGTGGAATCGTGGTTTTGTTTCTGTGAACTTGATTACGAGGCTCTTGATTAATTGATACCGAAGTTTGAACTGTGTGGAGAAGTTGTTTATAGGTTTGGATCAATTTGTAGGACTTGAATGGAGATTTAGTTTATCGCCAACAAATGCAGGAATCGGTTTGTGAACTTGTAGATCGTTTTCTTAATGCTTATGTTATTTGGAGTGTGTTTATGTAATTTGACATGTCTTTGCATTTTTACAATGTCTTTGTTTTGTGATTATAATTTTGCAACCCTAAATCTAATCCTTTCTTTGGCCTTGACAGTGGTCGTCGTAGGATGGGTGAATCCGAGGATGTTAAATTAAAGTCGAGGAGTGAGACAAAGGAGGGCTCAAGACGGAGCCGTCACGAGAAGGAGAGGGATAGGGATAAGGATAGGGATAAGGAAAGGAATGGAGAAAGGGAGAGACGTAGAGACCGAGAGAAGGAGAAGGAAAAGGATAAAGAGAGTAGGCGGCTGGATAGGGAAAGGAGTAGGAGTGTAGATGAGAAGCATACAGAAAAGGATAAGGATAAACATAGGGATCGGGAGAAATCTAGAGATAAGCATAGGGATCGGAAAAGGGATCGGGAGGAAAGAGAAGATAGGGAGGAGCGGGAGAGAGAAAGGGAGAAGAGGGAAAGGGAAAAGGAGAGGGAAAGGGAGAAGAGGGAAAGGGAAAAGGAGAGGGAAAGGGAGAAGGAGAGAGAACGGGAGAAGGAGAAGGAGAGAGAACGCGAGAGGAGGGATCGTGAAAGGGCAAAAGAGAGGGAGGAAAGAGATAAAAAGGAGAGAGAGAGGAGGCGTAGGGAAGCTGAAACAGATGACAGTAGTGATGAGAGGAGGGGTCGAGAAAGGAAAAGGCGGAGGCGCGATGAGGATCACAAGGAGAAAGATAGAGATAAGAGTAGGCCGCACAGGCACAGGGAGGACAGCGTGGACAGCCAGAAAAATAAGAGTTCTGATGAGCCTGATAAAGTTCAGGAGAAGGAGGAGACAAAGGAACAAGACATGGAAGAGGAACAGAGGAGATTGGATGACGAGATGGAGAAACGAAGGAGGAGAGTGCAGGAATGGCAAGAGCTGAAAAGGAAAAAGGAAGAAGAGGCAAGGCAACAACTTGGGGAGGAAAATGCTGAACAACAGGCTGGTAAGAACTGGACACTTGAAGGTGAATCTGATGATGAGGAAGCTGCCCCAGAAGGAAAAGTTGGCACCGATATGGATGTGGACGGAGCTCCTAAACCGTCAACTGAAGATGGTGATTCCATGGCTGTTGATTCTGAGAATGGAAATACACTTCCAGATGTAATTGCTGCCACTGGTGCGGAAGAGGAGGAAGTGGATCCTTTGGATGCTTTTATGAATTCCATGATCTTGCCTGAAGTTGAGAAGCTGAATAATGCTGTTCTTCCTCCAGAGCACATTGAAACAAATGGCAATCTTAAAAAGGATGATCAAAGCAATGGTGAAGTGCCTCGCAAAAAAGACTCCAAGAGACTTCTTGGAAGAATTATGCCTGATGAGGATTCTGACCAAGATCATGAAGATACCGAGGAAGACGGAAAGAGTGAGGATGAAGATGATGATGAATTCATGAAGAGGGTGAAGAAAACAAAAGCTGAAAAATTAGCTGTGGTTGATCATTCGAAGATTGATTATATTGACTTCAGGAAGAACTTTTACATTGAAGTGAAGGAAATAATGAGGATGACTACTGAAGAAGTTGCCGCTTATAGGAAGGATCTTGAGTTGAAGGTTCATGGTAAAGATGTACCAAAACCAATAAAAACCTGGCACCAAACTGGACTACCAACAAAAGTGCTGGAGGTGATCAGAAAATTGAATTTTGAGAAGCCAATGTCAATCCAAGCGCAGGCTCTACCAGTAATCATGAGTGGTCGAGACTGCATTGGTATTGCAAAGACTGGCTCTGGGAAGACCTTGGCTTTTGTATTACCGATGCTGAGGCACATCAAGGATCAGCCACCTTTGATGTCTGGAGATGGTCCCATAGGGCTTATTATGGCTCCTACTAGGGAGTTGGTCCAGCAAATTTACAATGATATCAGGAAGTTTACCAAAGTGATGAATCTGACCTGCGTTCCAATATATGGTGGCTCAGGTGTCGCCCAGCAAATAGGTGAGCTGAAAAAGGGGGCAGAAATTGTTGTTTGCACCCCTGGTAGAATGATTGACATACTTTGTACCAGCAGTGGGAAAATTACAAATCTTCGACGGGTTACTTATTTGGTCATGGATGAAGCTGACAGAATGTTTGATATGGGTTTTGAACCTCAGATAACTCGCATTGTCCAGAATATACGACCAGATCGTCAGACTGTACTTTTCTCTGCCACCTTCCCACGTCAAGTGGAGGTTTTGGCAAAGAAAGTACTGAACAAACCCGTGGAGATTCAAGTTGGGGGTAGAAGTGTTGTCAACAAGGACATAACCCAGATGGTGGAAGTGAGACCTGAAAATGATAGGTACCTTAGACTGTTGGAAATACTTGGGGAGTGGTATGAAAAGGGGAAGATCTTGATCTTCGTTCACACACAAGATAAATGTGACACCTTGTTCCGCAATCTTCTTAAGAGTGGTTACCCTTGCCTTTCTCTTCACGGGGCAAAAGATCAAGGAGATCGGGAATCCACCCTTGCTGATTTCAAGAGCAATGTTTGCAATTTATTGGTTGCAACTAGTATCGCTGCCAGAGGTCTGGATGTTAAAGAGCTTGAGATAGTAATAAATTATGATGTCCCTAACCACTACGAGGACTATGTTCACCGTGTTGGCCGGACAGGCCGTGCTGGTCGCAAGGGCCATGCCGTTACTTTTATCTCTGAAGACGAGGATAGGTTTGCTCCTGATCTCGTGAAAGCCTTGCAACTTTCTCAGCAGCCTATTCCGGAGGATTTGAAAGCCCTCGCTGATCGCTTTATGGTAAAGGTGAAACAGGGACTTGAGCAAGCCCATGGAACTGGTTATGGTGGAAGTGGGTATAAATTTGATGAGCAGGAGGATGAAGCACGGAAAGCGGCTAAGAAAGCGCAGGCTAAGGAGTATGGCTTTGAGGTAGAAAAGTCCGATTCAGAGGATGAAGATGATGAGGTTCGCAAGAGGTCAGATGTTACTGTGCCTAACTCTGCCCCTGCGGCTCAAGAAGCCGGTCCTTCGACAACCACGGGTCCTCTGCCTGAGTTTATCATGTCGAAATTGCAGCAGAGCTTAGCTAAACTTCAACAGAATGCAATGGCGGAGCATTATGAGGCGGAGCTGGAGATCAATGAATTCCCGCAAAATGCTCGCTGGAAGGTAACACATAAAGAGACTTTGGGTCCCATTTCTGAATGGACCGGGGCTGCCATCACAACCAGGGGACAGTTTTTCCCACCTGGAAAGACTCCAGCTCCTGGGGAGCGCAAACTCTACTTGTTTATCGAAGGACGCTCAGAGCATTCAGTCAAGACGGCCAAAGCCGAATTGAAAAGGGTCTTGGAGGACATCACAGCACAGGCCATCTCTCTCCCTGGCGGTACACAACCTGGCAGGTATACCATTGCCTAAACGACCAGAGTCGACTTCTTGTAGTGTACCATTATCGACTTCTTGTAGTTCCCTATTTTTTACGAAAAGAGATCGTGTAACACAAATTTTGGTACCCATTTACGACTTATCATTAGTGATGTTTTTCATCTTGGGACTTCTGGTGCCCATTGGCAATCAGAAAGATGTACGGAGTAGTGAATACTCCTTGTATGTACAGATGGAGTTGTTACTTGTTAGTGAAGAAGGAATCTGATATATCCCTATGTTCATTTGTTCTCCCTGCGACTCCCTGGTACTGATGCCCCTGTTCCTCTTTCTCTTGTTCGCGGCTCAAGGGTTATTTAAGCCGCGAACACGAGACAGTTTTATGGAGTCCGGCTGAGAGGTTTAAGTTGTTACACAATTCACATTGTATACGGAGCCAAGATAATTCTCGCTTTACTTCGTCATGCGCCTAATTTGTTGTTTTTGTTATACTCGTCTTTTCACGTAAACAGCAAAATCAAAGAGTCGTCTTTTCACAAAAAGAGCAAAACCATTTAAATACAAAGTAGAAACCACTTGTCGATAATGTCATCTGAATCATTGGGCACAAACAAAACAAAACCACCGTATTCAAATATCAAACATCTACTCATATTTCGATGTACCGACACAACATTTCCACCGAAATAAACATCTGCCGCAACTTTATAATCTCAACAGAACTACAACTGGAGTATAACAACTTAGCACGAGACTTCAAAAATTCGAGAAGTAAACAACTTATCGCTTTTTACGTCCCGAAAATACGAGTGTGTGTTTACCGTAACCGAGTCAAGTCAAACACTGTGAATAAGCACATCACCCCCACGTTAAGAAAAGAAAACAAGACCCACTCCCTTTTGTTTGTCTGTTCTTCCCCTCTGAAAGTTGTAGTACACAGATTTTGAAATCGTATTGTTTACACTTCTTCATCACTAAATCTCCCCCAAAAAAAGTTTCGATCTTTTATTAGGGTTTATGTTATCACCTCAATTTCCCAGTCTCTCTCCTCCAATTTAACTGATTCCTCACTTCGTTTACCCGAGATCTCCGCTCTAAAAAAGGTACGATTTTCACCTCCCTTTGTTTTTATTTTTTACTGTTAATTTTGTTTATTTTAACTGCGGAAATTAAACCTAGAAATTGAATTAATTGAATTGGGGGTGAAAACAAAAATTGAATAGGGGGGGGATGTCTCGAGCGGAGGAGCTGTGGGAGAGGTTAGTTAGGGCGGCATTGAGAAGTGCGCGTGGTGGTGGTACTGATGCTTATGGTAGGCCCACCACTGGTATTGCTGGAAATGTTCCGTCTTCGCTTGCGAATAGTCGTATTATTGACGATATTCTCCGTGCTGCTGATGAAATTCAGGAGCTCGATCCTAATGTTGCTCGAATTCGTAATGTTTCTTTTCCTCCCCTTTGTTTTTTTGTGTGGATAATTTGTTGTCGTCTTTCTTTTTCGGAATGTGTGTTGTTTTGATTATGTTACGATTGCGTTTGTTTATTGGTTGTAGTTTGCGAGCACGGGTATGCTATGGCTCAGAATCTTGACCCTAATAGTGAAGGGAGAGGTGTTTTACAGTTCAAGACCGGTTTGATGTCGGTTATTAAGGTATGACGAGATTTAACATTCGCTTGTTTTGTGCTTATGTTGCTGGTTCCGTGTTTATTGGTTTAAATGTTATGTTACTGTTGATAAATTTGGAAATTGGCCGGGATTTTAGGTTTAGAGTTTAGAGTTATGTGTTTGCAACTCGTGATGAGGTGTTTTGAAGTAGAGTAGCTTTGACGTTGAAGAGTGTACGATGTATAGGAGAGGAGGCGGATATGTTTAGAAAATGATGTTGATAAATTTGGAAAGTGGCCGGAATTTTAGGTTTAGAGTTTAGAGTTATGTGTTTGCAACTCGTGATGAGGTGTTTTGAAGTAGAGTTGCTTTGACGTTGAAGAGTGTACGATGTATATAGGAGAGGAGGCGGATATGTTTAGAAAATGAACATATTCCTTGTATGTTTTAATTTTCATTTGACTTTTGGTTGACTTCCATTCAGCAAAAATTAGCCAAGAGGGAAGCTGGTAATATAGACAGAAGCCAAGATATTGCTCGTTTGCGGGAATTTTATAGGAAATACAGAGAGATGCAAAATGTGGACCAGCTGATGGAAGATGAAATGAAGCTGAGAGAATCTGCCGTTTTTAGTGGGAACCTTGGAGAGTATGTTCATAGTCTTTTACATGCTTGAATGAGCTTCCCCTCGTCTTGTTTTAAAGTGTTGCAGTTTCTTCTATTGTGGAATATGAAATTTCATATTCTTCTCATTTCATGCTTGTCTAATTGCATGGTTGGGAGATTGTTTGACCCGTAGTTGGTACACTCACTCACCCACATCTTGCTATGTTTTGGTTATGCTGTGAATGTTTTTGTCCTTATTGTGTCTACTGTGGCGGCAGTCATGCTTAGATGATGTGATTTTGGCTACCAATAGCTCGGTTTTCATATGGGGTGTTGTCGCTTTCGATAGTCCTCATAGTTGTCTCTTAAGTGTGTACGGTATCCACATAGTGTACTCTCCACAGGAATTTAATTCTTCCTTAAGAACATTTGTTGTTCCTTTTTTTTTTTTGTTTTTTTAAATAAAATTATGTATGATAGTCCAAGGACATGGTTTTGTTTTTCTTTTATCCTTTGGTGCACATACCACTCCCTCGATGTCCCTTCTGTATACAGTCTTGATAATTTGTTGAAAATAAGTTTTTATGGCATCAATAAGTTGTTCCTTTAGATATTGGAATGTGCCAGAAGCTTCGCTTGCATATCTCCATGGCTTAGTTATAGCTGGCTTTCTGACGTATTTTTTACGTTCTTGCTGGGACCTGTCGTGAGAGAAACTTTGACGTTCACTTGTGAGAACAAGAGCTGATTTTTCGACTTTATTTATAATTGTGTAAATGTGCCAACAAAGTTACTTGGTCGTCTTGTGATATCAGATTGGAGAGGAAAACTAAGAAAAGGAAAAAGATTTTTGCAACTCTCAAGGTGTTGGGAGATGTGCTTGAACAGATGACCCAAGAGGTCTCTCCTGAAGAAGCGGAAAGGCTGATCCCAGAGGAGGTTGTATATTCGATCTTTTCGTTATTACTTCATATGTGATCTACGTACAGTTTGATAATGATCTTAGTAATTTTGTAACTGGAGCCTATAGTATCGAATTTTCTGTCATGGAAAGTGAATTTCTTTTGCTCTTCTCACCAGCTTAAACGTGTCATGGAGTCGGATGCGGCTATGACAGAAGATCTAATCGCTTACAATATTATTCCTCTGGATACTACAAGCACAACAAACAGGATTGTTGCTTTGGCTGAGGTCAGTTGGTGCACAGAATGTTAATTTGTGGTTGACAGATAATGCCGTATTATGGAATTTAACAATAAAGCCACAGCCTTGTTGCTATTCCTATAATTCCATTTAATATATTGTCAGGTGAGAGCAGCTGTGTCTGCTTTGAAGGATGTCAGCGGATTACCAAATTTGCCGAGTGAGGCTGTATCTCCCCTCAGGAGTCCTGATGTGCTTGATTTTCTGCACTATGTTTTTGGGTTTCAGGTATATACTCTTCAAGTCTTCGACTGTTTTATGTTTGCTGTTGTCTTACAATAATCACTTAAATTCACAAGAAAGTAGCCACTTTTGTTCTGTAAAGTAATTCAATTTAGAAAAAGGAAGAAACTGGGTCAACTTAACCTGTGAATTCATGAGGCTAAGGATTACAATATGCTAAGTACTATATTTCCTTGAGGAGTCTCATGTTGATTCTTGATTTAGCTTTGTTGAACATGCTGTCTTGTCTTCTGAGGGCGAATCCCTCGATCTTTTGCATATTGGGTCTCGCTAAGAATACCCTTTTCTCTTTTCCTGCTCATTTTACTTGAGTTTGAAAGAGTCTTTATGTAAATGTTTGTGTAGGCTCTGGTTCACTCTTCCGTCTCTATGGTTAACCTCCTTGGCTACTCGTCCAGATGGGACTCCTAACCTTTGGAAGACTCTATTTGCGTTTCTTGCGTTTGACCACCATCATGGAAAAAGCACTTCGACTTTATTAGTCATTTGCTTGGAATTGGGCCAATTCCAATTTCTCGCACTAACCAAAAACTAGAATTGGGCCAGTTCTGGAATTAAATTCCAACTCCAAGTATCCAAACACAGAGTCAAGTTTTTTTCGTTTTTTTTTTATCTATAATTTTTCAATATTTGTTTTTTACGTTTTTTCTTTGAACACACTTTGTTCTTTTTCTTATCTCCTTCTGTTTTACTCTTTAGTTTCTCTACATTCCGCTTATTCATTGTTTTCGCACTTTGACATTCCATGTACTACTATGTTAGCCAACCCCAAATAATTGTGGGACTGAGGCTTTGTTGTTGTTTTGTTGTTGTCGTCGTCTATCCTGAAATTTGGTTGACATATTTGCTTCTGTTGTAGTTTGATGCTTTCTGATATTTACCCTTCCTGACAATCGCAGAATGACAATGTCTCCAATCAGCGAGAGCATATAATTCATCTCCTTGCGAACGAGCAATCTCGACTTCGAATTCCTGAAGAACATGAACCAGTAGGTTCCCTGTCGTTATTATTGCAAGCTTGGTCGATGTTTTTCTGGGCTTTCATTGGCTCTATTGTTATGTTTTGATGTTCTTACGAAATAATTTGAGCTACGGCTTTTTGTATTTGATTGATTTTTCCTTTGAAATCTTCTGTTTTCCCATTGGGTTTATTAACATGCAGTACATCTTTTTCTACTTTATCCTTGTTTGTTATACAAGTTTAGCATAATCTCTCTTTGGTCATGTGACCAAGGGTATGTTGCTGTATGCAGTGTATTGTATTTGTTGTTTAGTTGGAATGAGCAATATCTTCCTTTGTTTTGCATCAGAAATTGGACGAGGCTGCTGTGCAGAGAGTGTTTCTGAAGTCCCTGGAGAATTATATCAAATGGTGTAACTACTTGGTTCTACAACCAGTATGGAGCAAGTATGGTCAAAGACTTTCATATAGATATTTGCTTAATATTTGTTCATTTTATTCTTTGGATCCTCTACGAAACATTGGCTTGGCCTTCCCTTCACTGCATGTCGCTCCATGCTTAACCATACTTGATGCTACTACCAGCATGGAGAAAGTATGGTTAAAAGGCTTTATACTTGAGATTATATTCTTTAATATTGTTTGGATCTTCTATGAAACATTGGCTTGGCCTCCCCCTTACTGTATATCTTGTTCCATGCATATCCACTTGCAGCTTGCCATTGTGTTAAGTCAATGGGTTATACGTATGGATACTGCAGATTAAGCGAAGCAATTTATTCTTCTTCTTCCTCATTTAAGTAGCTACAATTGTCTCTGCCCCGTTTCTCCGGTGACAAAGAGGATGTTAACTGCAGGGAAATGGGGATGTTTTAATCATACAAATAATTGCACCATGCTAGAAAATGGTGCTGAACTAGGCAGAGAGTATTTGATTTGAAAATAGCTTTAACCCTTTCTCCTTACCTGTGCATTTCTTGTCCGTTTTTACAATGAAAAAAAATTCAATAATTGAAATAGTGAAGCAAATTGGGACAAGGGTGTCCTTACAAGTATACATTAGTTAGCATTTTCTATTGTCTCCTCAATTACTTTGTCATACGAACTAGCAATTAATTTAAACGAATGGTGTATTTGCGTAATACATTCGTTCTCATCGTACCTGCTGATAGTTTGTGCTTTGATCATGCACAAATTAATTTGCCAATATATGACGGTTTCAGAGAACGGTTCATGTTAGCCGCCTCAAAAATCAATTTGGGACTAAAGCTTGTTGTTGTTGTTACGACCAATAGAAGTTGACCTCAATGTCTTGATGCTACTATTCTTGTGAGTTCTTGCGTACTGTGTTCCAGGGGGTCTATATTATGCTTCATCTGGGTACTTTCTGTGCAGTTTGGAGTCTGTTAGCAAGGAAAAAAAGCTGCTTTTCTTGTCGTTATATTATCTAATATGGGGGGAAGCTGCAAACGTCAGGTTTCTTCCAGAGTGTTTATGCTACATATTTCATCATGTAAGTCAGATGTGTGCCTTGCCAACTTTTTTTGTTTGATTTGAACTCTGCCTGGCCACGTGTTAGTCTGATATCCCTCTCTAACTTTGATGCACATTTAATTCTAATCCTCTCTTTCTACACCTTAAGTGAGGAAAATGTGCTTTTCTGGAAGGTTTTTCAACCTGTGCATACAGAGACTCCTTAAAGCTTCACCTTTTCTTTTGAAGCTTCTGTACTACTTTTTCCCCTGATTTTACGTCAAACTTATTTCACTCATTAATTCTTTTTGAAGCTTTCATTCCCAAGGTCTTTCGTATTACCATCTCTTATGCTTACTTATTTCCTCTTCACAATTTAGTTTTCTTGCTTATCTTATTTTGTTTTACTTCTTGGTTTTTATGCACTTCTTTTCTACAGTCGACAATTCCATACACTGATCTTATGTTAGCTGGCCCAAACATTTTTGGACTAAGGCTTTGTTTTTGTTGTTGTCATTGTTGTGATTGTTGTGTTGTTGCATCTTTTAGATGGCAAGAGAAATGGATGAGATACTGAGGCAGCAAGTGCTGAAGCAAGCTGATAGTTGCAAAACTGAAAGTGGTGTTTCATTCCTGTCTAGAGTTATCACTCCATTGTATGATGTTGTTGCAGCGGTAGGTACTTGTTTATGACTTCCGTTGCTTGTTGATAATTGAGACTGGGCACTAACAAGTTCAGAAACGAAAAGAAAAGTATAAGATTTGTGCGTGGATTTGCGGATGCTCACTCATCTATGTTCTCCCTTTCCAAAACTTTTTTCGTTATTCAATTGGCGTGCTCTGAGTTTCCGAAAGAAAGAGATTAAAAGAAATCTTAGTGTTTTTGATGGTAGGGCCTGTACTCGTTAAGAGTAAATATTCTTTTACAAGTCGTTGTACTGTTCGCATCATGTGGTCCCCTCTATGTCTCTCAGCACTTAATTTTCTTAATTTTGTGGATAATATTACCCATGATATCTTGAGAGCTTGACCAATCAGCTCTTTTTAGTATACGGATGTTACCCTTGATGTCCTCTTTTATTTAACCATTAAAGAGTAAAAGATTGGTCTTGCCTATCCGATTGTTGCTTATGAAGTAGATGTTTCTGCAGCATTTATACTTGCATCATGTCTTTATTGTGCACATGCTTGCAGGAGGCTTCTAGCAATGACAATGGACGAGCTCCCCATTCTAAATGGAGAAATTATGATGATTTTAATGAATATTTTTGGTATGGTTTTTGAGTTCTGATTGTGTACATGTTGGAGGGCTAAAACTTTGTCTTCTTTAGCACTTGTGTAATCGTCGGTCCATGTCTTCAGGTCACTGCATTGCTTTGAGCTTAGCTGGCCTTGGCGTTCAACTTCAGCATTCTTTACGAAGCCGAATTCCAAGTCTAAAGTAAGACTTCTGTGATAATTCTCTAGTTTTGACTGACATATAGACGTGTTTAGCAACCTTTTTCTGATTTTCTAGTGACGTTGTTGTCCATACAGGTGACAGTCATAGAGTTATTCTTTACTTTCTTATCTCAATATATTTTTTTCGTCATCCTTTTGCATTTGTATAATTTCTCATTTTCTTATTGTCTTGTCTGCCTTATCTTGTAGAATTTGCTAAAGTCTAGTCAAGGGAAACGACGAGGAAAAACTTCTTTTGTTGAGCATCGCACATTCTTACATCTATACCATAGCTTTCATCGCCTATGGATATTTCTTTTCATGATGTTTCAGGTAAATAAGCGTCACTGTGATTCCCTTTCTCTTGACCAATGGTGTTTAAAATGTTGCCTTCTTTACAATAACATAGATTTTTTTACTTTTGTGCAGGCTCTGACAATTATTGCTTTTAATAATGGCCATATTAATTCCAAGACAATAAAGCAAGTCCTTAGTCTTGGACCAACATTTGTTGTCATGAAGTTAATTGAAAGTGAGCCCTTGCCTGGTCAAATTTACAAATTGCTGTTCATTTTCTATCCTATCTTGCTGAGGCTTATGCTGGAGCCACTGTTGATGTCATTTTGTGATAGGTCTTTTGGACATTTTCATGATGTACGGAGCATATTCCACCACACGTCATATGGCTGTTTCTCGAATATTTCTTCGCTTCATTTGGTTTGTCTGTGCTTCAGGTGTCATTACATTCCTTTATGTGTAAGCTCTTGTATTCACTCTTTTTGTTTGTTAATATTTTTCATCCTTTCCGTTGAGTATATTGGATGTTGCATTTTTGATATCATTGATACGCCCTCCGTCCCAATTCAAACACCCCATGTCCTTTTTTTGTGTCAATTTTTAGAAACTTTGAACGCAAATTTAATATATAATGAATTATAATATGGCACACTAATATTCACATTTCTATTCACAAATCTTTTATAAAAGTAAAAGTTTCTAAGCAAAACGTTTATATACATGTAAAAAGTAATAGTTAATGTGGCGCCTCGAAGACAGTGAAAAGTCAAATAAGGTGTTTGAGTTGGGATGGAGGGAGTACTGTTTTGAACGAGCTATGAATGTGTCAATTGTACTCACTGCAGGAAATCTATTCAAGGGCAAGAGGCTATTTACAAAATCTATGTTATTGTAATCGGGGTGTATGCTGGTTTCAAGTTCTTTGTTAGTTTCCTCATGCGAATACCAGCTTGTCATCGTCTTACTGACCAAGGTGATCGCTGGTCACTGATTCGCTTTGTCAAGTGGATGCGTCAGGTACTCTTTGTTGGTTTAGATTTCTTTGTAAAATCTGTATTTTTGAAACACTAGTGGGTAGAGTTTGTATTACTGCTGGGGTTTGCCTTTTACTTTTTAATCTCTTCTTGACTCTTTCCTTGTTGCTTCTATTTCCTGAAGGAGCGATACTATGTGGGTCGTGGAATGTATGAAAGCACATTTGATTTTATGAGGTAAGATCTTAATGTTCTATGAATGGTCTAATCCCCCTCCCTGTACATGTATATACTAAATATATTATGCTGAATTCAGTTTTCATCATATTAATCTGTTAGTCAGTTTGTGCACTGTTATTCTTGTATCTGCAAGCTGTGAGTGTCTATGTTCCATTTTGATGAGTAATCAAGATATGATTTTCAATAAGTGTCTCAATTGCTAATGTGTTATTGGGTCTGGAGATGATTATGACTTAAATATTTTCCAATAGTTTGATCAGAGTTTATGTGTGTCTTAATTTGCTATCTGATGTGCTTTATCTAGGTATATGATTTTCTGGCTTATAGTCTTGGCTGGAAAATTTGCATTTGGATATTATCTCCAGGCAAGTGGATTTGGAAAATTTCTCTTTTCTTATATGTTCTTCAGATTTTTTGTTTGTTTCTTACATGCCTTCCTCAGGTGAATTCTAGCCGAATTATTTCTTGGATTTTTTTATTGCCAAGTGTATTTTGTAAATCTAATTTATTTATGGAAACAGATCCATCCACTTGTTGCTCCAACCAAGGTGATCGTAGGAATGAACCATTTACAGTACTCCTGGCATGATTTTGTATCTCGAAGTAAGTGTGAATGCCCATGTCTGAGCATGGACTCATTCGCCATGTTCTCGATTCTCCCTCTCCTCACTGTTCTGTGTTTTTGGTTTTATTGTACACTGTTCAATAGTATCATGGAAGAACAGTCAAGAGTTCTCTAGAGCCAGTCTCATGGGAGACTGCAACCTTCATGAGAGTCAATTTCTTCAGGTTGACACCTTCTTTGAGCAAAAATATTGTTTTAAAGCTGGGTCAGAGAAGAATTGCACTAGAAGGGTTGAAAATTTTGTTTTTGAAACAAATTTGTTGTCCAAATCAAGTGCTACTTCCAATCTGCACCTGATTCATCTCCTTTTCGTGGATAAGATATCTCATGATGGCCTGAGAGCAAATCATATTAGTAATCTTTTGTATGGAGTGCTCTGTCAGTAGACGTTCTTGTAAAGAAGAATGAATTAGCTAGTCACTTATCAAAAAAAAAAAAAAAGAATGAATTAGCTAGTCACAATGGTCAGAGCTGAGGAACTCCAGGTGTTCTGAACTTCTTTTTGGGTTTCAATATTTATTTTCAGTTATTCATTTCTTCCGAGTAAATTGACACACCGGTAAAGGTGTTGCCGTGTGATCGATAGGTCACGGGTTCAAGTCCTGGGAGCAGCCTCTTGTCAAATAAATTGACAAGGGAAGGCTTGCCCTCATTACACCCTTGTGGTGGGACCCTTCCCCGGACCCTCGCTTAGCGGGGACGCCAATGTGCGCCGGGCTGCCCTTTTATTCATTTCTTCCAAAATTTAAATTGTGCACGTAATATAAAAATCTTGAACAATTGGAAGCTCTCGATCCAAAACAATTTGACTCTGGCCCAGAGCGTCTGGAAGAGAAATTACCATCTTGATATTTCTTATTTTATAACCTTTTCTGAGTAACTTCAAGCATTTATTTTCGCTGCCATTATGAAGATAATGTCTTCATACATCCGACCCTCCCTTACCCTACCTATGGTGGGAGCCTTTGGGGTACTGGCCCTACTGGGGTACTGGGGTAATGTATGAAGATAATGTCTTTCCCATCTCATTTCCTGCGAGAAAAAGGATTCTCAGTTCCTTTTTTTGGTTTGTCTTTGCAGATAATTACAATGCGCTGACAGTCCTCAGTTTATGGGCCCCTGTATTTTGCGTGAGTTTCTGTAGCTCCCGTCTTTCTCCATGTTGATTATTTTTTTAAATCTATTTTTAAGGCGTATTTGTCAAGCATAGTATTGGTTCATGTTGGATTCTTTATTTTTTAGACGTGTAAGGATGATGCTTGCTCGCTTTAAGTGTATTAAATCAAGCACTGAGCCAATGGCATGTGTCTCAAATTACAAGTAATGAAATAGCATGCAGATACACTTGCATGTAACTGCAAAGCCTGCAATTGTGTGTGATGAACTCATGTAGGTAGACAGAGGAGACGACACGCTAGGATAGTCAATAGGTGGGGGAAACGCCATAATAACGATAAAACTAACAATAAACTAATACAATGATAGTCTAGATTCATTGATTGATGCCTATGTCTCGTAGCGACTCCCCTATTTATACTCTAGTATCGGAGTGAGTCCCAAGCAAGTATATAATGACTCATTTGCCCTTCCAAGGGTGGGCTATTCTATTACATATATCTGCCGCCCAAACATCCACATTGTCCTCAAGGTGTAAGGTGGTAGCACCGCTTGTCTTGGTTAGCATCCTTTGCTTCAAAACCGGCTGCTTGTGTATAGCCTTGTCTTTCTCTTTTTGTTTCACCCAACTGTCTTGCTCCTTGCGTCGACGCCTATGCCAAAGCCCACCCTTTGTCGCCTTGATAACTCAGAAATGGGTGGGAGGTGGAAAAGAGAGGGAAATTTCGTTGAGCTAACGGCGTGTGTCTCAAATTACAAGTAATGAAGTAACATGCATTCATGCAGATACACTTGCATGTAATGCAAAGCCTGCAACAGTGCTTGTCCTTAAGCTAGTGGGGATTGCTAAAGAACTGATCTTTTATACTACCCTGCAGTGGCGGACCCACGATTTGGGGAGTCGGGGTGCACAAAATCGGTAGCCAACGCGTGTTTTAAGATTTTTAAAAGTGGTCGTAAAAAAAAAATGGGGGTACTCGCAAAAATTAAGCTACGAATTGACAAAAACACTCATAAACATCAACATCTTATTTGACCGATTATTAATTACTCGTATAGCTTTTATAATTTACATTGGTGTAGAACTTTGTTTGATTTCATACATAATTTTAGACTAAACATTACATATTAAACGAGGATTTAACAATTCTATTATTATTTTTTTAGAAATAGCAACATTATAGATTACAAAATTAAAAGACACAAGTCTAAGATAAAGAAGAAAAAACTACAAAATAGCAAAAGCTTGTGCCGCAATTAAATAGATGATGAATTCAATATAATTAGCTTAAATAGTATTTAAGACAGAAAAAAAGGCTAAGAAAACCAACAAATTGTTTTTGGTGGGATTTGAACCCGACTCCTTACCCCGACACCTCACGCACATGACCACTACTCCACATAATCAGAGATGAATATTAGAGGCACCTTAAAGCTATATAACAATTTCGGAGATTAATGGGGGTGCACGTGTCCCCCTGTGCACCCCCCTGGATCCGCCACTGCTATCCGGAGTGGCTACTTCTGGAAGATCTATATTTTACATAAACAATTGTATTGTTTTGTAGTTCCTGGAACATGTGTTTTAGCCATCTAATGCATTCGAGGCGATCTTTGGTTGCAGATCTATCTTCTAGACATCTATGTATTCTATACGATTGTATCTGCTGTATGGGGATTCTTGTTGGGGGCAAGAGATCGTCTAGGCGAGGTGAGTTTTAATCACTCATTTGTTTAAGCTTTGTGTTAATATATGTATATATCTCAAATGTCTGTGTGCCGTATTGTTAAAAATTACTGGGAGTATGTGATGTGTTGTTATATGACATTTGTGGTTACAAGTAGTTGCTTTTTTTGGTTCGTCTACGTAGAAATAAAATGAGTTATAGACGTTTAATTCATCTTTAACCTTCAGATACGATCATTGGACATTCTTCACCAACTGTTTGAGCAGTTTCCTCGAGCCTTTATGAAGAATCTTTATGCTTCACCATTTCAGAGGTTTCCTCCTTTCATTTTCGCCTTTTGTATCTATTTACCTGGCTATTTTTCAAAACTCTAATTTATTTCCACACCATCCCTGATGTCTGAATGATTGCTTCTTTGTGCAGAGTTCCTGACTATGCAACCAGTCAGGTTGGTTTTTTCAACTTTGTTAATTTGTAAAAGATAACTGTAGTTAGGTCTTGCTTCATGGTGCTATTATATGATTAAGGCTACCCTAGTTTGCAATTTTTTTTCTTTGTCGTGGGACAGATCTCACTTTGTTTTGAAGTTTCAGTTGTAGCTTCTAACCCGTCTCAAAACTTTATCGTGTTTATCATCTTCGTTTGCTGGTGATTTTTTTCATGCATGTGTATCTTGTTGGAGTTCTATTTCGGTGCATAGACACTTTCTAAAGGTTCATAGTGCTTAAGTGGCAAGTGCCCTCATCCTGGTGTAGTGATATTCTGGGCTGATTGTGTATAATTTTGTATAAGGCTTTGGAGACAAGCAAGGAAGATGCTTCTAAATTTTCACCTTTTTGGAATGAAATTGTAAGGAATCTCCGAGAAGAAGATTACATCACGAATCTGTAAGTCTCTTGAGCTGGGCCTATCTTGTCACTATACCACTTATTATATTCACCTTTTATTTAGATCTCTCGATGATCTTCCCTCTTTTCCTCTGATGTATTTTTGATCATATTGACCCCTTTATTTATAGGGAAATGGAGTTGCTTCTTATGCCTAATAATTCTGGAAATTTGCCCTTGGTTCAGTGGCCTCTTTTCCTTCTTGCTAGCAAAGTAAATGGCGTTGTTATTATTCCTTGATAAATTTCTCCCTCTCCCTCTTTCTGTATGATGTAGGTATTCACTTTATATTAATATTTTTGTAGATATTTCTAGCCAGAGATATTGCCGCTGAGAGTAGGGATACTCAAGATGAGCTCTGGGAAAGAATTTCAAGAGACGAGTACATGAATTATGCTGTTGCAGAGTGTTACTACTCAGTAAAAATTATTCTGACAGCAATATTGGATGAGGATGGAAGGAAATGGTTAGTCCACACAACACAAATTTTCTTCCTCACTTGAGTTCTTTAACATAATTGCTGAGTGCTTTTGTTAGCATAAGCTAAAACTTCTATCATACTAAATTACTGCAGGGTTGAGAGAGTGTATGAAGATATTGAACAAAGTATAGCTAAAAAGTCCATTCACGTTGACTTTGAGCTGAATAAGTTGTCTCTGGTGATCCAGAAAGTTACAGCCCTTATGGGAGTGCTGGTATGTTTATCAACCTATCTAAATGGAAGCCATTTTCATGTTCCGTGGTCGTATGCCATAGACTTCCTTGGTTTATCGAAGCTGAATTTGTGTCAAGTTGTTTGTTTGACTTGGTTGTATTTTCTCAGTGTTTGACCTGCTATTAATCTCTGGTTGAGGATGTTTGAATTCATAAATAGGATTTTTTTCCGCCGCAAGTCCTCATATGCATTTATGGGCTGCTATATTTGATTTTTGTATTCTGTTAATAGTGGAGTCAGATTTGAAACTTCTCTTTCCTGGTAGCTTGAATCCTTTCAATTTTGTGTTTTATGATAGCATTCAGCTTTCAGAGCCATTTGAATTTGGATTTTAGTACAGGCTTATGTTTCTATGGTAGAATGATTGCTCACATCTGATGTTGAAGGTATGCAGTTCTTGAGAATTGCATATATTTAGCTTGGTGAATTTAGAGTGGCGGTTAAACTACTGTTCACTTACTTTTAAGGGTTCGTTGATAGTGTTTTGATATTGTTATTACCTTCTCTGTTAATCTTGAATGTGGTTGATTTCTGAAACAGAAAGGGGCTGAGACAGTTGATCTTGTGAAGGGAGCTGTTAAAGCGATTCAGGATCTATATGATGTTATACGTTTGGATGTCCTCGCTGTTAATATGAGGTTGGGCTCTTCTTAGATTGTTATTTATTATACATTCCTTCCTTTTTCACCATTGTATGATTGTACCTCCAGAATGAGGAAAACCTGTCTTGCTAATTGCTGTACTTTGTTTGTACTTTCAGGGATCACATGCAGACGTGGAACATGCTGTCTAAGGCACGGGCTGAAGGCAGTCTGTTCTCCAAGTTGCAATGGCCCAAGAATCCAGAACTGGTAGGTTTGTGCTATTATTTTTTAAATGTATTTTCTAGTTTAACTATCAATTCAGTTTTGACTTTAAGCATCTGGCAACTGAAAATTCTGCAGAAAGCTCAGATCAAAAGATTGTATTCATTATTAACTATCAAGGACTCTGCTGCAAATATACCAACTAATCTTGAGGCCCGTAGAAGACTGCAATTTTTTACAAATTCCTTGATGATGGACATGCCTCGAGCAAAACCTGTCCGGGAGATGATGTCCTTCAGGTTACTAGTTTTTTTTGGCTACTGCCGCTTCTATATGATTTATAACGCAAACGACTTACATTTATCAATACTTGCAGCGTCTTCACTCCTTATTATTCAGAGACAGTCCTCTATAGTGTGGATGAACTGCGCAAGAAAAATGAAGACGGAATATCGACTATATTTTATCTTCAGAAAATATTTCCAGGTACAGTCCTGTAGTCTGATTTATAACCTTCTAGAAAACCTTCTGTTTATTTTGATCCCAGTTGTCATGAAATCCAGGTTGCTTCTTGTTCCTATTTAAACTGAGGTGCATGAACCAGTTAGTGCCTAATTTCACAATTAGGTCAAAGCTTGTACTCCATCAACCTAATCCCAAAGTTCTCAGTTTCCTGTTTTGGGTAAATTTTGTCCAAAGTTCCTTTTTCAACCGGAAAGTGGTAATTGCAGAAATTGCCAGCAATTATTGTTCAACATAACCCCTCCCTTCCCTTGCTAACCCCCCTTCTCTCTTCTCCCGTCCATCCATCAGCCCTCCTCACTCCCATGTTGTCCGACTTCACCTTATCCAGCGGAATGTCAATTGAATTTATAAGAAGCGGGCTGTTGACTGGAATATTGATGTAGTTCCTTGTGATTTTATTTGAGTCGCTACATACTCTTTTGGATTATGCAGATGAATGGAAAAATTTCCTTTCTCGAATTGGTCGAGATGAGAATGTGCAGGAAGCAGAGCTTTTTGATAGCCCTGACGTTGATGAGGTGCGGTTTTGGGCATCATACCGTGGACAAACATTAGCAAGAACTGGTATGACTCTTTCTTGCGCTGTTGCTGTTGTTTTCTAAATGACAAATATTTGTAATATATATACCCTAACACTTTTAGGTGAAATTTTATCATGTATATGAACATCGAGGACCTGTTACATAGATAGGGTGCGTGTAATATCCTTGGTCTGGTATTTCTTGATTCTGAAAGGTTTTCTCCTTCCTCTCTTCCATTCTGTTCTAGTGGTGTCCTTTGGGAGTGAGGTTTAGTGAGGGGTAGGCGTTCTGGTGGAGCATTGGGCTCGATTAACTTGTGTTCTGATTCAAAAGCAAGTTTATTGAATTGGGATACTCTTGGAGAGGTCGAGCATTAAGGATTTTTGTTCCTGGTCGGCTGAAAGATAGATATTGTGTGGACATTGAAGAGGTTGGATGTAAACGGTAAGGTGGCATCTGGGTGATCATCCAAGAGATTGGACCCAAGGTCTTGAATCTACTTCAGATTTACGATGTCATTTGGATATTCGAAGGCTGAGTGTCAAGGAGTGTACTGTAGGAGTGACGGTATCAGGGCTCTAGGTTGCTTAGGCATCAGATCCAAAATGGTGTGATAGTGTCAGACACGCCCAAGGTAGTGCTTAAGGTTGCACAAGAGGTAGCTCCTGAGGTTGAACATAAGATGAAAAGTTGTTCTGTCAAAGCCATTAAGGTCTTCCAAACAGGTTTTAAGGAACTTTCAAGGAATTAGTTGAGTATGTTAACAACTTTGATGGGCCAAATTTTATTCACCCAGTGGGGTGTAATTTGTGTGACAGAAAGGTTACTGACGCACAGAATGAAGAGATTGAAGTGTTCGAGCAACCTGCCACTTTGCCAATGTGGCTATGGTTTCAATTTGTAGCAGAGTAGTCTGATACCAAATTTTAGCTAAACTGTTAATCCAATGCTGTTAAAAGTTCTTCAGCTAAATTGTTGAATCATTTCTGTGGGTTTTTGTTTCTCTTGTACGTTTCTCGTTTGCATCATAAATCTCAACTAAAAGGCCTAAATTTTTCAGTTCGGGGAATGATGTACTACCGGAAGGCCCTTATGCTTCAGACTTACTTGGAGAGACTTGCATCTGGAGGTGCTTTATCAGAAATCTCAATCAATTTATAGCTATTTCTTATATGAGCAACATGGTTTCTGACATTGCTATAAGCAGACATGGAGCAAACAGTTTCCGGCAATGATGCGGTTAACGTTGAAGGATTTGAGCTATCACCTGACGCTCGGGCTCAGGCAGATCTTAAGTTTACGTATGTAGTTACCTGCCAGATATATGGAAAACAGAAGGAAGAGGGAAAGCCTGAGGCTGCAGATATTGCTTTGCTCATGCAAAGGTAGTCTGATATATTCTAAAATGTGTTGATATTCTAGGATAGTTTGCTTGGGGTGGGAAGTTTCGGATATCTGTTGTGTAACCATAATTTTAAACTTGACATTCTTCTAATGATATATTTATAAGCCTCTTACATCTGTTGTAGAAACGAAGGCCTTCGAGTAGCGTTTATTGACATGGTGGAAACTTTGAAGGACGGAAAAGTGCAGACTGAGTATTACTCTAAACTTGTTAAGGGTGATATCAATGGACAGGATAAGGTACATCTTTAATCTCGGTGTTATAACATGGTTGATTGTTGTTGATTTTGAAAGATGCAAGTGTCACGCCTCATTTTGGTTCTTTTGTTCATGGACACCACCCCATTGTTCTTTCTATTGATTTCATCGCACTTATCCCAGAAAAAAAAAATTGTCTGATGTTTTTTTGTCCAGGAAATTTATTCTATTAAATTGCCTGGAAATCCTAAACTTGGTGAAGGAAAGCCCGAAAATCAAAACCATGCTATGATATTCACTCGTGGGCATGCCATACAGACGATTGATATGAATCAGGTAAACGGATATATGTTTCATTACGGCTTAGTTGATGACGTATTGGTCTCGCATCTTGTAGCAACTACCTAGTAGTGATTGGTTATGTTTTCCGTGCAAAGGGAGATATATGTTTTTACTGTATTCTCCTCTTCTTGTCTTTCATATTAACAATTTTATATAGAAAAGGCCTATGAAAGCAGAAAACTAAACTTTTGAAATATGCTTATCAAAGAAAAAACTTGGCATCTTGTGACATAACAAAATTTTTTTTTAAGTGGATGTGACATAACATCTTGTGACACTTACCATGCAACATCACTGGTAAAACGCATTGTAACTTGAGAAAAGATCGGCAAAGCGTGCCTAACATATTGTTTAGATACATTCGTTTCCCATCCATTCTACCCCCTCCCCCCCAAGGTAGTTGGGAGGCCCATAATGAAACTTACCAAGTTTGAATTAATTTAGTCCATGGATCGGACTTTTTTATATATTTATTAGAAGCGTAAGATCGGCTCACAGATAAGAACAATTGCGTTGCTAATAGTAATGGTGAAAGGCATACAGATCTTGAGGAAGGATAAAACTCAGTTGTATAAGTTCTTACGTCTGCCTATATATCAGACGTACTTTATTATGGTAATCTGACTTAATTGTCATGTGTTCGTACTTTTGCTTGTACATTGGATCTTTATTTTGTATGGATCTTAAGTACTTGGTATGCATCTTAAATTGTTCAATGGTAATAGTCGTTGGCTTTTCTAGGTAAAGTTTCTGTAAGAGTAGTATCTTAGATTGTCGGTTGTTCAGGATAATTACTTTGAAGAAGCACTGAAGGTGAGAAATCTTCTTGAAGAATTCAATAACGACAATCATGGTATTCGTCCCCCAACTATTCTTGGTGTTAGGGAGCATGTGTTTACTGGAAGGTAACGTCTTACTGATGCTGATAGAGTTATTGAGTGCGAGCTGTATACGTGATGAATTATGGTTGTTTTTGCAGTGTTTCTTCTTTAGCTTCTTTCATGTCAAATCAAGAAGCAAGCTTCGTAACTCTTGGACAGCGAGTCCTTGCTAATCCTTTAAAGTAAGTTTATCATGTAATAGATTATTAGGGTTTGCTCTCACATTTCAAATTTGAATATGTAAATACTCTATTCACATTTCAAATTTGAATATGTAAATACTTTTAACATACTTCCTGCTATATGTACAGGGTGCGTATGCACTATGGTCACCCAGATATTTTTGATAGAGTATTCCACATTACACGTGGTGGTATCAGTAAGGCTTCCCGTGTTATCAACATCAGTGAAGATATATTTGCAGGTTGGTGTCGTCTTACACAAGTACCTGATGTGTGTCACAACCCTCCTTGGTTCTCTTTTGAATATAGATATCCTTTCATACTAAAATGAAAATCTACAGATTTGGTTGTTTTTGTAGACAAATTCACATCCTAGCTTGAGAGCTTAACTATCCGCGTCTCCTTTTTTATGCTGATGTCACCGCGTGGGTGTCTCTTTGTTGATGGGAGTCACTCCCTTTGTGGCATTGGATTGAAATCCTTTATTAATTGTCAAAAGCAAAAGAAGTTTAAATTTTGTGAGTAGATAATTAGACAGATATCCCTTCTTGGCAGTCCTTTTTACTTTGGTCCTTGTCAAATGCTTGTGGACCATGACATCGTTTCCATACATTTGATATATTTGTTTTTTGAGGATGCTAGCAACACTCTCATTCTCACTTTAGAGTGTCCATTTTGGACAATTGTCCAAGTGTGAAAATGCAAGTGGGCTTCCAACCTAGGTAGCACCGATACGGACTTGGACACGGACACCGATACGGATACGTGACACGGCACTTTGAAAAATAGCGGACACAGACACGGCAAAAAAACAAAAACTAATAAGTATTTTGAATGCATATTTTTTCAATTACGCGTACTGCTCGGGGGTAGGTAGAGGTAGGGCTAGTGCGGCCGGGTGCAGGTTGGGCTGTAGCGATGGGGCCGCTAGTGGACGTCGGTCGGAGGAGGTCTCCTGAGGTGGCGCCGGTCGAAGGTGGAAGAGTCGGCCGGAGCAAGAAGATGGGAAGCAGAAAGAGATAGAGATGTAAGACATGTAGTTGAGCTACCTGCTAGTGAAATTAGAATAGGAGAAAGAAAAAATAGTTTTTTTAAACAAAATTGTCAAAACGACGTAGTTTTGTGTCGTGTCGGGTGTCTGGTTGGTGTTTGGTCGGTGTCCGGTTCGTGTCCAATTAAAGAAAACCGTGTCTGTGTCCTAAAATTAAATAAATAAACCGGACACGATTTTTGGGCGTGTCGGATACGTGTCGTACCGTGTCCGATGAGTGTCGGTGTCCGACTCGGTGTCGGACACAGACACGGCACGGGACTGGGGTGTCCGTGCTTCCTAGCTTCCAACCACTAACACCATCTTCTTCTTTTTTGTGTGGCGCTCTCTTAAATCTAAACTAGAGCTTGATTTTTAGTAAAAATTTTAAGGTTCTTATCTGCATCTTTGGTACAGGTTTCAACTCCACCTTAAGGCAGGGAAACATCACACATCATGAGTACATTCAGGTTCAATCCAATTGTCATCACTCTACTCTTTAACACCTAAATACATAATCTTTACTGACCATATATTATAGGTTGGAAAAGGACGAGATGTGGGGCTCAATCAGATTGCTTTGTTTGAGGGAAAAGTTGCAGGTGGAAACGGAGAGCAAGTTCTAAGTAGAGATATTTACCGGCTTGGGCAGCTTTTTGATTTCTTCAGAATGATGTCATTTTATTTCACGACTGTTGGATATTATTTTTGTACAATGGTATGTCTATATGTTTTAAAGTAATTTAATCTGCTTGCAAATTATGTTCACATGTTCCAGTTAGAACCACCTGTGACATATGGTTATTAAACAAAACCATTTTATATGTTCACATGTTCACTCTTTCTTCTACATTGAATAATCTCTCTAGAGAGTTTTAGAACATCTAGCCTTAACTATGTTTATGATATTTATGTGTACACACCAAGACTTCAAACTTGATTAGGTTTTTGAGGATGTTGTATAGTTGGAGTCATGTGTTACATTCCCACTGACACTTGATTTTCCTTCATTTTGTGTATGAAATTTCTCAAGAGAGTCTTAGAGCGTGATTAGCTCTCTTTTCTATAGGGCGTCACCCCCTTAGGTGTCTTTATGTATACGGAAGTCACCCCCTTGGTGTCTTTTGAATATATTAATATCCTCACTTGCCAAATAAAGTCTTTTTTTCCCTCAAAAAAAAAAGCCTTTTTGCATTCATTGGACATCTCTTAAAAGCTTAAGTTTGTTAATTATTTCAAAATTTAGAGATGAGGTGGCGGTAGGCTTATGATTGTATCTGAAATGAGATCTGAGCTATTACTAGCATTTAATGTTATTTCCTTGATGGATTTATCCCTTGCTGTTGGAATTATATGGTTTTTATGTTTGTAGATTGTCAATCCCTAGAAATGTATAATTATTGTACTACTTTAGTCATGGGGCAGTAAGATTTCTGTAGGATCCAGAACATGTTTCCTGTATGCTGAACCATAACCTTTTTCAGCCAATTCAAATGTTGTATACGACCCATTTTCAGGATATCAAAATTGAACTGACCTTTTTCCATAGTGTCTTGTTTCTTGAAAGCTGATTCTTGACTTGTCTGCCGGACAAAGTGAAAATTAGTAGGTTTTCTACTGCAATAAAAGTTCTCCAACATTTTAGAAATCATTGCTCGGAATAAACAGATTACTTCTACTGATGGTCCTATATTTTCGGAGGTTTTATATCTCTGCTTCAAAGATGTCATATCTTGTTTTTATTTTTAGCAAATTTTGGTTTTATCATTTGGTCTGTGCTGTGGTGTGTCCATTCATTGGTTGGCATCCATGTTAAACTCTCTATGAATTTGGTATTATACTTTGTGTTTTGCTAACACTTATTAAGTGTTTTAACTTAAGTCTTGTGGTGAATGGTGATGTATCTAACTCATCCCTTTTCTTTCATGCAGTTGACGGTGCTGACTGTGTATATTTTCCTTTATGGAAAGACATATCTGGTATGATTCTGGACTCTTTTAGCAGAGATATTGCTTTGTGAAGTCGCCTTTTGCTGATAGAGAGGAAAAATCAGATATACTCACCTGAGATGTTCGTATCTGATTATTTCCTCTACTCTTCTATCTGATATGAAATGCGTGACAGATTTTATTAAGTTCATGGCTGTGCAACTTTGCATTTATTAGATACATGATTTTTGCTCAGTCCTTCTCCACATGTTTGTTCATACATGTTCCTGACCATCCAATTACGCTTCATTGAACGTGCTTATTATTGATTTCAGGCATTGTCAGGTGTTGGAGAGATGATCCAACAGCGTGCTCACATATCCCAGAACACTGCACTGGGGGCTGCCCTGAATACTCAGTTTTTGATTCAGATTGGAGTTTTTACTGCTATCCCTATGATTCTGGGTTTCATCTTGGAACAAGGATTTTTCAGGGTATGCCAATCATTCTCCAAATGAGATTAAGTCATGCTAGTTGTAATTTCTACTTCCCTTTTCTAAACATAAAACAAATGGGGTCTTCAGATGAATTGAACAGGTTGTGCTGATGGTAGGTTAGAGGATACATTTGCTGTTTGGTTGTTTTGGTGTGCCAGTGTGAACTATAGGAGTTTGTTTTGGTGGTGAGGATGAGGATAAGGGTGTAAGGGTAAAGGAATCATGAAAAATAGAAGAATGGAAAAAAGGAAATGTCCATAGTTAAGTGCCTTATAACTAGTAATCTACTTGGTAGAGTTTGCCTAAAAAGGCAAGAATAAATAGTTTAACAATTTATTTGTGACCCTTAAAATTCTTTTTATTTTGTCTTATTACTTGTTTTGGTAAACTCCACCAACTCTACATAAAAGAAACTCTAGAGGATCCATGAGTAATGACAGTGGTTAGTAGAAATGTGGTGTACCCTAGATCCTTAGCCTGTTATATGAGAGACAACCATAACAAATACCATGAGCCAAGTCTTGAGCAGATGGGAGTGTGCTTATATGACGACCCTCTTGATTATGTTTGGGGTGGGATTGTTTACTTTGCGTTCTTATGGGCCAAGTCATCAGGCTCTCTAAGGATTATCCTTTCACAATTGTAAAACATAATTAAGGGAACCTGTACTCCTGTAGTTTACTCTTAAGATTTCTGGAGGATTGGGTGTCCTCAACTCTTGTATCTTTCTCTTGATGATTAGTACAGTTTTTCTTATTTTAAAACTTATCTCTTTCATGGCTGTATGTCAATCTGCATACTGAGTCTTTATGTATATATTTTATGATTGTTATCATTGATCAGTTTTGGCTGCCCTTCTTTTTATCAACCGTATATGATAGTTTTGGTTTGTTATGACTCATGTATATTTTCAGGCAATTGTCAGCTTTATTACTATGCAATTCCAACTGGCATCTGTCTTTTTCACGTTTTCTTTGGGAACAAGGACCCATTATTTTGGTCGAACGATTCTACATGGTGGTGCAAAGGTTTGTCACCTGTTTCCTGTAGCTTACCGTGTCTATGGCATGAGTTTCTCTTTAATGATTCTTTGTCCTTTCATCTTGTCACAGTATCATGCAACTGGCCGAGGTTTTGTTGTTCAACATATAAAGTTCAGTGAAAATTACAGGCTTTATTCTCGCAGTCATTTCATCAAAGGGTATATCCTCTTCTTCTTTGTCCTCTCCCTTTCCCCTTTGGTCTATTCGTTTTCCTTGCGGTATGCATTTTTTACACCCAGAATCGCTGTTAATGTATAATTATTTTTATGCTGTAGGCTTGAGGTCGTGCTTTTATTGATTGTGTTTCTTGCATATGGTTATAATGATGGTGGCACGATAGGCTATATTCTTCTCACCGTCAGCAGTTGGTTTATGGCCCTATCCTGGCTATTTGCACCATATTTGTTTAATCCGTCTGGTTTTGAGTGGCAAAAGTAAGTGCAGGGTCCTATCTGATGCTCAGTGATATCGCGAATTATTGACGAATGTAAAACTTATGAAATGTGCAAGAAGCTTCCCTTATCCAAGTTATTTCTATTCATTACAGGACTGTGGAGGACTTTAGAGATTGGACAAACTGGCTTTTGTATAGGGGTGGAATTGGAGTTAAGGGAGAGGAAAGTTGGGAAGCTTGGTGGGAAGAGGAACTGGTAAGTTTTCAACATCTTGTGACCTGCATATCTTGATATCCCACTTCTTTATTCGTTTGGATGAACATTTAGCGGAATCTTCAGTTTTTTTTTTTTTTTTTTTTTTTTTTTTTTTGGAAATCATTCAGTTGTTTTCTTGGTACTAATGTTGGGTGTTGGCAGAGTCATATCCGGACGTTGAGTGGGAGGATAGCAGAAACTATTCTAAGCCTGAGGTTCTTCATCTTCCAGTATGGCATTGTTTATAAGCTGCATGTACAAGGAACAAACACTTCATTGGCGGTAACAATGCTGCTCTTTTTTATTGGACTCACTTCTTATTAATTTTCAGTCTTGCCACAGTGACTGACGCAGGGCCAAACCTGATTCATCTTGGTTGTCTTTCAGGTCTATGGTTTCTCATGGGCTGCTCTCGCCGTCCTTATTCTTCTTTTTAAGGTTTAGCTCTTTCCTCTTCTCTTTTCAAGTTCTGTTTTGATAGAGAAACTGAACCCACAGTAAATCTCTATGCTGTAGGTTTTCACATTCAGTCAGAAGGCATCAGTCAACTTTCAGCTTCTGTTGCGTTTTGTCCAAGGGCTTACTTTCTTGATTGCTTTAGCTGGTATAGCCGTGGCTGTTGCACTAACGTCGTTGTCTATCCCTGACATATTTGCGTGTATCTTGGCCTTTATCCCAACTGGCTGGGCAATTCTTTCGGTGAGTTCCTTTCCTTCTTCTCGGCTTCTTGCTACAATAAAATTTTGTGCACTCCCCTCTGTAATTCCAGTGACTCTTCATAACCCCACGCCCATAATTCAGGGAGAGGAGACATATAGCATTATAGCTCTATCTATTGTGTCGCCTATTAAATATAATTTGAGCCTGTAATTCCGATGATTTTGGTGCGAGAAACCGTTATCCTTCCCTTTTTCTAACTGTGCCAATTTCCAGATTGCTATAGCATGGAAGCCTTTAATTAAGAAGTTGGGTCTTTGGAAGTCCATCCGTTCACTCGCCCGTCTTTATGATGCTGGGATGGGAATGCTTGTATTCATTCCAATTGCTTTGTTCTCGTGGTTTCCCTTTGTGTCAACATTCCAGACGAGGCTTATGTTCAATCAAGCGTTCAGCAGAGGGCTCGAAATCTCTCTTATCCTTGCCGGAAACAACCCTAATTCTGAAATATGAGTTTCATTCCTCGTATTTAACCTTGTATAGTGCTTCTTCCTTGCCTTCTTTTCGCTTTTTAACATCTAGTGCAGAGCTCATTTGTTTTCCTGCTTTTTTCGAGGCGTTGCTGTTGCACCTTAGTGTATTGAGTTGGTTGTAATTTTGCTAGGTATGTAACTTGTAGAACTCTTTATTTATTGTAGAGATGGGGTTGTACAGTTCAGTACGATTACACTACATGAACAAATGCTTTCATAGTCAGAGAAATTGCAATTGTGATCTACATTTGATATCGGCTTTATCATTTCTTGTATTTCATTTGTTTCTTTACGCTCTACAAACCCAAAAGACGTGGTAAACGAAAAGATACAAGTGATAGGTTACGGTATTAGCATTGTATGTTGTAGTTTGCTTGTACATTTTCATTGAAGTAATCATATAAAAATCCAACACTACATTTTGTTGTAGGATGACCACTTGGGCAACGCTTATATTCATAGTTTACTAGTTTTTATACCCGTGCAATGCACGAGAATTACAAATGCTTATATGAAATAGTTTTTTGTCATACTCCGTATTACTTTATAGATATTAAATATAAGTATCGTAATATTGACAAATATAAAGGAATTTCAAACATAGCATTAGCAAACATAAATTTAAAATTTGTACTCCCTCCGTCCCAGATCAAACGCCCCAAGGCGTTTTTGTAGTAGAATAAGAAAAATTGATATAATAAGTGGGGTGGGGTAATATTAGGATAGATGAGGAGAGAGAATGTGGGGTTTAATAAGAGTAGGAGAGATAATGTGAGAGAGGATGTAATAATTTAATAAAAGTAGGAGAGAGAAATATGTTCCAAAATAGATGGGGTGTTTGAAGTGGGACGTCCCAAAATGGAATATGGGGCGTTTGAACTGGGACGGAGGGAGTAAAGAGAATTTATAGATGTTGATAGAAAAGAACACCAAAATTTATAAATATATGAATTTAAGACCAATGATAATGATTTCGTGTTTTCCATGTGATCAAATATTTTTAAAAATGCACACAATCATATAAGATATCCTCCCTACCAACTTATTTCATTTTGAATCTCCTATTGAACGTATAAACCAACAATCGACTTTTAAGCTTGACAATAATTATCATCCTGAAACTTTCTTAGTTGATCCCCTCTACCCCTTAAATTCCCTAGGCGTCCCCAAAATTCGTTTTAACTCTTATACAAAGATGCTCGACTGACAATTTGCACCCCCAACCATCAATTTCTATTGCCCACATACACCTCCATGCTAGTATCCCACTCACTTTCCTTACCAAACACCTAATCACCCGTCAACATGCTAACCGACACTGTAATAGTCTGATGCATCATACGTCGCAACACAACCCAATAAGATTAAATGTCACCCCTTAAGTTCGTAAATTCTGGCTTGAGTTTTAACAGGTGAAAGGCTTGTTGGTAATGTATAGTAGAAACCTATTATAAACATAGGATAATAAAAACCTTAGGGTCTGTGTGGTATCGTTTTCTGTTATCAGTTTTCAGCTTTTAGTTTTTTTTTTTAAAAGCCAAAGTCCCGTTTTTGAAAACCATAAAAAGTGGTTTTCAGTTTTTATTTGTCAGCTTTCATTTTCAGTATAACTATTATAGAAACATGCAATTAAAATTAATTTTACAACTTATTTAACAAAAAAAATTCTAAAAAAAAAAAACCAAAAACAGAAAGCGGCAGTGATACCGAACGGACCAGTGTCTCAACTTAGGACAAACCAATTCTGTAAACCACTTTATGTCACATGTTCTAGCCGACCCTCAACCCTAGTCGATACTTACTTGTCCCCTTAACCAACACTTCTTCACTTGTCAGATTTTTAAACAGCACTTCCACAAATGAACTCATTTGAGGCCCCACTCCAAGTGAATTCCTGTACTGTACCCCCACCCGGTCAATTCCTATGCACCCGTCCTCTTGACCCGTGTCAATTCGTATACTCGACTATCTATAACACACATATTATCGACTCCTCCACTTGCCCTAATCTGCCTAAGCGACATATGAGGCTCTGCCCCACATGAACTGCTATACTCGACATTCTAACTCGGTCATTTCTTTTACTCCTTGTCCCCTTTACCTGCATTGTCTGATTCTTCACTCTAGTCATTGCATACTCCATCGTTTGATCTAGTCCTAGCGTCTCTTCTCAAAAGGCCCAGGTTACCATGCAAAAGTGATAGAGCGATCTAACTGTACATGTAGACATGTACCGAATCTTCGTTTAAAATTGCTGAAATACCTAGGATTTTAAATATGTGTTTCTTTTCTTTTTTAATATTTAGTATGTAGAAAAATCTTATCAACATATATTCTTGTTCATATTTTCATTTTGAATTGATGAATTGATTTATGTAAATGTAAATAAAAATTAGTTTATAAAATCTTTTGCTTTTTAAGATTTCTAGATTTGTTTCAATAATTAACGAATCAAAATACGAAGAGAATTAATCTTGGTCATTCATTCACCTAAATCTAATGGCTAACAAAATAGTCCCTTTTATTTTCTCTCTCCTCCCTTACCCACCAGCACCATGCATCACCAATTCGACACCCGCTTGAGATGTTGCCGCCGCCTCCACCATCCACCACCTGAGATTGTACTTCAAGTGATGGTGCTTCAATAGTAACTTATGAAGTTGATATTGCTTCATTATTTTCCATTTTGCAGGAGAATAAGTGCGTGAGAAGAGATTTGTATCTGTCAATGTCATTGCCTCAAATGTTATGTCGACTACCATTTATATTATAGCGTGTAATTAGGGTTTGATCATAAAAAAATCACTACACACACATAATGTAATGGGCCGTATGAATGTCTTGTATTTTTTTTTTTTGACTGGTTCTTTCCTTTATATAAAATAAGTTGTAAAAATATGCATGAAATAAGAGCTAGCACACTGGTAATGCAATGAATATGTAATTAAGAGGTCAATGGTTCAAATCCTAGCTCACACATTTTTGGTTGATTTATCAGAGCAGACTGGTTCGACCCTTTTTATAGAATGAGTTGTAAAAATATGCATGAAATAACAGGTAGCACACTGGTAATGTTATGAATATATAAGTGAGAGGTCAATGGTTCAAATCCTAGCTCACACATTTTTGGTTGATTTATCAGAGCAGACTGGTTCGACCCTTTTTATAGAATGAGTTGTAAAAATATGCATGAAATAACAGGTAGCACACTGGTAATGTTATGAATATGTAAGCGAGAGGTTAATGGTTCAAATCCTAGCTCACACATTTTTGGTTGATTTACCAGAGCATTGCTGACGTGTTGTTGACGTGTCAGTTGTTCGTTGAACCTCGCCACATAGATAATTCTAGTCAAAATCATAGCGTGCGTTCTAAACCAAAATTGAGGTGATGTCATGATCGCAACAGAATCTGTTCTTTACTTTTTTTCAATGTGTACACAACTTCTTACTCTTCCTAAAACTATAGTCAATTTTATCAAATTCAATGCACCCAAATCCCAATCCTTTGAAAGTCATAAACAAAAAAAATGTTAGTTCGATCATAACATAGATATACTCCATTTATTTAAACGTTGCTTTTCTCATAAATGATAATCAAGACAAATAAACATTCCATAAGGAGTTCAAGGTACGAACTAGTTTAAGCGCGCTCTTACTGTCTTACATAAGAGTGATGGTAATATATACAAACATATATCATACTTTATTCACACACTTAGCAGTACTACCATACCAGCCAAATATAAATCACGACATCTAATCTAGTTTAAGCCTTCTACAAATGATTAACCGGCTTAAGAATAATAACAACCGAGTATAATACAATAATAGTTCAGTATGAAACTTTAAATAACGAGTCATATTCATTCCGCATAAATTCTCCATCAATCCTTGTACCACACACCACGATATATGAGCTTTTTGTTGTAGGATGGTAATTATAGTCAGATAAAATTCAGGCCCAAAATCTTAATCCAATGTGCTCTTCATGTCCGGCTCAAACTTCATCCCAAGGCCCAAACAATCGAACCGAACTGAACTGTATACATGACGCGACAAGATGCTTACACGCCACGTATTCCAAATCTCAACCGTCGATACCTCATCTTAAAAATCCAACCGTCCATTACTCTTATATACCCCAATATAAAGAGTGTCGGATGCCTACGACATCCTCAAATTTTCCCTTGTGCTCCCAAAGAAACTCATAGATTCTCCTTTTTTTAAAGAGAAGAACAAACAAACAAAAACAAAACTCGAGAGAGAAAGAGACGAACTTACAGATCGAAAACATCCTCCTGAGTTTAAAACTTAAATCAAAAATAGTGAAGAATACGCTACAATTTAAATCCTCATTTATAAAGTACGTCATCAATTAAATTCACCTTTTTATTTTTATTTTTATATAAATATTCTAGGTTTAATTTCATCAGTCAAATTACAAATATATCTTTCTTCATTTAATTTTCTTTTTTTAATATTCAGTAGCTTTTAGATTTCTAATTAATTCGAATTTTTAAATCGAATTTGGGGAATTAATTGATTGAATTGTGTGTTTGATTCGATTTAGGGTTTTTCAGCAAGAAGAGGAGAGAGAGAGGAAAAAAAAGAAGAGTGTGTCTGTTATTTTTGTAATGAACGATCAGTCGCAAATGATGAATCAGCATCAGGTAATAAACATTCTTAATCTTAATTATAATAATTATAATTCTTCTAATTATAATTATAATTATAATTCTTGTAATTATAATTATGATTTTAGTAATTTCAATTATAATTATTATGATTATGATGATGATCGGATGAAAAAGAGTTGTTGTTTTCCGTTGCAGATGTCGCAGATGGTGAGTCAGCAACAAGCTCCTCCACCGCCGCCGCCGCAAGTACCACCGCAGATGGCGCAGATGTACGGTCAGTGGACACAACAACCACCGCCGTTGCCGCCGCATAGTATGGCGCCACCTCCTTCTGTTGTTATGAATGCTATGAAGTTCCCTAACCCTATGAATTTGAATCCGAATCCGAATTTGAATCCGAATTCGATGTATGTGTCGAAACCGGGTCGGAATAATTGGAAGGGGAAGAAACCTATGGATAATAATAAACGCCGAAAAGATAATCTTAAAATGAACATGATGAATAATAATAATAATATGATTATGAATATGTATCAGCCGCCGACGTTGTATGAATTAGAGCAGCAGAATAGGTTGAAGGCGAGGCGGTTTTATCACCCTAAGAAGAAGTTTAATAGGATGGGACCTTATGCACATGCTCCTAGGAATACGACGTCGTATATTATTAGGGCGAAAAAATCGGGTGGGATAGCTAGTTTGGTATCACCGTGTCCTGTGACGCCGGCTGTGTTGCCTACGCCGGTGTTTTCGCCTTCTAGGGAGGCGTTAGTTGATATGGCGAAGGAGGAGTGGGGTGTGGACGGGTATGGGTCGATGAAAGGGTTGATTAGGTTGAGGTCGCCGGGACATGATGAGACTGTGGATGATTATGATGAGGAGGAGGAAGGGGGGTCGAGTGAGAGTGATGTTGAGGAGCATGTTGAGGTTGAGAGGAGGTTGGATCATGATTTGAGTCGGTTTGAGATGATTTATCCGAATAATAGTGGGGTTGATTATCATAATGTGCTTGAGAATAGGGTGGATGATCAGGATACTCATATTGCGCAGTTGGAGGAGGAGAATCTTTTGTTGAAGGAGAGGCTTTATTTGATGGAGAGGGAGTTTGGGGAGATGAGGAGGAGGTTGTTGTCGCTTGAGAAGCAGAATCAGGTTGTGGAAGATGTTAATGAGGAGGTTGTCGAAAACGTGTCTGAGAATGATAGTGATGAGCACAGGAATGTTGAGATGGTTGGGAATAGGGATAATGAGGAGGTGGATTTTGTTCCTAGGGACGAGGCTGGGGCGAGAAGGGAGAATAGTGATGAAGGTCTGCAGAAAGAACTTAAGGAGCTCACTGTTGAAGAGTTTTCTCGTGGGGAAGCAATGGAGAGCCATGAATACAGTGGCCCTAGTTTGGAGGGAAATAAGCGCGATGATGGGTTATTGGCTGATGGGCTTGGGTTCGCTGTGACAGCTGCCAACCAGGGTGTAGAACATGAACATAATCAGGCTGGGGAGGTGAGTGAGAAGCCTGTTGGAGATGAACAGTGTGAATCTGTGAAATCTAAGGATTTGGGTTCAGCTGATGGAACAAAGGTGGACACTACTGATGATGCCGTGAAAAGTCATCCTGTTGGAGACGTGTGCATGGTAGAAAATATGGGGGATGAGATCAATGAGAATGATAGCAATGGAACTAGGGTCAGCTTGAAGGATGAAGACAAGGCAATGTGAGAAGAAATGGCATTGGCCAGCAAGGTGTTGAAGATGATAAATCTAATTCTTCAGTGGCAGACTTTCAGAGAGAGCATTGGCGACGGGGACTTTTCAAGTTGTCCCGCGTTAATGTAAGTGTTTGTCTGATTGCAGGAACATATTTCCAAGTTGCTGTATATAGTCCTTTGGTGTCATCTGGATAATCGTAGTTTCGTTGTTGTTGGTCGCGTCTTTCCTAGGAGTTGTTAGGAGATTACTAGTTGAGATGCATATTCTTAGGGTTTGATTCCTTGTGGTTGATCATTTGGCAAATGGGTACATACTTGCTTGGAGGGAGGTTGCCAATTCGAGTTTAGAAATGATTGTAACTGGTGTCCCAGCTTGCTGTGGTTTGTTGTTTTGAAGCCTTCCAATGTCTGTCATGATGTACCTATCAGGTTTTTTTTTTTCTTTGGTTGTTTTAGAGAACATACTCATGTAAGCTACAATAATCAACAAGATTGGCTGTATCACTGCATTTTCCCGATATTTAGTGTTCTATTGTTTGCTGTCCATGGAATTTACTTATGCAGACTACTGCGTTTTGTCATATTACTTGCTGAGCATTGCCATTGAGTTGTTGTAATGGCAGATTCCAGATGATCCATGAAGAAACATCTGATACAATGCAACACTTTTGACTTTGTGAAAGCTTAGAAGTGACTGCTTTCTCTGCAATTTTTGCGGACAAACTTTCGAGCAGGTGGTGAAACATCTTTTTCAAACCAAAAAATGGTTAATATGTTTTGTTCCTACATGGCTATATCTGCTTATGGTTGTTTCTGTGCACTATGTTGCTCTATGTCTTTTACTAACTACATATAAAGTGGAGATTGCTCTTTAAAGTAACCAAGCGTTAGTGGAATGTTGTTGTTCAGTTATGAACTGAAGAAGACTCGTTGTATTTGACTTGATCATATGTGTGTCGTGGAATTCTGGGTCCAGTGTATTGTGTGCTGATAGCATATTTCTTTCATATGTGTATCATGGGATAATTAAGTAAAGGTTCCTGGGGTTTGGTGTTGGGGAAGTTGAATCATGAGTGTAGGTGTGAGATTTAAACTTCGGGAAGTCCTGCTATTGTTTAGAAGGCCAGGTGTAAATCTATAGTTGTCTTAATCTGTCTTATGACCCATCTGAAGTAATAGAAAGGGGTTAGAAAACCGCTTCTTGGATCTTAGAAAATCGCTGCTTGGAACAATTTTACCTTCCTTTGGAATGTTGTGAACTTTCCCCATTCCCTTCCGGTCTCTTGTTCATCTGTTTGTTTTTTCTATCTGCATATTTATCTGTTCAGCTTTAGCCTCAGTTGACGACCACTGAACTCAGGTAAACTCAACTTGTAGTTCCAACATTTGTCACACTATGTTCATGGATGGTTGTTTGTTTTCTGGTATTATGCTTTCTTAATAGTTCTGGATGTCCCGGGCAAGTTCCAGGCGACTCTTTGATTTTGGTTCCCAAGTTGCGGGAGTCCTCATTTCATTTAGTTTTGCTGTTTTGCATATCAATGGAGTCAATGGTAGGCCATTTTCTGCTGGTGTAACCAGAAATTATCTATTGGGGGGTCTGTAAATGTTTTGCCTCAATAAGCTCAGCTGTCAATTTTCATATTAAAATTAACAGTTAAATTGAAAAACTAACTATTCCAATAACGTGTTCTAGTTTGAGCTCACAAAATCTGTGTGAAACACTTTTTAAATTTTGGACTTGGTCATGGTGTAGACCCCTGTTCCCGTCACTGCTTTTCGGAATAGAGCTTTGATCCTTACCAGGTCAACCTTGGTATACAATCTTAGTTAGTCTGGTCATGTTGGCTGATCAGTTAACTTTCAAAGGTCTGCTCTCATTTTCTTTTTATTTTACATGGTGTTCAGAGTTCATATTTTGGTTCTTCTCAGTGTCATCTTCTGGAGGCGATTGGAGAGCAGTGCAAATTTGTGTCTCAGGAACTGGTGAATTGAGTTATTTCCTCGTCAGTTATGCGAATGCATTTGAGAATGAGTTATGTTCACTTGGAGTCGTCCTTTATGTTGGAAGACTCGTTAAAAGTCTAAGGTTAACTTGTTCATTTTGTTACTGTGTCAAGATTGGAGTAATACGCTTGAAAAATTGTGCACCAGGAGAATACTGATGTTGGAACCTTTGTGACTGGAGCACTTGTTTTCTGGTTTGGATCTCGTATGGTGGCCGGGGTTTGGTTCTGGCAACTTTTTTTGCTACAGTGACTATCGCGGCTCTAACTCCGCCTGTGAGTGTTTTTTTGGCATTCACTGCCGGTCTCAAGCCCGGATAAAGGAGGAGAGTTGCGGTAGGTTTGTGGCGGCCAGCGTAAAACAAGCCACATCTTATGGACATGAATCGAAATTTAATAACCGTGGGGGCGTCCCCTTCACAGCGACGCGCTACACTTCCTGGACCCGGGTGTGGTGATAAGTATGCAAGGGTCTCTAGGTCGTCGCCCCGAAGCGACGCGCCACTTCGACGCCCGGGGGTGGTGTCAAATATGCAAGGTCGCGCTACACTTCCTAGACCTGGGTGTAGTGAAAAATATGCAAGGGTTGCTAGGTCGTCACCCCGAAGTGACGCGCCACTCCGGCTCCCAGGGGTGGTGTCAAATGTGCAAAGGTTTTCAAATCATGGACGGGAGCGGGCAAGGAAGCTTATTCATAATGGTAAGGGTAGTAGGCTTAGGTTTGGAACGTGGAATATCGGGTCTTTGACAGGGAGATCTTCGGAGGTTGTGGAGGTTATGAGGAGGAGAAGGATTCACATTATGTGTTTACAAGAGACGAAATGGGTTGGGGCGAAAGCTAAGGAGATCACACCATGGGGTTATAAGCTTTGGTACTATGGAAAGGATAAGAGTAGGAATGGAGTTGGTATTATTATTGATAAGGAGTACATAGATGATGTGGTGGAGGTTTCAAGGAAGAGCGATCGCATTATGACAGTGAGGTTGGTGATTGGGAATGAGATTATGACTGTTGTGAGTGCTTATGCTCCACAAATTGGATTGGATGCATCTATTCGTCAAGAATTTTGGGAGGAGTTAGAAGAGGTGGTGCAAGGGGTTCCTAGTGGGGAGAAGTTGATTATTGGTGGGGATCTTAACGGACATGTGGGATCAACGCGGCATGGTTTTGAAAGCGTGCATGGAGGTTTTGGCTATGGGTCGAGAAATGAAGGAGGAACGAGTATTTTGGATTTTGCGTTAGCTTATGACTTGGGTATAATGAACACGTGGTTTGAGAAGAGGGAGTCTCACTTGGTGACATACAGGAGCGGAAGTAATGCGAGTCAGATTGACTTCTTTTTGGTAAGGAATGCTTGGCGTAAGAGCTTTACGGATTGCAAGGTGATCCCTGGGGAGAGTGCGGCTACGCAACATAGATTGGTGGTACTAGATTTCAGGGCTAAGGGTGGCTTAGGGAAGAGGCGGCCACAGGTAGAGCCAAGGATCAAATGGTGGAAACTTGAAGGAGAGCACAAGGAGGCTTTCTTGGAGAAGATGGCAGGGACATATGTCTGGTCTACTAGTGTGGAAAGAGATGTAGACTCGTTATGGGTTACTATGGCGCATAAGGTAAATGAGGTGGCAGAAGAGGTCCTCGGTGAATCTAAGGGGAAAGCGCTACCGAGTAAGGATACATCTTGGTGGAATGAGGAAGTGCAAGAAGCAATAAGGAACAAGCGGAAATGTTATAAGAGTTTGGGGAAAGAGAGAAGTGAGGAGAACTTCGAGAGGTATAAGGATGCAAAAAGAGCAGCAAAGAAAGCTGTAAGAGATGCAAGAGGAAAGGTGAACCAAGACCTATATACAAGATTGGATACCAGAGAAGGGGAGAAAGAGATCTACAAAATTGCACGCATTAGGGAAAGGAGGACTCGGGACATTGGTAGGGTGAAATGCGTCAAAGATGTTGATCAAAAAGTTCTTGTTGATGATAAGGAGATTACGGAGAGATGGAGATCGTACTTTGATAACTTGTTCAATGGTGATCGGGTGAATGATATTGGAAATGTGAACATTCATCCAAGTATTGTTAATCGGGAGTTCAGGCGGAGAATTCAGAAGGAAGAGGTGAGGATGGCCTTGAAGAAGATGGGACGGAAGAAAGCAGTGGGGCCAGACGGCATACCTATTGAGGTTTGGAGGTGTCTTGGAGATAGGGGTGTGGAATGGTTGACGACACTTTTCAACATGATTTGGAGAGGTAATAAGATGCCGGTGGAGTGGAGGAAGAGCACTTTGGTCCCTTTGTATAAGAACAAAGGGGATGTTCAAGAGTGTGCCAACTATCGCGGGATCAAGTTGATGAGTCATACAATGAAACTTTGGGAACGGGTGATTGAGCATAGATTAAGAAGAAGTGTGAAGATTTCAGAGAATCAATTTGGATTTATGCCGGGGAGGTCAACTATGGAGGCAATTCATCTCATAAGACAGACAATGGAGACTTATCGGGATAGGAAGAAGGACCTACATATGGTATTTATTGATTTGGAGAAGGCGTATGACAAGGTACCAAGGGAAGTGCTTTGGTGGGCTCTAACTAAGAAAGGAGTTCCGCAAAAATATATTGACATCATTAAGGACATGTATGAGGGAGCTAGCACGAGAGTGCGGACTAGTGTAGGGAAGTCAGAAGAGTTCCCTATTACCATTGGAGTGCACCAAGGGTCCGCACTTAGCCCGTTTCTCTTTGCTATAGTCATGGATGAATTGACGAGGTCAATCCAGGATGATATACCATGGTGCATGATGTTTGCAGATGATATAGTGTTGATCTCAGAAACGAAAGAGGATTTGGAGAGAAGGTTGGAGCTATGGAGGGACACGTTGGAGTCTCGAGGGTTTCGGTTGAGTCGGAGCAAGACCGAGTATTTGGAGTGTAAGTTCAGCGGCATTAGGCAAACGGAGACGGGGACGATCATGTTGGATGGAAAGATTGTTCAGGGATCAGATTTTTTCCGATATTTAGGATCGATTCTTCAAAAGGATGGAGAATTGGATGGAGATGTGGCTCATAGGATCAAATCAGGTTGGTTGAAGTGGAAGAATGCCACAGGACTTCTGTGTGATCGAGGATTGCCCAATAAGTTGAAGGGTAAGTTTTATCGTACGACAATTAGGCCGGCACTGTTATATGGCACGGAATGTTGGGCCGTGAAGCAGTGTCACGTTCATAAGATGAGTGTGGCGGAGATGCGCATGTTACGGTGGATGTGTGGACATACAAGACGTGATCGGTTGAGAAATGAAGTTATTAGGGAGAAAGTAGGGGTTGCACCCATAGGGGATAAGATGATGGAGAACCGACTGAGGTGGTATGGGCACGTGAGGAGGAGGCCTAGTGAGGCGCCGGTTAGAAGAGTAGAAGGGTGGAGAAGTGATAATATTAGTAGGGGTCGAGGAAGACCCAAGATGACTTGGACGAAGGTGATTAGAAGTGATATGAGCTCCCTAGGGCTTGAAGAGAGTATGGTGTTGGATAGGGCAGGGTGGCGAGACTCTATCCATGTGGAGGACTTTTTCTGACCCCTTTTGATTTATTTGTTTGGTTTTTCCAACTATTTTTCTAAAACTTTTTAACTTGTGTTCAAAGTTCATCTGTTTTTTGCAATATTTTTTTTAAACCTTTTTATTTATTTTGACGACTTTCTAAATTTCCTTTGAAATTGTTTAAATATTTCTAACATGTTTACAACGTTTTCGAAATTTCTTGGCGTACACAAGACGGTTACTGGATGACGATTCATGTTAGCCGACCCCAAATCATTTTGGGAATAAGGCTTGGTTGTTGTTGTTGTTGTTGTTGTTGTTGACTATCGCGGCTCTCCACTATCGTCAGAAATGTCATTGGTTGATGAACTGCACTACGTTTCCGGCATTGAGGTTTTGTGCACTGCTGCCACTATTTGTTTCTGAGTTATTTAGAAGGTTTTTGTACCTTTTCTTGTGCTCGTCTCTGGCTTCACTTTGAAAGAAAAGTTGGCCGTAGGTTTCTGATTAAAGAACTTTGATCGGGTATCAAAGAAGCCTTGTAGAGTTTGCCTTTGCTGTAAAATCTTTCCTGGTAACTCATTTTGTCTCAGCAGTGAGCCAGTGAATCATAAGCTATGATCCGTTTTGCCATTTGTCCATGTGCTCCACATTCCCTGCTTTTTTTTTTTTTTTTTTGCGCGCGGTTATTGAGTTGGCCAAATCATGCTAGGTAAAAATGTGAAAAAACATACGAAGAATAGTAATATGGACGTAAGTCGTAACATGTGGTGTACAAGTTTCACGGATCATGGTAACACTCTCCATCGTGATCATCTGTTCAACTAGGGGGTAAATGCACGAGGATGCATGACTTTAAATTTCGTAAGAACTATTTTACAATTTAAAAGAACGGAAGAAATATTTCTCTTCATCCATTCATGGCCTTTAGTTCTTCTAAAGGTTGGGAATTAAGGAGCTAGGATAAGTGCTGACATGGCTCGCTGTAAACAAGCCACGTATTCAGAATCTACTTTAATTCTTGATTTCCCTCCACAAATTAACTGAAACTCACCAACGAACTCGACTGAGTTCGGTTTGTTGAGGCGACATTTCTAACTTCTGAAAACTTCAATGGCGATGACTGAAATTGCGCAATTCGGGTTCCGATTACCTCAATTCCAAACTCTATTGAATTGTAACCCCAATCTTTCAATTCGTAGCAAACACTTGAGTTTTCGGGTTTATTCGTCGTCGTCATCATCAGTCTCAAATGAAACTGAACAAGTGGCTAGCAACTCTGCTAATGTGGTCAAATTTAGTGAAGATGAGAATCGTCTCATTGACGCTCTCATCGGTGTCCAAGGCCGCGGCCGCTCTGCTTCTCCTCAGCAACTCAAGGTTCTTAACTACGTTACCCCTCACTCTTTTACTTATCTTTTGACCATTATTAGTTAGTAAGTCTAGATTCTCAATGAACAGGAAGTGGAGCGTGCTGTTCAAGTTTTAGAGGCGCTTAAAGGCGTTTCTGACCCAGTGAGTGATATACATTTAGTCTATGTTTCTCTGATTTTTGCTGTATGTATGTTATAAATGTCTTATGTATGTCTTGATGTACAATGACAACAATGTATAGACGTATGGTACACACTACTCACATGTCACATCTGATCTTTGACGTTTTATAACCCTTTACACTGGTAAATCGTTCAGACAAGTTCCGATTTGATCGAGGGACGATGGAGGTTAATGTTCACAACAAGGCCAGGCAGTGCTTCCCCTATCCAGGTTCGATTTTAATGAATGCTCCCACATTTTTAGGGCATGTGATGGTATTGTGTTCTTTAAATGCTGTGTTCCTGTGATAGTTCCTCTGCAAGTCTGCAGCTATCTTAAAAAAGAGCAGTTCGAAAATTCTGAGCAGCACTCCTGCAAGTGCTGGTTATCAGTTATTGCTTACATTCTGATTTTCTGAATGACTATAACTTCTTTTTCTGCCTGCGTTCTGTGTAGAGGACATTTGTAGGAGTCGACTTCTTCAGTGTGTTTCAAGAGGTATTCCTGCGAACAGATGATCCACGGGTTTCTAATATTGTGAAGTTCTCAGATGCTGTTGGAGAGCTAAAAGTAGAGGTAATTCTTACAGGGCCGAAAAAACTTTGTTAGCTGATCAGACCTTAGCCTTTGCTTTTGGCCATGTTGGAAACTGAGATATTGGTCTTTGTTGGCCTTTGGTTTGCAGGCTGTGGCATCTGTTAAGGATGGGAAACGAATCCTTTTCCGGTTTGACAGGGCTGCCTTTGCATTTAAATTCCTGCCTTTTAAGGTCCCTTATCCAGTGCCATTTAAACTGCTAGGAGACGAAGCAAAAGGCTGGTTGGACACGACATATTTGTCTGATTCCGGAAACATACGCATATCAAGAGGGAATAAGGTAATATAAGTCTATCCTGTACTTCCATCACTGTGTTGGTGAAGTAACCTGTTTGTTCACTTGATACTCCATTATTAGTTAAGGGCTTCCATTACTGTTGTATAGCGCAGGGCACTACGTTTGTGCTCCAGAAGGAAACTGAACCGAGGCAACAGCTGCTTTCTGCTATTTCAACTGGAAAGGGAGTACCAGAGGTTAGTGTTGTAATCGGGTTTGAAAGGACTTCATGATTTAATTTCCCCACCTGTAGAGTACACTGACTTGTTTTGTCTTCAGGCAATGGATATGCTAATTTCCGCAACTCAATATGAGGATGAAGAACCTCAGCTTCTGGTGGGAGAATGGAGGATGATTTGGAGCTCTCAGGTGCGCAACATTTCAAGCCTGAAAACTGTTTTATAACTTTCTTTTTTTCACAGTTATCACATAAACTGAACCTGATTCACAAAGCACCATACGTTCAAGTGTTGTTTTCTATGTATTTGTTGTTAAGCTGCTCAAAACTGAATCCTGAATTAACACAGCAACGATTACTGTCACCTAAAACTGAAAAGATGCAGGATTGTTCCTAGAAAGATAATGATATTGGGGCACACAGAATTGTAATAACTTCTGTCAACTCATCAAAGGCTATTTTTCTTCTATTTTGCAGGTCGAAACAGACAGCTGGCTTGAGAATGCAGCCAATGGACTCATGGGGAATCAGGTACATTGAGTATATGTGCTGATGATCACAAACAATCCAACTGATGTCTTCATTTGCAAGCATTCTGACAATAATTTTTTGTTTCAGGTCATTAAGGGAGACGGGCAGCTAAGGTTTTTGGTTGACATCGTGCTTGGTTTGAGGTTCTCCATGAGCGGCACATACCAGTACGTCCTGTTTTCCCTGTACTTTCCGACTCCTTCAGTTTAGAGTTTGATGTCGCATCAATTGTTAATGTGTTGTTTTCATTTGAGTTTTCATGACACAGAGTGTCACTTCTTTGTATTTATGTTGCCCAAGTAATGTGTTCTTGATTTTGACAGGAAAGTCGGGCCTAAGAAATATGATGTCAAAATGGATGATGCAGCAATTGTGGCTGGTTCATTTGGACTTCCTATTGAAATGCTGAGCAAATTTAACCTGGACCTTCTGTAAGAGACGATACTCATCTATTTTGCTGATGATCTTCACCCTCAGCTCGCTAACAGACTGCACGATCTCTGTATTATTGCAGGTATTCTGATGACAAGCTCAGAATCACACGAGGATACAATAACATCATGTTTGTTCACTTACGCACTGAGTAGGGGCTGATAATCCACGGAGTGCCTCATGGACTAGTCTACACGGAATTTTCTGAAAACATGTAAAATTGCGTTCAAAAGACGCAAAGCACTGGTGTAGTGAACCGTAAATAGTTATTAAATTGTATATAAAAATATACAGATTCATGTATTTTGATCATTTTCAAACGTGCACTACACTGGTACCGAGTAATCAATCAAAACAAGCTAGTGTGTAGTGCTAAGTAAGATTCCACTGGTCATGAAGTTGTGCGCAAACAATCGGATATAAAACTATGTAAACTTGATATATACTTGCGCACAATGAGGCGTATAAGTTAAGATTAACCGAGGTTTAAGTGCAGCATTACTGCTAAGCGTGCTACAACCGCCTTACGTCACATTTATCAAATGTTTAAATTTATCGATAATATACTCTTGTATCCAGTAGCCCTATCCAACTTGAGTATACAAAACAAATCGGATGATGCAAACCAAACAAAAAAGAGGCGGCGAACTATTTCATCCTACCACTTAGGGAGTAAGTTATAAGTAGAGCTTAAAATGGTGTCAGTAACATGCATGCAATACTATAGCCAAGAGTTAGTACAACTTCATTATCTTTGATAATTACTATTTAGTACACGAGTAGTAATACTACCTGATTCAGTATGGAGAAGTCCAGGAGCATCATGAGCTGTGGCATTTTGCTGCTGACATTGCAAATATTCATTATTAAGGATGTAAAATGTGATCTGACACCTGATTATTATGCAACAACATGCCCTAATGTCCAACAAGTTGTGAGAAAGCAGGTTCAGATCGCAGTCATGGCCGAAATCAGGATGGCAGCTTCTTTGCTACGCCTTCACTTCCATGACTGCTTCGTCAATGTCAGTTTTCTCCCTCAACTTTAAGGGCATGTGTATATAGTAGTAGTACACTATTCTAGTACTAGTACACTATACTTGTACTAGTTCATGAGCTTACAACACAAGTCACCTAATCTTCAATCAAAATTTGCTGTTTTGACCTGTTATAATCACTTCCTTCAGATATCTAATATGATGGCTACAAGAAAATTCTCCACAGGCCACAGCAGCATCAGATAACCTAGCTTGATCTAAAAAACTAGCATTATATTACAACATACAGTATTTTACTACTGTGCAGGGCTGTGATGGTTCAATTCTACTGGATGGAAGTGACAGTGAGAAGCTTGCTAGACCTAACCTGAATTCTGCAAGAGGATTTGAGGTGGTGGACGCCATCAAAAGCGCTGTGGAGAGCACATGCGCCGGTGTTGTGTCTTGTGCTGATATACTCGCAATAGCTGCTCGCGATTCTGTTGTCTTGGTAAGCTATGTGTTACTTAACACCCTCTTTCCGTCACAAAAACACATCAATCAATTTCAACTAGAGTTTATTTCACGACAACATGATCAACCACACTACCCCAATTCCTTCAAGGACTCAGAACAATTAGAACTCAAATTACCCAAATTCAGGTTCATACTTCAGAAATGTAAGTAGTTCAAATATTTTGCAGAGTGGAGGGCCATCATGGAGAGTATTACTAGGCAGGAAAGATGGAATGGTGGCGAACCAAACAGGGGCAAATGCTCTACCATCACCTTTTGATCCCTTGGACACCATCATTTCTAAGTTTGCTGCTCAAGGACTGAACCTCACCGATGTTGTTGCCTTACAAGGTACTCTACAAAGGTGGGTAGCAATTCGTACATCTAAAACCGGTTTCTAACAACCAACTCGGTGTCTTGATTAAAATGCAGGTGCTCACACAATAGGACTAGCTAGATGTGCTACCTTTCAACCAAGGCTATCCAATTTCTCAGGTTCTGGAGCCCCGGACAGCACCATGAACATCGCTCTAGTATCCCAACTCCAGAGCCTTTGCCCGGCCAATGGCGATGGAAATGACACAACACCCCTTGATCAGAGGTCGCGAGACTTATTCGACAACCACTATTTCGATAACTTGGTCTGTAATAAGGGCATTCTCCAATCAGACCAGGAGTTATATTCAAGTGACACAGCTAACACGACCACCAAGAGCATCGTTGAGAGCTACAGCAGTAATCAACAGCTATTTATGGAGAACTTTGTCACATCCATGATCAAGATGGGAAACATTAATCCACTGACTGGGTCTGTTGGCCAGATCCGCACCAACTGCAGGAACACCAACACTTAACTTTCCCCGCCTGACCAAATCTCAAGTGCAGAGAAACCTATGGTACTAAGTCACATAAACTAGCATGTCCTGTTACCAGAAGGGGTAAAAAAAGTAGCATGTCTAAAGATCTGTAACCAGGTATAACAGTCAATATTTCCGGAATAAAGGAAGCTGTTTTTTTTGTCAAGTAGAACACGAAAATAAAATGAAATAAATAAAGAACTATAACTCCAGCAAAACCCATGGACATACAGAAAATTTGAAAATTTGATTCACTATTCCCTTGAGAAGGACAGTTTAGCAATATTTACACTTAGAAGGTTACGAGCCAAACGAGGGGATACATACTGATAGGAACGCCGCAAACCCATGCACATATAGAAAGATGAGACTAAAAAAGTACGACTGGGACAAAACATGACCGCGTGTAGAGACCCTCTATACATTCTTTATAGCACCAAGATATAATATACCTCTACAAAGAGTTTGAATGTCCCATAGCTCACGAAGGGCATCTTCATTCACCTGATTTTTCTTACAAGCTTCCTTATAAGCCTTACCGCTTTTGCCCTTCTCTTAAATGATTTGCCTGTTCCTTTCTGTGCATGAAAATAGCCATAAAGTCACATAAAGAGTCAAGCAGGAATTAGGTTGCTCTCACTCTAAAGATTTTTGGAACAATACTATATCAAAACACAACTCTCCTAAAGCAAACCAACACCAAGGAACAACCGCAGACATGAGCACATCAAAACATGGGGCTCCAGAATTGATTACAGCCCAACCAAATAATTCACTACAATAATCAAGGCACACTATAGCACTGGAGCTCTGACTAGCCGCAACATACCAAATGGAGAGAGCGACACAACAACAGCTATTGCTTCGTCCCCTAAATCCAGCCACCCTTGTACCCTTATCTATGTTTGCTGTTACAAAATATACTCCTAATACACAAGAAATGAAGAAAGAGACTTACTTGCATTAATGCTTCAATGTCCAAGTCTTAAACCTCCCAAATAGTAGGTCAAGTCCTAGTTCTACAGCACAACTATTTTCAAATACCTCCCACCCTTTCCTCAAACTATGTGCATTGCTTCTACACGATGCCCATAATTCCAAATAATTCTGAGTCTACCTCTGTCTAATAACCATTTCAAAGGAAAGAAATGAAAAAAAGGCCAACTAATCACATTTCACTTTGCAAATACATGATTGACCTTAAAACTAAACCAGTTACATCCAACTTAGAAAAACACATAGTTAATACATTTAATAGTATTACCTATCCCAAGTTAAATTGGAGTAGTCGCTGCATATTCCTCGTGGCTCGTTGCAACCTCCCAGAATATAGATTGGAGAGATCATTCTAGTCACAATAAGTAGAGAACGTTTGCTTTCATCCTCTTTAGTGACGACACAGAAGGAGCATTCTAAATGATAGTATACCAATAACACAGCCATCTTCAGTTGTACGAGAACCAAAAAAAAATCCATATGGCCTGCAGCCCCAAAACAAAACCACTCGGTAACATTGACAAGAGTTTATAATATCAATAATTAGTTGTTCGGGACACCACTTTGGCACACATATATAGATAACTAAAGAATAAAGCTGAAACCAGGCAGTATGAAAGAGCTACACCTACATGTACATTGATTTATCAGAATTACTAGTCATTGTCTTCCAAAATTTATTCCTGATGTGCTCTAGAATGAGGACCAAGTTTTACAACATCCACACAAACTTCGTGGTACACTAGATTCGCTAACATGGTTCCCCAAGTTACATAGAATATAGGTTTTTGGCTCTAATATTTTGCTAAAAGCCATAACTTGATCCCTAGGAGCATCCACATAAATTTGAGTTGTTTTTGTTCCAAAGGAAACTCGTGTGAAGTATATACTTTGGTTTCAGCCAATTTTGACCATTTTTTAGAAAGTACACAAATGTACTCAAAACTTTACCCTAGACAGCCTTGGAGTACACTTTGTATGATATAAGTGATAATTCCTAAGCTAGGGAATTTCTTTCACTTCTCTCGGCACACGTCACCTATTAAGACTATCGTGTGTTTCAATCCAATTTTGGGACTTGCGGTAGGTTTTTGGCTCTAATATTTTGCTTAAAGCCATAATTGGACAGCTGGAAGCATCCACATAGATTTGAGTTGTTTTTGTTCCAGAGCAAATTTTGGCCAAAAACATGGATTATATACTTTGGTTTCGGTCAAATTTGCCCATTACTAGAAAGAACACAAATGTTCTCAGAACTTTACCCGTGACAGCCATGGAGTACATTTGTTTAATATGAGCGCTGGTTTCTCTATATGGCAATTTCTTTAATCCTTGTCGGCACACATCACTCGTTGAGGCTCCGGTGCATTTTTTGCCGATTTTGGGTCTAAGTGTCTAACCATAGGTTTTTGGCTTTAATATTGTGCTCAAAGCCATGATATGAACCCGAGGGGCTTCCACATAAATATGAGTTGTTTTTGTTCCCGGATAGATTTGGGCAAAATAAACCGTGGATTACATACTTCTATTTTGGTCAATATTAATTATTTTTTAGAAAGCACACAAATATTCTCAAAACATTACCATTAACAGCCTTGGAGTACCTTTATTGGATATGAGCGGTGGTTGCTATGCTAGGAAACTTCTTTCAGCACACGTCACGTCACACGTTGAGGCTATCATGCGTTTCTTTCCCATTTTGGGATTTGCCATCTATTTTTGGCTCTAATATTTTCCAAAAAGCCATAATTTGGCCACTAGGAGCATCCACATAAATTTGGGTTGTTTTGTTCCGCGCCAAATTTGGGGCAAAAACCGTTGATTATATACTATGGTTTGAGCCAATTTGACCATTTTTTAAAAATTTACACAAATGATCTCAAAACTTCACCCTGGACAGCCTTGGAGTACACTTGTTGGGTATGAGCATTGGTTTCTTTGATAGGGAATTTCTTTAACCCCATTCGGCACACGTCACGTATGGAGGCTAAAGTGCGTTTTTCTCCGACTTTGGAACTTCCAATATGTTTTTGGCTCTCATATTTTGCCAAAAGCCATAATTTGAAAGCTAGGAGCATCCACATAAAATTGAGTTATTTTTTCTTCCATGGCAAATTTGGGCAAAAAGACGTGGATTATGTACTACGTTTTTGGCCAATTTTGACAAATTTTTGAAAGTAGCAGAAATTTCTCAAAACTTTACAACGGATAGCCCTAGAGTAACCTAATTGGATATGAGAGTTGGTTCCTCCGTTAATGATATTTTTATGACGTTTCGGTACACTTGACACTATGGCGTTAGCACGCAATTTTTGCCGACTTTCGTATCTTACAATAGGATTTTGGCCCTAACATTTTGCTTAAACCCGTAATGTGACCCTACAATGCTCCCACAAAAATTTGAGCATTTTTATTCTAGGACAATTATTGGCCAAAAACAGTGGATTATTTACTACCTTTTTCGCCTATTTTGACAAATTTTTGAGAGTTGGTTTCTCCGCCCGAAATTTCTCAAAACTTTACAACGGATAGCACTAGAGTAACCTAATATGATATGAGAGTTGGTTTCTCCGCTAATGACATTTTTATAACGTTTCGGCACACTTAACTCTTTGGCGTTAGGGGGCAATTTTTGCCGATTTTCATATTATTATTTTTTTTTTGAAATCCGCCGATTTTCATATTTTACGATAGGTTTTTGGCCATATATTTTGCTCAAACCTATAATATGACCCTACGGTGCTCCCACGAAAAATTGATCATTTTTTATTCTAGGGCAATTTTTAGCCAAAAACAATGGATTATGTACTACGTTTTTGGTCAATTTTGACAAATTTTGGAAAGTAGCCGAAATTTCTCAAAACTTTACAGCGGATAGCCCTAGAGTAACCTAAATGGATATGAGAGTTGGTTCCTCCGTTAATGATATTTTTATGACGTTTCGGTACAATTGACACTATGGCGTTAGCACGCAATTTTTGCCGACTTTCGTATCTTACAATAGGATTTTGGCCCTAACATTTTGCTTAAACCCGTAATGTGACCCTACGGTGCTCCCACAAAAATTTGAGCATTTTTTATTCTAGGACAATTATTGGCCAAAACCAGTGGATTATCTACTACGTTTTTCGCCCATTTTGACAAATTTTTGAGAGTTGGTTTCTTCGCCCGAAATTTCTCAAAACTTTACAACGGATAGCCTTAAAGTAACCAAATATGATATGAGAGTTGGTTTCTCCGCTAATGATATTTTTATAACGTTTCGGCACACTTAACTCTTCGGCGTTAGGGGGCAATTTTTGCCGATTTTCATGTTTTACGATAGGTTTTTGGCCATAATATTTTGCTCAAACAAATAATATGACCCTACGGTGCTCCCACGAAAAATTGAGCATTTTTTATTCTAGGCTAATTTTTGGCCAAAAACAGTGGATTATGTACTACGTTTTTGGCCAATTTTGACAAATTTTTGAAAGTAGCTGAAATTTCTCAAAACTTTACAACGGATAGCCCTAGAGTAACCTAATTGGATATGAGAGTTGGTTCCTCCGTTAATGATATTTTTATGACGTTTCGGTACACTTGACACTATAGCGTTAGCACGCAATTTTTGCCGACTTTCGTATCTTACAATAGGATTTTGGCCCTAACATTTTGCTTAAACCCGTAATGTGACCCTACGGTGCTCCCACAAAAATTTGAGCATTTTTTATTCTAAGACAATTATTGGCCAAAAACAGTGGATTATTTACTACCTTTTTCGCCCATTTTGACAAATTTTTGAGAGTTGGTTTCTCCGCCCGAAATTTGTCAAAACTTTACAACGGATAGCCCTAGAGTAACCTAATATGATATGAGAGTTGGTTTCTCCGCTAATGATATTTTTATAACGTTTCGGCACACTTAACTCTTTGGCGTTAGGGGGCAATTTTTGCCGATTTTCATATTTTACGATAGGTTTTTGGCCATAATATTTTGCTCAAACCTATAATATGACCCTACGGTGCTCCCACGAAAAATTGAGCATTTTTTATTCTAGGCCAATTTTTGGCCAAAAACAGTGGATTATGTACTACGTTTTTGGCCAATTTTGACAAATTTTTGAAAGTATCCGAAATTTCTCAAAACTTTACAACGGATAGCCCTAGAGTAACCTAAATGGATATGAGAGTTGGTTCCTCCGTTAATGATATTTTTATATTTTTATGACGTTTCGGTACACTTGACACTATGGCGTTAGCACGCAATTTTTGCCGACTTTCGTATCTTACAATAGGATTTTGGCCCTAACATTTTGCTTAAACCCGTAATGTGACCCTACGGTGCTCCCACAAAAATTTGAGCATTTTTTATTCTAGGACAATTATTGGCCAAAAACAGTGGATTATTTACTACCTTTTTCGCCCATTTTGACAAATTTTTGAGAGTTGGTTTCTCCACCCGAAATTTCTCAAAACTTTACAACGGATAGCCCTAGAGTAACCTAATATGATATGAGAGTTGGTTTCTCCGCTAATGACATTTTTATAACGTTTCGGCACACTTAACTCTTTGGCGTTAGGGGGCAATTTTTGCCGATTGTCATATTTTACGATAGGTTTTTGGCCATAATATTTTGCTCAAACCTATAATATGACCCTACGGTCCTCCCACGAAAATTTGAGCATTTTTTGTTATGGGACAATTTTTGGCCAAAAACAGTGGATTATGTACTACATTTTTGGCCAATTTTGACAAATTTTTGAAAGTAGTCGAAATTTCTCAAAACTTTACAACATAAAGCCCTAGAGTAACCTAATTGGATATTAGAGTTGGTTTCTCCGTTAATGATATTTTTATGACATTACGGCACATTTGACTCTTTGGCGTTAGCGGGAGATTTTGGCCGATTTTCATATCTCACAATAGGTTTTTTGCCTTTATATTTTGCTCAAACCCACAATGTGACCCCATGGTGCTCCCACAAAAATTTGAGCATTTTTTATTTTAGGCCAATTATTCGCAAAAAACACTATCATGTACTACGTTTTTGGCCAATTTTGACAAAAAATTTGAAAGTAGCCCAATTTCTCAAAACATTACAACGGATAGCCCTAGAGTAACCTAATAGGATATATGAGAGTTGGTTTCTCCGCTAATGATATTTTTACGACGTTTCGGCACACTTGACTCTTTGGCGTTAGGGGGCAATTTTTGCCAATTTTCATATCTTACAATTAAGTTTTTGGCCCTAATATTTTGCTCAAACCTATAATGTAGCCCCACGGTGCTCCCACAAAAAATTGAGCAATTTTTGTTCTCGGACAATTTTTGGCCAAAAACAGTGGATTATGTACTACGTTTTTCGCCAATTTTGTCAAATTTTTGGGAGTAGCCGAAATTTCTCAAAACTTTACAACGGATAGCCCTAAAATAACCTAATAGGATAGAGAGTTGGTTTCTCCGCTAATGATATTTTTATGACGTTTCGACACACTTGAGTCTTTGGTGTTAGGGGGCAATTTTTGCCGATTTTAAAATCTTACAATAGGTTTTTTGCCCTAATATTTTGCTCAAACCTATAATGTGACCCCACGGTGCTCCCACAAAAATTTGAGCATTTTTTGTTCTGGGCCAATTTTTGGCCAAAACCAATGGATTATGTACTACGTTTTTCGCCAATTTTCACAAAATTTTAAAGTAGCCGAAATTTCTCAAAACTTTACAACCGATCCCTAGAGTAACCTAATAGGATATGAGTGTTGGTTCCTCCGATAATGATATTTTTATGACGTTTCAGCACACTTGAGTACTTGACTCTTTGGTGTTAGCGCTTAGCGGGCAATTTTTGCCGATTTTCATATCTTACAATAGGTTTTTGGCCCCAATATTTTGCTCAAACCCATAATGTGACACCATGGTGCTCCCACAAAAATTTGAGCATTTTTTGTTCTCGGACAATTTTTGGCCGTAAACAGTGGATTATGTAACTACGTTTTTGGCCAATTTTGATAAATTTTTGAAATAATTTGACCCCTAGGAGCATCCACATAAATTTGAGTTGTTTAATACTTGGCGATTTGGGCCAAAAAACTGTGGATTATATTCTTTGGTTTTAGCCAATTCTGACCACTTTTTTTAAAATAGTGTTCTCAAAACTTTGCCCTAGACAACCTTTGATTACCCTTGTTCGATGTCGGGGTAGGTTCCTCTGTTAAGGAAGCTATTTAAGGCCTTTCAGCACATCTGCACATGTCGTTGGTGTGTCCTTGTTGGATATCACCTCTGACCACCCTTTTTTTGCCAAACTACCATAGACAGTCTTGGCATGCCCTTGTTGGATATCAGCTCTGGGGGTTGTTCTTTAATGCTTTTCGGCATACTTCGCCACTTTAAGCTATCGTGCGTTTTGAGGCTAATATATATAGTATTAGACTAGATTAAAATTAATTATATATGCAGAGGATATCAAAAAGTGTAAAGGATGGTTCACTAGTTACTTATTACCACCTTTCTTTTTTACGAAATCTAACAACAAGCAGCCCAGATATGTAGCCTTCTTATCTAAAGCCTGGTTATAATCTACAAGACTACAATCTTAAGAATAGCCACCTTCAATTCCATATGCCATGAACAGCCCAACAGAAACAGAATACTACAAGGTAGAAACAGAATACTATAAGGTAGTCAAGTAAACTTGATCACAAGCAAATCAAAGTACCCGACGTAATGAGAAGGCCAAACAGGTGAACAACCAAAGCAAGTAAATCCGGTATATTGAAACCACAAAATCTCTATTCTATTCAAAATTTGAAAGCAAGTATGTTCTCTTACTATGAACCATACCTCCTCATGTATTCAGCAAACAGTCCCTTGCATATCACCTTTACAGTCCAAGCTCTGTCAGGAAAACATAAGAAAAGAAAAATTAAAATGCACAACCCTGATAAATCTAGCTAAATACTGCACCACTAGATCTCATTGCTGATTACCTATGTTTTTTAATGACGTTGTCCTAGCTGTTGTTCTTCTTCTAGCCTCTGGCGATGTCTGATTAACATTTGAGAGTAAACAATCTCATTCCATGTATCGGGAACGCCAGGAAGACACCAATGTGAACAGTCTTGGTATCTCAATGGTGAGCGCCTTTCCTCCTCGCTTAAGTGTTGAGCCCTATAGATTGCAGGGTGGGCATCTTTGCGGAAATCGGTCAGCCTAGTGATATTAAGGTAGAAAACCGGCATTTTCATCCACCTTAATACATCCTCCAGAACAATCATATTGGAAGGATAACTTTCTAAATACGTCTCATCCTTGAATGGCTCGGTTTCCTCGTCGCATCTTCCACCAGAATTCCACTTTCCTCCTCTACATGTGTAACCAAAAGTTTTCAGAAAATCACTCATAAAAGATAAACTTGTTAAAGTTGAGCAACTGCTACAATAATGCAGCAGTAAACCAAAGAACCGTTCTTCGTTTCATTATCAACTTACCCAAAGTGAGAAGAAGAGTATCCCCTGAAAAAAACTTGTGTTTTTTTGTGATCCACATTAGCATCCACCCATCTTGCCCAGGTAGTTAGAGCTCGGCGAAAGGCCTCAATGACATTTAATTCATCGTAGACATGGCTACCTTCTTGATAATATCCCTGCCTGCAAGTACATTATGATTTTCTCTAAGTTTTTATAATAAGCAGAAAAGAAAAATAAGATGTAACAATATGAGAGTTTAGATATTTGTACCCTCTTGAAGTTTTTTCATGGCTCCACCAATGCCCAGTGTTGAATATTAAAACATCAGCATCCCTGTATCTATCAGATGACCTCTCAACTAAATCCAACCTTAATGTCTCCGTCTTTGACCCATTTTTGTCAAGCATTTCCCATTCTTGAACCAAGAAAGGGGTCCGGAAAAACTCAACAGAGCAATTGTAATCCTAACAATAAAGCCACAAAGAAAGTTAATATAATCTTAGTGTTCTAAAAGCACACATATTCAACCACTTCCCACGTATGAACAATAATCTTACAGCGAAGATAAAGGAGTATGAGCCCTCGCTGCGAAATTCTTGTCGACCAGATGCTTCAAAGACTGTCCTCTTGTCCTCCACTGAATTTCGGAGAATACAAACAAGAGATTCCCACATATTTCTATTTAATGAATCGCCAACAAACACCAGACGCTTCCCTCTCAACAGTTCTAACATGTTTGTGCCATTCAATCTGCAAAGATGAATATATCACTAAGTACCCTCATTACAACCAGAAAAGCACAAACCTTTGGGCACAAAAAGCCCCCAAAAGAATAACATCACCTCCTTAGACCAAGGGGTATTAATCTTGAACAAAATAACACCAAAATTCTTGACATATTCTACCAAACTCGTGCATAATGACATACTTAACAAACAAAACATCAACATTTCAATATAACTCAACCTAAATCAACCACCAGAACTTTTAGAAGTCCCAATTCCCAACTCCACAACAACAAAAAAAAAACATTTACAACAACAACAACATTACCCCATGCCTACAACAAGAGGGGTTCAAATGTACGCAAGTCATAACCCAATGTAGAAAACATAGAGAATCTACTTACGGATGACCCATAATGAAAATTGCATCGACCGACTGCTACTTCACAATTTAAGAAGGTAGACACATTTCAAAATACCAAAATTCAAATAATCAAAATAAAGAAAGAAAGAAAGTTTGCAAGTATACCTAGGGATGTTGCAGTCATTAGGCTGCCACCTATACCTTTCATAGCCATTATCAGGTCTACGATTAAGAAAGCAATTGAAAGGCTCATCAATATGAGGACATGACCCAGGTTCATAAAGTGGGTATGTCTCATCTCTCACCCAATTCCCATCAAATATATTGCACTCTGCCACTTCCCCCTTAAATTCACTCCCTTCCTCTTCACGCTTCATCACTTGGGTAGTATCATTCCCACAAACGCTAGAATTTCCCAATGTACCCTCCACTACTATCACATCAGGATTCTGGGTTTCATACACAGATGAAAAATTGGAAAACTGTGACTGATTTACAGCAGGAACAGCATCAAAGTTACCATCTTGGGGGGTAGAAAAGTTACTGTCTTTTGTACCATTGGTAAAAAATGGAGGATCAGCAACATTACTGGTGACATTATTACCTGAATTAGAATGTGATGGTTTGGGAAAGTGGTAAGAGAAGATGTGGGACCCATTCTGAGAGGAGAAAAACGAACGGTTTCCCAAATTGGCAAGGTTTTTGAGAGAAGATGAATGAAAAGTAGGGTTGAAGAGGATGAAGATTGTACAAATCAGGAAAGTTAACATAAACCCATATGCAAAAAACATGGTTTTTCTGGTGTATGGAAAGGGTAACAGATTTGGTGAGGGTTTTGTTAATGTTGAATGATCCGCCATTGTTGCAGTTTGCCGAGGTTTACAAGTGGAAAGTCTCAGAAAGAGAGGGAAGGGTTTGTTTTGTTCAGGTGATTTCTGTTGGTGTTAATTGTGAGAAAGTGATAGTGTCACTCCTGTGCACATGCAAATCTTCTTCTTTAAGCTTCAGTTGGTTTAATTTAATGAGGATGGAAAACATTTCCTTCAAGGTTTCGCGGGCGAAGTTAGGATTTGACGTTTTGATTTTACAATATTTCTCGATGGTTCATGGTTGTCTTAGCAATTGGGTTGCGTGTGCACCAGCTAGCAACCAAGAGTGAAGAGTGGGGTTGGATACACTACACGATTTTATACTCGACTCTTATACTTTGTTTCAACGAGCACTAATTTGATTTAGGAACATAGTTTTAAACCCATAGACTTTATTGTTACTATATTTGGTGAGAAAAGTATAGAAGAACATTAATGTCAATTATTCATCCAAAGAGAAATGTAGAAATCAATGTTCAGAAGCAAACAAGGTAGGGCGAACCAGAGTAACTATGAAATGTTTCGGAAATAATCTGAAACATGAGAAGAGCCTTCAATTATTACCATTCAGCAATCACCACCTTGAGGAGGAAAGCCAATGAAACTTATCATATACTAGTACATTAGGTCTCCAAGACTTTGAGCCGGAATAGAGAAGACTTGGTCTCATCGGGATAATATAGACTCCGGGACACCTGACACTACGAGCTGCAGGCACAAGGCAGGCACAAGAGAAGAACTTTAAGATAGACCAATAACTCTTCCAGTTGTGGTGTCAAGATCAATGTCAAAGAAGCAAGGCCTTGTCGGAAGTCCAGGCATAGTGCTCATGGTTCCAACCAAAGGATAGATGAATCCGGCTCCAATACTAGCCCTCACGTCCCTGATTGGCAGAATAAATCCACTTGGAGCTCCCTTTTCAGCAGCATTATGTGAGAAAGAATATTGAGTTTTCGCCATGCAGATTGGGAGATTAGTAAATCCCTGGCTAGTGTACATCTCAATCTGTTTCTCAGCCTAATAGAAGAGAAGGGATTTGTTCGCGTTAACAACAGATACTAATACTGAAGCAGTGATTAATGATTATAAGATTGACATTCAAAGGTGCTGTAATATGTGAACAATGATTGATCTGTACTTGCCCATACACATCCAGTTGCCACTCAAAAGAAAAAGAAAATAAATTGTAGCTTGAATTAAACTGTTTCAAAAGATGATGGTTTGGCATTAGAAGGTGATTGTTTGTAAAACCATATATATACGAGGTAATTTGAATTATATCATATCCCACAACAGTGATCAAGAGATAACAGTTCGAAAATGAAGAAAATTTTTGAGAAAAGTGAGATGAATTAGAATCTCTAATATACTGAAATCAATAAAACGAAAAAGAAGGTATTAACCCAACACTAGGTAAACCTCGCATTCAAAGTGAACAACTTGCTGGTTGCAACTTGAAAAATGTATACCTCTAAGTGTTCATTTCTTCCTTTATTCTATTGGCGTACAGGGTATAAAAAGTCACCAAACATGCATGATCACATAAGCAAAAATGGCTAACCTGCTCTGAGTATTCGACTCCAGCAGCACCATAAGACTTCGCAATAGCCTCAATTTTCTCTTTAATACTTATGTCTAAAGGGTATAAGAACCTCATAGATTCTGTTACATTCTCACATGCTTTCTGAACTGCAATGCCAAGGTCCACCTGAAATGTAACAAAATCAGATAAATCATCAAACTGGAAATCTTTCACTTCAATTTTATAAAAACTTAAAGAACCCTCGTCAAAGAAAAAAAAACTTGAAGAGTTCCAGCAGTATGGACAATGTATCTCATTTACAGCTTTAGCTCATTTGAGATACGAATTCAATAAATATAGTATATCAGGTGAAGGAGGAACTTTGCAGGTGACCAATGACCTTGTGATAAGCTATACCCATTTGTCCTCTGTGAGTGCAATAAATCTAAGATAACTCGAAAAGGGAAAACACTGATGCGGCAAGCTAAACATTTCATTGTTTTTGTAACTTTGTTATTCAGACATTTATAGAAGTGGCCAGTGACTTGAAGGTTAAATTAAAAAAGAAGTTGACACTCACCGCTCCTTTACCAGCATGAGCATGATGACTACATATCACCGCATCAAATGCCCCAGCATCCATTGCGGCTTTTTTAACTGCATTGAGCTCTGTCTCTGTGTCCGTAGAAAACATGTTTATGGCGACCACAACATTTACACCATAAGCCTTCATGTTTGAAATATGCCTAGCAAGATTAACACAACCAGCCTCAACAAGGCCAACATTCTCTGTCAAGTATGCACGATCAAGAGGCTTTCCAGCCACAACTGCTGGACCGCCACCATGCATTTTCAAAGCCCTCACAGTGGCAACAATAACAGCACACTGGGGAGTCAAACCACTGTACCGACATTTGATGTTCATGAACTTCTCAGCACCAATGTCAGCACCAAATCCTGCTTCTGTAACAACAAATCCACCAGGTCCGACCAATTTTAGGGCAATTTTGTCAGCAACAACAGAGGAATTCCCATGAGCAATATTTGCAAATGGACCAGCATGAACAAGAACTGGAGTTCCCTCGAGGGTCTGCATCAGAGTTGGATTAATTGCATCCTTCATTAATACCGTTAGTGCACCACCTAGTCCGAGATCATCAGCTGTTATAGGGTCACCCGCTTTACTATTTCCAATTACCATCTTTCCAAGTCTCTCCCTCATGTCTGCCAGAGAAGTTGTCAGTGCCAGAACTGCCATGATCTCACTAGCAACTGAAATATCGAATCCTGTTTCCCTTACCATTCCCTTTTCATCAGGCCCTTGGCCAACACTAATTTTTCTCAGAAACCGATCATTGACATCCATAACTCTCCTCCATGTAACTGAATCGGGGTTAATATCAAGCCTAGCAAAACTTTTGACCTCTTCTGGTGTAAGATCATCAGGATTAGTCTTATCAATACCAAGTTTCTTCAACCGCCTAAACATAATATCACTGAAGGTTCTCTTTCCCTCTTTGTTAGGAGGGCACAACCGGTTAAACAAAGCCTTATCAGACTGGCTGGCTTCATGAAACATTCTTGTGTCAATGGCAGCGGCAAGAAGGTTATTTGCAGCTGTTATAGCATGTATATCCCCTGTCAAGTGAAGATTGAACTCATCCATTGGAATCACTTGACTATAACCACCACCAGCAGCACCACCTTTTATTCCAAAGGTAGGTCCTTGCGAAGGCTGACGGATGCAGGTGACAACCTGTGAGGGATCAAAGCTGGTCAGAGACTTCCAGGAGAAACAATCAAATTATGTAAATCGCTCCTGACTTGCCATCTAAAAGAAAGTCCAGAATGTGTACAATGCACTAATCTCAGATCACGAAACTTGCTGCTATGAAGACGTAATTTATGGTTGGCCAAAGAGCCAAACAATACAAGCTTGACCGCAAAATTGGAGACAGCAACTTATTCCAAACTATATAAAGATGTTAAAGATGTGGACCTAGCTCCAAATACAAACAGCAAGCTCATGAGAACTTCACAATAGTCCGTAAAGGCAGGGGTTTCATAAGTAACACGCTATATTAAAATTTTGTTGCAAGATATGTCGGAAATCATGAATGCAATCATCACCAAAATGGTATCTTCCACTCCATTCACATTGAATATTCACCTCACATAATGAATGTAACATCAGGCAACAATATTCCAGATTTCCAGAAATTGAAACATACTCCATTTGTACCAAAAGTAAACATAATGTTGACAAAGCAAATGAGACAGTAAAACACAACATGTTGAGCAAGTGCAAATATACTCAGGTACCTTTTTATCAAGGTAAGCCCCCAAAGCTTGACAGAGACCAACAGTGGTTGTCGATTTTCCTTCTCCAAGAGGGGTTGGAGTGATCCCCCCGACAACAACATAGTATCCATCCTTTGTTCCTTGCAACTCATCATACGCAGACAGCAAAACCTACATCAAATCCAAAACCATCATCTCCTATGTCCAAAAAGGCAATGCCATTCACATACACACAGTTTTGCTGAAATCTAAACAACGCATACTCGAGTTGAGCTATATGCTTCATTATCAAACATGGTAAAATACCGAAATTTAATTAAAACTAAGGATCACTAACATTTAAGCCATTCCATAATGGCCGCGCATATCCACCTAAATTACTCGTCGTAATCTATTGAAATTACTGATCCTACATCATCTAATGTGACTGATAAAGCTACCATCATCTATTGCAGCAGCACGAATCTCTGTATAGTAAAGCTGCATCACACACTCCCCTAAAACTATAAAGCTCTACATACATTATACGAATCTCTTTACACTTGTCAATTCAATTTTATTCACTCATATCCAAAAACTTTCTTTTCTCAAACTTTCCTCTCTTAGAAATTCTTCACCTTTTCCATCAACCATGAAAGTTCACTACTTTACACTAAATTCGACGACGACAACAACAGTGACACCGATTGAAGTGTTTAGTTCACATTTTTATCGCGTATTCAAACGAAACGATAACAAACGAAAACAACCATCTTTAAAACAACTATAATTTCCTATCAATCATATCCAAATAAAAATGATTCCTTTCAAACTTTCCTCACTCAGAAATTCTTCATCTTTTTCATCAACCATCAAAGTTCACTACTTTACACTAAATTCGACGACAAACGATAGCGATAACGTTTGTGATTCCCTCCGTTCTTTTTATTCGTTAACGTTTTTCGTTTACATTTCTATCGCGCATATTCAAACCAAACGTTAACAAATGAAAATAAAACCGTATCTTCTTCCAAATAACGGAATCTCAAACAAGACACCAATTGCAAGCCTCATCATTCAATTAAATTAAATTACATCATAATCATCATTAAATTAAATTAAGTTAAAAATTAATGAAATAAGAGATGAATAATCAACAAAAAAAAGAAATAAAAAAAGGGACCTTGGCTTTGTATTTGCCGTAGAGGTCGTAATGTTGAGGAGAGAGATTAAGATCGGAGGCAATGTCGGAGATGTGAAGTGGGTCCACTGAGTTTGCTATGTCTATATCTGCCGGCACGGGTGACGTCACCTCTACCTTCCTCACGGTTTTCGATGCCATTTTCTTCTTCTTCTTCTCTTCTTTTCTCGTTATCGGAATCTGAATGGTCGTTGATTTTGTTATTATTCCTCGGATATTCAGCTTCAACTTCACTTTTCCGAGGTGTGATAATAAACTGTTATTATTATAATTGTTATTATTAAATCTAAAATTGTTGAGATTATAATAATAAGGTGGTGGTGAGTTGTTTATGTGAATGATTGGTGGTATGGTAGGAGGGTGTGACAAAAATGAGGATGATATTATTGAATTGTGTGACAAAATTGTGGATGATGTTATTTCAACATGGTTCCCACCTCCTAATCCTACTCCTAGTCCTACCATCATCATCATCTTTTATCTAAAATGTGGTTTTTGTGATTTGTGATGTTATAGGTGGGATTTGGTTTTTTGTTGTACATGCAAATTATGCAAGTATCACCCCCATATGGCCATTTTGGGCTTTGTATGTTTTGCCAATGCTATTTTTCGGAATCTTAGTTGCGTAAAACTACGTTGGATGGTGACATGAACTTTCTGGATAGGGGTCTGGTGCCAACTCAACTAAGTGCTTGTAACTAGAGCGTTATAATATTGACGATATGAGTAATGTGATGGAAAGTGTTTCGGAATCTTAATTAGTTGCTTAAAAACTACGTTGGAATGAGGTGTCAACTCAACTGAGTGCTCATAAGTAGAGCGAAATAATACGAGTAGCTTTATAGGAAGTGTTTGGATTTAGAGACGAGAAGAAGAGTAGAGGTTCCATCACTTCTATTGTGTGATTTGTGTGGATGCTCCCCAAACAAAGCGATTTTCTTCCTTGATGTTTACACCAACATTTTCTCGCTATTTGAGACTTTGAGAGTGAACCTTGTACGTAGCTTCTTAAGAACGTTTTGTTAAAAAAAATTCATTGGCACTTGTCACTGGTATTCATATTGAGTTGGGCACTCGGCAAGCAAATTTACTTCAACTCCCACAAGTGCAAAACTATATCTGACTTCACAATACACGTGCTGCTTAACCCGTTATTCTTGCATCCGCAACACACCTCCTCCCGACCCGCCACGTCGGAACCGAGCGAGCAGCCTAGACTGACCTAGCCTCCGAATATGACTGGAATTTTGAACTATGGGTAGCTATAATCAGTAATAATTCATTGGTAATAACTCGGTATATTATACAAATATAGCCATATACATATGATGACTTGGCTATATCTAGCTAGAAGCGTGTTCGGAAAGCTTTACATGACAAAATTATGTGTACATCATGCTGTGTCAACTTCATTGCATGGTAAAGGTCTTGTGTCGCTACGGCATTACCACTTTAAAATTACGACACCATCAACCTTATGAACCGCGAACAACCATCACAAGAATGAATGATTGTCGTTCAGAGTTGGGCGGCGACAGGTAGTAGCAATGATTCCTGAAAAAGTTGTAGATTATCCATCAGATTTTCCACCAAAAAGAACAGACAGGTCATTGAGTTAATTGTAGTACACTGGTTGTCGTTTTGAGAGGAATATAGAATGAAACAGCTGAAATAGATGGATCACAGTTCTAAGTTTCTAACTAAACAAAATCTAGCAGAATCGATGGTGAACAAGACCCCGAAGAAACTTACCTATGAACCAGGCAATAGCCGACTATTATACATCTTATCGAGCAACTGCTTTGCATCAGGCCTTCTCAGCAGACCTTTATTGTTAGGAACGCCAGTACCCAGGCAAACAGGACAAACGAGCTTTCCTCGACCTAGTTAAGAGAGAAGCATAAAATGCAAATAAGATTACAGTAGTCTACGATACAAGTATATGACCTTACATTATGTCAACATAGTCTCTTTGCATGATTAGAAATGGTGAAAATAAACCATATTCAGATTTTAGATTTCAGATCATGGTGTAACCAGGTGAAACGAACACCCATGAAAGACTTACCATAGCAATTTGGACACTCGGTAAACTCATATACATCTTTAGCACGCTTTCTATTTAGAGCCTTCCATTTTCCTGTACCACCACACATATCACCTACATAAAAACGCAAGCAACATCTTATAAGCCTTACAAAAAGCTCCAATACAAAAGGACTGTCGGAGTTTCAGCTCCCCATGAGGCCATAACTTCAACAGATGCAGTTCAAAAGAAGCCTACATTGATAATGAAACCCAGGACATCCCAGGGTGTATATAAGCAGTAAGTAAGCATAAATTGAACAAGCTTTTCGAACCCTGTAACCATCTCCAACCCTCCCCCCCCCTGTGGGCGGTTTATAACACGAAAGAGGATATCAGTGAACACATTAAGCAACTGAATCAAATTTTTGCTTATGTGATTAACGTAAAACCTCAGTCCCCCTAAGGATAAATTTTTCACCTCTAAGGTACATTTATCAGATTAACGCGTAATTAGCCAGAGAAGGATAAAGTGACTCATAACCTTATGGAGTATACAAAAGTTCGCCAATATTATCATATTGTATGTTAGTCGAACTACAGCAAATAGAGCAACATTGAGATAAGACAATTCAACAAAATACAGTAAATTAAAACAGGTAACATGAACAATGAGCAAAATAAGGTATATCAGTCAACATTTTCTTTAACATTTTGTTTCCCAAGAGAAATGTAAGAGAACTTACAGATGATAGCACCACTACCACCACAATTGCGACAACCTGTTCTATCGATTCCTTCTGCAGCCGCGGCATCTTGTCTGATAAAAGACTTGCCGCGGGGGCTTATTAAAGGTATTGTTGAGCATAAGCATGCAAGGCACAGTCGCCTTGAAGTTACAACTCCTTCATCCTGAAACACATGGGGGACGGCAATGAGTAAGTAAGAGTAGCCAACGATTTTAATCTACTTTTCCCTCACATTTACTTGCCGATTTTGGGACATTCCATAGATTAATGGCTCTAATATTTGCCAAACCCCATAATATGACCCATATCGGCTTCTACAAAAAAATTGAGTCGTTTTTGTTCCGGAGACTTTTTGGGCCAAGAATTGTGGATTAAAATATTTCGGTTTTGGCCAATTTTAACCACCTTTTTGGAAGTAACCAAATGTCTTGGATTTGGGGGGGGGGGGAGTCTTCTGTAAGGGAAAGTTTTAAAGCCCCCTTTGTCACACGTCAATACGTCGTCCCTCATTCGTTAAGGCTATCGTGAGTTTTATGCCAATTTTTTAGAACTAACCATAGGTTTTAGACTCCAATATTTTGGTAATACCCATAATATGACCCCTAAGGACTGCCACAACAATTGGAGACATTTTTGTACCGGGCTCATTTTGTGCCAAAAACGTGGGTTATATACTATGATTTCAGCCAAATTGACCGGTTTTCTGAAAATAACCAAATGATCTCAAAACTTTACCATGGACATTGTTGGAGCCCCCTTGTTGGATATGAGGGTTGATTCCTCTATTACAAAAGTTTTTAAGCCCATTCACCACATGTCATCCGATAAAGCTATAGTGCCCCTTTTGCTGATTTCAGAAGTTAAGATAAGTTTTAGGCTCTAACATTTAGCAAAAACCTATAACATGACTCCTAGGGGTTACCACGAAAATTTAAGCCGTTTTTTTTTTCTAGGGCCAAATTGGGCCAAAAATTGTCAATTATACTTCGGTTTCGGCCAATTTTGACCATTTTTTAAAGTAACTTGATGTTTCCAAAACTTTACCATGGACACTTTTGGAGCGCCCTCGTTTGATATAAGGGGCAATTCCTCAATTGTAGAACTTTTTTAAGCCCCATCGGCACTCGTCATTTGTTAAGGCTATCGTGCATTTTTTTGCCGATTCAAAGACTTACCATAGGTTTTTGCTCTAATATTTCGCTAAACCCCATTATATGACCCCGAGAGACTTCCACTAAAATTTCAGATGTTTTTGATCCGGAGGCATTCTGGGCCAAAACCGTGGATTACACACTTCGGTTTTGGCCAATTTTGACCATCTTTTTAATGTAACCAGATGTTCTCAAAATTTTAATATGGACACCCTAGGAGCGCCCTTGTATGATATAAGGGGCAATTCCTCAGTTGTAGAATTTTTTAAGCCCCATCGTCACTCGTCATTTGTTAAGGCAATCGTGCGTTTTTTTGCCGATTCAAGGACTTACCATAGGTTTTTGGCTCTAATATTTCACTAAACCTTATAATATGACCCCTAGAGGCTTCCACTAAAATTTAAGATGTCTTTGTTCCGGAGGCATTTTGGGCCAAAAACCGTGGATTAGGTTTTGGCCAATTTTGACCATTTTCTTAATGTAACCAGATATTCTCAAAATTTTAATATGGACACCCTTGGAGCGCCTTTGGTTCATATAAGGGGCAATTCATCAATTGTAGAACATTTTTAATCCCCATTGGCACTATTCATTTGTTAAGGCTATCGAGCGTTTTTTTGCCGATTCAAGCACTTACCATAGGTTTTTGGCTCTAATATTTTGCTAAACCCAATAATATGACCCCTAGAGGCTTCCCATGAAATTTAAGCCGTATTTGTACCGGAACCATTTTGGGCCAAAAACCGTGGATTATATACTTCGGTTTTTTCCAATTTTGACCATTTTTATAATGTAACCAAATGTCCTCAAAAATTTACCATGGACACCCTTGGAGCGCCCTTGTTTGAGACAAGGGGAAATTCCTCAATTGTAGAACGTTTTTAAGCCCCATCGGCACTAGTCATTTGTTAAGGCCATCGTGCGTTTTTTTACCGATTCAAGAACTTACAATAGGCTTTTTGACTCTAATATTTCGCTAAACCCCATAATATGACCCCTAGAGGCTTCCACAGAAATTTGAGCCGTTTTTGTTCTAAAGCCATTTTGGGCCAAAACAATGGATTACACTTCGGTTTTTGCCAATTTTGACGTTTTTTTTAATGTAACCTGATATTTTCAAAATTTTACCAGGGATACCCTTGGAGCGCCCTTGCTTGATATAACGGGCAATTCCTCAATTGTAGAACTTTTTTAAGCCCCATTGGCACTAGTCATTTGTTAAGACCTATCGTGCGTTTTTTTGGCGATTTAAAGACTTACCATAGGTTTTTGGCTCTAATCTTTCGCCAAACGGCATAATATGACCCCTATAGGCCTCCAGAAAAATTTAAGTCGTTTTTGATCCGGAGCCATTTTGGGCCAAAAACCGTGGATTATACATTTCGGTTTTGGCCAATTTTAACCATTTTTTAAACGTAACCAGATGTTCTCAAAATTTTACCAGGGACACCATTGGAGCGCCCTTGGTTGATATAGGGGCAATTCCTCAGTTGTAGAACTTTTTTAAGCCCCATCGGCACTAGTCATTTGTTAAGGCTATAGTGCGTTTTTTTGCCGATTGAAGGACTTATCATAGGTTTTTGGCTCTAATATTTCGCTAAACCCCATAATAAGACCCCTAGAGGCTTCCACATAAATTTGAGCCGTTTTTGTTCTAAAGCCATTTTGGGCCAAAAACAGTGGATTATACACTTCGGTTTTTGCCAATTTTGACGTTTTTTTTAATGTAACCTGATAATTTCAAAATTTTACCAGGGACACCCTTGGAGCGCCCTTGCTTGATATAACGGGCAATTCCTCAATTGCAGAACTTTTTTAAGCCCCATTGGCACTAGTTATTTGTTAAGACCTATCGTGCGTTTTTTTGCCGATTCAAAGCCTCACCATAGGTTTTTGGCTCTAATCTTTCGCTAAACGGCATAATATGACCCCTAGAGGCCTCCAGAAAAATTTAAGCCGTTTTTTTTCCGGAGCCATTTTGGGCCAAAAACCGTGGATTATACACTTCGGTTTTGGCCAATTTTGAGCTTTTTTTAAATGTAACCAGATGTTCTCAAAATTTTACCAGGGACACCATTGGCGCGCCCTTGGTTGATATAGGGGCAATTCCTCAATTGTAGAACGTTTTTAATCCCCAACGGCACTCGTCATTTGTTAAGGCTATCGAGCGTTTTTTGCCGATTCAAGGACTTACCATAGGTTTTTGGCTCTAATATTTCTCAAAACCCCATAATATGACCCCTAGAGGCTTCCACAAAAATTTAAGCCGTTTTTGTTCCGGAGCCATTTTGCACTTCGGTTTTGGCCAATTTTGAGCTTTTTTTTCATGTAACCAGATGTTCTCAAAATATTACCAGGGACCCTGTCGAAGGGTAGCTATCTTTTTTTACCCAAAGGTCTTTCGTCTTCTTCGAGCGTAAGGTGGAATGGAAGTGGAGGCCCGGTAGCTGTAGGTAGATGGCCCTAGCGTGTTGAAGGTGCTTTTCCTCGAAAACTATAGGAATTCAACTTAAGAGCAAGCTCGTCCCCTGGAAGAAGGTGAAAGGCGGGGGCGCCCCTGCTATCAATGAAATTTGTAAGGAAAATCAGAGGACAGATCCCTGTGTACTGATTTAGATCTACGCGTCTTCCCTTCTTCTAAAGTGGCGTAAAGAGATGATGGGAGTCTTACTTCTTCTTAAAGAAGCAAGTGTATGGAGTGATTATTTTGCTTGACTTACTCGGGGAGGAATATTCGTTTCCTTCTTCAGGCGTTGGGAATGTTAGAGCGCCAGCCTTCAAAGCAGTTCCTCATATTAGAACTCGCTGGATTGTCATCATTTGTAGAACTTGGAGCGCCCTTGGTTGATATAAGGGGCAATTCCTCATTTGTAGAACTTTTTTAAGCCCCATCACAATTGTCATTTGTTAAGGCTATCGAGCGTTTTTTTTACCGATTCAAGGACTTATCATAGGTTTTTGGCTCTAATATTTCGCTAAACCCCACAATATCACCTCTAGAGGCTTCCACAAAAATCAAAGTTGTTTTTGTTACGGAGCCATTTTAGGCCAAAAACCGTGGATTATACACTTCGGTTGGGGCCAATTTTGACCTTCTTTTCAATGTAACCAGATGTTTTCAAAATTTTACCAGGGACACCCTTGGAGCGCCCTTGGTTGATATAAGGGGCAATTCCTCAATTGTAATACATTTTTAAGCCCCATCGGCGCTAGTCATTTGTTAAGGCTATCGTGCGCTTTTTGGCCGATTCAAGGATTTACCCTGGGTTTTTGGCTCTAATATTTCGCTAAACCCCATGATATGAACCCGAGAGGCTTCCACTAAAATTTAATCCCTTTTTGTTCTGGAGTCATTTTGGACCAAAAACTGTGGATTATATACTTCGGGTTCGCCAATTTTGACCATTTTTTTAATGTAACTAGATGTTCTCAAGATTTTACCATGGACACCCTTGGAGGGCCCTTGTTTGATACAAGGGGCAATTCCTCAATTGTAGAACGTTTTTAATCCCCATCGGCACTAGTCATTTGTTAAGGCTATTGTGCGTTTTATTGCCGATTCAAGGACTTACCATAGGTTTTAACGCTTATATATAACTAAACCCCATAATATGACCCCTAGAGGCTTCCCATGAAATTTAAGCAGTTTTTGTTCCGGAGGCATTTTGGGCCAAAAACCGTGGATCATACACTTCGTTTTTGGCCAATTTTGATCATTTTTTTAATGTAACCAGATGTTCTTAAAAGTTTACCATGGACACCCTTGGAGCGCCCTTCTTTGATATAAGGGGCAATTCCGCAATGGTAGAACTTTTTTAAGCCCCATCGGCACTAGTCGTTTGTTAAGGCTATCGTGCGTTTTTTTGCCGATTCAAGGACTTACCATAGGTTTTTGGCTCTAATATTTCGCTAAACCCCATAATATGACCCCTAGAGGCTTCCACTAAAATTTAAGCCGTTTTTGTTTCGGAGCCATTTTGGGCCAAAACCGTGGATTATATACTTTGGTTTTGGCCAATTTTGACCTTTTTTCTAATGTAACCAGATGCTCTCAAAATTTTACCATGGACACCCTTGGAGCGCCCTTGTTTGATATAAGGGGGAATTCCTCAATTTCGAGCCAAAAATTTTGATAACCGTTTTTGTTTCGGGGCCATTTTGGACCAAAAATCAAGCTTTTGGCAATTTCGACCCCACTTTTATAAACTAACCAAATGCTTTTAAAAGTTTACGATGGAAAAACTTGGAATACTCTTGTTGAATACGAGGAATGGTTACTTTGTTAGGGAAGCTCTTTAAGCCCATTCTACACACATCACCCATTGTGAATGCTTTTACTCTATGGCTATTGAGGACTGAGGTGACAGTGGTCACTGGTCAGTAACTAACCACTTGTATCTTAAAATTGGAAGAGCAACCGTTCCCCATATCCTAAGGCTGTGTTCATGATAAAAGAAGTTGCTTAAGAAGTGCGGGATAAGGAGCGATACTACATCTTACTTAAGGTTAACAATGTCTCAACCAGTCTCATTTGTATTGAGCGGCGGCCAGTTTTCCTAAGATCATAGAAGCAATGCGGCTTCCAAAAGATAAGAAAGACATGGATTCAGAAATCCAGGCACCTAGAGCACATACAAGAATGTCATGAAAAACAAACCATGATGAGTAAACCAAAATCTCATACCATACACCAATGATGCCCATGTACCAAAAATGATGTTCTAGCTCAATTAGATGAAGCACAACAGTGAGACTGAACAGTACTACATGAATACCGAATACCAATCAATAATTAGCATGATCAATTACGATGCGAAGACCAAATCAGCCAACAAAGAACAAAATCTGCCATGGACTAACTCACTCTATTTGACATTTAGCTCAAAAGTGTGAAGCTTCTAACCTTTAAGATCCTCGTATCTGACAAACCGTCTGAAGTTTGAGAATCAAGATTTCCATCCTCCAAATTCGATCTCACACGCACTCCAAAAGACTTCCCATCTACATCAAAATCATAACTGATGAATTACGATCACTAACATTATTATTCTCGAATCCAATAAAACAATCATTACTAATTCACCAACACCAAACCTAGCATAACATGATCCAAATAATTCCAGCAAATTGGTAAAAGTTAAATCCCAAGGATGTCCCTTTTTTATGTTTCCATGAAATCCCATATAAATTACATCTAACTCTTGGACTCCAACTCCTCCCTAAGTTACAGTACAACATTTCTTGGACTCCCACTAAACCAAAAGCCATATAAAAGAAAGTTAAGGCACACTAGGTTAATTAATCACTCATAAAGTTGTCCGAGTTATCGAACAACAACATTATCCCAGTGTCTCAAAGGCTCCGCATAGTCGGAGCTAAACATCCTTATCCTTATGTTGAAAACTACGCAATAATTCTACATAGTGAAGAGAAAAAAGAGGAAGAGGAAGAGTAAGAGTGAAGCTTACAGTGAGGAGGGAAGGAGTTGGATGAAGGGGCGATAAATGGCGCGCAAAAAGAGGAAGAGAGACTAGGAGATGTCACCATGCTTTACTTTCTCTCTCCTGAAAATTGTGCAGAATGCAATCACCTGTGTCTGTGTTGCATCACCGCCACCCGTTTTTCTCTTCTGCTTTTCCCACCCAAAACTTGCTTAATAAGCTTCACGTCTCTTGTGTCATTTTTATGCAAAATCATCTCTCGAAACGTTTTCTTTCCGAGACTTACACCGTTACACAACAACGTTCTTTTTATTGCCAATTCCCGTCTCTAAATTCGCAAGTGATGATTTGCGGTTGCATATAATAAATCGCTAGAAACAATAACACGATGGAGTACCCAATCGATGATCCCCAACTAAACAACAAAGAGATTGGGGTCATCGATCAATTAGTCTTGACTCTTGAGGATCGATTCAGAAATTCAGATCGAGCTGAGAAGAAGTTCGCTCTCGGGGTAGTCTAAATCCGCCTTAACAGCGTGGGGTTCATTTTCATTAGCTCGCCTTAAACTTCATAAACTTTACAAGGGCCGCCCCACCCGCATAAAGATATCAGAGATGGACGCCAAAAATCCATGTTCAATCTATCACTTGCGGGGGAGACTACACACTGTACTTCAAAACAATACACCATCCCAAGAGCGCAGTAAAAAATACGAGACTGAGCCCCACCCGCCCCCAAAGAGGACATAGCGCAAGCATATCTCTGGAATTAGGATCTAACAGGCTCACAATTGTCTCATATATTAGCGGATCAGCAATCAACTCATAAGCTCATGGTAGTCAATGTACCATTCTACCATAGTTTCCGAGACCATTTACATTGCTGTAAAATGTATTCTACTTTGGCATACAATCTAAAACTGAATGAACTGACAGCACCACTTTATAAATACTTGACAAAGGGTGCCGCGGCTGGTGACAGATAGCAATACAACAATTACAGGAAACAATGTTTCTCAGATAATTACTGAGAAACAAACCGCTCTAATCGGGAGCAACTTGGCTCCCGGTTTCCATACATAAAGGGCCAAAACACTAGGGAGATGCCCTCATTGTGTTCCCATTTCCACATAACTTGTTACAACCTGTTACTTACACCATTCCACGGTTTTATGACACCGTTCTTCCATAACACAAGCATGCAAGATACAAATTTTTTGCCCATTTATCCTGCAATGCAACAAACGTCATCAGAAATGTTTTGACCATTACAGTTAACGCCATAAATAAACATGATAAATCATGTGATCGATGAAATTGAAATGTCAAGTGTCCTTTTACTTTCTGGCTGAATTCGTGACTGGCAAATTTACAATTATGTCCATGATTGAGATTAATATTGCAAAGATATTCACCTTAACATGTGTGCTTGGAAACTGTGAGGTTCTCAAAGTTTCCTGAGTCTCATCACCGGGCCGGCGCTTTGGCACGCTCAAAACAAGTGCAGCTTGATCCAAATTAGCTGCAGTTGATGTTATTCTATAACCACTGTCCCAGCGCTTGTGGATACCTTCACTTGGATAGAGAAAATCTAGCTCCACAACCTACAAAGCAGATGAAAGAAAAATCAACAAAAGCAGGCATTCAAGAACTGATCACATCAACAATGCCTCCAGAACCAAATATCAAATCAGCACAACCACGAAGAAACATTTCATATATGGAGGGTAGCAGAAGTAAACAAACAGCAGCAGCAAAACGCCAAAACAACAATTCAACAAACTGCTACACATTTAGCCTAAACAGGAGCGGCGGAAAAAAAAAAAAAAAAAAAAAAAAAAAAAAACTTTGACACTTATTTTAAATGTTTAAGAAAATGTCAGTACGAATCTCCCTAGCAATTAGCATGACCTCATTCTGTCATATCAATACTGTTTTTCAACTAACATGAAGCAGATTCTCAAGGATCAGATGGTAGCATGAAGATGAAGCCAAACTCAAAACTAATGACGAGTTGATGTCCTGATGACAAATATACACATACTATGCGAAGACGTTTTCAGAAAAATGTTCGTACACATGACCATGGAGTAGCAGAAATAAACCTGATCACTGTAACCAGCATTACGAGACATGACAACACCCCATCTGGATCCAGCAGTGGCCATTGAGGTGACATGGAAACCTTCCCTCCATTTCTTATTTATCCACTTGAAGGGGAAGGCATCACTCACTTTGTAAGACTGCTGAGTGTACTGAGTACCTATAAAACGCATTGAAATTCAATCAATTGGTATACAATAGAGGGCACGACAGTTCTATAATCACATCATGGCTTTGAGTGATACAGTAACATTTGTAAAACAATAAACAGTAATAACATAACACAAACTGTTTAGAGGTTGAAGCTCATAATCTAAAAACTATAACCAAGGGCATAAAGAGAAAAAACAAACGCTCATAAACCACGCAACACAGCCACTAGCTCAAAACAGTAGCTGACAAGCCCACAGCAGAAAGGGAGAGAATGAACAAACAAACACCAGAAGAAAGGTTAACACATGCACCATATTTGCAGGCTTCAGTCTCATACAACAACAACAACAACCAAGCCTTATTCCCAAAATGATTTGGGGTCGGCTTCAGCCTCATCACTTCTCAAAATGAGATGAAAACCTCAGTGCTACACGGCTACAGAAAGATCCTAGAGACATACAAGGGGGTCACCAAATCACGAGTAAACCACAATACAATATTTCTTAATTGCAGCACACAGCACATCAGACTTCCAAAAGGAAACAGTATCTTGAAGTTTCACATCAAAATACTGAACACCGAGAGCAAATTTACACAATTAAATTAGACCAAATAGAAGATCAATGTCTTCCAAAAACAGGATTCTTCGCTAGCAGTTTTGAGAGAATCTAGGAAGCAAGAATCATAGACAACTGCGCTAGCTATCAATAAGGTATACAAACACACGACCAAAAAAAAAAAAAAAAAAAAAAAAATCTTCCACGGCCTCGAAGTGTAATTCAATGACAAACCTTTAGACATCACCACAAGAGAGCTTCCATTGCTAGCTCCAGCAACAGAACTGATGTAGAAGTTCTTTTCCCATTGTTCCATGATCCATTCCTACAAGGTATTGACCATCAAAACCAATCAAAGAAAGACCAATTGAACACACGCTTAAGATACGTACACTGCACAAAAGCAACCTACCTTATGCAAGAAATGGGGTGACAGCTCATAAATTTGGTGAGTAAAGCCAGTTCCAGCATCCATGATCAACGCCCATAGATTGGAGCAAGATGAAACAGAGCTTATCAGTAATCCATCAGCATTCCCTCTCTCCACGTGTTGTGCCAATCTAGCATCGGCGACATTGTAATGGTACCTGCACATAAATCAGAATTGACAGCGTCAACATGTGAAATGAGAAGTCCATAGCAGCTTCAGCAAACATCATTCAAATTGAAATGACTTTCAATCCATTTCACAAACTTTTGGACTTGAAATGTTTTAGTAAGCAGCTAATTTGTTCCTATAGCCAGGTAATTAAGAGGCCCCCGCCACATTTGTTATTTACATACAACAATGTAGAGGAGTACAGGCCTGCCAGAAATAGAGCCCCTGCCTACCCCCGCCAATACTCGAGTTCTTCCAAAATTAAACTCCCTTATGACAGCAACAGGGCTCGGCTAAGGAAAGGGAAGTAATCCGTCACGTTCAGTTCTGAGAAAACAGTAGGAGGTATTATATTCCATGTAGAGGCGTACAGGCGTGTCAGAAATACAGCCCCTGCCTATCTATGCAAAGAGAGATTTTGAAACTAGAGTTCTTCCAAAACTAAGCTCCCTTGTGACAGCCACAAGGCTCAGCTGGGGAAGGCAAGTAATCCGTCATATTTATCTCTAATTTTATATCTAAATTACATAACCCTATCAAGTTCAGTTCTGAGAAAACAGTATGGAGTATTACGCCGCATGACTCAAATGACAACACTTCAATAGGACACAATTCGTTACATAGAAAATTAGAAGCACCAAAAAAAAGTAACATTGATACATTGATGTACTAAACTACTGATCATGTTCACCACTTGATAAACAACGCCAAAAATTAATGGAAGTTTTTTTGGTAATTGTTTATGATGATAGAAGAGCATAATCATAACTGGTATCTTATAAACAAAATATAGAAGCGTTGTGTACACAAGTAAGACAGCCACAAATTTGCAACCTCATGAGGTTCCTGGTAAACAAATTTGTACTTCATGCTAAACAGAGTTTCAGGCAAGCTTACGCATACAAAATGCTAAATAGTTCACCGGCAAGCTAAAGCCTACAGGTGACTTCCAAAAGAATCCAATAATGCACTCAACACGCGTAAATAACAAAAGGCACCATTACATCATATACTAATGTGTCAAGAAGCACCCAGTGAACTCCAACCACAGTCCACAGCCAACTGCACTGATACAAAACATTACACCAGCTCTCATTCAAGCAACCCCCAACCCTCCAAAATCCAAACAAAGCAAACAATGTTAGTGAAAAAGAGTATGGTACACAATATCCAATCACAAATGACTAACATACTACTACCACATATAAAATCACTCATCAACCCCACCCCAGCACATGCGGGGCGGAAAGAGTAAATATATGCATACACAAACCCACAAATACCAGAAATCAAATAGAAAAGAACAATCATGTAAGGATGTTCAAATATGCACAGTTAAAAGTTACAAAGTTCAACAACTCATACAGGAAACCTTACCTCTGCTTCATAGGTGTCCGGGCATTGTAAACAGAAATCCATTGAGTAGCTGGAACTCCTAATCTAACCTTCTTCTTGAGTTGCCCATCATCATCTTCCTCAGGATTCAGCCTTCCACGTTTTTGTCCAACTTGATAGATTATCTAACATAATTTGACAGATTATACGTATGAAAAAACCAATGAACAGATAACAAAAGGGTTCGACAAATCTCAGTATAGAAACAACATTACCTTCTGCGCACCATCTGTATTTATTGGTCTTATGGATGGGTTTGGTCCGATTAATCCGTCAAACAGAGAAATCAGCTTGGAATAGTTGGGCTCTTCATCAAATTTCATGTTGACAACAATCTCAACAAAAGTTCTAAGAGGTGGTGGACAGAAGCAACACAGCACCTCTGGAGAAGTTCCCATCTTTTTCTTGCAGACCAGGAATGATTTGTTATCACCCTTCAAGCAATAACATTGAAGTAAGAGACAGTGATGCATAAAAGATCATAGAAATGTTAGCAAAATGCAAAAACCATGGTATTCGAAAGTACCTGATATCCTTGCCAGGGTAATCTTCCTTTCAGAAGAAAAATAAGGGTATATGCAAGAGATTCTAAATCATCTCTTCTGCTTGCTGTTCTACCAAGATGCGCATGAACACTTGCATAGCGAACTGTTCCTCTGTGAAGTTATACATTGTGGCGTGTTAAAGAGATGACACAATTCAATGTGGCAAAATACTGAATAATGTGTGATAAAGACTTTTATCTTACCTAAACATATCGGGACGCTGATCATAATCCACATGCTGCCCACTCGAGGTATCCCTCCACTTGGTGGCTGCAACAAGATGAAAATGCTCGAGGGTTCAAAAACTATACAATACTCAAAAGATAGAACTACCAGGAAGACGGATTACCTAGTCCAAGGTCAACAAGGTACAACTTCTTCTCCTGCGCAGTGGATGGTTGACCAAGTAAAAAGTTCTCTGGCTTGACATCTCCATGAACATAACTGACATTGACACACAACACAAAATCATGAACGGTTTAGCAAAAGCTTACGCAAATGAAATCAACAGACAACGACAAGGAAACATGTGCATTCTCATAAATCTTAAAGCATTCAAAAAAGTAATAACATACCCTCTCGAATGCATCTTCTCAAGGATTGATAAAGATTCAACAGCAATGCAGGCAACCATTTCAACTGACATCCTGCAGATACATCAAACTGGGAGTTATAACGAATTCGAAATCTCAATAGCCCATGCGTAAATGTCAAGAAGATCACTACATCACATAGCAAACAAGCGCGCACAATGTGCAATATACACAACGAGGAATGAATGAACTAAAACAATAGATCGCCGGACAAAAGTTGAAAAATGAAATTTATGTCTTATAGAAAAGGTTGTGATTGATAATCTGAGCTAGTTTAAAGAGAGGTTCAAAAGGTTGAGGGGACAAAGCATAGCAAGCACCAAATTCTAGTAAAATATCACAAGTAAAGGAAGAACTCCGATATTATCAGTATCAATCCCTGCCCATCACTGGCTTGCAGAACAGAGAGAATAATTTGTTTCCCGTGTTGCATTACCCTGAGCATTATCAGCTATTCAGCACATACAAAATGAGTCATGACAGCCACAACACAGCCAAGTCATTAGACAACTTCATCTCCCATTCTCCACTACTCAACCAATCAACAGAATCAAATAGAAGTCTGGGGGAATTCATCGCAGTGTGGATTTGTAATATTAAACAAGGGAGTTCTTGTAGGTCGTTTGACAAAAGGGTGTGATACGGACGAAAAAAGGAACAAATTGGTTAGCTCGGGACATTCAAATATTGAATAAACAAGGTCAAGTATTATCACAACCACTAACATAATTCATAAAGCAAGGCTGCTCGACTAAATAGACACAATGTCAGCTATCAGTTGACGAAATCAACAATGTCAATCATTTCAATAAAAATAAAAAAAATAAAAAAATAAAAACCTGAATTGAAGAATGATGTAAATCAGAAAAGGAAAAGAAGAAAGGTATTTCAGCCATCAGAGAGACAGAGACATTAGACAAGACCACCAGACACCAGCAAAGTTGATCCCCAAACATATAGGTATACGACAAAGTACTAAAACATTCTTCATAGGTACGAATGCAGAGTACTCACGTCTGGCCAGAAGAATTCCAAACATCCCATAAGCTTGGTCCGAGCATGTCCATAACCTACAGACGAGGGACTGGTATTAGACATCTCCACAAAGCACAAACCATAAGCAAACGAGTTAAAGAGAGACTATACCATAACATAGTAGTCTCCTTGCTTGCCTTTAAAGTGAACCTTAGGTACTCCATGGCTTCCACCAAGGGTGCTGCAAATGATAATCAGAGTTGAATCACATGAAAAGGAAAACAACAGAAGAAAAGAAAAATACAGATCTGAGAAATCTAATACATACTTGTAGACTTGCCACTCATATGGAGGGCCATAGTTACAGCCTTTGCTATTCTTATGCTCAAACTTCAGGGCTACCTATTAACAAATTAGAAAAGCTATGAATATTAGGATGATAAAACAAACACAATTGACCTGAACGAAAACTGACATCTACGTCCACTTCAATTCTGAAACTAGATGAATATGTTGCATCAAAATCAAATTCCTCAGCAGTAGAACCTCCCAGCTTTAATAAACTCCAATATATTATAACCATATTGCCATTTATAACACAAGAAAAACACTACATATGAAACTCAGACCATTTAAAACACGTTTCTAGTTACTAGATATTCAGAGATTATAATCATATTGCAAAATATAACAAAAGAACAGCAAGACAAGTCAAACCAGACCACTTAATCCACGTTCCTCACAAGTCACAATTACTAAATTAACAAGATTACAATCATGTTTTAATAACACAATAACAACATGACAAATCAAACTCTAACCACAAAATCCACAGTTACGAAAACGCATTGATAGTTACCACATAAGAACATATTGTTCAGATCATTAATCGACAACCACGTTGAACACAAGCATAAGCGAACATTCAGATATCAACATTATCAAATTCACATTGATTGAACAATATAAAGCAATTAGCTTTTAATACTAGTTTCAAATCAACAAAACATGTCCATATGTATGATGTTCGCTGAACATACACAAGTACTATCCACATCAAGGCAAACACAAGACATGTCGATTCAGGATTTCAAATTTCAAATAACTCAAAAATCGTTATTTTACAACAACTGTGGCACTCATCATAATGTTAACTAAACATACACAAGTACTCTCCACATCAAGGCAAACACAATACATATCAATTCAGGATTTCAGGCAGCTTAAAAAACCGATATTTTCCAACACACGTGGTGCTCATCAACGCAAACAAACGACCCTCATACCCACATACACCGAATTGTAGCCAAAAACAAGCAAATAAGGGATATAATTCCAACTATACATGCCATAATAATCGACGACAATTAACAATACCTCGGTAGCCCCAGGACCGGAAGTCCGGTCATTCCCACCAGTAACACGGCGGCCAACAAACACCTGTCCAAACCCACCTTTCCCCAATTTCCTTTCCACCCTATACATAGGAGAACTCCCCACTTGAACCTGAAAAATCATCATCAATCATTAATCATTCAATCAAACCCCAAAATTACAACAACAGAAAAACTAAAACGTAAACTACAAGATTCTTCTTACCCTTTCGGGGAACGGCGATTTACTACCATCATCATCATGACCAGTAGCTTTATTAGCACTCAACCCACCACTATCATCTCCCAACATCTCTTCTTCTTCTTCTTCAAATTCTCTCTCTTTCGACGAAGTTTTACCCTCAGAAATCACGATCACCGGAATTTTACTGACCTTCTTCTCTTTTTTCACCGTAGTAGCTACTTTACCTTTACCTTTACCTTTTTTCACCGCCAACCTCGTCTTCGGCGGATCCGCGGCGGCGGCGGCAGCTTCTCTTGCAGCGGCGGCGCGTGTGCGGACACAGTTCCCGACGGCGGTGGGAGGGTTGTTCACACGGCGGCGATTGGACCCTCTACGAAGCTCCGGCATGCTTGTGGTCCCATACAATCGGCGGTGGAAATGAGGATTAATTCACCTAGGTTTACCATTATTCGATTAATCACGACCAGGAATTTGAATTGGACAGCATCCTATCCTTGGTTTTAATTAGGGTTAATTAAAAATCGAATTGGGGGTAAATTTAATAAAATCAATTGAATTGGATGATAAAGATATTATTATTATTATTATCAGGGGTTGGGGTTGGGGTTGGTGTTTGTGCCTCTTGCTAGGGTTTGTACGAGGATGAAATTGGAAATTGGGGGAAAGTGGAGAAGAGAAGATATAATTTGGGGTGTGAAGAGTAGGGGAAAAACTAATCTTTGATTTTATAGTATAGTGGTATGGTATAGTATACTCGTGTTTTCGTTGTGGTGACGAGTTTTGGTAGTTGGGTGTGGGAGGGGGAGGTGTGTGTTGTTGTTGTGAAGGACTCGTGGATTGTGTTTAGGGTACGTACTCGAAAACGTTACGAGGAGTGAAATACATGTGTGTGTGAGTTTGTGTTGAAGTCTTGAGTGTTTTAGGGGAATCGGGGGAGATTTGATGGGTTTGTTTTAGTTGTGTAGTTGAAGATTTTGAGTTATGGGGTGTGGTGGGAAATTGGGGATCATAAAGGAAGCACAAAGGAGCAATGGATCATGTTTATTGTCATTGTTTGTATGTGTGTAAATGTGTGGGTGGTATTGGTAATTGTGAGATCTTTACCGATATAGTTAGTTGAATCTTTTGAGTTATCGGGTGAGGATCATAAGCAGGCACAAAGGAGCAATGGATCATGTTTATCGGCATTGTATGCGTGTGTAAATGTTTGGATGGTAGTGGTGGACTATTGGGATCTTGATTGATTTAGTTTAACTTGAGTGAGATTAATTGTCTGTCTTAACATAGCAATTGAATAGTTTAATAATTGGGTGGGGATCGTAAATACACGAGAGTAGTGGGTCGTGGTCGAAATTGTTGTGCTCGGGTGTATAAATGTGTAGAAGGAAGATATGAAAACTTTAAGCTTTAAGTTAGCTTTTGTGTGAGATCGGTTTGTTAATCTCGGTTGAATATTGGAATCGTTGAATTGTTTTGTGGGGTTATTAAATGCGCACGTGGGGGGCCGGGGCAGTGGACTATGTTTGTCGTTATTATGTTCAGGTAGTGTGCGAGCGGTAACCGGAAATCTTGTATACTTTAGTTCTCTCATGTGAGCTTGTTTGATTTCTCATAGTTGAGTAGTAGATTGTGTTTAGCTGTTACCCAAGAGCGCGTAATACATTGAATGCATTTAATCAACGAACTTTCAAAAACTATGGCAATAGTGCGCCAAATTGACCCTTGGGCATAACAAACTTTCAAAAATGATTACTCATATACTCCTACATGATCGTTATCCCAAGTACTTTGACAACTGAATAACAATTGTACGTGACAGTTTACATATATAGAATGCACACATTAACGAACATTTAAAAATCAACATTTGCTACTCTCCTTTACACATAGTAATAGCGCGCTAACGTGACAATTGTAAATAACAGAGTTTCAAATTTAAAAAGTCGTTGCTCCCATGACCGTTGTTTAACGAATTTTCAAATTCAAAAAGCCGTTACACTCATATTCTTGCAAGATTATTGTTACCATAAAAAAAACATATTATTTGGCAATTGTGCGTACATAAAAAAACAGCAAGTCAACGAATTTTTAAAATCAACACCTGATACTCTTGTATGCATAGAATAAAAGCGCGCCTAGATATAATTAATTTACAAAATTTAAAATTCAATAAATATGATTCAAATATGCACAAAATTTCACGCCAATATACAACAGTTGCACATAACAGACATTCAAATTTAAAAAGTCGTTACTCCCATATATGACCGTTTTGTGAGATTTGTACATAACTACATACACGGAAAGGAACCGATCAACGAACATTTAAAAACAACGACAGATACTCTTACAAACATATAATAAAAGCGCGCCAAAGATACATATAATTAACAACTTTTTAAAATTACCAACTATTACTCAAATGCACACAAAACAGCGCGCGAAATCTAAGAAAATTGCATGTAAATGACATTCAAATTTAAAATTTCGTTACACCCATATCTAACATGACCGTTAGTCTCACACCATCATTGCCCAATATTACGTGACAGTTAATGAACGAACTTTTAAAAATCAACAACTGATACTCTTGCTCACATATAATAAAAGCGCGGGAAAGATACAATTAATTTACAAATTATTAAAATTACCAACTATTATTCAAACGTACACAAAACAGCGCGCCAAAATTTCACATAACTGACATTCAAATTTAAAAAGCCGTTACGCCCATATATACATGACCGTTAATGTGACACAATCATCACCCGTATTATGTGACCGTTGTACGTACATAGAAAGTGGCCAATCAACGAACTTTTAAAATCAACAACGAATACTATTGTACACATATAATAAAAACGTGTCAAAGATACAATTAATCAACAAATTTTTAAAATTACCAACTATTATTCAAACGTACACAAAGCAGCGCGCCAATCCAAGACAATTGCACATAACTGTCATTCAAATTTAAAAAGCTGTTACACCTGTATTTAACATGACCGTTAGTCTCACACCATCATTACCCTATATTATGTGACAGCTGTACGTACATAGAAAGTGGCCAATCAACGAACTTTTAAAATATACAACGGATACTCTTGCACACATACAAAAAAAACGCGCCGAAGATACAATTAATCAATTTTTTTTTAAAATTGCCAACTATTATTCAAACGTACACAAAGCAGTGCGCCAATCCAATCTAAGACAATTTCACATAATTGAAATTCAAATTTAAAAAGCCGTTACACCCATATTTATCATGACCGTTAGTTTGACACCATCATTACCCGATATTTAACAAACTTTTAAAATCAACAACTAATACTCTTCTACAAACAATAAAAGCGCGCCAAGATGCATTGAATTAACGAATTTTCAAAATTACTCACTCTTACTCCCATTCACACTCACAATAAAACCACGCCAATCAAAGAACTTTTAAAAAGAACACTACTAATACTCCGTACATTCTACACAAACAATAAAGGCGCGCGAACATGCAATTAAAGTTACGGATCTACCAAATTCACCCATCAACCTACAATAATAAAACCGCGCCAATAAATTCACCTAACTCGATTTTACCCCAAAGTAAAGTAAAAGGAATCAAGGGAGAATATGAGAATATCTACATGACTAAACCCCCATTGGGCTAAGAACGGACGAAACGTCTAACAATAGCACGAAACAAGTCTAGCACAAACTGAGCATAAGTCACACCACAGTGACAGACGGTCCAAAAATAAAAAAAAAATTAACCAATGAATAATAACCACACGTATATAGAGTCTACTCTGAAAAGTTGAAAAATTTGAAAAAACCTCCAACGGTTCAAAAATCAAAATAATCCCGCTTAAACTTCCCCCCTCCCCCATCCCATGATCCCCATATCTTCCCCAAAATGGAATAAAATAATTATAAAAACCATTCAAATTCCAATCCACCCCCTCCCACTCCTCCCACCAATCTCGTTTTTCCGGAAACACAATCTCAACCTTCCCTATATACTCTCTCGCGTGTGTGTATCTTCCCGCTTACGCCTCATCTCAACCCCCTTCACATTTCTCTCACCCCCACTCCCCCTTCCCCCCTAGTATAAATATATTATTTTAACCCTTATTTTTCTCCACACTTCTTCGCCGCCCCCTCTCTCTCTCTAAAACCTCCCATTTTCTCTCTCTAGAAAAAAAAATCTCATCTCACATTTTCTGATTTTCTTCTCTCTCAAGAAGATGGCGAAGCGAAAGGCTTCTTCGTCGTCATCGGCGACCGAAGTCGTGAAGAAGAAGATAACTTCTCCGAAGGCGAAATCGACCAAGGCGAAGGGGAAGGCGCCGAAATCTGATGGTGGCGCTTCATCTTCGAAGAGGAGCAGCAGTCGTCGTACGAGTACGAAGAAGAGGCGTGTTCAGGAAGATAGTTATCTGAATGATTTGGAGACGACGCTTGATGATGACGAGATTCTTCGTCTTCAAGAGAAAGGAGAGTTGGAGGACTCTGACTTGGAGGAGGAGTTGTTCGCTGAGGAGGTTACTGCTGAAGAGGCTGAAGCCGAAGCAAGGAGAGCCGCTCGTAGGGCGCCGGTTCCGGTTCAAGCCAGGGAAGACGTCGTTGATCAAGACTGTTGTTTGATCGGAGATCCTATTCCTCTTGAAACCGCCGTACAGCGCTGGCCGCGTCGCTATGATAGGGTATTTTGTTTTTTGAGGAATCGTGAATTATACGCTTTGTTTGTTGTTGTTATTTAATTTGTTTTGTTTGTTGTTGTTGTTGTGTGGATAATTTTGGTGAATCGGAAGCAGAAAGGGAAGGGTGTGATTATGAGGTGAGAAATCATTTTTTATTATTTTTTAATTGTTGTTATTTTGTGAAATTCAAGTTTAAATGAGAATCTGTGAATTTAATTGAGTAATTTTTGAGTGAATAGTAATTTTAATGTTGGAAATTTGGTGATTAATTGGATAGGCCGGAAGATGCGGAGATGCTTGTTCAGGCAAAGCGTCATTACTTGAAGGCGCAGGTGGATGGGACTGTCTTTGACTTGGACGACAATGCTCATGTCTCGGTAACGATCTCGATTCTCGTTGATTCGTTTCATGTAATTTCATGGTTTGCGAAATTCTCTAATTGATGTGAATGTGTGTGGAAATTAGTTTGTTATGGTTTTTGCTGATGGTAAATTATTTGTTTTTAATTAGTAAGTAGTAATGTGTAGATATGATTGTGCTGCATTTCTTTTGTTTCGAATGTTGGTAATATTTCGTTGTTTCTAAAGCTTGTAATTGGTGTATAATTCTATATGTCGTCACATGTTGTGATGATTCTGTTCTGTGAAAATTGTATGAAAATTGTAGATGAAACTCTTTTTTGAAGTTGGTGTATAGGGAATGTTGATGGAATATTTGGTGGAGTTTTTGTTTAGGGTATGCATTTTGTATTTGATGATCAATGTCGAACTTTGTAAATAAAGCTCTTGTGTAATCATGATATCATGTATGTCTTTAATGCCAATTTCATATAATTTTGTATATTTGGTAGTGTTTAGATTTTTGTTGTTAGTTTGGTTAATGTGTTGTTCCCAATCTGGTTGCTGATCATTTGGGTCTTAGAGTGGGTTGATATGATGTAAAAGTCTGAACTCATGATGGTGATTCTCCCAATTCTAGACCGATTCATGGCATTTACGATGTTGTATAGACTTGCCTGATCATGGTGCCTTTCTGTTAGTGTCTGATATAGATTTACGTAATCTGGCATTACATTGTTATGGTTTGAATGATTTGGAGTCTGAAGCAGAAAAACTCCCTATGTATAGCTAAGTTAATAGAGCTATACAGCGCATTGCCAATGGCATTTATGATGTTGTATAGACTTGTATGATCATGGTCCCTTGCTGTTAGTGTCTGATATAGATTTACGTAATCTGGCATCACATTGTTTATTTTTTGATTGATTTGCAGTCTGAAGAAGAAGCACCTCCATATATAGCTAAGATAATTGAGCTGTTTGAGGACCTTGATGGAAATCCATACTTCAGGGCTCAGTGGTACTATAGAGCTGAGGACACAGTGAGTGAAGAAAATTAAAGCTTCTTTCAGAATAAAATTGATTCTATATATAGAAAGCTTACAATTTGCAATCTTTCATAACCTTGTTCTGTTTGCAGGTTATCGAGACTGTCTATCCAATGAGGGAGGGAAAGCGCATTTTCCTTTCAGAAGTCCAAGATGACAATCCTTTAGGTTGCCTTCTGAAGAAGCTGAACATTATCAGGATTAAACCTAATGTATGTCCTCCCAAGTCCGTTTTCATTCCAGCTTTGTTTTACTTTGTGCTGGAATTCGTACTGTCTGCAATCACTGGTAGAATTGCAATGTACTGCTCTGGTTGTATTCTGTTACATGGTTCTGATCTGCTTGTGCTATTGTGTTTTGTTTTACAGCTGGATATAGATGCTAAGTTAGCATCCATCTCGAAATGTGACTACTACTTTGATATGAAATACCTGGTGCCATTCTCCACTTTCATTGTCCCACCAGAAGGTATGCTCTTATATGCTTCATGTTGTATAGTATCTGAAATTTTGGTCAATTTAAGGTAATATGAGATGATATTTACTGCATTTTATGCTTGCAGATCCTATTGTGGCTGGTGATTCACATTCTGACTTGTCTAGTGATGAGGAAGTTTCCAAGACTGAAAATAATGAAGTTGTGGAGACAAAACGTCCAGAGATGACCTTGCTAGACCTTTACTCTGGCTGTGGAGCCATGTCTACTGGCCTATGCCTGGGAGCTAAAGTCCATAACACAAATCTTGTAACTGTAGGTTTTCTATATGCAGAGTTCATATTCACAACCTTACCTTACTACTTTTATAATCTGCAATATAACATCTTTTGTGATTTGCTTTGAATAGAAATGGGCTGTGGATTTCAACTCGTTTGCTTGCAAGAGTCTCCAATTAAATCATCCAGAGACGAAGGTATTTGTTGCATCTCTTTGTACATCTTTTTAGCCTAGTTGTTGTAGTGTAAGGTATCGAAATTGCATGTTCTTGAGCTCTTTGTATAATAACTTTACTAGATGTATTGAAATGTTGTATTGAGTCTGTTTTCATGGTCTATTTTGTTGCATCTCTTTTTGCAAGCAGGTAAGGAATGAGACTGTTGAGGACTTCCTGACTCTCCTTAAAGAGTGGAAGAGGATTTGCGCTTCCTACTCGCTGATTGAAAGTGATGAAACCCACCCAATAATTGATGAGATGAAGGCTGACTACGAGGACAGTGCTGAGGATGATGAAGAAGAACAAGAAGAAGAAGAGATAAATGACCAAGAAGTCTTCGAAGTTGAAAGCGTAATTGGGATATGCTATGGTGATCCCAAGGAGAATAAGAAAGTTGGCCTTTATTTCAAGGTAATTATCTCAAAAACTTGTAAGGTTGGAACCAAGGAATGGTTTGTTTACATATGGATGAACTTATCGCTTGTATATAATGTTCAGGTAAGTTGGAAGGGCTATGATGCTAGATATGATACATGGGAGCCCATTCAAGGCCTAAGGTATAAACATAACTTACATTGTTGTTGCATGTTTACCTTTACGTTCTAATATATGTCTCACAATTTTCGTTTACCTAATGCAGCAACTGTTATAAGGCCATTGGAGAATTTGTTCGAAACGGTTTCAAGGAAAAGATTGTGCCCATGCCGGTAGAGTTTTCTTTTCCCAAGTTGATGCACACATTGTGATTTGTGTGTGTTTGTGTGCTAACGTTCATTGTTTTAGGGTGATGCTGACGTAGTATGTGGGGGTCCTCCTTGCCAAGGGCTGAGTGGGTATAACCGGTACAGAAACAAAGAGAAACCTCTTGAAGATACTAAGAACAAGCAGCTGATAGTATTTATGGAAGTCGTGGACTTTTTAAAGCCAAAGTTTGTGCTCATGGAAAATGTGGTCGACCTGCTTAAGTTTGCCCTTGGATACTGTGGTAGATATGCTGTTGGTAGGCTGGTGGACATGAACTACCAAACGCGAATGGGTATGATGGCTGCTGGAGGTTATGGTCTTCCTCAGTTTCGTATGCGTGTGTTTCTGTGGGGAGCTCTTCCAACTGAGGTAAGGTTTTAATCTTTATCTGCTCAGGTATTGGGAATTGGTGATTCTGAAGTTGTTGGGTCTTTTTCAGTATATTACTCTGATTCATATGTAATTTTTACATTATTACTATGCTGCTCTTTATTCCTTTTCTTCTATATATGCAGTGTCTGCCTCAGTTTCCCCTACCTACGCATGACGCGGTTCAGAGGGGTAACATTCCAAGGGCATTTGAGGTAAGTCTGTTTGTGCATTTATGTAGGTATCCTTTGTTTTTGTTTCAACTATCTTATTTTGGTTACTTAGTAATGTTTCTCTTATTGCAGATGAACACAGTTGCTTACAGTGCTGACCAGAAAGTTCAACTACGGGATAAGCTTTTCCTCGGGGATGCCATCTCCGACCTTCCTGCAGTAAGAAAAACTATCTCTACATCTTATATAATATGCGTTCTAAATTCAGTATTGTGAAATACGTCATACTGTCTGCCTCGGGTCACATTTTGTCAACTAATGTCATACTTAAAATGTAGGTTGCAAATGATGAGCGACGAGATGTTATGCCATATTCGTGTGAGCCTCAGACAGACTTTCAAAGGTTCATTAGGCTGGCAAGAGATGGTAAGTTCTTTTGAATGCGTAACTGTATGCTTGAGGGCTTGAGCAAAGTTTATGCATGATTGGTCTTTTGTCGGGTTTCTGCATATTAATGTTAGAACCATTTCCTACTCAGCTGCGTCAGGATCTGGGTCAGAGCTTTTAACAACATTGTTTGATCACCGGCCCCTTCATCTTAATGCCGATGACTTTCAACGAGTTTGTCAGATACCCAAGAAAAAGGTATGATAACCTCAACAGTAAATGATTTGATCAGATCAGCTTATCATCATTTCTGTAGTAGTAACAAGGGTGTTTCGCTTTGATGTCAGGGGGCAAACTTTCGAAATCTGCCTGGTCTCATTGTCAATGAAGATAAAAATAAGGTTGAGCTGGATCCTAATTTTAAGAGGCTTTACTTGGATTCTGGAAAGCCTTTGGTATGTTCTGAATTCTGCAAAATTGAGTTGAGGTTTAGTTGATTTCATGTTCTGATGTGTCTTTCATTGTTGAAAAAGTCTGTGGTCACGCATTCAATCTACAACCCGAGTGTTTTATCACTGAAGTTAGCTTCGATTTCTGACTAACTTTACTTGCTGTTGGCTAACAGGTCCCAGATTATGCTATTACCTATGTGAGGGGTACTTCTCTTAAGTGAGTTACTTCTGCTGTTTGTTGGAATTTCACTATGAACCTCTTTTTCCGCACTCCATTTTTTCTGATGAGTACCGTTTTCTTTCTTAGGCCGTTTGGGCGCCTGTGGTACGATGAAACTGTAGGGACTGTGGTTACAAGGGCAGAGCCACATAACCAAATTATCTGCCACCCCTACCTGGACAGGGTGCTTACTATTCGTGAAAACGCTCGTCTTCAGGGATTCCCTGACTACTATCAGCTCATTGGCCCAATCAAACAGAGGTTAGTGAATTCTCAAACTCATGTCATACAATTACTCGTACTATTTTAGAAGACTCCATCGTATGGAGTTTAAAGTGACAATCAAACTAAAATCTGTTTCACATTCTTTTTCGTTATAGGTACATCCAAGTTGGTAACGCTGTCGCTGTGCCTGTAGCTCGAGCCCTTGGCTATTCATTAGCTTTGGCTAACGAAGGCGGTATCACCCAAGAGCATGTCTTTGTCCTACCACCCGGTTTCCCAGAACAGCAAGTTATTGCCGCCCCACCTTCAGTTGAGATGGAAGAAGACTAGTATCTTGATTCTGAATTTGTGATGTTTTGGACAATTCAAATTTATTGTTTTTAGGCGTATTTCAAACTTTGCCTTTTCCATGGATTATGTGCAATTATTATGCACTATATATAATGTCCATGGTAGGCGTTTCTAAACTTAGCTTGTTATTGAATCATCAACATTCTGGGTTATTTTAAACTTTGCCTTTTCCATGGATTCATGGCTTCAGGGTTACATCTCTTTTGTGGTTCTTCTTTCAAGTTTAATTGTCTACTTATATGAGTTGTGAAATTGATATTATATTACTCTGTTCTTCATTCAAGTGTGCGGAACTGCGGATTACGCTGGAGTTGTAGAATCGCTTGCCAGTGTTTGGGGTTAAGTGCTGGTAGAGTTTCTGGATTGTTCACATTGATAATAAGATGTTGTTCCATTCTATATAGGGTTTTCTGTGGATCCTTAACTTGATAATGTCCTAGTTTTGTGAATTGGGATTATCTATCGGGTTGGGGTTTGGATTTTACGATTACTTACACATCTTTGTATGGGTTAGTACTTACCAATTTGATTATTGTGTTAGTTTATCGTGTACCAACCATACGTAAAGAAACTTACATTGATTATTGTAACTTCGACCAAAAATATAAACTTTTTTACAAACTCTGATTTACCTCTTAGAGAGCTAGCTATATGCCCTTCCACATGTGTTCTTTAGAATCTTATCCCCCTCAGAAAAAAAAAAAATTCTAGTATTTACACATACAGTATTTAGAGTAAGTAATAATCATCAACCATATGATTAATTAATCACAATCATTAGATTATAATCAATCAATCACTTACTAAGCAAGGGCCACCAACTCTCCCTGATAGAAGTATGATAAGATATCATAAACATAAGGAACACCAGAACAAGGCCTACGCCCCAGGGGGACCCACCAGCCCTATGAATAGTGTCTTGCTCAGGCAGAGGGATCAGGAGCCGTCGATCATCTCCGCTTGAGAGCCAATGGACGGCTAGGAGTAGAAGCACAGGAAATACCATGAGGCACAGCTTCACCTGATCCATAGATCTTCCCATTTTGACTCGTAGTTTACGTACCATGTGAATGACAGGAATATGAGAAGCACCATGAAGAAGAAACATAGTTGGACCGGTGGTGGTGTTAGATATTGTGTGTATGAGTTATAGCTATTGTACCTTGCCATACCTTATAACTTGTAGTCGTACCCTGCTTGAACCTAAACCGAGTTTAATGGTGGAAAGTTACGAAATGATTGTTTTGCTCTTATAATAACGATGTTATGGACTATATGGGAGGTAGAATATAGTTATAACCTACTCGAATCTGAAATAAATCGAATGTAGGCTTGAGAAACGATTGTTCTCGTTATCTAATGTGTTTATATGAGAACAAGTAAATGTTACTTTTGAGGTTTCTTAGTGAGGTTTGTTTTTGGTGACTAGGGACTTTAGTTAGTGGGATTGTGGGGAGGATTATTAGCTTTTATAATGGAGGGATTAGATTTGAGTGATCAAGAATCTAGATGATGCATGAACTAACTGTACAACTTTAATTATTATAGACTTTATAGTATACAATACTACTATTTATGGTATAATAATGCGCATTCTTGGCCGGTGACTTTGGGGATGGTGTGTCTTTGTCTTTGTGTCCCATACTTGGTTTAAGGCTCTTGTAGTAATGCGTGGATGTCGCTTGATTATGGGATCGATGCACGTACCCATCAGGTGATTAGTGACAATACCAATTAAATTAAGTATATGATTAATCTACAATCAACAGTAATCGTACGTTAATGTGTTAATAAGTTTTGTCATTTCGAGCCATCATTTTCAAGAGGGTGCATTTGTTGTGTAGCGATAAGTGCTTGATTAATCTCACACCACTGCTTTGCATTTAGTAAAGTCATAAACTGGTATGTATGATTGATGACTGATTGACCCCTCATTTCGACTCGTGTGTTTGATCAAAATCGAAGTACAGCTCCGTTTATAAGACAATAGTGAGTGAACTATTTTTCCTATTATTAGCCGACTTTAAGATCAAAATTTAACTGATATGTAACCAATTTGAGTAATCTATTTCCGTAAATTCTGTTGCACGTAATCGAACCATTATAAGTATGAATTGTTAGATGTTCAATTCCTAAATGAAATGAGACGATCAGGCTCTTCCTAGGAGATGTGTGGAATATATACAATCTGAAAAATGAGTTTTCAACTTTTGTTCGATCCACAGAGATACTTTAGTTTAGGGCCGGTGTGGTCCAGATTCGCTTAAGCTTTCTCGTACAATACCACAGCCAATCAGCACCTTCCACGTACCACCGACCATGCGCGGAAATATTGGAGGAATAGAGACACAAGACAAATCAGCTCGGAAAGCAGAAATTTACAGTTTACCTTATGTAATTGTAAAGTTGCATGTCGGCCGATTTTTCACATAATCATAATTTGTCCCGGAAGAGTGAAAATGAATCAAATCAAATGTTCATTTTAATAGCGAATGTGAGTTTAGAATCGATTATTTATCTTGGTAGGGTCCGACATCATATCAACAAAAATAATTCGCAATACTATCGTAAGTTAGTGAAAATTATGCGACTAGTTGTCGCATACTCGCGTCCCTTGTGAAGTCCTTTGTCAGTTTGTCACAACTCCTTAGACACGAACACATGACACAATCGTGTTTCAACACTTGAGGCCCAAGCCCATCATCAATCCACAATGAGGCTGCCTATATAACCCTTCCATATTTGGGCTTGTCAACTAGGCCCATGTTTGGCTGCCAATGACCCAATTGATTGTAATTTCCAAATTAAAACAAAACAATTGGTAAAGTAAACACCATTTCCATCATAATTTCCAAATCAAATGAATTGATCGTTAAATATACTCCGTATGATCGAATGAAGCACAATAGCAGTTCAACCAGACTACTAATGTAGTATATATGCATTTCTACTTTCTAGCACAACGTTCTGTAATTTAAACCTTCATCAAACATTTTCCAAGCTGCAAATACATATCAATACTAGGAAATTAGCGTCAATCTCACACATTGAACCGAAGAAGATCTTTAATAATAAGTACCGATCAAATGCAAAATGACACGAGTAGACGATAAAGAAGGTATTAATTAACTAGCATACAAATGTAGCTCAAAGGCTAATTATTGTTACATCACCCATCAAAATTTCCAATTTTGACGAGATTAGACCTATGGTCGATAATTAGAGCCAATCTCACACGCGCAACAGAAGTTTCCGTAACTTTGATTAGGCACTAGCTACTAGCTAATAAAATGGATTAAGAAGGGTGAACTTTATGAGAAGAAATGCCTTTCCAAGCAGATCTCATAGTATAAGTAGCAGAGCCAAGAGCAGCTTCAATATACTTGTTAGAAGCAAGAGTAGCAGCTTTCTCAACACGCTTCCCTACACTCCTAGCAGCTTCAGCAGTACTTATCAAGCTGTGATACTCAGCCATGGCTTCTTTCTCCAACTTACTACGGCTATCTTCCACAGCTTCTTCTCTTTCCGTTATTTCTTCATCTTCAAGCTTACGAAACTCTTCCATTGCGCTGTCCATAGCGAAGTTGAGCTCTAGCTCAGCTTCTTCCATGGCGAATTCCGCACTTTGCGCTTCATTTTGACACTCTAACTCCATTGCTGCCCATGATTTGTAAGCTTCAACCTCGAATAGTTTCATTAGGTCTTGTATGTTTGATGGGTCGAAATTCTTGTCGTGTAAAGCTTGGTTTGATAGGAAAGTGAACTCTGCTATCAAATCTTCCATTTTGTTAATCTGTTGTTGTTGTTGTCGTTGCGGCCGTCGTCGTCGTGTAGCTTGTTGATGAAGATATTGTTGTTGTTGAAAATGTAGTTGTGTTTTTGGTGGTGGTTTAAAGAGGAGGAATGGGTGGTGAAGAGAAGAGTGGTGGATGATGATAGATGTGGTTGTTTGGTGGAGAACAGCATAATATCATACCAATAATTCTTATCACATTATCACTAGAAAACGATAGTGGGAGTTAAAAAGTTTGTTACTGTTTATCTTTAATTTCTACAAAAAAAAATAAAAAAAATCCCAATTGCTTTTTCCCCCCTATAAAGTTCAACGTTCAGTTACTGGTAACTTATTACGGAGTATGACTTATCCCCACAAGAAAGAAAAAGATATTTGTGCTTTGAATTACTTGATACTTTCACGTATACGAGTAGTTTATAAAATAAAACTGTTGACGGTGTGTGACTTACACTTGTTAAATAAAACTCGTAAGTGCCCTGACTGCCCTCGTCATATCATATAAGATCAATCGTTTGTAAGAGTAGTAAAACTCAATGCCATATCAGCACAAATTGGCATATTGTGTGTTGATTTCGTATTTTTTTACGTTCTGAAAGAGCTAAAACCTTCAATATTATATTGTTTCTTGAAGTGTCAAATGACCTGGCTTGGTAAAGAAACTCTATTTCATTCACGACTTGAAGTTCACATGAATAAATTGCCAGGTAAAGTCAAACACAAAATAAGTCAATTCAATAAAACAAAGAAGTATTATTATAGTCTTATATTTAGGAGATGTAACGATGTAATTTCCCTAAAATCTCTCAATTTTCCAACACAAAAATCCCAACAATTACGTGCCCCTCTATTATCAAACATTCTTACGTACAACAATGCCAGAAAAAACAACAAACCAATGTACTAGGAGAAAAGAGAGGAGTATCAAATATTATCATTCAACACTATTATCACCATTTTCATTTATCTCCCCTTCTTTTTCTCCAACATTTACGTACGTTTAACCAAATTCCCCCTCTTCTCTTCTTCTCCCTATACCGCTCCCCATTTCGTCAATGGAGGAGCGGGCCTCCCACTCCACCTATTACGACGACCACGATCACGACCACGACCACCATCAACAACATGGTGTTGTTGGGGATGAGGGATTATTTGTCGACGAAGATGAAGATGAGATAAATAGTTTAAGGCACAAAGATATTAATAATAATATCCAATCCATGCAGATAGTCCCTTCGAATGGGTCCACCCATAGTCAACCACATGCAACATTTATAGTCCAAATTCCTAAGGACCAAATTTACCGTGTTCCACCACCGGAGAACGCCGAGATTGTGGAGCGGTACCGCAACCCCGTCGACAAGAAGAAAAAGGGCAGCGGCTGTGGTGGCCGACGTCGTCGTTGTGCGTATTGGTTATTGTCCATCATTTTTGTGGTTGCTTTTATTGTTAGCGTTGTTGTGTGCGTTAACAAGTTCACCTTGAGCCCTAATCCTCCTTCCTTCTCCATCAAGCATCTTACGGTTAAGCAACCTCCCAAATCATCGTCCAAGAAGATTGCATCTCCCGGATTCCAGGTATTATCATATGATATGATCATCTTAATTAGCTTCATTTTAACCTTAAAATAGATAATTTATGAAGCGTTTAAGGAATTTCCTCAACATGCATGTTTGATTTGTCGTAAGACGTAAACAAACAAGATCACGTTTTACATGCAACAATGCATGATGCATGCAAACCTCAAATTTAACCAATTAGTCTTTAATACGTACTATCATTATCAAATGAAGCATGTTTAGACGAGGTGGTATGTTTTATTACGAAATATAATTAATAGAATCGGAAACATACAGAGGTTGAAACTAATTAATAAGTATTATTGTAACATTATGTACGTGTCTAATGATGTTTAGATCTAGCAAATTGATAGAGGTCTACAGTGTAGACACAATTAATTTGTCTACAATGTAAAATTGGGTTGGTTGCAGTAAAAATGGGATCGAAGTAGTAAAATTAATTGTCATGAAAAATTCAGGTAGTAAAATTAATTGTGTGAGTAGTAAAATTTTGATAGTGTAGTAAAATTATTGCTGATTGTGGACACTTTTGGGTGTCTACACTGTAAACCTCTAGCATTGTCCTTAGATCTATTGCGAACAACTACTATTTAATTACGACATGATACTTTTTTTTACATATTTATGTTTTCTCAAACAAATAAGTGTCTTTATTTATTCCATCTTCCATAAGTTTTTTTGAGATGAATGCGATGTAGTTAGAAACGAGTTATTATATATACATGCATGCTCAAAATTAAAATTTCCAACAGGTAAGAGTGGAGACAGCCAACCCAAACAGTGTGAATGACTTGGGATATAGTCAAGGGAGCGCTTCGCTCTCGTACAAAGGCAAGGTGATAGGCAAGGGCCAGGTTCCGGCGACGGATAATGAAGCTCCGGGAAAAACAGACGCGTTCGACATTGTTTTTGCAGGGTCGTCCAAAGCGGGTTTGCCTAAGGACTTACAAAGTGCGATAGGTAATGATAAAAAGTCTCGTAACAAGAAAGGTAAAACAGTGGATATGAGCTTGTCGATGAAGGTTCCGGTGAAGATGAAGACGTGGTTGTGGACAAAGACGGTGAATTTCGACGTGAATTGCAAATTTGAGGCCGATACCATGGGAGACAACATCATGAAAGTTCAATCACAAAATTGTGATGTTAAAAAGTAATATAACAGTAGATCGAGTCGTCGTAACACAACCCACTCAAGATGAGCTAGAACTGAAGGTGATTATGGCTAGTGATGCACGTACGCATGCATGTCCTAATGTGGATTTATTCGTGGTTTGTTCGAGAGAAAATGTGAGAAAAAAAAGAAATAGTCGCTGATTGGGCTAATTTTTCCATTTGGTTTATTGTTCGTTATGATTTTATTCATCTGAATTGAGGAATTAAGTTTTATTTTTTTTGGGTTGTCTGTCCTATTTGTTTGGGGACAGTGATCATCAGGCATATAAATTGATGATATATAGGAATTTAAACTTCTTCTCCTTAATTAAAGTGTGATGTTCTCTCGCCAATATTATTTTTGCACATACGATAGGTTAATTACAATGTTATATGCTCCGTAGTTATCATAGATCGACCATCTAATAAAGCGATTATTATTTTTTCTGCTTATGATAAGCTTACAAAACAAGAATACAGATAGTTAGCTAACTCTGTGACCAAGGCCTAATTATTAAGAAATCAACTTGAGATAATCTCAAATCCGGATTCTCATATCTGATATCACCACCCCGCTAGCTGCTCCAATATACGTGTACAAAAAACAAACAATCAATCTAGCTGCCTACATTATTAACTTCAACTAATTAAAGGTCCTTGGAATGGGTCGGGTACGTAGTTCACTTCAACCGGCCAATCATTTTGGACGAACTTTTAACCATCAGACTTTTCAAATCGTTTTAAAGTGAAATTAGACCATTACGGGTCGAATTTTACTCTCTCGATCAGTAAGGTCTAAAATTCACAGCTCTAATAAAGTGAATAGCTTATCCATAACTAATTAATTACTAGCCTCGCTGGCCCGGGTTGGAGCCCAACAACAACCCAACATATTATGCATGCATGTTCAGGTCTCAATAAGTCACATGAATTGTGATCCGTATATCCATTTGTTGCGTCTTAGGTACGTATAAGACTCCCATAATAATCGAAAGATATGGTGTATTAGTGTATACGATTCAAATTATGATTACAAGTTGCGATCTTATCATCAATATTACTTATAATTTTATCTTAAAATTGAATTCATTGTTCTATTTATACATCAATATATAATATAATGGTGAGTGCGTGCTAATTAGTGTGCATATAGAATTTGCTGGAAACGAGTTGCATTGTGTGATTTGATGGTATGTATTCATGCACATATATTAATTTGAACGGTTTATTAGTATAACGGAAAATTCACGTGGTACCCTCGAACTTTGCTTGATTTCACATGGTACCCAACTTACCAAGTTTCTGCACAAGGTACCCTTCAAGTTTGAAAGTGTGCACGTGGTACCCTAAATTCTAACGGTCACTTAATGCCGTTAACTTACAATGATTAAAAAAAAAAAAAAAAAAAAAACTCAATCATCCTGATCTTCCTTCTCTCCCCTGCCCTTGTCCCCAACCATGCATCAACTTTCATTTGATGCCCCATCCCGACTACCAGCAAGGCCATGCGGCCACCGGCCACGCCCCCGGTCAAACACCAACGAGACTCCACCATAACCACCTTAATGGCCCCAAATTCGACCACCTCACCTAGCCACCACCACTCACCCCCAATAGAACTTTCTCCTTATTTAACCAACCTACTTGATGCACCAATAAATTTGTTCAAATTGAAACAAAAAAATCATATAAAATCAACACAAAATCTCGCATGAGTTGTGCCCCAAATTTACCAAAATGAATCGTCCAAATTAAACTAAAAAATCGCACAAATATTGAACCAAATACCCACTAATTTACCCAAATTAACCTACAAAATCGCCAAACCAAACTCGAGTTTGGATTTGCCGTGGAGGTTGACGCCATCGAAGAACATGAGGAGAGAGAATGGTAGTGGACGGGTGGTGTTGGTAGGGAGGTGCATTGTTGCGGATAAAATTGTTACCAAATTTGAGGAAGTGATGAGAAGGAGAACTTCACATGGAAGAAAAGAGAGATTGAAGAGGGATTTGGAGATGTCAATTGTCAATCAAAGTGATAGATGATGATGGCAGTAGGATTTTCAAGGAAGAAAATGACGGGGTGGGTGGGTTGACTGGGTTCATGTGAAGAGAGAGAGAGAGAGAGAGGGAGTTCATGGGTGTTTTTTTTTTTTTTTTTTTTTTATTAAAGTTAACGGTGGTTAAGGGGCTGTTAATATTTTGGGTACCACGTGCACACTTGCAAACTTGAAGGGTAATTTGTGCAGAAACTTGGTAAGTTGGGTACCATGTGCAATCAAGCAAAGTTCGGGAGTACCACGTGAATTTTCCGTTAGTATAATTTATGTGGGCTGCACTTACATACAGAGTACTCTTTGTCTTTTAATTTGTTTGAAAATGACTTTATATATTTTGTATATTTTATTTAGGTTATTCTCAGTCACTATCACTAGTTCACCACTGAAGCAAGATATAGATAAGCCTTTTAATTTGATAAGCAAAAGTCATAATTATTGAATTTCCAAGGAAATTTTCTTTAATTATTAATAACACAATTTGGTAGAATTTTTTTTTATCATGTCCTCCATTTATCAATTCGAATAATAACCGTCAAATTGAATGTCACTACAAATAATTGATATATAACATCAAATAATATCGAGGAGTATACATACACAAGTCACTAATTTTACTATGTGGTAGTCAATTTTCCGTCACCTAATTTAGCTTACATTTAAAAAAGGTAAACTCATATAAGACGATAAGATTTTCGTTACTCCGTAACTATTGTAACAAGGACAATGCTAGAGGTCTACAGTGTAGACACCCAAAAATGTCTACAATCAGTAATAATTTTAGTACACTATCAAAATTTTACTACTCACACAATTAATTTTACTACCTGGATTTTTCATTACAAATAATTTTACTACTCCGATCTCAATTTTACTACTACTAACTCAATTTTACATTGTAGACAAATTAATTGTGTCTACACTATAGACCTCTAGCAATTTGCTTGTAACAAATGAAAGAAATTATAGTGGGCTACCATATAGTCTATCTATATAGCTAATAATTAATAATTATATGAGCAATGTAGGTAATGGAGTGCAAACATACATAATTGACATAAGTAGAAGATCAGAGTTGTTATCCAATCCAAGCAAAACATACACTACGTTAATTCGTCCACTAATCATTAAATAATGGATTTTGTGTGTTGGTTTGTATGATTTCTAAAATAATAATTAAGATCAGAAACTTCTATGAGGCTAGCTTAAGCAGCCATTATTATTCAACGTACCTCAAAATCAAATTTTGCTTACTACTAAATAACTTCACCTTCAAGCCACCTTCCCTTACCTTCACATGACATATGCACATATCCCATACATACACCCAACATAGTCCATGATCAATCCATGCATTATAATTTTCAAAATTTCAACGTTTCCGATTAATTTTTACTTCCGAATTCTCTAGAATTTCTTACTTTCAACATTATTTGTGCATATGCCACCTATATAAATTCCCTCGTACCACCATTATTCTCCCCTGAAGTCCCCAATCAACAACTCTTCTCAAACAAGCTAAGTCAAACCATCCTCACTAATCACCCCACTTATTCACTTAATCAAGATTACGAGACTTACTAATTAATTAACTATATATAAGTCCATAATATAGTAATTAACCAGCATTTTACATTATGGGGACTATGATCGGGCACGTCGGGCCGGGCTTCGGGTTCTTCATGATCGGGCTATGGCACATGTACAACCACTTACGTCTACTAGCCCGTAACGGCCCGTCGTCGTACCGGTCTTACGCATGGTTTCCGTCCACCCTACTCCGCCGCCTCGAATTATACCTAATAATAGCCGGAACCACCCTCTCCGTCGCCATGGAGCTATTCATCGGCCCCGGAAAACACCAACCCTTTGACTCCGACGGAACCATCCCATCGAACCATCTCCACAACTTCGAGCACTCTTCCATTTCACTAACCTTTCTAGTTTACGCTTCATTCGCCCTCGCCCTCGACAAATGGGATGCCCTAAAGCCTATTCCAGCTCAACACGACGTCGTTCAGTTGCTCGGAGCCCTTGCATTTGCACAAGAATTCATACTCTTCCACCTCCACTCGGCCGACCACATGGGGGTGGAGGGTCAGTACCATTGGCTCCTCCAGCTCGTAGTGTTCGTGTCCCTCGCCACGACCGTGCTCGGGTTCGGGCGAGGAAGGAAAAGCTTCGTCGTGTCTCTTACGCGATCAGTAAGTATAATGTTTCAAGGGGTGTGGTTCATGGTGATGGGGTTCGCGTTGTGGACCCCAGGGTTGATCGCGAAAGGGTGTTTTATGAACTTGGAAGAAGGGCATAAGGTTGTAAGGTGTGATGGTGAAACTTCTCTTCACCGTGCTAAAGCGTTGGTTAATATTCAGTTTAGTTGGTTATTAATCTTGGTGGCGGCTTTTACGGCGTCATTTTATGTTATAATGATGTTGGTTTATCATAATGGGAAGAGTAACGTGGAATATAATCCTATGTCGTCGTCGTCGTCAACGTTGAGTAATGATGAAGATGAGGAAGATGACGTTGAAGCGCAGAGGATTGATACAAAGTTTGCTGAAACGCAGAGTTTTGTGAATAATGATAAGGTTATTGACCATATGGAAAGGTAGACATACATATGACCATTTTTTTGAATTTTTTAATCTAGTATTTCAAGATGAAACGACAAGTTTGAATTAATTAGATTAAAAAAGTAGTTAATGATGTAACTAAAAGGACTTTGGTAGTTTGGTGGGAATTAGTGTGTGGGGATCGGCTTAAGGAGGAAATTACAAGTTAAGAAAAAAGGATGTTTATTTGTCGTCATAATTTAGTGGGGTTGCTTTAATTTCTTGCGTGCCGTGAAAATATGGGGGTCGAACTTTGTACATATACTTGGGGTCTAGGGTGAATATTGTGTGTAGTGTATGTGTATGTTCATATATATACTTGTTCGGAGGAGACACGAACAAAATTGTGTGTATGTATTATTTCGTGTCTTGATTGGTGGATTAACACAAGAATTATATATTCTACAACATATAATGTTAATTTATTTGTTTGAACAAAATTGTCAAATTGTGTATAATACAGTCGTAGTATATATGATCTTTTGCTAGTATATCTCTATCTCGCGTCTTTAGTTTCATTATCACGCACCATTTATGTTATTTTATTTAAAACCCTTATCAACAGTCACTAGCTTGTCAATTTGTCACAACATATATATGTATTATATGATATGGATGGATAGTGCTTCACATGAATCTCGTATGTCTATAACGAAGCATACATTAGACATTTATTCATTGCCATTAGCATACACTTATTTCCGCGCCATTTTTTTTATTATACTACTGTAATAGTGTAATTAAAATGACATTATTAGAGTAATTCAGTAAGGAAAAAGATTAAATTTTGTTGGAAGGGATCCATTATAGGCCGGCCATTAATAAAACTACGAACACTACGAAAACACTACACGGTTAAACTCAATCATTTCGAGTTATTTTGGAGCTCAGATCAGTTCATGTTTTCGAATCATTTTTAGCGTCAAATTAAATTATTGCTGTCTACATGTCGAATTTTACACATTAATTAAGTTTTAGCAATGCAACCTCATTCATTAGCTTGCTTCTGGAAGAGATGTGCTTTGCATGGTATATATGTATACATGCATGCTTGTTAATTAATTAAGGTCTCAACACGTGAATTGCAATATGTGATCTTAATCATACATATCCGTTAGTTGCGTCTTAGGTCTAAGACCCCAATAATAATAATATTCAAGCAATGAAAATAACATGTATCGATCAACATTTCAGTGCCAACAAGTTTATACAAATCAGATGAAGATCATCATTTGCGATTTTGCGATGTGCATCATTATTAAAACTAATCATAATTTTATCTTAGAATCAATCAACTATTATTATTCTATGCCGTCTTGATCTATATATCGAATGACCGGATACACACCGTTAGACAATTTAATATGCAACAAGAATTCGATGAAAAACGAGTTGGTTATTGTGCAAAAATGGAGTACTATATTATGCTCGATCATACATTTTTCTCTAATATATATTGCGTCGTTGTGCCAAATAATTAAGTTACAAACTAAACCTATATAAAGTGAATTCCCCATTACTCTACATCCCATTTATTCTCCCCGGCCCCCCTTAATTAATTATAAGCCCTTAATCATCATCAAATTATACTTCCTTATTAAAAGTCAGTCCATCCACACTAATATCACTCAACTTAATCAAGATTAACGTACAGTTTACTTATTACATGGGAACTTTGATAGGGCACGTCGTGCCGGGCCTGGGACTGTTCATGATCGGGCTATGGCATATGTACAACCACCTTAGACAACTAGCCCGTAACGGCCCGTCGTCATACCGGTCATACGCATGGTTTCCTTCGGGCCGGCTGACCCGTTGTCTCGAGCTCTACTTGATTATAGCCGGGACTACGCTGGGTGTAGCCATGGAGCTCTTCATCATCGGCCCGCCTCTCGATACCGATGGGACCATCCCATCGAAACACCTCCACAACTTCGAGCACTGGTCAATGTCGTTAACCCTTCTAGTTTACGCCTTGTTCGCCCTAGCCCTGGACAAATGGGCCGCCCTAAAGCCCATCCCAGCCCAACACGATGTCCTTCAGTTGGTTCAGGCCGTGGCGTTTGCTCAGGAGTTGTTGGTTTTCCACCTACACTCGGCCGACCACATGGGGGTCGAGGGTCAGTACCACTGGCTCCTCCAGCTTGTCTTCTTCGTGTCCCTGACCACGACCCTGCTCGGGGTCGGCCGAGGCAGGACCAACTTCGTGCTTGCTTATACAAGGTCCGTAAGCATAATGTTTCAGGGAGTGTGGTTTATTGTCATCGGGTTTGCGCTGTGGACCCCATCGTTGATCGCAAAAGGGTGTTTCATGCAATTAGAAGAAGATAGTAGGCTTACGGTCGTAAAGTGTGATGGTGAAGATTCTCTTCACCGAGCTAAGTCGTTGGTTAATATTCAGTTTAGTTGGTTGCTTATCTTGGTATCTATCTTTACGGCGTCGTTTTATGTATTCATGATGCTTTTACATGGCAAAAGTAGCGTAGAGTATAATCTTATTATGCCCTCCACGGTGACTAACGAGGAGGAAGAAGACGTCGAAGCACATAGGATTATTGAAAAGTTGGCAGAAAATAATTGAAATAATCCACGTACAATTCGATCATGAATAAAATAGGATAATCTAATTAAAACCATGCATGCATTGCATTTTGCATTTTCACAAGTTTATTAGGTGTACGGTGTACCGTATACGTATGAATAAGATCATAATTTGTAATTTTATTACTGTATTACAACTCACGATTATTCTATCTAAGAATGTGACGGTCGACAGATATACTGGCCGTAACGTTAGTCAAATTGATTGCCACATCATATATGATATGAATACTACTACTTCACATAAATCTCGTATGTCTGTCTCGAAACATCAAACGTTATTATTAGACATCTATCAAATGCTTGCTATATATTGGTATACATTTATTTCATTTCCGCCATTTTTTTTATAACACTACTACCGTAAAATGACATTAGTAGCTAATGAAGTAAATCAGGAAAGAAGGGGATTTTGGTGGAAGGGAGCCATTGAAGGCCATTAATAAAATTACGAACACTAAAACTCTGAGCTTCTTTGGAGCTAATAACCTTGCACCCTGAACATTTAACCCGATCAGTTGTACCGCTGCCTGGACCGCGGTTATTATACTCGGCATAATAAACCGTGTTTAATGACTTATAATCGCCTTCCCATGGTAACCAACCTTGACCACTCACAACACTATCAATGTAACTCTCCATAATAACCGTGGTCGAATACGCCTTCCACGGCCGCGCCAAGTACGCTCCGTTAATGATCTTCCCACCGGATGAATTAGGGTCTTTAGAGATGGTGCAATTTTGGAGGACAATACCACTTTTTTCGCCTAGAGTTTCCCTTCCCTGGGCAACCAGGACGTCTGGTTGCCCAGGGACTGGAACGCGAAAGAAGATTTTGCAATTTTGAAAGACGGCCAGAGATTGGCCGAATATGAAATCGACTGTTCCGTATATGTCACACTCTCGGTAAAAATGACGTTTGAATTGGGTGAATACGGTGTCTTGGTATCCCTTTAGTGCACATCTATATAAGACGGTTTTGTCGCCTACACTTCTGAAGGCTACCGCTGGCCCTGCTTCTGGACCGGCCGTGTTCTCGAATGTCACCTCACGAGCGACGAATCCATCGGCTTCCACCGCTGAAACACATTTGAGATATGAAATAAATCAACATTCGTTATTCACGCATTTATATCGTAAAGTTATTGAGAGGTGATACTTATTATTAATTTGATTGGTTTGTTGAGGCTATAATAGTCCATTTTGAGTCAACGGCTTAATGAAAAGTCAACGGTTAAAACATTGAGATAGGGAAAAATGTATTAAAAAACGTAATTAATACGGGGTACATACTCCCTCCTCGGAGTACCTGTCATTTCATTTGAATATGTGAGAGGATTTCGAATAAAACGGGAATGAAGTATATAAAGAAGTATTAATTACCGAATGTGGCCGATTGCATAGTGTCTCCATTGGAATTGCGAGGAGGCAAAGGATCAGTCCTGCTGCCAGTGATGATCGTATTTTGCATGTTTTCACCAACAAGATAAATATTAGTCTTCCATTGTGGTACAATCACATGTTCTTTATATATTCCAGCCTTGAGCTTGATGTATACCGGAGTCGTACTATAGTTTGGAGCCGCCGCCAATGCTCCGCCTATCTCGGTGTTTGTGCCGCTGCCATCTTGCGCCACCGTGAACACTACATTATTATTTCCATAACAATGTGCACTAGTTGCATAATGAACTACTATGAGTAGTACAATAATTACCTACATATGAACAAAAAAGGGAGCATGAGATCATGATAAGCATAAGGGTCAAATTATATAAATCGTATCTTTTGTAAGTTGAATTCTTATATATAATAGTACGTACTATTCAATGTCGTAGATTTTCATAATCACGACAATGAGTAGTTTAAATCGACTATACATACTTTTGATCAGATAGTTTTTGTCACTACAGATATATTGTACTCTTAATTGATCGTGTAAGAATATATTGATCGAGACACTCACCTTGATACCTCGGGTAGCCATAGAACTCCCAACGTTCGCTAAATTAATCAAATTTAAAGAAGATCTCATAATTTACAAATTAAAGGATGTATGCTACGACAAATCAAAGATTATGTAATGTATGTGATGTGTGTGGCTTAGCTTGTTGTAGTCTCATATGAGTCATATATACTCTATATATAATGCAAGATAGCTAGGACAATTAATAAATTCAATATTGAGAGAATTTATGTGTAAATTCAGTGAACAAGTTAAGAAAGATCATAATGCTATGTGAACAAGATGATTAAATTTGATCGAGGAGGAATGTTTCAAATTGAGCGAGGACTACACTGAGTTTAAGTAATGCTTCTTAAAATTGTTATGCATTTATCTAACTTGCCTTGTAATTTGACAAAGAAAGTCAAAATTCAATTCAACTTATAAAAGTAACAAAATTGTAGGATTTGTAGAGAATGATCATGAACAATATAATATAGAATTACAAGACATACAATGTGTGTAAACTAATCTTAGCAGCCTAGGAAAATCTAGATACTAGAAGCTATAAAATTAGGGAGAGAATCAAAGGAAAAGATTACAAGATTAATCATACAGCTAATACACTCCTAAATATTTAAGGTACAATATTAACATTTGATATCAATGTTATCCTAAATTACAATTGTACACAATCTTTAGTAAAATGACCCTACAATCTACATTTTTTTTTGAGAATTGTGATCACTTTCCACTTCCTCGGATGTCTTAGGTAAGAACACTATACTATGGATAACTATGAAGTACGTATATTTGTACTAATATACGGACATTGGACGTGCATCCCTATAACAAAGAGAATAAAACGAAAACCTGAGTAGTAATAATACTCGTAATACAAGCTTGAAAAATGAAAATTGCTTTGACCCCAATAAATCGAGATTTGTTGAAATACGACTCCAAAGTCCCGACTCGACTCGTAAACGGTACGCCCATCGACCCGTATCTCACCATACTAGTATGTGACATCAAATTAAAGAGTAGTGCTCAAAGACACTTCAAAATTGTTTCGTATAGTTGAAGTTGATCATATCCACTCCTCAGTCCCCACTTAAAAAAATCTCTTCTCTTGAAGACAAAACTTACATTCCCACAGTTTTACAACATTTCGATTGACTCATCTTTAGGCAGCAGCCATTATCAACTGATTTTAACTTCTTTGATACTCTTTCTTTGTTCTACTGTTTGATTATCTGGGTTTAAAGAGATGCCTCTACCACTGGTGCAAATTTCATCAACAATCTCATCCCCATTATATTTTACTACCAATAATAATCCTTTTACTGCGATTCATTTGCTTCCCAAATCATTTCTACCTGGATTTGGACCGACTTCTTCATTTCTCAAGCATTGCAATAATAAGAGTAATTTGTGGGTTAATCATAAGAGAAAAAATGGAATGATGATTAATGCAACTTTGCTGGAAAACCCAGTATTGTGGGCTGGTAGACTTTGTGTTTTCTATGCTCTCTTGAAAGCTGGCTTAGCTGGATCTCTCTCCAACCCTCTTCTCTCTGGTTAATTTTTAATTGAGTTTAATTTGTAGCTGTTTTGTTCAATTTGTTGGAGAAATTAATTGGGTTTTCTTTGCTAATTTGGTGTTTTTAATTTGTGGGTTAATGAAATTTGTGAAGATTTAGGAGAAGCTGGAATTAGTGATGGGACTGATTTGGGGTTTTCTAAGTGGTTGGACAAGTTTCAGAAAAACCCAGGTATGTTGATTGTTGTTGGTTTCTAATTATAGTAGTTGGTCAAGAAGTTGATTTATTTCTAATTATGGAAGTGGAATGTTTGGTTTCTGGTTAGTTTGGTCAAGCACTGTGATTCTAGATGGAGTGTACTACCACTGTTAGTTATGTTATTGGCCTTTCCTTTTTTAGAATGTGGGATAAGTTTTGCCTTTGTTAGCTGAAGATTGAAGTTGCTATATTTGTCATATTGGTAGAAATGATGAGTGTCTAGTGTCTACTAATGAAATTGTGTTAAGATTAGAAAGAGAGTATGTCAGTATGCTAAGTTGATCCACTGTAAGGAAAATTAGGAAATTCATGCCAAAGTTGCTGACTTTACAGTTGATTATTGCTGAAAACATGTCCACGACCGATGGGGTGAGTTAGCAGTTTCGTGGAGGGAGGCGGAACATGGGGGGTTTAAGTGATGGTGCGGTGCTTTAATATGGCCTGAGCTGAGAGATTTCATTTTGTTGAAGTTGCTATATTTGTCATGTTGGAGTAGAACTGATGACTGTCAACTTCTGTTTTACCTGGTCTGCTGCTTCTTTCAGTGGCTCCTTTCCCTGGATTTTCGAAACAGTATCGAAAAAAGAAGAGGATCCTTAATTAATAAGTGGATGGAGCGTCTTTAAATCTTTGGGCTTTTGGTTTGTGAGTGGGAATTTGGAAGTGTGGTAGTCTAGCATGCATTTTCTTACCCTTAGTTCATGTTTTGACTATGTGTGCAAATGAGCATACTACATACTAGCCATATATCTGGACTTTGAATAAAATTGGCTACATGACTTTCCTGCAATGCAAGTGAACTTTATTCACGAGATTCTACCATTTCCCTTGATTTGGAATAGTGAGCGATTTTTTGTTTTGTTTAGATAAGGAGGCTATTGACAAGAGGAAATTAGTGAGCAAATGGCACCCTACTACAAAGGGCACTCTTAGGAGGAACTATAGGATACAATCCAGGCCAGAAGGGAGGCGTCTCCTCAAAGCGATTGCTTCTTTGCTCTCGGAGGATGATCATTTTGTGGATGCCTCTTCACACAAGGTATTACAAAAAAAAATTTAACTTGTTTCTGCCTTTCTGGTGATAAAGGCTTTACATCTGTTGTCCTTTCTCTCTATGATTTCAATTTACTGCCTGATCTCCGCTGTAAAATTTATGCGCTCTGTAGTGCACCCTCGATATTGTATGGATGTGTTTGTGATCTGAACTGTATTGTATTTCAGGGATGCCAAATCAGAAGGGAGAGCGCGCATGGAGAAAGTGTTTGCTGTAACAATGTTAGAGCACTCTTTGATGAGCTCCCAACTCCACATCTTATTCTGGAGATCACGCCATTTCCTGCTGGACCTCTAACAGAGAAGGATTATGCCAAAGCCGAGAAACTAGAAAAGGTCCTTAGATCTAGTCCTTCAGTTTGATTTTCGCCAGTAGCTTGGGCAGAAACCATGTACATAGTGATAGATAATTTGCGTTTTGCAAGTCGGAAAACTATGATGTACTGTTGCTTAACCTCTCGTTTTAGTTCCGAGGGTAAAACGGATACATTGGCAAAATCTCGTTCAAGAAATTGCGTACATTTGACAATGTTGTTCACATGAACACGCTGATGCAATAGTATTATGAAGAAAGAAGACTAGAGTAACTGTTAACAGTAAAAACAGCAAATCTATGGCATAGTACAGGCCTGATGGCATTACAATAACACATGTTAACACAAGTAAAGGCTGAACAATCAGCTGTTCCAGTCTCAACCTGACTCTAATCTAGACAAGGAACCGTTAAATGACCAACAAAAGGTCAGTGAAAAAAAATTAAAACAGCTCCTTTTGATCTTAGACAAACAAGGAGGAAGAGAGTACAAGTATATGAACAGGTACCATATACAGCTCATCCGACCACCACATGCTTACAACAGATGATCTGAGAAATGCGACCAGAATCACAATGAAGCCGATCAGTGATAGCTTTAAGTGTTGCCCTGCTATCCACAGCCGAGAATGAGGCACGTCTGGCATACCACATCACACCACACCTTTGGGTTTCCATCTCAGAGCAAAACAGTACTCTATGACCTAACTGTAAACTGTAATCAATTATTTATTTGACACCAACTGATGCCATCAGATCTTCATATTCAGGGTCAGAGTCTTGTTTTCTTGCAGTTCCAGTGTTGCCTCCTTGTGGAGGCTGATTACCAGGCAGAGAAGATGGCAGAAAAGGATCATAAACTTGGGGTCTGCCCGAGAGTCCGGAATGCTGAATCCCACCAAAATTTCCTCCTGGACGACTCTGAATTTGCTGAAATTGAGCTGAAGGCCCCGCTCTAGGTGGCAGAGAGCCAGCTGCATTTGGAAATTGAGGAGCTTGACCATGGTTTCTCAAGCCCATGTGGGAATTCCGATTTGGATCTCCAAACTGAACGGGGGATGGACCCATCTGGTTACCCATTGATGGCCTGGGAAAGCCCTGTCTGATGGGTTGCTGGACTGTAATTTGCAAGGCTGGCCGGAATGATGGCATTTGGGGCACAGGAGGCAAGTGTGCCTGGCTAGGTCTTTGAGATGAGAAGTGCACACCTGGTCCAGGGAGCGAGTGAGGTGGAGGTCCTTGTGGCAGGTGAGGCTTGAAAGTGAAATCGCCAGAATCCCGCTGGGGAGGCCCTGTGGGGTTCAAGGGAGTAAAGCTTGGTCCGTACGCAGGACCAGGGCTTGGCGTCCCAAATTGTGACACAGGCGATGCAGGGGGTCGAGGTCCAGGAAACTGGGACGGTCTTGATAAATTTTGTTGAGTCTGTGGTGAAAATGATTGGAATGGCACAGCTGAGGAAGACCGAATTTGTGAAGGCACAAATGATGTTGCTGAAGGTCTCACTTGAGGAGCAGGTGGATGTAAAGATTGGGGGGCTCCAGATGGTGGCGCAAACCAACCAGGAGAGCTTGCCGTTGGTTGTGGAGCTGCAAACCGGGGTGAACCTGCAATACTTGACTGATGACCAACAAATGGAGATGGAGAAACTACAGCAGAAAGATTCCTTGGAGGACCAGTGTGGCCGAGATGATATGCAGATGGGGCGCCTTGCAGATTAGGTGCTGGTGAATGTAGCCTTGGGGGCCCTATAGAGGTGTTCTGGGGAGAAGAACCAAAATATGGAGTATCAGGCCCGGGCCCAAATGATGGGCGTTGGAGTGAGGGATTGAACGGGAAGGGCCCAGAACCAGGAACAGGCAGAACTCCTGAAGGTGAGTTAGATTGACTCGCAGGGAACCATGAATTCGGGAATGGTTGAAATGATGTAGGTCCTGTGACAGGTTGCATCATTTCGTGGCTAACCATGGCAGTGTTGGCTGCAGTAGCCATACCCTGACCCTCACCAAGAACTTGAGTATTATCACCAGATACTGAAACTGCTGTCTTGGATTCTGCAGGTTTTACCTGAGAGACCACAATAAGTTAAGCAAGGAGATCAGAAGGGCTAAGTGATTTAGAAGAGGAAGATGCAACAAATAGTAAATGAAGAACTGAATCCTGTTAAACAGAGATTAAGACATATTCATAGGAGTAAAACACACCGATACTGAGTGAAGTAGCAATTCGATTAAGCCAGCTGCGGCGTCAACTTTGTCATATGTGTCTGCAGATATTTGAACGTAAGCCTCCTCACAAACTCTTAGAACCTCGCTCCCATCGGACGGTGTGATCTCCACCTGAACACAGTTTACATGGCATTATAATTGGGATAATAAGCATTCACGACACAGGAGATGAACCAGGACTTCAAGAGTAGAAGGAAAATTAAGTAACCTTTTTTCCCGTCTCTTTTATTGTGCCGTACACTTGTATTCTCGTTCCAGTCTCCTAAAATTGATAAAAACATTGGGGAAAAAAAAAACAGCAGTTAGTGCATGTCCTGCAGAAACGATGCAAAATATGTACCCAAGCAGTTACACTCAGATGATTGACTAAAATGCATCAAGAAGAGCACAATGCAAACCTTTTCCAATCTATTTTGGGTTTCACCAGCAGAGCCATAAACTAGAGCGAGAAAGTTATAACCAGGATGTGCTTTCACCTACAAGGGCACAACAAGGTACGACATCTTAATAGGAGAATTGCGACAAAGTGCTGGCAGAAGGGAGTTAATCACGTATTGCACAACAGTAACCAATGACCAAAAAAGGAAAAAGAGCCCTATGACAACGAAAAGAAAAGTAGGACTTACAGGTATTGGAACAGTAGCTTCCCTAAGTACAGGTTCATAACCAGGAGGGATCTTGTAACCTGGATTTAGCTTCAATATTTCCCCTGGAAGTACATCAAAGCTGAGAAATCTGAAAGGGGGTGGGGGGGATGAAGATTAAGCAAAGAAGAAAGATGAAGGTCAATTAGGAAGTGTACCTATAGCTTCCCGCCTTTCAAGCTCCAAACATTGAAATTTCTACATCACAATGTTGCATCACTTAATACAAAGTCGAATACAAAGAAATGAACTAACAAGCATGCATCTTGAGATTGTAACATGTACCTCAAGCTTATTCTGCATAGTTGCAAGAACACTCTCGTGATCACCTCCAGCGGCATTTGAGTCTTCATTATCACTACTTGGCAGTCCCGACTTCAGCTGCTGTGTGATTTGATCCACTCGAGCCTGCCCAAAATTCGTACCACCACAAAGGCAGTAATATCACTTAATGGCGCCTGGAATGGGAAGCTTTCGTGTGAGCAATCACAAGGAAGAAAAAGACAGTATTGCACCAGTGCATGAAATGGAAAATCCATATGCATCATTAGCATACAGATCCTTCTCTCAAAAAACCTGGTGCTATAATGCCTTCCACCCACCTTTAAATCTCAAACCAAAAGTTCACTTCAATTTAAATACACTGACTCAATCCATTGAGCTGCTCACGCAAAGTGTACAAAACCAGGAACTTTAACGAGAAGAAACCAAACACTACTGTACATACCTGATAGGCTAGAGCTCTTCCGCGTTTCACTGTAGTATCCTGTGTCAGATCAGCACCCCATTTTGTCTTCCTTTGCTGTTGTTTGCTACTTTCTTCAGTCGGAGCCTCAATATTCTTAGACTTCTTGAAGATGGGAACTAGTGAGCCAGAGAACTGGTTTTTAGGTATAACAAAACCCACTTTCCCCTTCAACATAGACATACTTGTACCAGTTGCAGATGATGTCGATGAAGAAGTACCAAAATTTCGCTCGCTTTATAGTCCTCAACTATCAAAGTGGCTATCCTAAATTCCTAATACTGGGGAAAAAAACCAAGCTGCATCGGTCAGAAGAGGAAGCAAATACCAGCACGAACAAGGTGACTAGAAGAGTGCTAAGCATTCAACAAGGTAAAAGAAAAGGGTTTTTTTCAGGTGCCAACGCATTTTGTTGGAGCCAAATCTCGAGTCTCCCAAGTATTACTAACAAAATGCCTAACCTAGAAAACGCTAGGAAAACTATGTAGGCGTGCGATTGCCTTTATACAAGACCACAGGCATTCCAATTTTATTTCATTCGGACGAGATCATGTCAACCAGGCAAGCACTAGAGCTGTAAGACAAAAGAACTCACATCAACCACCTTCCATTCGGCTATATTAACAACTAATACATATTTTCCGCGATGTTAGTCAGTTAGATGCAACGACTGTGTTGCTATCAACACACAACCTATGCCTGTCAAAGCAACCGGACACCAATCTAATTCGACTTCGCGTTACGTTCTACAATAGCCTTCTCAGCAATCACATTCCTCGTGTAATTACGAAACCACACAGCAGTAAACAGTTCAAATTGCATCACCCCACAGCGGTAAAAAAGGGGGATTCTGAAGTACACACTACACAGCATTAACGCATTTCGTAATTGTAATTGTAAATAACAGTAAAAATTGGGCAGCTCTATCTCAGCTATACATATACCTAGGTTTGCGAAATATATGAAATTCCCCAAAAAAAAATAATTAATTACATAAATACTTGGCTCAATTTATCATTCGCATACAAATATCAGGATCAATTTAGGGTTTTCATGAAGTTCGAAAATGAGATTGAGAAGGGGAATACCTGAACCGATGGGGCGGTTCACTTGATATCAGCGAAATGGTGGCAGTGGCAGCGGCGACGGCGGAATGGTGGCGCCGCGGTGGTTGGGGGTAGTGGGAGAAGGAGGGGAGTAGAAAAGAAAATTAGAGAAGAGAGAGAAAGGATTGATATTTCATTCGAAGCGGAGAGTAATTCTGTTCTGATCCGTATGGACCGTCTCACGCAAGACTTACAGTTAGGCTAGTTGGACCGAAATCGGTATTGTTAGGGGATAACCGCACATAATACGGCAAATAAGTAAATTGATGGACCTTTGATATGAAGTCCAATCCATTTTGGCGAGTGAGCCTCAATACTTTTGGCCATACTATATTGTGTGAGCGATAAACCAAAAAACAAAGCATCTAATTATGGTCGTTGTTGCCCACAAGGGTGTGACGCAATGGTTAAAATAGTGGAATGATATTCACTTGGTTTCAAGTTCAAACCCCAATGGGCTTCTCCTACCACATGTAAATGTATCTTACCAGAGCGCACCTAAGGTAACGGCTGCGGGTTCCCCGTGTCATAAAAAAAATTATGGTCGTTGCCCTAGGATCAAACTTCTGTGTCAAGTGTTGCGGAGTATTTGGTGGAAAAACAACTCTGTTGCTCCTTTTGTATGATAACATTACACCAAAGTATCTCTCTGAATTCTACATACAGTACATTGAAAAGGGAAAGCACCATAATGCCTGTACACGATACAGTATACACCTCTACTCGCGGTAGTCTAAACTTCACAAGTGATATTGTCGCTAACATCCGTCATTTGACAATCTTGTAATCTGGTGAATTTATTCACAAGCAGTAGCTCTAGGAGTACATATCACTCACACATCCAATATTCACATTTTGCTTGCCGCTGTCCAACGAAAACTCTGAAATGATTACTCCACAGTTGCAGAATCCAGCTTGTGACTCAAGTACTGATATAAACACACGAAAGGCCTTCTCTGGTCGGAAATTCCTTTACCACACAGTCCATATGAACTTCCCTTCTATGGTGCTGTTCCCGAAAACACAACTAAAACCTCAAAACCTGGTGCCAATGGGGTTTCTTCATACCTTGGTAGGAATTCCAATCCTCTTGTTTTAGCAAGGAGTGCGATCAAGTGATAATCTTATCTAAGTTTGCTTAGGCCACTGGATTCAGCTACTGCACTGCAGTTCATCCAATTTGCTGGAGAGAACACGTCTCATGATGAAGAACATGAGAAGCAGCATGGCTTCAATCAAGTTAACTACTTGAGGCAACATTTGCAGGTCGTGATTCCGTGGTTTTCAGGTAAATGGGTAAAAGTTTGAGAAAAGCAGACTCCCCAGGAGGATATAAGAGGCCGCATAGGCCCAGATTAGATATGCCCATCTCCTACTCTTTCCGACAGAAGCCATCAGATTAGAAGCATACCAGTAGAGAGGAGGGCTAGCAGACAAGAATCGGGTAGCAACCTGTGGGAAGTTTGAAGCATAACAGACATTAGTTAGACTATAACACCCTTTATATCTTGATTCCAAAATGGTTCAAAAGAATGTGTAAATGTAAATTGCTGCAAATTTTAATTACAATTATTCACAAGGATGTATTAAGACTTTCAATAAGCATTGGAAGGATGACAATTACCTGAACGTGCATTACAAAGAAAGCCGTGGCTACCATGAAGCCCAAGTGATAAATGAAAGGGAGCACATTCACTGAACAATATCCATGCATAAATGAGTCTTGGCTTTCTGCCGGACTCAAGGATGTGCCCGGTGTATTGACATTGAGACGCCGCCGCTTCAAACTTGCAGCTTCGATAACATATTGCAACAATGGGTCAAAAACAAAAAACATATGAACACTGGGAGACAAAACTGAGAAAGCAATACGACCAAAGACTAAACATTAAAACACTGAATTATGAGTTCCAAATAATACACACGCATATGCTTCACAAGTAAGGTAGTACCTTGTGTTGTTGCAGAGTGACCATCATGTCTCGATAGCTCTTCCCCTCCAGCTAAATTGTTTTCCTTCGATGGAACTCCAAAACCAAGAGAAAAGAAGTTTTCAGGCGCAATCTTCATGTAAGAATAGACCGAGCAAAATGCCAAAGACAGAACAGGTGACGCAAGCATGAAGTTGGGAATCTGCTTCAGTTGGAAATACCGCAAAAAGCCAACATTCCTGGAGTAAGAAGAAATTTATGCTAGTTAGCAAGCGGAAATGGGGATAAAAACATGTATCAAATAGACTACACATGCAAAGACAAACATGAGCACACAAGAGAACTACTCATAACAGGATCACTCTCATGCCACAATTTGGACTTAAGTACTTGTCAGTTGTCACTTGTCAGCAACAAAAATCAGCCATCTAGGTAAGTAATTAACTAGAGAAACGATACATGAGACATATGAACAATGAAAAGAAGCCAAGATGAGTACCCTTCGAGAAACCAGCAAATCAGACATTGCAAATAGTGCTAGAAACTAACAAGCTGAAAACAGAGTTACACCCAGCAAAAGCTTCCCCATCCAAAAAAAAAGAAGAGAGAGAGAGAGACAGATATACCAGTATTGACTTTGGATAAAACTGTACAACAAAGGAATCTTTGCTCTGCACCATGGCCTCAAGTCATCTGGATTTCTCCCATGACACATGTTGTAGTACCCGTATGCTTGAAAGGCAAGGAAGGGAATGAAAATGAAGATACAGCGGAAAGCTCCAGCTAAAAGAACTTGCAAAGCCAGCTGAAAACAATGGTTTATGCAATTGTAAAATCTGATATCATGCGACAACAAGTCAACAACTCTAGTTGGGACACAATAGATATCCAGGACTTACAGAAGCCCGTTTCTTCACGTATATAGCATCATAAGATTGGTGCAGGGTCTTGAAACCACAGTATCCAGCATTAAGGATTCCATTTGACCTCGCAGAACCCGAAATTGCAAGGAGAAGAACAGAATTATAGTTTGCCCCAGACATTAAGTAGTAGATCCCTCCAATCGAAAATAGAGCATACAAGCTTTCTGTGTATCTGCATATTAGAGGACACTGTCAAGCCAGATACGCAGACAACTTAAATTCAAAACTACATAAGTTTATAGGCCAACAAAGGACAACAATTCTTACATTGATGAGTAGAATATCGAAGCTGGATTGAAGCAAAACAGAATTGATGCCCGCAGTGATGCATCGTGATCCTTTAAAATAAGAACCGAAAGCCTATTAGGAAACCAAACAATATAAACATGAGAACACATGAAGACTGAAGAATGATCACAAAGGTGTAGAAAAAGATGATAAGCTCATGAAAATTCTTGTTCCAGTACGAGGTTTCACATAACACAAAGTTTGCTGCTAATCTGCTATGCCTCTCAATAACTAACAAAATCAGATCTTGGAAATTCAACCCCGCAGATCTTGGAAATTCAACTAGAAAATGTAACTTACTTCCTATCATCAAAATGAACAAAACATTTTACGAGTCTGTAACGGCATAAAGTATTGCTAGACTATCATATACAAATATGTATATCATTATAATCTGCAATGGTGAAGAGAGGCACTTCAACACCTAAATACTTCAACTCAGGACACTGATTGCGCACATGAGTATAACACCAGTACACCACAATTCTTTCGCCCGCAAGCTCAAATAAGCTTTCACAAAACATCAATCCATGTGACACCATACAGTCTTGCTAGAGCATCGTATACACAATTAATCGCGACCCCAAGTGATAAAAAGTACCTGTAAAGGTAGAATGCAGCAACCACAAACGCCAGGTTGTTGATAACATAGCCAGACAACGCGAGCACAGCTCTATATCCAATCAGCGGAACCAGCGGCCGAAATACTAAAACAAAAAAAAAACCACCAATTAGGATACATATATACATACTCGTATATATCACGCCACCTCCATCTCAAACTAACTGCCACCTCTTTAGTTTCTCTACAATCCAAGTATCCAACAATTCACAATTGAACTACTAATCTTTTGTATAATAATTAGGTCAAATACATTCCTAATTTTGTGCTATAGTGATAATCTAGCTTTCGAAGCGTAAGCAATACGTAACAGCAATTACACCGAATTGAACCGCGAAAATCGAACAATTCATATTTCGAATCTTCAAGGAAGAGCTATCGATGCACAAAAAATGAAAAGGCCAAATGTAGCGTCAACAATACGATAAAGAAAAGATGATCAAACCTGAATTAGAGAGGAGAGAGAGTAAGAGAGGCAAAAGAGGTAAAAAGGCGTAGGTCTGCTCGTACTCGTAACCGCATTCGGCGATCCGAAGAAAGTAGACTGAGTCCCATACGACGGTGCGTTCGACGGCGGAAGCGACGGCGGGGAATAGAACTGCCGGTGGTGGTGGTGGTGGTGAATCGGAAGAGGGAGAAAGACAGGTTGGGTTTAGAGATGCGGAGGTGTCGTATGGGCTGAGGAGAGACCTCCATAGGATGATCAGTGTTAGTAGTAGGATCCTCGACGCGATTGCGTAACGGAGAAGTGTTGTCGTTTTCGACATTGTGATCGGGGTTCAGAGGAGAGAGAAAGAGAGTTTAGTGGTGTCGTTGATGGTGGAGATTGGGGCAGCTGCATTTTTTTTTTTTTTTTTCCTTTTTTTTTTTTTTTTTTTTTTTTATGAAGTTGGAACGGATGAGATCATATTCATTCAATTTAAATCAACTGAGAGCTCGTAACAATCAATAAATCGAAACAAATATTCATTGGAACTATATTCAAAAAGTGCAATTGAAATATAGATATCACGTTTTTAGTATGATTCAGCTTAAAGAACAATAATTTTGTGACAGCAAATCGATCTTAACTATTGAAATTATATCATGTCAAATCTCGTATTACTCAATTAAGCAAATCAGATTCATTCGAATCGTATAAAGATGATTGCTGTTGAAATCCTACAAAACATTAATGGAACATCAAACAAGCAAAACTAATATTTGAGATGTGAAGACGCAAAAATGCGTTAAAGCTTGTGTTTGTTGCTCGTATCTGATATACACTATGTGATGATCATTACTGTTATAACCGATGGGCAGTGTGAGGGGGACGAATGCTACATTAATATGACACGCGTCTTTGTATGTAAAAAGTTTTTGAGCAAAAGAGAGCCTCTGTACACTCGTACTTTAATGCTACATTCATATGACACGCGTCTTTGTATCTTTCTATTGCTTAAGTTACTGAAGGGAAGAGGATACATAGAGTTATCAATGAATGAGTACTATTTTGAATGTTATTGGTGGGAATTGCAGACACATTTGTAGGCACTAAAAACGACATAACGCTACATTAAGCGAGTTACTCCCGAGTTTCAAACTATTTTAACAAGTGCATGAGGGAAACGGATACTCAAAAATGTTTTTTTTTTTAAGTTTTGATTAACCCAAAAAAATAACGGCAAATGTACGTGGTGTCCCTGAGTTTTGACGTTTTGCACATGGTGTCCCTGCTTTTGAAACTATTACTCCCTGGTGTCCCTCAGTTTTACATAACGCGGCACGTAGTGTCACTGTGACTAACGGTGTTAACAAAGTTTCGTTAAGTGATGACGTGGACGTCGTTAGTGGTTGGAGGGAAAATAATTAGTGTTATTAATTATATTTTAATAACAAATTATAATAGAAAAACATAAAAAATAAAAATTCTCTAAAAATTTCAAAAAAAAATCCAGATATTGAGTTTTCTAGAAATAATTTTGAATATTGATTTTTCGAATTTATTTTTCCGAAATTATGTTATTGGTGAAAACCACAGTGCACACGGTGTCCCTGAGTTCTACACTTTTGTGCACATGGTGTCCCCCAGTTTTACAATTTGTGTATGTAGTGTCCCTGAGTTCTCCAATTTAATGCAAATGGTGTCCCTACTTTACACTTTTTTGGAATTTTTAGAGAATTTTTATTTTTTATGTTTTTTTATTATAATTTTTTATTAAAATATAATTAATAACACTAATTATTTCCCCTCCAACCATTAATGACGTCCACGTCATCACTTAACGGAACTTTGTTAACACCGTTAGACCCATGGACACCACGTGCCGCGTTGTGTAAAACTGAGGGACACCAGAGAGTAGTAGTTTCAAAAGCAGGGATACCATGTGCAAAACGGCAAAACTCAGGGATACCACGTGCATTTGCCGAAAAAATAACCACCACTCTGGCGCGTTTGAAATAACACCATTTGGATTTTGGAGTAGTATTTTGGCGGAAAAAGGGATTCAAACGAAAGTAAAACGCAGCGTTTAGGTCAGCAGCATCTCAGAAATTAAACTCCAAGCTGATGCAATCGGACAATCTACTATGCGTAATCGGTAATTCTTCACCCTAATCTTCTCATTTTTTACCCCTTAATTCAATTACGCTTTGTTGTTCTACTCTTCATTGCAGATTTTTGTAATTGACTTGAAGCTTTGCATCACCAAAATAGTTAGGTTAATCAATTTAATAGATTGATTTGTATGTTTCCGTGATCGAGAAGTTTCATAATAGATTTGATTTATTGCCAATTGAGGTTGTGTACCCTTTCGTCGATTAGCGTAAAGTGGACTATTGATGTTGTCTCTAATGAGATGATGTGTGCGGATATTGGGTGTGACAGTATGTGGGGATACGATAGCGAGAAGTAGAGTGGAAACGGTTTATAAGCGTGGTTGTACCTCTGTCGATAGGCTTAAGCTTTCGGATTCTGAGGGGATCCTATTCACTTAGAAATGTCTCGGGGTACAAAAACTGCATATATACCGACAGGGTATAACATACGGAATGACTATTAGAAAAATATACCAAGCCTTTTTCCGAAAATGATTATATTTCACTTTTACTGTCACTGGAGAAAAATGTTACTGATCACGTTCCCTTTGTTGGCCAGATTTAAACCTGACAACAAGTAGCTGAGCTGAGCACAAGATTTACATCGGACTGCAAAATCTGATGATCACATAAACCAGTCAGTGTCAGTCTGAAAAAGGTAACACGCATGCTCCCATAAGTTATTAAATCCCTTGCCATATTTTCGTCCGATTCTTTAGATTTGAAGGGTGAAATCTAGCGCTAGTGGTTATCAAATTATTAAATGGGGGGGTGCATAATACTGCTGCTGGTCCAGCTCTGATCTTGATCTATGATCTATGATGATGATGTATGTGTGTGTAAGACTATTCATGATTGGCACATGATTATAACTTGTTATTAATAAATGAATGTTCCCAACTGTTATCGGCTATCGCCTCCTTATCCCCAGCATTCAATATAAACTAACTACAATGTAGTACATACTCATCTGATTAGTAGTAGTCATTTCTGGTATATGCTGGTGAATGCTACGTCACTCGTACTGAGCTGGTTTTAGGTGGAAAAGGACACACGTTTATATTGCTTGTAAGCGTAGACCGCAATTTGCAAGCGCCAGCTGAAAATGGAAATGGCCTGGGTGCATAATGCATTTACAGTCTTGTTAGTGTTGCTAGGTGACCATAAGCTATCACGGCCTTCAAGAACTATTTACGTATATGTAGAGAATGAAATCTTCAATCTTGTATATGGGTCGGGAACTAGTAACTTTGTTCTGTTGTGTATAGTGCTATCGTAATGTTGCAAACTTAGTCTTATGTCAAATGTATTGGTGAATTGAAGATTGATGTCCTGTGTCGCATATTGTTTACCTGGATCGTCAAATGACACTGGCTAAACTGTTAATTATTTCTTGGGAGGAATCGGATTTAAACATAGTACATAAAACGATATTGAATTGGGTGTCAACCACAAGGCTATTCTATTATTGTCCAAGATGGGTATTTATGCTGAACATATTGATTGAATATGATACAACCTATAGCCTTGCTGTCTTGTCCTGGAACTTAGAAGGCCTAGCCAGCCATTTGTAGGACTCTCTGGTTTCTAGGTCTCATTTAAATGCATTGGTAGTTTTAGCATGAGGTTGTTAGAGTTTTGATATGCTCATCAAAATCCTTCTCGAGTCTTTTTTTTTTGGTGAATTAGTAAATGGTCGTCCTGTTTTCATTTTTAAGGCACTCGAATTTGTCCTTTCTGTTCTTGCATGAGAATGTTACCCTTTACCTTAACATAGACGTAAAATTGCGTGTTTAGGACATATATATGACTGTATGTGTCGAAAGAGTGATGGTACATTTTTTTGATAGAATCCTCAAAAGGTTAAGACTTAAGAATAAACTTGGTGTGAGGAAAAGGTGAGATTAGGGTCTTAGTCATACTTCCCACTAAACGACTCACCTACTCCTTTCACTCAAAAGTAGGATGCCGGAAGAGTAGCTAATGGCTAGTGCTATGATTGATGTTCTGACAATGGGTTTTTTGCCAAATCAGATGGAGATTGCAGAGAATGTATTGATTATGATTTGGGTCCCAATACTTAGATTAGATAATGCTAAACCAAATGCTTTTCTGCAGATGACAGTAATGGTAAAATCCACTGTAAGATTGTGATTGCCTGTGCAAAACTCAGTTAAAATACACAGAACAGAAAGTGTATATAGGCCAAACTGTCCTCTTCACATATTAAATCTCTGATTAGTGACATTTTTGGTAGCTAAGACTTATAATTACCTTCTACCATACAATCACACATCCCCAGACACTAGTGCCCTTTACACACGCTTTCGCGCTCCTCTGTTGACATCTGTCTCTCACCACTTGGCTCACTTTATGCACACTTATAAAGCCACAACTTACAAGCCATAGATTTGGCTCATAACAGCAACAGAGCTGAAGAAAAAACTTAACCCTTACTCTTGAGTATTTACTATTTACTATTTACTGTGTAGTGTCTACAATGGCAAGAACATACAGAGATGTAGGTGCATATTGTTGCTTAGTTCTGCTGATGCTTGTGAATTTAGGTACATGTGACTTACAGAAGGACAAAGATGAGTGCTTAAACCAGTTAGTTGGTCTCTCAACATGTATTCCTTATGTTGGTGGCCAGGCGAAGATGCCGACAATGGACTGTTGTAAAGGGCTTACTCAAGTGCTTAAGACTAGCAAGAAATGTCTGTGTATCCTAGTAAGGGATAGAAATGATCCTAGCCTTGGTCTGAAAGTCAATGCTACCTTAGCTCTTGGCCTTCCTGATAAATGTAAATCGCCAAATGGAGATGTATCAGAATGCCCAGGTAAATCTTAGCTTCTTTTCATTGTACTGTGATCTTTAAGTCTGATTTCATGCAGAGAATTGTTACACGTACATTTGATGTAGAAGAAATAATAATATGTGTACATCAAATTAAACATCTTCTTGGTACAAATACCAAGGCCGGTGTATGGAAGTAGAGTAAGTGTACGTGTATCATCTCTCAGTGTCGATTAATTGATAATTCCAAGTGTTTGACAGTGCTTAGTGTAAGGATACTCTCACTTGTTACACTAAATGCATATGCATATATTTTGGTAGAATCTGTAATAATACTAATATCTTATCTGCTTGTTGCAGCCCTTCTGCACTTGGCACCCAATTCTCCAGATGCTAAGGTCTTCACTGATTTCGCAAAACAAGGTGGTGGTGCAACGAGTGCGGACAGCAGCACCCCCGCTTCTGGTGGTAAGTGAGCTGAATGTAGATCTAGAGCACATTTCTAGCCTTATTGTTGATTTGTTGGGGAGGCTGCGTACATCTGATCCCTACGTACTCGTATATTTTTGCTTAGACACGACTACACGAGGTGTTAATATCAAACTGATATTTGATGATGCTTGCAGCTAAACCTTCGGATAGCACCAGTACAACAAGTGCCAAGGGTCCGAGTAACGGTGGTGCGGGCAAAAGATGGTTGATAGCTCAAATGTTCTACGGAGTCTTAATCTGGTGTTTCACATTCCATTTTATCTTTTAAATCTGCTCCAAAGATTAAAGATTTACTCATATTTCCAGGTTTATAGATGGTTAAGATGTACTATAATCTATACACTTGATCCCATATTATTTCATGATTATTTCTGGTCTTATAGATTGTTAATTAAGATGCACAATCTATACATGATGCCATAGATTTCTGATGCTTCAGCGCCAGTCAGTTTCTTACGTATTGTAATGTAGATTTTGTGTTTGTAACTTGTGATTGCAAGGTGCTACAACTATATCAGTCATGCATAGACTACTGGATCTTGTGTAGTTGTGTCCACACTTGCGAATTGCGATTTGATTCATTTCATGAACTTTGTTGCAAAATCGCTAAGAAATCAATTACTTAGGGAAGTGAGATAATTAAGGAACGTCAATGTATAAGAGAAGTCGGTAACGTAATGTGAACTAGTACGTCTGTGCATGAATCATTATGAAGAGTAGTTGGTCGTTGATGGAGTACCTTGATGGGGAAAATTTATGTGTATAATTTGAGTCCCTACTGATTGAGGTTGAGACGTCAAGGATACGTCACAGGTCACAACATCACTAAAATGGGTGTCAACGATGAGGCCCCCTTAAAAGCATTGATGCAATCTACCAATTTGGGTTGTAACTTCTTTGTAAGTCCATTGGGCCGGCCCAATACTATCAGTCCTTCACCAGGTCAGATGTCAGAGAGTTTATAGAGACTTTTTTTTTCGACGTATACTCCGTGATTTGTTAATTGTGATAGCTGGTGTAGTAGTGTATAATTTTTGACTAAAACTCTGTAAAATAGTAACAATAAACATCATCAAACTTGTCCGATAGAAATGTATTAGTCGAAAATATTGTTGACAAATACTTCCCACCAACCTTGTTTTAAGGATACACAGTTTGAGGATGATGTGCGTGTGATCTATATAATGTTCACAATTGTAATGTTCAATTGTTCATTTAAAGTCACAATTCCGCCATAAGAAATACCTTTTTATTCAAAGAGATTACGATAGTTCTTGAAAGTAACAAATTAGTCTGATACGAATCCTTTCACAAGTTGTCCATTTACGGAACTTTCAACTGGACCGATAATGTAACATTTTTCTACTCCAAACTCGATGTGTGACTTCTCAACACTACACTAACATACGAGAAGATTTACATATAGAACTGATTTTGATCTCTAGATCTTCACGAGCAATTTGATAAAAAAACATCAATCTCATCAAGTAATTGAATTGTACAACAAACACCAAAGACCAACGTCGTTCTAGTACTGATTACTAAATTAACCTGCTAAAGGTTTGTACACTTATCCCGTGTTTTAAATTTTCATATTCCCATCCCCGAAACATTAACCGATGCATACCAAAGAGCAACAAATTATCATAAACCCATTAACCAACCATTTTTAAGTTCAATAGAGTAAAAAGTCCAAAGGCCCAACAATATCCTTTAGGGCGGCTATGATCATAAATGACAAGGAGACACGTACACCACAAATAAAACAAAACAATTAATTTTGTCAAAAATCCAAATTAAATTACTCTAATTAAAAATATATTAATTAATCCCAATATCCGGTTGGACCGACCCGAATAATCCGGTTCTCAAAAATCGCCTATATAAACCCGAACCCAACTCCACCAATTTTCCACACCAACTCATCAAACTTCAACTTGAAGCTATTCATATTCAACATCAATGGCGTTACAACTAATAAAACTCACACTCTCTCTCCTCCTAATCTCCTCCGCCACCGCCGCCGCACTTTCTCTCTCCTCGCCGTCTGTGTACGAACTCCTCCCCAAGTACGGCCTCCCCGCCGGCCTCCTCCCGGACTGCGTGAAGAGCTACTCTCTCTCCGAAGAAGACGGGAAATTCGAGGTGGAGCTGTCCGAGAAATGTTACATCAAGTTTGATTATCTTGTTTATTACGATACACGGATCACTGGAACGTTGAAGTACGGGTCGATTACTGATCTGAAGGGGATTCAGGTGCAGAGGTTCTTTGTTTGGTTTGATGTTGATGAGATTAAGGTTGATTTGCCGCCCTCCGATTCTATTTATTTTCAGGTTGGTATCTTGAATAAGAAGCTTGGTGTTGACCAGTTCAAGACTGTTCATTCTTGTCGTAAGAATGTTGCCTTGTCTAGGAAACTTATCTTTCAGGTCACTCCCTAACTTCTTCGTTACGCTTTTTTAGTTTTGATTTACCTAATTTGGTGGAATTTTGGTGTGATTTCCTAATTATTAGTTCACAATGCTTTTTTTAAATTTGATTAGCTTAATTTTTTTAATTAAAGTTTGCTAATTTGATGATTGAATTATAATGGGTAGCTTAATTTCTAATAAAGTTTGCTAATTTGATGATTGAATTATAGTGGGTAGCTTAATTTCTAATAAAGTTTGCTAATTTGATGATTGAATTATAATGGGTAGCTAATTTTTTAATCAAAGTTTGCAACTTTGATGATTGAGTTGTAATATTAGTAGAATTGATGTTAGGCTTTTTGTGGAAATCGAAATCGAAATCATTGTTGCGAAGAAGAATGCGAGTTTTGGGCTGTTGTTTTGTATATATGGCAAAAAATATCGAATTAGGACGGATTCTACTTGGTCATATGTTTGTCATAGATGGTGATTCTAGCAAAAAGAAGGGAATTTTTCGGAGTAATTAGCGTTTGTTTAACCGAAAATGTTGAATAAGAAGGGTTGTTTTGAAACGGGTGGTAGAATTGGAGGAGTCGAGCTGGCGAGGTGTTGGAATGGATTGGTTTCGGGTAATTGAATTGATGGTGTGATGATAAGATTACATTAGGATTTAGGAATATAATGGTGGACAACCTAACCTGTTTATCCAGCTCGAGCTCTTTTGGTTATGGTTGAGTGCTTATGTGTGGTTTGAGTGCGTCTACGTCTCGTCAATTGGTGTTTTAAGAGGAATTTTTACAACTGAGGAACTCTGAAGAAGTTGGTGTTGTTTGACAACAAATGTGAAATTAGGACAATGAGTTTGAGATTGAAGTTTTGTTTAGAGGAATCGTGTTACTGTCTCGTCTTTTCTTGGTAGTTCACCTACATTTGGGAAATTGGGAGGAATGTCTAAGAGGGAGGGTTCTGACCAAATTAGTTAATTGTTTTTTAATGGATAGGTTATCGAGTTGATTGAGTTTTGGTAGGAGCGAGATCATGCAATTCTTGACTTTTTAACTTTGGAATGCTTAATACTCCGTATATGGTTGAGTGAATGTTATAATCTCCTTGCATGGCTGAAAAATGTCTAAGCCTACAAGAAGGCGAAATCTGTAAAACACTATCCAAGTGTCGGTGACTATCTTCCTTTACTTATTCTGGAGACCATGTGTTCCTTGTCTAGACAGATCGATTGCTTTGTTGGATGAATGTCACTCTCGTTCTCATTTAGATTTGCAATATTAAGGCTTTGTTGTTGTCTGCTAGAAATTTCTGAGACACTGCACATTTTGTTCTTGCTATCCTTTGTGGGTTGATATTGTTTTGCTGAGAAATTTCCCTTTTGTAACTGCTAGTAAACTACAAATTTATCTGTAACTGCTCTTTAAACGCGTAGAGCTGTCTGTAGACGATCCCTTCAATTCGTGTTCAGGTTGAGGATGAATCTTAGTTGCATGATCCTACTTATTCTTCGCATTCCTTCTTTGCTACTGGTATTTGTTCTCTATCTGATAACCTGTCGTGTTTTGCAGCTTCCAGCTCCCGTTCGTGATGAAATCCCGATGCTGCTGACAGAATAGAGAGAGCATGTAATTCCTATTAGCAGATTTGAGATGGCCGATGCCGCAAGTTGGAAGTTTGGTCTCCAGTCTGCTTGTTAAGAGTTTAGATGCATAGTTATCACGTGTATAATACTAGTATGTAATTGTTATTAAGAATGTTCCATGTACTCGGGCTACTACTCACCCTGTTTTAAGGGGTTTACAAACTGGGTTATGTAGCGGAAACAATTGTTATCCAATGACATTATTATTATTATTATTATCTACGTGCCTGTACGAGCGCTTGTTATATATTTAGAAATGAGTACATGGTCCTCCATCATATACATAGTTGGATTGTCTCATAAGATTCACTTTCGTATGATGATGAGACGAAAAACGGAACCATATATATGCTATAGGCATAGCCCAGGAGCGGTGAGGATACAGTCTCAGCAAGAAGCCAGCCAGCCAGGGGTCATAGCAAATTGCAAAAAGCTCCCTGAACTAAGTAATTGCGAAACAAATGGAAGATCTTTTACTAATATCCAAACACAGGACAACCATAGCCAGATATCCGGTCAGTGACGGATTAAACATTGAAGGACAATCCGAAGAGGGCTGGTGAGAAACCAAGAATAAATGAGATGCATGCTATTATGCAACAAGCCATCTTGAATGAGATGCAAAAAGCCGAAAATGCTATATTTCCTCATCATCTTCAAATAGATCTCGTTCAGGAAAATCTCCCACCTGTAAGTTGGCAAACCTTTATCAGCATAGCAGGAAGATAATACTAATATACTCGTTTACGGCAGCCAAAGCCTAGCTCTTTATGCTTGGAAGTACGTACTAGTCAGAATTCGGATCTGAATACATTAGCCACCAATAAAAAAAAGGCATGGATGAACATCTAGACATCAAATGCATGATCTCATTTCTCTGAGTGAACATCATATACAGATGCATGATCTCATGTCTGTCGAATGTCTGACATCATATATAGGTGCAGCGAAACTGTATCTACATGAAGCATGGGGTCTTAGATCTTACATGGGACTTGGGGAGTATGGGACAGTTGAGACATGGTCCTCTGTGCAATCTAGGAGGTGCATTGTATTATAATTCATGGAAGAGATAGACAAAATTTTCCCATCAATATTTCCCATGAATGGATGAAGTTGAGAATTTCAAGCACCATTGATTAGCAATACGAGAATAGAACACAATCAACACATCCCTTCCCCATCAAACTGAAGATCGAAATGAATGATAGAAGAAAAGTTCATACGTCACGAAGTTTTAGCTTTTATAATCATATAATATCTAGACTGGCCTCTTCAAAACTGATAAACCAGCTAAATCAACACCTTAGACTACTCCATTACCTCAAGAAAGGTTGGGCTTCTACTTTCAAAGATAAAAGGATGTAAACTCGAAACCCAATCAGCAAAGGCAAGCAATAAACTACAAAATGCCAAGTAGTGAAGAGATTGAATTTCAAGTGTAATGTGAAACACACCTGTACTTTGTCAGGTCTAAGCATCCCACCATGAAGAGGGGGACAACTGAAGTAACGAGTTCCGCGAACACTGTGACAGAATAAACGAGGATGAACATGCCATAAATAAGAAGGTTTGCAGCTCATAAGATGTGTACAAGACACTAGTAAAGAGGACTTCTAGGAAGCATTGATGCAAGTACGTGTTTGGCCATAAAGTTAAAGTTTGTCATGCAAATTAATAAAGAGAATTTGTCACTTACGTTCCATCATGCTTCCCTAGTGGCTCATCATATTGAACTCCAACCCAAAAGCCAGGACCTAGGTTTTCTGCTTGGCCTACATATTTGACAACGCCTCTTTTATCTCCTGGTTGAACTTGGCATCTATCTCCCACCTTAAAGACACAAGAGATGTTAGTTAATCATAACTTATGCTGAAGGATTAATCCAAATAAAATGTGCATAACATTCACAGAAATTATCATTAGTAATAAACAGAGAAACCATGAGAATTGGCTTAATTAGCGCAGTAGCGAGTAGTGACTATACAAAGTGCTCAAGCACACAAGCTTGACTGACCTTGATGGAAGCACACAGATCTTCCATGTAATTCTCAGGTACCTAGGCAAAAGAGCAGGACAAAGAGATAAAAATTAGACTTTGGAATGTCATTGCATATTTCCAATTAGTTGACCAATTAACAGCAGCGAGAACAAAGTGAATAACGTTGAGTAATAGCCAACAACAGCGGCATATATTGCATAACTTCATGCAAACAATCTCCAACAAAAGTTGAAATATACTTGAAGTTACCTTATTAGTAGCACTTGCAGGATTTTGATGGCCCAACTTTTCCTTGAATTTTCTGAAAGTGCCTGAGATAAAAGCAGGAAAGTCAGATCAGAAAGTCTGTAGAGGCTTCGGCTAACCTTCAATCTACCTAGACAAAGACAAAGGAAGTCTCTAAGATCTTTATATAGGCTTGGATAGTAGCTTTGGGTGCTTGCCTTGACGCTTTTCATAGGCTTCTTCAGAAATTTCGTATTTCTGCACCAAAGACGTGTCATCAAGCCACCCACCAGAAGTTACTGATGAAGGATCAAGATCTACAACATGGAGCCTATACCTGTTGTAAACAAACCAGTGTAAAAGAGAATTATCGGCTAAATTGAATCTAACTCCAAAATAAATTCTCAGACAAACAAACGTGAAGTTTCGAACACTTTGAGCTATTCCATTAGGATGAACTCCATTATACTCAAGTACATAAATCTATCAGCAAATTTGGCACAAGTGACTGATAGATCACCCGGTTGATATACCATAAAATACGAGTGCACGCCGCACAACCTCAAAGTGCACTACATTCGAACAAAATCTGATTGGGAAGGCGGTTCAACCAACTTACGAAAGCAGACTAACAACGATGAAAAAATTTGGATACTTTGTGCTCAGGCAAACAATCTGAAGTACAGAATCATTAAAATGACACAGGATACAATCTCAAGTCCAACTTAATCCAATAATTTCTGTTCTTATCATATACACCAAGTCACATTGGCAAAATCAGCACATTGGCAAAAAGTTTCATCACTCTAATGCTATCTTTCCCCTCGAACAACACCAAAAGGTTTCATTTTTACAGAGAATGAAATCCTCAATTCCCTGAAAATGAAAGCCAGGAAGACAGGAAGCAGCATATTCCAAGCACTCATAGATTCGACGAAATAAACCCCAACTAATGTCACAACTCACAGGTAGCATCAATTGCATTTCTAGCCAATTAATTTTTACACAGGGAATCTCACAGTCACTGTCATAATCTACCAAACCTAAAGTACCAAGCTTTCCAGTAAATTTCACCCAAAAAACACACAATTCAACCATCAAATTATCAAATACTCACAGAATCTTCAGTAAAAATGAGAAACAATTCAGGATACTGATTGAGGAGAAAGATTCAAAGGTTTGCAGTAAAAATTGGGTAAACATTGTTATAAATAAAGAAGGGGGTGATTAAAAACTGACCCATTTAAGGGAGAGTAGAAGCCAAATTGAGCAGAATTATCAGTGAGTTGGGCAATTTTGGAAGAAGCGTCATCGTAAAGCTCAAGCAACATTGATTCAACACAAGTACCACATTTCTTCCACAGCTTCTCCTTCACTGCTTCCACTGTCATCTGCAGCAACCACAATGTTCATTTTAATTAAAAAGATTTCGACTTTTGGGCGCAAAAACCTTAAACTAAAGAGGGGTTTGAACCTGAAGTGAAAAGCGGACATCGGTGTTGAAGCTTTTGATGTTGGAATGCGTGATGTGCAAGTTTACTGAGTCGTCTCCCTCCATTTGCAGCCGCGAACCCATCCTCTTTTTTCTGTTCTCTCTCACTTGTTTTTGAATGCGTGATCTTCAAGCTTTGATCTTGAATGCTTTTTTAACAACTGGGTAAAGAGCAGAAATACTTGAGATGAAGATCATAAGAAGAGTTGGAGGAGCAAACAAGATTCGGGCTAAAATGGCGTCAATCAACCCACCTGACCCGAATTGTCAGAAAAGACCCGTTTTGTGTAAAGTTCACTTGCCCCGACCCGCAATGTGTTGTTTATTAATAATGGATTTTACGGGTTATTTCTCTAATTGCCAATTTGTCTCGTTTTCGGGTGAAATTGTCGTTCAGTTGATGAATTAGGAGTTAGTTCTCTCGGTGTCAATTGGTCTCGTTTTCGGAAGAAACCGTCTTTAATTCCGTGTGGAGTGCGAGTGTGAGTCGCCATGAACCATTTGAACGAGTTTGGTGTCACTCGATCAAACGCCGGCTCAATACATGTTTTGATATAAACAGATCAATCTCATAACCTAAAGTCGATCTTAATCCTTGGTATAGAAAAAAAAAGTTATTCCGAATGACTTTACCTCGTCATAGTGTCAACTGTCAAGTATGGCACTAACGTTGCCAATTGTTGTACCCAAATACATGCCACCTTGTATAACAGTGGCTTCTACTTGAAGGAATACATTGTTTTCTCTTAATGCTATAATTTGGGGTCAACCAAGGACGAGTTTGCAATTAAACCACCAGTTTCCCTACCAAACACAACCACTTCAACTATTCAAAGTCAACCACAAAAACACATCCGATCATTCATTTCATTCATTCAACAACGTAAGAATGGCCATCTTGAGGAATCTTCAGCTTCACTACTCACTCCCTTTCATCGCATCTCTCTTCTCTATCCCCACCCTCAGTGCCTGCAGCCCTCACCGCTCATCCGAACCCGCCCACGCCTCGTCCGACATCCACGACATCCTCCCTGACTACAACATCCCAAAGGGAGTCTTCCCAAATGTTCCAAACACATATGTCCTGTCGAAACAAGACGGCAGCTTTACTGTGGAAATGCAACACCCATGCTACGTCAAATTCGACGATCAGCTCGTCTACTACGGCAAGGTCATCAAGGGGAATCTGAGCTATGGGAAAGTGTCTCATGTTTCAGGGATTCAGGCGAGGATGTTCTTCATATGGGTTTCTGTTTCGGGTATGGATATGGATACCGTATCTGACACGGTTCAGTTCCGTGTCGGAGCTCTCAGTCAGAAACTTCCTGCTAAGATGTTTCAGACTGTGCCTTCTTGTATCAGCAACAACGAGGCTCGCTCCACCACATCTTCGGCCTGATCCTGTCGAGATGAGAATCGAACCCCTACACAACCTCAACCTCGGGTTGAAGCTGACGCTCTAACCAGCTCAGCTCAACCCGATTTTATTATCCCATGTAATTGTCTTGTTTTTGTGAATAATTAGGCGAAATTTATGTACTATTCCTCAATGGCTATTATGATGGCAATCAACATTTCTGCAATAATAACCAATGTTACAAGTAGTACTGATTTTTATCTCCCAAAATGCCAGCATAAAATTCAATCAATTTTTTTGAATCGCGCTAATTACACCTTTACAACACTTGCATTAACACATATGCATGATTCAAAGTTGAATATAAGTTTTTTTGAGAATGGTGGTGGTTCGATCATCACCTGATTCAACAAGAATCATCCTGGCATTTTGAGATAGGTAGCGCGTAAGGCTTGTCCTGCTCCTATGTACATTAGAAGATGCAAAACGGGCAGGCTACTCTTGAGCATCTTCACCTGCTATTCACAAAGCAATTGCAGGATTTGAGCATGTATCCATGCATTTACTACTAAGAACAAGTCGCGCACTCATGCCCCTGAGCCATGAGATTAACTCACTCATTCAAACCAGATAGTAGACACTTAGAACGCTGTCAGCTGCAAACCAACTCTCTTGCAAGGTTGCAGAAAACAGTAAAATTTCATACTTTAGGGTTTCTGCTCTTTCTCTAACTCTGCAGCATGCAAAATTTTCGTCACACTATGGACCAATTTACAGAATAAAGGCATAGTATACATCACTGTAGACTGATGCGGTGATTCAGGAATCTGATTCTAGAACGAGATGGTTCTGAAGCTGGAAATCTTTGAGACTTTGATTGAGTTCTGGAATAGATAGATCAAGAGCTCAATGAATGATCTCGATAACCAGAAGCCAGATATATGGGGCTCAACAAACTCAAGCTTGAAGCACCTGGCAGTGCAGAATATGACTCTTTAATCCACTTCGGCCTGCTATGCTTGACCATAGATTAGTGACCAGCGTCCTGAAATGACCCTTTCCCGCAATATTTTCCCAAAGGTTTGGATTGCTTTCTACATGTTTATCAGGGCTCGAGACATCCACCATACTAATACTCATGTTGTTACGGATAATGCAAAGCTTACCATTAAGGGGAACAAGCGCAGCAGCCTCTAGAGCCCTGGAACTCCCAAGGTGGAGCTTACTGTCTATAAATTTGTTCCACGAATCACTTTCATCATCGTAAACCCTAAGCTTGCATCCGTCCCTGCAATCTATGGAATAAAGCTGGTCGTTCATGGTGGTGCTTGGGTTTCTCCAACTTGCAACCATCCCATCATTCACAGAGGACCACGTGTTGGACTCACGCTCATAAGCCTCACTCAATACCTGGTGGTGAGAGCCTCGTCCCTTTAAAAACCACTTCCCATTGTAAACGACTCCAATGAAAGGGACCATCCCACTGCTCATATCAGCAATTGAATTCCACCTGTTCTTATTCGGATCATAGACCTCAGCGGAACGGAGAGCTCTCTGAATGCCTTCACACTCGCCACCAGCCACATAAAGACAGTTATCTATGACGCAGGAACCAAAACAATGGCGTCTTCGAAGCATGCTTGGTGCTGGATGCCATTTGTTTGTCCTTGCACTATAATATACAACACGTCTCATGGATCCCCTAAGTGGATCTTCCCCTCCGAATAAGAACAGATGGCAGCTGCTTAGAACAGCACATCCAAACCCTCTGGCTTCAGAATACTCTACTGGAACAGGTGGTAGTGGTTGCCAGAGCTGATAGGTAGGATCAAAGGCATGCCATGAAATCTTTCCATCTCGTTCCCTTTTCATGACGTATACCCACTCTTCTGCAATTCCAATGTTCTTTCTGAGAGAATAATAAAAGTTTCCAGATAGGAGCCGATGCCATCTTTTGCAAACTAGGCGGAGCTTACGATGCTCAACTCTGGGAACTCGGATAAGACATGCAATGGCAAGATCATCAGGGAGGCCAGGCAAGAGAGGTGGTTGTACACGACTCCTTTCCCTGCGAGAGTTCTTGGTCCTGTGGGCACGGGGATTGATATCTGGTTGGATACAGATCTTTGACCCTGGAACAAACTTTCTTGCACCGGCAACTGTTTTCAAACCCGCATCTACCTTGCAGTAACACGATACAGAATCAACCTGGAAATAGTTCATAGGTAAATTAAAAATTATATTGCATGTCATGTACTTTCTAATTGGTTAAGCATTGCCCTCCAGCTAATTGCAACATGATAACACCACATTAGTAGGAACTTGTAAATGACAGAATTCGAGGAATTTAATCACATTCAACATTGATAAAGCAATGATAAGATTTGTTTATGACTGATAGATCATAATTAGTATAAGAATGAATACTGAGAAATGCGTGATAGATGTTTTTCAGTAACAGGCCACACAATGGATGATTGCTCCACATTACTAGCATCAATGCATCATAGCTCATGACATAGAACATGGTATTTGGCCAATATTAACTATATCTAACCTAGGCCTTCGGGACTTAAAATATAGAACTAGAGAAACAGCTACAGTTCATTTAGCAGCTACATCAATGCTAGTCATGAGAACTCACTACGCAGTTACAGCAATGCTAGTCATTAGACCTTGTAAGACCACATGTTATAGGTGTTTCAATGTAGTTAGAGATAACTCTGCGATGATATTATAGACTCATATTGGTCAAGTCATTTTAGTTGCCCCAACCGTTCTCTCTTTCTTACCCACAACCAAACTGAGTCTTGCTAGCAATCTAGCATTATTGATACTCACCATACATCAGAAGACATCCATACAAAGGGGGAGTGACTCAATATCCTGCTCGGTTTAGCCATCTGTTTTCCTATATCTACTAAGAAAATCCAGCAACATTTGCAGAAACTGGTAAACCTCGTAAAACTATTCTGTGCAAAGCACCCAACTAAACACCAAAATGCTGACAAGCCTTACAAATGAACACATCAGACCGACACAAATCCGCCAGCAATTTGATACTCAAATCCCTTTTCATCAATCTAACGCCATCTATCCCCTCGAACAACACCCAAAGATTTCATCTTTACAGAGAATGAAATCCTCAATTCCCTGAAAATGAAAGCCAGGAAGACAGGAACCAGCATATTCCAAGCACTCATAGATTCGACGAAATAAACCCGAACTAATGTCACAACTCACAGGTAGCACCAATTGCGTTTCTAGCCAATAAAATCACACAGAGAGAATCTCACAGTAAAAGGCAGCTCACTATCATAATCTACCAAACCTAAAGTACCAATCTTTCCAGTAAATTTCACCAAATGGGAAAACTTTACTTTTCAGACCCCAAGACACACAATTCAGCCATAAATTTCCACAAAATCATCAGTAAAAATTAGCAACATTCAGGATACTGATACGAGGGGTAAAATTTAAAGTGTTGCAGTAAAAATTCAGGATAAAATTGGGGAGAAACTTACAAGAGGAGCTTGTAGACGAAAACCCCTTGATGCATTTGGAGACTCTTCACTCCCTCTTTCCATGATTATAATTCACACCTCAATTTGACCACAAAAAAAAAATCCCCAATTATAAAACAAGATGATATATTTAAAACCAAGAATTAAATTCACACAACACCCAGATCGAGTATGATTAATGATTCACAGCTCAAATCTAGTCCAACCCCATAAAATTACCACAAATCATCATACACCATCCAAAATGAAAACCCACCAAATAAAAACAATAAAGTTTAGAACTTTATGCTTGATTTGTGGAAATGTAAGCAAGAAGCTAGTATTTGAGCTGATATTAAGAGTAACTGAACCAGAAAAGAAGGAAAGAAAGGTGAGGATAATAACATCACAGAATTTCCAACGGACAAAGATGAAGAAATTGGGTGAATTTAATGCAAAACACTCCGAAAATTAATTGAATGAATAGTAGAGAGAGTATAAAGAGAGGGGGAAATTAATTAAAAATTTAGAGATGAGATTAAATAGTTAATATAGTAGCCAACTCCTAGTAAGTGAGTACTAGTACATGCTACTACTACTCCCAACTACTACCAGAAGAGAAGACGACGGACGAGCTATGGTCACAAGCTTAGGATAGGCCCCCATAACCCCATTCCATTTTTCTCTTCTTCTATTCTTATGTTATGTTTCGTCCTTGTCTACTCTACTCCTTGTCTTTCGGGTCAAACCCGCCATTTGGTTTTTTGTGGTTGCCTTATTAATCATGCTTTTTATTACCACTCCATTATGACTTTTGTTTCGAGTAGTAGTAGCTAGTATGTTAAAAACACGAGATAATGTTGTGTTTGTTAAGATTTAAACTTTTGTTGTAGTTTTGTAGGGTTAGTGTGTTGGGGTTCGTGTAAGATGGTTTGAATGCTATGTGTTTTATATGTTACACTCCTTGAGTGACGAATGTTACTGGATTTCGGCACTGCATTTCTAGACATATGTTACCTACGACCCACTCCTAGTAATGTTAAAGACTTGAGAGTTGAGACTTTACATGGTGAGTATAGTGCAATAGTGTTCATGTAATCTTGTAAATTCAATGATACCAAAGCACTTTTGAATGTATGCAAGATTGGTGAAAAAAGTTTGTTGGAATGTCACACTAGATCGATATAAATGACAATTAAAGCATGTCATATCCTAACTTAATTAAAAGTTACTCTTTGGATACGAAACAATATCACGATATCCACAAGTCATTGCATCATTTGAAGTAGAAATTCTAAATTCCCACGCATACTATAAAATTGATTACCTTGATCAAATCTTCCATCAAATGCGCCACAAGCACGACACATTTAATCGCAAGAGTGAACCAGTAACTCATCCCACTATAAAACTACTCCTCATTTACTAAATTTTCTTTCGACGTAATGACGTTTCGTTTTCATATGAGACAAACGACGACGACATAATAATTGATAGTAGTGTTACTTACTCCCTAGTTACTACTACCTAACCATAAACCATATATATTCAAAGTTCAAACTAAAAATGGCGGCCAAAGATGGGGATATACTCCAACTCCAACTCCACTTCGGAATGCACAAAAGAAAGCTTGTAATTCACTCACCTTTGCTTTCCTTGGATGCATTTTCGATCTCTACGTTCAATTTTTTCTCATTTCGCTCAATTATACACTCTCGACTCCCATTTTTTATTAATAAATATTAATCACACACACGACACACTCACTGACTCATACTCTCATCCTAAGCTGGCGCGTGTATTTACTAAAACCGTCGATCTCACGTGATGACTTATTCATACGTATCATATCCGCCACACATTGTACGTCCATCACACTCGCTATATCCCGCGCGTGGGATATGATCAATCAGAAGATCTGGCATTGGTGATTTAAAATTAAAAAAATGGAGTAGAAAATAATAAATAAATAAATAATAAAAGAAAAAAAAAGGAAAAAAAAAGGAGTGGTGAAGGATGAAAAGAGAGGGTTTTCCATATTAGTAGTAGTTTTGCACCACCACCGCTCTCTCTCTCTCTCTCTCTCTCTCTCTCTCTCTCTTTCTCCTTTCATTTCTCTCTCTATCTTTTTTTTTTTCATTTTTAATTTTTGTTTCTGTTTTTTATTTTAATATTATTTTATTGACGTTTCGGAAACGGCGAAACGACGGTGACGAAAAGGGGGGAAAAGCTAGGGTTAGGAAAAACGGAGGTGTCGGAGGAAGGAAGGAGATCTGGTTGTTGGTGTTGGTGTTAGGGTTAGCTTGTTGGAGAAGATGAGTTACGATCCGGTGCCGTCGTCGAACTCACATCACGGCCTCGATGAACAGATCGGCCAGCTTATGCAGTGCAAGCCTCTTTCTGAACAAGAGGTGATTTTTTCTGTGTGAAATCGATTTGATTTTGTTTTTTTTTTTTTGTTGATTTGGGGAAAATGTTGATGAAATTTCAGTGATTTTGTTTGATTTTTGCGGATGAAATTGTTGTGATCTGTTTGAATTAATGAGCTGGATTTGTTCGAGATTTTGTCGTTTCTGTTTATAAATCAGATCCGGTTTTTTTCATTGTTAGCGAGGTCGGATTGTGTGAAATGGTTGATATTCGTGTAGCTTGTGGAAGAAGATTAATACTTTTGATTTGATAGCGGCAGATAATGATGTATGTGAATGTATAGCTTATCACATTTCCGCGGAAATGATTTGAAATGGAGTGGAGAGTTAGGGAGAATCGGTCTTGAAATCGAGATTCGATGTTTTCGGATATGATGTTGGTTAGCTGAACGTCTGTACTCGTAGGCCGCCTGCTCTTTAGATGCGTTTGTTAACAGTGGAGAGAGTTTTTCCTTTCGTTTTCGCGGTTATTGTGAAATCAGTGTAATTAGATGCATGCACGTGGCTTTATAAAGTGTGTGATATCGAGATTTATGTGGAAGTTATGTTTATTATGATGATGTAGGTTAGGGGATTATGTGACAAAGCCAAGGAGATACTGATGGAGGAGAGCAATGTTCAGGTGTGTTGATTTACATCTTTTGTAGTTTGCGCTCTATACGTTGCAGCATGTACCGACTTTGCTTTGAAATTGCAATCTGAATTTGATACTGGTAGTTGGTCGAGTCTTTGTGTACTAGATTAGATGCCTGGTAGAATTTGTTGATGCTTTTGTAGGATAGATCGGTTGTCTTTTACAAGCTGATCTGCGTTGGACAATTTGCAGCTTTTAGCTTATGTACATCTTTAAATCTGATTGTTCGAGTGTCCTTTAGTGGCTCTTTATGGCTGGTCAAGCCACAAGGTCTTTGTTTTTACAATCGGATATTTTTTCAGAGGCATCATGTACGGAAATAGCATAGTGCTTGATTGTTTTTCTTCTCATCGTATCGAAGTAGTACGGGGGATGTCCTGGCAGTGTGTTACTCCTAGACTTGCAGCGGGAGAAGACATTGAGAAGCTATTAACTTATAAATGACCTCTGAGCATAGCATGTTCCGTAGATTGGTATATGTGTACAGATTATTGCTTACTGGGTGCATTTTGATTGGCTTGAAAATAATAATGGCATTATTTGCTACATTATGCTAACTGTACTGCCTTCTGTTCAAATGCAGCCAGTGAAAAGTCCTGTGACAATTTGTGGTGATATCCATGGGCAGTTTCATGATCTTGCTGAGCTTTTTCGTATTGGGGGAAAGGTTTGTCTACTTTTTGAAGCACATTATGTCTCTGTTGTAGTGGCTTGCGCAATGGGATGTCACTTCTTACATGTTGCTATTTTGCGGTCATGCATCTTGTCTTAAATGCATTTCTTACCTCCACTTATTTCTTACTCTTTTAACTTTTGTCTTACTCATTTGTGTTCTCTGCTTTGTGGTTGTAGTGTCCAGATACCAATTATTTATTCATGGGTGATTATGTTGACCGAGGTTATTATTCAGTTGAAACTGTAACGGTGAGTACACTGTCCTTGTCTTTTATGTCAGATTATTGCAAATTACTTCTGGAGGTGTGAATCGTACTATAATGTACTCACTATGACAGCTCATGTGGAATGTGGAAAGTGGAAACAATATTTAGTGTGATAATTTTTGTCTTTTGGGAATTGTTGCATATAAGCGCACTTTCAAGTTAAGTTGTGTGCTCCTTTTTGTAGTCTGAACTCTGAACTATATGTTGTTTGATTCGGGCATCAGCTATTAGCCATTTGAGTTTATTACTTCATTATCCTGTTTGGACCTAGTCACTACACCAAGTCTTGAATCTTGTGTGGTCAATACTTAGTTTTCAAGGCCTGATTAAGGGCAATTTGCTTAGTTTCCAAGGCCTGATAAAGGGCAATTTGTGAGATATAGGTTTGTGCCTTAAATCCTACAAAATTTACCTTCATGTTGTGTTCTGAAGGGATCCTTGGAGTGAGGGTAACTATCAAAGGGTTAACTGTGATTACAAGGAAGGAATTGAGGGGGAAAGTGATGATTGAAGGGGTGATGGGCGTGAACTATCACTCCCTTTTGGTGGTAATGCATTACCCTAGGGGAGATGGGTATCTTTTAACCTTCTTTATGGGGTAACTTTTACCTCCCCCTCACCCCCCTCCCCAAACCTTTTATCATCCACCACCATCTTCCCTTACCCATCCATTCCTATCCCACTATTATGCTAAATTCTCACACCCTTTGGGTTTGTCTGATTTTAGCCCCATGTAATTACCCTCGTTCAAATCAAGCCCTCAATTCCTAGCTGTACTTTATATTCAACATAGGAAAGGGAGAATTTTGTTGCACTGAAAAAGATTTTGCATGGTATTAGTATGAACTAGCGGAGCTTACTAACTTATAAGCTTCTTTGTGATTTTCTTAATCAGCTCCTGGTGGCTCTTAAAGTTCGCTATCCTCAAAGGATCACCATTCTCAGGGGGAATCACGAAAGTCGTCAGGTATAATAGTGCTGTTCTGCTGAGCTCCTTTACTACTTTTTTTCTCACAATTTGGTTGCATTTTGATTACCAGGTTTCTTAGTTTTTGTTTTTCCTTTCATGTTTACTTTGTACTGATTTCAGGATACTGCAATGTTGCTTTTTTACAGATCACTCAAGTCTATGGGTTCTACGATGAATGTCTGCGGAAGTGAGTTTCCAAACCCATATTATGTCACAATCTCAACCCTAGCGTGTGGATTTGCATTCATAGATGCATAAATGACTGTCTATGTAGTATGTTTAGGCTGCATACTGTGGACCTCTTCAAACCCTGCATTTATCTGTTTTACTAAGTGCAAAACTGGAAAGGTATCCATTTTGGATGTAATGAGGCTTACATCTCTAGTGCACTGATATGTGGCCTTATCAGTGATAAAATTCTTACTTGGACAATCTGTTCTTGGTGAACTTTTTATGTATAATTGGTTTCAAGCTGTATATATGGGCTTCGTGTCTGGCTCTTTTTTTGGTAATAATTTGGAATTGAATTTTATATTATGAGTTTGGTTGGGTTCGGATCAGGATTCTGAGAGCATTTTGAGTTTTTATTACTTTGGAAAGGGTAAAGTTGGCATGGTTAAAGATTTAAGATTTGCAATTTGCTGCAAGCTGAATTTAGAGTTTTGCGAAATACTGGTGCTGATTGTTCGCATTCTTGTGTTTATTCAGGTATGGAAATGCCAATGTCTGGAAGATCTTCACAGACTTGTTTGATTATTTCCCACTGACTGCATTGGTCAGTAGACATCTTGCTTAAACCGACTTGTTGGCAATTGGGGTCTTTTCTGTTTGTTTATTGTATTTTTTTGGGGTTGCTGACTTGTGCATATTATCTGACAGGTTGAATCTGAAATATTTTGCTTGCATGGTGGATTGTCGCCATCGATTGAAACACTCGATAACATACGTAATTTTGACCGTGTCCAAGAAGTTCCTCATGAGGGGCCTATGTGTGATCTCTTGTGGTCTGACCCTGATGATCGTTGCGGTTGGGGTATCTCACCTAGGGGAGCTGGATACACGTTTGGCCAGGTACTTAATTGCCTATCTATTCTCTGTCAGCGTCTTCTGATCTTAGTGGACTTGTCTAATTGTTTTCTGTGTGAACTCCTCAGGACATATCTGACCAGTTTAACCATACCAACAACCTAAAGTTGATTGCCAGAGCTCACCAGCTGGTTATGGAAGGATTTAACTGGGCTCATGTGAGTGGCCATATCCTTCAGCCGCATCTTAGTTTTTCCTTTTCAGTTGGGATTTTATCTGATGTGTGCAATTGGCTTTATCTCTACAGGATCAAAAGGTGGTTACAATATTCAGTGCTCCTAACTACTGTTATCGCTGTGGTAATATGGCATCCATCCTTGAAGTTGACGACTGCAAAGGCCACACATTTATTCAGGTACGTGATGCCTCTTTTATAAGATGGTTTGACCTCTTAAATTGCAAATGCTCGACATTACAAATATTTTTGGTAGGTGTTTAAAAGTTGTGTTGAATATGATTGCAGTTTGAGCCAGCTCCAAGGAGAGGGGAGCCTGATGTTACCCGAAGGACACCTGATTATTTTCTGTGATCCAGCGGCCAATGACAAGATGGTTCCTGGTGGTGGAAAACCTCCTACCTGATCCTACATTGTTAAGAGCTGTTTCGTGTAGTGAGGGTTATTATTCTCCTAAAGGGTGGTGATTGGACACTAAGCACATGTGAGACGAGCAGATAATCTTCTTTTGATTTCACGCTTCTTGATTAAAAGCGATTATCGCAGAGGGAGGCTGTGAAGCTTGTAGGAGTATATGTACCATTTTCCAGCAAACATTGTGGTGTCGTTAACGCCATTTTTCTTTGCCTTGTCAGTCCTTTTTGGCCCCTTCTTTTCTATTTTTCGTCTAATTTTTTGTTTATTCAATGTAGAAGGATGGTTGTTTGGTGGGTTGGGGGGGTTCTGTAGAGAGACGAATACTAGTTAACTTCTTATTTCATTGGGTGCTCTATAATCTTTTTTTCGTTATAATCACAAGATTTCTGTATTTATAGCTGTTGCTTCTTCAGCTCCAGAACCTATCTATGCTCATTTTACACACTCCCTTCTCCTTTTACTGGTGAAACCGTCTACATTCATTCTTACCCGTGTTTCTATTTCTCGTTATCATGAGCTTTCTCGTTATTATTTGCTGCCTGTAGTTGCCCTGAATGCACATCTGGGCCGTATCTGAATTATGTAGCAGTGTGGTGGTCGTGAGACGCAGTAATTTTTATATTTTTCGAAGGGGACACTAAAATCCTATTGAATTAAGGTACTTCTAGTCGTATCAAAGAAGAAACCGGGCAAGAGAAACAGGGACCATAGGATGGACTTTCGTATCGTAAACGTTAGTAATTCGTAGTACAAGTTTGTGAAGGGTAACGTCTTAACAATGAACACTGTAAGAGTCGTGCTCTTGTATGTATTGAGTTTGGGTGGCCCATTGATCACAACTTGACAATGTCTCTCCCTGTCCGTGGAGAAGGATAGAGCTTGGGTCTAAGTCATGGCTTTGGCGAAAGCTACTGGCAAAGTAAGAAGTTTCTTAGCGTTTCCAACACGTGCCTTCTTCGTCAAGTTGTCGTAGTTGTTATGCTCGATTTCATCCAGGATCTTCTCGTACAGCATTGAAGCTGCCCATACCTGAAATCAAACCATTATCAAAGGATTGTAGTGCACACTGTTTCACTGATCATAATTGCTCAACTGAAGAACAATGGTGTTCACATTTACGTACCGGCCACCTGCTAGCTCTGTCTAGTTGAGCTGTACCTTGCTCTGCTTGTTTGTAGTAGGATCTTGCTCTTGTGACCTGCATCTTCATGAACTGACGCCATCTCTCACTGACATTCTTCGAGTAGATATCCTTATCTGTCAGTCCGAATTCTGTGAGCTCGTCTTGTGGAAGGTAAATTCTTCCCAAGCTAGCACTGAGTTTGAAAGAGTACTGTTAGTTTGAAGAAATACTGCATCAGTATAATTAAAACCTGCAGTTAGTCGCAGCAATGAGAACTTACTCTTCTGCGACATCCCTGAGGATGTTAGTCAGCTGGTTTCCTATTCCGTGTGAAAGAGCGGTTTTGTAGAGACTTTCAGCAGATGTTTGATATTCAGGTGAGATTCCCACCACTGGCAGAGCCATTAAACCAGCTGTTCCAGCCACATAGTAGCAATACAATTCAAGCTCTTCGAAGTTCTGATAACGTGTTTTCCATGTATCCATTCTCATCCCTTTGATCAGATCTTGGAACAGCTACCATCAAGAGACCATTTTGCAAAGTAAAATACACTTGCAGAAGAAAGAACTAGGAAATCAACAAAGGGAGGACTTATGAGACAGGCACCTTAATATCGAGGGGAAACCTCTGGACAGTATCAGCCAACGCGGTGTCTACTAGGTCATATGGCTTCCCGTTGAAGATTTCCTCCAGCCTCTCCTCCCATCTGTCGAGCACTTCTGGAGAGTGATCAGCGTTTGGACCATCTACTAGTTCATCTGTCCTCCGGCCCCAAGCTGCCCCCCAAAGACAGAAAATAATCGGCTTTGTTAAGGAGAAGCTTTCAATTCGTTTCTTTGAAGCTGTTAGTCAGCTAAATCGAATCAGCCAAGGATCAGGAAGAGACATACCGTAGATAGCCCATATAGCTTTTTTTCTTTCTTCAGTCATCAGTAAACTTCCTGTACCATTAAGCAGACTGATAAGTATCAGGAAAAGTTCTTACAGGTTTGTTCCTAGGCACAGTATGAAAGTCTATGAACAGAAAAACAGATGACAGTTGTGAATTACCTATATAGTAGGTTGTAGAACTATCTGCACATATCTTTTGGCAACTTTTATAGGCCTGTTTGAGTAATCCATGATCGAAATTGGTCTGTCGTCTTTGGGTTAGACCTGTGGAATGCCTCTCAATGACTTGTTGAACTTGCAGTGCAATTAGAGTGCTCTCGTTTGACAAAACACAGGAGACAGTAGGCATGGTCATGCCTGTATTAGGTCTTGTAGTTGTTAAGACCTTTGATTTACGCAACAAGAACGGAGTTGGTTTACCTTTGGCTGCAACAACCGGCTTCATAGGCGTAAAGGTAGATGAATACATATTATTGATACAAAGCTTCTGTGTTTCAAAAACTTGTGAAGAGTCTAATTCATTTGGCATTGCAGATCGATATTTAAAGGCAGTTGAACATCAAACTTTTGTCTTCTTACATTAAACAACCGAAATCATGTGAAAGCTCTGTGATATTGTACATCTTTTGACCCACAGAATAGTATAATTAAGGACATCTTATTCATTATAACACATGCGTTTTTTCTTGAAATTTTTTTGGGAGTACAGTGTCTTTGTTGTAGGAGTAATGGAGAATAGCACTAATCATTGAAAGAGCTGTATGTCTGAACAAGTCTGATAGTTATTCATGGAAAGAGCGAGTTATAGAACGTTATTGTGTTGAAGAATCATCTCTTCATCATATGAAGAAACAAAAATGGAAAGTAAAGACATTTGATGATTCTGGTTTGTTTTGCTAAGCTTTTTCATATGAACAGATAAACACTGAGGATAAGTTTGTGTGCACAAAATGATAACTATTATGCACCAGGAGAATACTAACTTGTCCTAAACTGCGAATAACAAAGAAACGCCAGAAACATATCACTATTCAGTTGTTATCTTTCAAGCTCAATGACATGGGTTTGATTGCGGACAACACAACAGCGACTTTGCAAGCAAGGAAACCACTCATTCCGACTAAGATATCTGTGGGAGATAGTGCAGTTTCAAAATCTGGTGTGTCACGCTTCAATACTATGACTGCAATACCGAAAGCAAATGCTAATACCAGCAGTGGACCCTTTACTCCGCCAAACAGCCTATTGAAGTTACTTCTTTCGCTTATCACCACTGATTCAGGAGCAGGTAACGTGTCCACGGACCTCTGCAACAGCAGAAGGTATAGAAAGCCACCAAGGCCTCCTGTGAAGAATGCTATAGCCGTACCCTCACCTCCTGTAATGGATGAAATGGACGTACCAGCAAATATGAGCAAGGAATCATAGAGTAAGAGAGAGTATTTCAGATCTGCGTACTCTCTCATACTCTCTTCATTTGTCATCCTCATTTCTGCAAGGGATGCAGTATCCTCTTCTCTACTCGCAAAAGGGTCTTCTCCAGAATACTCGGTCACCTGGCAAGGACGCAGTTCTGCCATTGCCATGTCACTTCCTTCCCCGAGCAAAACATCTTCAACTTCAAATTTGTAAGTTATACTTGAATGAAAATTTCCATTTGCAGTAGGTTCTTCTGGTTGATCATTGCAGACACTGATAGTTGTCAAGCTTGCACCTCCTAACCTCCAATTACCTGACCTTAATCCAGAAGAGAGTCTGACATAAGAAATCGAGTAAAGTGAAGGCAATACAAATTTGTATACACACGTCAGACATCAATGTAACTTCTCTTTCTATGCAAGCAGGATTCTTAGCAAACAGCGTTTCACTAATTCAACCAACAGGCAGCATGCTAGCATGGGCATTACTTAAAAGTGAGGATAAACTGAGAACACAAACACACGTAAAGTGCAGAGTCAAAGGTCCTTCAGATTTTAACTGAGAACACAAACACACGTATAGTACATTATGAATTTTGAAAAAGGCCAACCTGATTCAAGACTGATCCACATAGCCTGAATTCGTCCCATTTTGGGTCCGCACCACATGAATTCATCAACCGAACCTCTATCAAAAGCTACAGATTCTTCTGAATGCTGTATATGATCTTGACATCGGAAGGCAGGTATTCTTTCCAAAATTGCATCACCATGTTCATCAATAATACAGATTAGCACTCCAGCATTGAGGTCAGTTAGGCCTGATCCATAATTGGAGCTTGTGCGTAGCAGGACCTTGTACAGAGACTGCGACTCACCTGACTGAATTAATGAAATGAATTTGTCTGGAGACTCATCTTCAAAGCTTATCAGCCCCTTGGTGGGAAGAAGTTGTCTAGGCTTTACGTAATCCTGAAAGTCTAGCAGAAACATTATCTGAATGAGATTTCTTTAGCTTAAGTCACGCTCACGCTGAGTTATTGCAATGAAAAGAACACAGACACCCTGCTCTTCAAGGACAAAGGCTAAATATTTTTTAGCCACCACAGTATACAGATCAAAATACATATTTGTCTACGAAAATTGTTTCTTTTTACTATCTTGGTGCTAGGATGCATTGGCGTAGCAGCATCTCTACGACCATACTCCGTATTTCAAAAGTTCATTCTACAAGACCTCTAGGATGGAGAACCTCACCAAAACCTGTAATCTCATCAAAATCCTGAGCTCTAGGCTCTAAGACAGCCGAAAACTCCAATGATCACGGTCCAAAGTACATAATTTCCTGAGGCATGAATCGTCATCCAGAAGCAAAACCGAGTAGCGCGCCCTTCCATTCTAAAGGGTGAAATTCAATTCTACTCCAGTAGCAAAACCAGTCTACTTAATTCGTATAAACAGCAAATCAACTCCATAAATCCAGCTAAAATCCATGCAATCACATGTTCACATAAAAGCCAAATTACTTGTCTGCTCAAATTACTGAATGTTTTGGTCACATTTACTGTCAAAATGATGACATCTCATCACATATACTGGCAGATTACAGTCTCTCATAAATTTCAACCAAAACATTTTTACAGAAGTAAAAGACATACAATTAATAGTGTCAGGCATCAGAAAACAAGTAATATTCCATAAAGTTCAGAACTTTAGAAAAATTCTGTGTTACTATTTGTATTAAACATTAAAAAAAGACAGGAAATTGTAATGTTTTACCTTGAAAAGATGATTTCTTTGAAGAAGTAGTAAAGCGAGGCGGGCGAAAACGAGCACCAAATCGTGTAATATGAAAAGGGATTACTGGGAATCTACTGTTGACAGCGTCACACTGATTAATTTTGGGAATCAAACGCCCTGATGATGATGATGATGATAAAATTGACTCCATTTTCAGATTATCTGCTCTTTCTGAAAACGTAACAAATAAGATGAAAAGTTTGGACCTTTGAATTCAAGTGAATGATTCAGAGAGTTCCTGATTCAATCGGAACTCAAAATGAAGGTTGTAATTCATTCTGTCTTTCTTCAGTCGTACGTTGGGAGTTTGGACTGATGGGGACTCTTTTGTCTAGGAGGGATAAAAATCTTTACAGTGGTTTGATTACAAAGGTTATATGCAACGTGTTCGGGGTTGGGAACACGAGATTGAGTGTGGCGGATATGCGCATGTGTAAGGGCTTACGGCAATAAAGGTTTAAGAAAAACCCGAATTGACAAAAACTGAAAACTGTACGTCTTTTTAACGAGAATCAATAAAACTGATGACCGAAAAATAGCACATTTTATGTACCTAAAAGGCAAAAAAACTGAAGGGGAAGTTTATCTTGAACTAAAGGAAAGTCAGTTTCAACTGATAACCCATTATCCCAATCAACTATTCAACCAACAAATTTTATCTCAGCATCATACTCTTAGCAGTAATTTGATTAGTTTTACTGCTCCAAATTTGTGTAATCAGGTAAATTTATGTCATCTTATCTCATGCTTACTTAAATAAAGTGTTTGATTGATTAATCATTTCATTAGTCTAAAAGTAGTAATCATTAGTAGCAGCCAGGCATTGACCAGGGTGATTACCAAGCAAATCTGGTAGTACTATAGTGTCTGCTTGACCCAACCATGAGCATGATTGCATGACCACACCCTTCTTTTTATTAAAATTTTGTTGCTTTCCATTATTCTGGAATTATTATGCCAATTATTCAAAGTCTAACCTACCCAATTTCTGATTCATGTCGTCCCACTTGATTCTTCTATGTTTACAGACGGGTTTCGAACCTTACACTTGTGCTCGCTTTTGTTTGTTCTAGTAATCATAGATGCAGACGGGTTTCGAACCTTACTCGCTTTTGTTTGTTTGTTCTCATTTACTAGTAGGTGTATTTGGCAAACTCTGGATAACATCTTATAAGATCCCTGTCCACATCTGAATAAATTAACTTTTGTCTGGTATCTCAACAACTCATCACAACTCACACAAGTAATTATTAGTCAAATTGAATTTTTGAGTGCCTGCACATTCATGTGTAACTCATGCATACTTTGCTCATGAATTAATAAAGAAATATCTAATTGGCCTGTTGGGTTTGTAGAAAAAGTAGGATTTCTGTTAGCTTTACCCTTTTCTTGCGCTCCCATCTTTCCATTCTTGCACTTTTATATACAAAAACTGTATGTAATCTCACCCTATAACCCATTTCTTTGCAGGGTGCATTTCTTATCTCTGAAACTATCCAAAAATGGTCCAAAATGATGAAGAATTAACCACAAAAAATGGTGCATCACCAAATCAGGTAGTATCCAACCAAGATGAACTGCCCACTACTGTAACTGGTGGAGTCCAAAAGAGCAAGAAGCTGACTTTGATACCTCTGATATTCCTGATATACTTTGAAGTTGCAGGAGGGCCATATGGTGAGGAGCCTGCAGTCCAAGCAGCAGGCCCGCTTTTCGCGCTGTTGGGTTTTCTGATCTTCCCCTTCATATGGAGTGTCCCTGAGGCCTTGATCACAGCTGAGCTCTCCACGGCTTACCCGGGTGATGGCGGGTTTGTTATATGGGCTGAGAGGGCTTTTGGACCCTTTTGGGGATCCATCATGGGTACTTGGAAGTTCCTGAGTGGTGTGATCAATGTAGCTTCTTTTCCTGTACTTTGCATTGACTATATGAAGAAGTTGTTTCCTGTCTTTGGTTCAGGGTTGCCTAGGTATTTGGCTATATTAGTGTCAACCTTACTGTTGTCATTCTTGAATTATACTGGTCTGACAATTGTGGGTTATGCTGCTGTTGTTCTCGGAGTGGTGTCGCTGTTGCCGTTTCTTGTCATGTCTTTGGTTGCTATACCACAGATTCATCCTCACAGGTGGCTCAGTTTGGGGCAAGCTGGGGTTAAAAGGGACTGGAATTTGTTCTTCAATACTTTATTTTGGAACTTGAACTTTTGGGATAATGTCAGTACTCTTGCTGGTGAGGTTGACAGGCCTCAGAAGACATTCCCAACTGGGTTGTTTGTGGCTGTGGTTTTTACTTGCTTGGCTTACCTGATTCCTCTCTTTGCTGTCACTGGTGCGGTCTCTGTGGATCAGAGCCTGTGGGAGACCGGGTTTATGGCTGATGCCGCGCAGATGATTGTGGGGAAGTGGTTAAAGATCTGGATTGAGATTGGGGCTGTTCTGTCGGCAATTGGACTCTTTGAAGCTCAGATGAGCAGCAGTGCTTTTCAGGTCCTGGGTATGGCAGATATTGGGTTTTTGCCCAAGTTTTGTGGTAAGAGGTCGAAATGGTTCAATACTCCATGGGTGGGAATACTGGCATCAACAATTATTACTATAGGTGTGTCATACATGAACTTCACTGATATAATTTCATCAGCAAATTTCCTGTATAGTTTGGGAATGCTCTTGGAATTTGCAGCATTTTTATGGTTGAGGAGGAAGAGGCCGCAGTTGAACCGGCCATACAGGGTACCAATGGGGCTGCCAGGGCTGATCATTATGTGCTTAGTGCCGTCTGCGTTTCTGGTTTTCATAATGGTCATTGCTACTAAGACTGTGTTCCTGGTGAGTGGTTTGATGACTGCTGGTGGGATCATCTGGTTTTTTCTTATGAAGCTCTGCAAGTCTAAGAATTGGTGTGCTTTTGGTAGCATTCAAGTTGCAGATGAATGACAATTGCCAAAGCAATGAAATGGAATGAAGCAATTAACATGAAACACTGTTTCCGTGACGCTTACACCAAAAATGTATGCAGACAGCCTGAGCAACCAGCCCTAGAATTATGGTACAGTGGGAAGAAATCAGACATTCTGCAAAAGAGGGTTTACCGCGACTGTAACAACAAATTGCCAATTTTTTTCATTTCTGAATGATGTTTAGAGTAAATGTAGTTAATGATGTTTTCTGACTCATCATATTTTAGCCTGAACATGAATGTTACTGAAGCAGTGTAATCCTAGCTGTACCTTACAATTGCAGAAGGAAACTTTCTTAATCATGTTCTAATCAGCATTCCATAAAATCCCATTTTCAAAGATGTTGACTTTATAGTAAAAATGATGGAATTGGTTTGATAGGAACATCAGATCTAAATCTTCCCAAGGTTTCAATGCACAATAATGATAGACACCAAATGATGTCAGCCAAGCAATTTAGTTGCTGTCAGTTTATATATTATCCTCACGCGATCTCCTCCATATTGCACAGCTATAAGATCTTAACCCGAGACTTCAAACCAGCTTTGTTATTCGGACTCTTCATTATCCATGTCACACATCCGACACTTATACAGAGACAAACACTTCACACTTCCGTCCCAACTCCAACTGTCCAACATCATAGAAGGATGATACCAAACTTAAACCGGTAGTCATTACTACTCAGTCCTCACAAGTGACTGTCATTAGGAAGTACTAAAAATTGGTTTAGTCTACTACACGTTTTCCCCAAGTTTCCTCTCTTAATTATATCTACTCCGTATCTATTCCGCCAGGCCCCACCATAAACTTTCCATGAAGAAGAAAGTTACAGACAGACAACAAGATTGAATGTCACATTCCATCAGCATGGGAGTGTCGTCTGTATCTTCTCCAACAAGCACAACCCAATTAGTCAACGAAGATGATCAACACCAACACCAAACCCTCAAACACCAGCCAAAAAAGCTAGCACTCCTACCTCTCATCTTCCTTATCTACTTTGAGGTGGCCGGTGGGCCTTACGGCGAAGAACCCGCCGTAAAATCCGCCGGCCCCCTCTTTGCCATACTGGGTTTTCTGGTCTTCCCTTTCATATGGAGTATCCCTGAAGCCCTGATCACTGCAGAGCTGGCCACCACATTCCCCGGAAACGGCGGGTTTGTGATATGGGCTCATCAGGCTTTTGGGCCATTTTGGGGATCTCTGATGGGATCATGGAAGTTTCTTAGTGGTGTCATCAATCTAGCTTCTTATCCAGTTCTTTGCATTGACTATCTCAAACTGGTAATTCCTGCTCTTTCTTCTGGACTTCCTCATTATTTGGCAATCATGGTTTCTACTTCTGTGCTGTCATTTCTGAATTACACAGGGTTGAGTATTGTTGGGTACACTGCTGTGACTCTAGGGGTGGTTTCACTGTGTCCATTTATAGTCATGTCTTTGATTTCGATTCCGAAGATTGAACCAGCAAGGTGGGTGAGTCTGGGTGAAGTTAGTGTCAAGAAAGATTGGAGCTTGTTCTTCAATACTCTTTTCTGGAACCTGAATTTTTGGGACAATGCTAGTACTTTAGCAGGGGAGGTGGAAAACCCACAGAAGACTTTTCCTAAGGCTCTCTTTTCAGCTGGGATACTCACTTGTTTGGGATACTTGGTACCTCTATTGGCTGCTACTGGTTCTATTCCACTGGAGCAGGAGAAGTGGGTTGATGGGTATTTCGCCGACGCTGCTGAAATCATTGCTGGGAAATGGCTCAAAGTCTGGATGGAGATTGGTGCTGTTTTGTCAGTGATTGGTCTGTTTGAAGCTCAGCTGAGCAGCTGTGCTTACCAGTTTCTAGGCATGGCAGATCTTGGGATTATTCCCAAGTCTTTCGGAGCTAGATCAGAACGGTTCAACACGCCATGGGTGGGGATTCTGGTCTCAATGGTAATAGCACTGGGTATCTCATACCTCAACTTCACTGACATCATTTCATCAGTGAACTTCCTGTATAGTTTGGGGATGTTGCTGGAATTCACCTCGTTTCTGTGGCTGAGGAGGAAGATGCCAGCACTTAAGAGGCCGTATCGAGTTCCCATGGAGATGATTGGGTTGGTAATCATGTGCTTGATACCATCTGGGTTTTTGATCTATGTTATGACAGTTGCTACTGGGACTGTTTATACTGTGAGTGCCTTGTTGACTCTTCTTGGGGTCATGTGGTATTTTCTTATGAAGTTTTGCAAGTCAAGAGATTGGTGTACATTTAGTCAGGGTGAAGCCGATGAGGAGGAAGAACATCTGGTCACAAGACAGGCCGAGACCGGTTTTGCTATCGAGAGTTGACAAACCCCGGGCTCTCAACAATTTCAGAATCACAATTGTAACATTGCACACAGATGTAAACTTATTACTGCGACAACTTGTGTTCAGCAAATCCAATTGAAGAATGATTAACACCTTATAGACTTTGATTTGGAGTTGTATGCTGTAATTTTCATTTCCCTTTCATCAAAAGCGAAAACTCCTAACTATTTGGCAAACATAACTCAAGATATAGGCTATATATCGACATCCAATGGGAACCCGGCAAAAGAAAGAAAAAATCGAGCGGGAACAGAAAGACATAAAATGCACTGAAGGACTTAAGGAACCAGTAATTTCTGAGAGGACAGAGCGATATAAATAAATGTCAGATTAGAAGCTTTAACATTTCACATTGTACCAAAGAGCATACCCGAAATCACTGATAACATAGCCGAATTCTTAAGCTAGACCAAGCTAAGGTTCACAACCCGAATATTGTTCAACACAACCACCACTTACATACACATTGTTTCAATATAGGTCTGTAACCTGACGGTCAGTCTCTCAGCTGATCAAAGCCAGATACCTACTCAGTGTTCTTCATCAAGAGGAACAACCTCTGGTCCAGTTCAAAATGTTTGCTCACACTCTTGTCCACCCTTAGCAACATCAACAGGCCACCAAATGAGACATAAATCTCCCTGAAACATTTACACAGAAAGAAAGTGTCAAATTAAAAAGACTAGCTGTTGTTATTGGCTGTTCAACAATTTTACAACACCATCTCTCTGTCAATTAATTGTTGAAAAAAGCTAACCCTTTCTCCTGCCCTTCAACTTCAGTATCAGCTACACGATAGGTTCTTCCATGCATCACATAGTCATATTTGTCAGCCAGAGTTGGGCGGGTGGTCTGAAACCAAAGTAGACAAACTCAATTGATCTTCCAAATAAAGCACATATATAAGAATAAGCAAGGAACAAAAAGTTTCAATTTCCTCAATATATCGACATATGTTCTTTCGGAGCAAGAATTAGTTTACTCACATAACAAGACAAGACAGCTGCCAGAGGGCTCTCTTACTACCACTGTTGTTCAAGAAACAATAAAATACCGAATAACTAAACTATTAATCTCTTGCTTTTAGTCTTGGGCAAATTATGGAGAATTTGGAAAATGAACAGAAAGGGGGAAATCAGCATCAATGCAATGCCATCAAAGCCACAGATAGATTGCAGTATAACAGCTATGCTTACATCCCATTTCTCTTCCGCAATGAGCCAAGAAAGGACCAGAAAGGAGCAAGATCATTAAACAAATAAAGCAAGCAGCGTGGGACTAACATCACTAAAACCCTGGAACACCATGGGGCAAGCTCATTAATCCACATAGCACAAACTTGTCTGTAACACTAGCACATCATGAAGAAGGCTAATGGTTCAACACTGCTTACCAATAGAGCCAAGTCTCACTTATCTCTACCAAATTTGAATATAGCAACTGCAACGACACAACATACTAACGGCACAAATTACTTTTTGTTCTCAATTCATCATACTTTAAGCGGCTAGGAACTGTATTTTCCGCATCTAGCTAATGTGTGAAACTCCCTGCACCAATTCTGCAACATGATTCGAGTAGCCTGGGGGACGAAAATTGCCTAGTTTCTACATTTCTAGACGTCTAGCCAAAACTGCTGGTATCAAAGATATATGTTAAAAGGCCTTTCATAAAGAACGCATGTTTTGTCCCATTCGAATAATTGGTGCCCTTGTCTTCACTAAATGAAAATTATGCTCACAATTAAAGTAACAACATATGCAACAAAATATAGTACAAGAATTCATTAGACACCTGAAACTACGAAATCCAAGACAGGCTACAAAAGGGCAAGTTTTGTGCTTTACCTGATTATAGTATCCAGTGTCAGGAGTTCCATCAATATCCAGAGTGGTAGCGAGTGCAATAGTGTACCTCCTATCTTTCTTGATAGGATACACATCAATATTCACATCAAGCAGAATGTACGCATCGAACTTGTCACTCTGAGCTTCAATACGAGAAACTACAACGAAACAAAATTGGAAGAATTGATTAACAATGGCAGTAAACTTCCCCTCCACTTACAAAAGGTTCCACCTTTCACCCTCAACAACAAACACGGACAAGTATACACTCCAATTACTGCCCAAACATCGGTAATTAAGCGCGAAAACTTCGCCTCAACACCACAATTTAACCAACCAACAGCTCATTCAAAGGCAAAGGGCAATTGTATAAATCAACAGGGTTCCGTAAAACCGTAACCAAAGTAACATAATCTCCTCCCTAATAATTGATTAGAAGCTTAAATTTTGATTCACAAAGCATATGAAACAAGTTAGAAATGAGAAAAAGCAAACAAATTGACAAAAATAAAGCTTATGATATACGCTTATGGAAAAAAGAAAGTACCTTTATCGAATTTCTTGCCCTCAGGATCAATTCTGGTGATGTTGAAGATATCTTCGAATAGAAGTGGAACCATTGTTGATAATCTGCAAATAACAGCTTATGATATACGCTTTGTTTATGTTTTGCAAAAAGATTGGATCTTTATGCATAAATTCACCGGCAAAACAACAGAATTAAAGGAGAGAGGAAAAGGGAAGAACATACCTTTTGTATTGATTGAGAGCTTCTAATGTTTTAGGGTTTATGGGTCTCAGCTTTCAAGGTTGCGGGAGTAGTAACAACTAACAAGTCCAACAACTCATAATAAGAGGCTAACACCGTGCAATAATCGGAGTAGAAGGTAAGTACCAAAAAAAAAAAAAAAAAATATAGAAGGTAAGTAATTTGGGAAAGTAGTAATGTCTTGTAATTTTTTGGTCATATGGAAAGGTGACTAGGTGTCTAGGTGTCTAGGTGAGTAATATACAAAAATAATCGATTTTGAAAATGAGAATTCACAAGTAGTTTGTTTATAATGGAGTTAAAATTCCTATTACAATAGAGACGTTGAATTAGTAGCAATCGTTCTTCTCGGTGTAAGAAAAGTCACTTCTTTTGCTAGAGTTGTAGACATAATAAGCAAGTTTTTAAAGTTGTGACTTTTTACAATTTTGGCGAGAGATCAAACTTCCATCTGTTTTAATGTAACAAAACGGTACCCTCAACAACTTTTGTACTACCCTAACTCCAAACTAAACTCGTCATTTTTCGATGGAAAACGGTAAAATACATCTACTTTCTTTTGTTTTTGTAACAAAAACTCCACTGAAAAGTATGAAACTTGTATAGTATGAACTCTACGAAGTAATGAGCTTTTTTTTCAATAAGGATATACGAGTAGTGAATTAAGACTAATACGAGTAATACAATCCTAATGTAAGTGTCGTTTAACGATTCTATCTAACGAAATCCGTTTCGGTTAAGTTGAGACTATTTTGACCAACCTGGGAGTGGATAAAGAAGGAAATGAGAAAAGGATGATGATGAACAGCGGGAGCAGCAGCGGCGGCGGCGGAAGAAGAGGATGGCCGACGACGGCGGGGGTTTCGGGTTCAGGAAAAAGAATACAGAAGGAAATGAAAGAACTTGACTCCCAACCACCACCACTCTCCTCCGCCGGCCCCATCGCCGACAACCTCTACCACTGGCTCGCTACCATCCTCGGTCCTCCTGGTTTCCCCCTCTCTTTTCTCTCCTCTCCTTACTTATTCATTTCATTTAATTCCATACTTTTATTTTTGTTGTTATGGTAGCTTGTACTATACTACTCCCCTTCACATTTGATAGGATTTTAACAATTTGATACACTAGTAGATTTTGTGCAAGTTTGTTGTAAGCTAAGATTGTTAATCACCTGTTGGTCTTTTTGAAAAAGATTTGATTTTTAATTATTTGTTAGTGTTCCAATTCACTGATTAGCTTTGCTAAACTCAATGGAGCAGCTCTACCATGTTTCCTGTTTTTTTTTTTTTTTTTTTTTTGCTTAAATTGGTTTGATTTTTGCTTGTTACGATTACGATTACTACTAGGATAGTATTGTTTGTTCATATCACCGGAGATGACAGTGCAATTTACGGTCTTTCCCTTTGGGTTTGTGTTGTGTTCTTGTTGCTAGGTACGCCTTATGAAGGTGGCATCTTTTTCCTCGACATTATCTTCCCAACTGATTATCCCTTCAAACCTCCCAACGTAAGCATCCACCTTTTTTTTCTCGAGTTGTCATATTGTTTTCGCATTTCAATCCCTCAAGATGTAAGCTTTTGTGTTGTCATTCTTTGCTTTTGCTGGTAATGATGATGAATGGAATGGCTCTGCCTAGCATCCTCTAGGCTAACAATAATGCAACCCTTTTTTTTTTTTAATGCTTGGAGGTGGTTTAGGGATGCAATGGAGTCGAGACTCGAGACTTTATGTGTCCACCACACAATGTAGGATTTGAATGTTTGTGGTTTGCCTTGGACCTTCTTTATCTTCCAAATAGCATGTTTTGGTTCATCTTTTAGTTAGCACATGGCCTAGGTTGTGTTGATGTTCTGTCGCTTTAGTAGGTGTACTTCTCGAATTAACTTCATTTTAATTCTAAGAATAGATGATGTAGGTGGTGTTTAAGACAAGAATTTTCCACTGCAATGTTGATTCTTCCGGGAATGTTAACTTGGAAATTCTGAAGGATGGTTGGAGTCCGGCCCTTACAATATCAAAGGTTCTGTTTGCCTTAAGATCAATGATACTAACCCCTGATCCATGTAAGTGTTTAAGTTCTTGTTCATTTGAAAAGAATGGTGCTGTTCCCAGATTTCTTCATGCCCTCATTCTCAAACTTGATAGATGGAGTATAATAATTAAAGAGGTGCTCTTGTGAAACAACTGTAGCCACTTTTCGGTTTCTTGAATGGTCAAATTTCCATCTTAGAGTGTCCTTTCTGCCAAAGGCATGGTCTTTAGGAAATTGCTCAAATTCTGCCATCAGCTAGGAAATGGATTCATTGATACCCTCGAATAGTCGAATACCATACTGTATATCGATTGCTTCAAGGCTGGTTTTTGCAAATATCATGATTGAAGACCTTTATAGTTGTCCAAAGCTTGCAAGTCATTTCATTTCTTAGAAAGGGCTTCTCCTGGTTGCTACACCATCGCTTTAGGTGACTTATCAGTTCATTCAGAGATGATTTGGACAGTGTGTGCGATCTTTTTCCCTTTTAAGTTTTTTTGGTTGGTCAAGGGATGGACTTTAATTATGTAATTGGGTGCAGTGTGTTGCCTCTAGTAACAGATCTGACTCCAGATTCTTCTTTGTAGACAATGCTCTTGTTCCTGGCATTGCGCACCTGTATTTGGCTAATAGGAAAAGACATGATGAACTTGCTGCTGAATGGACAATCCGGTTTGCCAAATAAAGGGGAGGAGCCAATGTCACCTGTAGATCTCGGATATTGTGATTAAGCTTGGGATACAAAGTTGTTACATTGTCTGTGGCCAAGGAACATTTTAGGTTATTTACGCTTATCTAACATCAGCACGGCTGGCTGAGTTATTAGGATGAGCCATCGATGTTATCTACCCAGCAGATTTCACCCTGTAAACTGTGTTTGAAATGTTGTAAAAATTCCGGGGACATAAAATTCCCCCTGTTGCCTGTTATATGTAATTGGCACTATGGTAGAGTTCAACTTTGTAAAGGGTGCTGTGTCTTACCATCTTGGATGACTTGTTGCTTGCTTTGTTTGAGAGCTAATTTGTCGACACTCGAAAACAGAAGATCAGCACTCTTGCCACTGTTAAATTGCGATTTTTAGACAAAATTAAGTATGGCAAGAGTTGAAAATCTGTTATAGAGTGTCAATAGAGACTCCCTTGTGATATTCTCACTCGTACAAAAATCGTAGTTTTCTTTTTTTTTTTGAAGGGACAAATATCGTAGTTTTTGAGGAACGTATTGAGCTAACGCTACTCGAATGAAAAGTGTAAAAAATACGACTAGTTGAGCCAACCCCCGCAGATCTTCATTTAGTGATTGAGTAGGTGAAGTTGTCCAGCTCACTTGCTCGTGTCCTCATACGCCACCTACCTCTTTTTCCAACCGTTACCTGTCAAAGTCTGATCCTCCATTTTTTGATGAAACAACATTTGCAGACAGAGAGTTGAAGATACAAACATGGGAAGAGACAGGCAGCTGAATCCCGACAAGCTTGTCGCCGCGGGCTTCACTGCCGGGGAAGCGGAGACATTCTTGAAGGTTGTTGCAGAGGTTGTCGGCAGCGGTGGCGGAGGACAAAGTGCTGCTGCGGTGTGGCGGGAAGTGGTGGCTCGGAAGTTGCTCAGGCCTGATCACCCACATGCGCTTCACCAACTCGTGTACTACACGCTTTATTCTGATTGGGATTCATCTCGCTTTGGCCCTCCTCCCTATTGGTTTCCTTCTCAGTATGTCCTCTTCTCTCTCTTTTTTGCCCATGTTTCAATTTCTGTGATACGGGTGTCCAATTGTCGGACTCGGCTATTTTTCGAAAAAAATTGTTTGTGTCAACATGATTTTTTGTTCTTAATGAGCTTAGGATTGATTGTCCTATGGTTTAGTGAAATTGTCTTTGGACTATGAAATAAAGTCAAGGTGAAATATTTATAGGATTTGGGTCATTTGACAGATATGAATCTTGTTACACAAACCTTGGTCCATGAGCCATTGTTGCTTGAAGTTGGCTATAAGTATCTGATACGGGTGTCCAATTGTCGGACTCGGCTATTTTTCGAATAAATTGTTTGTATCTCAAATCAGGATTGAATGTCCAATCTATTATCTTGAACTATGACATAATGTCATGGTGAAATATTTATAGGGTTTTCTTGGCTCATTTGACAGATATGAATCTTGTTACACAAACCTGGGTCGTGTGATGGAAGCTCATGGACCAAGGCTGTTAGGGAAATTGTACAAGGATCCCATTACTAGTTTCTCAGTCTTTCACAAGTTCTCAGTTGAGAATCCTGAGGTGAGTGTTGAGCTTGTTGTTTGTAGACTTTTATAGGAGAGTATATTCATATAGCTCTTGTTTCCCCATAATCGATACCCTTCCGACTCAAAGAGAATGATCACTGTTCTAGACTAGGTAATTCTGAAATATAACCTTCCTATATTACCTATTAAAAGTAGCAAATTGGAAGGGGTAAAATGGGGGTAAAACTTCACTTTGGAAGAAGGTGGATAGTAACGGTATCTTAATTTTTTCCTTTAACTGAACCTGAAATTGGGAGTGAGCAATCTTATTGGACGGAAGGAGTACAAAGTAACTTGATAGTATCTTAGCTGGTAGCGGGATTGCTGACTCAAAACACTGGTTATGTTCGTTAATGCTTGTTATATTGTTATCAGATTTACTGGTCCTTGGTTCTTAAGGAGCTTTCAGTTTGGTTCCGTCAAGCCCCAAGGTGTATTCTGGATGAAACTGACAACTCTAAACCGGGAGGAACTTGGTTCCCGGGAGCAATTTTGAACATTTCCGAGTGTTGTTTGCTACCAACAAGTCATCCTAGGAAAATGGACAATAGTGTGGCTATTGTGTGGCAAGAGGAAGGCTCTGATGATTCCCCCGTCCAGCAAATGACTTTGAAAGAACTACAAGAACAAGTAATGTATGCTTTTATTTCACACTCTTTTCTTTCAATAACATTGTTTCTTTGTGTAAATCCAGTGACTAGGGCTGTCTCACTGTTGGATTCAGATTCCTTTTTTCTCATGACATCCTTGCATCTTGTCTTGCTTTCACATTTTTAAGTTGACATTGGTTACGCGGCTGACAGGCTAGTGGCTAATGCTTTGGAGTCTACTTTTGCTAAGGGTGATGCAATTGCCATTGACATGCCAATGACAGTTAACGCCGTGATCATTTACCTGGCCATAGTACTTTCAGGGCGTATTGTAGTATCCATAGCTGATAGCTTTGCCACAGAGGAGATCGCTACTCGTCTGCGGATCTCACGAGCAAAGGGCATCTTCACTCAGGTGAGATGATCTTTCTAGTAAGTCTTGTTTTCATTGTCAACAGATCGGTATTTGCGTTGCTATTTTGTTATGATACAGTAGCAACATCTGCCTGCTGCCCTGTTCCCACTTGAAATCTACCAGGTAGAGATGCTATTGCTAGGTCATTATGTCCGGACTTCGGCTGAGACATAAAACCAAACTTGCAGTTTTTTTGTAATTTCATTGTTTTATTCTGTCGGTTGCCAACCTTAAGGTCTTTCTTCTTTCTCCCTTTCCCCCTCTTTATATAAGATTCTGTCTCTGACTATTTTTTGAGTTGGTCCTACTTTTAACTCTGATTACAGGATTTAATCATAAGAGGAGGACGGAAGTTTCCGTTATATAGGTATAGAATCTCTTCCTCTTGCACTCACACTAGTCCCATCTCTCTCCCTTCAGATCTCCATGTTGTATAGTAGTTACTCTCTTGCTTATTCTAATGTGTTCTCTTGCTAGCCTTCTCATTGAGACTTTACAACCCATATAGTGGAGTTGCAATTCAATGCTCTATTAGTCAATAGTGTTTCTACATCCTAGCTTTACATGCTTATGCCAATCGAATTAATTGAGGTATTGTTGGACAATAAAAAAACTAGGTGTTTGCTTTTAGTCACATATGGTGCATCCATGATTGCTCTTCTACTTCTAATGAAATGCTTTAAATTATCTCTTCCTTTGATGGTTTTGATCTTATATCATGTTCAAATGATCGTTCTTATCATGTTCTTTATAGTCGAGTCGTGCAAGCTGCTCCTTCCATTGCTATTGTGATTCCAGCAAATGGAGAAGTTACTGGTGTGCCAATGAGAAAACAAGATATATCATGGAAAGATTTTCTAGCACGAGGTATTCAGAGCACAAGGTAATCCATATCTTAATCGTAAACAATTCATATAAGGCTGCAGTATGAAGTAATAAAATTTGTCCTTTAGAGGCCTCATACCATCTAGAAGGGGGGTGGGGTTGAGTGGGATTCTTAAGTAACTTGCTGAGTTGAAAAATATCATTTGCTTCGGTATAAAGTTATTCGGAAGCTCATTTATTTTAAAAGTTCTTTACCGGTGGCAAAAACCTAGGTATGATGGTCGTAACTCGGACCGTGAGATTTACCGTAGCAGCCTTTTAACCAGAGACCACTTGTCCCTTGGTAACTAAACAAGTGGTCCAAATCTAATACTTCCTTTTTTTTTTTTTCTTGAACAGACATCACTACATACCTGTATATCAACCGGCGGATGTGATTACCAATATACTCTTTTCATCTGGAACTACTGGTAATGAGATCTTTTTCTATGACATTCTTCCGTAATTTTTGATGAATTTTGTACTCGTGCATTCTTGTAAAAACTCCACATCTACATTTGTTTGGTGTGTGTAGCAAGTAGCAACCTTCCCTTCACTCTCTATCTAATATCTAATATCCATCTAATCTAATACTATTAGAGCCAAAAACCTATGGTAGGTTCCTAAAGTCGGTAAGAACTGCACACTAGTCTTAATGGTGGTGTGAGCCGAAAGAACTAAAAAAACTTTCCTATTAGAGGAACCAACACTCATATCCAACAATGGTTCTTCAAGGTTATCCATAGTAAAGCTTTGAAAACATTTGGCTACTTTCGAAAAAGTGGTCAAAATAGGCCAAAACCAAGTATATATCCACGATTTCTAGAAGAAAAACGGCCGAGGAACAAAAGCTGCTCAATTTTTGTGGAAGCCCCTAGGGTTAGTATTATGCATGTTGCAAAATATTAAAGCCAAAAGCCTATGGTACATCCCCAATAGGCACAATAACGTACACTATCCTCAAAAGGTCACGTATGCTGAAAGGTTCAAAACTTCCCTAACAAAAGAACCAACCCCCATATCCAATAAAATTACGTTAAGAGTGTCCATATTGAGGTTTTGGTAACATTGGGCTACTTTCAAGAACGTGGTCAAAATTGGCAAAACCCCAATGTATGTAATCCATGGTTTTCGACTTTTCGCCCTCAAATGGGCCTAGAACAAAAACTGCTCAAATATTCGTGGAAGCACCTAGGAGTCTTATTATGGGTTTTTGGCAAAATATTAGAGCCAAAAACCTATGTGAGGTTCCGAAAATCCCTAAGAACCGCACGCTAGGCTCCATGGGTGACGTGAGCCAAAAGAACTTGAAAAACTTTTCTATCAGATATCGAACAATAGTACTTCAAGGTTATCAATGGTAAAGTTCTAAGAGCATTTGGCTACTTTCGAAAAAGTTATCAAAATTGGTCAAAACCCAAGTATATAATCCACGATGTCTGACCAAAAATGGCCGAGAAACAAAAGTTGCTCAAATTTTCATCGAAGCCTCTAAGGGTCGTATTATGCATATCAACAAAATATAAGAGCCAAAAGCATGTGATATATCAGTAAAATATAGTTAGTCAAAAGCATGTGATATATCTCAAAATTGCAAGAAAAGGCACATTATCCTCAAAAGGCGACGTGTGCCGAAAGGGTTCAAAACATGGCCTAATAGAGGAACCAATCCCCATATCCGGTAAGGTTACACTAAGAGTGTCCGTGATAAAGTTTTGGTAACTTTAGCTACTTTAATAAAATTGGCCAAAACCAAAGTATATATCCATGGTTTTCGCCTAAAGACGGGACTGGAACAAGCTCAAATTCCGTGGAAGCACGTAGGAGTATTATTTTGGGTTTTACCAAAATATTAGAGCCAAAAACCTATGTTAGGTTCCGAAAATTGCTAAGAACCACACACTAGCCTCAATGGGTAACGTGGACAGAAAGTATTTGAAAAACTTTTCTGTTGGAGGAACCAACGTTCAAATCCAACAATAGTACTTTAATGTTATCTATAGTAAAGTTTTGACAACATTTGGCTACTTTAGAGAAAGTGGCCAAAGTTGGCCAAAAACTTTTAGTATATAATCCACGATTTCTCGCCCAAAATGACCCAGGAACAAAAGCTGCTCAAATTTTTGTGGAACCCTCTAGGGGTCGTATTATGCACATCAGCAAAATATTAGAGCTAAATGCCTGTGATATATCCCAAAATTGGCAAAAAAATGTAGAGTATCCTCCAAAGGTGAAGTGTGCAGAAAGCCAGAAAGGGTTCAAACCTTGCTTGACAAAGGGACCAACCTCCATATCCAATAAGGATACGCTTAGAGTGTCCATGATAAAGTTGTGGTAACGTCAGGCTAGTTTAGTAAAAGTGGTAACAGTTGCCGAACCAAAGTATGTATCCCAAAATTTTGTATCCACTATTTTCGCCATGAAATGGGCCTCGAACAAAACCGCTAAAAATTTTGTGGAAGCACCTAGGAGTCTTATTATGGGTTTTTAGCAAAATATTAGAGCCAGAAACCTATGTGAGGTTCCGTAAATCGGTAAGAACCGCACACTAGGCTCAATCGGTGACATGGACCGAAAGAACTTGAAGAACTTTTCTATCAGAGGAACTAGCACTCATATTGAACAATAGTAAGTCAAGGTTATCCATAAAAAAGTTTTGAGAGCATTTGGCTACTTTCGAAAAACTTGTCAAAATTGGCCAAAACCCAAGTATATAATCCATGATTTTTGGGCAAAAATGGCCGAATAACAAAAGCTGCTCAAATTTTCGTGGAAGCCTCTAGGGGTCGTATTACGCATATGAGCAAAATTTTAGAGTCATAAGCTTGTGATATATCCCAAAATCTGCAAAAGCCGCAGAATATTCTTAAAAGGTGACGTGTGCCAAAAGGTTCAAAACCTTGCCTAACAGAGGAACCAACCCTCATATCCAATAAGGTTACGCTAAGATTGTCCATGATAAGTTTTTGGCAACATTAGGCTAATCTAATAAAATTGTCAAAATTGGCCAAAAACCGGAAGAATATTATCCATGGTTTTTGTCCCAAATTGACCAAAGAACAAGAATGGGCAAATTGGCCAAAGAACAAAAATGGGCCAAATTTTTGTGGAAGCCCCTAGAAGTCATACTATGGGTTTTAGCAAAATCGTGGAACCATAAAACTATGGTAAATCCGAAAATTGGCAAAAACCACATAGCGACTACAACAGGTGAGGTGCCCAGAATTGGCAAAAACCACAAAGTGACTCGTCACGTAAAAGTAAAGTAATATAATACTATTACGTAAATCAATGTAATATAAAGTTATTGGTGGTGAAAAAGTAAAAATAATATGAAGTAAATTTTGATGATTGAGCAGGCGGTAAGAAATATACATTCATAGGGCCCTCAAACTAGTCTATTCATATCTTTTGTATATGATTAAGTCCTATTAGTTGCTATTGAGTTTTTGCTAATTTCTGTGATTCATGTCGAATGTACATATGACTTAGGGGACCCAAAGGCTGTACCATGGACGCAACTTTCACCGATTCGAGCTGCAGCCGAATCATGGGCTCATTTCGATATTCAAGTTGGTGATGTCGTGTGTTGGCCAACAAGTCTAGGCTGGGTGGTGGGACCAATTATGCTCTATAGTTGCTTCTTAAGTGGTGCAACTCTTGCTCTTTATCATGGATCGCCTCTTGGAAGAGGTTTTGGGAAATTTGTTCAGGTTAGGCGTTTAAATATTATTTACATTATTTTGACTGGGACAATAGGGCCGACTTTTCAAGGATAGGTAAATGATTACATACCATATGGTGTAGTTCATCAAATGTAACTCATAGTCTTGTTTGTTTATGTTGGTGATAAATATTTCCAGGACGCGAAAGTGACTTTCTTAGGTACAGTACCAAGCATTGTAAAAACTTGGAAAGTTACCAAATGTATGGATGGCTTAGACTGGAAAAAATTGAGGTACATTCAGCATTCCAGAGTCCAGGGTTTTAAAATTTATTACAGTGGTCACTTGACGGACTTAAAAGTCACTGGTATGAACCTCTGCAGAGTGTTTGGCTCTAGTGGAGAGGCCTCAAACTTGGATGATGACCTTTGGCTTTCATCAAGGGCTTACTATAAACCAATCATTGAATGTTGTGGAGGGACAGAGCTGGCAGCAGGGTACCTTCATGCAAGTCTTTTGCAACCGCAAGCCTTTGGATCATTCAGTACTGCACCTATGGCGACAGGATTTGTCATTCTTGACGAGGACAGAAAACCATATGTAAGTGTTTGCAGGGGAATATACTGTGGTGTCTTCTTTCGAAACACATATTCGTTAGAATTATGCAATGCTAATGGATACAGACAATAAGTTGGACAAATTTCTGAATTTAATGAGTTTCACTAATTGTCTTTCGACAGCCGGAGGATCAAGCATGTGAGGGTGAGGTAGCATTGTTGCCCCAACTTATGGGAGCTTCTGATAGATTACTCAATGCAGACCATCAAGAGGTTTACTTCAAGGGAATGCCCACGTACAAAGGAATGGTATGCTCATCTGTCATGGTCTTTGCTATCTTCGTTTTTCTCTTTTTAACAAGTTACTTTACTACTTCTGATTCTGTCTTGCACTGTCTAGACAAGACACGTAACCAAGCTCATCTATCCAAGATGAATCAAGCACAAATGCTCAGAGGTCAAGTAAAAGAAAAGAGAGACTTTTAGGAATACTGAAACCTACACACTCATATGCCAAAATGCGAAGAAGTAACAAGCATACCTTGATACCCAAACTGAGTTTGAAAATTGGAATTAGAAAAATGGCCTCGAGTAGTTTTTGGATAGGGTGAGCCAACAAAGCTAAATAGGATTAGAGTTACAAGCATCTTCATTCTAGACCGAGGAGCGAACTAGTGTACTAGACCACAGAAGACCCACTGAAGTAACTATGCCCCCTTTGTGTTATTGTTGAGCATATTGCAAAAGGATGATATGTCAAGTGATGAGTATGCTTTTTGAGTTGATGTTTGCAGCAACTTAGGAGGCATGGAGATATAGTAAGGAGAAGCTCTGGAGGGTATTTTTTTGTACTGGGAAGGGCTGATGATACCATGAATCTTGGTGGTATCAAGGTACAGTTTACTTTTTGCTATATCAAGTTATAATGTGTCAGGGAAATCTACATTACATTCAACGAAATTTCTGTATTTTGCAGACAAGTTCGGTTGAAATTGAGAGAGTTTGCAATCGGGTTGATGAAGCTGTGCTTGAAACTGCTGCAATTAGTGCAGCGCCACCACATGGTGGTCCTGAATTGCTTATTATATTTGTGGTTCTGAAGGAAGGAGCCACTGCTGATCCAGAAAAGTTGAAGATGCAGTTCTCCAAAGCCATTCAGCGTCACCTGAACCCTTTGTTTAAGGTGACGTACTTATCCTTTTTGTCCTTAAAACAATGGGTGTAATAGGGCATGTGCGTGGTGCGTGTAATGGCGTGTACTGTTTTTGTTGGAGGGTGGTTTGTAAGGGTGCAATCTGACTGACTTGTCGTTTCTTTCATCTTACTGTTGATTAACAGGTGAGGTTGGTAAAATGTGTCCCGGAGTTTCCCCGAAATGCCACAAACAAGTTGCTCAGGCGAGTGCTGAGAGATCAGATAAAGAAGGAACTTTCTTTACAAAGTAGGATTTGAAGATTTGCATAGACGGATCAATTCGTTATTTGGTTGAGAGGCCGCCCAATGGTTAAAAGCTCGTGAGTTATGATAGTAATTTTTTCTTCTTTTTTTTTGTTTCCTTGATACTGGTTTTTTATTTTTTATTTTGTCTCCATTTCATTCATTTATTTACATTGAGCCGGGTTTTGTAAGTGAAATGGAGTGAGTATATATATAGTCTCTTTGTATACCGAAGGGTTTAGCAAAAAAATCTTTGCTTTGATTTAAGTTAAATATACAGAAGTTCAGCCGTCAAAAACATTATAGTACTCGGCATTTATACATAAAAATGTGAAAAATGTTACAATTTCTCCTTGCTTCAAACTATTAGGGTTGCATTTCCCCCTCGTATGTTTGTTCATCATCATGAAATTGACATTGAAACAATTTAAGAGGTTGAAGGGAATGCGAGACAATTCAGTTGATAGAATCAGCAGTTTGCCAGATGAATTGTTATCTGCTATTTTTTCGTTGCTCCCAACCAAGGATGCTGTTGCTGCAAGCGCTGTGTCCCGGCGAATGCACCGTGTTTTGGCTTGGATTACAAGTATTGATTTGGATGATTTTCCTATAAGTCACTGTAAGGTACGTCCCCATCTCATTAGGCGCTTCGCAATCTTCAAGAACTTGGTGAACAGCGTGCTCCAAGGCTGCGAATCTGATCATCTTACCAAGTTTAGACTTGTAATTGGTGGGGACAAGACAGTCAAGTGTAAAGGACGTTCTAGTCATGAATGTGGAAAATGGTGTCTGCCTGACTTAGAGCCGGCGCTTCTCAATGCTTGGATTTCTTTCCCGTTGGCGCGTATCGGCCTCAGAGAACTTGACCTCTGCATATGTGTGCGGAACCCTGATGGTAAGCTGCCCCCTGCTCTTTTCGCTTGTGAGACGTTGGAGATATTGAAGCTCCATATGAATCTTGATGTTGTTCCGGATTCACCCTTTAGTCTGCCCAATTTGAAAGTGCTCCATCTTGCTACTTTCTCCATCCCGGATGCCTTCATCTCCAGGCTGGTTTCGAGCTGTCCTGTACTTGAAGACCTTGTTGTTGATCGGTGTTGGTGGAAATATGCGGATTTCATAACCATTTCTTCCCCTACGCTTCACAGTTTGTTCTTGAATATCAGGAGATTGCCTGATGATTCCTCTGAAACTGATGATTACGCTGAATCTGATGACGAAGAAATAGTGGACGCTGTGAGACTTGTGAGTGTTGTGACCATTGATACTCCTAGGTTGCAGTATTTGCGATATCATGATGATTTAGCAGATGAGTACCGTGTCACACAAATGAATGATCTTGTCAAAGCTGAGATTTACATCACATACAATACGCTAGGCAGAGAAGATTATGGAGAGGCTACTTTCCAGAGCATGCTTAGCCTTCTCAGACCTGTCTGTAATGTCCAACATTTATCTTTGTCGGGCGCATGCTTGGAGGTTTGTAATGTGACTTCTCTTTTACTTTTAGTTATACTATATGATTATGAAGCTTAATTTTATGTTAATGAAAGCATAAATTGAGTAATTGTCTCTGCGTGTTGGCTGAAGATTATTGAAGAAGGCGATTTAAAAGATGAGATGCCGGTGTTTCATAATTTGAAGTATTTAGTGCTCAGTTATAACTTACGTAAAGGCGGGTGTGACTGGTATAATGTGTTGCTGGGGATTCTTAACTACACGCCTTGTTTAGAAACGCTTGAACTTCCACTGGTCAGTGCTTTTGAGTTTTGTTATTTGACTTGCTAGTGTTAGCGGAGGTGTGGTGTTATTTGAGGGTGTCTTTTTTTTTGTTCGCAGGGATTTACCAGACATATAGAGTCTGCATGGGAGGAACAGAAGTGGGGACGCGAGTGTTGGAAAAGAGCTCAAGCAATCCCATCGTGTTACAGGTTGCATCTTAAGAAACTTGTGACACACAGGTACATGGCCGTAGAACGGGAACTAGAATTGGTCAAATTTGTCCTGAGCAATGCCCTCGTTCTGGAAGAATTGGTTGTACATCATCGGAAGCAGCGTTTTGGTGAATTGGATATTGTAGATAAAGATTCTGCTGAGAAGACATTGAAGGAGCTTCCCAAAGCCTCAGTCACCTGTTCTATTCAAGTTCTGTTCTTGCCAAGTTGAGGGAGATTCTCAAGGCCTCAGTCACCTGTTCCTGTTGCAGTTGAATGAATACTAATAATGCAAGAACATTATGCTTTATCTTCGTATTTTCGTATTTTCAGCTACTGAGTTATACCCTGTTATGTTTTAATTTGACTCCATCGCAATGTACTCTTGTTTCGTGCTTCGGCACCAGCATCAAATTTTCATGCTATCGTAATAAAGACGATGCAAGTTTTCCAATATCAAACGTTTCATAAACAGAAAGGCATACAGGAAAGAAGGGCTCCAGAATTAGCATTGGAGCAGCCAGCATCCTTAGGAGAAAACTATTTAGTTATGCATAAATAGATGAAAGACTAAAACTTGGTACTAGTATTCACTACTCAACTTGAATTAAACAGGTGTTTGAGGCCTTGGGAAGCACCCTCAATGTCTTCTCAGTCGACTTTTGATCTACGATAGCTATGGTAATAGAGCGGTTGACCCAGTGCCTAGCCACCTTTCGACGTACGACCATTTTTTCTAGAACTGATGCATTTCTCAGGATAAATTTGATCAATTCTAATTCCCGTTGTACGCCAATGTACTCATTTATAACAACTTCCTTAAGATGCAACCTGTAGCAGGAAGGGATTGCTTGAGCTTTCCTCCAACACTCGCGTTCCAACTCCTCTGCCTCCGTTTCAGAATCTGGATTCCTGGCAACTCCCTGTCGTAAAGAAGACAATAACACATCCATTATTGGAGGTTAAAGCACAAGCAAATCAAGAAACCACAGGATACACTCAAAATAAAGCACTGACCTTTGGAAAAGTAAGCGTTTCTAATTGAGGTGTGTAGTTGAGAATCCCCATCAACACTTTATCCCATCTACACAAGTCATACCCAAGCACTAGATGTTTCAGATTATGAAACATCGGCATCTGATCTTTCAAGTCGCCTTCTTCAAGAACCTCCAAGCTTGCGCCCGTCAAAGATAAATGCTGGACATTAGAGGCAGGTCTGATGAGGCTAATCATGCTCTGAAAAGAAGCCTCTAAGTGGTCATCTCCACGCTGTAGTTCACTGTGTATGTAGAAGGCCGCTTCAACAAGATGATTCATTTGTGTGACACGGTACTGACGTGCTAAATCATCATAATATCTTAAATACCGCAAGTTGGGAGTATCAATGGTCACAATGTCGATACTTATTAGGGCATCAAAATCTTGTTTGTTGACATCCAAAAACAAAGTGAGAAGCGTTGGGGAAGAAATGGTGATGAAATTGGCATGATACCACAAACACGAGTCGATAGCAAGGTCTTCAAGTAGGGGACAACTGGAAACAAGCCTAGTGATGAAGTCATCCTCCGGGATGGTGAAAGAAGCGAGGTGGAGGAGTTTCAAGTTGGGGAGACAGAAGGGTGAATCCGGATCCACATCAAGATTCATATCAAGTTTTAATACCTCCAACGTCTCACAAGAGAAAACAGCAGGGGGCAGCTTACCATCAGGTGACCGCACATGAATGCACAGGTCAAGCTCTCTAAGGCCCCTGCGAGCTAACGGAAAAGAAATCCAAGTGTTAAGAAGTGCGGGTTCTAAGTCAGGCAGACAAGCTTGTTGACATCTATGATCAAAGCACTTGACTGACTTGTACCCAGCAATTGCGAGTCTAAACCTGTGAAGATGCTGCAGAGATTGGCAGGCTTGGAGGACATTACTGACAAAAGTGGTATATATTGGGAAACGGTGAATAAGATGGGGACGTTGCAAGCAGTGGATAAGGGTGAAATCATCCAAGTCAATGTTAGTAATCCAAGGAAAAACACGGGACATTCGCCCGAGCAGGAGACTGGTACAAACAGCATCCTTGGATGGAAGGAAAGACAATATACGACCTAATAATTCATCTGGTAACCTCGACAATTCATTTGACGCAATCAAATTACCAGCCGGATCCGGTAAAGACTCAATCCTATTCCTATCACTCACAATCTTACAACGTTTCAAACTCGGATCCATACCCAAATACTACTAGTAGGATTCAACTAAAAATTAACAATAAGAATAATAATCCCAGATCCCCAATTTTAGTTTTAGGTAAAGAAATAAAGAGGAAGTAGGATACCGTGAACCTGCCATATTTCTTCTTGCCTTGTTTATTTATTTATTTTTATATTTGAAAACGGAAATTTCATTAATACGATTGTTTCAGGGGGTACCGTACCGCACCGCACCATACCCCATCACCTATGAACTCTGATTTGACAGTAAAACACTATTCATTCATGTTAAGAGCTAGCAAACGTCGAAGATCACAGTCATTATTCCACCAGTTGTACAGAAACAATTCAATTGCGACATAAATAGATAACAGACTTAAAACACTAGTATTCACTACTCAACTTGAATTAAACAGGTGTTTGAGGCCTTGGGAAGCTCACTCAATGTCTTCTCAACCGACTTTTGACCTACACGGCGCTTAACTAACTGCCCACCTCTCCTGACCAATTCCCGACGTACAACCAGTTTTTCCAACACCGGTGCATTTCTCAGGATAAATCTGATCAATTCTAATTCCCGTTCTACACCAACGTAATCATGTATAACGACTTGTTTAAGATGCGACGTGTAACACGAAGGGATTGCTTGAGCTCTTCTCCAACACTCGCGTTCCAACTCCTCAAACTCCTCTTCAGGATTTCTGGCAACTCCCTGCAAACAAGACACTCACAGATTACACCTCCATGCATTCTCGGCCTAAACACAGTAAGCAATAAGTCAACAAAGTCAAAAGCACTCACCTCTGAAAATTCAAGCGTTTCTAAACGAGGCGTGTAGTTTAGAATCCCCATCAACACTTTATCCCATCTACATGTGGCATAACCGAGCACTAAATACTTCAAATTATGAAACACCGGCATCTCATCTTTTAAATCGCCTAATTCAAGAACCTTCAGCCAACACGTAGAGTACGACATACGTTACTCAATTTATGCTTTCATTAACATAAAAAAAGAAGCTTTATCAAAATCATATATATTATAACTAAAAGTAAACAAGTCAAATTACAAACCTCCAAGCTTGCGCCCGTCAAAGATAAATGTTGGACATTACAGGCAGGTCTGAGAAGGCTAATCATGCTCCGAAATGAAGCCTCTAGGAAGTCTTCTCCGTCTTGCAAATCGTAATGGATATAAATATCAGCTTTCACAAGATCATTCATTTGTGTGACACGGTACTGACGTGCCAAATCATCACAATATCGCAAATGCCGCAATCTAGGAGTATCAATGGTCACAACGTCAATATTTTTTACGTCAAAGTAATCATCCCGTTTCCTGATATTCAAGAACAAACTGAGAAGCGATGGGGAAGAAATGGTTATGAAATCCGCATGATCCCAGGAACACCAATCAATAGAAAGATCTTCAAGTAGAGGACAACTCGAAACAAGCCTAGTGATGAAGTCGTCCTCCGGTATGACAAATGACGTGAGGTGCAGTACTTTCAAGTTGGGCAGACAAAAGGGTGAATCCGGAACAACACCAAAATTCATATGAAGCTTTAGTATCTCCAACGTCTGACAAGCGAAAACAGCAGAGGGAAGCGTACCAGGTGACCGCACATAAATGCAGAGGTCAAGCTCTCTAAGGCCGATACGGACCAATGGGAAACAAAGCCAAGCATTGAGAAGCGCAGGTTCTAAGTCAGGCAGACAATCTCCTATACACTGACCAGGGGACTGGAGTGCCTTGTCACCGCCGATAACAAGTCTAAACCTGTGAAGATGATCACATCGGCTAGCTTGGAGTACATGAGTGACAAAGCTTTTAAAAAGAGTGAAGCGCTCAATGAGATGGGGAGTCACCAAACAGTGAGTTATGGAGGAATCATCCAAATCGATATTAGTGATCCAAGCAAAAACACGGGTCATTCGCCTCAACAATACACTGGTACAAACAGCGTCCTTGGATGAAAGAAAAGAGAGTATACAAGCCAACAATTCATCTGGTAAACTAGAGAATCCACAAGCAGAATCAGACGTAATCAAATTATGTACAGGCCGCGGATCAGACCGACTCGGAATCCTATTACTCGAAAGCTTACGGCGTTTCAAACTCCGATTCCATACCAAATACTAGTGCTAGGATCTAATGATCGAATTATTAATAATGATGGAGAAATAAGAATAATAATCGGAATGAGATACCGTGGCTCCAAGCTTTGACCAACTTCTGATCCTCGACTAGTGCTTCTTAGTTTCCTTTCCAAAAGATGAACCCGAGTATCGTATCTAGTCTAGTCTAATGAAAGGCCTATGATTCTATGAACCACCTAATTCGCTACACACTAATTAATGTGCGTGCCTCGTCTTTTTTTTCCCATATCCGGACTTGCCATATTCAGTTTTTGTTCGAAAGAAAACGAAAAGCCAGCCTGTAAAACTCGGAAACCTCAGGGCTACTGTGATAGGGAAACGGAGAAGCCGAGAAGTGAAAAGTGAAGAATAGTCAAGGATAACACTACTGGCATCATCAATAGGAGAACTCTGGTATTTCAGGTTTTGTGTTTTTGTTTAAATTAAAATTGGGATTATTATTAGTATAGTATAGTATGGATTTAAGGTGTAGCAAATATGAGCAGATCCATAATTTGAACTTGCTAAGTATCAAAGTATGGGAACTGGGAAGCGTTGAACAAATGCAAACTTGGAAGATCCCAGTCATTCCACCAGTTGTACGGAAACATTTCAATTGCGCATAAATAGATAATAGACTCAACAGTAGTATTCACTCAACTTGAAATAAAGGTTAAAAGAATACTCCAACAGCTATGAACTCTAACCTGAGAGTAAAACACTGTTCATGTTAAGAGCAAACTTGGAAGATCCCAGTCATTCCACCGATTGTACGGAAACAATTCAATCGCGCCATAAAGAGATAACAGACTTAAAACGCTAGTATTCGCTACTCAACTTGAATTAAACAGGTGTTTGAGGCCTTGGGAAGCTCCCTCAATGTCTTCTCAACCGACTTTTGATCTAGAATTCCTAAGGTAATAGAGCGACGAATGAAATCCCCAAGTATATCCTCTCCCTCTTCCTCTCCCACTCCCTGATCCAGATTCCGACGTACAACCAGTTTTTCCAACACCGGTGCATTCCTCAGGATAAATCTGATCACTTCTAATTCCCGTTCCACACCAATGTAATCATGTATAATAACTTGCTTAAGATGCAGCCTGTAACACGAAGGGATTGCTTGAGCTTTTCTCCAACACTCGCGTTCCAACTCCTCAAACTCCTCTTCATATCCTGGATCTCTGGAAACTCCCTGCAAACAACACACCCACAAATTACACCTTCATTCTCGGCCAAAACACAAGCAAGTCAAGAAACTCTAAACTACATACTGACACGTGGAAATTCAAGAGTTTCTAAAAGAGGCGTGTAGTGAAGAATCCCAATCAACGCTTTATCCCATCTAAACGAGTCGTAACGGAGCACTAAATACTTCAAATTATGAAACACTGGCATCTCATCTTTTAAGTCGCCTGCTTCAAGAACCTTCAGCGAAAATGATTTATGCTTTCATCAACATCAACAACAATCATATAGGAGTATAATATAACTAAAAATAAAACAAGTCAAATAAAAATACCTCCAAGCATGCGCCGGACAAAGATAAATGGTGGACACTAGAGACAGCCCTGACAAGGCTAAGCATGCTCTGAAAAGAAGCCTCTGCAGAATCATCTCCACCTTGCAAATCCACTGCGATGTGAATGTCTGCTTTGACGAGATCATTCATTTCTGTGACACGGTACTGACGTGCTAAATCATCATAATAGGTCAAATTCCGCAAGTTAGGAGTGTTGATAGTCACAACGTCAATATTTTTGAAGGCATCGAAATCCCGTTTGTTGACTCCCAGAAACAGACTGTGAAGCGATGGGGAAGAAATGGATATGAAATCGGCATGATCCCACAAACAGCGATCGACTACAAGGTCTTCAAGTAGGGGACAACCGGAAACCAGCCTAGAAGTCATCCTCCGGGATGATGAAAGAAGCAAGGTGGAGGACTTTCAAGTTGGGGAGACAAAAGGGTGAATTGGGATCCACATCAAGATTCATATGGAGCTTTAATACCTCCAACGTCTGACAAGCGAAAACAGCAGGGGGCAGCATAACAGGTCTCCTCACATGAATGCAGAGGTCAAGCTCCCTGAGACAGATACAGCGTGACGGGAAAGAAATACAAGCATTGAGGAGGTTGGGTTCTAGGTCAGGCAAACAGCCTTGTTCACATTCATGAGGATCACAAGGGGACTTTGCCTTGTCCCCAGCAATAACGAGCCTAAACCTGGTAAGATGCTCAGATTGGGAAGCTTGCAGTACACTACCCACAAAGGTCGTAAAAATTGGGAAGCGGTGAATGAGATGGGGACGTTGCAAGCAGTGAGTAATGGGGGAATCATCCAAGTCTATGTTTGTGATCTTAGAAAAAAACACGGGTCATTCGCCTCAACAAGACGCTGGTACAAACAGCGTCCTTGGATGGAAGGAAAGACAATATACGACCCAATAATTCATCTGGTAAACCCGAGATTCGACAGACATCATCACCCAAATCTCCCACTGAAGTTGTTGTCTTACAGCGTTTCAAACTTTGGGTATCCTCAGATGTGTCGTTACAACGCTTCAAACTCAAATCCATACCCAAATCAAATCAAATCCAATCCTATGAATCAAACAATAATAACAATCGCAGATCTCCAAATTCAATACTCAAAAACCGACAGACAGACAGACAGACAATTGCTAAATTAATTAAATTAACAACAAAAGAGCAAGTGTAGGGACGGAAATACCGTGGCCAGTTGATGACATATCCAAGCCGGCAGGCGCCTTCACTTTCGCCTTCGTCTCCTCTTAAAAAGAGAGAAGGGGTAATACGGGGTGCACAATCTAAACCTCCGTAAAAGAGTGAAAGGTCTTCTATTTCGGCCCTAATTCCTTAATTTTGGAATTGTTGAGGTTTTTGGCAAACTGAAGATTAACTTCAACATGAACACAATAACATTACTAATCTTCCAAATCAAATTTGATAAAGACTTTACACATGTTTGTATGTACTTTATTAAACTACCAACATCAAATTGCAAAAAGATCATAGCTTAAAATTGAAGAAACTAATGAAATTATGGATGGATTACTTAATCATTACATCCAAGCTTAATAATAAAAACCACATACATACTACTATTGCAAATTCAAAAATTTACAAGATCAAAGATCAAACCTTTATCATCAAATCCGGGGATGTTTGCTGTTCCCAATGGAGTATGAAATAGGTCGACAAACCATAACAGAGCTTTGATTTTCCAATGCATGTGACCAACCATGTTCCATAAACCAGTTTCCATAAACAGAAGTACAAATACCCCCCGGGTGCGGTATAGAAAGTGCCAAGCTAAGCTTAACTATATACTCCGTATTTCACAATTCACAATTTATCCACTCTTCTACTGCAAAAAAATGTTCAACAGAGAAGTATAGAGGGTGTAGGGGTGACCAAAGAATAAAAGATGAGCAAGGTAGAAGGAATCTCAGATTATCAGCCATGAACTCTGATACTAAAACTGGATCTCAATCATATAATATATGGTAAGACATGGAGTAAACAAGAATTGATACATCAAACCCAGAATAAATGCAAAACGATTCCTACAATTAGAATCCCGGTCTCAGGATATAACGCGCTGCTTCTACCACCCATGAGCGGACTAACTGGTCCAAATGCCGTGGGGCTGAATCCCACACTCGAATTAGAACTGTTATACAAACAGGTACAAGTGATGTGAGTAGGAGATAAACCAAATGGATTTACAAACCAGATTACTGACATACAACAACGGACCAAAAAGATTACCTTCCAGTGAAACCGCATGAACCATAGCCTGTTACAATAAAAATGTCAAGACACCCATCAGAATCTGTAAACAATAGGTCATGAAATATAAGAAAGAATAAATGGATCAGACTTACTAGGATCAGCATTAGTCGTTGTTGCTGTACCATCGAAATCACAAGTTCCACCAACACTGTGCATCCTTTGATAGTAATCATTATAAGCATAAGAAGCATGATTCTCTGTGGTATCAGGGTAATAGCAGGGTTGGCCTTCTTGAATGGCTGAGCAGTTGGCATGCCCATCACCACAAGCCCAGTTCAACCCTTTCCGCAACTTGTCTGTGTCAGCTCCTGCCCTTGCTATGCAGAAAAGGCCTGTAGAATTGCCCGACATTTGGCCTGAACCTCCAAGACTGAGTGGATAAACAGTAGAGCCATTGTTGAAGAACACTCCCCAGTTTTTCTCAGAGACAGGACCCCGCCTCTCATCCTCATTGAATAGCTCATATATGTAGGTGTTTATTGGAATTGTCGACTGACTTGGTGGGCCTGAGTTATTTAGAACTCTCTTGATCAAGTTGTTATTGTAGGTCTCTGCATTTTTCACAGTGGCATCAGGTTCATTAGATCCACCGTTCCACGGCCACCCAGTTTCAGTCACAACAACTGGGATCCTAGAGAAGTTGAAAGCATCAATGGAGTAATAGGTGGCATCCACCATAGCATCAAACATGCTATCATAATGATACAGAGTGTTAGGATCAACAATTTGCTTCACAGGAGAAAGGGGTTGGAAAAGAGCATAATCGAGGGGGAAAATGCCATTTCCTTGGGTAAATCCGTAATAAGGGTATGCATTTATCATGAAGTAAGAGTTGGTGTTCTTTAAGAACTGAAGGATCTGGTACATGGTAGAGTTCCAAGATGAATTAAAGATGGCAGTTGAAGGAGGAAAAGGTCTGGAAATTATGTCCATAGAGTGCGGGGTGGAGACTTTGACCTTGAAATTTAAGTTGGAAGCAACAAGGGCTTTATGAAGGTTGTTCATAGCAGGAACCAAAATAGGAGCAGCATGTGGTATTGTGGTAAGGACCTCGCTACCAACAGCGATGGCTGTGATGTTGGTATCAGGCACATAAGCTGCCACATTTCTGTTTATCCATGCTGCTGCAACTGATGGAGATTGCCCGACTCCTAAAACTTCCTCATTCGTGACACCAACCATTACCTCTATGCTTGTGTTAGCAAGGGCATTAAGCATGTGAGCATCAGCATCAAACAGTCGAACATGAGTTATCTGGTTGGCTTTAAGAATTGCAACTACTTCTGAAGCTGGTGGCAAGTTAGATAAATCAGTCCCTATATCTACCCCAATGAATGCACCTACAAAAGGGGAAGAAAACAACCCTTAAAATTATTCCGCACAAAACTCAAGAGAGGCATCAGGGATACAGAAACAAAGAGCAAGGGGCAAGAATACAAAAGAACATGAAAAACTTGATCAGTCAGTCACCTAAAGCACAGTGAGGAATGCTGAATAGTAGCAGTAGCACTATCGGCAGCCATTTGTAAGGCATCATCCACCCTTTACAGAAATCCCAAGCTATCTGCAATTCTGCACTCTCTTGCTATATCACTTGCTGATGAACAACTAAACGTATCGACTACACTAACCTACGAGGACGAAAAAATAAAAACCAGCTCAGGCACATTGATTAAGCAAGCAATCATAATTATAAATACCAAACAAACAAACTGCCCAAATGCATGATACAACTTGTTGAGCATCCAATTCCAATTTTAGTAATGTTGTAAACTTTCAAAGAAACAGCAATGAAATCAGATAGCAGCAACTAATCAACTATTAAGCAAATAAAGCAAAACCCAGATATCTCTAACCTCTGAGTCACCATATACTCACAGTTTTCATACCCAACAAAGAATTAATCATCACTAATCTAAATATAGTAGCTTTGCAGTGACAAGAATACAGTGTAAATTAAGTAAAGCCTAGAATAAGTAAGCTGAAATTGGGAAGAAACAAAAAAGAGCAGGCACAATTATTACCAGACAAGCAGTGGTGATGTCAGCTAAAGAAGAGGAAGAAACATCAAAATCCAGTCTCCAGGATATGCAACTCCAAAATCTAGCATAAACCCTACAAATATTACATTTAAAATGAAAATCTTAAAAATTGCAAACTGGTTATAATGTGAAAACAATGTCAAAGGTTGTGACTTGTGAGCAGCTACATTTGACAGTTACTACTATGTTGCTAAACCTGGGAAAAGTTGCAGGAAATTGAAGAATAAAGAGAGAGAGAGAGAAGAAACCTGAAGAAGAAGATTGATGGGAGCGCAGAACCCAAGATAGAGCGACCCAGCTGCGTCAAGTTCACTTTACTACTCCAAATCCAAAGTAGTGAGATTATACTACGTTTGTGTCCCTCTTTTTGCTCATCTTCTGTCTTCTCCTTTTCCTATATTATTTTAATAATACTAATATTATTATACACAGTAGTAGTATAAAGGAATAGTAGAGGATTCATACATGCGTTCTACAGTAACATTTATCAAGGAATCCTATCTTTGACGTTTTTACTAAAAGGAGAAAAGTTACAGTGAAAGAAGAAGATAGTGTTACACTGTTACTGTGTGGGGGGGAAAATGGCAGGGATTTTGTTGAGGAGGTTGAAAGGGGAATACTTGCTAATTAAAGAAGACCAAAAGATGACACCATTTTGACGGTCTTCCCCTATTAATTACCACTAATTAATACTAGTACTACTTAATTACTGCACTCAGCTCATATTAACCCTTTCAGTTTTTCACTCTACCCTCTGAATCTCGTAGTGTGAACTGTGAAGGAATCAAGAAAAGATCGACTGCCGGTAAGTGTCGATCAATCAGCCTCCACGGAACTCGTATCAGAATCGGAAACCTGTTAAAAGGAGATGGCAAACCCCGACAACAATCCCAGCCCGGAGAAAACTGATAACACCACCACATGTGCAACGCAGAGATGCCAGGACAGAAAAACTTCCATGTAGTTCAAAATTCAAACAAACGTCATAAAGTGCTCTTTTTTTATAGCTGTGTCGCACACACACATCTTTTAGCCCCCAGTCAAAAGAAGGCGTCATTTGCCAAATTGCAGTATTTTTAACTTGGAAAGGGAAACATTTATCATCCTGCATTTGCTTAATCCAACTTTTACAAACTGCAACTAAGAAAAGTGGTTTTAGATCTCAGTAACAACCAACCTAAAACGGAGATCAACCTCGACAGTACAACAACAACATAAAGACTTAACCAGAATATCCTCAAACACCAACGCAACAAAGTCGGACATTAACCGATGATCGCCTCATTTCAGAAACCTACAACCAACTTTGGACTACACTGCGAGTTCAACTCATCAAAGACACTAGAAACCATCCTCACTAGGTGATTTGTCTCTGATTTGCTCCTTGGGACTGAGAGGGTCTTCCGGGATGGGGCTTCTGCTGCGGCTCTGACCCCTACCACTGCGGCTCTTGCTCCTGCTGCGGCTACGACTTTTGCTCTTGCTCCGAGAGTTGCGAGGTGGAGGTGAACGTGAATATGATCTTCCTCTGCTTTCTCGAGAGTAAGACCTTTCCCGACTCTGCTTTCTGTCTTTGGGTGTAAGTGACCTGCCCCCCAAAATTTCACATTTCAATACATTATTACTTGAAAGGCCTCCAAACATTGGACAAGGACAGTAAAGAGACAACATTAATGACAATATCCAAGATACACAAATACCGTTTCAAAAATCCATCAAGTTTAAGATACGGAGATCAAGATCTGAAGCAAGGATAAGGAAAGAATATCATGGTCATGTAAATCTTACAAGGCAAAAGAAACAACTAGCATCATTCATGCATGCCATATTGCACCTGATAAATGTTCAGTTCAGTGGACAAACAAGACAATTTGCACCCCGTACCATGACCAGCACAAAACACTATTGATAAAATCTTAATCATTCTGCATTTGCCCCAAGGCTAGATTCTGCCCAACATTATAAATATGGTGATACAAACATTAGCACAGAACGCAGATTGAGTTCGCAAAGCCCCATCTTCACTAACGTAAGTCACACCTAAGAACTACACAAAGACACCACGTCACACAGGGACAAAATATAAAAAAAAAGAAAAAAAAAAAGGACAATCGGTGCATAAATGGTCCGCGCCGCGATCGAAGAAATTACCTTGAATGTTGTCTTCTTTTGGGTGAAGGTGAGTAGCTACGAGACCTCGACCTTCCACGCCTTGCAGGTGGCGAGCGGGAACGCCTTCTGTCATTCCGGCCCCTGTGGCTACTGTAAAAACCTCAAGTATGTTATGAAACGCCCAAGAGTTAAGGACAGAATAACAATTTTATCCGCACCCAATCAAAGTAAATTCTAGAAGTACATAACAGTCAAGAGCAATAAAAAGCCAAGAAACTCAGACAATGGTTGAATAGAGTTGAAGGGGAGTATCGCCAAACTTTGGCACACATGAGTTTGATGCCTTCTCTCAAGCAGCTCGTACTTTGTGTTAGATCAAAGTCTTTTACTTCAAAAAAGGACCTCAAAAAAAAAAAAAAGTCTGTGTTCTGCTTTAAAGGATGCCCCTATTGTGAGGATATCTTCCCTCGGAAAACTAGTACTATTGAGTTAGTTCAAAGTGTTTTCCGCCAAATTGGCCTAAGGAAGCCTCTAAGAAAAACCTCTACTGTAAATTCTTAACATAGTATCAAAGATGAAGAACAATGAATTTCAGAATCCCTTCACATGTGACAAAAGAAAGAAGAAATAGGTCACAATATGAACACCAGCCCACCATGCAGAAACGACCAAATCTTTCAACACCAGTTCACAGCGGCTCTCAATTGAGTTACGAGACTCCCATCAAAGCATGTCTAAAGGTAACAAATCTATTCCTTGCTCAAGCTACACCATGTGTCGTCAAATTTAAACACAAGACCTATGTCAAACTATGGCATCACCATCTAATTTCCCACATTACTGCAGGCAAAACCAAATTCGACGTGCACAACAAGCACCATACAAGGGCTGGAAAGGACTGCAACACACTATCACTAAAAACAATAACTTTCACTTTTTCACAACACAGTTCATAAAAACTTGAAACATAGACTGCAACAATGACATCAAAAGGTGACTGTCTACCTTGAACGTTCTCTTAACCTCATCTCAGGTGGTTTCTTTCTGTTCTCCTCAGCAAACACAACTGTCAATTCACGGCCTTGAAAAAGCTGACCATCCATCTGGTATTTTGCGTCAGCAGCATCAGCAGGGTCCACATATTGCACGAAACCAAATCCACGAGGTGCACTACAAAAGGTGCAAGCATACTCTCATGGTATTGAAAGACAATAATTATTCTTAAAAAGAAACATAGCTTAGATAAATAATAAAAGTGCTATGTGTACTCCATTAATCATTAAGAGCAGACTCCACCGATATGAAAGGTCGTGGTAAGTGGTAAGAGCATAAGAAGCAAGCACACGACTGCTGACCTTGCAAAGATCAGTTTAAAGAGTGACTTGAAATTCTTCAAGACTTGAATATCTTCACAATGTATGTACTCTTTTCCAACTTCCTTGGACTCTTCATACCATTTATAACATCTTCCACAGGACTCTTATTACTTGATTGGTCTCTTCAAAAACATTAAATTTCGCTGTTCAATCTCAAAAAACTTTTAACGAATAGACAAAACACATCATTGAGACACACCGATGCTCAACAAGTAAAGCACTTATGTTTGAGGTTAAAAAGTTTTTCACTTTCGAAATCACACCGCTAGCGTCATGTACTACTACGTTCCACATAAATACCCTTCAAGACACAGGCAGTAAGCAAGCAACATAATGAATTTAACGAACTGAAAAGTGAGCAACCGGCAACGAATAACTAACCCAGTGTAATAATCACGGGGCAAGTAAACGTCCTTGAGGGGGCCAAATTGCCCAAATGGTCGACGAAGATCTTCGGGCCTGAAAAAGCACGCAACAGGGTTAAATTAAAACATCCTCAGCAGAAAGACAAGCAAGAAAAAACAGAATGTAGCAAGAATGATGGATTTGGAACCTGCAATCATGTCGAAGATTACGAACGAGTAAACTAGTAGATGGGTCTCTGCCGCGGCCGGAATAGCGTCCTCTAGGACTTGGGCTCCGTCGCCTCTTGCTGTAACCTCCCCTTGGAGGTGACGGACTGTAACTCCTTCCCCTCATTTTCCCCAATTCAAATATCTGTAACACTATATTAATAAGAATGGTAACTTCAAGGTCAAGTTAAAATCCCAACTCAATCTGCTAATGTTGGAGGTATTGAGAGTTGCATATTGTATGATACGATAAGTGGTACAAAAATCCCCAAATATTCGGACTGATTTATTTTTCCCAGGAAAGCGAATTAAAAGCTTCTAATTGAAGATATGCATTTGCCTAAATATTGAGTATAACTTGAATTAAATTGAGATTTAATACCTGATTAGTGTTGAATTAAATCGAATCGAACAAATATATCACCGTCGATTAGCTACTTCTCGCAATCAACACAGTTATTCTCGTCTTCAATTTTCTAGGGTTTCTTTCCTGCCTCTATCTGCGGGTTCTATTGTTCTAGGGTTTTCGTGGGGCAATTAACGTCATTTACTTGCATTTCCGCCTTTTCATCCTTTGTATGCTTCCTCCATTTTATTAGGCATTTTGAACCGCTAAATTTTAAGAACGTTGCCGAAATTAAAGTATGTTATTCACGAGCTAAGGCTAAAACATTTCCGTAATAAAAATGGCTAAAAAAGTATCAAGAATGATCATAACTATCATTTTATTGGTTTTATCAAAAGATTAAAGACGAAGATTTACAGAAAGTTCTAAAATCGGCATAAGATAAACTTCTCTTAATCTCGATAATTGACGAGTGTAACAAAAGACTTAAATACTTCCCGGCAAAGGGAACTTGTCCTATAGGACTGAAAGTGTGCTAGCTCCTACGGTTTCATATTTTATGTATTGATAGAATGTTAGAGCAACTGTTCGAAACCGGTCAAAACATATTCTATCTTCATTAAGTGACATGGGCCAAAATAGATTGAAGAACTTTTTTAACATAGGAATTAGCACTCATATTTAATAACAATGCCCAATGGTTGTCCATGGTGGAGTTACAACTTATCGGCGCATCTGACTAGTTTTCGTGATGGAATTGGGCAAAATCAAAAGAGGTAAACCACGGTTTTTGGTCCAAATTGTTCCGCAATAAAAATGGCTTTTTGACCTTTCTTACAAAAGAATATGTTCATTTGTGGGCTGGGGTGACTTAGAGAACCAAAGTGTCCATGGATCAGGAATGAGGAAGACAAATTAGCCCACCAATAAGTTGGCCTAATTGATTGTAGCACTTGAAGGTACTCCGTAATTCCGTATGTGTGAAGAATTCAGATTTGGAGAGAGAGTATGGACTGAATTTTGAATTAAAGAAATCTCAAATTGAGCCCATCATATATCTAACCAAGTGCCGGTGCCTTAGTGGTAAAGGGTTGCTTTAAATGATTTGATCAACGGTCTTTTTCATTCGACTTATTTCGAAACGTAATTACAATAATAAATAGTTGATTGCATATTCGTTTATAATTTAAGATTAGACTAACGTTAAATAATTGACTTGTAAGTACATGTCAACTATGCTAAGGTAGACCTAAGTAAATGAGGAGTTGACAATGATATACAAAGAAATGAAAAGACTTGAGAAAGATTGAAAATGAACGAGTTGCACACTTGCACAGCTACTAAGACAGTGAGACGTGAGTTTAATTTATATGGACGGATTTGGTGAAGATGAAGAAAGAGCGGTGAGTAAGGGCCACGGCTGGGGTGAGAATTGAATGTGTAATACTATAAGGCCGGTCCCAATTTTTGGGAGACACGGTACACTGTTTTGCACGCAAATGGTCAAGAAAACTCAGACGCATTCACACCCACCTCAACTTGATATTTCTGAGGTTTTGAATGTTTCTCCTCCGATCCGTCTCAATCTGGCTCGCTTTTGCCCCCCTTTTCTTGGTCGGAGAATTCTTGATAGCCACTCCAAGTAATCTCACCTTTTGACTCACCTAATTAATAACCACGTACAACTCCTCCTAAATCCCAAATTCCCAACTAATAACACACCATTTTGACTAGCTAGTGTTACGCTATTAGCTAACTAATTAAGCCAAGTTCTCAGATCATCAGTCAAATGTCTAATTAATCACACACGCAAATTTGTCATAGGAGTATTGTTATCATGCATGATGTTTAAATTAATAAATTGTTGTCACTTTGAATTCATTCGAACATTTTACATTTAGCATATCAGCAACATAAATCTAATTAATCATACAATGTTATAATTGGAACACAGCATAAACTGATTGTTATGTGATAACTACATTATTTTACAATAACAAAAATTAATAAGTGTAGTTTAAAAATGCACGTAAACGGATGGTTTTATAACTTTGACGTAAAATTAGTTAAAAGTACCAACAATTAGTACACTTGTACTATCGTCCTGATTCGAACTATATAATTGGAAGAAATAATTTGTACGTACGCGGGGGGAGTAAGGACACTAAACGTACACAGCTACGTACCACCAGTGCCATGTGTATATGAGTTTATTAAGATATCTGGCCGGGGCAGGTCTTATTGTAATAGTACTAGCTAGTTATTGCATAAAACAGAGTAATTATCAGCACCCTATGATTGCATTACGTACATTCTTTATTTCATATTAAGTACTTTAATAAGTACGAGTGATTTCTTAGGAATGGAATTGTGGATACCTATGGCCGTCAATTGTAAACTGACTAGGATTTAGGAGTATATTGCATATGGTCATAAACCTAATCACATCAGGCGAGATCCTTTTATTTTCATTTAGTCTTATTAACAAGTGCTCATAGATAACACTATCAACATTTGATCAAAAGCGATGAAATGGTCGATATTATTGAATTGCAAATGGTTCATTATCACTCGAGTATATATTTAGCTAGATAAGATTATAAGTTCATTTGATTGGCGTGAGATATTATCAGTCGATAATAATATAGCAAATCAAGGGAAGGGGAACGTGGCCAAATGGTGGAGGGAAACGTGGCTATCATCGAACCAAGAGATGGGAAGTGTACGGTAACATGTACGCCCATCTGCAGTGGGTCATAAAAAAGGAGAAAGTTGGCGTATGTACACGCAGATCTGTGAGAAATGCATGGCATGACAGTTGTTCTTGACAGTCATTTGTCTGATTTCATTTGATTTTTTTCCCTCTCGAGTCTCTCCAATAATCCAATTATTAATCCCAACCCCATGATTAACATTAATTGTTGTGGTTACTCGCTCCTATTTAATGCAAAATAAATGCCAAATGATATTTCATACTCGTAGTCGTTGGGACCAGACCCAAGTACTATTATAGGATTCTACATTATATGCATACATATAGGTTTTGACTATAGTACTTGTACTACTTGGTTGGTTCATCGTGTTCTTCAAGCTTCTCTTTTCTTGTTTGGACAATGAAAATGAGCTGGGGTGCTGCTTAAACTAAATGCACGTGACAAATGCATGTACCTCACTGGCTTCACTTTTCCATCATTGCCCTAGATTAGGTTAACTAATTGATTCTTATCATCTCTTAAGTATATTTAGTGGTTACAATCCTCATCCCTTATTGCTCTATTATTTTTCATCTTTTTGTAATTAAATAGCTACTAGTGTGTGTGTGAATGATAACATTCATGATTTCGCGATAATACAATAATTTGACCTTGATTCTACATTGTGCAATACTACGCTGCAATGTACTACGTATTAACGGTGGCCATTTGAATAGTTTTTGCTGTTACACGTGGCTGAATGGTGAAAATAAAGACAAAACCCGAGATTTGTATATTATAAAAACTTAGCAATAATAAGGGCAATGGAGTACTTGTAATGATAGGTGAGGAACCAAAATGCAAGAAACCCACAAAACAGAGCATATATATGATTATGTATAAGAATAAAGATCCGATAGTTAGGGAGAGGTAGGTTGATGGTGAATCAGTGAGTTTTGGTTAGAATAAAAGAGGTCATAGCGATACAAGGCAGCCACGTGGGTGTTAGGAATTACTCTGAGCCCTAAGGTATTTGAATATTAGAGATCAAGTAGTTAGTATGAAGATTGGGGGTATATATATATTGGCTATGTCATATAGAGATACAAGGATGCATATGTCAGAGTAAAGTATACGGTATATAATATGGCTATTGCGTATCACAGGGAGCCACGGTAGTAGCTAGCTAGCTGGTTGCATTGAAATTCCGCAGCAATTAAACGGATTTAATTCATTATTAGCAAAGCTTAAGAATCAAATTAATTGGGGGTATCGATCTGATGATTGGGGAAGATCTAGTTTTATGGTTCAGAGTCTTGGAACTTAAGATTCTGGTATCTAAGCTAATCAAGGGGATCATATTGCACGTCAAATAATCTAATATTCGTATTTGCTGCTGTTTTGATCAATCTTTACTTAATTCTACCCCATGAGAATTGAGAACCAAAGTTATCAGGAACAAATGTTTCTATTAGTACCCCTACTCTGTACTTGTGAATGTACTGTGTACATGCATCAGTTTATAGTTTATACTACCGGCCACTTGCATGCGAAATATAATGTGAATCCTCACATATCTATTCTTGTCCTTGCATTGTCCCGTTTCTATTCATTGAATGTCTAAGAGTATATGGCAAGCTAATTGACGTACATGTTGTATATGTATTATGTACGATCTTATTCCTCTTATTGTTGGTAGTTGATCTACAAAAGCCAGTGATCAATGTTAGCATAAGATCTACTCTGTATATTGGAGTTAGTACATTATGTTTTCTTATTGTATATCACCTTTAGTCAAGATAATTCGCCAATAATTTGTATTTATGGATTACATAAATCTGTGTGTTATGTTTATAAAATATCCGAGACCCTAAATAGTAAACATTGTACTAAACCAAAATTGTTGTGGCGAGTACGTACGTACTATAAATGTCTATAATAGATTAATAGTCTTCTAGCTAGTACTCTGTTTTCAATCATGTGTAGGAAGCAACGCAAAAGTGAAGCTTGTAGTATGTAGTGAAGTAGGAGTAACTTTAACTTAGTATAGACGACGGTGGCTTCGTGGGAATTAAAGATAAGAAATCGAAGCTTTATTAGACTGAAATTGGGCGGCGGGGTTTCATATTACTTTGATCTTGAATTGTACGTAGGTGTTGCCACCGGCGGTACGGTCCGGGTTTGTTGATTAATTGGGGCTTTTAACCGCCCCTGCTTTTAAGTGACTCTGTCTCTACGCGCATGCATACATGCATTTTCATGTCCGTACTGTTAATTAATCTAATTAAACACCTCCTTCTTAGTTTGAGTCAGAAGTCAGAACTCTGCCCTTCCACGCACGGTAGTATACTACTCCGTAGTACTATACTAGCATTTCATTTCCCTTATTTTTTTCTTTCTGCAATATAAACAACCATTATGGAGCCCTATACTAATTAATGTTAAATGTCACCTTTAATAGTATTGACGTGACTAAGATAGCGCGGCATAACATCATACAGTACTCAATTAGTATCTCTAGACAACATTTCAATAGTAAATCGTCACCAGTGTGAATATCCATGGTTCATCAGTGATCACCACAACAAATTATGTTTAAGCATAACAAGGCAAGTTCGAGCGGGTCATGCATTCGTGGTTGGAAAATAAATAGTATATACTTGCATGAGTTAATATGTGAGGTGTTAGCTAATATGAGATAGGGCAGATATTTCATTTCAAAGACATTAATGAAAGAAAGTTTATAGCTGAACTCCCAACAAGAGGTAGCTTATAGCCTTATAGTATATAATTATATATATGGGGCGGGGGTGCAATTTGTATTAAAATGAAGACAGGGTAGTGAAGGGGACAATGAGGAAATACCTGCTTTACACTGGCATTTTTGTTGCCATTAGCGTAGCGCATCAAATATTGATTCATGGGGAAAATTAAAGATATATATTGATTTTCAAGTCAACCCAAAATTGTTGATCATCACTATCAACGTAATAAAGCGAGAATATGAAGATTGCAAGAAGCTTCAACACCTCCATTTCGCTGCGTCACTAGCTTTATTTTTCAAATAAAATTGACCAATTTCATTTTCAGCTAACTTTAAATACAAAATATTCCATTACTACTTTAAACATATTGCTAATCCATTTTGCGTACGTGGGCTAATACCTCATTACCTATAGCTAGTTGAGCTTAATTAGTCATTTTGTGTGTGTGTGTGTGTGTGTGTTAGATGTTAATTGGCCCCCACATTGTAGGGTGATTTTTCTCTTGTGATGAACCCCAAGAAACATTCACTAATAACAAAATAACAATATATATCTAGCTAGCATGCATGACTATTAGTTCTAATCAAGTACGTGGCTTGCAAGTTAAGCTAACTAATCGCGATCTTTTACTATTTCTTCCATATAGAACTTGATTTGTACATAAGTAAGAGGTGACATAAGTAAAGCTAAGAGTTTGGAAATGGTCAATGATAATAATAGTAAAAATTGAACATGTTTGAGTTGATGAGATGAAATTCGTGGTAAGATGGGGGTGACTTGTAGATTTGCTTAGCTTGACTCTGATGTATTCATCATGGTCTACGAATGGACTTGTTGCATTGTTATCTTACTACTAGCAACCTAGGAAGTCAATTACCTTAGCTTTTACCAAATCAATGTTTCAAATTCTAAGCAAGGTCATATGTTAATTTAGTCAAATTACGTATGTTTCCTAATATCTTGACACAATCGTTACAACATACATTTGTATATGTAAGAGGAAATACAAATCAAATACATACACAATATTAAGGTGATTTTTAGTAAGACATTGTCCAAATGACAAGGCTAATGCATATGTATTAACGTTCTAAATTATATTAACGCCGTCCATGGAAAATGGGGTTATTGGCCTGGGTTGGGAAATAAAGTTAGGGGGGCGGACGGTAAAATGAAAATGTGCGTGAAGTGAGTAATGTTGACGGTACTAGTAGTACTATAGTACTAACCCCCTTTGAGAATTGAGAGTCTTGACCACGTGGTATTCTCTCTCCTCATTTCCGTCTCCCCTATATATTTCTGCAAACTCACCCTCCCTTGAGTCCCTCCCTACTCGTACCTCCATTATTATCATTTCATTTCTCCCCCACTTTTCCTTTACTAATATCAATACCAATACTCTCTCCTTTTCAACTTCAAACCCCAACTTACTTGAATAGATACTTGTCCAATTCAAATCAAAACCCCAACAATTTGGGCCATTCTCGCATATTCACCATCGTCTTTTAACCTCCAGGTAATTTATATTCATCTTCTGTGTTTGTTTGTCTAATCACTATTTCATTTATATTTCTCTGTGTTTATTCATCCTCGCACTTTGTATATATTAACAATGTCTGCTCATCCCATCTTTGAAAACTTCATTGTTTATTTTTAATTTACCATTTTACTGCTGTGTTTTTTATTTTTTTACTTCTGTTTCCCAGTAATTAATTTATACGGTACATTTTAGGTAATTTGAAAGCGTAGTCCATGTATAAATGTTTGAATTTGTAGATCCAATTTGTGTTGTCGCCTGTAGTTACGCCGTTTTGGTAGCCATTTCCGGGTTATTTCTGGCTATTTTCTGAATTAAAATGCAGCTTATAATTAGTTTAGTTTGGAGCCCACTGTTTATTGTGTGTAAAGCTTTATCAGTAGATCCAAATTTTTGGTGTTTTTTGTGTTTCTAGTAATTCAATTGTATTTGCCACCTCTTCTTCTCTCATGTTTCTTGGAAGCTTGCTCCTTTTTTTTAATTCATATGGACTCACAAATTCTAGTGCTTATAATGCTCAACATTTGCTGACAATCATCATAACATTAACATTTTTTTGTCTGTAAAAATCAGGGGGGCAATATTGGTAATACAAATTGAAAGTAAAAGTGTGGAATGGGCGTATCCTTTTCGTTTTCATGCCCGTTTTCGTCTTACAACGATTTAGAGAGTAGCTTGCAATCACTCATTGTCAAGTCTGTCTCTTTGGGTGATGATCATCTCAAGACTCCCCACCGTTCCGTTAGCTTCAACCACAAGAATCATCATGATTCCGAGCCTTTGATTCTCCATAAATCCTTGCCTTCTGGGAAAATGATTGTTGAAGGATCTGTCAGCTTCAAACAAAGAGATTCTGGCACTTTGATTTCCATTGTTTCCACCAATTTGGATGATTCTGTCAAATCCGGTGATATGTGCACGCCTCCGCCAACTCCTACTGCAGGATTGGCCAGCCCTAAGCATGTGGCTGCTGTTAAGCTTCAGAAGGTTTACAAAAGCTTTCGCACCCGCAGAAAGCTTGCTGATTGTGCTGTCCTTGTTGAGCAAAGCTGGTGAGCTTTCCATTTCTATATATGATATGATATGATATGATGCTACTCCATTTTTCGACAGTCTGCAGTTTCGATATTATTGCCTTGGACTGTGACTGAATGTTGATGGAAAGTTTTATTTCTGTTTGTAGGTGGAAGCTTTTGGATTTCGCTGAGCTCAAGCATAGTTCTATATCTTTTTTCGATATTGAACACCACGAGACTGCTATTTCTCGTTGGTCTAGGGCGAAAACCAGAGCTGCTAAGGTTGGTAAAGGCCTGTCTAAGAATGGCAAGGCTCAGAAGCTCGCTTTGCAGCATTGGTTGGAGGCGGTAAGCATTTTGGAGCTTTCTTTATAGAGTATTGTTTCAAAATATATATATCTGAGTGTGTATCTTTGGTGCTGAATCATGTTACTATTTGTGTGCCACAGATTGACCCTCGACACCGTTATGGACATAATCTTCACTTTTACTACACTAAATGGCTTGAGTCTCAGAGCAGAGAACCCTTCTTTTACTGGTAATGAATTTCCTACTGATTAAGATTAATGTGAGTTTCCTGCCTTTCCCTTGAAATTGTTCCTGATGAATTTGGTATGATTGGGACAGGCTTGATATTGGTGAAGGAAGGGAAGTCAACTTAGAGAAATGCTCAAGATGTAAGCTCCAACAGCAATGCATCAAATATCTGGGGCCGGTAAGCATCATCGCTATTCATTATCACTTCATTTCGTTGGTTTGTATGTATGAACTTGTATCAAGCTTTTAGTGCTTGGAAATATCTCTAATCAAGGAAGTTTCTTTTCACAGATGGAGAGAAAGGCCTACGAAGTTGCTGTCATGGACGGAAAGTTCTATTACAAAGAAAGTGGGGAAATCCTCGACACCTCATCCGAGCCCCAGGCCAAATGGATATTTGTGCTGAGCACATCCAAGACCTTGTATGTCAGCAAGAAGAAGAAAGGCACTTTCCAGCACTCTAGCTTTTTGGCTGGAGGTGCCACATCTGCCGCTGGGAGACTAGTGGTCGAAAATGGCATCCTAAAGGTAACAACAATGTTCCGAGTTCTGTAATTAGTAGTTTGCACAGCTACACAAATGCATTTGACATGATTTCTGATACTGTAATCTTGATTTTGAACAGGCGGTTTGGCCTCACAGTGGCCACTATAGGCCTACGCCAGAAAACTTCCAAGACTTTGTCGCCTTCCTAACCGAAAATAATGTGGATCTTACAGATGTTAAGGTGAGCCATTGGAAACATTAACTGCCTTTCAAATTTATCAAACAACTTAATAAGTGGGCACCCTTCCTTAACAAATGAACACATTACTGATGAGCTGTGTTTTTCTTGTATGCTCTGTGCAGTTGGATCCAGTAGATGAGGATGAACAATCCCTTGGCAAACAGAGAAGCAGTCTTCATTTCAGAAACTCTTCTGAAGAAGATATGGCCACAGAGACAGTGGCGGAGAATGATGAGGCAGACGTCTCAAGCACTGCTGCGAAAGCTGATGCATTGTTAGAAGTGCAGACTTCTGTTGCACCCGTCGAGTCCAGTTCTCCTGTTTCCCACTTCTTCAGCAGAAAATTAACCAATCTCGAGATACCTACTAGAGATGCATTATTCATGAGCATGCAGAGTGAACATCAGGCTTCGGAGTCCAGTGTAGATCATTTGAAGGTCGATGATGGCTATGATTCAGCTACAGAAGAAGCATCAGAACCTGATGAGCATGTAGGGAAAGAAGTCTCGATGGATGAAAAACACGAAGATGATGAGCAGGAAATTATTCCAGCGGCATCAATCCTCCAAAGGATTAACTCTCATAGAGAAACAAGATCGTACCAATTAGGAAAGCAGTTATCTTGTAAATGGTCGACAGGAGCAGGGCCTCGTATTGGATGTGTGAGAGATTACCCATCAGAGCTCCAGTTCCGAGCTCTAGAGCAAGTGAGTCTGTCTCCTAGAAGTGCAAGCGCGGAAATGAAATCATTCTTTTCACCTGGATATGGAGCAGGATCAAGCCCAAAGGCGTCAACACCAGTGTCTATAGTGTGTCGGAGAAGTATTGAGCAGTGTAAGTCACAGCTGTCGTCTCCCTTGTCTAAAGAAAGAAACCTACAGGGTAGCTGTTGCTAGTGAATTAGAGAGATAGGAGTACTGACCATTCTTTATTCGTTTCATTCTTTCTGCTGTGTATAGATTCAGGAGTGTAGTTTTAGTCATTCTTTCGATTTTACCAGTGAGTTCATACTCATGGGCTCATGGTAGTTCCAACTTTCAGTGACCACGGCAAGTTTTGTACAATTGTCGTGGTTGTTTCCGTACATACACAGATGGAGAAAGTGAAAATGTTCAGATTATTAGGATTAAAATCAAGAAGAGTCATTTTTTTCTCAACTTTCTTGGTTGATTCTTTATGCTAAAACAATAAAAACTCGACATTTCAATTGTCTCAAGTTTCAGACTCACTATCTTGTGCGGTGCCTGCCTAATGACAGAGTTGCCTTATGTCATGGATCTCCTTGCAATTTCAGTCATTTTTTCACTTGTCGAAATCATCTGCATAGAGGTAGCAGTGTGCTTGATGAGTTTCAGGTACAGATACAGATTACAAACTCGAAAAACCAGTAGAATGGATGAAATGGCGTCTGGTATGGGCAAGTTTGTTGATCAGTCGCATGCCAGTTACGCGGAAAGACTAGGTGGTAGAGGTCGAATTCAAGGGGGCTTAAAGTAATGCACAGTGGTTTGACTTCACCAGAAAGACATTGTTTGGTAAGTAAGACTGACTGTATATTTGTGGTTGGTTTAACCTGCGTCACTAATGATTCTGCTGTCATCCCATGGCAAACCACATGTTGCTTTCGATTTTGGTCAAAATTTTTTATATTAGAATACAACAATTTGTTGGAACTTGCTCACTCACTTGTGTTCTTCGAGTTTATTAATTAAATCAAATAATATCGATTCTAAGTTTAGGGTAAACGAGTGAAGTGGTATAGTGGGATATGTATAATGTATTCAGACTATTCACATATCTGTGTCTAGTTTAATAGACATATACCTTAATATCTGCAAATTATATGGAGCTATAACCTTAATTTACTAGACACTTGCTAATGGCTAGTTCGGTGTCTAGAAAAGAAAGCAATTGTAGATGTCAGCTACTTAAATGATAGTTGGTGAGGGGTAAATGAGTGACTTTTAGGCGCGAGTCTAAGAGGCCATGTGCAACGATTTGTCTGTTTTGGATGGCCTAAAACCCTTAACTATGACTAAAGTTCAAAACCCGTGTACATTTGGTGTTATTATTGAAATAAAGAAGGAAGAAGCTGGTAATGGATTATTAAAAGGCTAAGACAGAAGATGAATAGATGGCAAAATGTGTAAAAATGTTAGATAAATCGGGTGCTGAGACTGTGAGTTGAAACGTTCACACTGAAAGAAAAATAATGCACAACAAGTAGGCATGTGAAAAGCTGGAGAGGTGAGTTGTGAATTTTCAGAAGTAGCTGATATATATCATATATGGCGTGCTAAAACACGCACAAACGTCGTTGGTTAGACTCGAGACATAATGTTTGCTGTTGTAGATCTGCATGCCACCAGTGCTGTATCAAGTACAGGCAGGTTTCCTATTTTTAATCTGCTTTCTCTCCTTTTTGTTTTAGCAACTTTGGCATATTATTAGCTACATTAATCAAGCTCATGCCTTTCATTCATTATTATTAGTAGTACAACATTATCGACAACACCAACTTCTTCTCTAATTATTGACCCAAACATATGTAAGGGGGTACATAATTGGGGCGGTTTGCTACCGAAAGTCAGTCCCGATCTGATTTCGGTTGCTTATACGATAAGTATGTAAGGAGGCAGGAAGGGGGGAAATGACAACAGAAATGAAGAATGTTCATATTATTAGGATTATATTTTCTCCTTATATTAAGGCGTAAAGGTCAATACAATGATGAGAGAAGAAAATACGAATCTAAAACTACCTTTTGTACCGGGACCTTCATTTTACCAGCTAAACCGCGACCTTTTTAGTTGTATCAATAGTTTACTAGTGTATGGGTCTAGATTACAGAGTGTCATTCGGCCATAGCATAGTGAGATTAAGTGTAGGAAAGTTCAAAGGAAAATGGGAGTATGATAACAGTGGCCAAAAGAGCATGGCAACGGGATCTTGCAAATAATGGGCATCTACTCCATCTTATTAGACAGGATAAGGTTCAGTGATCACGTTACTAGGATTCTATATATGATGCTTTAATTTTCGACTTGGTTTGTTGAAGGAATAATTAGGAACTTTTGATGAGAATGTTTAGAATATACTTAAAGTTGACAGCTTTACTAAGTACTTCTGGTAGTATACCTTAAAAACAAAGGTGGTGTGATTTGATGATAAGGTTCTAGGAAGCTAGTCACTGATGTTGCAAAAGCAGGGAGAAGCTTCTTCAAAACACCACTCATCATTTCATATCTGATCTCTCTAGTAGTGACTAGGATGAGATTCCTTCTGATGCTTCATTAGCATTAAAAATGCTTTTAATCGGACTAACAGTGATATCTATTGAAAATAATTATGACACCCTAGTATATTCAATACGATGTGTTTCGGTGCTTGAACATTTTGCGTCTCTTTGGTTGAAGACATAAGTTGTGATCAGTGAGACGTATTTTGTGCATTTGGTGACAAATAGGTAAGTTAAAATTGTTGTTAAAGCTAATGTACAGATGAGATCACGAGTCAAATCAAACAAAAAAAAGAGGTTAAGGAGCATTCAACATAGTTTAGTAGTGTGGTTACAAATGAGAAGGTGTTGTGTGTTGTGTAATCTGTAAGCATGCACAAGAGAACGAGTTAGTGGTTTGGATCCATTACAAAGTTTGGTAATATTGGTTTGATCCGGAATTAAAAATAAAATAGAAAGAAACCCAGGTCCGAATAAAGACGAGCCACTCAGATCCAGTCCCACGTGATATGAAGGCCCATCTTGTATGTGGATCAGTCATGTAGCCATGTAGTACGTAAAATGAGTGAATGTCTGAATCACAATTCCTCTACTCTTGATTCATTCTTCATACAAGCAAATTAATCTGGTATTTTCTCATTAGTTTACGGCTAAAGGTTATATGAATCCTATAAATAAATTCTAAAGTGTAACAATTACGTTTTACCTTTCTTGTTTGCACTTTCGAAAACTAACAATGAAGCACTCACTCCATACTCTCGGAAATTCAAATCGAATGTGAGCTTTTCATATCCCCCACGGAAAAAAGTAAACAATGAAAAAGAGTACGGAGTAGTAATAAATTAGTCATGGTAAAAGAGTAAATGGGAAGGGGGTGAAAAGCAGCAAGGTTTTGAATTGAGAGAGACAAATGCTTGAAAAGTAGAGAAATGAGGATAGAATAAGGTGTGAAAATGCCTAAAAAGGATGTTATCTTTGTCCCTTTCCTGTGTTTACCAAAGTCTGTTTCCCAGTTTTCAACTTTTCCCATTTCCTTCATTCATTCATTCGGAATCATTCCCAAAAAGCCCATTTCTTTCCCCTTTCTTTTTTCATTTCTCAAAAAACCTCACTCACTTACTCACTCTCACTCTCTCTCTTCCTCTTTAGCTACTCTCCAGATGAAAAAATCTAGCGTGTTGATTACAATATCATATGCTCAAATCATTATCTGCCAATACTTGTAGCTCCATTTGCCTTTTTTTGGAGCATTTTTTGTTTGTTTATTTTGCTGGTCTATTTCAGTTTGAATCAATATGTGGGCTACTTGGCTTGATCGGACACCCATCTTGTTTTTTAAAGGTAAGAAGACCAAAGTTCACTCCTTTATTTTAGATGTGTATATCCTGCTGTGCTTTGGTGTTTCTGGGTTATTGTGTGATGATCAAGTTTCTATGGTATCAGTACCACTGGGGTTTGAGATATCTGGGTCTGATACAACCTCAACTTGGGTTTCCAAAAATGGGGTCTTTGCATTTGGGTTTCTAGATGATAATAATGCTGATGGTTTTGCTGTTGCAATTAGATATAATTTAGGAAACAAAGAAGCTAATCTGCCTGTTTGGACTGTTGCTGGTGGTCTTAAGGTTTCTGACAACTCGGCTTTTAGGTTAACTCAGGATGGTAGGCTGGTTTTAGTTGATAAGTCCAATGATTTAGTTTTATGGAGCAGCAATACATCCAATCTGGGTGTTCAAAAAGCTAGTCTTTTGGATAATGGTAATCTAGTTTTGCTGGGGAGTGGGGATCAAGTGCTCTGGCAGAGCTTTAATAGCCCTACAAGCTGCCTGCTTCCTGGGCAAGGCTTTCATTTCCCGCAATCTCTTAGAGCTCCGTCGAGTAATTCCATCACAAGCTACTACAATTTTGTTATTCGTCATTCGGGTGAGCTTGCTTTGGTGTGGGAGAACAATGTGACTTACTGGGAGAGTGGTGCTATGTCTATGCCTATGAGTTCCGTTGGTGACGTCAAAGAAGCAAGATTTGATTCAGATGGTACTTTGAGTGTCTTTGATAGTAAAAACCGGAGTATGTGGTCTATAACAGGCAAGGGTACTGACGACTCTCCTGTGAGTCTTAGGCATCTTAGAATTGGCAGTGATGGTAACCTAAGGATTCATGTGTGGAATAATGGGCAAAAGGCGTGGGAGGTAGGATGGCAAGCAGTTGAGAACCAATGTAAAGTGTTTGGGTCCTGTGGATTGTATAGCATTTGTGGGTTCAATTCCACTGGGTCTGTCTGTAATTGTCTTGACCAGGGTTCCACAGGCGGCGATACTGGCACTCTAGGAAGCAATTTGGGTGTTTCTGCCTGTCAAAAGTTGGCTGATTTGGGTAATTGTAAAATGCGCACAAGTATGATAAATTTGAGGAACACCATTTTATATGGTCTATATCCCCCACATGACTCTGATGTCATGTTAAATGAGGATGATTGCAAAGCATATTGCTCTAATGATACTTCCTGTGTAGCAGTGACCTCCAAAAATGATGGCTCGGGCCTCTGTACTGTGAAAAGAACTAGCTTCTTAAGTGGGTACAATGATCCCTCTCAACCTGCAATATCGTTCCTGAAGGTGTGTCTGGTCCCTCAGGCAGTTTCAGCGCAAAAAACCAATCCTCAAGGGAATGCAGTATCAACTCCTCAGCCTCCAGGAAGATTTCTTGCTCATACAAATTGGAACAGATTTGTGTCAGCTATTGCCTTGATTGGCTTGACTACTACTTTGGTTTTCATTGCAGTACAGATTCTTGCCGTTTGGTTTGTTTATCAGAGACGGAAAAGTACAGTGAAATCAAGGATTCCCTTCGAGAAAGATGCTATGATGAACCCCCATTATAGTGCTCTGATAAGGTTGTCTATTGAGGAGGTAAAAGAGCTGACTTCCAACTTTGCATATCAACTTGGCCCGACCATTTTCAAAGGATTGCTTCCTAACCGAACTCCCATTATTGCAAAAGTGCTGTATAATGTTGTTCTGTCTGAGAAGGATTTCCGAGCAGCAGTTTCCATCTTGGGGGGAACACATCATAGGAATCTTGTGGCTTTGAAGGGTTTTTGTTATGAGCAGAAACAGAAAGTGCTAATCTATGAGTATCTAGAATATGGTTCTCTTGATAAGTGGCTATTTGAGAAAGCGAACCAAAATGAGCAGCACTTGCAGGAGAGGCTCGACATTGCTCTTGGTGTGGCACGGGCTCTTGCCTATCTCCATGTAGAGTGTCGAAAGTGTATCCCCCATGGAAATTTGAAGCTTGAAAACATTATGCTTGATGAGAATTTGGTACCTAAGCTCATGGATTTTGGTCTCCAGGGCCTCTTCCAAGAGGAAGCAACCTCGTCATCAGAGACGATGTCTGAAAGGGATATTCACAACTTTGGACAAATCTTACTTCAGATAGCGACATATAACAAGGAACCTCCAGTAGATGCTGACGTGAACCATCTGGTGAATGAGATAATAGAAACACAGAGACTAAAAAAGCACGAGGAGTGCGAGAGAGTAGAGAGATTGGTAAGAATAGCTCTGTGGTGTGTGCAGAATCAACCCTTTTTGCGGCCTTCAATAGGTGAAGTGGTGAAGGTGCTAGAAGGTGCACTTTCCGTGGACAGACCCCCATCAAATTTTGCATTTAGATCAGCTCAGCAGGAAGAAGTAGAACAGGTCCCCGTAGAAATCGAAGAAGACCCATAAACCCTTCTGACTGTAATAATAGAGGCTTGAATTAGAAGGTTGTAGATGCGTGCCGGAGTTCAGCAAAAGTTTTTAGCAAGATTGAACTCTTGATAAAGCTGTGTATAACTGTCAGCAGCCATTGGCATGCAATGTTAACAAATCCAAACTTTTCTTAATAAAACAACTTGTTCTTTCTCAAGTGGCACCTCCAAAATTGAGCATTGCAGACATTGTTATTAGGCTTTGTAATTTGTCCTTGTATCTGTGACAGCAATAGCAGGATTACTGTCTGCAGGGCTGCGACTGCGAGAACGAATATTTGCGAATGTACGCTAAACTTGTCCTCTGATAGGGGATGCTGTTGGAAGAGAATCAGTAATCAGCCAAAACATTATGGGAAATTTGGGTTAATAGTCACCGAATAATGACGTCTTAATTAAGGATAGGAAAGATTGTAAATGCAGTAGCGTGTCAATTACAAGATAACAGGAAATTGGATGGTTGACAGAGGAAGTTGAGTGAGTGAATGACTGACCAACAAAGTTGACATCTTTTGCACTGATTCCAATCTTCACTTCAATTCTCTGTCTCTCTCCTTCACCATGAATATGGTGACTCTTCATCCTCGCTCTCCTCTGATTCACACATCCAATTTTCAGGCAAAGGCTTTCAATCTCAGCCGCTCATCATCATCACCTCCATCACTGTCAGTGCAATATAGGCCTCCAAGATTCAAGCTTTATGCGACTGTCAGTTCCGCACCATCCGAAACAGTATCATCGGAAATTGAAGAAGAAGTATTTGAGAAGAGTGAAGGAGAAGATAAATTCGACTGGTATTCAGAGTGGTATGCGGTGGCGCCGCTGTGTGACCTGGATAAAAGGGTCCCACATGGGATGAGGATTCTGGGAATCGATGTGGTGGTTTGGTGGGACCGCAACGAGACACAATGGAAGGTTTTTGATGACGCCTGCCCGCATCGCCTGGCGCCCTTGTCTGAGGGCAGGATTGATGATTGGGGCAGATTGCAGTGCGTGTACCATGGCTGGTGTTTTAATGGCGCTGGTAACTGCCAACTTATCCCCCAAGCTCCTTCTGATGGCCCTCCGGTTAGTACTTCTCTTTTTTCGGCTATAAATTCTTGGGTAAGATGATCCTATGATATGACAATGTGAACTGTGATTTTGGGGTTATAATATGCAAAATCGGAAATTCATCCCCAAAATATTACAAGCTCACCTCGTCCTACTGCCGGACCGTCTTACCCAAAGTTTGTTGCCTTTGTTTAAGTGGCATTTTGTGTTTCATGTCTTCCTGCATACCCTGTGAATTATATAACTGATGCAAAATGAATTAAGACATCAAGTAGGCTTTATAGCATATTGTCCTCAAATTTCATAGCTGATGCAACATTTTCCATACTGTAGGCTTTATAGCATATTGTCCTCAAATTCCATTCCCTGCGATCATGAAGGATGAATTCGCAGGCAGATGTTAACTTCTATCATATTTGTTTATTCAGTTTCCTAAAATGGTAGTGTGTTCTTAGTACTACCAATAGATAAAGATGCATTTGGGCCCTAGTGTAGTGTCCGTCAAGTATACTTTTGGTACTAGGTTGCATCTCTTATCTATGCTAGACTGTTGTGGCCACAATTTGCAGGTTCACACATTCAAGAAGGCATGTGTGGCTTCTTATCCGTGCGCAGTCCAAAATGGCATTCTCTGGTTTTGGCCGAATAGTGATTTACAGTACCAAGACATTCTTACAAAGAAACAACCTCCGTATATTGCTGAACTTGATGACCCATCCTATGCCAGGTCCATGGGAACTAGGGACATAAATTATGGGTATGTGTTTGTTTGCGAATCACACACTATTTTCATTAGTGTAGGAGAAAAAATATTCAATCTTTTTTGTTGAATGGTAGGAGAATAAGACTTAGGAGGCAAAGTAAATTAAAGAACTGTAGATAGTTTTTCATCTAATATGCGCTGAATATTGTTTGTGCTCTGATGCATTTACAGCTATGAGATTCTGACTGAAAATCTTATGGATCCGGCTCATGTTCCTTACGCACATTACGGGATAATGCGAATGCCTGTTGATAAAAACAGATAAGAACTTTATGAATGTCCTGTGCTCTGCAGTATCTCTTATGCCATTTGTAGTTTCTGGGATTTACATTTTAGGGGAATTTGCAGGCCCAAAGCAGATCTAGAGGGTGGGAAACCTCTGGACTTCACTGTGCAAAAGTTCGACAAAAGTGGTTTTTCAGCTAAGCAAGATAGAGGCATCAACCAGTTCATCCCACCCTGTGTCTTTTATGCTATTCCTAAATCTGTGTCAAGTCCTAGCAGTGACGGCAATGTAACATCTATATCTGAAAAGGTAATCAGTAGCTGTACATTCAGAGTTCTTCAAGTGGTGGGCTTTTAGACACTAACATCTGGATGACAGCCTGAAAAAGCTTTTCTCTATTCTGCTTAACCTGATTGGATATATCACGTACCAGAGCTTTAAACTTCTAACTTTGTGGAAATTACTGGAGTAAAACCACCTCGTACACACTTTCAGTTTCATGTACTTGCAATCTGTAAAACAATTTCAAGTATTGACACATTTATTGACACAGGATTCAGATAGGAAGCAGAGACGACTTCTTTTGATTTTCATTTGTATTCCTGTTAGCCCCGGAAAAAGTAGACTGATATGGACTTTTCCTCGGAATTTTGGGGTTTGGATTGATAAAATCGTGCCAAGATGGATGTTTCATATAGGGCAGAATCTGATTCTGGATTCAGATTTGTATCTTTTGCACGTGGAGGTAATCTTTTATCCCTATGAGGTACAGGTTTTGTTATTGATATATAGTTTGGGGATGAAGTTTGTTCTGCTGCACTGATATTGAGGTTTGGATATAGTCTGTTTGGCTTCTTCCTGGAATAGAGAAATACCTTTGCAGATATAGAGAATTCTTTTATCCCCCAGGAACAGATTATCATAACCCTGTAACTATCAAATCTGTGAAATCGAGTTTTATTATGTCTTCCCTGCTTTGACTTGAAAGTCGGTCATGCATGGGATGTTGAAGCAGTGCTCTTTGTCCATTCATTTCATCTGTATATTTCATGCGAGTCTTTTGGACTTAAAGTCGACGTGTCAATTTGTCCCCTGCAGGAGCAAAAGATAAAGGAAATCGGACCTAGCAATTGGCAGAAAGCCTGTTTTGTTCCAACCAAATCAGATGCCCTTGTGGTCGCCTTTAGAAAGTGGATAAATAAGTACTCTGAAGGGGAAGTTGATTGGAGACAGAAATTTGATGGAACGCTCCCTCCAACACCTCCAAGAGAAGTGTTAATGGACAGGTATGTCATTCGCGTCTTACCTTTTATTTTACTGTAAATGCCTCTTTGCTGTGAATTCATCTTGGTAGCAGCTATTAGTGGTCTTGGTTTCCAGGGATTATAGATTGAGATAGTTGCTTAACTATTTCAGGTACTGGACTCATGTGGTGAAATGCAGCAGCTGTAATGCTGCGTATAAGGGGCTCAAGGTAACTGAAACCATGCTTCAGATCTTCTCTGTTGGTTTGATTGGGGTTGTTGGGTTACTCAGGCAGGGAGCTGTGACCACACTTCAGAGAAGTGCATTGTTCGCAGCAGCATTGATTTGTTTTGCAGCATCAAAGTGGCTGTCTAACTTTATATACAAGAATTTCCATTACCATGACTACAACCATGCACTCAGATAAGCGTCTTTGGCGTTCATGTGTGATTCCTTGCACTATTATTCTTATTTTGATGTACTCTAAAAGAAGTTGCTGTCAGCAAATAGCTGAGCATATTGTGAGCATTCTTATTCAGCATGCTCTGCCTGTTTTCATATATACATTACAATTTTAGAGATCAATCCTTGACTATATGTGTTCCATTTTAAGTTCAGTTTTCAAAAACAAACGGATGTTACACAGACACCTCTCGTCAAAAAAAAAAAAAAAAAAGAAAAAAAAAGAAGAGAAAAACCCTGCAACTAGGAGTACAGATTGAAGGTAAAAAGCTACTATGGGAGATGAGCTTCACCAATTACAATAGAGGAACCAGTTTCATGGCCACATATCGATAGTAGTAGCAACACAGAGGATATACAGTGCAGAAACGGGGAACTATCTCTAGGCTTGTATTATATTTCAGTCTTCATCAAGCTCTTGATATCGCAGATCCCAGATAGAAGTTGCTGCTGCAGCATGTTTTTCCATGTCTTCTCCAAGGGGACTCAGATTAAGGTCCACACTCCCCTTATGAACATCATACGCCCCGTCAAGACCCAAACCCAGATGTTCAATAGCACTTTCCCAGTAGTGTGATTCATCTCCAACTCCATCATACACACGCGTGTTACATTGTCTTGATATCTCATGATGGTCTCCCGCTGAAGCTGCAGGCAATGTAGTTTGGCAGTTGATGGACTCCATATGGCTGTTGGCCGCTAACACTAAGCTACTCCAAGGAGCGAGAGGTGCAGCACCTACACCAAGCACCATACTTGAATCAGTGAAAGGAATCACAGGTAAGATGCCACTTCTGTTGAGTGACAAATATTGATTGTTCTGATAACATGCATCTGAATACGCATATGCAGAAGCAGATTCTGGATAAGGGCTTGTGCCATTTTCGCACTGAGACTCATGGTTCCTTCTGGAACTGTTGTCTACAAACTGTAAATTGGCCTCACTCTGTAGGAACTCCGTGTTCCCACTGGAGTACATCCAGTCTGTCCCAGTTTCCTGATGGAAAGGACCTGACTTCCTCTTGGCAGGTGGATGATCACTTATGGGCATACTCACATGACAGCTTTTTCTACGCGCAACAAGAGGAAGATAGTCTTGACCTTTCCCGTCTCCATCTCCATCACTTCCCCCGTCTTTGTCTTGTATGTGGAGACATCTATCTGTGAACTGTAGAAGGGAGTTTTCTTGATCAACCACCTTGGACCAGGTGGCTGTATCTTTGGCAGTCATCTTGGCCTGCAGGCACTTAGACTTCCTGACAAGACGCGTCATTCGGCTCAAGTCAGGTGACATGTGCTTAATGACTGCAGATAGAACACTAACCTTCCAAGCTTTCTTAAGGTCATGAGGCTTGCGGTAAGGGGGTGGGCCCTGCTCAACCGATAATACTCCTTGTTCTCCCCACCATAACTCATCCCCTTTAGGCCACCAAGGCGGGGCTAAACCCCTTTCCAAAGGAAACCTTCTCTGTGCCGGAACACAGTGCTGCATCAGTGCAGATAAGAGGGAGCCTAAGGTTGTATCTTGAAGTTCATGCAACATGGGCAAGTAGGAGGCAGAATTTCCATCAGTAAGTATAGCACCTGATTCAATGATTGCTGGCAGGAAGTGCAACAAAGAACTAGGTGCGCACAGGTCGAACTTGACAGACCCTTTCCACCACTCCCGGAGGCTGTCAGAGGATCCGCTCACTGGCTTCCCTTTCTCTGGAATGATGCCGTAAACAAATCCCTGCGCTTTGCAGACTTCCATGATCTTGACCATGTACTTCAATATGGCATCCTGGGCTCTCAGCATTTTCTTTCGCCTAGATTGCTCCTCTTTTGCTGCTGATGCCGAGCTACTTGAGGCCTGACCTTTTTCAGCTCCTGAGGCCTTGACTGTCTTGAGTTTCTGCATGCGCACTCGATCCTTCCACATTCGTTTCTTGAGCTCAGCATAGCTGATGTCTTCTGGTTCACTCTCCTCTGACATTTCGCCAGCGCTCAAGTTATCCATGAACTCATCAATAAATTCCACCATTTTTACTGATATTACAGGAAAATTCTGATCTTTACACTTAAATTTTCTCGATTCTTGTGGGGGAATTCAGGGATGTCCTATAAATATATATATATATACTGCTAAGGGTAGGATCCAGAAATAAATAAGAAATGCGGTGCATGAGTTAAGCAATGACACGAAGAATGGAGAAATTAATTGGCCAAAAAAAGGTGACAAGGAAGCTCTTCACGAGCGTATGGGGCAACTGTTCTTGGGTTGGAAGCGGACGAAAATTCAGCTGCCAAGGTTTCAGTGCCAATCCAAAGACCATGTAACTAGCAGAAAAAAACTGTGCTGATGTAACTTTGATGCATACCAAAACATTACATAATGCGTGCGACAGTAGCTCAATAGCTCATGCCTGATCGTCTAGTTTAAATGCATGACTGACACCTTATATTTCCTGCTCCAAAATTGTTTTAAGAACCAAATCGGAATGCCTTTAAATATAAGAAAATGACAATTCTACAATTTCCAAAGAAGATCACAATGCGTCCCGAAGTTATAAAAAATTCCTACATTCGCCCACTGTATTCATTGAAATATATCGACTGATGGAAGGAGAAAAAATCATGAAAAACACAAAACCATTATGGAAATGAGGAGAAAACAGTTTACTATACTTCAGCAACAGCCCCAAGCTTGTAGAAGTTTCTAGAAGATCATAGCCTGCAGGGCTGCAGCAGCCTGGCTCTTAGGCAGCCCATGAGCCATGGAATTAAACTTCCCCTTCCTCATGAATTATGACTGCCACTGCTGTCTGATCTAAAATCGACACCCGAGATCTGTTATATCCATTGAAATTTGGAAACAGAACAAAACACATGGTAATGACATGTATAAAAATGGATCGTTCAATGACCTATTTCATTAGGTCAAGCTAAGCAAATTTCACGCGGCACTTGTTCTTCACATGAATCACTTTTTTCTCTCTAGATATAAATTTCACATTCTACAAGAGATTGATATAAGGCAGTATGACGTAGTACTTGATTAACTGTAGCGGCAAGTAGCTAATTTGCTGGCAAGAAATCTAACTTATTACCTATGTATTGTGAATTTGTGATTCTACCACATAACTATGCTTATGCCATACGTACATTTGTGCTTCCAACCTCGTGCTTAACTAGTCCAAGCTCAGAAAACACCGTCTCTACTGAATTGAACACCTCTTCAGCTGGTCTCTCAGCATTAATCTAAGAAGGAGGGGTAGGACAGAGTTACTGTAAGTCACATTAGTACCAGAAATAAGAGAGGCAACCAAGCAAATGAGAAAAAGTTCTTGTGATTCACCTTTCGCACCTTCCCTTTCTTGGTATAGTGATCAATTACAGGCAAAGTTGATTCGTTGTAAACTTTAAATCGCTTTTGTATAGTTTCAATGTTGTCATCCACCCTTCCCTACACAATTAGAAAACATTATGTGATTCCTGGATGGTAATTCATTACTAGAGCTATCAGGATTTTAGATATCATTCGATTAAACCTGATTTCTGTTCAGAATGCGCCTCATCAGCTCCTCTTCAGAACACTCAAATACTAATACAAAAGTTGGCTGAATTCTCAACTGCATGATAAGGGAGAACCAAAAGGAACCGAATCAGATTAATCAGTACAATTGACAGCTGCTTGGTGGAGGAAAGGCATCATATACATACATCACAGCAATCATTCAGCTGAATGACCAAAGCAGGGCAACCTACCATTTTCTCAGCAGTGACTCGGTTCTCTTCATTGCGCGGAAAGCCATCTATGAGAAACTTGTGGTCTTGACCTCTCTGCATTGCCTGTTTCAAAAGGCTAACCACAACCTCTGATGGTACGAGTTTTCCCTCTTTCTTATACTCCTGTATCATCTTTCTGTTGAGATAAATAGATAATATGACAGGATGAAGACAAAGAGCTATAGTAATATATGCAAAAGAAATGAAAATTGTCCTTGGAAAATATATAGGACCTAATTAGACAAAACTCCAAGTAGAAATGGAATACTAACCCAGTTTCAGATCCGCTTTTAGCTTGTGCTTCGAGAAGTTCACCTACACTAAGGTGATTAAAGCCAAAGCGTTGCGCAATCTTAAAGCACTGGGTTCCCTTTCCACTACCAGGACCACCTAATACATATACTACAACATACTCCTTGTTCTCCAACATTTCTTCCGAATCCTGTCATTCAAATTACAGTCCATACTAGTACTAGGTATATTGTATATCTGTAATATACCCAAAGTAGATGACACAATGATTTAAGAAAATGAGATGATGTGGATGCATGTACCTGCCTCCTGTTGTTGCAAAAGGCAAAGCATGATGGCCATTTCTTAGGACAAAAAGGATAATTCTGTTTGACAAGTAAGCCTTAAGATCATCTGGTTAAGGAAAAAACATCTCTAGCCCTAATGACTAAGGGTCCCATACTAAGATTTATGTAATACTCCTCAGATTATAAAACTAACAGTTATAACTAGGGCAACAAAACAGCAGCCACATGAGTCATGACTCATATACACAGTTCAAAGGTTTAAGATTACCTGTTTTTCCTGTTTGCTTGAAGCAGCCATTATTACAGTAGAGGCAGAGCTTTAATGTTTCAAACTAATTATAATTATGCCAACTTGATCATCAGAAAAGACATAAGCAACAAGTGTCAACAAGCAAAGGCAGAGAGACTTGCCGAATACGATTCTAGAAAACACTCAAGAAGCAAAGCGCATCACAACTTACCAAGTGTAGTCTTTTATGTACGACTTATTCCCTTCTAATTCGCCTTTCACCATCCTTTCTTCTTCTCTTCTCTTTTTTTATCTTTTCGTCTTTGTTTTTTCTTCTCACCCATCCTTTTCCCTTCTTCTTCCTTCTTGCTTGTTTTAATTCGCTTACAAAGTTACAACTTACAACACCTATTGATAATTTGTATATCATCTATTTGAGAATTTGAGAATTTGAGAATTTGAGAATTTGAGATCATCTATTGATAATTTGTATCGAGTTTAATCACGGTTTTATATCATTTGCTAAGAAATAACACGTACGTCCACTCTATTACTATAATTTAATAATTAACATCTACTCGATATATTGAGTTGATTTCAAAGGATTTAGTCTAGTTTAGGACGTTGAGGTTAAGGCCCTGTGCGATTCAACGATGTTTTCAAATCAGATCAGATTTATTCAAATCAAATCAAATCAGATCAGCTTTATTCAAATCAAATCAAATCAGATCAGAATTATCCAAATAACAATCAATGAATGTGGTCTATTTTTAGTTATTAATTCGTCTAGTTGCAGTTAATGTATTAGTTAATTCAGTTCAGATCAAATCAAATCTAATTTATTCAAATCAAATCAAATCAGATCAGTTCAAATCAAATCAAATCAAATCAAATCAGAAAAATGCAGTCCAATCGCACAGGGCCTAAATATGTAGTTGTGTATATGAGTGATCATTTCCAATATTTTTGTTTGGAATTGTTCTAAAAGGGATATACATTTTTCACAAAGCGCATTAAAGGTGTTACGACAATATACCCATATGAGAATAACGAGTTAACAAAATGAGCTAATCAAATTTGTAACTTATAGTATAACTAATTTCTATGACCTAATCTTACTTGCAATTTACAAATGATGTAATACCATTTATTCTTAGCAAACAATCCATCAAAACATGCGATAAAAAGGGTCTAATAATTCTAAATTGAACCAATATTGTCAAGATCATAAAATCATGCTAAGTGTCATCATTAGTTAAATAATGAAAAGTATTGAATGAAAGACAAAGAAAGTAGATCGTCGGCCTAATACAGTGTTTAGTTAGATAGTCTCCCTCATTACAGGAGTGACAAGAAAGGAGTCATACTTACATCACACTCTACTCATTTACTCATCACTCAATTTGGAGGTCTATGCTGTTTCTCTCTTTCTCTTGAATCTTCCGCTAGAAGCAACCAAAGCCGCTGCGAAATTGATTCCTCATCCATCTTAAGCATTACCCAGTAAGTCCAATTTCCCCCCTTTTGTTTGATCTTCTATCTCTAGATCAAAGATCCAATCTTTTTTGGAATTTACATCAAATTTAGCACATGCTGTTTGAAACCCCTCAATAATTGGGGAAGATTATCAATCTTCCAGCTTAAGAAACCCAATCCAAGAAATGAAAGAACCACTGAATACAGCAGGAGCAGAACCAATTGGGCAAAACTTGATAAAGAAGATTAGTAATGTTTGTTTCTCTGCATTTGTATTTGCTGTTTTGATTATCACTGCCATCGCAATCACATACCAACCTCCAGATCCATGGCTTCAGTCAGCCCCAGCTCTGACCAAACTCTTCACTCAATCCCAAAACGCCACTTTCAAAGACGACTCCTCCCTCCTCCGTACCGGCGAGGACTTTAACCTTTCTGTCGCCGACGCCCCGGTCTCAAACCCCATCACTGAGGCCCTCATTGAGTCTTCTGAGAAGAATCTCACCCTCAATTCCACCCTCTCCCCCTCCGTTTGCGCCGAGGATCTCACCACTGTTAACTGCTCTGACCCTCGTGTTTTGTTCACCATTGAGCGCTTCAATCTTAGGTTTTTCAAGTCCATTGTGTTCTTGGAGTATAGTACCCCTGTCAATGGGTCTAAGCCTAATCAGTGTGATGTTGCTTGGAAGTTTCGTAACAGAAAGGAGAAGTCTTGGAGGAAGTACCGCGATTTTAGGAGGTTTAGGATTGGTGTTGGGGATGATTGTGCTTTTAAGATCCTTGGTGCTAGTGGCTGGCATTCCGGAGTTAATGCTAGACGTCCTAGACCCCGTCCTGGCACTCGTAATCCTAGGGTTGGTGCTCCAGTCCGCGATAGTGAGATTAATGACACTATACCCACCATCAGTTCGAATGCTGCCTTTAGTAAGGGCAAGTACTTGTATTATTCTCGGGGTGGGGATTATTGCAAAGGGATGAACCATTACATGTGGAGTCTCTTGTGTGGGCTTGGCGAAGCTCAGTATTTGAATAGGACATTTGTTATGGATTTGAGTGTTTGCTTGGCCTCGCAGTATACTTCTAGCGGCAAAGATGAGGAGGGTAAGGACTTTAGGTTCTATTTTGACTTTGAGCATCTCAAAGAGGAGGCTTCCATTGTGGAGGAGCGAGAATTTCTCAGGGACAGGAGACGGTGGGAGAAGAACCGTAAGAGGAAAATTCCTACGAGGAAGGTGGCAAGCTACAAGACCACCCCCTCGCAGCTGAAGAAGGACAAGAGCACCATTATATGGAGGCAGTTTGATGCCCCAGAACCTGACAATTATTGGTACAGGGTGTGTGAAGGCCAAGCTGCTAAATACATTCAGAGACCATGGCACGCCTTATGGAAATCAAAGAGGCTGATGAATATAGTCTCTGAAATCAGCGGAAGGATGGATTGGGATTTCGATGCAGTCCATGTGGTTCGAGGTGAAAAGGCTCAGAACAAGCAACTGTGGCCTCATCTGGATGCAGACACTTCCCCTGATGCTCTTGTTGCCAAGCTCCAAGGAGCAGTTCAGCAGTGGAGAAACCTATATATTGCCACCAACGAACCTTTCTACAACTACTTTGATAGACTAAGGTCACACTACAAGGTGCATTTGCTTGATGACTACAAGGAGCTTTGGGCAAACACGAGTGACTGGTACAACGAGACTGTGGCTTTAAATGGCGGCCGTCCAGTTGATTTTGATGGTTACATGAGGGTTGCCGTAGATACAGAGGTTCTCATCAGGGGAAAGACACGGGTTGAGACCTTTTATAATTTGACCAGCGACTGCAAGGATGGAATCAATACATGCTGATCAGGTTGGAGTGACATTTGTTGATTTTTAAGATATGTTTTCAATTTTTGTTAGCACACAGTTGATGTATTACATTGTTTAGATTTGCCTGTTGGCATTTTAAGCATAGTTTCAGGCTTGTCTTTGTATGTGCCCTTGTTCTTCAATGGTTAATGCATATTGTTGTTATTATATATAAGGTATATGTGGTGGAACTTTTTCTTCTAGGATTTAGTTTCTTTGTGCGATTTATTCAATCTTGTGCAGCTTTTTGACATTTTGTTCAAGTCATTTCTTTTATAGTGGGATTGAGATAAATGCTTTTGTCTTCTTGATATATATTTCGCTAGTGTTGGTGACCCTTATTGTCATTTCAGTGTTACAATTTACAATATATATTGTTGTTAATCTGCACCTTGTTTGTTTAGTGAATGAGATTCTTGTCTACCAAGTAGGACATTACTTGTGGATGATCACTGGGCATCACGTACACAGTTTGTATGTGACTGTGCGACACAATTTGTCTTTGAATCTGGCTGGTGGCTGTGATATGCATCCATTCTGCAGATTTGTCTTTCAACTTCCTTTACTTTTGAGAGGGTATTCAAATGCCAGTCAGAATGTGTGAGTTCAAATTTCGTTCAGCTTTGATTGTTATGGGAGGGTTTTGTAGTTGTAGGCAGCATTTGTTTTTGGTAGATTTAAGTATGGCCTCACTTTTCTGAGCTATAAAAGGGGTGTGCCGCATCTTCTGTTTCGCCCTACTACCTGTGATATCAGAATTTCAAAAGGCTATAAGATTTTTATCACTGGAATTTGGAAATTCTTCACTATGTCTGGATATATATGATCATTGAACTCTGCATATCTGTTTGGCAAATTTAATGTTCAATGGCATTGGATTTCATTAATGGGAGTATCAAGTTCTTGGTCTTTTGGTGAGGCTTTTGCAATCATCATAAGTTACAGGTGATCTTAGTAAGTAAGTCGTCAAGTAATTAGTTGTTTGGTTTTAGTCTCAGTGGAATATAGTGAGTTTCAGTGGCTATGACTCCATCCTGAATGAGAGTGTTGAAACTAGGGTCTCTTGAAGGCTTATTGCTTTTACTGTGCTGTAGATGTTAATTACTGCTACTTGACGATTTGTTAATTTGTTATAAACCTTTCACCATTTCCTTTCTATTGGTTTTTGAATTTTGTTTTTTTCCTATTGTCAATGGGGAGCAAAACTCAACAAGTTTTAATTAATGAACAAGTAAATTAGTATTACTATTAGAACTAACAACGCTACTAATCAAAGGACCAACAGTCGTATCGGACACGTAACTACCACCACCAACAAACACTTTCGTGGCGACAAGCTTCCTCCGTCCAAAGCAGGTGGGCCCACGGTCAAGGGTAGGGAACTCGGGAGCCGACTCGGTGAGTTGACTCAGCGACTCGGCGTCGTTTGTAGTAGATGTAGGAACACCGGAATCGGCGGTGGTGAGGAGGACGTAGCGGGGGACGGAGCGGGTGGTGGAGATCTTGGAGTCGCGGAGACGAGCCAAAGCGCCGGGTTTAAGGTACTCCTTGAATCGGTGAGTCGGAGGACGAGTTGCTGAGTTGTGGTCTCTGATTCTCCGATTCATTTTTATTTTATTTTTATTTTTGTGAAGAGAGAGGAAAGAGGGAAATGAGAGTTTTGTGAGAATTGGGGAGGAAGTGTGATGAAGAAGATTGAGTTGAGTTGGTAGGGTTTATAAAATAGAGATGAGAAGGAAGATTGGTAGGCGAGAGTTTTGGGATGGAGGGAAAATTGTGTGTTGGAGGGTTTTTTTTTTAGTTTTGAAACATTTGGCGGGCAGGGGAATCTTGCGCTATTTGGACTTTGAAGTATGCGGCTAATCAGCGATGATTCTATGGTGATCGTTAGTTTTTGACGATTAGTTGATTAGGATTAGTTGAGATGTAGGATTGTAGGAGCGTAAAATCTGTCTTGATTATTATGTCAAGAGTTTATTTCAAAGTATTTCTTTCTTGGTATTTTGTATGTATGTTGAATGAGTATTGTATGTCTATGGCGTTTTACTAATTACAATTGAGCACATAAGTGAAGTATGAACTGAATTGATCAGGATTAATATATGAGCAAAACACTAAATGTTATTGAATCAACAAGTTTATCAACATCAAACTCAACTTTTTCGAGAATTCTCGAACCAAGACCCCCAAAACTCGAACTCAATAAATACATCTAAACGTTTCGCAACAAGCAATAGAGTCCTAGACTATCCACACTTCCATGTTGGTTACCTTTCAACAAGCAATAGAGTCCTAGACTCATCAGAATTTATGCCTCTTCACACATCTAAATACTACCAAACCTAGTATCCGTACAAACAAAGGACCAAACAACAAAGAGTTCGGAAGAGAACAACAAGACGACAACAACACAGAGTTCGAAAGAGAACAACAAGACGACAACAACACAGTGGATACATAAGATAAGATCGTTTACAAGTCACCGATGATCAACAACAAAGAGTCTAGATTTTCAAGACAATAAAACTCTATTGTTCATCTCCTGGACAAAGCTTTTACCCTAAACATTCAAAAGGTGTAGGGCATAAGCGTAGCCAACAGCTAAAGCAATCACAGTAGCGCTCATCAGCAATAAATCCATTTCCACCCGAACCATGTAATCCATTATCCCCATCATCACACTCTGATCTTTCATGATCATCCTCACTTTCTATCACCAACCTCGCACAGTGCTTTAGACCAACCACCATTTCCCATTTTGCATCTACAAGCATCATCTTTACAATCTCAAATTCAGACCCTGTGGATAGACATATGATATTTTCTTCTGCCCTACTTACCTGCACTTCGCCAAACCCAATTCCATGAAGATAACCAAACGCAGTGCATTGGTTTGGTAAATTATTGACTTTTACTACATTCATAAACCATTCCTGACTTGTTGTGATTCGATAGACTTATGCAGACATGTTAGACGACGTCATAGCCACCATCAAAAGGATCGAGACATTTTCTAAGCATCTGACTTCGATATACTCTTAATTTAGCAAGCTGAGCGATAATTAATTGCGTCTCTCCATTAATGACCTTTGTACATACTACCAACTCCATTTGATTTTACAACAAATGAATCTCAATTTAGAAGATCCATTTATTTTACAAGAGTCTCTAACATGACAATTGAAAACTGTTTAAAGAAAGATGAATACCTCTTTAAATTGGAATGAGTAAGAACCAAGCAACAAGATTACACTCTCATTTTGAAGGGGAGTGTAAAGATGAGCAGGGTAAAACCTGGGCTAGAAACAAAAGTGAAAGATATAACACCAATGCTAGTAGAGCTGGCAAAAGCTGACACGACACGACAACATGACACGAACCGCACACGAAAATAGCGGGTTAGTGTTGAGAGTTTTCAACCCGTTTAATTAAACGGGTCAACACGTGTAACATGATTACCTAAATGGGTTGGGTTAGTGTTGAAATTTTTGACACGAAACAAACACGAATTTTACCCGTTTATTTGTATTTGATATACTAGTCTTGTCAGTTCGTATAACCTTTTTAAGCTGTATAAAGCCCTATTCAAAGCTTAAATAATCTAATTGAGGAAATTACTCTTTTTTAAACTAGTCTTTGTTATTAATGATGAGTTACATAGACACAATAGCCTCAATTCCACAATTTTTCTTGAATAGAATGTAATTTTTGTGAACTTTTCTTTTAGGCGGGTTAGGCGGGTTGTTAACGTGTTACACGTTTAATAAATGGGTCGGGTTAGTGTCAAGGGTTATTGACACGTTTAATAATCGGGTCGGGTTAGTGTCAAGGGTTTTACAACACGTTTATCTTTGACACGAACACGAACACGACACGGACACGACTTTTTGCCAGCTCTAAATGCTAGTGGCCGAAGAGACAAAATGCAATTAAGAGAAGTAAAAGGGAACAAATACAACTTGTGGACTAAATGGATTTTGAGGTTTTTGATGTCAATTGATGTTTTTTAAGCAACTTTGGTCTTGGTTCTACTCAAATACATTTGTGATTTTGAGGTTTTTGATGTCAAGCGTGTTGTCCGCTCCCTTTTGGGCTTGGGCGATTTGTCTGAAAATGTTGACAATATTAAAAACTGTGTGCCCTTTGGTGGCGTGAACGCCGGCTTAAGTTAGAGAAGCTTTACGATGCGGAATTCACTATGGGAAATATGTTTAAGTAATTTAGGGTTATTACAATGCGTTCTCGTGACTGTATGATTGTACCTTTAGTAGAGTTTCCAGGTTGAAGGATAGCCAAACAATGAAGCGGTATAAGAACATTATGGATGCCATGACAATTGAAGAGCTGGATTGTTCAAAAGCAAAGCTTATGAACAAGTCACGGATTGTGCGGATTGCTCATGGTTTTGGCTGCCGCATTGAAGATGTAATGTGTTTTTTGGCTGATTACAAACGTATTTACGATTGGTACAAGTTATCCAGGATAACGGAGGCACGTTATATTCCACCGGGCATGAGTATTGCTATATGACGGCAACGGATTTGAAGCTTTTATTAGATTTGGTATTTCAAAAAGTTCGAAAGTAATATTAGTTATGGTTGTGTATCTTATAAACGTAACCCTAAATTAACAAGACTAGCCGGTTCCTATTCCTCTCGTTCGCGTATCAGATAGTAAATGGCAAAAGCATCTTTGGAGATTTACACAGGAAATTATTTCTGATTGCTTTCAATATGCATCTCTATAGTTATCAACATTTACTTGAAATGCTCATATTCTCATACAAATTCAGTTTTTATACTCTGTAACCTTAAGTTATAATTTATGTCCACAGTGTAATCAAACTGTTATATTGCCGCGGTAAGGAAGCTAACCATTGGATGGACACCTCATATAACAATCGCATAGAATTTTCGACTGTAATGTAATATAATCATCGTTATGAGGTTCTCATGCACATTTCAGGAAAATTTCAAGGTTGTCACATAATAATCGTCTGCAACTGGATTGCCATTATACGCGACAGGCGTTTCATATGTAAACACAGGACCATAGTCCTAGAGGCAAACATAAATAAGAGATGCCAAATTGCTATGTTACAGAATTGGTGCTACTTCTCATTTCGTCATAAGCTGTACGACAAAGCAAACTACTCGATTCAAAGTGGAGGTGATACGCTAGAAAACAAGGCCGATAGTTGTGACTTCATCCCATTGAATGATTGCAAGCAGACAAGACAAATGAACCAAACTCGCAGAGAAGGCGAAGTCAGTTACAAAACTACAAAACTTGCAGTACAGGTATATAAAGGGGCGAATCCACCATCCTAAAAAGCAGATGTTACTGATCGTCAAACTAGGGGGCAGCCAAGGCAGATCAGTGATTAGAATTCTCATGAAGTAGCACGTACTCGCGACTGCAGGAACACAGAACCGGGGTAAGAAAGATGGCAGAAATACAAAATCTACTTAAGCAATGAAGAATAAGTACTAAATGATGTGAGGAACGACAGTCAATCGTTAATTCCACAACAATGCAGGCATGTGAACATCCAAAACTTACCTACTATTGCCGAACTTTATAGTATCCTTCTCAAATAGCTCATAGTAACGCTGAGGCTCAATCGGTGACTCCTGTGACATCAATTGATCACGTTAAATCATCTCAAAAGATTTACCTAGTGAGTTTGTATCTGGAGTGAGATGAGAATGGAGTAGACAGTAGATGACTCACATTAATGAAGCTCTTGTTTGTGCTTCCCAAGTCCATCAAGTATGGTCTGTAAAAGTCATTAAAGTTAAGAGAAAGTTTCACGAGTAGCAAAATCACGACATCGGAAACTGTTCTAAAGAAGTAAAGAGAACAATATAATTATCGCTGATTAAAAGGGTTCGAGCTCATACTTGATTTGCTTCGACATCATGCCATCCGGTCTCTCAGATTCAACTTGCCTGACATAAATTAAATTGTCAAAGAGAGCTCTGGAGCAATAGCAACAAACCAAGCTGCTAGTAACAAACATACCGATATTGGAGAACTGCATGTTGCTTGCTACAAGAGGGATGATCTGTAGGGATATCTGCCACCCTCCTCTCTCTACCAAACAGGTAACAGCTCTGACGATGCACATAAAGTGGTTCTGTCAAACAGTAAGAGCACTATATTACTTGTGTGCCTTAGTACCTTACCATCAAGACTATACACCTCAGATTATAACAATTCGCTTTATTTCATCAAGAAAGAGAACAGCACTATACTTTCTATTCTTATAAAAAAGCAATCATGAAAGAGATGGTCCAATCACATTAATTCATCAGGAAGCAGAAACTTATCAAGATATGTGTAATCATGTTGCTTTGAATGCCTTTAATCCGGAGACTCCAGAGAGCTCGTATTCTTAGAAATAAAGACTACTCCATTACCTATCTCACAAGTAAGTTTTGCAAGAAGTTGACTACCAACACATTAATGGATACATTTTACTCCTTGGTATCACTTCTACTGTCCCCATTCTGTGCTGGTACTCGTATGACATCAACCTTGACCAATATTTTATCAGACTATAATTTGATTACAAATTTTCAGTGGAGATAAGAAACCTTAGAATAGGCTACAATTGAATTTCAAACACTGAAATTATGTGAAACAATAGGATAGTTATGTTCATTCATGGTTTACTTTAAATGGAAATAGCTCATCTGCAATTGAGCAGGCGATGCTGCAAGGGCATCCTCGCAAATGCAAGATTGAGGCTGTGTATATCCAACCCAGATTACCGCAGGAAATTTTTAATGGGTTAAACTATTCAGCAGCATCATAGTGCTTGCAAAATTGCAAAAGCATATTGAGGCACTTGAGAAAATTAGTTTGGGGTCAAGGCGATCTACTATTCTTCGTTGGGGAGCAATTCACCCAAGGAACTAATTACTCTTTATTTAAGCCACGCTACTGATAAAGCAACATATCTCCGATTTCAGATAAGATGTGGTGCAAGATGAGCACCTCACTTGCCACCACCCAACCAAGATTCACAAATAACTTCAGTACTACAAGGATGTTAGTTATATAACGATCTGTAGGCAAACGAGCATCCAGCAAGATAGCTTCTTACACATGAAGCCAATATAGTCTGCTTCTCTTGATGATGTTATTACTACGATAATGGTGTTACTTTATAGCTGTAGCAAAGTCGAAGGAAAGGGACATGCAGCAAATATTTGAATAAGTGTAAACTGAACCAAATTGCAAAATGCACTCTGCAGTGATAAGATCAAACATACTTCAGAGAAAAGAGATGAGCAAGCAGTGTATTCAAGGGAAAGACAAAAAACCATTAACAAAGACAAAATAGGCAGACCAATAGTACTTTCCAACTAACCATTTAGCACTTCACCGCCCTTGAAAACATACAAGCGCCATCTGACATCAGGTTTACGAGCATCAGGAGGTTCAGTGAATAGTAGAGTTATGCCTGCCATATAAAATTAGTGTTAATTCAAGGAAAATCAGCCATGCGGAAGCTTTCAATTACAAGCAGAAATAAATAAATAGCTAAATCCAACTGCAATATACAGCAGAACACAGAGGGATTCTACCGAGGATAGTGCATCCAAATTAATCAAGCTTTTAAAAAAGAGCCCTAGTTATCTCATCTTTGGTTTACAGCATATCTTATCTCGATGTGACGTTTGGCTCACTGCTACTATTTTCATCAAGGTGACACCCTCTTAATCAATTAGGCAGTTCACGACTCCGTTACCACATCTTGGAAGATTGACTTCACTATACAACAAAATCTGGATCCTCTTTGACAATTTACATCAGGCAGTCTCCACCATATATATGGGCCGATAAAGCAGCTAAACTGGCTGGCGAATCAGGGGCATAACAACTCCTTTTGCTCCTTGATTCCGCAGCATCCTTATTCATAGTTGGGTATTATCTTGAATAAGGGGAATAGCAAGGTAATACCTAACTTATTCTACATTCTTCTCAACTTTCAAATTCTCAGTACCTCCTTTGTCGATCAGATTCCATCTTTACGTGTATCCAAACGTTGGAGAAATTTGTGTTAAAAAGCACGTATGAGATATTAAGTCTTACGTACTGGACACTGGTAAGGTCGTAGGACTAGGGAGGGTGAATGAAACAAGGATCAGCTGAGCCTTTCCTATCTTCTTGATAAAAGGCTTGTACCTTTCCCCTAATTCCGAAAAATTGGGAATGGGCTACGTTTCTGAGCTTCTAATCTACAATTTAATAAATATCAAATTGACTCCATCATTCTGATTTCCCAATTCCTCTCTAGGCCAACAATCCGGCCATAAAACGCTCCTTCAGCACCTCAAAGTATGCTGTGGTGTCCTATTTCATACCTCATACATGAACATTTTTTTATACAAGAGATTAAAGCATAAACTTTAATATTCTAATAGGTGAAACACGCTTTTCTCTTTCCAAAGTACCTCTGAACTCATACTTCCGTTAGAAAGTAAATAGATATGCCCTCCCCTAGTTACTGTCAAATACTAGCCAAGAAGGGTGAGAGAGAGGGAGGAAAGGAGGGAAAGGGCACCAGAATTCAAGCCTAAGAATAAACACTATCACAGAAAATGGGCTCATGAGATTAAGCATTATCTTAGCCTTTCCGTCCTTCACACGGTATCATTTTGTTTAAAAGTAAACTACATCACTTTCATGTGCCAATAAAGTTCCAGTATCAGAGGCTCTCTCTAAAGGATGTAACATACAAGTATCATAAAGCATTCTGAAACAGAAAATATTCAAAATATGTAAAAGTAATTGAAAGATGTCTAAGAATTAAGAAAATTGCTTCAGGAAGATGTTAATATTTGGTGCTTAGTTAGAAATGACTCAACAAAACAGATCGGACTACAAACAAAAGGAGACAGAAATTACCTCCAACTCGATTAGTTTCTTCTGCAAGCTTTCCTGATAGCTCAAATGAAGGTTGTTCCTGGAAGTAGACAAAATATAGAAACCAAAAGAGAAAAAAGGGCATTAAAAAATCAAACAAAAAATGTAGATGGCTCATGGAAAAGATCGTATAGAATGAAAAAGTTGCATATGGAAGGAAGGGGATTTAAAGCAAGTTTCACCCTTTCCCTAGTTTCCAAGGCTTCCTCTGCAGCTCTCATCTGCGCTACTGCATCAGTTTCCTCATCTCTGCGTGTCCAATAAAAAATGTTGGTAAGGTTCAGAAAGTAAAAGTTCACTGAGCTTACTTCTAATTTTCCGGGAGTGTGAGGATATAACAGTTAAGAAAGAGAACTGGGTGGGGGGAGTGCAACTCATGTATGATGGGAGAAGTAAACTTCATAGGACGTAATCTCAGACTAGTACTGTGATAACATCAAACAAAGAAGGTTTTTTTTTTTAACAGAACAAAGATGAAACATTGCAAAATAATCTCATCCAAAATAAAGAAAAAGAGTGGGTGAGATGAAATGATGAGCTATATGCCATCCAATATATGTCTTGAAAGTAATGCTAACTGCAAGTCAACCTCACAGCACATATTGGACAGGAAATATATACACATAACAAGCAGCTCATGTCCGCCTCCTGTCTAATTTCAATTGCTAATGTGTGTAGAATCACACTAACTCCACAAATATCCTTAAAGTTTGGGTCTAATAAACACGATAAATCATAATGTGTTGGTAAAGTATTGGCAGCTAGGCTACACCAAATGGATGCTATGATGTACACGAGGTCGCATAATTTCATAGGCATACAGAAAAAACATTCAAGAAGGCACCATAGGTTTTTACAATGTAATTAATTAAACTATCAGATCAGATTTTTAAAACATGTGGCTGGTACTAGTTTGGAGTAATTAATTAATTATGCGACCTCAATTTCAGGTTGAACATTATTCTCTTATGTAGCATTGGTTAATGAATAGGGGTTCATGAATATATATAGGATTGAATTGAATCATGTTCAACCACATCGAATTTTTTGATTAATCGCACAATGTCACCTTCAATGCAAACAATTAGACTATATAATACTTTGAAATGATGACCATAAAATAGGCTCTGAAAATATTCATTTACATTTATAATGTCATAAGTAAAGTATATTTTTTTTCATACATTAAATAAGGGATAATACGTGACATTTATAATGCAACATCATCATCTAAATTGGAGGGAGTATTAGTCTTTAAGTTAGTTATTATTTTTAAAATTGATTAAAACGTTCTCCCTATACTAGCTACTTACTAATCCGTGTGATAATTTATTGTTGAAAAAGTTATATTTCAAAATTTTCAACCAGATTAAAAGTTATAATCAGGTTCGTGACACTTATTCACAATTATGTATATAATCAATGACTTTATTATTTTTTTTTAAAGACGGTCAATAAGTTATATAAAATTTAATGATGTAAATTACTAAGCGAAAAATGTTTCTCTTAGTAAGATGATTACGTATGTATAGAATTATAGGTTTCTTTGTAATCTAAACAAAGATAACAATACATGAATAATGCAAATAGAGTTGGAAATTAGAAGGTCGGATCAATTTCACGTATGGTCAGAGCGGGTTGGGTGATATTGACTTCGTGTCATGACAGGGTCGCATGAAATTGTATTTTTCATAATTTATTATATGTGAGAGTAATTTTCAATACGAAACCATGATGTGCGTTTCATTATTAATTTTTTATGAATATTTATTCTTATATTTGTAATCTATACTTTTAAAAAGGTGGCAATAATCAAACATTTTATGAGGGATATTCAATAGTCTTTACGAGATAGCTGACATTTATAAATTTAAAGCTAAATTAAATTATATATCATATGTTAAATAATGTTCAACATGTAATTTTTATGTGTACAATGTGTAATGTTTTTGTGGAAGAAGAATGATTGATACAAATAGGTAGCCCGTGCGCGGCACGGGCACGCACACTAGGACGATTAATTAAATCCCCAAATCATATAAACAACAAATCAAATCCCGAACTCAATTTAAGATTCATGACGATTCATTCAATTGGAAGCTTCAAATTGAAGTTTCAGACTGAAATTAATTAATTTAACAACTCAAAAAGGTGAATTACAGCTCGGAAAATTAGGACCAATTGACAGAAATAATCGCAAAAATTCAGACCTAATCATAGAAAATCGGTAAAAAAAAATAATCCTAAAGCAAATCATTAATCATAGATCTATGAAATTAATCATAAATTCGCGAAAATACCAGAGAACAAAAAATCATTAAATAAACAATTAGGGATCGGAAGAATTAACATACGATCGAACAAATTAACATGAAAATTCGCCAATCATTAATAAAAAAAAAAACGCTTAAATTAACATGAAAATTGAGCTATGAGATTCAGATATTCAACGGAAAAAAATTGGGGGAAAATTACGCAACATTTTTCAGCTAAATAGTAACAATCACAAATTTAATTAATCAGAAACTAATATGTATTGGAATTTGGATATAAATATGAGCAAATATTATCGAAAATTTGGAATTAATTTTTTAAACAGAAAAAAAAAAAGTAGAGATGAAAAATACCGAACAGGAGAACGGCTGCGATCACGGCGACTACGGCGGCTGTGACGGTGGCTTACCGGCGACGGAGAATACCGCCGCCTATGCGACGGCGACCTCGACACACTTCGAGCCATTTTTTTTAATAATAATTTTAATAACTTCTACTCTTTCTCAGAAATTATTCAACTAATTTCCAATCTAAAAACACTATTTCATCAGAATTTTTTCCGAAAATTAACCTCTAATTTACTTGATTAGTACCTTGAAAGATCGAAAGAAGGCTTGTGAATTACGCTTTGGGGAGAAATTGGTTTGGTTGAAGAAGATTATTGATGAGAACGGAGATGTGAAGGATGAGAGGAAGGAAGGAAAATAGGGTTGATACTAGTTTAATACCCGTGCAATTTGCACGGGCTGTTATATGAAATTGTTATAGATCCTTTTTTAACAATAGTGTGAGTGTGATGATGATATTAGTAATTTAGTCATATTGAACGATGCATGATAATATAAATAAGATATGATACACAACATTAGACCTATTTCCAGCTTCAATCACCAACCTCCAACCTGGTAACTGACTTTGATTCACCCGTCTTTTAGTATCCACGTCCCGTGTTGACATAAACACGTTATGACCAACATATTTTCGAGTCAACCAACCTGACCCGTTAGCACATTACTAAAACCACAAAAGTAAAAACTTAAATTGGTAGAAGTACATTAAAAAATTTGAGACGAAGTTAGACATGATTTTTGAAATTCTAAGTTATGAATTCGCTTTATATGACCCGTGACCCGATATTTTTTAGTCATAATCTATTCTTATATCCAGTGAGGGATTCATCCATATGAAACCTAATAGGTTTGCCACACCTGTATTTGGATTAACTCTAACCTGACTATTTCATTTCGTAAAAGTTAAGCGCAAGCTCATTTGGTTATATTATTTAATATTAAAAGAATTATGAATGGATGCTGCAATTATACCCATGAATTTGAAATTTATTTATTTATTTTGAAACGCATGGATTTGATATTTGATGGAGTAGACTTTAATAAAATAAAATAAATTGAACCTTTAAATACACAAATAAAATGTTACTTATTTTGTTTTTTACCTTATTAGTTAAACTCTATATGGTGGAGTTTATTTTCAAATGTACATGATCCAAAATCATTTTTTACCCATATCCTGACCTAACCTGACTTAGTCGGGGACGCCAATGTGCGCCGGGCTGCCCTTTTTTATCCTGACCTAACCTGACTTAGTCGATTAGTCATATTTTTTACTCCCATTTTAAACTTACCCGTATGTATGACCCATATGTGGAGTTTTTTTAATTTCATGAGATCCAAACTAATTTTTTACCCATATCCTAAATTGACTCATTCGCATAATTTTGACCCATTATTTGAACTAACACATATATTTAACTCGTATTGAACTGAACCGCATGTAACCCGACCAACCCATGAGAGGCCTACATGACATATTAACGTATTCAACATTCATAATCTCCTCTTTTATCGAACTAATATTCATAAAACACAATTTCATTTGGCTATATTACTTTAATATTACAAAACTTTGAATGTATGACGCCTTAAAATTTTTTTTTTACCTATATATATTGAACTAACCAAACGCAGTTCCATATCTTTTACCCGTTATTTGAACTAAGCCCTATATTTGAGCCGTTACTGAATTTGACCCGCTTGTCATGTTTATCGACATACTCTCTCCGTCCAAGTTTAAACACCCAAAATGTCCCTTTTAATTTATCGAGCATGGTGTACAAACTAATCCGTCAATCAAAGTTAAAAAAATAATTACAATATCAGCATCTTGTATCAAATGTGACATGTTATCAAGAGTCGCCATATAGTAGTTCTTAAGTACCCGTGCAAAAAAGTACGGTTTGTTACATGAAAATGATCATAACACTACTATTTATTTAATTCGACTAAAACTTGATCGGACTTGTTGATCAAATTTGATCACTAATTAATACAAATCACCCTAATTAATACCCATATAAGTATTTTTAATGCAAATTGGTGACGTTTTACGCCACATACCAAACCGAAATTGAAGTTGAATATACATGAGCGAGAATTTTTCTACATCGTTGTTAATTCGATGGAATAATATGTCATGCACTATTTAGTTCAGCGTCACTTTTTGATCAAAATGAAAATAAATCAAAGATATAAAACATAAGCTGACAAATTTAGATTGTGCTAAAGATGCCTAAAATATAATGTTATTATTACTTGCTCTTGTGTTACTATGACGTATGAACAAAATATAAGATACCAAAATCATTTTGCACAAATTGCACATGAAAGCCTAAAATGAAAAGGGGAGAAACTAATACTGGTATATGTAAACCCAATGTTAACGGCTATTCCACAAATGAGGATGGCGTGTTTTACTTTGATGCAAATTACACACTTGTAAGGATTGAGCTCATATAAGATGTTATGAAGGGACGGTACATATACAAATCAGCTCATACTCCACCACTCTGAGCAATCGTGCAATATGGGTTAGTACCAAAATCTTACATTGCTTTCTAAACAAAGCTATCATGTGGTAATTTTTCCTCTTTATAAGGCCTTGATATATACTTCAAGGTGAAAATACTTCTGAGGCTTGAAGTCTGGAACTCTGGATCGGAACATTCGAAGCTATGTAGCGATCTTTTAGCACATTCCGTGCAAAAGTCCAAGCTCACTTAGAAATGATTCAAGCAACCACAAAATCAATTTAGTTATGATTCCGATTACATACACAAAATCAATTGTACCAAGAAAACAAAGGGAGAAATTGTAGGAGAAACTGATAATTCGATTTACTTGCGAATAGTCGCTTTGGAGTGCTGTGATTTCTATATAAAGGAAGTATCATTACTGAAGTGCTGGCAACCCTTTTTAAGTTTCGAATTTTAGTAGCAAACTTGTCAAAGCGAAAGCGTAGCTTCTTCACTTTGCACTCTTCGAGGTTTAGGCTAAATATATTCAAACTTGTTGTCCTTTGATCTTCATGTTCCTCATCTCAAGTGATCACGGTCGTGACAGACTTGTGTGGCAATGGTGGTCTCATTACAAACTATTGCTCCATTGCTTGCAAAACCAATTAAATCCAAAATCAAAATGATAAGTTTCAAAACATAAAACGGATAAAACTAAAAATTTAGGTCTACAAAAATAATAATAAAAATAATTAATCAGAGAGTGTGTGAAAAAGAGTAATATACTCGTACTAATTTAGGCCTACTTTGACTGGTACAAACACAACCGAAATTCACACACAAATTAAACCAATGGAAAGTAAATAGGATGAAAACAGAGATGCAAAAGTAATACGGCTAACCTCATATCAAAACCCCTGTCATGAATCAATCCAATGAAGAGGTTGGGTAGACTATTAGAATTTAGAAGAATATGATACAAATACAAAAGATGCATAAATCAATAAAAAAAAAAATCAGTTTAAGCTTCAACTTCTTACCCTCACTTCGCGATTTCCCGTCACGAAATCTGTTACCAGCAGCCCTTTTCAAGTTGAAGCGTCGAAGAATGATTCACTCTGTCGATGGAAATCAACTTTAATCACACCAATTAAAGCATATCAAAATTCAACATATATACATCACAATAATGATTCAGATTCAACAATGATCCAAAAAAAGAAAAGAAACAATCGATTGCGATGGAAGAACTGTACTGGTGTTAAATTGCATTGAACGAATCAAGCAATACAGAATGAACGAATATATGGCTTCATTTCTTTGATGTTGTATTTGTACTGGTGTTAAATTGCATTGAACGAATTAAGCAATACCATTTTCTCTAACATTCTTTAATTTTTTCTATCTGCTGATGCCTGATGGTGAACTTGTTATATACTGTACTCCGTTTCAAACAACTCCTACTCCTGCCCATCAAATAAGATATGCTTAACTATGCAGCTAGTCTATGAATTCGATCAATCCAGAATAAAAACCACACATGCAAACAAACTCATGAAACTACTATATATAGATTTTAAATTTTTTGCCAGGAAAACTTACTGTTGGACACCATAAAAATTTAAGTCGGGAAAAGATTCCAAAAAATTCCAACCACAAAATCAGTATTGATGAGAGGAAGTGATTTACCGGAAATCGCAAAGGTCGGGTAAGAAGTTGGAGCCCCAGCAACCCGTTTCAAGTTGGACCTTCGAAGAGTGATTCATGTTGCTTCTCAATCTTTAATCAACAGGTTTGCGAATGCCAGTACTCGTCTCCTTGCCCGATCTAATCACACAATTTCAGATTCAACAATGATTAAAAAAAAAATATTATCAAAGAATCGCAATGGAAAAACTGGTGTTAAGATGAACTGAACGAAAAAAAATTGTCATACAGAAGAATTGAAAAATATGGCTTGATTTATTAAGGGGCTTGGCGAGATTCCCTCACTTTATTCACGGAAATGTGATCTGTGATTGATTGCAATTTGGGTGTAAATAAAAATGATTCGTTTTGTTCCCAAATTTAGAGGAATATTATTCGGGAGAATTTTTTCTGTTTCTTATCTGATTTTATTATACTCTGTTATTTCAGCATTCTATTTTGCTATAATTTAGGCAATAATATTAACCGTAACCAAAATCCGCGGTATACTTCTATCAATGATTTGATTTTTCAATTATATGCTGCTCGAGAATATTCTGATTTTTCGTGTGAAAGACCGTATTTGTAGGGATTTTTTCCTTTCTTATGGCATATTTTTTTATTAAATTATGGGAGTGTGACATCAGCTTTGACGTGGCATGAGGTGGCGGCTGAGGTGGACATGCTGGGAGGCTGCTAAATCTACCGGCAATGCTTAAATATATGATTTAAAGGAAATATTAGACCGACTTTGTCAAGAAATTCACGTCACTGTAGCCTATTATTTGCTGCCACGTGTGGGTAGTGTGACGTGGCTTGACCTAGTCCTCACGTCTGCCGCTCCTTTACTTTCCGTTTGAGGCGGTTCACCTACTTGACGGAGATTCTCACGCCTTCAACTTGTTGAATTGGGCGTACCATTATAGTCTCCTCTCTTTTGTTTTGTTTTCGTTATTATTGAACTAGTTTTTGAATCCGTGCAAAATACGCTATTTTTGTAATTATTTGTTAATATCTTATTATAAGTATGTCTCCCAATTATTGAAAAAAAAAATCAAAAGTTAATTTTGAGTTATACTCTTATGTTGGTGAATCATAACCACGATATGTGATACGAGTAGCGCGGAAGATCGAATTCTCGAAAGAATGTAAATTAACCAACTCGAATCGTTGCAGCGGAAAATGTAACTCTTTTGTGTTTTTGTGTTTAAGTGTTTAGTAAATGAAAGAAAACAAGATATGGATGAACAAGTTAGCCACTAACTTGCTCAAACTCGACCAACCCCTAGACTACCTCGCCTAGTTTTGATCTTTGATCTCCAATCTACGATTGGCAAACCAACGATAGCTAAAATACCTTTATAGCCCTTAACAAAGAAAGTTCCTCTAAAACCCTCAAAGTTTAAAGTTTGTTTTAATGAAAACAACACTCAATGTCAATTGTAATTTTCTTGTGTCTTTCCACAATGAAATAAGCCATTTATATAGGCTTTACAAAAGACTCTTCAGCTACACACTTAATTGACAAATTCAAAGCACATAAAAGCTATTAAAAGAAATTAAAAGCTATTAAAAACAAATAACAACTTGGGAATTCAATAGGAACCCCTTTATTTTCCTAAGAACTGAAAAGGCATTGAAATTGCACCATCAAGAGCAACTTTAATTAGACTTAAAGTTGGATTTCAATGCATTTTGTTAATATGCATATTCAGAACTGCCTTGGCTTCTTTGGAACGTATCTTCCTTGTAACTCATCCCCTCATAACCCATGAGTAGTCATTGGAAAGATAAAATCATAATCTAACTCCTCAATGTTGAATGATGATCAAAGGATAAGTAACGAAAAAGATATGAGCCAAATACCTTTGTGCTGCACAACTGCATCGCCAGACTTTAATGCAATTGCTAGCATAACTTCTTAGCTCGTCCAATTAAATATATGGACCGTCAAAAGATGTCCACACAAGCATAGTAACATACCTTGGACTTAGAGCATTTCCATAAGAATGGACATCAAGGCTAGAACTCAATAGGACTTCCTTATCATTAGCACCAAGTGATGACTCATTGGTTGCTCCCGCATCATACCCTCCTTCTTTAAAAGGAATTGACCTCAATTCTTGTAGACCATCATCATCAATGTAAGGTGATAAATCGCCCACATTGAAAGTAGCATGAACGCCATAACCTCCGGGCAACTCTAACATGTAAGCATTATCATTCACGCGCTCAATGATCTTGTAAGGACCTTCAGTCCTAGGCATTAGTTTATTCTTCCTTTTGCTTGGGAATCTCTCCTTGCGTAGATGTAACCAAACTAAATCACCATCATTAAACTTTTTGGGCTTGCGATTCTTGTTGGCCTTACGCTTGTAAGCTTCATTGACAGTCTCAATTCTCTTGCGAACCTCCTCATGTAACTTAATCATAGACTTCAACTTAGCTTCTGCATCCTTGTGAACCAATTCATCCTTAGGCAAAGGAATCAAATCAAGTGGCAAATAAGGATTAATGCCATACACAACTTCAAACGGAGAGTGTTTTGTAGCATAGGTAGGTGACCTATTGTAAGCAAACTCTGCATGAGCAAGCTCCAAGTCCCAATCCTTTTGCGTTTTGCTCACCAATCCACGAAGCAAAGTACCCAAAATTCGATTAGTAACTTCAGTTTGCCCATCCGTTTGGGGGTGATGTGAAGTACTAAAGAGCAATTTGGTACCCAACTTCCTCCAAAGAGTATTCCAAAAATAACTCAAGAACTTGGAATCACGATCAGAAACAATAGTCTTTGGCACTCCATGCAAACGAACAAGCTCACGAAAATATAAATCTGCAACATGTGAAGCATCATCCGTTTTATGGCAAGCGATGAAGTGAGCCATCTTGGAGAACCTATCGACCACAACCATAATAGCATCCTTTCCTCTTTGTGTCCTAGGAAGAGCAACAATAAAGTCCATAGAGACATCTTCCCAAGGGCGTTCAGGAACTGGTAGAGGCATATACTCGCCATGGTTGAATTTACTCTTGGCCATTTGGCAAGTAACACACTTAGCCACCAAGTTTTGCACATCTCCTTGCATTTTTGGCCAATAAAAATGTTCATGCAAGATCTCTAGTGTCTTAGCAACACCAAAGTGACCAGCAATTCCTCCTCCATGAGCTTCACGAATCAATAACTCACGAGTTGGACACTTGGGAACACACAATCGATTCCCTTTGAATAAGTATCCATCTTGTAGCAAATAATCCTTGAATGGACCAGACTTGCACTCATCAAACACTTCTTTGAAATCATGATCAGAATCATAGTATCCTTTGAGCATTTCAAATCCCAACAATCTTACTTCAAGTGTAGACAACAATGTGTACCTTCGCGACAATGCATCGGTCACCACATTACTTTTGCCATCCTTGTACTTAGAAGAAAAGTGAAAGGATTGCAAGAACTCCACCCACTTGGCATGTCTAGGATTGAGCTTTTGTTGTCCATTGATATACTTTAGTGCCTCGTGATCCGAATGCAAGATGAAATGATTCGGTCTCAAATAATGACTCCAATGATCAAGTGCTCTCACAATAGCATAGAATTCTTTATCATAGGTCGAATAATTGCATCTAGCTCCACTCAATTTCTCCGAAAAGTAAGCGATAGGGCGCTTTCCTTGAATAAGGACAGCTCCTATACCAACTCCGCTAGCATCGCACTCCACTTCAAATGGTTGAGAGAAATCAGGCAATGCAAGGATTGGAGCCTCACATAACTTCTCTTTGATCAACTCAAAAGCCTTTTGAGCATTATTACTCCAAATAAATGCTCCCTTCTTCAAACATTCAGTAATAGGACTCACAATAGTGCTGAAATTACGAATAAATCGTCGATAGAAAGAAGCTAATCCATGGAAAGATCTCACTTCCGTCACATTCGTTGGTGTAGGCCATGAACGAATAGCTTCAACTTTCGACTCATCCACTGCAATACCATCCTTAGAAACAACATAACCAAGGAACACAACACTAGAAACCAAGAAGCTGCATTTCTCAAGCTTCCCATAAAGTTTTTGAGCCCTCAACACCTCAAATAGTTGGCGTAGATGATCCAAATGGTCATCCACACTCTTGCTATATACCAATATATCATCAAGGTAAACAACAATGAATTTACCAAGAAAAGGTCTCAATACCTCGTTCATAAGCCGCATGAAAGTGCTGGGTGCATTAGTAAGACCAAAAGGCATCACTAACCACTCATATAAGCCATGTTTCGTCTTGAAAGCGGTCTTCCATTCATCCCCTTCACGCATTCTAATTTGATGATAACCACTACGCAAATCGATCTTTGAAAAGATAATAGAACCATGTAGTTCATCCAACATATCATCAAGTCGAGGAATAGGAAAGCGGTACTTGATAGTGATATTGTTTACCGCTCTACTATCGATGCACATGCGCCAAGAACCATCCTTCTTAGGGACAAGAAGTGCTGGTACTGCACATGGACTCATGCTTTCTCGAACATAACCACGCTCAATCAACTCCTCAATTTGTCGTTGCAATTCCTTTGTCTCCTCCGGATTGCTACGATAGGCTGCCTTGTTGGGTAAAGCTGCACCAGGTACAAGATCAATTTGGTGCTCTTTGCCTCGAATTGGGGGTAGACCATTAGGTAAATCATCGGGAAATACATCCTCAAATTCATTCATCAAAGGTTTCAATCGATCATCAATTTGGAGCTTATCTTCATCATTGGGCTGACTAGTAGCAACAAGTGCATAAACTTGCCCTCCTTCTTCAAGAACTTGCTCCACTTCCTTTTCATTTGCAAACATGGTCAAGCTGGGCTTCTTTTCTCGACTCATATGCATAGCACGAACAGCTTTTGGTGACATAGGTTTCAACACAATTGTCTTCCCCTCAAATGTAAGTAGATGCTCATTTGAGCGTCCCTTGTGAGTAACATCTCGATCAAACTGCCAAGGACGTCCCAAAAGAATATGACACGCATCCATAGGTACTACATCACATAATACCTCATCTTTGTATGGCCCCATCACAAAATTAACTCTAGCTTGCTTTGACACCTTCACTTTACTCCCATCATCAAGCCAATGCAAAGTATATGGTTTAGGATGTGGAATAGTCGTCAAAGATAGCTTGCTTGCCAAATCTGTAGAAGCAACATTAGTGCAACTCCCACCATCGATAATAACATTGCACCAACGGTCATTCACTTGACATTTGGTATGAAATATTTGGTCCCTTTGCTCAGTCACAACAGGTTCAGTTTTCGCATGAAGTGTGCGACGCAAAACCAAACTAGTATCATAATTCGGGGCCTCATATATCTCAGCATACTCCTCTTCTTCCACCTCTTGGTTTGTGATGAACAAACCTTCTTCCTCAATGGCCTCATCATACAAATCATCGCGTATGTTGATTGCTTCCCTCAAAGTAACAATGCGTTTGTTTGGACAATCTTTTTGGAAGTGTCCAAAGCCTTGACATTTGAAGCAACGTACTTTTCCCAATTCCTTCTCCTTGCTACTGGTCTCGGATTTTGTGCCACTGCCTCCGACCTTGGGTTGAGTTGGAAACTTGTTTGAATTCATAGAACTTGAACCCACATTCGCCTTAGAACCACCGGCCTTGTTTCCCTCCGTTTGGTTCCATGTAAGGGCCTTTGGTGTGTAACTAGTGTTGGAACGACTAGTTTTCAATTGACCCTCCACTTTCAAGCACAAATTGCATAGCATATCAAATGAAACATAAGGTTGCAAATCAACAACATTGGCAATGTTTCGATTCAACCCTCTACAAAACCTAGCCATCTTTTGCTCCTCAAGTTCATCAATTTCACTCATAAGAGCAAGCTTCTCAAACTCAGCAATATAAGTTGCCACACTAGAGCTTCCTTGTGATAATTCAGCAACTTTACGGTATAAATCTTGCTTATGACTTTTGGGGACATATCTCTTTCGAAGTTTCCTCTTAAGATCCTCCCAAGAAGTCAACTTTTCCTTGCCATCCCTTGCTCGTTGAGCCTTCATGTTCTCATACCATAGAGAAGCATTTTTAACAAGCTTTAGGGCTGCATACTTACAACATTTGTCATCCGGAACATCTTTGAAATCAAACATGCGTTCAATTTTCCTTTCCCATTCCAAATAATCTTCGGGATCAGTACCACCATCGAATTCGGGTAACTCCGTTACTTTGAAATCATCGTTAGGCCTTTGGAAATCAAGGTTTCGCCGTGGTTGCATATGCGGTCTCTCGTTGGGCAAAGAATCAAGTGCTGCCCTCAATTGTTGGAGAAAATCACTAAAGTTTTCGTCCCCCATGATCGCTTGATGGAAATCAAGAGCCGAAGCTCTGATACCACTTATGATACGAGTAGCGCGGAAGATCGAATTCTCGAAAGAATGTAAATTAACCAACTCGAATCGTTGCAGCGGAAAATGTAACTCTTTTGTGTTTTTGTGTTTAAGTGTTTAGTAAATGAAAGAAAACAAGATATGGATGAACAAGTTAGCCACTAACTTGCTCAAACTCGACCAACCCCTAGACTACCTCGCCTAGTTTTGATCTTTGATCTCCAATCTACGATTGACAAACCAACGATAGCTAAAATACCTTTATAGCCCTTAACAAAGAAAGTTCCTCTAAAACCCTCAAAGTTTAAAGTTTGTTTTAATGAAAACAACACTCAATGTCAATTGTAATTTTCTTGTGTCTTTCCACAATGAAATAAGCCATTTATATAGGCTTTACAAAAGACTCTTCAGCTACACACTTAATTGACAAATTCAAAGCACATAAAAGCTATTAAAAGAAATTAAAAGCTATTAAAAACAAATAACAACTTGGGAATTCAATAGGAACCCCTTTATTTTCCTAAGAACTGAAAAGGCATTGAAATTGCACCATCAAGAGCAACTTTAATTAGACTTAAAGTTGGATTTCAATGCATTTTGTTAATATGCATATTCAGAACTGCCTTGGCTTCTTTGGAACGTATCTTCCTTGTAACTCATCCCCTCATAACCCATGAGTAGTCATTGGAAAGATAAAATCATAATCTAACTCCTCAATGTTGAATGATGATCAAAGGATAAGTAACGAAAAAGATATGAGCCAAATACCTTTGTGCTGCACAACTGCATCGCCAGACTTTAATGCAATTGCTAGCATAACTTCTTAGCTCGTCCAATTAAATATATGGACCGTCAAAAGATGTCCACACAAGCATAGTAACATACCTTGGACTTAGAGCATTTCCATAAGAATGGACATCAAGGCTAGAACTCAATAGGACTTCCTTATCATTAGCACCAAGTGATGACTCATTGGTTGCTCCCGCATCAATATGTGTGAAAATTCTATTGTTTCTTCTATTAAAACGATTTTATTCGTAAATAAAAGCAAGTACTGTATTAAGTCTAGAAAGTTATTTCGGAAATATATTTTGGATACTTGAATAGAATAGTCTAGATTGTAAATGATGGACATATGATAGGTTGCTTGATTGCTCTTCTAATTAATAGGATTAGATAAACTAATCGAATAGCAGTCATGTTACAAAGATACTGGAGAACATATTGTTTGTTCATCAAATTACTGATTTTGTACGGAGTAACTTGTAAGCAAACAAATTTGATGATGATGTCCAAAATAGCTTGTTGTCAAACATGTTATAATTTTAAACCATCCTTTTATCTTCGTTGATAATGGGCTCCTAGGATTCCGTAAGTTGTCAACAACCATAACAATCGCCTGATTCACCTCAAATCAATACAACCAAAACGTTCCTTCACATCAGTTCACCTAATCTGATAAGTTATTTATCATCGGAAATTCAAGTAGTATAATTTTTTTCCTCTATGTTAGGGTATAGTGAAAAAATATGTCTATACAAAGAGTAATAATTTTATAGACAAAATGAGTACTAAATGAATATAATATAAAAGTTTGAACAGAGTTTATTTTCTCCTTTTTTGTTTTGGATTCTCTTGACTACTATTATTTCTAAATTTTCAAATGTTTCGTTGCTTATATGATTGTAATTTTCTAGGTATGGTAAGAGCAGGTTAGATCATATTAAGTTTTTTTTTAAATCCTCATTGGCCCTGGTTACTAAAATTTATTTGATCGTACATCTCGAATTTTGTTCAATATATTTTGGTTTTTACACATACATTGAAGTTCTCATCTCGAATTTGTATAAACAATTTGGCAATTTGCTCTCTCTCTCTCTGGCTTCTTACTACTATTATTTCATATTTTTCAAAAGTTCCATTCTCTTATAAGAATTGAAATCCATTTCAGGTTGAACATTATTCTGTCATGTAAACATTAGTTCATAATATAAATTAGGGGTTCATGAATAGGATTGAGTTGACTCATGTTCTACCACGTCGAGTTTTTTTATTTCTCGCATAATGTCACCTTTTGATGCAAACAATTAGGCTAAATACTACTTTGAAATGATGGATATTTATTTACAATTATAATGTCACAGCTAAAGTGTATTTTTTTATACATTAAATAAGGGTCAATAGGTGATATTTACTTGCAACATTATCATCAAAATTAGAGAGAGTATAAGTCTTTAAATTAGTAATTATTCTTAAAATTAGTTATAAAGTTCTCCCTTTAGGCCTAGACTACTTACTATTCAGTGTGGCAATTTATTGTTAAAAGAGTTATATTTCAACAACTTGGATTAAAAGTTAGAATCGGGAACATGGCACTTATTAACACAATTATGTATATAATCAATGACTTTATTAATTTTTTGACCAGCGACTGCAAGGATGGAATCAATACATGCTGATCAGGTTGGAGTGACATTTGTTGATTTTTAAGATATGTTTTCAATTTTTGTTAGCACACAGTTGATGTATTACATTGTTTAGATTTGCCTGTTGGCATATTAAGCATAGTTTCAGGCTTGTCTTTGTATGTGCCCTTGTTCTTCAATGGTTAATGCATATTGTTGTTATTATATATAAGGTATATGTGGTGGAACTTTTTCTTCTTGGATTTAGTTTCTTTGTGCGATTTATTCCATCTTGTGCGGCTTTTTAACATTTTGTTCAAGTCATTTATTTTATAGTGGGATTGAGATAAATGCTATTGTCTTCATGATATATACTTCGCTAGTGTTGGTGACCCTTATTGTCATTTCAGTGTAACAATTTACAATATATGTTGTTACTCTGCACCTTGTTTTTTTAGTGAATGAGATTCTTGTCGACCAAGTAGGACATTACTTGTGGGTGATCACTGGGCATCACGTACACAGTTTGTATGTGACTTGTGCGACACAATTTGTCTTTAAATCTAGCTGGTGGTTGTGATATGCATCCATTCTGCAGATTTGTCTTTCAACTTCCTTTACTTTTGAGAGGTATTCAAATGCCAGTCTGAATGTGTGATTTCAAATTTCATTCAGCTTTGATTGTTATGGGAGGGCCTTGTAGTTGTAGGCAGCATTTGTTTTTGGTAGATTTAAGTATGGCCTCACTTTTCTGAGCTATAAAAGGGGTGTGCTGCATCTTCCGTTTCACCCTACTACCTGTGATGTCAGAATTTCAAAAGGCTATAAGATTTTTTATCACTGGAATTTGGAAAATCTTCACTATGTCATGACAGTTGAGTGTGTGATTTATCTTAGACAATGTCTGTGGATATATATGATCATTGAACTCTGCATATCTGTTTGGCAAATTTAATGTTCAATGGCATTGGATTTCATGTTTGGGAGTATTAAGTTCTTGGTCTTTGGTGAGGCTTTTGCAATCATCATAGGTTACAGGTGATCTTAGTAAGTAAGTCGTCAAGTAATTAGTTGTTTGGTTTTAGTCTCAGTGGAATATAGTGAATTTCAGTGGCTGTGACTCCTTCCCGAATGAGAGTGTTGAAACTAGGTCTCTTGAAGGCTTATTGCTTTTACTGTACTGTAGATGTTAATTACTGCTACTTGACGATTTGTTAATTTGTTATAAACCTTTCACCATTTCCTTTCTATTGGTTTTTGAATTTTGTTTTTTCCTATTGTCAATGGGGAGCAAAAGTCATTCTTGTTGATATGTTAATGGAGTTTGCTTGTGAATATGTGATTAATAGCTGAAGGGAACTGGCCAACGTTTCCTGAGTTGTATAAACTGGTGAGTAGGATAAGAAAGAACATCCGTCTGGTTTGTTATGAAAACGCATCATATAATTTCAATCTACATGTTGCATATACTGCTGGATGTTCTGTCCATTCAAGGGCTAGAGTGAGGCATTATAAAACCAGAATGGGGTGGACAGTAAGACTAAGAATGAGGCTAATTCATGGACAAGTCAAAGATGCATAATTGCTGTAGCATGTATGTAACTCAATGAGAATTTATAGCCGAGGTACAAAGTCTATGGAGAGTCGGTCTGATTGCTCTGTGTGACAAGGTAGCATAATGAAGGATACATTGAGGATTACTGTGCTGTCTGCAGCATACAGCAGCTCAGAATAACAGCTTTTTCAATTGTACTAATTTGATGCTAGCCTTTGCTTTTCCTGTCTTTTGGCGCCTTCTCTTTTCCTGGCAAACCGGAAACTCAGCTTTTCCTGTCAAACTGATGATTCTGTTGGAACATTGGCTCCGCTTGTGGAGTGGCGCGCCACAAATGACTCAACCAGAGGGTTCACCAGTTGAGGTGCCTCATCCTGCAAGTTGGCAACATTGGCTGCTTGAAAACCGGGGCTCAATGCTATACAATGATTTTTGCTAATTCAACACCAGTGGGATTAAGTTAGGATGCAAAGGGATTGTTTTGGATAGAAAAGAAATGACCTGGGGGCAGTGGCCAACATCAGGCAAGACGACGAAATCTTCAACAGTATCAAAGTCTCCATATGCTCTCCCAAGGTCAATAGGCTCCCAAGGATCTTTATCTCCCCAACCTATCAACACTGGGCACTGCAGCGAGCAACGGAATAGGTTAGTGTCAGGACGAGGCAAAACAGCCTGAGAGGGAAACAATAAAAAAATCACAATGGAAGCAGCTCTGACCTTAACCTGGGGCAATAGTTCCTCAGGAAGAGGGCCATCAGAGTAGCAAATGAACTCAAGAAATACGTCAACAGCACCAGGCTGAAGGCCAGGAAGTAGGATTTTCTCGACAAGTTCGTCTGTCACCTGGGAAGTATCATTGTAACACTGGAACAGAAAGTGTTTGTCAGGCTAAGCAGAAAGAAGACAAGACCAGACAAGGGATATAGCAGCAAATGTAGATACCTGACAAAGGATGTTTCTGACAGATTGAGTGGTAGCTACTGTTGTGAAAAAATATTTACCTAGAACAGTATCCCTAAGCAGATAGGATAGAGCAGAGGTTTAAGATTCAGTGTAAAGTCCGGCATTTAGAAAGGAACTAGTAGCAGTAGATAAGCTGATTACCGTAGCACAGTCTGAAAAGCCTTTATTAGAGGTCTGGCAAGCGGAGGCTGCTTCTTGATATGGAGCATTCGGAGAGAAATGTTTAGTAGTAGAAGACCCCTGCATATCTCTGGCTCCATGACCGCAGCCTGAAGTCCGACAAGACCTGCAAATAATGAAGATAGAGGTGAGCATCAAAGAAGGTTGTCTTGTCTATGAAGGAATAATGAAGTAGGCAGCACCTCCAATAGAATTGCAAATAAAGAAGGCCTTGTCCTTGACAACTTGGAGGCAGAAATCATTGAGCTGTTCAGCCCAGGTATCAAAGGTATAGAAAGAGGTGTCGCCAAAATCGCGAGGATTGGGCTTGTCAGAGTAACCATAACCAATGAGATCAATGGCGTAGACTCTTTGGGACTTTCCCAGAACAGGAAGGTTCTTCCTCCAGTGATCACTGATGTCCACAAACAAACAAATTTCCAAGTAAAGAGTCAGTCAAGATCATATACACCACACTGTTTGTGATTGTAATTGAAAAAAGATGGGAGGAGGTGACCTATTAGCTCCGAAGCCATGAACGAGAACAAGAGCAGGACCGGTGTCTCCACAGCATTGGTATCGAATGGAATAGCCTCTCCATTTCCACACGCTTTCCTTGGAAGTTACGGAATTTAGGAGATAAGTAATAATAATAATGTTAGCAGTATCTGATCAAGGAGAGAATTATACCGAGAATGAATAGGCGGGTGAGCTGTGTCATCAGAGTAAGAATTGAGAGAAAAGGATAATGAGGGTGAAGAGATGTTGATGAGATTGGTGGTCAAAGGGGCTGATGAAAAACCAAAGCTTGTACTTTTGATTCTTGTGCTGCTTCTTATGCCGCCATGGAAGTGGATGTCCTGTTGCTGTTGTTTACAGATTGCAAACGGAGGCCATCCACGCGTGCTCGCCATTTTATTTTTTTCCGAGTTTCAGACTCCCTCTTTTTCATTTTAGTTGCAACAAAAATAGAACAAGAGACGAGTAACTAACTGGTGGTCACGCTTCAAACAACTCCCTCTGCTTCTCCTCCACTGCTTTGCCTGTGCTGTATCTGTAATTACGTATGTAATGTCCCTCTTTTGTTGGGCTATAGGCCATATATAGTTGGGCCGTTATTTGTTGCAAACAAAGAGATAGGCCCGCCCGCCCGCCACACTGATCCTCTCTTTGATCATGTTTTGATTTTTCAGCTGCATTTCCAGTTGCTTCAAATGGTTAATTAAGCTGATGATGAGTAGTATGAAGTCGTAGTAAATAAACAAGGATCTACCAGTCAGTCAATAACCAGATAATCTAGTTGTTGATATGTCCGTATAAGATCAAGACCAATAGGTGCCTCATTCACTCTTTATAGCAACCAATGCAAAGTGCGTAACTCTGATATTCTACTCCGTATATGACTATATATATGGCCTCTGATGATCTGATCTCCATACCTACATGTCGCAGATGCCAAATACTTTGCTGAATTGATTAATGCCGTTTGCGCAGAGGATTTAGAAGATAAACCAGACTCTCATCCATTCATTGATTGGAAATCGATCGACTCTGAGGTAACTTGCTACTATTTCATATTTAACCTCTCTATGCATTATATATCCTTGTTCTATTCATTCGATCGGATGCTTGAATGTATGTGTGATTGTATATCTCTGCGCTACTTTATTTAGTCCAAATTAAACTCCAATCTAGATTCACCACTAATTAATTGGACGAGGAGCCATGCATGATGATGAATCTGAGATGCCTTAACCAATTGCAAGTCCCAACATCTGATTTATACGTATCATATGTAATGTGTTTGCTAATGCGCGCTTAGGATTATCCTCAGATCATCACATTGCAGATTTGCGAGTACTTAATTAGACTAGTACAAGTACCTATTTTTGAGTATAAAAAAGGAAAGAAAAAAGAAACAAGTAAAAGGTGATTTGACTGTTAGGTATGCAACGACAATTCCTAGTATATATGTCATGTCGTCCTTGAATCTAAAAGAGTAGATAGGGGCCAGCTGGTCTAATTACTATTTAATGTGCAGAATAGTTTACCCGTCAACAGTGACATTCCTTTATCTGATGAATTGAAGCAACACGTACCTACACTGTCTATTATCCATTCTCACAAACACACTACACTCTCTAGTCTCTACTGTATTGTTTTGTATGATTTCCAAGTTATCAGAAATGGGAATAACTTGGATCATCATTATTTAGCTAGTGTTAGTTGAAGATGAAGATTACGATCATGAGTATTGAGATTGAAACACAGAAAACACATACATATATAGATTCAACAAGGTTATTATAGATTAACAACAGTCGCTGAATACATACAAGGTTGATCTTATACTATACGAACGATCGATTTCATTATTGCACATATACGAAGCCCTAATTAATTAAAACGGAATGAAGGCATACATATATGGAGTATGTCGTTGTGGTGCAGTTACTAAAAATGCAGGCCTAGCTAGCTAGCTAGTTGATTGGTGATGATGCATGATGTGAGGTGTTAAGCATCGGATCATCAGCATCAGCAGCAGTCTGCTGGAATTCCATAATAATGTCAGACTGTAGATTATTGTTATAATTGATCAACAAATTGTCTTCCGGTGTTGACTGCTGCAGCTGATCACAATCATCAAATTGGCAGTCGTTGATGAGGGAGTTTAAGAAAGCAGTTAAGCTGCACACACCGTTTTCATCAACAATAACATCGTTGTCGTTATAATCCTCATCGTCTCCCAAGCTGCTGCAACTCATCATCAAATCATTCTTGTTGTTGTTCACATGATCACAACACTCATAATCTGAAGTTGGTGTTGCTATTGTTGCTGGCAAAGGAATCATCTCATCAACAGTGGTTGTGGTAATATAATTATGATGAGAAATGATGACATTATTATTATTATTGTTAGGGTTTCCGCTAGTGTACGGTGGAGGAGGAAAAGGAGGAGGAAGAGGGTTGATGAGTGGTTTGTGAGTGCGGGGATCGAGGCCGTTGGAGATGAGTTTCTTGGAGAGATGAGTGTTCCAGTAATTCTTAATCTCGTTGTCCGTTCTTCCCGGTATCCTCCCAGCAATCAGTGACCACCTGTTCCCAAGCAGCCGGTGCATCCTCACTATCAAATCCTCCTCGTCCCACGTGATCTGACCCCGCTTCACGCTCGGACGCAGGTAATTCATCCACCTCAGCCTGCAGCTCTTCCCGCAGCGCAGCAGCCCCGCCCTCTGCGGCAAAGTCCGCCAACCGCCTTCCCCTTCTCTCTTGATGAATTCTGACAGCACCTCATCCTCCTCCGCCGTCCACGGTCCCTTCTTCACACTACCCATCTTCATCTTCTCATCATCGTTGCAGCTGCTGCTTCTTTTCCTCCTCTCATTCCCACCTGATCCTGAATTTAAAGATGTTGATGTTGATGATGTTGATGATGATGATGATAGCCTTTTCATGTTTTTCTGATAAACAAAGTATGGATATTTCTTCACGCTATCTTTCTGTATTCAACTTACTGCTGCTACCTAACCACCCTAGCTAGCTTTTTCCCTCACGTCCCCTTTACTCTATCTCTCTCCATGCAATTTATCTGTCATTTCTATCATCCCTTTCCTTTCTATTTATAGTTTTATACCAATACCCTCTTCTGGTTTGTTTCCTGTAGAAAGAAAATGATGTCAAACTTTGGTTCGTTTCATTCTTTTAATTTGCTGGTCATTTCGGGATGTACAAAAGCAAATAACTTGTAGTGTACCAAAATTCAAAATCATGCAATAAAAAAGCAACGGTTCAGGAAAAGATCTCACATTCCCACCACAAGGGTGTATAGAGGACAAGACTCGCAAGACTTGAATAACCCGTGACATATCGATTATTGTGTACATGTTAATCATTCAGTAAAGTAAACATGTTGATAAATGTTGTCCATAATGTATGTTCAAGCAACCCAAATAGTATATAGCCAGTGCTGGTTCTTCAGTTACCACTTACTTATTAGGCTTGAGCCTATATTAATCGTACCCTTGTGTACTGTTAAAAGCAAGCAAAAAAAAAGGATCAAGCTCAACCACTGGGCTACTGAGGATACGTGGAGGCATGCACCATACATGATACGTGTACTACATACTAGTGGTCTACAATAGTAGCTTCATCTTAAACAGTTAAACAAGCTTTGTGTGGCGTTAACCCACATCGTAATGCCGTACAGTCAGTACAGACATCAGCTTCAATTTTAGGGCCTACTATTACTAATTGCTTCATCAATCATCACAATAGACACCCAAGTTAATTAATTACTAGTACGAGTTCGAGTATGTCTTATACTCTTATTGCATTTGCTTAGATTACGTAGCTTGCTTAGCTTGCATTGATTGGTACATCATCTGCTGGTAGATTAAGGGGTCGGAGTACCAAAGAGTTATCGATATAGCAAGCATATACTACTGATGTGCGTGTATGATCAAGCCATTGAACAACACTTCTGCCGATTCAATTGGTTTAACAATCAGAAATACCCAACCACGCTCACAGTTCGTAGCTATTCTTCTACATCCTAGTTAACAGCACAGAGGTTACGATAACACAAGCCATTTCAATTTACAGGGCTAAAACAATTATCTAACTGAGCTTAACCTCCTGTGTGGCTGTGTCACTACTTGGCTTGGCGTCTGCAGGCTGTAATTACCTAATTAAGGAGCCAGCTGATTGTCCTCGTCACTGTCTAACTTAATTGTGTCAAGTGGCCTGATATGCTTGTATTTCTGCTCTCTGTTGAACCATCGAGCACTTTCTTCCAAGCCTTCTGATGGCATGACCTTCAGCATATCAGCTCCCTCTTTCAATGCAGCGTTAATCTACAAAACCAAACAAATGATAATATCAGGACAAGGGTGGGTTAAAACAGAGGAAGAATGGGTAGTTCTTCATTTTCCAGACTTTTTAACATTCCAGGCGCTTGTCTTTCGTTTAAATTTAGCATAACTCAACTGAATTGTGCTGAATGCTGTTACAATACGATTCTTCTTTCAACCGTTGACCACTAATAAAATATCAAGCGCCTCTTAGGCTTCACCATTGGACTCAGATACATGTATAAGATGAAACAAATTATTGTATATCAACATTAAAGGATTATAGGTACAAGTTTTTGGAGTTATAAGAAGCAACCTAATCAATTGTAATGCAATCAAAATAAATGATGCATTCCAAAATGAATAAGACAGGGCCTAAATCCTTAACTCTCTTTTGTCTGGAAGCATGATTACTTGTACAGCAACGTCTGCTTTGTCTACCTAGATACTTTTTTGTGAAATTTGTTTGCTTGCTCATATCTCAGTGGTGAAGTTTGAAGGTCTAAGTAGATGTAATTGCAAAAGCATTAGGTCCACTTACTCGTTGTCTGGCCAAAGTGTTAAACTTTTGAAGCAAGAAAGCTTTAGGATCCATCTGACCAGGAGGCTTTCCAATACCTGATCAACAGGTAGTAAGTTTGCATTGTTATGAAGTTAGTGAGGTGTGGATGAAAACTTGGGATTGAATATACCGATTCTAAGGCGAGCAAATTCTCTGTTCCCTCTGAAATGGTCGATTACACTCTTCAACCTGCAGCGAATTACATTAAACTAGAAGAAGAATTTACAAAAGGCGTTTCACAGCAAGTAGACAATATGAATTCATAGTCAGGAAGGTGTACCCATTGTGACTGGCATGACCTCCTTTGGGTTGAAGGCGGAGCACACCACAAGGCAAATCCATGTCATCGTGGAACTACATGTAGCGAAAAGAAGCATGAAAGAGGAATGACATATTGTTCCAAAAAACAAAACAGTTAATGGAGTAGAGGAGAGCAATAATGATTGTGAAACTGAGAAAATACCAGGAGAACACGATTAAGGGGTAGCTTGTAGTAGGCAGCTAGAGGACCAGTCTGCACGAAGAGTGCTAGTTTATAAGCTCAACTAGTATTCCTGGGGATTTTCATTAAAGGTTGTAAAGTTTGAGAAAACACAAAGGAGACAATTTCTACACTAATTTACATTCACCACATAGTTTAGTATGAATAAATTGAATTACAAAGAGGTGGGAATTCTATTTTATAAACCAAGAAGGTATGATTTCATGGGATTGACATGAGTTAAATAAAATCAAAATGGTGAGAGATGAAAAAGACATACAGATTCGCCGCTTAAATTCATGTAAGTTTGAGGTTTGGCCAACAACACCGGAACATTGCCCACCATACCTGTCAATAATTACTTGAACAATATAAATTCAACATTAATCAATTAATTAATTCAAACAAAGAAGAAGAATTAATTCAAACCTTGAGCAAACAAAGCTTTGCAGTGGACACGAGTGAGTGACATCCCCAGACTATCCGCAAACGCATCCATCATTTCGAAACCAACCTACATACAAACCCCCCACCAATTCAATATTCAATAACAAACATTTAATTTAATTCAATTAAACCAATAATAATTTCAGAGTAGAAGAGTGTGACTTACGTTATGTCGAGTGCCCACGAATTTGACGCCGGGGTTTCCCAATCCAACGAATAGCCACGGCACCGCATTTGTAGACACCGTGCTGTAACTCCGACCACCCCCATTCACTCTTTTCACCCACCTCCACATTTCCTTCTCTTTTTTTCTCGCTTCCTTCCTTCTATTATTACTGGACTGCCTTTGATTCATTCATTCTGTTTTTGGAAATTGGGGTGGACTCCCCAATGCTATTTCAATTGGGCTCGGCCTTCCCAACTCCAGCCCAACACTTTTCATTCATTTCTCTTTTTTTTTTTCTTTTTTAACACCACATTTCCTCAAATTAAATTGATCCTCACTTGGACATGTACTTATAGGATTAGAGATAGACGAGTTATTGTTGGGATGATACAATTTATCATGCGATAATTTATCATGTTTCACTCGTATTGCAAGTAGTCAATGTAATACGATATATAGCTTTTATATGATGTTTCCACCTTCAACGCCGCGTTTCTCACCAAACTAGGCTACCGTGTGCTAGCCCAACCTCACACGTTATGGTCATCGGTTCTACAAGCCAAATATTGCAAAGGAAGATGCGACATTAACATGTTCACTCCCCAAAGCAACATGTCCCCTCTCTGGGCGGGTGTAGTTGAGAATGCCGAGAACATCAAAGTCGGGTCCTCCTTTGCAATAGGGAATGGTCGCAATACACTCTTTTGAGATCACTCGTGGATCGACAAGGGTCGTTTATCGGATAAAGTGATCCATGCCATCCCCAATGAGCAGCGTGAGCTTTCGGTCAGCGACATGTGGGACCCGGAACACGGGTGGAAATTGGAGCAATTCGCCGATTATCTACCTAGAGAGGAGCTTCTAAAGCTTTCCTCTATTGAGCTATCGGAGGACCCCAACATTCCATATTCTATCTACTGGAATGGCTCACCCAACGGAAGGTTCACCATCAAATCAGCCTTGCTCTTCTTACGGGGAGAAATGGATGCTAGCATACAGGAAGATAATGACGATGGCTAGTCGTATATTTGGAGACTCCCGGTTCAACAAAGAATCAGATTCTGCCTTTGGCTTGCCAAGCATGAACGACTAATGACCAACGCCAATAGATTCAGGCGAAATCTTACCGATGATCCGACTTGCCCTCGGTGTTGATCCCTATCCGTTCCTTAAAGCCAGATTTGATGAAACAAAGGAAGCTTTGGATAGGTTCTCGTTGCTTATTCCAACCCCTGAGAAGCATCGGGAGATTCAAGTGTGGTGGAAACCTCCGCCGCAGGGTTGGATTCTCCTCAACACTGACGGCGCTAGTAGGGGCAACCCAGGTATTGCGGGTGGAGGCGGCATATTCTGTGATGATGGGGGAAATTTCGTGCAGGCCTTTCTCTCAAGCTACGGAATCTGCAACTCAATGCGAGTTGAGCTCCTAGCTCTCAAGAGAGGTTTAGAAGAAGCGAGGAGCAGTGGCTTCGAAAAACTGCTAATTCATATTGGCTTGCTAATCAAGGCGCAGACCAAGGACAAAAGCTCGTCAGTCTCGAATATCCTCCCCCGGTACTCCGGGAAGACGCTCTTGGTGTCTCCACACCTAGATTAGTTTAATTTCTTTTATTTATTTTTTTCGCCCCTCAATGTAACCAAAAAAAAAAAAAATTGATGTTTCCACCTTTGTTTAAGCATGTTAGTCTCTGTTTGCGAGATTGTCAATTGTGATGGCTAGGGGTGTAAACGAGCCGAGCCAAGCCCGAGCATCATATGTTTGGGCTCGGCTCGGTACTGCCATTTTGGGGCTCGGGCTCGGCGAGCTCGCAAAACCCAAGCTCGGGCTTGGGCTCGCTCGAGCTCGGTCCCTAGCTCGGTTCCGTACTTGTGTGCGCAACAAAACGTATTTTCTATATACTACACTAAATCATACAACGTAGACACATTACAATAAGTTTAACGTATGAACTAGTAAAATTTGAGTATAACTTTCGAAATTATAAAATATTAATAATAAAAATTAGCTATCTTTGGAAAAAACGAGCTTTCGAGCTTTAGCGAGCCGAGCAGCAAGGTGCTCGGGCTCGGTCAATCCGAGCTTTGACCGAACCAAGCCCGAGGGCTTGGCAAGCAAGGTCGGTTTGTTTACACCCCTAGTGATGACATAATTGCACTTTAACATCACAATGAGTAAACTCTAAAAAAAAGAAGGAAAATTTGCTTGTAAATAAATCAATTAAAATGTGCATTGTAAATGGAAATCATGATTGTAAAAGCACATTTTAGTACATCTTTTTCAAATAATAAATGTACTATGATATATTGATAAGTATATAAAATTGAAAAAAAAGAATATGGAATATAAAATTGAAATGCCAATCACCGTGATTGGCTAAGCATTACTCGTATAAAATTGAAAAAAAAAGAAAAGAATATGGAATGAAATGTGATTGGAGGTGTGGGATTATTAAAGCCCAAAACAAAATAATTGAACCCAAAAAAAAAAAAAAGGAGTTGTAAGTAAGGGTTGGCAAGCAGTGGGTGGCGAGCGTCATTTCCCTCTCCAAAAGAAAAGAGTGAGAGTTGAGGTGAGGTAGCCGCTCTGGAAGTTTATCTATCTAATCATTTAAAGGCTGAGCTGTCCTCTTTTTTTTTTTTTTTTTTTTTTTTTAAATCAATAATTCCAAAACTAAAACCCTCAAATTTCTCTCAACTCTGACCTGCCTGCCTCCACTCTTATATTTCTCTCTCTCTCTCCCTCCAATTCAATCAATTAAATCAATCAAATTTGGGGGGAATTAATTAGTATCAGGAGAGAAAGAAAGAAAGAGAGTCTATCAGACCACATAAACCCTAGGTAAATAAAAAAGAAAAAAGAGAAAATGGCCGGCGGCGAGATGAATGTGGCGGCGCTACTGGGTCCGGACACGGCGGCGTTCGAGTCTCTAATCTCACAGCTAATGTCATCCTCCAACGAAGTCCGTTCTCAGGCGGAAACAGCCTTCCACCTGTGCCGCGACAACGATCCAAATGGGCTAACATTGAAACTGGCCCACATCCTCCAGTTCTCCCCACACCTTGAAGCCCGCACCATGTCCGTCATCCTCCTCCGCAAGCTCTTCACTTTTTCTGAGGAATCTTCTTCTGATTCTAATACAACAAGAAGAACAAGTTCGTATGTGTGGCCCCGTCTTTCAGCAGACACACAGGCATCCCTCAAGTCCACCCTCCTCACGTGCCTCCACCGTGACGACGCCAAGACAATATCAAAGAAGGTGTGCGACACCATCTCAGAGTTGGCCTCATCCATCATCCCCGACGGTGCCTGGCCCGAACTCCTACCGTTCATGTTCCAGTGCGTCTCATCGGAGTCACCGTCTCACCAGGAGTCTGCCTTCCTGATATTCGCACACCTCTCTCAGTTCATCGGACAATCACTCGTCCCTTACATCAAAGACCTTCACGCCGTCTTCCTCAACGCCCTCTCACACTCTCCTTCCCCTGACGTCCGCATCGCATCCCTTAACGCCGTCATCAACTTCATCCAGTGCCTCGACTCCTCCTCCGACCGCGACCGATTCCAAGACCTCCTCCCTGCCATGATGCAGACTCTCACTCAGGCCTTGAACTCCTCCCAGGAACTCACCGCCCAGGAGGCCCTCGAGCTCCTCATCGAGCTTGCAGGCGCCGAGCCGAGGTTCCTCCGCCGCCAGCTGGTTGACGTTGTGGGTTCCATGCTCCAGATCGCCGAGGCAGAGCAGTTGGAAGAAGGAACGCGACACCTGGCGGTGGAGTTCGTCATCACGCTCGCAGAGGCGAGGGAGAGGGCCCCAGGTATGATGAGGAAGCTGCCGCAGTTTATAAGCAGGCTGTTTGGGATACTGATGAAGATGCTTCTTGATATCGAGGATGACCCTGCCTGGCACAGCGCTGAGATTGAGGATGAGGATGCTGGTGAGACGGGGAACTACAGTGTCGCACAAGAGTGTTTAGACCGCCTCGCCATGGCCTTGGGCGGCAACACCATTGTCCCTGTTGCCTCTGAACTGTTGCCTGTTTACTTGGCTGCTCCAGAGTGGCAGAAGCACCACGCCGCCCTCATTGCTCTCGCCCAGATTGCCGAGGGCTGTTCCAAGGTTGCTCTCTTTGTTTTTTCATTTCATTACATTCAATACTTTAGCAATTAATGAATGTCGAATACTCATTTGGAAGATATATTTGATGGTCTACCAGGTGATGGTTAAGAATTTGGAGCAAGTTGTGAGCATGGTCTTGAATTCCTTCCAAGATCCACATCCAAGGGTCAGGTGGGCTGCTATCAATGCTATTGGACAGCTGTCTACTGACCTAGGTCCAGATTTGCAAGTCCAGTATCACCACAGGGTTCTACCAGCCATTGCCGGTGCCATGGATGACTTTCAAAACCCTCGCGTCCAGGTCTGTTTTTCATTATGATTATCAATAACAATACAATAAGATAAGTCACCTACAAGTTTCGAATGTTTGATTTCCATGCTTGATTCTAGATGTTGGTTTTTTTTTGTAATTCTTCTTGTTTTATTTATTTGTATCTGCAGGCGCATGCTGCTTCGGCTGTTCTCAACTTCAGTGAGAACTGCACTCCGGACATTCTAACCCCTTACATGGATGGAATTGTGAGCAAATTGCTTGTCCTACTACAGGTAAAATCAAGTGTCTGCACTCTTCAACCCTTTCTTGGTTATATATGTGGAATGACGTGTTACTCTTAATTGAAGTTATCCTCCATTTCTGATTCATGTTCAACTGCTCTTGAATCCAGAATGGCAAACAGTTGGTTCAAGAGGGAGCCTTGACTGCGTTAGCATCAGTTGCTGATTCTTCTCAGGTACCATCTGCACCAAAGTTCCTTTAAAAAGATTGTCGTGTAATGGCAAAACTATAATCTAGTGTGTTTGGCAGGAACATTTCCAAAAATACTACGACGTTGTCATGCCTTACCTGAAATCAATTTTGGTAAATGCCACGGATAAATCCAACCGTATGCTTAGAGCAAAAGCGATGGAGTGTATTAGCTTGGTCGGGATGGCTGTTGGCAAGGAAAAGTTCAGGGATGATGCTAAACAGGTATATTAGCATTGCCATATTATATCCGTGTCTGTTAGTGGAGTTGATTTCTTATATCACCAGTTCAGTGGCTGGCTTGCTTGCTGATATGCTGCATGCTCGTCTTCCCTTCTCTCTTGTATGTTGCAATCAATGTTCTACTGTGAGCTATTGGTCTGTTACTCTGGTTCACATAATCCTGCTGATTTGAATTGCACAGTCAGAAGTCCCAAATTGTCTCTGTACTTGAGGATAAAATATTTCTATTTGTTTGTCCTTCACTAGGTCATGGAGGTTCTAATGTCACTGCAAGGATCTCAAATGGAATCAGACGATCCGACAACAAGTTACATGCTACAGGTTCGTATCGCACCCCAAGTTAAGAAAAAAGTTCGGTAAGCAGGTACATGATTGATGATTTGTATGGTGCTTATACTGTGCGATTTTGGGATTTTCCATTATTTTTCAGGCATGGGCCAGACTCTGCAAGTGCCTTGGCCAGGATTTCCTTCCATACATGAGCGTTGTCATGCCTCCTCTGATTCATTCTGCTCAACTCAAACCTGATGTTACCATCACGTCTCTTGACTCCGACAATGATATTGAAGAGTCTGATGATGAGGGGTACGTCTCGAAGACTGTAATCAAATCCTTTGACTCTAAATTTGAGATAGAACTGGTGTAAATGCCATTAGTGAAACGTAAAAGAGTTGTGTTTATCTTCGTTCTGTTTGAGACCAGGTCTTGTGGAATAATTCTAGTCTTTTGTTTCTATTTCAGTATGGAGACAATTACGCTTGGAGACAAGAGAATAGGGATCAAGACTAGCGTCTTAGAGGAAAAAGCAACTGCATGCAACATGCTATGTTGTTACGCAGATGAGTTGAAGGAAGGGTTTTATCCTTGGATTGATCAGGTTTGCTTCTATTTTCTTCATGAGGCACAAAGTTTAAAATTTTAGTGGAAACATATATTTACTGAATTTGGATCACATCCCTTGCAGGTTGCTCCAACTCTTGTACCACTTCTCAAGTTTTATTTCCATGAAGAAGTTCGAAGAGCCGCTGTTTCAGGTATGTAGATTAATTTGTGAGAATCTCTTGCTGTATGATTTCCTTGGAAGGGTCGTAATAGGCTTATGTGACACCTGTCTTCTGTACAGCCATGCCGGAGTTGTTGCTATCAGCAAAATCTGCAGTCGAGAAAGGGCTTGCTCAAGGCCGTAATGAGTCCTATGTCAAACAATTATCCGACTACATAGTACCAGCACTGGTTGATGCCTTGCGCAAGGTGATGATTCTTAAATCTAGAGTTCCGCTTGTTTTCCCAATTTTGTAATATGTCAATCCTGATTTCATAATGGTGGTTGACAGGAGCCTGATGTTGAAATTTGTGCTAGCATGTTGGATGCCTTAAATGAGTGTATACAGGTGAGTCCGAAATTCGTTTTTGTGAACATATTTGTGGTACAAATTCGTTCCTTTTTGCCCGGAAAAAGAAACTAGCATCATGCACAACAATTAAGTTCGACTTAAGCAATTACATTACAGCAACTAGCTGTGTAGTTGGAGAAAAATGGCGACAAGCTTTTTCTCACTATTTTGCCACTTTTTCAAACATAAGGCAATGTAGTCTCAGATCTGTGTAATGTTTTCTTCAGATATCGGGGACTCTTTTGGATGAAGTCCAGGTCAAAGCCATTGTAGATGAAATTAAGCAGGTGCTCACTGCTAGCTCCAGTAGAAAACGGGAACGTGTAGAGAGGGCTAAAGCGGAGGACTTTGATGCAGAAGAAGTAGAGTTGATCAAAGAGGAAAATGAGCAAGAGGAGGAAGTATTTGACCAAGTTAGTACTCCTCACAGCATCATTTCTTTTTAGAAAAATATCATGTTCCCCAGTTTCACCTTGTTTTTGTTTCTTTCCAAATTTCAAAGTTCCATATGTTCGGATTACGACTTTGTTATTGTTATATTTGATTTCTGTGACACTTGGTTTTTGTACTATAGAAACTGACGATGTTGTTCATGTCCCGTAATAACTAATGATGGTTGTTTTTGTGGATCCAGGTCGGCGAAATCTTGGGGACGTTAATCAAAACATTCAAGGGGTCGTTCTTACCCTTCTTTGATCAGCTCACCTCATACTTGACACCTATGTGGGTGAGTTTGCACACAGTATCATATCTTGGCGGTTACATTTAGCTGAACTTGTCATTCTTAATGTCTCATTACCATGTTGCTCCATTACTGTGGCAAGTCTTTGGTTTATTTTTGTTTTTTCTGTATACTGGTGGGGAATTTATTGTCTAAGAATCTTACTCACGGTCAGTATGTGCATTATGCTTAATCAAATTGGTATGGATCGAATGGATACAATTCTCATCAGTATTGAGCTTAATGCCAAGCCATTATTATCTGCCCTGCCTGTTTGACACCTGTGCATCTCACAAACGGGATCCAAGGGAGGTTTCAAAATGCTGAGACTCGAATCTTTCCTGACACATCTTAATATCTTATGTGATAATCTTCTTTGTTGTAGGGGAAAGACAAAACACCTGAAGAGAGAAGGATAGCCATCTGCATTTTTGATGACGTTGCTGAGCAGTGTCGTGAAAATGCTCTTAAGTAAGTGTAGACTTAGAAGTCTTTCCTCTCGATACTTAAGTTGTCGTTTATTCCATCTGAAGTTCTTAATTTCTATGTGGAGCAGATATTATGAGACATATCTGCCTTTTCTGTTTGAAGCTTGCAATGATGAGAACCCAGATGTCAGACAGGTGGGCAGTCTATTCTCTTACACTCACTTATCATGTTAAAACTGTATTCTCCTCTTGATTTTAAGTGCATGGCTTTATTCAGGCGGCTGTGTATGGACTTGGTGTGTGTGCTGAATTCGGTGGCTCAGTGTTCAAGCCGTTAGTTGGGGGTAATGTTCTATCCGTGCTTCTTAATTTGCATTTTGTAAATCCTTTTGCATCTCTGACATTTTCCTATGGTTTGTACAGAGGCTCTCTCTAGACTGAATGTAGTCATTAGACATCCTAATGCGCACCAACCGGAAAATATAATGCCCTATGATAATGCTGTCTCAGCTCTAGGGAAGATATGCCAATTTCATCGTGACAGCATTGATTCATCTCAGGTTTGCTTTCCTTCACTCGAACAGTCTTTTGTACTCTGTAGTTTGCATAATGCTTATTACAATGGGGTTGGTCTTTTAAGTGAGTACGACTTCTGTGCGTCCCATGATTCATTAGTGTTCTCATTTCTCTGCACTTTCGCTCTGGCATTGCACAGGTTATTCCTGCTTGGCTTGGTTGTTTGCCAATCAAGGGAGATTTAATTGAGGCCAAAGTTGTTCATGATCAGCTTTGTTCCATGGTGGAAAGGCAAGTATTTGATCCTTGTTAGTGTCACTGCTTTCATTTTTCTGTCCTCTCAGTGCAGCCTTTTAAGTAAATATGGGTGATTAATGCAGGTCTGATATGGAGCTTTTGGGCCCTAACAACCAGTACCTACCTAAGATAATTCTCGTCTTTGCGGAGGTTCGTCCTTCTTTACAAATTTGAATAGGATATTTTTCCCCACTGTATGTTCTCATTTCCATGTGATACGAGGGATATTGCTCTGGACTATTGGTCTACTGATGCTTGCGTGGTAGGAGTAAAAGATTATAGAGTTTGAAACCAATTTTCTTGTTTTGAAGCTTACTAGTTTCTGACATGAAGTGAACTTTGAAATGAAAAATCTGGACGGTATCGTTGGATTATCGTTTAGTTGTCTTATCCATGCATAAGACTTGAAGGGGTGACTGAAACTTCCCCTCTTGTTCCATCTTGGAACATCTATATAGCTTTTGTAACTTCATGTTCCAAAGCTGTGTTGTATTGGGTAGCATGGATCTCTAAATATGCATTTGTTGGTTAGTAAAGTGGTCCTTGAAAGGAGACGTACGTAACTGGTGGAATGTTGTGCAATCAAGATTGTCTTCGTTGTAATTATATTGTCACATTTATCACACGTCCATAATGATATAACTTGCAAGTTTCCGAAAACTCCATTTTCTTGTGCCATAAAAAGGCTTTATTGTGTTGGGTGAAAGGGGTGTAGAGGGAAGGACGGGAAGTGGTCGTGAGAGGAGGAGAGACTTTCTGAATGTTATATTGTCACACTAATAGAAGAGAAGAGATGGGGCCAATGGGAGAAAACACAAGTTTAACTGAACGACTTTTAATATCTGTGGTCGATGTGTATTGTTTTATAAAAGTCTTGTTCCTAGCTGTTAAATTAATTGGTTGTTTGTGCAGGTTCTGTGTGCTGGTAAAGACTTGGCGACTGAGCAAACTGCAAGCAGAATGGTTAACTTGATAAGGCAACTCCAGCAGACACTGCCACCAGCTACATTGGCTTCAACATGGTCATCATTGCAACCCCAGCAGCAGCTGGCATTACAGTCGATCCTTTCATCCTAGTTCATTGAGTTGGTGAAGGCTTTGATTTAAATTGCAGCGTTGTGTTACATTGTGTGCAGTTATTGCATATTCTTGGTCGTCATGGCATCACCTCATCATTCATCCACCGAATGTCACTTTTGCCTAGGCGTCCCTTGGTGGCTGAGGGTCCACAAGACATTGCTTGCAGGGATATAGTGTTGTATAGTAAAAAGGTCAAGAAGGTATACATACTAGACCGAGTTCATTAAGTTTTGGGTCGGTGGTGCATTGTGAGAAAGAGAATTGTCAAAGGCGGCGATTCTTGTTGCAGTTTTGGTCGCATTTCACTGTTGTACCTTTTGTCCACTTTGTTCTCCATTTTGTTCCAATGTGATTGTTTCTGAAAGTTATTGGAGTAATAAGATTGTATTTGCTTCCCGTCAAAAAAAAAAAAAGATTGTATTTGCTGTTCTCGGTTTTTGCACTCGCAAATTGCTCTTTCCTCTCAACATTATTTTTGGGCGGGCAGTGTGCTAAATGCTCGAGTGATGATACAGCCCTGCGTGCACTTGAACATTGCATCATGCAAATATCAATAGAGGCAATGCACAAAGATTAATGTGTTATGGGCTAGGCGATGTGAGTGAGATCTGCTATGACCAAAATATGATCGTCAGACAAAAGTATCTACAGCGCATGCTCGAACCAGTCAATAATAACAGGGTCGGTGTGTTATAATTAATCAACAGTTAGTTGCAGAAGAGGTCGAGCACCATGTTTTTGTTGGCAAGAAACCCACGTAAAAGGAGAGCGACATCCACAATTAATCTACGTGCTCATTTGACTCTTCTGCTTCATATTTTTATTCACAGAAGACTTACATACGACGAGCCACGCACTACTCTTGTTCTACTTCCTGAATTCAGTTCGTACTACTTAATTGCTCGTCTTTTCCTCTCTTCCCCCCCATTCACAATCTCCTATTCCTGTTTGATTCTCTTGTGGTGTTGCAATGGAATTCAAGTTCCAGCAGCCACAGGACAAACAAAGCAAACTCCCGATTTCGAGCAGAGGCGCCAATACTGCCACCAGAAGTAAGTTTCTGGGGGTGAGGCAGAGACCTTCTGGGAAATGGGTTGCAGAAATTAAAAACACAACTCAGAAGATCAGGATATGGCTAGGCACCTTTGATACTGCCGAAGAAGCCGCACAGGCTTATGACGAAGCTGCTTACCTTCTGCGTGGTTCCAACACGCGAACCAACTTTGTCAAGACTTCATCTTCCAACAACTGCAACTCTGCACTGTCACGCAGAATCAGAAACCTTGTCAACCAGAAGAAGAGTTTGATCAACTGTCAACAGCCTCCAACTCCCCCAGTTGCCAAAACAAGCACTAGGATGGTTGACATTGATGCAAATACGAGGTTGGAATTGGACCTCAACCACGGTAGCCACATTGTCAGTGGAATGCCTGATGACAGCTTATACAGGCCTGATATGGGATGCCAATTTGATTACTCGTGGGCGTTTCCTCAGCAGCTTCCTGATGATGAGGGATTGTTCCCTAAGCATGTGAGTCTGACAATGTCGCAGCCTGAGATGACGAGCGAGGTAGCAATACCAGAGTTTGAGCACATGAAGGTGGAGAGGCAGATATCGGCATCACTGTATGCCATGAATGGAGTGAATGACTACCTACAGAGCGTCTTCAATGTGGGCGACTCCAATGATCCTAGCACACGCTCCTGGGATCCACCCACGCTCTATCAGCCCTACTGTCATGGTTAACTGTCTTAACTGTCTCCATTCAGGGAAGTAAGATGATTAACAGGGAGATCAGCTGACAGCCTAACTTTTCTTTATTTTTGTATATGATATAAGACTCGTTGCCATTTGCTTCGAGCTCTCAGGTTATATTATTGCTGCATACTTGTATATGATATTAGACTCGTTTCCGTTTGCTTCCCATGAACTAATCTATCAACTCCTACGTCTATAAAACATCCAAAGGACGACCGGGCATCCGGCCTCAAATCTCAATTCAATTTTGCAAAACGTTCACTTGTCGATGACACTAGTGTTTTATTGCAAATCACTCGAAATAAACACATAACAAGATTATAGGCATGCATAGCAATGGATGAAAAGCTCCAGCAGCGATCACAAGAACATTAGTGAGATGAATGGATTAAATCTTAAAGAGAAAAATATGGAATTAGCATTCAAGAGCAGAAAATAGGTGCCTAGTTGCAGCGAAAAAATTCCATTGGCGAAGATAAAACACTTTGTACCCAGTACATCTACATGAGACGATTTTCTACAATTTCATCAGAAAGCAAGAAAGATAACATGTTGTGAAATTGAAACTGATTAAGCCATTGACGACAAGGGCACAACACACTCTACCCAAAATCACTAGGAAACTCCACGTCAATAATCTCCTTCGTCATCTTCATCGTCCACTCCTTCCGCTCCAACTTCTTCATAATCCTTCTCAAGAGCAGCCAGATCTTCACGAGCTTCAGAGAATTCTCCCTCTTCCATGCCTTCACCTACGTACCAGTGAACAAATGCCCTCTTGGAGTACATGAGGTCGAATTTGTGATCAATCCTTGCAAACACTTCGGCCACAGCAGTGTTGTTGCTAATCATGCACACAGCTCGCTGCACCTTGGCAAGATCACCACCAGGAACAACAGTTGGAGGTTGATAATTGATCCCACACTTGAAGCCAGTTGGACACCTGCAAAGATGAGACATTTTTGTTAAAAGTGAACATCACATGGTAGACAGCAGAGGAGCCAATAAAGAAAGAAGATCTACTGAAACTTGAGAATGGTAGATGTCAGATCTTAAGCATGTGTGTGTATGGCGCTTACCAGTCGACAAACTGAACTGTCCTCTTGGTCTTGATGGTAGCAACAGCGGCATTGACATCCTTAGGCACAACATCACCCCTGTACATGAGGCAGCAGGCCATGTACTTTCCGTGCCTTGGGTCACACTTGGCCATCATGCTTGAGGGCTCAAAAACTGCATTGGTGATCTCAGGGACGGAGAGCTGTTCGTGATAGGCTTTCTCAGCAGAGATAACAGGAGCATAAGAAGAAAGCATGAAATGAATGCGAGGATATGGGACGAGATTGGTCTGGAATTCAGTGATGTCGACATTGATGGCACCATCAAACCTCAAGGAAGTAGTCAAGGAGGATATGATCTGAGAAATAAGACGGTTCAAGTTGGTGTAGGTTGGCCTCTCAATGTCAAGGGATCTGCGGCAAATATCATAGATAGCTTCATTATCTAAGAGCACAGCGACATCAGTGTGTTCAAGCAGGGAATGAGTGGAGAGAACACTGTTGTAAGGCTCGACAACTGCTGTGGACACCTAGAATTACAATTACAGATATGTGAGATGCCACAAACAAGTAATTAAGATATATATGAAGCATATATTCGTTATAGGGAACCTGAGGTGAAGGGTAAATGGTAAATCCAAGCTTAGACTTCTTTCCATAGTCTACAGACAATCGTTCCAAGAGGAGAGAACCGAGACCAGAACCAGTACCGCCACCAACAGCATTGAAGACGAGGAAGCCTTGTAGGCCAGTACAGTTGTCAGCGAGTTTCCTAACTCGGTCAAGACATAGGTCCACAATTTCCTTTCCAACTGCAAATCAATCAATCAATCAATGCTACTGTAATAGTATAATTGGAGGAGGTGGAGAGTAAAGAGTAAAATACCAGTGTAGTGACCCCTGGCGAAGTTGTTAGCGGCATCCTCCTTTCCGGAAATGAGTTGCTCGGGATGGAAGAGCTGGCGATAAGTACCGGTACGAACCTCGTCGATGACAGTGGGCTCAAGATCAACGAAGACAGCGCGGGGGACGTGCTTACCAGCGCTAGTCTCACTGAAGAAGGTGTTGAAAGCATCATGCCCAACCCCTACTGTCGAGTCACTGCATTTTTCAACACACACACACAACATTAACATTATTAATTAATTAAGTAATGGACAAATTAAACAAAATAGAAAAACCCCAAACACAAAGATACTAATGTCCAAATTGAAATGAAAGGAGCAAACCCTAACCCCCAAACTGAGATTGGATCTACTACTTACACCCAAAAAAAAAAAAAGGCGAATAAAATGTAGATCTGGGAGACAAATAAAATCAGAGTTACAGTTGGAATTAAACGGAAACAGTACAAGTCACTCGTAGCAGTCGAGCGAAAAGCCAAAATGAATGGAAGAATATACACAGGAATTCAAACAAAAACAAGTACACATAATAATAATAATCGAAAAGCCTAAAAATTGAAGATGAACAAACTAGTCCGTATAAAAGAGAAAGAAATAAGGACCTGGGCATGAGACCGTCGGGCTGAATGCCATGTTCCAGACAGTAGAGTTCCCAGCACGAATTCCCGACCTGAATTCCGGCTTGACCGATGTGTATGCTTATTATTTCTCTCATTCTTCTTTCTAAAAAAAATGTTAAAACAGAAGAGCAGAAGAAGAGGGAGATGAGACCTAATAATAATGATTTAAGACTAGTAATAATTCCAGTATAGGAATGGGAAGGCAGAGAAACTTCTCCTTTTTCTTTTCAAGTTTTTATACTCTATTCACACTCTCTCACTCTTTAATTAATATTATTATATTCCAAATGGCATCCCCAAAACAAAATATCTTCCACCTCTCTTTCTCTCTCTAATATCTAATCCACTCTGTCTCTCCTTCCTTTCTTTACGATTCAACTCACCAAAGCGTATCATTTACTACTTCACTATATTATTGCTTTTTTAAATATTCTTACCGTTTTACCTCCAACCCAAGGCCAAGGGGGGTCCGGGTCCGGGTCCCTTCAATTGGACTATTATGCCCTTTTTAAATTACTAAAAGGGATACTCGCTTTGCTACATCTCACCGACTAATATTATGCCATCCAAATCCAACCTTTCATTACTGTCTTCCAGCTCACGCCAACCTCAACATCCCACACCCTCCCTCCCATCTTCATTTTTACTCTTTATCTTTTACTCAAATTCACACACACATATTAGGAGGGTTACGATAAATTGAGCGGACCATCACAGTGTAAGAAAAAGTGCACGGTCAATCTTTGTCTTTAAAAAAAAAATGCGGTTGTTTACGGATGCATTTGCACAATTTTGAAAAAGAAAGGACATTGTCATACAAGTTATTAGGTTCATGTAGTGAAACCACACAAGTGCAGTAGCAAACACTAAACAGGGTTATGAGTGATAGCATTATTAATAAGATAAGATTGCTTAATTAGTAACTCACTAACAAACTATAGTGTTAATCATTGGAGGGCAACAACAAGTAGTAGGAATTAGGAAGTGGTAATTGGCGCGCGGCCAGCCTAATAAAAAAGGGAGCCCACACGAATCAAAAGGAAGCCAAATTGAGATTTAAAATGATGTCTAAAATTGTTGGGGCGTGATTAAATTGAAGTGAAATCTGAAATAAATGGCTAGCCTGTCAAAGAGCATTTCAGCATGTGACTCTGTGTGGCTTTGGGCTTTGGCTGTAAACACAAGTTGAGATTCAGAGGACTCAGGCCTCACATCTTGTTGCTTTGCTTGCTTTAAATACTCCGTATGAAATACTGTAGATAAATCCCCAGGCATTGCGCATTGCGACTTGCAACTGCCAGACATAATAATTCAATAGTACTCCTATTACGCAACATGAACATACTCTCGTTAGTAATTACTCATTCTTTCATCTACTCACTTGATTCGCATTATCACATCCTAAGATATGAATACCCCCAAACATCTCATAACTCATAACATAATCGATTTCTCATTGCTCTTTCGAGTAATTACCAATCTAATACGGTTTCCGAGGCAACAAATGTGATAGTACAAATGTATACTGTAATACAACTGAAAGTTCCACTTAATTTCCTTTTATTCTTGTTTGACACATGAATTAGTACCAAATGGGAGGATAGAAACATAACGTCCAACCTCTGCCAAGTGGCAAACCATCAACCATCAATGCATTTCTTTGCCTTTTTTTAATTTCTTTTTATCGTTATCATAATTATTCTCGAGGTCCAGCCACAAGATTCCTGGCTACTTCAACTTCAACACTGGGACTGTGCTCTACTAACCACTCTCTACACTCTTCAATTATCTCTTATTAGACTTTGGAAGGAAATTGGAACAAAAAACACAAGTCCAAAGATGGGGGAGGAGGCAGCCAAAGGGAAAGGGGCTGGCAGCGTATGGGCTACGGTAAAGCCTTTTGTCAACGGAGGGGCTTCTGGAATGATGGCCACCTGTGTCATTCAGCCTATCGACATGGTCAAGGTCCGTATACAGCTCGGACAAGGCTCTGCTGCTCAGGTCACTCGGAACATGCTCCGTGATCAGGGTTTTTCTGCCTTCTACAAGGTCTCTCTTTTCCCTCTATCTTACTATCTTACATTTATGTATGTCTACCACCTCAAATGCTAAACCCCATTTCTTTCACAGGGTCTCTCCGCAGGTTTGCTCAGGCAAGCTACTTATACCACCGCCCGCCTTGGTTCATTCAAGTTAGTTCTTCTTTCTACTTTACTACCCCCTCTTTATTTCCTACACTTTACTTAGTAATAGTACTACTACTTGTTGAAAGAGCAAGCAAGCAAGCAATTACGTATTCTTGTGTACCTGTCAAGGGTTCTGAGCAATAAAGCAATTGCTGCCAACGACGGCAAGCCTCTTCCTCTCTACCAGAAGGCACTCTGTGGCTTGACCGCTGGAGCCATTGGTGCTAGTGTCGGCAGCCCTGCTGACTTGGCCCTTATCCGCATGCAAGCCGATGCTACCTTAGCTGAGGCCCAGCGCCGCCACTACAAAAATGCTTTCCACGCCCTCTACCGCATTGTTGCTGATGAAGGTGTCCTCGCCCTCTGGAAAGGAGCTGCCCCCACTGTTGTCAGAGCAATGTCCCTTAACATGGGCATGCTTGCCTCTTATGACCAGGCCTTAGAATTCTTCCGCGATTCTCTTGGCCTCGGAGAAACTGCTACTGTCTTGGGTAACTTCTTAACCCCTTTTAATCTCCTCACTCTTTTCACACTCGTCCACAATCATCATCTAACTCGGCTTCTGCTTCAGGAGCCAGTACCGTCTCTGGATTCTTCGCGTCTGCCTTCAGTTTGCCATTTGACTATGTCAAGACACAGGTTCAGAAGATGCAGCCTGACGCTGAGGGAAAGTACCCTTACTCTGGTTCTTTAGATTGTGCTATCAAGACCTTCAAATCTGGAGGGCCCTTGAAGTTCTACACTGGCTTCCCTGTCTACTGCATCCGAATTGCACCTCATGCCATGGTAACTCCTGCTTTTCCTTTGCTTTGGACAGGTTGTTCCCTATGACCTCAGTGACATTCTAATTGTTTGATGTACGTACAAATTTTGCAGTTGACGCTGATTTTCCTGCATGAAATTCAAAAGTTTGAAACTAAAGTGGGGTTATAGAGTCTTACCATAGCTGGCACTGTTGTCCATGCTGCTACCGGTTTCAGCATCTTCACGTGCAGCTTCAGAACATCATAGATGAACTTGAATAATTCCGTAGGCCTGGGCGCAGAAGCTTGCATTAAGCAGTTCTTTTGGGATAATGCACCAGATACCTGATAATTGAATCAAGAAGGCAAGAAACATATTTTGCTCTTACAAATTGTATGCTTTCAGCTTTAATAATCATATGTCAATCAACAGTCACAATGCTGCTTGTAAATTGTACTAGCGAGGAAGTTTAGTCCATCTTTGGTCCAGTTTCTTGTACATCAACCACTAATCAAACAGACATTTGTATTCAAATTTTCAAGATAATGGCACCCCCTAAAATATCAAGAGTTGCTTTCCTCATGCACCGACAAGATCCAATTTCTAAAACGAAAGAAGTAATTCACCAAATACATAATCAATACTGGAGCCTGATACAGAGCTCAGCAAAGGGACCGTACTGTAATTTATTCGGAGTCCTAATTTAAGATAATATCAATGCAACCTTCTATAACATTCACATAATTCTTCTTTCATCACAGTCCCATCACCCTTAAATAAATAGGGAAGAGGAGAGACCTTCAAAGTTTCCAGCCATAAACCAAACCGCTAACCAAACAACTCTACTTTTCCCTGCACAGCAGAAGCAACTAGTGTTACAGACTCATAGAAACCCAGAACAATTTCACTATCATTGTAGATAAAAAGTCACAATTGATAATCTTGGACAGGAGATCTTCAAAAGACAATGAAAGGTGGACAGACCGCAAAACCAAAGAAATGCATGATTTGGAGCCATGATTAAAGGGTGATAAACAGTATGTTACCTGGTAAAGTATGAATCATCATCTGTATTGATGACAACTTTATCACCAGCTACAATGAAAGGGGGTGCCTAGGATCACAAATGGATAAGAAGCATAAGCAAGCAGTTCCTCGCTTATACCGTTCTAAAACAGGAGATAAAACACAGAAATGGTACAACAACAACAACAACATCAACAATAAGAATGCGGCGAACATGAGCCGTTGTACGTGAGACATAAAAAGTTGAAAGTTGTAAGAACAAAACATTGTAACAAATGAGTTTTTGAAAAGAATTAAAACAACAGATGCAACAAAGGATGATACAAAACAAGAACCAAGAGTTTCACGATAGATGCAAGTGGTACATAATGAGTATCCAAACTGCTGATCAAAATCAACCTAACGATGAATGAAGGGGCTCAAGCATGTGTTTATTCAAAAGAAACCTTCCACAAAACTAAGGATCTGGCCGCTATGTATTAGATATTTGTCAAGATTATAATAAGCACAGCCTTCCACCAAGAAATCAGGTCATCACTAGTATAGAAAACGTGTGTTGCTCCAGCTCTAAACAGCAGCCACACTTAACTAGTTCAGGTTTGGTATAAAAGTGTAACATTACAATATACAAAACACCCTAAAGCTTCAATAAAGCATTATCACTAGTGTTGAAGCCTTAACCTATCATTGAAAGCATGAAAAGAATATAGAATTACTCACAAGAACTGTCAGGCCATTGTCGAGCAAAACCTTCTTATATCTGCAGAGAAGTACGACACAGATATAAATATAAAATGGGTGAAAATTACAATGAGACATAACAGAGACAGTCTGGAAGATTGTGTAATCACAGACAAGAGCATTAGAAGTCCTTTCTTTATTTTTCAAACTTGCTCCAAATTTCAATGTAGGAAAATGTTCTTCTTAAAGCTACAGAGTACAGGTAAGAAGTTGCATAGACTAATCTTTCACATACAGATCACCTATTGAGCAACCATGTGATATAAACTTAGCATTTCTTCAAACTGATAAGTTCGGATAGGAAGAGCCTGAGACGTCTTATTACTAGTAGCTACGTTTTTGGCCAATTTTGACAACAATTTTGAAAGAAGCCGAAATTTCTCAAAACATTACAACGGATAGCCCTCGAGTAAACTAATATGATATGAGAGTTAGTTCATCCGTTAAGGAAATTTTTATGACCTTTCGTCACTAGTGACACTTTGGCGTTAGCGGGCACTTTTCGCGGATTTTCATATCTTACAATAGGTTTTTGGCCCTAATAATTTGCTCAAACCCATATTGTGACCCCATGGTGGTCCCACACAAATTTCAGCATTTTTTATTCTGGGACAATTTTTGGCCAAAAACAGTGGATTATGAACTACGATTTTGGCCAATTTCGACAACATTTTTGAAAGTAGCCGAAATTTCTCAAATCTTTACAACGGATAGCCGTAGAGTAACCTATTATGATATGAGAGTTGGTTCCTTCGTTAATGATATATTTATGACGTTTCGGAACACGTGACTCTTTGGCGTTAGCCGGCAATTTTTGCCGATTTCCATATCTTACAATAGGTTTTCGGCCCTAATATTTTGCTCAAACCCATAAAGAGACCCCACGGTACTCCCACACAAATTTCATTATTTATTCTGGGACAATTTTTGTCCAAAAACAGTAGATTATGTACTACGTTTTTGGCCGATTATGACAAAAAAATTGAAAGTAGCCGAAATTTCTCAAAACATTACAATGGATAGCCCAAGAGTAAACTATTACGATATGAGAGTTGGTTCCTCCGTTAATGATATTTTTATGACATTTCGGGAAATGTGACTCTTTGGCGTTATCGGGCAATTTTTGCCGATTTTTATATCTTACAATAGGTTTTTTGCCCTAATATTTTGCTCAAACCCGTAAAGTGACCCCACGATGCTCCCACACAAATTTGAGCATTTTTTATTCTTGGTCAATTTTTGGCCAAAAACAGTGGATTATCAACTACGATTTTGGCCAATTTCGACAACATTTTTGAAAGTAGCCAAAATTTCTCAAATCTTTACAACGGATAGCCGTAGAGTAACCTATTATGATATGAGAGTTGGTTCCTTCGTTAATGATATATTTATGACGTTTCGGAACACGTGACTCTGGCGTTACCCAGCAATTTTTGCCGATTTCCATATCTTACAATAGGTTTTCGGCCCTAATATTTTGCTCAAACCCATAAATTGCCCCACGGAACTCCCACACAAATTTGAGCATTTTTTATTCGGGGACAATTTTTGGCCAAAAACATAGATTATGTACTACGTTTTTGGCCGATTTTGACAAAAAAATTGAAAGTCGCCGAAATTTCTCAAAACATTACAATGGATAGCCCAAGAGTAAACTATTATGATATGAGAGTTGGTTCCTCCATTAATGATATTTTTATGACGTTTCGGGAAACGTGACTCTTTAGCGTTAGCGGGCAATTTTTGCCGATTTTAATATCTTACAATAGGTTTTTTGCCCTAATATTTTGCTCAAACCCATAAAGTGACCCCACGATGCTCCCACACAAATTTGAGCATTTTCTATTTTTGGTCAATTTTTGTCCAAAAACAGTGGATTATCAACTACGATTTTGGCCAATTTCGACAACATTTTTGAAAGTAGCCAAAATTTCTCAAATCTTTACAACGGATAGCCGTAGAGTAACCTATTATGATATGAGAGTTGGTTCCTCCGTTAATGATAATTTTATGACGTTTCGGGAAACGTGACTCTTTGGCTTAGCGGGCAATTTTTGCCGATTTTTATATCTTACAATAGGATTTTTGCCCTAATATTTTGCTCAAACCCATAAAGTTACCCCACGGTGCTCCCATACAAATTTGAGCATTTTTTATTCTTGGTCAATTTTTGGCCAAAAACAGTGGATTATCAACTACGATTTTGGCCAATTTCGACAACATTTTTGAAATACGCCGAAATTTCTCAAAACTTTACAACGGATAGCCCTAGAGTAACCTATTATGATATGAGAGTTGGTTACTTCGTTAATGATATTTTTATGACGTTTCGGGACACGTGACTCTTTGGCGTTAGCCGACAATTTTTGCCGATTTCCATATCTTACAATAGGTTTTTGGCCCTAATATTTTGCTCAAACCCATAAAGTGACCCCCCGGTACTCCCACACAAATTTGAGCATTTTATATTCTGGGACAATTATTGGCCAAAAACAGTAGATTATGTACTACGTTTTTGCCAATTTTGACAAAAAATTAAAAGTCGCCGAAATTTCTCAAAACATTACAATGGATAGCCCAAGAGTAAACTATTATGATATGAGAGTTGGTTCCTCCGTTAATGATATTTTAATGACGTTTCGGGAAACATGACTCTTTGGCGTTAGCGAGCAATTTTTGCCGATTTTTATATCTTACAATAGGTTTTTTGCCCTAATATTTTCCTCAAACCCATAAAGTGACCCCACGATGCTCCCACACAAATTTGAGCATTTTTTTATTCTTGGTCAATTTTTGGCCATAAACAGTGGATTATCAACTACGATTTTGGCCAATTTCGACAACATTTTTGAAAGTAGCCAAAATTTCTCAAATCTTTACAACGGATAGCCGTAGAGTAACCTATTATGATATGAGAGTTGGTTCCTCCGTTAATGATAATTTTATGACGTTTGGGAAACGTGACTCTTTGGCGTTAGCGGGCAATTTTTGCCGATTTTTATATCTTACAATAGGATTTTTGCTCTAATATTTTGCTCAAACCCATAAAGTTACCCCACGGTGCTCCCATACAAATTTGAGCATTTTTTATTCTTGGTCAATTTTTGGCCAAAAACAGTGGATTATCAACTACGATTTTGGCCAATTTCGACAACATTTTTGAAATACGCCGAAATTTCTCAAAACTTTACAACGGATAGCCGTAGAGTAACCGATTATGATATGAGAATTGGTTTCTTCGTTAATGATATTTTTATGACGTTTCGGGACACGTGACTCTTTGGCGTTAGCCGGCAATTTTTGCCGATTTCCATATCTTACAATAGGTTTTCGGCCCTAATATATTGCTCAAACCCATAAAGTGACCCCACGGTACTCCCACACAAATTTGAGCATTTTATATTCTGGGACAATTTTTGGCCAAAAACAGTATATTATATACTACGTTTTTGGCCGATTTTGACAAAAAATTTGAAAGTGGCCGAAATTTCTCAAAACATTACAATGGATAGCCAAGAGTAAACTATTATTATATGAGAGTTGGTTCCTCCGTTAATGATATTTTTATGACGTTTCGGGAAACGTGACTCTTTGGCGTTAGCGGGCAATTTTCGCCGATTTTTGTATCTTACAATAGGTTTTTTGCCCTAATATTTTGCTCAAACCCATAAAGTTACCCCACGGTGCTCCCACACAAATTTGAGCATTTATTATTATTGGTCAATTTTTGGCCAAAAACAGTGGATTATCAACTACGATTTTGGCCAATTTCGACTACATTTTTTAAAGTAGCCGAAATTTCTCAAATCTTTACAACGGATAGCCGTAGAGTAACCTATTATGATATGAGAGTTGGTTCCTTCGTTAATGATATATTTATGACGTTTCGGAACACGTGACTCTTTAGCGTTAGCCGGCAATTTTTGCCGATTTCCATATCTTACAATAGGTTTTCAGCCCTAATATTTTGCTCAAACCCATAAAGTGACCCCACGGTACTCCCACACAAATTTGAGCATTTTTTATTCGGGGACAATTTTTGGCCTAAAACAGTAGATTATATACTACGTTTTTGGCCAATTTTGACAAAAAATTTGAAAGTCGCCAAAATTTCTCAAAACATTACAATGGATAGCCCTAGAGTAAACTATTATGATATGAGAGTTGGTTCCTCCGTTAATGATATTTTTATGACGTTTCGGGAAACGTGACTCTTTGGCGTTAGCGGGCAAATTTCGCCGATTTTTATCTCTTACAATAGGTTTTTTGCCCTAATATTTTGCTCAAACCCATAAAGTGACCCCACGGTGCTCCCACAAAAATTTGAGCATTTTTTATTCTTGGTCAATTTTTGGCCAAAAACAGTAGATTATGTACTAAGTTTTTGCCCAAATTTGACAATAAATTTGAAAGTCGCCGAAATTTCTCCAAATATTACAATGGATAGCCCAAGAGTAAACTATTATGATATGAGAGTTGGTTACTCCGTTAATGATATTTTTATGACGTTTCGGGAAACGTGACTCTTTGGCGTTAGCGAGCAATTTTTGCCGATTTTTATATCTTACAATAGGTTTTTTCCCCTCATATTTTTCTCAAACCCGTAAAGTGACCCCACGGTGCTCCCACACAAATTTGAGCATTTTTTATTCTGGGACAATTTTTGGCCAAAAACAGTGGATTATCAACTACGATTTTGGCCAATTTCGACAACATTTTTGAACGTAGCCGAAATTTCTCAAATCTTTACAACGGATAGCAGTAGAGTAACCGATTATGATATGAGAATTGGTTCCTGACTTCCTTCGTTAATGATATTTTTAGGACATTTCGGAACACATGACTCTTTGGCGTTAGCCGGCAATTTTTGCCGAATTCCATATCTTACAATAGGTTTTCGGCCCTAATATATTGCTCAAACCCATAAAGTGACCCCACGGTACTCCCACACAAATTTGAGCATTTTTTATTCTGGGACAATTTTTGGCCAAAAACAGTCCCTAGATTATATACTACGTTTTTGGCCAATTTTGACAAAAAAATTTGAAAGTCGGCGAAATTTCTCAAAACATTACAATGGATAGCCCTAGAGTAAACTATTATGATATGAGAGTTGGTTCCTCCGTTAATGATATTTTTATGACGTTTCGGGAAACGTGACTCTTTGGCGTTAGAGGGCAAATTTCGCCGATTTTTATATCTTACAATAGGTTTTTTGCCCTAATATTTTGCTCAAACCCATAAAGTGACCCCACGGTGCTCTCACACAAATTTGAGCATTATTTATTCTTGGTCAATTTTTGGCCAAAAACGGTAGATTATCAACTACGATTTTGGCCAATTTCGACAACATTTTTGAAATACGCCGAAATTTCTCAAAACTTTACAACGGATAGCCCTAGAGTAACTTATTAAGATATGAGAGTTAGTTCCTTCGTTAATGATATTTTATGACGTTTCGGGACACGTGACTCTTTGGCGTTAGCCGGCAATTTTTGCCGATTTCCATATCTTACAATAGGTTTTCGGCTCTAATATTTTGCTCAAACCCATAAAGTGACCCCACGGTACTCCCACACAAATTTGAGTATTTTTTATTCTGGGACAATTTTTGGCCAAAAACAGTAGATTATGTACTAAGTTTTTGGCCAAATTTTACAATAAATTTGAAAGTCGCCGAAATATCTCCAAACATTACAATGGATAGCCCAAGAGTAAACTATTATGATATGAGAGTTGGTTCCTCCGTTAATGATATTTTTATGACGTTTCGGGAAACGTGACTCTTTGGCGTTAGCGGGCAAATTTCGCCGATTTTTATATCTTACAATAGGTTTTTTGCCCTAATATTTTGCTCAAACCCATAAAGTGACCCCACGGTGCTCCCACACAAATTTGAGCATTTTTTATTCTTGGTCAATTTTTGGCCAAAAACGATGGATTATCATCGATTTTGGCCAATTTCGACAACATTTTTGAAATACGCCGAAATTTCTCAAAACTTTACAACGGATAGCCCTAGAGTAACCTATTAAGATATGAGAGTTAGTTCCTTCGTTAATGATATTTTATGACGTTTCGGGACACGTGACTCTTTGGCGTTAGCCGGCAATTTTTGCCGATTTCCATATCTTACAATAGGTTTTCGGCTCTAATATTTTGCTCAAACCCATAAAGTGACCCCACGGTACTCCCACACAAATTTGAGTATTTTTTATTCTGGGACAATTTTTGGCCAAAAACAGTAGATTATGTACTACGTTTTTGGCCAATTTTGACAATAAATTTGAAAGTCGCCGAAATTTCTCAAAACATTACAATGGATAGCCCAAGAGTAAACTATTATGATATGAGAGTTGGGTCCTCCGTTAATGATATTTTTATGACTTTTCGGGAAACGTGACTCTTTGGCGTTAGCGGGCAATTTTTGGCAACTTTTATATCTTACAATAGGTTTTTGGCCCTAATATTTTGCTCAAACCCATATTGTGACCCTATGCTGCTCCCACACAAATTTGAGCATTTTTTATTCGGGGACAATTTTTGGCCAAAAACGGTAGATTATACTCCGTTTTTGGCCATTTTTGACAAAAAATTTGAAAGTATCCGACATTTCTCAAAACATTACAATGGATAGCCCAAGAGTAAACTATTAAGATATGAGAGTTGGTTCCTTCGTTAATGATATTTTTATGACGTTTCGAGACACGTGACTCTTTGGTGTTAGCCGGCAATTTTTGCCGATTTCCATATCTTACAATAGGTTTTCGGCTCTAATATTTTGCTCAAAACCATAAAGTGACCCCACGGTACTCCTACACAAATTTGAGCATTTTTTATTCTGGGACAATTTTTGGCCAAAAACTGTAGATTATGTACTAAGTTTTTGGCCAAATTTTACAATAAATTTGAAAGTCGCCGAAATATCTCCAAACATTACAATGGATAGCCCAAGAGTAAACTATTATGATATGAGAGTTGGTTCCTCCGTTAATGATATTTTTATGACGTTTCGGGAAACGTGACTCTTTGGTGTTAGCGAACAATTTTTTCAGATTTTTATATCTTACAATAGGTTTTTCCCCTCATATTTTGCTCAAACCCATAAAACGACCCCACGGTGCTCCCACACAAATTTATGCATTTTTTATTCTGGGACAATTTTTTGCCAAAAACAGTGGATTATCAACTACTATTTTGGCCAATTTCGACAACATTTTTGAAAGTAGCCGAAATTTCTCAAATTACAACGGATAGCCGTAGAGTAACCTATTATGATATGAGAGTTGGTTCCTTCGTTAATGATATATTTATGATGTTTCGGAACACGTGACTCTTTAGCGTTAGCCGCCAATTTTTGCCGATTTCCTTATCTTACAATAGGTTTTCAGCCCTAACATTTTGCTCAAACCCATAAAGTGACCCCACACTACTCCCACACAAATTTCAGCATTTTTTATTCTGGGACAATTTTTGGCCAAAAACAATAGATTATGTACTACGTTTTTGGCCGATTTTGACAAAAAATTTGAAACAAAACATTACAATGGATAGCCCAAGAGTAAACTATTATGATATGAGAGTTGGTTCCTCCGTTGATGATATTTTTATGACGTTTCTGGACACGTGACTCTTTGGCGTTGGCGGGCAATTTTTGCCGATTTTTATATCTTACAATAGGTTTTTTGCCCTTATATTTTGCTCAAACCCATAAAGTGACCCCACGGTGCTCCCACACAAATTTGAGCATTTTTTATTCTTGGTCAATTTTTGGCCAAAAACAGTGGATTTATCAACTACTATTTTGGCCAATTTCGACAACATTTTTGAAAGTAGCCGAAATTTCTCAAATCTTTACAGCGGATAGCCGTAGAGTAACCTATTATGATATGAGAGTTGGTTCCTTCGTTAATGATATATTTATGACGTTTCGGGACACGTGACTCTTTGGCGTTAGCCGGCAATTTTTGCCGATTTCCATATCTAACAATAGGTTTTCAGCCCTAATATTTTGCTCAAACCCATAAAGTGACCCCACGGTACTCCCACACAAATTTGAGCATCTTTTATTCTGGGACAATTTTTGGCCAAAAACAGTAGATTATGTACTAAGTTTTTGCCCAAATTTGACAATAAATTTGAAAGTCGCCGAAATTTCTCAAAACATTTCAATGGATAGCCCTAGAGTAAACTATTATGATATGAGAGTTGGTTCCTCCGTTAATGATATTTTTATGACGTTTCGGGAAACGTGACTCTTTGGCGTTAGCGGGCAAATTTCGCCGATTTTTATATCTTACAATAGGTTTTTTGCCCTAATATTTTGCTCAAACCCATAAAGTGACCCCACGGTGCTCCCACACAAATTTGAGCATTTTTTATTCTTGGTCAATTTTTGGCCAAAAACGATGGATTATCATCGATTTTGGCCAATTTCGACAACATTTTTGAAATACGCCGAAATTTCTCAAAACTTTACAACGGATAGCCCTAGAGTAACCTATTAAGATATGAGAGTTAGTTCCTTCGTTAATGATATTTTATGACGTTTCGGGACACGTGACTCTTTGGCGTTAGCCGGCAATTTTTGCCGATTTCCATATCTTACAATAGGTTTTCGGCTCTAATATTTTGCTCAAACCCATAAAGTGACCCCACGGTACTCCCACACAAATTTGAGTATTTTTTATTCTGGGACAATTTTTGGCCAAAAACAGTAGATTATGTACTACGTTTTTGGCCAATTTTGACAATAAATTTGAAAGTCGCCGAAATTTCTCAAAACATTACAATGGATAGCCCAAGAGTAAACTATTATGATATGAGAGTTGGGTCCTCCGTTAATGATATTTTTATGACTTTTCGGGAAACGTGACTCTTTGGCGTTAGCGGGCAATTTTTGGCAACTTTTATATCTTACAATAGGTTTTTGGCCCTAATATTTTGCTCAAACCCATATTGTGACCCTATGCTGCTCCCACACAAATTTGAGCATTTTTTATTCGGGGACAATTTTTGGCCAAAAACGGTAGATTATACTCCGTTTTTGGCCATTTTTGACAAAAAATTTGAAAGTATCCGACATTTCTCAAAACATTACAATGGATAGCCCAAGAGTAAACTATTATGATATGAGAGTTGGTTCCTCCATTAATGATATTTTTATGACGTTTCGGGAAACGTGACTCTTTGGCGTTAGCGGGCAATTTTTGCCGATTTTTATATCTTACAATAGGTTTTTTGCCCTAATATTTTGCTCAAACCCATAAAGTGACCCCACGGTGCTCCCACACAAATTTGAGCATTTTTTATTCTTGGTAAATTTTTGGCCAAAAACAGTGGATTATCAACTACGACTTTGGCCAATTTCGACTACATTTTTGAAAGTAGCCGAAATTTCTCAAATCTTTACAACGGATAGCCGTAGAGTAACCTATTATGATATGAGAATTGGTTCCTTCGTTACTGTTATTTTTATGACGTTTCGGGACACGTGACTCTTTGGCGTTAGCCGGCAATTTTTGCCGATTTCCATATCTTACAATAGGTTTTTGGCCCTAATATTTTGCTCAAACCCATAAAGTGACCCCACGGTACTCCCACACAAATTTGAGCATCTTTTATTCTGGGACAATTTTTGGCCAAAAACAGTAGATTATGTACTACGTTTTTGGCCAATTTTGACAAAAAATTTGAAAGTAGCCGAAATTTCTCAAAACATTACAATGGATAGCCCAAGAGTAAACTATTATGATATGAGAGTTGGGTCCTCCGTTAATGATATTTTTATGACTTTTCGGGAAACGTGACTCTTTGGCGTTAGCAGGCAATTTTTGCCAACTTTTATATCTTACAATAGGTTTTTTGCCCTAATATTTTGCTCAAACCCATAAAGTGACCCCACGGTGCTCCCAAAAAAATTTGAGCATTTTTTATTCTTGGTCAATTTTTGGCCAAAAACAGTGGATTATCAACTACGATTTTGGCCAATTTCGACAACATATTTGAAACTAGCCGAAATTTCTCAAATCTTTACAACGGATAGCCCTAGAGTAACCTATTATGATATGAGAGTTGGTTCCTTCGTTAATGATATTTTTATGACGTTTCGGGACACGTAATTCTTTGGCGTTAGTGGGCAATTTTGCTGATTTCTATATCTTACAATAGGTTTTTGGCCCTAATGTTTTGCTCAAACCCATATTGTGACCCTATGCTGCTCCCACACAAATTTGAGCCTTTTTTATTGGGGGACAATTTTTGGCCAAAAACGGTAGATTATATACTCCGTTTTTGGCCATTTTTGACAAATTTTTTGAAAGTAGCCGAAAATTCTCAAAACTTTACAATGAATAGCCCTAGAGTTACTTAATCGGATGTGAGAGTTGGTTCCTCTGTTAATGGTTTTTTTTATGACCTTTCGTCACCCGTGACACTTTGGCGTTAGAAGGCAATTTTTGCCGATTTTCATGTCTTACAATACGTTTTTGGCCCTAATATTTTGCTCAAACCCATATTGAGACCTAAGGGAGCCCCCACACAAATTTGAGCATTTTTTATTCTCGGACAATTTTTGGGCAAAAACAGTGGATTATGTAGTAGTAGATAGATTTGAGTAAGAAAGATGGTTATCTTAACAACACTGTAAAAGAAGATCAGACAAAAATCCAAAAACAACACACACAAAAAAAAAAAGGAAAGAATGCAAACAATAGAAATGAATAACAATAAGATGTGGAGAGGTGTACTGTGGATTGACGGAGAGGCCCTTCTTAGGAGCTTGTGTTTCAACGACTGTGCATGTAACGCGATAAGGCAGTGTTGCTGACATAGGTCTGTCATCATAATATTGCAGTTTAACAGTCATATCCTCTGCAGCATCATTTAAATCGAACTGATTAACCGCCATTACAATACAGCATAGCATAGCAGTAAAAGAAGCAATCAGAAATTAAGGTAATATGAAGGACCTTTAAGGTAGACAGCAGTTCTTCCAAACAAATCCTTGGGGACTTCTACTTGTTCATATGTTTCAGGGCTGATTGACACAAAGACAGCAGATATAATTTAGCTGTGTTTGCGATTTCGGGTATAATAATACAATCAAAGGGGGGTTTTGGACATACTCAGTAAGGACAATCAAATCAGCCTCAGAGTAGAGATACTTGAAAGTCTTGTCCTCAACGTACACCTCTGCAGCAGTTAATTACAGTTGAATAGAGGAAAATAATAATAGTAATAAGGAGATGAATAGTAAAGGAAGGAAGCATACTTTCAATGGCTTCATCAGTACGAAATCTTTCAGTAAGTTTGTTGCCGGTATCCACATCCCGAAGCTCCACCTGAATTGTAGCCCCACCACGCCCGTGCTGAGTGTGTTGTGCTTTTATTACCTGATATATTCGCCCTGATAAATAATCATGCCTTCTGAGTCACTATTCATACCACTGTACAATTCAAAATTGGATGCACATGAATTAATTGAGTATCAAATCACATCACATCACCTTTTCTATTGACGATATTTCCGGTTCTAACCTGCGCAGAGAGAACAATCGAAACAATTGATGATTAAACCGATTAATTAATTTAAAAAAATCCAAATAATAATGATACGGACCTCCGAGCCGACGACTTTGACACCACGGTGTTGGAAGAGGAAGCGTGGCGATGACGGATACGCCAATACTGAATCCCTCCGACCACACGGCTTTGCTCTCGGCACTGCACTGCTGATTGTGAATACGCTTCGTTTTGAACTAATTATAAAACCACCACTACACCACCGCCTTGCGGCTGCGCCTCCAATGCGTTTCACTGCAACCCCGACTTGCATTTTCTGTAACTACCCAATTACCGGCGCTCCACCCTTTCAAACTTCCAACATACCGAGTACTCCACTTAATACAATTGCGGGCTGCTGTTGATGGGCTAATCTCACTAAACCACATTGGACTTTTACCTTTCAAACCAAAAAAAGAAAAAAAATACATATTGGACTTCTTTTGAATGTATAGCCTATAGGTACACAACACACTTACGTGTTAATCTCGGTTTCGTTGTAAAATATTTGAGATCAAAAATATGCGTACACATTTATGAAAATGGTAATGGTCATAATTTTTTTGAAACAACTCATACAAATGATCGTGTTGTCGGTATGTAAACAAATGATGCATCGTTATCGGTTATTCTAAGCATCTCGACTATTTGTTTAAAGGGTGACACCAAGCAACATTGCTCATAACTCTATATTGTAAAATATTAACTAAGAGTGAGACCAAAACAAAGTCATACATAACTTGAATCTAGAGTAGAATTGTGGTTTGTAAGTAACACGGAAGGAAAGAGGGTTGTTATATTCATCCCGAGTCTCACCATTTGTTTATAAAATAGATATCGACCATTTGTTTAAAGGGTCACACCAAGCAACATTAGGTGTCGGAGTACAAGATTGATCAAAAGTACTAATACGGTCTTGAATCTTGATACAATATGGATAAGACAATCAATCGTGTGTTTTTAAAGTAATAAAAGTTGCGGGTATGTAAATAAATGACTTATCGTCATTAGTTGTTCTAATCATCTCGATCTTTTGTTTAAAAGGTCACACCACGCAAGTAAGCAACATTAGCGGTATTGAGATTGGTAAAGAGTACGGAGTAATTAGAAGTGAGACCAAAACGAAGCCATACCCTCTTGAATCATTTGCTTAAAGTGTCACAGTGTCACACTAGTGCAAGATTGACAAAGAGTAATTAAGAGGGAGACCAAAACAAGACCATACGAACTTAAATATAGATTTGGGGTAAGAAAATCAATTGTGTGTTTTAAAAATAATCAAAGTTGCGGGTATGGAAATAAACGACGCATCGTTAGTTGTTGTTCTAATCATTTCGATCTCTTGTTTAATGGGTCACACCACCTAAGTGAACAACATTGGCTAAACGAGATGAAAAAGAGTAGCTTAATTAAAAGTGAGACCAGAACGAAGTCAAACCCGAGGAATCAAAAGTCGAATTGAGAAAGAGGGTAAACAAAACAAAAACAAAAACAAAGGAGGAGTTTGAGTTGTAAAGGTGGCGTGGGTTTGATAACCGTTGAATCTTTGAAAACGCGCAACGCAGTGGTCGGAAAAGAGAAAGGAGAGGAAGGTGTGAGAGTTGTTGTTGGAAATGGCGGCATCTTGTTACTGTTATCATTCATGGAGGATATTATTATTAATAATAATGTCGTTGCTGTTGATGGTATGCGTGTCATCTTCATCTTCTCCGGGGAGCTGCAGCACCAATCACGCCTCCGTCTCTTTCTTCAACCATCTTCACCGGCGATGCCCTCTCCCACTCGCCTCATCCTCCTCATCTCTTCCTCTCCAGGTTTTATTTCCTTGTTTGTTTATTTATTTATTCATTAGATTATTTCCCCAAAACAACAACGACAAACCCTAGATTAGATTAGATTAGGTTAGATTAATTGATTGGTTCACAGACATGCTTGCAATTTTTTTGTATAATTCCAATTCAGTTATGATTATTATACTAGTATAAGTTAGGGATTAGTCCTGTGTTTTGGTGTTTCATGCGATCTAATCACAATTCACAGACCTAAACCTAACAACATCACAGCCGTCTGTGTTATGAATCACTCACCAGCTTTACTCTTAATTAACATCCACCCCCAATTAATCAACCTCCTAATACTTAAGCATCAGCATCATCCCTTTATAGTTTTTACCCAAATTCACACTTGTCCTTGTCAACCTGCTCGGGATTTCGGATGCAATTTTGTATAAAATTCATTTCTAACCCGGAAGTGGGTCAACCTTTAAACCATTTGGACTGTGAATAGTGCTTTAGTCATTGTTTTTCAATGTTGATCACAGAAATGTTGCTTTTTTTTTTTACTAATATGTGTCTATGTTTCCCTGCAGATGGATGGAGAATCGCTCCAACGACTTCTGAGTTCCACTTCCAAGAATGTTCACTTTTCAATCCTCTTTTATGACTCTGACTCCCCATTCTCAACGACAGCCAGATCTAAGTTTGATATGCTCACTTGCATCTTCCCACATGTTGTTCATATAGCCGTTGAAAGATCTTCCATCATGCCAATGTAAGAAGTACTTCATTTTCCGTCTTTAATTACTGTATTTAGTATTTACTAGCACAACGACTTACCTGAGCTGAGTATAGTGACAGCACACTTCTTCGAATCCACAAATCGTGACCACTAGTCTGATAACGCCTCACAATTATTAGCTGCTTCTCTTTTCATGGTGCAATGAGCCTTGACAGAAATGTGCTACTTTCATTCAACCAAGCCCCTGCGCCTGATAATTCACTTACATGTGTCTTGTCTAATTTTGCAGTTTGTTTTCGAGATATGGTATCCACAGTTTACCTGCAGTCTTCATTGTGAACCAGTCAGGACAAATGCGCTACTATGGCCACAAAGATCTTCATTCCCTGATTCAATTTTATAAGAGAACTACAGGTACAGTGTACTCTTCAGTGTAACGTATTATGATTCCTTGTGGCCTACATTCCGGTTTTCTAATGCTGCTGCTACCAAATTTCCCTAGCTGTTTCTTCCACTAGTAAGAGTTCCATAGTTGCAATGTCTAAAGTTCCAAGTTATGATGGGCTTGCTTTGTCACTCCCCCTTACTTCTTTACATAAACTACCCAGTATCCCTGCAGTTCTGGTGTCCTTGGAAATTACTACCGTGTCGAGTTTCATTGATGTTTTGTTCTCCTACAACATCTGCCATTTTGTAATTATGGGTCTTTGGTAGGGCTAGGCGTATCTATGGTTTTGTGTTTGTTGCTGTCTTGTATCCATTCTCCTTTTCCAGTCTTTTTTGGTGTGGTCTTCTTCTATAACTTATTCAACCACTTTTCTTTTTCGCTTTTGTCGTGCACATCTCTCGTGTTTTGATCACTTCTGTTTTCTTTATAGGACATGATCCCGCAGAGTGTTGTGCTTTTAAGAGTAATATTGATCTATTGGATGGTCGGGTGGAGGTTCAACCATGGTATCGGTTATCGGGGAGAGAGATGATAGTGAAGGAACCATTCTTGGTACTTGCGATATTATTCCTTGTTTTGAGGACATGTTTCTATCTCTATCCTGGAGTTCTGTCTCGTGTTGTGGCCGTGTGGAATCTATGCAAGCACCACTGCAATTTGGGCGTGTTTGGAGAGTCAAGCCAGTTGTTAGGACGTGTTGTTCACTTGATTGATGTCAAGCGAGTGTGGTGCAAGGTAAAGTTGTGTAAAACGAGAAATTTTCAGAATGGTGCCAGAAGTGCTCGTGTTTGGGCTTCATCTTTGGCATCTGTTTCTTTAGGCGAGACATCTTCTGGCAGGGCATCATCTTCGCTTGAGTCTTAAAATGTGAACGGTGCTAGTTTAAAGGGTTCTTATATGCCGATTGCTGAAGGATGCTACTGCTCCTAGCTGCTCTTGATGACCCTCTTCCTACAGTGCCTCCATCGTGCTTAGTGGAAGAACAGGAAAGTTTGATACTGTATTTGTTTGTAATATTCTTCAAGTAGTTTTGTAAGCGAAGCTACCAGCTGGTGGTGGAGGTTGAGAGGCTAATTGAAAAGCGGTCGTGTATATTACTAGCATTTTCGCTGTCCCCTGCGACTTGTGTGTGTATATTAGAGGTGTCCAGTTGAAATTGAAGTGAAAGGTGGTGTGGTTAGTAGATAAACTGATTTTGCAAACTCTAATCAATTTTGGTTCAAGGAATGTGCTTGACTTGATTTCTAGAACCTTCTTTCAAAATCGTCTTCATCAGTTGCGAACTGCTACATTACGAGAGAAAGTATAGAATGCAGTGTTTACAGTTATGACTAATAAAAATTGGATGCATTCCCTTCATCTCGATTGATGTTGGATGTACCTCTGTTATTACTTAATTAACTAACCAATACTCGTATTAAGATGAATAATAATAAAAAATAGAGTAGATAAATTATAATTCACGAAATACGGTCGAAAACATAACATGAAATGAGTACACAGTCTGATCACATTGGAGAAAGTTGGTGTAATTTTTTTTTATTTTTTTTTGAGGTCAAGTTGGTGTAGGTTTTGATTTGGGTAAGGTCGCGTATTTGATTATCTCCCAAATTTGGTGGCAATTACCGGGGGACGTCAGAGTAAATACTAAATACTCCAGCCCGTTAATTAAAATAAAAAAAGAAGAAAAAAAGGTGAGAAGTCGAGTAAAGCGTGTCATCTCCGTCGTGATCCCGCGGTCCGGCGTAGAAGGAAGAGGTGGGGGATCTTTTTATGAGTAAAACACCAAACACTCCAAACACTCCAAACCTAAGTTATCTAGGCTGGGCATAAAACAACGAGAGCAACAGCAACAACAATTATTGAGTGATCCTACTCCTATTCCTTGTTCTTAATCCTAATCCTGGGAATGTGGACTAACATCTTCAGAATCGTATGCTCTTTCTAATTAACTTTCAATTTCAATTCTAGCTGGTGCTTTAGTAGTTAATTAATGAAAGCTGCTTTGATTTCAATTGGGCAGGGAGGGCTTCAGCAGATATCATGGTTTCAGTTTCTTCCTAATAACAATAATAATGATTCCGATGAGATTAGGTCTGGTTTTCCAATTCATTCATTCATCATTTTGATATATGCTCCGTATATGATATATGATATATGATATGAAATAGCAGCAGCAGTGGTCGGAGAGACGGTGCTACTCTCCAAGTGCTTACTTCGCATCTGCAGCTTCAGAAGGACGGTTTCCTGAGCACATGGACAAACGCCTTCGTGGGTCCTTGGGATCCTTCTCAAGGCACTCACAACCCCGGTATATGCATACCTCTCATTCTTTTTGTTGTTGCTTTTCTTCCTTGTGCTTCAACATCTTATTAGTTTCCATTTCATCAACATCTCCAACAGATGATAAAATCAAGCTCTGGCTATTTCTACCTGGCCGACATTTATCCCTTCCTCAACCTGCTCTTACTGCCGTTTCTGCCCTTCGAGGTTTGTTGTTTTAGCATTTAGTATTTGTTGTTGTTTTACCATTTATTAGTTTTGATCACATTTTGAGCTATTACCATTTTCCTTCAGTCATCGCCTCTGGACTCTGGCTCTCTCCCGGCGACTCTCAAGAGATTGCTACTGCTTTATCTCAGGCTCTCAAAATTCGCCTTGAAAGGTTCCTATCCTCACCTTTCCTCTCTTTTTTTCTTTCCATACATACTTGTTACATTCCATGTTATTCTTGTTGCATTTATAACACTGCACCACTTTCTAATCATTTCTTTCTTTCTTTCTAGAGCTTTCATGGGACTCTCATATGTGAGATTCGGTGACGTCTTTTCAAGATATCAATCATTCTCCCAAACCCAACAATTATTTAGGTTTCTTCTCACTACCTATCTCATTTTCATTTTATGCCATATCAGGATTCAATTCAATGTTTGTTTTGCTCTCATTCAAATAAAAACGTATAGTTAAATGTCTGTGATTTTAATAGTTTTGTTTTGTTTGCAGGAAAGGCCAGCCAACTATCGAGTTTGTCTTTGCTGCCAGTGAAGATGCTATCTTTGTGCATGTTATAGTCTCAGCAAAGTTTGTGATACTATCCTTTTTTTTTTTTTTTCCTGTTTCTATGTCGCTCAGTTGTCGTTTTTAAAAATAAAGTAAAATAAAAAGAACTTAATGTCATACAGTGTGTTTAACATCATGTGTTTCTTATGCCCCTCAGGCATGTACGAACCCTATCTGGGGGAGACATGGAAAAAGTGCTCAGGCTCTCTTCAAATCAGACTGCCCAAAGACTTCCTGGTAACAACTCCTTTTTTGACACCTTAATTTTGTAGGTTGTATAGATGCAAAAGCTCACTATACATGAGTATTACTCCACTATTTTGTTGCGTTCTGATGGCACGTGGGCCAATAAACCTGCCTTGTGGTGCTCTTCACTGCTTGGATTTTTCTGTATCTGTATATCTTACGGAGACTCATCAAAATTCCCATGGTTAACCGTGTTGAGCACTCGGCTCTTGGACACCTCGTGACTTGGCAGTTGGCACGAACTTGCATCAGTGTCAGATACTTGAAGCAGAGTCCTAGTATTGTAGGTTGTATATCTCTGATTGTCAAATTGGCAATCATACAAATTGCATTTTCATCTTCTGAGAGTACATGGCCACTGTTTGTAACTCCTATTTCCTGAAAATTGTCTTTTAGAGATCAGATGTGGAGAGTTCTATGATAAGATATCAGATAAGAGAGAATGTTCTTTAGTCTCTTTCTCCCTTTCCTTTTTTTTATTGTTGATACAAAGGTATTTAGGTCGAGATGTTATAACTTATAACGTTGGTGAAGTTCTGGTAGATGAGGTTCTATCAAATATTGTCGAAGTAAGTATCTTTGTCTTGTAACAAAATGAATGTACCCTGTATCTAGAGCCTGCTTGAGCAATCTTCGCACCATAAATGTACGAAGAATTTTATTATTTTTAATGTAGATACTCTGAACTTACGAGTTGTGAAATCTATTAAAAGATAAATATTTGTGGGTGTGGTAACGTTTAAGAGCCTCAATTAAGTGCATGACGGTTTTACATCCTCAAATAGTGTCCATCCAGTTAATTTGTTCATTTTTATCATCTTCCCCGGTTCCGCTTCTATTCTTTAATTATCATGGTACAATAATTCAATCATGGATTCTGTTCAAATCTTGCAGAGTTGTAGTCATCTTCGCTTTTGCCGACTCCTTTCTTCATGTTTTATATTCTGCAGAGCCATAGACTATTTCAATATATTTTGTTGTTCAATGTTTATCCTTATTATTCTTGTTTGCTCTATGTGATGGCAGTTATAGTCTCTCCTCATGGTATGCGCGGTAGTGTCAGTGGATGCTGTTCAAGTGAACTCGTAAAGCATGTGTTTATCGGGTAAAAATTATAAGAGATGCTTCCTATTCCGCTTGTCCAGGCATTCTGCTTGTGTTTTTCTATAGGAATTCCATGTTTAATAATAATCAAAAGTGTACATCAGTTGTATGGTCCCTTTCCTTTACGATTAGATAGTCGAAAGGCTGTTTCTAGTAGACCTTTGATGGGTATTGTGACATCTATCTCCGAGTTCACTTTTTTTAAGATGGTGAAATTTCATATACAGTTTGTTTTCAAATTTTAACAAGGTTTAGGCAAAGTAGACAAATTGGTAGAAAAAACAATACAAGGCTTTACCAGATTGGTATATAAAAAAAAAGTTCAGAGGACATATTGGTATAAAAAATTACGACGCGGGATTAATAAGCCTAACTTATTGCCGGAATTGAAAAAAATGTAACCAAAAATTTTTTTTTTTTTGCCATTTTCGCCAAAAAGAAACTAGCTTCCTTTCCATCGTTTCCAACTCCGGCAGTTAGGTAGGCTTATTTGAACTTCGTCGTAGTTTTTAATACCAATATGTCCTCTGAGCCTTTTTTATACTTATCTGTTAAAAGTGTTGTGTTTTTTTTTTTTAATACGAGTTTGGTCATTTGGCCCTTCAGATTCTCAAAATTTTGAAATTGATTAATTAGGCAATAGTAATTTAGTGAATCCATGTGATTAAAAAGACGAGGATATTTGGATATTGCTTAAGATAGACTCTTTTGAGAACGAGAGACACCCAGAAAAGTAATATTCTGAGATTCTGGTGAGATGGAGGGAATACTTCGAAGCTGTCATCCTTTCATTTATCTTCAAAACTTTACTTTCTTGCTGTATAACTTACTATCCCTATCTGTAACATTTTGGTCACACCGTTCTATACGAGGTTTTGTGATAGTTTAATATCTTAACCAAGTGAAGCCTAATTTCTTCCAATTTCTTCATTGCTCTTATTTGCTCTACTTCATCAGGTCTGGCACGTCTAGAAATGGGCTAGTAGGTTTGCCTAATCCTGCTCTTCAAGCTCCAGGTTGCAAGCTACAAGGGCACAATTGCTATTTTGAAATTTCTCTTGGTTGCACTATGGCTGGAAGTGGAAACTGTAATAATTCAAATGTCGAGAACTCCAATAATCCCATCGCTAGCTCTCCATCCATTTCCAGAGGAAACGAGAAAGGTTCAGGGGATGCTCCTGATTGTGAAAAGATGTTCGTCTATCCTTCTGAGGCAGTTCTTGTTCCAATCTTGAAAACCTCATATCCGAGATCTTCTTTAAAAAGGTATATCTGTCCCGCGGCTGTTGTTTGCGTGTCTATCATTATGGGTAATCCTTGTGGGTCTCACTGCTTTACGGTTTATATTACGTATTCATTGCCTGGTTACAGTAGTCTACCTCTTGTAAAAACTACGATGGTTAAAAATGTGTGTGGTGCCATTGGATTTTGTATTCTCTTATGCTGCCAAGTAGTTAGGCTTGTAACTGTATGCTGGTGGTGATATAGTGTTGGGCATTCCATATCGGGTGGTTTTATTGTTTATTATAGTGATGGACTTTGCTTTATGATTAATTTTAGAAGTAAATTTCTCTCTCAACTTTTTTTTTTTTTTTTTTTTTTTTTTTTTTTTTTTTTTTTTTCTTTTTTCCATTTTGGAGCTCGTGGACCCTGAAACTGCAGGAAAGCCATCTCCGTGGAAACTTTAGGTCTTTTTCTAGGCGCCTCAGGTCTTAGCTTACCTAAACAGACAAAGCCAACTCTAGTGTATTCTAGGAGAAATAAATAGAAATCTGAAGTTAAAAAATATGAAATCCACTATCAATTATGATGATCTCGTTTTGGTTTGTGGCAGGTCTGGACTTCTTGTCCTCCCTTGTGTGTAGTGTTCGCTATCTTATATAAATCAAATTTACCCATCAAAATAAACAATCCATGAACCAGATGCTAGTGCTATAATCTGCCTCACTTGTGACGCATCTCTTAAGTCAGCTGATCCATTTTCTTTTTCTTTTTTCCTCCGCAGATTTTGGCTTCAGAATTGGACAGGGATGTCTTTGGCTAGTTCCAGCGTCTTTATGTATTGGTAAGTCTTTTCGGTTTTAGTGTTTAGCATACCTCTGCATAGGCTTTCCGCTTTTTCTTTTTAAGTCTTCCATGGAACTTTGACTGAACTATTATTATTTGATTTCTGTTGGCTGTGATGTAAAAGTTAGAAATACAAGGTGTGCATAGCCTCTGCTTATTCTCTCCGCGTTTTTAAGCATTTGTTGAACTTTGACTGCTATATTGTGTGGTTTCTTTTGGATGTTTGCCGATGGCACCAAGGTACTTTGTTTAGAACTTTACATAAGGTAATTTCAGGTATACTTCTATTAGTTCAGTGTGGTCGAGTAGGTATATAGTGTTTGCTACAGTTATGTGTGTTATGAGAATTCTATGTGTGTGTCCAAATGTTTTCAGTTCATGTTGTTCCCACCGGATAAATTTTAATCAACCTATTTAGAATGTTGGTTTGGGTGTGGTTTCAGTTGTCTGGTTTGGAACTGTTTTGCCTTGTCTTAATTTATGTTATTTTTTCTCTAATTATGTTGTTGGTTGTACCAAGTCTTGAACATCCGACCTATGGTGAAGGCAAAACACTTTTCAATTAACAGGCCGGATGGGAGTTGGTTTTTTATTCTTTAATTATGAGTACATTTTGCTGCTATTATTGCGTAAAACTAATTGTTGAAGACGTAGTTTTGAGAATCATGAATGGAAGGCTCCGAAGTCTGCACTTCCTTCTTTTGTTTTGATCATTTTATCGAATTCGGAATGTAAGCTATCCCACACTTGCAAATTTTACTTTTCCCCCCCTTTTTTCTTTACAGTGATTCGAATACCGATAACGTGGATGATTCATGGTCTGAATCTGATGGAGTTCATTTGCGTCATGGCTTGAATAGTAGTAGCAATAGTAATACTAGTAGCATGAGCAGCATAAGTAGCAGTTCAAGTGATAGTGACTGTATAACAATAGCAACTCTTGGGGACCTTGAAGCTGATGCTGATTCCTTAACTGGAAGACGGTCCGGGTTGCCCTCTGTTACACCGATGGACACCAATGGTCCTAAACAGGTCAGTAGTTTTGATCAGGCTATAGAATGATGTTACATTAATCGAGATTTGTGCATTTTGTCTCTCTTTTGCTACATTAGCTCCATTATTTAGCTTCTGGAGCTTATAGGGCTTCACCAGAGGTGCCGAACATTTTTACATTTCCTTAGGATTTTTTATTAACTTCCTAAGAACTTAGTTTGTCGGGGAAGGCTTGCCCTCATTACACCCTTGTGGTGGGACCCTTCCCCGGACCCTCGCTTGTCGGGGACGCCAATGTGCGCCGGGCTGCCCTTTTTCCTAAGAACTTAGTTTGTTGACCTGTTATGAAGCAATGCTTGCTACTCATTTGTCTTGTATAAACTCTCTATCTTAATTACTAGGCTGTCAATGCACTGTTGTCGATTTTTTTTGGGTGTAGTGCAAACAGTGTGGCACTAAAATGTGAAGGACAGCAATCCACAATATGAGTTCGGAATTATTCAACTTTTGAGCTTTTGGAATGAGCTTGTGTTAGATATGGCATTCTTCCTTTCATCAGAGCTAGTTACATACTCGTATTTATAGTTCTAGAGTTTATCGTAGTTAACAATACTTTGTTGTAGAACCTCATTGCTGTTATTGTAATTATGAGGGATAGTGGTGACACTATCACTGGAGAGTGTTTGGGTCACTCTATTTTGCTATTCGCCAACTGTCCAAGTGGTGTGCCAATTGCAAGTGGGCTACCAGCACTAAATCACTTGTTATATTTTCAATGTGAGAGGATTTTATGGACACTCTCAAGTCTCAAGTCTTAGTGTTGCTAGCAGATCTTCTAAAGCAGTACATCCTTTTGGCACATTTCTATCTAAATTTTGACGTGCAATTATTAACTTGGAGGCTTACCGTTTTTAATAATGTCAACATCTGCTGTAATGATGTCAACACAGGGTTCAAAACGCTCTCGGACAGGGGTAGATGATTCATTTGTCCAAGCAAGTACTGCTACACATGATTGTGACAATTCAGGCATCTCGGGAGTTGCAAATGATCATGTAGGATCTCAGTGGGACTGGGATGATGACAACACAGTTGTACCCATCCAAGCACTTCTTTCTGAGTTTGGCGACTTTGGCGATTTCTTCCAAGATGATTCCTTGCCATTTGGAGAGGTATACTTAACATTCTGTATATATTTGTTCAACAGATGTATGATTGTACCTGTGCCTACATATCTACACAAAGTTTGTATGCCATATGAGCTTTATTCTTTGTCAAGAGAAAGTGGAATTTATCTTCGTCTCCTTTCTATAAATCAGCTGACATATACTAACGTTATCTCATAAAGACATGGTGTTTGTGTGCTAGATATGTTGAGGTTACTTGATGTAGATCCCTGTATAATGTCTGTTATACCTTTTCAGTTTTAGTATCCTGTTTGTCAGTTGAAGGTGGGTGATTTTAGCTCTATACGAGCCGCCCGCCTGCGTTGATGATCAGACATGAGTTGCTTCTTGATTTTCCTATTTTAATTTCCTGTCAATAGGTCAGTTAACGCAGTTTTGTTTGTGTGGCTGAGTTGATGATTTTTGTTTGCTGGTGATCATGTAAGAAACCACTTCAAATTTTAACTCATCTTGATGTTGTTTTCTCTGGAAGCCCCCAGGAACAGCGGAGTCTCAGATACTCGTGAATTCTGGACAAGATGTTGGAGATGGAAACTCCAGTCCTGCAGCTGCAGCGATGGATGTTTCAGATCAGATTCTCTTGCCTGTGGGTTTCCAAACAATTGAAAGCTTTTACCCTCCTCCAACAGGCATGGAAGAGTCTGTTAGCACCGTTCAAGAAGTCACCAAAACTAATACACTTTCGGGTCTTGTTAGCTGTGTATCTGGAGTTTCAACAGGTGAGGCTGACCATGCACTGAAAGCTGAAGCATTGTTGTCTTTTGCGCCTGAGTATGGAGCAGTTGAGACTTCTTCAAGTGAGCTATCATCGACAATCTTTAAAAGTCCTTACCAGCCAAAATCACAAAAAAATGAAAGTTTTAATTCATGTGGAGATAATTATGTGTATGGGGCAACACCGCCTTCGTCTCCTGGCTCTAATGGATCGGAAGCGAATCATGGGATGGCTGTTGATTGCAAATCAGATCCTGTAAAACATGATACTGGTGCAGTTGTCCAGAAATTCTACACTCAAATTGCTGGAGGGCGAAGTCCAGAAGACAGGAAGTGTGCTATGTATAGTAACATGGCTACTTCGTCTGATGGAACATCTGTGTCTTTGCTCCCGGGTATCAGTTCCACAACAGTAACGAACTCTTGCCAGAACATGACTAGTGAAATTGCTAATGGGTCTAAGCATCTCCTTCTATCTCGAAAGATAATTCCTGCCGCTGAACTCGAGTGCCTCATGTTCCAGGCTTCTATGTGCAAGATAAGGCATACACTAGTATCTGTCGGTAACTCTGCTTCTACAGCTCGGAACAAGTCTGTAAGCCAAGTTCCTGGTGATCCAAACACCATTCTAGCTAATAATTTTGAATCAAGGAAGAAGGAATCTATACCAGTTAGAATCGCTGGTGATGTTGACAGAGGAATATTGGATGGTCCTTTTAACTCGTTCGTTGGAGTTTGGCGCTCTGTTGCAGCACCTAAACATCCAAAACCTGCTAATATGCCTACCTCTGAGGCCTTTTCTTCCTTTCCTCATCATGGATTTAGTGAGGACACCATGGTTTCATCTGGAAAAAGACCGCCACTTCAGGATTTTCTTGATGCCATACCATTGCTTGTCCAGCAAGCATCCTCCTTTGTTGACGTGGCACTCGATGGTGAATTTGTTGACGGGCCATATGGGTGGCTTGCTTTGCAAGAGCAAAAGAGACGAGGGTTTTGCTGTGGGCCCCATATGGTTCATGCGGGCTGTGGTGGCATTCTAGCTTCTTGTCATTCTTTCGATATTGCAGGTGTTGAATTGCTGGATCCTGTTTCAGCTGATGTAAGTTGTGGTTGCGTGCACCATATAGTTGTTGTGTTAAAATTTTCCTTAGTATTTTGATAGTTGTGTGGTGTGGTGTAGATAAGGGAACACACCTTTAGCACTGCTATTATGTGGTTGAAAAGAGATTGGATACAATAGAGAGTTTCATTGTCGCACATACACCCTTTGATTGCTTGTCCAATTATTCTGGTGCTGATCTCCTGATCTCCTAAGAAAATGTGCTGTGTAACCACCATTGAGACCAACGCCTCATGGCTAACTTTATCTTACATTTGTCTCATCATGTACATTAGCATTACTCAGTGGTTGATCGCTCTTCTGTCCAAAAGTTTAATTTCTAGGTCAAAATCTCTATTATTGCAGGTTCAAGCATCATCTGTGATTGGCTTGCTGCAATCTGATGTGAAAACAGCCTTGAAATCTGCTTTTGGCACCTTGGATGGTCCTTTATCTGTCACAGATTGGTGCAAAGGTCGGTGTCAATCAGTAGATTCAGGAACATTGCTTGAAGCATCATCTGCTGAGTCCTCCGTAAGTGAATACAGGGATTCCTCTAATACTGCTACAACATCAATTGGGGACCCGCTAAGCCCACAGATGGCTTCTGTGACTGTGCCGTCTGGCTCAAGAGGTATGTTGAACACTTATATTATGTTGTTTAGATGATACCTCAGAAGCTCAATTTCGTACTCTTTATGCAAAGCTCCCATAAGACCAACTCCAAGGCTATAGAAATCTTTTGAGGTTTATAAGCCACCAAGAGCGCCTTTACAAAAGGAGAGCTAGAAGGTTGAGCTCTTGAGCTATCATGAGTAATCTTATCTCCCAAAAGGAAGAAAAGTCAAGTGCTAATGAGGGTGGAGCATTTGACTCCAACTATACCATAACTTCAAAATGCAGAACTTGAACTCTTGAGGCGTACAGAAGTATCATAAAAAGTACGATGATTTTGGGATCCCCCTTGAAAGACCAACTGCTTTTGCCCACAGTGAAGCTAATATTTCCACTTCTCCAGCCTCAAAAATAGCTAAAGAATGTTGTGTTGCTGGCAAATTATAGGAACTTTGCTCATACCATCCACCCCAGAACCCTGCTAAAACAACACATCTGCGTAGGAGTTTCTCAGCTTTGCTTCTATTAGCCTAGGAGTATAGCCTGGAGAAATAGATCTATATTTGGCATTTCATCGTGAACAGTAGCATTTTTGTGCTCTCTGGCACTTTCCTAAGAACTGTGACTTAATAGTGATCCTGCAATAATTTACCATATTGATGACAGTCTTGCTTGTGGTGGGACCCTTCCCCGAAATCTTATTAAGCACTTGCATATGGTCTTTAGGAGTAGGTTTACTTCTATTGAAACCAAGACAGTAAACAAGGCACCAGTAACTCTATGCATGTGGGCATCTGCTAATGCTAAGACTCACTTCTGATAGTGTTTTTGTGTAATGCTTGTGGCTTGGGTTGGGTGTCAAGGCATATATCTTGTCATTGCTTGCTTAAGCTGTTTGGATGGTTTTACACTGGAAACTTCTTATATGTCAGATGCAGTTAAAGGAGATGACACTAGTCAGAGAAGGTCAAACCAGGAACACTGTATTTCAGAATCAGAGCAGCATCTAGGGTCCCAGAAGCGGGCAGCCCTCTTCGTGATTCCGTATCCTTCTGTCCTTGTTGGGTATGTAACCAGCTGATGGGGTGGATGCTCACTTTTTGCGTGCTATTTCTTTGTTTTCTTTTCTGTTTTTCATTCATTCTCATGCTTCAACGTGGAAATACTTGTTACTGCTTCTACATAGACATGAGAAATCTACTCAAGCTACATTGTTACAGTTACTTTGTTTAGGATGTCTAAAATGACAAACAGTGCATTAGTTTGTGTATGACGTCTATATAAATTAAGAAATGGGTATATAGTTTGGTTCTTGGTCATCAGTTACTGTTGGCCTGTAAGTAAAAGCTTCGAGATCTATGTAGATATCAGTTTTTCTATAAACTAGCTACTGCACTTGTCTAATTTGAGCACTAGGATGATTAGCTGTGCTTGTCAAACCTTTGAATAAAACTAATCTGACTTGTTTGTTATGTGGATATATTGATTTATTGTAGGTACCAGGATGACTGGTTAAAAACATCAGCAAGTTCTTTGCAGCACTGGGAAAAAGCTCCTCTGGAACCTTATGCTTTCCAAAAACATGTAAGCGTTGAGAGTTTTCTCAATGCAGCTTCCATTGTCATCTGTACTTGTTTCAGACTGTCAGTTCGCAAGACATAGAAGCCCTGAATCTGATATTTGCCTCGTGCCCCATTTTCTTTTGGCTGCAGATGTCGTATTATGTTGTCTGTCCGAATATTGATTCCCTTACTTCAGCTGCTGCTGACTATTTCCAACAATTAGGAACTGGTGAGTAATTGCAGTTATTTTCTTCTCTGATTCTAGCTGCTGTTTCCTTCATACATGTCTTGTTTGGCCTAATACATCATTTTACTAATATCGAAAGGGTGTTTTTTTATAGAAAAAATATTAACTTTGTAAACAATGTGATGCTCCTTGGCTATTATAACTTTCTCTTTTATAGTTTATGAGATGTGCAAATTGGGGAGCCACGCACCCCATACAGTTGGAAATCAAATGGATGTAGATACAGGGAAGTGTTCGACTTCTGGCTTTCTTCTGCTTGATAGTCCTCGATCAACGAAGGTAGAGAGCAACCCTGCTTCTCTGGTAGGCTCAATGAGTGATTATTTTCTTTCTTTATCAAGTGGTTGGGATCTTACGAGCTTTCTTAAGTCTCTTAAAAAGGTTCTCAAAACCTTGCAACTTGGCTCATGCCTGCCTGCAATTGGAAAGGAAGGAAATAGCAGCCCTTGCACTGTAAGTTATCTTCTCAATCATGGATGTTGAACCGTTTCAGTTCTGCAATAGCAGCGTTTCTGGGTAACTTCTGTTATTTATTTAGTCTGCGCCCTTCTTTTGTTTTGGAAAAATGGGGGTTAGGAATGGCCGAACGGCAAACATTGAGGCTCAATCTTTTTTTGGTTTTATTGGTGCAGTAGACATGCATGAATTTGTATAACCTTTTTGATTTATAATTTATTTCCAGAAGAAGCTTCATTACCTCTATGTGTGGTGGATTTAATTTTTTATGAGTCTAGGTAAAGAGATTATATGAATCTTTGTTCTCAGCTCTTTATGCTTGTAGTTGGAGGTATGTCTAGGAAGCTTAAACCCCCATATTGTAAACCCCCAGAATTTTATGAAGACCAGCATCTTAGTCTAAACTTTTAGCCGTCTTCTTTTAGTATCCTATGTATGCAGATTGGAGCGAAGTTTATCTGCAGAGTCTTAAAGGGCTATCCTTGCACTGTATTCTCTAGGGATGCTGTATCTGGGGTCGCATAGATGAGGACAGCTTTACCTGTGCTCTCTTTAATTTTAGTTTGTAGCAGGAGGGTGTGATCCATTCTGCTTTACAGGTCACTTCGACAGGGGTGATTCCATGATTTATGTTTTTCTTTTCCTTCAAGTCTTAGCTAATAAGAGTCTTAAGACTGTCCTCCTATGCAGTGGTGGTTCTTGGAGTGGAAGATATCATCACCTATCTGATGATATTGCTTTGACGCATCAACAGTTTAACTTTCACTTTTTGGTTGTTGTATAGTTGGAGTTAGGTGTTACATTGTGACCAACTCTTGACATTCCTTATCATGTGGATAAAATTTCTCACGATAGTTTAAGAGCTGAGTTAGCTTTCGTTTGTGTATGGGCGTCACCTTTATTGTCTTTTTGTAATCGGGCGTACCCCCTTGGTGTCCTTTATTAATATATCGATGCCCTCACTTGTCAAAAATAAAGGAATACGTTAGTAAAGCTCTTGAGATTTCTAAAGTGCATTTTGGGACCTGAAGAGTTCACCCTAAGGGCTTGCTTGGATTGGGAGTAATTATTAGGGGGGTAATAGGAGCTACAATAGGGGGAAAATTAGAGAAAATGTGGTGGTGGATGGAGGAAATGAAGGTAGTGGAGGGAGGAAATGAAGGGTGGAGGAGGAATCATTACCCCCATATGGGAGTAATGCATTACCCTAGGAGGGAGGGGAGTAATGCATTACCCCCATTTGGGGGTAATAGTTCCTCCTCTACCCCTTATTTCCTCCCTCTACCACCACCATTTCTACCATTTTCCCTTTATTTTAGCTCCTATTACCCCCCTAATAATTACTCCCAATCCAAGCAAGCCCTAAAAGTGAAACTTCACCCGTCCTGTCACCAGACTGTGTTACCATGATTTTCTGTTTATAATTAACTTTATACTGCCTATTCGGAGATGCGTGTAGATATTTGACGTAGCTTAGTCCTTACTTTAGTGCCAAATGTGTGACGTGATTTTTCGTGGTTTCTTGGAGCAGGTGATCTATGTTGTATGCCCCTTTCCTGACCCAACTGCTGTTCTTCGAACCATAATTGAATCTTCTATCACTCTTGCATCGGTAGTATTCTCATCAGACAAAGATAAGAGAAGCATGCTGTACAGTCAGGTGGGAAAAGCATTAAGCTATGCTGCTGGTGTTGATGAAGCATCCATATCAAACATTCCCGCAATTTCTGGGTTCAGTATCCCTAGATTAGTCCTGCAAGTAGTACCCGTGGATGCCATTTTTCGGGTTTCAAGTCCTAGCCTTAATGAAATTGTTTTGCTTAAGGAGATGGCATTCACAGTTTACAATAAGGCTAGACGTCTACCGCGAGGATCGTCTAATGATTTTGTTCAGTCATCAAGCTTATCTGGTCGATCTCATTCCTCAATCATCCAAATGGGCAATCCCGTTCCAGGTATGTGGAAAGATTGTGTTGGTACTCGTATATCTGGTCCATCCCTCCCAAGAGAAAGTGAGCTTGATCCTGGTTTAAGGGCAGGAACTTGGGATAATACATGGCAAAATGCAAGGGCCGGGGGATTAAGCTGCGATTCAAACAGGAGTGGAGATTTTTTCCTTCAAGAGGAATTCCATTACATGTTTGAGCCGCTTTTAATTTTGGCTGAACCTGGGTCTGTGGAGCAGGGAGTGGCACCTACATTTCCTGGTAATCGTGCTATAGAATTGACGAAACAAATATCTGATGATAGCAGTGTAGGGTTTACTCAGAGTTTATGTGGAAATACTGGACCTAGCTCTCAGCTTGATGGTTCTGAGGGTGATGGCTTTGGGCCTGGCAAACAAAAACCCCCTCCTAGCCTGCACTGCTGTTATGGGTGGACAGAAGATTGGCGTTGGCTAGTGTGCGTATGGACTGATTCTAGAGGGGAGTTGCTGGACAATCACATTTTCCCTTTTGGTGGAATCAGTAGTAGACAGGATACAAAAGGCATGCAGAATCTTTTTGTCCAAGTTCTTCAGCAAGGTTGTCAATTACTGCAGTCATGTTCTCTAGATAACGGTGTTGCCAGACCAAGAGATTTTATCATTACAAGGATCGGGAATTTTTACGAGCTTGAATGTCAAGGTATTCACCAACCATCTTTTGCCTTGTGAGTAGTACGTATAAGGACAGTCTATATTATGCTGTTCTCCATTGCACTGTTTTGCCTGATGTGGTTGATAAGTGATAACAGTCTTTGAAGTTGTGTTTCCATTGCATGTTTTACTTTGATGTGGTTAAAATGTTAATTGAGACAAGTTCATTACAGATTATGACTCAATAGTATTGATCAACTTTCACTAATGTTCATACAAGGATGGAACTTCCCTCGAGCATAAGCAGTCTGCCTTTACTTTCTTTTATGGGGTGTGGACTTGTGGAGGGAGGAGGGTGCTATACATTATATTATGACATCAACTTTCAGATAGATTCTTGACGAATTTTATTTTGGTGCCTTGGTAATCATATTGTCTTATTGTTGCATGAACCAACCAATGGTTGGCATCCTGACCTTTTTTCTTTATGTGAACAGAATGGCAAAAGGCACTATATTCAATAGGCGGGCCTGAATTAAAAAAGTGGCCATTGCAATTACGACGGGCTAGTCCAGATTGTGTGCCAACTAACAGTAATGGAAGTTCACTGCAGCAGCAAGAATTAGATAGAAGTCTGCCATCTTCACCTAATCCTTTGTACAGTCCCCATTCAAAACCTTCCGGCTTCATGAAAGGAGGCGTGGGGCAAAGTAATAGTAGGAAGCAGCTGATAGGTGGACCACCTGTTGATGGCTCGAGGGGACCACTTCAGTGGGTACAAAGCATAAGCTTTGTTTCAATATCTGTTGATCATTCTTTGCATCTCGTTTCTCTAGCTGATGTCTCTACAGGTAACTGTTCACTTTTGGGTCGTTCTTTCTTTGTTGTTTTCTTTGACAAATGCACATGTTTCTATCCAGTGGCTCAGCTATGTCCTAATATTATTTCTGATCTGCTATGTTGAAGAGCCTTTTTTTCACTTTTATGGTTTTCATTTTTTATTGGATGACCTATCTTTTTCAAATACGGAGTAATTGTACTGCTGGCCGTCATGTTATCAAGATCATTTTGAGCACTTTGAACTTTCTGTTTTGCATTTTTTTTTTTTTTTTTTTTTTCATATATGTATTAGTTTTTTAAGTCATCTTCATCGTTGACGTCATTTTTTTTGGCTTGTCCACAATTCTATTTATTGACTTCAAATCTGTTGGATCTATTTGTATTTCAGATTTCCTATATGATTCCGCAGTTCTGCTTTATTAATGACAAATCTTTTGCAGGGATCAGCCAAGGCAGTGTGGCTGCTGGCTCACTGAGTTACCTTGAAGGTTTTACGCCTGTTAAATCTCTTGGTTCTGCAACCGCGTCATACATTCTAATCCCTTCCCCTACCATGCGTTTTCTCACTCCCGCCCCTCTTCAGCTTCCAACATGTCTGACTTCAGAATCCCCACCTTTGGCTCACCTCCTTCACAGTAAAGGCTATGCAGTTCCTTTTTCAACAGGCTTTGCAACTTCTAAAGCTGTTCCGTCACTTAAAAGAGATCCAAGCAATGTAAAAGAAGAATGGCCTTCAGTTCTCTCAGTGAGCCTTGTTGATTATTTTGGTGGCTACATTGTTCCCAGTGAGAAAAGAGTGATGCCGAAACAGGGAGGAAGGAGCATGTCCTCGAGGGACTATGAACTTGAAATTCACATGATTCTTGAATCAGTTGTGTCAGAGCTCCATGCTCTGTCATGGATGACCGTGAGCCCCGCATATTTGGATAGGCGTACTGCGCTGCCTTTTCATTGTGACACGGTATTACGTCTGAGAAGGCTGCTGCATTTCGCTGAGGAGGAGCTCTCGCACAGACCAGACCAGAAGATTCTCTAGTGTAGGCGGGAACTGAACGGCTGTCATTTGTGTACATTATAACTTTATAAGGGAGTACCCATTTGTCCAGGATATTTGTGAAGATGACCTAGCAAAAGTAGATCTAGGGAGGCTGTATATTATTAGGTAACATGATAGAATCTGAGGCTTGTGCACTCATTAGTTATGTACACTATCTATAGAATATGATTCGGGCTGGAAGCAATTTATTGGATGTCACTTGATGCAGTGCGACATGGCACTTGTTATTCGGACGAGGACTAATTAATTTTGTTTTCAAAGAGCTTACAATTTGCCAAGGCTTTTGTTTCCAGTAAGACATGAGTACCTGAACAACTGGGTCCGAGAGTGTTGATCTTTCAACAGACTCCTCATACGAACCCTATACAATGCTCCTGTTTGGCCTATTTCATTGAAAATTTTGAAATCCTGATAATTTTTTATGCTTAATCCTCAGACCAAGTCGATCTAACATTGTAACGTATCAGAACTCAGAACCCTAAACATTGGATTTCGCACAAAATGATTACTATATTTACACTGTTACTGTTATTTTATGGATACAAAAATTGACTGTAGGTCACAATTGAGCATCAAAACTGCGGCTGACCTGAAGCCCTGCAAAGCCACAATATCCTCTTAACATTTCAATTAACTATGTCTACTTACAAATTTTCCCTTCGTATTTACTCCCATGTTACTCCATTTACAGAACTCATGTACAGGTGGCCGGGGAATCATCTCCAATGCTAACCGCAGATCCTTGAACAGCAGTAAAAGACAGCATTGCCTGACGAGTTTACCCCATATGATTATGTCCGATCCAAGAAAAATTACCCAAGGATGGATGCCGGGTTAGGTGATCAGTAAATCTGTGAAAGACGAGATTTTTTTTTTAAAAATACCTCCCAAATCTTCCCCCTGCTACACTAACCTATGAAAACAATGTCAACATAACCGGGAGGCATAGGAAATACCTTACACAAAGTCAGTCGACCAGCTTGCTTCGCATGCTTGGCCCAGACTTCAGTCAAACAATACTCTGATGGAGGGCCGGTGACAAAATCTAGTCTATAACACTTCCAATGTTACTGATGCCTTCGTAAAAATGGAGAGGACAAACGGTGCCTCTTCTCCTGGGGCAATTGTTGTAGGCACTATTGTATAGCCCTTGGGATCAGGATCTAAAACCATTTCGCATGATATTTCTCGGGAATTCACATAATCAGTCCCACCGACTGATTCATGCAGGTAGATATTATAAGCTGCACGGCGGCCACGTGTTTTGAGAATTCTCATTCCTATATAGAACATGGTTGAATTATGGCTTGATTGGTAATTCCTGAAACCAGCTGCACTTCGGGAAAAACTCACCCCCTGCGAAAACATGACATCAGACATCTACTTTAAATGTCATTCTTTGTATACAAAATGCCATCGACAATCATCAGACGTCCCCACAAAAAGAAACATGAAACATGCAAAATTTTATTTATACCTGTGTCAGAGTAATGAAGACATGTATTGGAACTGATGCATCTGCCCCGGTTGCCCTCAAGCGGAATTGGGGATTCTGATGCCATGTGTCATAATCTTGGCAACCACCAGCACTGTATCCCCGCCATTGCCCATGGACCAAATAACGCATTTCGGGAGGGTAGACACGGCAGACATATATAGACCGAAAATGAATTTGAAAGTCTTGCCAGGACATCCAGAATATACCCTCTTTTGACTGTTTCAGAAGTTAAGTAATTAATGAAAATCTTGCTAACTAATAGATTGATAGGGAAGCATGTGAAAGAATACAAAACCACATATATGGATTTTGTAGCAAAAACAGACCTGTGGGACATGTTTGAGTTTATGCTTCATTCTATCAGTCCATTCAGGCGATAGATCTGACCAAGGTCCATTCCATTCAACTTCATTTGCCCATGGATTGCGAATTTGAACAAGCTTGTGATTATCTATCTCTCTAACCTGCAGCATTGAAAAATCACAATCACTACCTCTGACAACGTGAACTTTAAGCACCACACAATAATTATAGTAACCTGCAATATGGAGTAAGCATGCCCTTGCACAATGCCACTGGCAGAAACATGAACATCAGAACCAGATGGGCTCCCAGCACCCAACAGAAACCCTTCCTGTTTAAAGCGCAATAATTGAGACCACAATCTTCCACTTGCGAGGTCGATTTGAGCCTGTGCACTTCTCATGTCGATTTCTTCACCAGCTCCACCAGTGAGATCTACCAAAGCATCTTGGACAAGCCCACCTTCTAAAGCCTCATATGAACCATGCAACTTAGCGTATGCCTTCTCAAGCACAGATACCCATAATTCATTTGCTTTCCGACTAGTCGCAAATGCCGGTTTTCCAGGAGGTTCACATGGAAGCCAATCATCAACAATAACAGGCACCCATTCACCCTGATGATCATTCAACAATGAAAAAGATGATTCCATGATTGACTTGAATGTTAAAATAAAACACTTCTACTAGACAGAATGAAGACTGGAACATGCCACAGAATACAGCACAACTACCAGATTTGTATAACCAGAAACCAGATTGAGACAAACAAGATTTTCATTGGTGGCATGAGAACCTCGAATTTGGCAAGTATACCAAGGGTGCAAGCGTCAACACATTCTGATAAAGATTTCAACAATTAAACTCGAATAATATGAATTACAATGGTGGATATATCAATGGAGGAACTATCACTAAAGGCATCTTGCTCACACTCATCTTGTTACTTCAACAGAACACTACTGTATACAGCAGAAACTCTCGCTCTAAAGTAAGTGCCCTTAGGAGGCAACATTATACTACTGGCCAAACTCATAGAATTTGACAAAGAGGGTACAAGATCTTTTGGCCAGTTTTGGGTTCCTGAAGTTTTGCATATCATGGACACATATAGAGGAAATAACTCCCTGCTCGGAGGGCAGCCAGCTCTCCATAGACTATAGGCTAACATGACCACAGAAGACACCACCCCAAATCACCAACAAGCTCGTCAAACTGTTAGTAAACAAGGAAAACACACTTCTCAAAAAAGAAAAAAAAGGAAGCCCACTTCACAGAGTTATGATCACCTCATCAAAAAAGAAACTTCAAGCACAAACTTGACTCAAAACGTAGCAAGTAGACAAGTTTCTTCAGGTTCATACTCATTCTACATAGACACTGGATCCAAAACAGCCCTGATGAAGCGCATTGTGACCCTAACTCATGCCAGAACATTATCATCCTAATACCAACTTCTCAATCCTCAAACATCCTACCCCATGATTAGCAATCTAACATTGTTCTAACTTCCAAAGAGCATCACAATAACACCGTTTTGCAATGGCTAGCTTTGCTTCCCGTTAATCATTCCTTTCTAGATGTTGAACTAAAATAACACTTCACTCTTTAATCACCCTGTGGCATCCTCCATAGTATAGACAATTATTAAACTTTTTCCGCGCTTCGATTTAGATAATTCACTTTCAAGAATCTGGAGTTATATTAAGTCAGTTTGTAACATATCACAATGCCCATCATTAATTACAAATACAAAAGTAGCAAAGGATGACGAAGAAATCCAGTTCATACGACTTTAATACCTGAATGCAAAAACGAACAGTATAAATCCCATCCTCGTTGTAATCTGGGGTAATAATCACTTCCTTTATACGAGAAACTTCAGCCAGAACAGCAACGGCACTTAAAAACCAACAATCACCCAAGTGACCCTGAGAATTTTAACAATGTAAGTGATTGTGGCAATCAAATGAGATAACCCCCCCCCCCCCACGCGCAGGTCAATCCCCTTGTAAACGAAGGAAAATGAAGAAGTACGACACAAACCTGGCAAACATCAGAAGGGTTTGCTGGACCTGAAAACAAGCATGGCTGAGAATCTATCCAGCTTTCTTTAGCTATTTCATTCGGCCTCATCCACTTGGATACAACCTAGATAAACAGGTGGTGATCAGCTCTACCAGTGTGAAGATAGCACCACGTAATGATAACCATCATCGCAAAAAGTTACCTGCAGTTTTGCAGGAGGCCTTTCAGGATCCACAAATAACGATTGGTTGTTTGGAGGAAATTCTTGGTCCGTAAAATGATCTTCTCCTCTGGCAGCTAGCGCCTCTTTAACAGCCATTTCAACAGATATCATTCGTTGATTTATCTCCTCCTTGGTTTCCATCTTTGGTCTCCTGAGTTCCCTAGAGAAAGAATCCACATCAAGCATCACACTCTCACGGCCTGACCTCCTTTTTCTGCCACTCGAGTATTGCCCATCAAAATCTACATCATCCCTATCATACAGATCCACATCTGCAGGATCACTCTCCCACTCATCAACCTGAAAACATCAGCATCTTCATTATAAAGACCCTGCAATTTTCATTTCTTTTTTTCTTTTCCATATTAGCCTAGAGTCAGGAAGACTTCAAATCCCAGAAAACAGATTCGAAAGAGCAGAGAGAGGGGTGGGGGGCAGAGACTGAAAATTCAAAACATACTCTTGAAGGTGAATCTGCCCATTGCCAATTTTCTTCCAGATGATCAGCCATATTATAGTCAGGTAAGCCCACATTTGCATGAAGAGAACAAATTTCGTCTTCGCTCAGGCATCTTCCCCACAGAAAAACATCCATTACATGCATTTTAGATTCAGCCCCTTCACTATCCGACCTACCAAATGTGTCCGTGTCAGTAGGTGGTCTAACACCAACCCATACTTCAGTTCCTTGCTCCCAAATGCCATTAGCCACTTTTAAAGGCAATCCATTCAAGTAGCCATCAAAACCACCATCAACAAAGCATGTTGCCTCGCCAAGGTCAGCATCAATCGTCAATGTCACCATATGCCACCTGGGGATGAGTTCAAAACAAAGTCATGACAACTTAGTCGCCAGGTCAGATTAACTTCTAGGTGGCAGAGACAACGACCAATTTTAGACATAAAAAAGGGGGAGCAAGTAGAAACCAAAGCTTACAAAGCCATAAAAGACAAAAGTAACATCTACTGGCGTCAAGATACAGACCGCATAAGATCATGCGATGTTTGTTCAACCATCCACATGAATACCTTTATAATATACCCCACATTGTAGTTCCTCAATAATGTGCGTCACTTGTAAACACATCTCATTCATCACATTTTGATTATCATAGCAACAAAGAGGATATGGATCAGGTGAAAACATCTCCAAATCCATGTCCTTTAATTTTTCATTTCCCCTCTCCCAAAATTATGTCTACATTCTGTTTTTCATCCTTTCACACCTCCATCGGGTAAAATGAGTAGTGGGCATATGAATAATTTTGATTTTCTTTATGCCACATTTGCTGAAATTCTTCGAGAATTTTGAATTTTTAAAAGGTAAGTGCCTAGGACTTCAATAACTTGTTGGCTTATAGGTGGCAAATTTTGAGGGAACCCTTCCTGGTCTAGGAGTTTCTCTATCAACTTTAAGTCTAATTCTATTACATTATCCCCAAAAAAAATGGTTTTAAGGTGAATGTTTTCCACCGGATAAACTTGTTGATTAGTATATTACAGTGACGAAGGGGCTTGCCATAATTTTAGGAACTGTGACGGTGAGGACTTCTCAAATAGCCAGCATTGCGAGTCAAGAAATTCTGGACACCATGAACTTCTGTTCTCTCTTTGTTTATTACTAAATATGCCAGAGAGGGGAGCAATAGACTACAATATCTGAAATAATTCTGGACAAACCTTCCGTCTGCAATACAAGTCCCACAGATGCTCCATTCTTTCGCTACAGCGTTTTGCCTATCACCTTTCGTAATTAGTCTGAGCCCAACTTGACCTGCTTCAATCCCTTGCTCTGAACCTGCTACCAGAAATTCCCAGCAGAGTTTCTTCTGAAATTCTGTACCTAAGAGGCAAACAGGCCCAGAGTCCGGCTGAATCATCACTGCGATTGAAAAGCTGACCTTCAGGCTCTCGCATAGACTTGGATCTAGTTGTCCACAATGTCTACCAATTGCTCTTGGCTCATCATCAAGAACGCAAACAGCACCAGACACTCCAGTCTGCCAACAGCATTAGAATTGAGCTTCTTTAATCTACTAACATGTCAGTTTCAAGACAACGACAAGGTAAAAGCATAGTTTAAATGTTAATTTGAAAGATAAGCAGAGTTAGTATCACAACGTCGTGCTTCAACTTAAACTATAACATAGTTACTCTAGAGACATTGTTCCTTCAAAACGGAATAGTTTTGAAGTGTTCATTAAAACATTTTCAGCAATTTACCTGAAGTGCCCTACGTGATAACTGAGCAGCACGAACACGATGAGCAATGTTAGAGACCCTTTCTCGAGCAAAGGAATTATCAAGAACAGAGTCACCACCAATAGCACGTACTGCAGCTGCCATTGCAGCAGCATCACGACTTCCAGCATTGGGGATGGAAGATAGTAAAGATGCCTCAATCTCCTTCCATTTACGCTCTTCCTTTTCCAAAAGAGCTTTTCTCCTCTCCTTGCCACGACCCTCCTCTTCACGTCTCTGAATGAAAATTTCCTCTTCCATTTCTTTTTCTCTCAGATAGCTGGAGAAGTATTAGCACACAATCAGCAAAAGTAGAAAGGTAATAGAAAGCACCGAGTACAATTTATGGGGAAAATAAGCCACCTCTCTTGAATAAGTTCAAACTGTCTTCGATCCTCTGGCATCCATTTTTGAATCTTTTTGGCACTTAAATCTGAACATCCTATACTATCAAGAAAGAGTCTCAAGCGAACTTCATCCTGTAGCAGCAAGACCAAACTATAAATTTCTGAAACTATAGTTTAAAAGAAAAGGGAAAAAAAACAGTTATAACGTCCATCACCTGAACTCGCTCTGCTTTTGCAGTCAAACCAAGCAAAAGCAGTAGATATCCACCAAACTTATCCCACATACACACCCATTCAGTATCAATAGCCTCTTCTAAGGCCAAGATACGAGCATGAGCACATAACTCTCTGTGGTGCCCCATCTCACTAGTGGATTCACGCTGAAAATTTAGACAACTTCTGAATCTGGTTATGAATGCACCCGCAGCTAACTCCTCATTTCTCAAACGATCTCTTAGTTTCATGACATCAGCCCTTGGGAGCACAAAATTACCAGCCCTATCACGCATAATCGTTGGATCACCTACTAAAAGTGCAGCTGAACTTGCAGACCTTTGCGGAGCCGAGTAAGTTCCCGAAATAGCATTTCGGGTCTGCACATCCAAATTGATAAACTTCAGATTACATAAATTTGTACTTAAATTTTTAATGCAAACAAGTAAATGACATGACGACTAAACAGTGCTGCAACACATTCAACAAAAACCCCTTATTTTATATTATATGTTCATGGGTATCTCTCATTATCCGTCCTCCATAAAGCACCTCATGTGACAACAAATTGGCCACACAGATCACACATATTCACGATTAATAGAAATATGAGAGCTGGATCCTCTATACGACAACTCGACAAGTTCTTTAAGCCGTTTCGGCACACTTTACCTATTGAGGCTAGTGTGCATTTTTTGACAACGACGAACTTCTCTAATAAAAAAACTTGCCCTCATATCCAGCTCTAATATTTTGCTGAAACCCATAATGACCCCTAGAGGCTTCCACAAAATTTTGAGACCGGGACCATTTTGGCTAAAAACCGTGCACTATATGCTTTGGTTTTGGACAATTTTGACCACTTTTTGTAACGTAGCTGAATGTCCTCAAAATGTTATCATGGACACCTTTGAAGTGCCCTTGCTGGATATGAGGGCAAGTTTCTCTATTAGAGAAGTTCTTCAAGCCCTTTCGGCAGACGTCACTCATTGAGGCCAACGTGCGTTTTTTGTGGAGTTTCGCACTGTGGCACCTACCTAAACCTCATAATATAATACCCATGGGTTTCCACAAAAACTTGAGTTGTTTTTGTTCCGCTGCCATTTAGGGTTAAATACCGTGGAATTGTGGATTGCATTCAATCTTACCATGGAAAGTCTTGGGAGTAACCTTGTCGGATACTCCCTCCATTCAAGTTCACTCTTCCTAACACTATTCGGCACGCAATTTTAGGTGCAATTTTCTATATGTTAGAGATTACGTAAAATTCCAAAATTTTGAGACAAACAAGATTAAATGTCAATAGTAATTTTCTCAAAATTTTAGAATTTTACGTAATCTCAAACTTAGTTAAAATTGCACCTTAAAGTGCGTGCCGAAAAGCGATAGGAAGAATGGAGTTGAATGGAGGGAGTATGACTTAAGAGGGTTGGTTCCTTGGTGAGGGAAGTTTTTTAAGCCCTTTTGGCACACGTCAGTCATTTATGCTAGCGTGCGTTTTTGGTTGAATTTGGGACCTACCATAGGTTTTGGGCTCTAATATATTGCTAAAACCCAAAATATGACCCCTATAAGGTTCCACAAGAATAAGCCGTATTTATTCTCGGAATATTTTGGGCCAATAAACGTGGATTATATACTTCGGTTTTGGCCAATTTGACCACATTTTTTAAAGGAGTCAAATGTTCTCAAAACTTAACATAAATAACCTTGGAATACCCTTGTTGGACATCATGAGTGATTGGGAAACCGTATGCCCAATTAGTCCCTCTGTTTGGGAAGTTCTTTAAGCATATTGGTACATTTCACCAAGTGAGGCTAGCATGCATTTTTGGTCAATTTTGGGACCTACCATAGGTTTTTGGCTTTTATATTTTGCTAAAACCCCATAATATAACCCCTAGAAGCCTCCACAAAATTTTAAACCGTTTTTTGTTCCAAGACTGTTTTGGGCCAAAACCCGTACCTGTCAGCGTTAGGGTTAGCGGGTCATTTTGGCTAATGTGGGCACTTATCATAGGTTTTTAGGTCTAATATCTTGTCACAACAAATAATGTGATCCCTAAGAGATACTTTGGGTCATCTACTGTGGATTATACAATTCAATTTCGGCTGATTTTGACCACTTTCTTTTAAAGTAGTCAGATGTTCTCAAAACTATACCAAGGAAAAGCCTTGGAACGTCCTTATTTGATATGAGCTTCCGTTCCCCCTTCGGGTTGTTCTTTGAGCCTATTAAACAGATCACGATGAGGCTAATGTGCATGTTATGCCAATTTTGGGAACCTATCATTTGTTTTTAGATCTAATATTTTGAGAAAACCCATAAAAATACCTCTAGGGGCTTCCACACACAAAACAAAATGAGCCTTTGATTTGGGGATATGTTGGCTACTTACTTCAAAGTATCTATATTTTCTTCAAACATTACATTAGGAGTGCTCTTGACGAATTTAAGGGGCCAGTTCTCCCGTTTAGGGGTCTTTTAATACAGTATTAACGTAGATTAGATGATATTGCTAAAAGACCACTTGACAATGCTATCCTAGTTATTGCTACATACATTCGAGACACTTGCTAAAGAAACAACTTTGAATATGTGCCTTCTCTAGCCTTGACACAAGACTCGGCATAGTATTACTGTCATAACTGACACAAGACTACATATTTTAACAGTCAGTGGAATTGTTACTCATACACACCTTTGTAGCAGAACGAGCAATTGCTTGAACAACAGTTTCTTTGCTGAGGAAGTGAACAGCATCCTCCATCATCTGCACATGACAAATACGCATTGAACATGCCACCCAAAAACAGACAAACTAAGTAGACAGGCCAGCTTTTAACAACAACAACAACAACCAAGCCTTATTCCCAAAATGATTTGGGGTCGGCTAACATGAATCGTCATCCAGTAACCGTCTTGTGTACGCCAAGAAATTTCGAAAACGTTGTAAACATGTTAGAAATATTTAAACAATTTCAAAGGAAATTTAGAAAGTCGTCAAAATAAATAAAAAGATTTAAAAAAAATATTGCAAAAAACAGATGAACTTTGAACACAAGTTAAAAAGTTTTAGAAAAATAGTTGGAAAAACCAAACAAATAAATCAAAAGGGGTCAGAAAAAGTCCTCCACATGGATAGAGTCTCGCCACCCTGCCCTATCCAACACCATACTCTCTTCAAGCCCTAGGGAGCTCATATCACTTCTAATCACCTTCGTCCAAGTCATCTTGGGTCTTCCTCGACCCCTACTAATATTATCACTTCTCCACCCTTCTACTCTTCTAACCGGCGCCTCACTAGGCCTCCTCCTCACGTGCCCATACCACCTCAGTCGGTTCTCCATCATCTTATCCCCTATGGGTGCAACCCCTACTTTCTCCCTAATAACTTCATTTCTCAACCGATCACGTCTTGTATGTCCACACATCCACCGTAACATGCGCATCTCCGCCACACTCATCTTATGAACGTGACACTGCTTCACGGCCCAACATTCCGTGCCATATAACAGTGCCGGCCTAATTGTCGTACGATAAAACTTACCCTTCAACTTATTGGGCAATCCTCGATCACACAGAAGTCCTGTGGCATTCTTCCACTTCAACCAACCTGATTTGATCCTATGAGCCACATCTCCATCCAATTCTCCATCCTTTTGAAGAATCGATCCTAAATATCGGAAAAAATCTGATCCCTGAACAATCTTTCCATCCAACATGATCGTCCCCGTCTCCGTTTGCCTAATGCCGCTGAACTTACACTCCAAATACTCGGTCTTGCTCCGACTCAACCGAAACCCTCGAGACTCCAACGTGTCCCTCCATAGCTCCAACCTTCTCTCCAAATCCTCTTTCGTTTCTGAGATCAACACTATATCATCTGCAAACATCATGCACCATGGTATATCATCCTGGATTGACCTCGTCAATTCATCCATGACTATAGCAAAGAGAAACGGGCTAAGTGCGGACCCTTGGTGCACTCCAATGGTAATAGGGAACTCTTCTGACTTCCCTACACTAGTCCGCACTCTCGTGCTAGCTCCCTCATACATGTCCTTAATGATGTCAATATATTTTTGCGGAACTCCTTTCTTAGTTAGAGCCCACCAAAGCACTTCCCTTGGTACCTTGTCATACGCCTTCTCCAAATCAATAAATACCATATGTAGGTCCTTCTTCCTATCCCGATAAGTCTCCATTGTCTGTCTTATGAGATGAATTGCCTCCATAGTTGACCTCCCCGGCATAAATCCAAATTGATTCTCTGAAATCTTCACACTTCTTCTTAATCTATGCTCAATCACCCGTTCCCAAAGTTTCATTGTATGACTCATCAACTTGATCCCGCGATAGTTGGCACACTCTTGAACATCCCCTTTGTTCTTATACAAAGGGACCAAAGTGCTCTTCCTCCACTCCACCGGCATCTTATTACCTCTCCAAATCATGTTGAAAAGTGTCGTCAACCATTCCACACCCCTATCTCCAAGACACCTCCAAACCTCAATAGGTATGCCGTCTGGCCCCACTGCTTTCTTCCGTCCCATCTTCTTCAAGGCCATCCTCACCTCTTCCTTCTGAATTCTCCGCCTGAACTCCCGATTAACAATACTTGGATGAATGTTCACATTTCCAATATCATTCACCCGATCACCATTGAACAAGTTATCAAAGTACGATCTCCATCTCTCCGTAATCTCCTTATCATCAACAAGAACTTTTTGATCAACATCTTTGACGCATTTCACCCTACCAATGTCCCGAGTCCTCCTTTCCCTAATGCGTGCAATTTTGTAGATCTCTTTCTCCCCTTCTCTGGTATCCAATCTTGTATATAGGTCTTGGTTCACCTTTCCTCTTGCATCTCTTACAGCTTTCTTTGCTGCTCTTTTTGCATCCTTATACCTCTCGAAGTTCTCCTCACTTCTCTCTTTCCCCAAACTCTTATAACATTTCCGCTTGTTCCTTATTGCTTCTTGCACTTCCTCATTCCACCAAGATGTATCCTTACTCGGTAGCGCTTTCCCCTTAGATTCACCGAGGACCTCTTCTGCCACCTCATTTACCTTATGCGCCATAGTAACCCATAACGAGTCTACATCTCTTTCCACACTAGTAGACCAGACATATGTCCCTGCCATCTTCTCCAAGAAAGCCTCCTTGTGCTCTCCTTCAAGTTTCCACCATTTGATCCTTGGCTCTACCTGTGGCCGCCTCTTCCCTAAGCCACCCTTAGCCCTGAAATCTAGTACCACCAATCTATGTTGCGTAGCCGCACTCTCCCCAGGGATCACCTTGCAATCCGTAAAGCTCTTACGCCAAGCATTCCTTACCAAAAAGAAGTCAATCTGACTCGCATTACTTCCGCTCCTGTATGTCACCAAGTGAGACTCCCTCTTCTCAAACCACGTGTTCATTATACCCAAGTCATAAGCTAACGCAAAATCCAAAATACTCGTTCCTCCTTCATTTCTCGACCCATAGCCAAAACCTCCATGCACGCTTTCAAAACCATGCCGCGTTGATCCCACATGTCCGTTAAGATCCCCACCAATAATCAACTTCTCCCCACTAGGAACCCCTTGCACCACCTCTTCTAACTCCTCCCAAAATTCTTGACGAATAGATGCATCCAATCCAATTTGTGGAGCATAAGCACTCACAACAGTCATAATCTCATTCCCAATCACCAACCTCACTGTCATAATGCGATCGCTCTTCCTTGAAACCTCCACCACATCATCTATGTACTCCTTATCAATAATAATACCAACTCCATTCCTACTCTTATCCTTTCCATAGTACCAAAGCTTATAACCCCATGGTGTGATCTCCTTAGCTTTCGCCCCAACCCATTTCGTCTCTTGTAAACACATAATGTGAATCCTTCTCCTCCTCATAACCTCCACAACCTCCGAAGATCTCCCTGTCAAAGACCCGATATTCCACGTTCCAAACCTAAGCCTACTACCCTTACCATTATGAATAAGCTTCCTTGCCCGCTCCCGTCCATGATTTGAAAACCTTTGCACATTTGACACCACCCCTGGGAGCCGGAGTGGCGCGTCACTTCGGGGTGACGACCTAGCAACCCTTGCATATTTTTCACTACACCCAGGTCTAGGAAGTGTAGCGCGACCTTGCATATTTGACACCACCCCCGGGCGTCGAAGTGGCGCGTCGCTTCGGGGCGACGACCTAGAGACCCTTGCATACTTATCACCACACCCGGGTCCAGGAAGTGTAGCGCGTCGCTGTGAAGGGGACGCCCCCACGGTTATTAAATTTCGATTCATGTCCATAAGATGTGGCTTGTTTTACGCTGGCCGCCACAAACCTACCGCAACTCTCCTCCTTTATCCGGGCTTGAGACCGGCAGTGAATGCCAAAAAAACACTCACAGGCGGAGTTTCAGGCCAGCTTTTAAAAAACACAAAAATAATTTATTAATGAATAAATAGACTAACATCTACATCAGTAATAAGGGGCTGCTAGTTTCAAGGAGTTTGAAGAAAGGGAGTGGAATTACGCTCACTCAAACCGTCAGAACCAGGCATCTTGAGTGTACTACGGCTGTAACTGAAGTACAGCAGCAGCTGGGGTGGGGGGGGGGTTACAAGATGCATGAAGGCAGCCATGGTCAATAGAAATGGAGAGGGAAGCTATGATTACGAAGGAGGAGGACGTCTCGTTGTTCAGAAAAGAGGGAGGAGGGTTTGTTTATATTTTGCCAACCAAACACAACAGGGAATTTTTTTTTTTTTGATAAGTAAGATAGGGTATCAATATATTCAAAAAGACACCAAGGGGGTGACTCCCATGTACAAAAAACCCCTAAAGGGCGGTGTCCATAGACAAAAGAGAGCTAATTAAGCTCTAGGACTATCACGAGAAATTTTATCCACAAAAAGAATGAAAGTCAAGTGTCGATGTGAACTTAACACTTGACTCCAACTATACAACGTCCACAAGAAACTAAAAGTGAACCCTTGGTGTGTCAACCTAATATCATCAAAAATGCGATGATTTCTTTCTTTCCAAGTACACCACCAAATTGCAATTGGAACCATCTTCCACACCTCGGCTAGCCACCCTTTCTTCATTCTCCTTTTCCAGGCAGAGAGGACATCTTTGGTTGTCCTCGGATGAACCCAGCTCATACCGAACAAAGACAAAGCAAAGTGCCACAAAGATAACACCCAAGGACAATAGAGCAAAAGGTGATTCACGGTTTCTTCCGCATCACAACACAAAGAGCAGCGATTAGCCAAACTAGACCCTCTTCGTTTAAGGTTCTCCAAAGTTGGGATTTTCTCTTTGGAGGCTGCCCAAGCAAAAAAACAAGCTTTTGGAGGAGCTTTACATCTCCAAATATGAGCATCTCCAAAAAAACACAACAGGGAATTTGGGGAGTTTAAACTATTTGTCCCCTTTTCCCTTTCTCCTACCCAAACACACGGCCCCTTGGTAACAACAAGAAAAACCTCACAAAGAAATCCTACTTAGTACAGCAAGTAAAAGCAGCAGTCTTTTTTTATATGGCATGACAGAAGCAGAAATAGTAGTATTAAAAACCTCGTAATTAGTATGAAAAAAGGCACCTCAAGAGTTAAACAGGGACGTGAGACGGCAAATCCGAAGGAAACAACCAGTGTAAGCGCCGAGACAGCAGCTCCAGTAAATGGTGGATATATCTTCAAACTGGCGACAACACCCCAGCCCTCTGTTGCCAAGGCAATCCCGTAAAGCATCAGAAAAGCAAAACTGCAAAGCAAATGACACCACACTAGGCATATGAGATAATTTCCACAAACTGTAAACTTAATAAACTTGATAGAGAGTCAAGTAGAACAAGACAAACCTGACGTTTTTTCCACAATCTGCATGAGCATCATACACATAGACAGGAAGAACCCTTGGAGAATATACAACAATAGGCGGTGAAAGAAGAACCTATGAAATATCGACAAGGTGTGAACAGACAATCACATGCAAATAGCAGAAGCGTAAGTGATAAAAGGCAAAAGAATATTCAAAGCGGGCTTACAGACAATGCTCGACCAGCAAGGAGAAACAAGAATGAGAAGTAACCCACCGATGCTCCTACAAATGGCTTGCCTGAAAACAAAAGACAAAAATATTGAGTAAAATCACAAAAGAACAACCATATCAGACAAATAATTAAACAGGATGCTAGCAACAATCAATCATATCTCACCTTCAAACCAACCAACAAGAAACGCTGCCACAGCCAAAAGAAATGCAAGAAGACAAACACAGAACATTTGTGCCCGGGTAAGGTAGAAATTGTTTGAAGCCCAGTGGTGGATAGCACCAATAGCCAACACAACTGAAAGAAGAACTAAGAGAAGTGCCACCCCTACCTGTATAGTAGGAAGGTATAAGTTAGAACGACCTTATGTTTGTATTTCCACTTCACTTCTCCTCTTCTCCCAATCTCCCTCATTAAAAATAATAATAAAACTTCAAGAGGATTCAACTCACCGTCCATGGTTTCACTATAACAATAACAGCCGATATAGCAGAAAGCAAAAGAAGAAGACCAATTCCAATAAAGATATAGACACCCCGAGAGAGTCTCCATTCATCATCCTTCCTACAAGATATAGATAGAATCATAAAAATATCCTCTAAACAAAGAGCAAAGGATAACTTCAATGACTAAGAAATCTGCCTACCATTTATGCAGGCCAGTACACAAGGATAAAAATGCAGGAATGCAAAGCAACGGAAGTAATGCGGCAAGAAAGTCTCCACTTGTCGGTACACGATCTATCCTAGAAACGGCTATCTTCATATAAGATACGCCACAAAATGCTACGAGGACCACTGCACCAGTTCACAAGAATAAACAAAAGATATCAAAATGCAGAAAAGGTAGCAAGAAGTCTTTCCACAAAGCTTAGAGAAGGAATCAGCTTACCAGCAAATAAGACCAAACAGATCGCAGAAAAGAGAGAAAATCTATACGTTGCAAACCAGGATATCACTGGAAGCATACCCAAGACAAGTAAAGCAATCACGGAAGCCATGGCCCAGCCAACATAAATAGAGGACGCATAAGGAGATGAATAGCTTTTCTCGTCAACATTCCATCCTTTGTAGGACAAATCTTCTAATGGCTTAGCAGACACAATAACACCAAGAGATATGACAGATAATATGAATACAGCTACACAGACAAGGAACACCACTCCCTGAAAAATCAACAAATAATTGTTACCAAGCCATACCTCCAAATTTCGACAGCAAAAGATTGATAATTCAGATCTAAAGTTTCCAAAAAAGCTTCATATTAAAACCTCTGTTTTCCCAAGAGGCTGATGATTCCCGTTTCGACTGGCTGAATTATCTTGTCGGATCCAGAAGCCATAACCATTTCGAACCCATAAGGGGACCGCAAATGAAAGGCATGCCACTATGAGTGGAATAGTCACTGATAATCCAAGAAGAACAGATGATTTACTGCAGAAACAAAAATGTATCGAGGAAAAATTTCATTAGCAAATACTTTGAACTTAAAACCCAAGCTCCAGCGCTCACCCCTGACAGGCAATGACATGGGCGTCAGGGTCCGAAGATGAGACAAATAGAATTACAAATAATACGATGACTATTTGAGAAGTAACAAGAGAAGACGGACTTTCTGAGAAGCAAAAGAATAGGCAGATGTGAGAGGAGAGCAGTGGGTATCCCCTAGGGGTTGTGGAGCACTTGCAAAACCACTATGCTGGTCTGCCGAGTCATAAGGATCATAAGATTCTGTAGAAGTGTGCTTTTTATGGCAATCTTTTGGTGGTAGGAGAGAAATTCCTGCATCTATCAAGAAGTTTCTCACCGTCTTAATTATGTTTGGGTCAGATCGTTTGCTTTGCTTCCTTATGGGCTAAGTCATCCATCTATTTAAAGGATTATCCTATCACGATTCTACAACATAATTGGGGGAGCCTATAGTACTCTTAAATAAGCTTTCTGGGTTCCTTGTCCTCCACTCTTGTATCTTTTTCTTGATCATTAATACTGTTTTTCTTATTTCGAAGTGACGAAAAAAAAAAGTAGAAAGATCGCCATGATCATATTATGATGTGATAAGAACTTTGGTCCCAAACAATATTGGGGCCATCTAACATACCATCATACAGAACGTGGAATCATAGAAACCCAAAAAAAGGACGATAAATGAGTGAAAAGGAAAGAGAAAAAAATTATGAGGACTGAGTATATAGATGCGGGAAAAAGGGAGAATAAACCAAGAGCAAAGTGGAAAATATGAGGAAGAAATTCAAAGAGCCATACAGACACAATCATCCACATAAAACCTTTGTTCTCTCTACTTGTCCTAGTTCAGACTCATACTATAAGCAGATCCAAGTCGGCTCGTGCCAACTTGAATCACCCACGTCCACATCTTCATAGGTCTTCCTCTAACCCTCATAAATGGTTCATTTACCATCCTTCAATCCTCCTAATTTGGGCATAACTTGGATTTCTTCTCTCATGTCCAAAACAATCCACGGCATGCCGCTCGCATGGACACATTTTATCGTCACTAGAGATGAACTCCACCTTCTTACTAATGGGTTCCTCTTCAATCAATAGTACAAGTGTGCATACACATCAAATTAACCTACAAATATCTAATTAGCTCCTGTTCAATCAATTTTTCCTACAGTGCCACGCACTCCTTTTTTCCTGGAAGCGAGACTCATATTTTCTTTAAATGTCACTCTTTAACAGCTGAAAATGCATGACATTTTTTCCATCGTAGAGCATTAAAGTTTCCCTCTGATCCAAAAGATGGATACGTGATCCCAGAGGCACCCTAGCGTTATTTGCATTATACAGTTGCCCATCCCTATAACTAATGAGAGCCCACAAAAGAAGTTACCACTCAAAGATCCTAAAAATCACAGATGCACAAGCACTTCTGTCACCGAAATTACTCTTTAACTAGTTTACTTCCTGGGCTACACCCGAAATAAATTTATCATTCATTTCTTTGTATAAATAATTTTTTATCGTTAATGATGTTTATTTATAAAACTTTCGCTTTCAATATAGATGATGTGATTCTAATCCAAATAAGTACAATAAGGGAAGTACATAGTAAGGTCTAGATGAAATCAATTGATAGTAAATATTTTTTTTTTATAATTCTTTTCTTTTTTGAATTTTGTCAACTTTTTGATATGGAAAACATTGCTCATACGTCATTGTGGATGGAAAGTCCATCTACACTCTTTACCATAAAAGACGTTTTAAACGATTTTTTAAGTGGAAATTAAAGAGAGGCAGACGGCCTAATTGAAGCCGGTGAACGTGGCTGTGGCCTCTAACAAAGCTTTTAATATATAGTATAGTATAAGATTATTTTGCGTACTTCTACTTAGCCTAGAACCTAAGACTCCAAATTCTTCTCCACTGTCCAGCATCGCTTCCATGACCATACTACATTCACCTCATCGATCTACACAACCATTAGCACCAACAAACATCGCATATTGTATTGGTTTGAGCTCGTCAATGAGAAAGGTTGAGAGGCAATCCTTAGTGTACGACAGTCGTATTACGGAACCAGTCCACCTCCATAACACTCGTTAGCAAGCTCCCCCGACCCCGTCATACATACCCTTCATGTCGTCAAGATACTGGTGAGTTGCGAGAAATGCCTTCTTTAGCAAATAACCACCATATCTGACTTGGTCATAAATGAGTAATTGGAAAAATCTACATCGATAAGATTTTCTTTCAAAAAGCTAAAAAAAAAAAATTATAATGTCCAATAAAACAGATTAATTAAATAGAAAGGGAAAGAGTACTAATTAGACTGTTCAGTACATGAATTCAGCTTAGATAATAACACAACAATATACAGAAGTATCATATTCCAGGACAGTAAAAGGGCAGCCTGACGTCCCCGCAAGGCGATGGCCCAGGGAGGGTCCCACCACAAAGGGTGTAAAGGCGGCAAGGGCAAGCCTTCTCTCGTCATTTTTGGACAAGAGGCTGCTCCCAGGACTTGAAATCCGTAACTTATCAATCACATAGCAACACCTTAAAGTTGTATAGTTGGATTCAAGTGTTACATTCCCACCGACACTTTACTTTCTTTCTTTTTGTGGATAAAATTTCTCATGATAGTCCTAGAGCTTGATTAGCTCTCATATGTGTATGGGGGTCATTCGTTTAGGTGTCTTTTTGTATATGGGAGTCACCCCCTTGGTGTCATTTTGGAGATAATGGTACCCTATCTTACTTATCAAAACAAAACAAAAAGCAACACCTTAACCGGTGCCGCAAGGCTCCCCTTCAAAATAATACATGACAGTGGATTTCTAAAATCTAACATGGTCATAATTGCGTCACTGGAATTATCAGAACTCACACAACTCTCGCCAATGAGTCTCTTACGTAACATGGTAAATCACCAACTAAAACAAAAGAACAGGACTTCAATGGTGAAAAGGTATAACTTGCTCTGTAAGGTTCAGTAAGGTACCTCAAAAAGGAGAGTAGCAAACCAACACCAGTGCTCAGCAGCCAAGCGAAAAATCCACACTGAAATTGGAAATTAACGCAAGTTGAAAGATGCTCAAGTAACACTACCAAAATGCATATCATCAGCAGTCAATCAAAGAACTGCAACAATTGTATTTAATCCCACTGAAGTAGTTCATGTCGATAGAATAAACGACGTATATGCCTTATACGGACAACAAATCCAGCAGATAGAGTAACTGAAAGCCGTGGTTGAAACATAAGATATCAGTTTAAATTCGATTTTTGGATTACCAAGCCACTAAGGAAAAATCAATAAGAATTGTGTACGAAACTAGGCCGTGTAGTATGTGCCTCGTGTACCAAGTGAGATACCAAACACAGCGAGATGTTTCTTTTATCCTCCAGAAGACGGTATCAAAACAGGTGCACACTGGCCTGGACCATCTCTCACCAACACAGCCTAACCGGACCTAGCCCCAGAGAAAACAGGGGAAAAAATACTACATGAATTGGTGACTAAATAAGCTGTAAACAGGTCAACCAAGCTCTAATATTGACAATGAGACACAGCTAATATATCAGGCAAAAAAAACCGAATATTTTTATAATAGTATCTGGAGAGTGATGCGCGATCTTTTTTTTTCTGATAGAAAATAATTATTTTTGCAGCCAGGAAGTCCTCAAGTATGGACCATTACAAATAAGGGAATTATGTTAGATGAATGGAATCGGACAGCCTTCGACATCACCCCATCTTAGGCCCACAAGTAAGCTAGAAACACAAATCTTCCTATAGATTATCAACACTGTCTTTTCAGCCTTCCCTGAAGACAGGCGAGAATTTCGCTCTATCCCAAGGCCTTAATAGGTAGTTATCATGGCACACCTTCATAATACCATCCTTACATTAGCATTACCCAGACCTTGAAAATTAATCCTCAAGAAGTCCAATCACCGAAGCAGGACATACCCAATGCTCTTGAGAAAACCCAATACCTTACCATATAAAATGAGCAACATCACAGTGATTTAATCCCTAAGAAACTGGACTCATGAAATTCCTATAACTTTAAGATAATTTGCCAGTGTTTAACATAGACCTCTCTACTAGTTCCAAAAATTGTTTTTCTAGCCAAAGACTTGAAATACTAACATTGAACTTTTACTAGAATGTCAAAGTCTGATATAATTCATGTTTTTCTTTTATGTTCATTTTTTGAAAGCAAGTCTCATATGATTTGTTCCAGTTAAGTTGTCCTTTAGTACAACCAGATAAAGCTCTTAGATCAGTAAAGCAGTAATATGACTTCCTCAATCTAACCAACTTATTCTCTATTTATAATAATCTTGACCCTTACTCTACAGTATTGTGATAGATTGTTCTCAAAAACTTGCTGCTAAAGAGAGCCCAAAACAAGAAAGGCTACATAACAAATTTCCTAATAGTGGTTAAACACAAGTTTAGACCCTAACCCACCTCCCTCCTTGATCAGAGACTCACAGTCTTTAATTAAGCACATAATCAAAAAGCTATCTATTCCACATTTCCACTCATACATAGATATTCAAGCTAAGGACACTACAGTGACAGTCACATAGTCAAATGTGATGAAGATGAGAAAGCAATGGAAAACAGAGATTCAGGCTAGAACACCCTTCACAAGCCATAGGCTGAATCTAACATCATTCAAGTACCGCACACGGATTAGATGTTAGATTTTCTGGTGAAGATACCTTGTAACTTGACAGAATAGTGCTCAGAGCAGTAGAAAAATTTAAGAAAGAATAAAGGGAGAGAGAATAGTGGATTACCTTTCGAGGAGTAAATGACATGGACGTATCTTCTGCTTGCAGGGACCGCATGTAAGCCACTATTGAGCAAATAACAGGTGATAAGAGCAGCACACAGATTCCAAACTCAAACTACAAAATCAGAGCTTACATTTCAATAAATTCAAACTTAAATACCACTATACCCAAAATATGTGGGAGCAAGACTTAAGAACAATATGCGGCTTACCTGTTGATGAGTACCATTTACAAGTTTAATCACCCTTGGACGGAAGAACGCAACAGCAACTGTTTCTACAATAAAAATAAAACTAAAAAGAACCCAAGCCCTTTCCGGTGTACCAGCTGCATGACGCCAAAGTAGCCTTGATAATTGCAACCATTTTTCTAAACCGTGAAGCCTCAACTCCTCAGATAATGAAATTTGGTTTGGTAAAGCATTATTAACACTACTTGAGTCAACAATTGTGAGATCTGCGTTGTCACGATGATCCCTATCAGCATCCAAACTACTTCTTTGCAGTAACGCTAAGATTGTTGGATCCAGATTTCTTTCTTTCAACATCATTGCAAAATTTGGATCCAATCCTTTATTCTCCAATAAGTTAGTCAATTCACGATCCCCTTGCTTCGCTTTCTTCTTGAGCATAGCTGCGATTCTAGGATCATTGAGCTTTTCCTGAAATGCAAGGGCTAGATTCAAATCTGGAAGATGATTAATTGAAGCAGATGTACTCGACTCGTAGTCTTGACTTTCGAGACCACCACTATACCCTACAACAGAATTGTGATCATAACTCTTCTCAGCAAAGGATGGACCGACATCGGGATCTTGAACAACAGAACGACATGAACTACTGCGCAAAACTAAACTAGGCCTTGCACTGTCCATGCTCTTCTCACTGTTAATCCCCTCATGAGAACTTGTGGTTCGGTACAGCGTGGCGACATTCCAGCCACCAGTATCCCCGGTACAATGGACAGAATTTCTGTTGTTAGTCTCGATCCCATGTCCAAGGTGACCCACTTCAGCACTGCTGCTACGTTTCATACTAGAATCACATCCTTCAGAAGAACTGGATGAAGTATGATTCTCTTTCCGACGAAAGCCCTCCCTGAGGCGAATAACTGTACTTTGTAACGCATCTCTTCTTGCGGCTGAAGGATTGGCAACAAGGAAATGACGACTGACAGCAGATCCTAACAATACAGATGCCATAACTACATAACTTATGCAGTGTCCCAAGTACCTACAAGCAGAGAAAGTATATGAGATGCAATTATATCATCACCGTGCTCCAGAGCCCACAAAGAGTCTCCCACTCAAAGCGGGATAAGGATGGTCACTCAGACTTCCCCTAAAATAATCGGGGGGGTGTTTCACAAGTAACTCGGGACAACCATCTGGTACTTTATGAAGGCAAAGTTAAAAAGAAAAAGCCTTGGTCTCGAATTATTTGGGGTTCGGTTGTGAGAACAAATAAAAAAGACAAAAAGCAGCATAAAAAAAAACACATTTCCACTCTTGATGCTTCTATCACTTGTATGTTATATGAGATAAATGAAATGCAATAACAATAAAAGTGAAAAAAGCACCCTGAGAATTCAGGTAAAAAAATGCAGAGGCAAACCAATAATGTACTCCAAAGCAGATGAGGAAAGCACGAGATGCACCGGCAATGAACAGCGCAGCCACACGACTTTTTAGAAGCTTGAAGCCGTATAGGCATGCTCCCATATTCCAATCTGATCCACAGTAGGAACAACAAGCAGACACATCCAATATCAGATCTATTAGAGACTTAAACAAAGAGAAATGTGCGGCAGTTGCTAAACCCCAGCAGGCATACCAAGAATTACTACTGCAGCTGAAGTGATGGCTCCTAACCAACGTGATTCCTTGGCCATCAACCCATATAATAATGAGTAGACGAGAAGCACCAGCAGTGATACAAGGTAAAGAATGCCCAGATGTGAAGCCCTACAGATGAAAGAAGAAGAAGAAGCACCAGTATCAAGGTCACATACTGCCATCACTCTGAGCAAGAAAAACTAAAGGTTGCAGAAATTGGTCGAAACCCCTCATGTGTATCGTCTTTAGTGAGAGTGTTTCCATTAACGTGCGGGGTAGTTGCATGAGGAACAGGGGCTGGATAAGTAAAACAAGATTAGAAGAGACAGTAGACATTGAACTTGCCTGCTGGATTGACGAGGATATAGGTCATTTGGATCGGGTGGTTCGGGCAAGCAAGCAACAGGGCCCACTTCAATACAGTCGGAATAGGCATATTTATAGGCCCTCCTCACATATTCATCCACATCCAAACCATTGCCTGCCAAATTGAATTGAGTACACTCAACAAACAAGACATAACGAATAAATAGTTAAAAGAGAAATAGAGAAAAAGCAGGTAAGGTGAAAAATTACCATTAAAGAGCATTCGACAAATGAAAAGCATATTAATAGCCAAGGCAATGGCAGATACACCGAAAAAGAAACCGGAAGGAGAGTAGGTGTGTGAAGCAGTGGAACCGGCGGTAACATAGACAGCGCAGAGCTCGTAGGCACAAAGCAATCCGACCCCGAGAAAAAGAAGAAGGGCAACAGCCCCTGTGAGGAAGGACGAAAGAAGAATATATATTATGAATTATGATGATTGTGGGACTTCAAGAGTAAAAGCATGATAGAATAATCAGACGTACTGGAGCTTTGCCATTGGGTTCTCCACCAAAGCATGATTGAATAAAAGGCCAAGAGCAAAGCTGTTCCAGAGAGAATGAGAGCCAAACCAATGAGATCTCTGCCGAGTATTAGAATTAACCATGAGCCCCAGGCGGCGAGGACTAGGAGAGGGGACAGTATTAGAGCCCAGGCTAATAGTGTGAGCCACGCGCATATCAGTGGTAGTCGAGATCCCTGCAACATATGTGGCCATTTTCGAGCGAAGATCCAGCTGTTGAACATATTATATTATTCCATTTTAATTTTAATACATGAACAACAAGCAATAAGACATTAATTGAGTGAGTACCTGTAGAGACGCCATGGTCGCCAATTGACCGCCCATAGTAAGGAGAATGAGGTTGAGGCCAGTACTCCGAATATCAAACTCGCCACCGCCAACTCCGCCTCCTTCCTATCTTTATTCTCCATCTTTATTACAACCTCCACCTCTTCTTCATCACCACCACCACCACTGCTGCTGCTACGATTCTTTAATTTGAAACCCTACCTACCAAAGTTACTGCTGCTTGAGTCTTGGAGCTCAGCTGAGGCTGCTGTGCTGATGAGCCTATTCAATTTCAGGGTGAGGAGAGAGAAAATTAAAAACAAAGAGGAAAGTGAAATGTGAAACAACAGAGACTCGGTTTTACCCTTTACTCCCTCACTAGTCACTACCTACTACGCCTACTACCACTTTGGACTTCCTACGGACTACCAACTCACATCCCATCCGCGTCCGATTATGCACTTCGGCCCATCTCTTTCTTGGGCCTTTTTTTTAGTCTTTCATGCCTTTAATACAGAGTACTGATCATCTTCTTACTCATTACTGATGAAGATTTTTTTGTTTGCTCCACACCATTTAGATTTAAGACAGTCATGTGATATTCTCCTATTGCTTTTACGATCTAGTATGAGCCTATCACGCGTAATCCAACAAACTTACTACAACAATCAAACGATAGATAGACGGATTGAGCTCACTATGACAATTTGACAAGAATACTCATCGAACCAACAAATGAATGGAGTATGAATGAACCAAAAAACATAACCTTAACCCTGCCTGCATCGTGTTGCACCATGCGACATACTAAAAATAAATAAATGATATACATGATAGTACATGGGAAGAGACCCAAGTAGGAGAACGTGACTGGGCTATGGGAGAAAGAGGATTAAAAAGGAACCTAGCTAGATTCAATTTTACACAGGTTCATATATATGGGAAGATCAGCAGGGGGCAGTCCCTTCGGGGTGCCCTGCGCACAATTGCTGACACCTGCTTTTCCTGATTTAAACATCACATATTATACTCAACTTTCTACTTATATTTTCAGTTACATTTATTTAGAAGCTAAGCACATTTGGCGTTTTTGCCAGGCCCTCCATAGTAGAAGTAATGACCCCAATCACCGTTGTTGCCAGTTTGAACATCGTAGCAGTTGGATTGCTCGGTGAAGGTGCCAATGTCTTTTGGAGCCTTGAGATTGTTCGACTCATCAACGACCTGGATGTTCCTGAAGTAACTTGCCTTCCCAAAGCCTTCCTCGGGGAAATGGCCGCTCCCCATCTGTGTGGCCGTATGCTGTCCATCAGGTTCTGAGTTCACCACTTCTCCTCCCCATTCTATCATCGAGGCAGTGTCTGCCAAATACGAGAACAAGAAAGATGGCCAGTAACCCAACACATAGTCGTTGCCAAATTGCATCCACCAGTTTCCTTCTTTTGGATCCTACAATTACTCCGTTGTTAGATTAAACAAGATTGGACTACTTGATGATGACGAATTATTGTGAATATAATCATTGTCAAGAAATGAATCAATCAATAACAGGAATGCAAAGAAAGACAACATAATGTGGCTCCTAAAACCTCACCTACCACTTCTCACAGACATGAGACCCACAGGCCACAAGGATAGTACTAGTATAAGTCAAAAGAAGATTTGGACTGTTTAGCAATTCCCCCATTATTCCATTAACTAAATGGTATACGGAGTAGTATTATTTTAGCAATGCATGTGATCATCTTTTGTCCTCATTTTTCTGAATCAAAAGGTTAATAGTAATTGCTTTTCATTGTCCTTACTCCTTCCTGATTGACATGGGTTTTGAGGTGGTGACTGTCCACTGTCCAACACACTACACACCCAAAAGAAAGTGGCCCCTATTATTTGTTGAATACACAGCTCCAAAACAATTATTAATATTCACACCACCATTTCGAAAGATTCTCAGTCATTGGCATCAATTCTGAGACCCAGGCTTGTCCCAATGTCCCTTCATTTTTATATGTGCAACTCATTCACTGAGTGACCCTCATTTTCCAGGAATGCTAAACACAAATTACGAGTAACACACTGCTTGTATTATCTTTAGAATAGAATAACTCTTTTTAGACGATCAAAAAGCTACTACGTCTTTCCATGGGAATTGCATCTTTTCCACAGAAAAAGGCCATAAGCTATAACATTATCGATAATTTGAATGACGATATCATTGTGCTAACGATACCAACAACACCTTAGTCCTAAATGATTTGGGATCGTCTACCATGCAATGATGCAATGTACATGTGTTGAGTGTTATTTTATTTCTTTGGGAATGCCATTATCACAAATTGAACATGCATGTAATGTAAATGCTGTCAGGCTATCACATATTCAGTTTGACACATGATGGATATCATACAGCTAATAAGCTTGAAAGCAAAGATAGGCATTTACCTTCCAGACAAGTATACTGATGTCGTATTGGGAACCTCGGTAGGCAGATACAGGAGAGATGCTTGCGCCCATGGCTATGTCACTGTTAATTTGTATAAATCCAGAGCAAAGGAGGTTGTAGCAACCTGTGGCTTGATACGCATCGCTCTGTGAACAGTTACATGATTATTATTATTATTGACAAGTTAAAACAAGCATGAGTTGAATCAGTGAAACTCAAGGGAAGGCTTAATTACCGTCCAGTATGTGAAAAGCCTGGTGTTGTTATCCCCGTATAAATCAGGGCTCACCTGTTACAATTGAATTCCAGGCAGTAAATAATCTTATGATCTTAATAGAACATTGCTCAATTGCTTGCTTGTTAAGACAAAATGTAAAATGCATAGATAGATATAAACCTGCCAACCAGCTTCAATGCTGTTAAGATCTTGACCAAAGGAACCACCGAGAATCCAGATTTGAGACAAACTGAACTCATTGGGCTGCTGAATCCTTGGTTCCCATACGTTTAAGGTGGCTTTGGCTCCATAATACTTATCTCCTTCAACATAAGCAATTGCATGCTGATGACCGCTTTCATTGACGAGGTCGGGATCGGGAGACCTGGGCTTGGGAATGCTGCGATGCTTCTTGCGCCCATATCTCTTGACTGAGCTGGCCCTCAACACATCCTCCTCCTTGGTCCTCCTAATAGGGATTGTGCCGGCGGGACACTTTTTACCCGAATGGTGCCACAGCTGAGTAATTGACTCCTTATTTGTGTGTTTGGGTTTGGATTGGGAAGACACTTTGCTGTCGTCAAATAGGCCCTCAGGGTGGTAATTAGGCCTCATCTACATCATCATTATCATCATTCATCATACTATATTCATTTCCATATAGTATAAGATAGTTAGATATTAATTAGTTAATTAAAGAATGTACCTGAATGGTATGGTTTTTAAGGAAAGGATGATCGAAGGCTGGTTGGTGATTAATGTGAACACAGTCTATTAAATCACCGTCTGGGCTCTGCACAGTGCACATACATACCATACCATTTTAATTAGCTCAAATAGCTAGTTATACCTACCAACCATGGCTTCCGAATGAATAAATAATTCGACTACATTTACATGAAACTCAAAAAGTAGAGAGAGAAAGAGAAAGAGAGTGGACCTGAATGGTTTGAACAGGAGGTTTGTTGAGACGGTTCAAGTGCTTGTTAATCTTGAGCTTCTGACGAGAGATAGAAGGGGGTCTTGCCGCCGACGAGAGGGTGACAAGGATGACTAGTATCACGAGTGCGGCCGAGCAGCCACCGCCAGCGACACCCATGCTCTAACTATCAAATCAATCAATCAAAATAATTGATTAATGAGATTTATTTAGACATTCACACACACACACACAGATTTGTTTGACTCACAAATCAATCCCTCTTTTCTCACTTCATCAATCCCTCCTTCTTCTTCTTCAACTCTCTCAAAGCGACAGACAGACTTTCCGATATTTTGTTGATTATTTTTAAGGTGGAGAGAGTGTGTCTGTGTGTGTATGAGTGTAGGAGTGTGTGAGTGGATTTTGGACTGTTTTTCCCACAAAATTCCAATTAACGGAGAAACTACATTTCGACTACTTCCGTCTTCTTCTATTCCTTCCTTTTCCTAGCTGTTAGGCGGGCCCCATTTATTTTCACTCTACCAATTACTCTTCCACCTCCTTTTGCTCACTCTCTATTCTCTTCTCCCTTTTATCCTCGCTATAAATTGCGCCAATCATTCTATGGTACCCCGGGGGTACCATTCTCTTGGTACCCCCCGGCCCAAATACTCAGCCCAACAAATAAACTGGGCCACGAATCAATCCAACACAAATTGAAAATAAAAAAAGAAACAAAAAAAAAAGTATCTCACATTCTCTCTCCTCCCCTCTCCCCCAACCCCCACCCACGACCCAGCTCACCCCGCAACCCCCACCCACGACCTCATCCCCGCAAGCCCACCCACCAGGCCACGACCCAGCTCATCCCCGCAACCCCCCCGTCGCCGACGCCGGCTTAACCGACCACCACTACCACCGTGCAAATCGCCACTACTACTCTCGCCCCCCCTCCATTTTCTCTCTTTCTTTTCCTCTTCTCTCCGATCCCCACCCCGCAATAACAAACATCTCCACCGGTTTTGGGTGGTCGTGCAAGAGGCATCGACCTGGTATTCAGGGCGCCGGCAGCCGTGCATGGAATCATCGGGGAAAGGGATTGAAAGAGGAGTTTTGAAAGGAGGAGGAGCAAGGGGCGTCTCAGTGGAGAGAATGGTCGTCTGCGCCGCTGGATTCGATGTCTCGGGTGGTGGGGTTGGCCGGAGGCAAGATTCGAAGGTGGGGGTGGGGTGTGGGTGCGGGTGGGTGTGGGGTGGGTCGGAGGTCAGGGATATGGAGGGAAAAATGGTGTTTTTTTTTTAATATTTTTAAGTGTAAAACATAGTAATAATAATCATTTCATAACATGACTAAATCATTTTATAACAAAACTAGTTCATTATAGAACAATGGTCTGACAAAAAAAAGATGGACCGTTAATAAACAAAAATAAACTAACCATAACGAAATAAAAGTTGTTCATTTTGAAACAAAATTGGATCATTATAGAACATAAATATGTCATTCTGGAACAAAAACTGGTCATTATAGATCATAAATACATCATTACAGAACAAAATCTGATCATTACAGAACATAAGTATGTCATTTTTTAACAAAACTATTCAGTATAGAACATAAATATGTTATTATAGAACAAAAACTGATCATTGTAGAACATAAATACGTCATTCTAGAACAAAAAAACTGGTCATTAAAAATCAATCATTATGAAACAAAAACTTATCATTATAGAACATAAATATGTCATTCTGGAACAAAATATGATCATTATAGAACATAAATATGTCATCCTGTAACAAAAACTGATCATTATAAAACATAAGTATGTCATTCTTTAACAAAAACTATTCATTATAGAACATAAATATGTCATTCTAGAACAAAAACTGATCATTATAGAACATAAGTATGTCATTTTTTTAACAAAAACTATTCATTATAGAACATAAATATGTCATTCTAGAACAAAAATTAATCATTATAGAACATAAGTACGTCATTCTAGAACAAAAACTGGTCATTAAAAATCAATCATTATGAAACAAAAAAAGATCATTATAGAACATAATTATGTCAATCTGTAACAAAAACTGTTCATTATAGAACACAAGTATGTCATTCTTTAACAAAAATTATTCATTATAGAACATAAATATGTCATTCTAGAACAAAAACTGATCATTACAGATCATAATAAATACATCATTATAGAACAAAAACTGGTCATTAAAAATCAATCATTATGAAACAAAAAAGATCATTATAGAACATAAATATTTCATTATGGAACAAAATCTGATCATTATAGAACATAAATATGTCATTATGTGACAAAATCTGATCATTATAGAACATAAATATGTCATTCTGTGACAAAAACTGATCATTATATAAATTTGTCATTCTAGAACAAAAACTGATCATTATAGATCATAAATACATCATTGTATAACAAAAACTGGTCATTAAAAATCAATCATTATGAAACAAAAACTGATCATTATAGATTATAAATATATTTCATTCTGTAATAAAGATTGATCATTATAGAACATAAATTTGTCATTCTATAACAAAAACTGATCATTATACATCATAAATACATCATTAATTAACCATCTTGAAACAAAAGTTGTTCATTCTATAACAAAAGTCAACAATTGTAGGACAAAAACTAACCTTCTAGGATAAAAACTAATCATCCTAGGACAAATACCAACCATTTCAAAACAAAATTCAGTCATCCTAGGACAAAAAACAACCATTTCAGAACAAAAACTTATCATCCTAGAACAAAAAAACTAATCATCGTAGGACAAAAAGTAATCATCCTAAGACAAAAACCATCCATTATAGAACATAAAGTAATCATCCTATGACAAAAACTGACCATTCCATAACAAAAAGTAACCATTCTAGGACAAAAAACATTCATTTCTTAACAAAAAACTAACCATCGTAGGACAAAAACAAACCATTACATAACAAAAAGCAACCATTTTAGGACAAAAATCATTTATTCTATACAAAAACTAATCATCCATTTCAGAATAAAAACTAATCATCCTAAAACAAAAACTAGTCATCTTAGGACAAAAACTAACCATTCTAGGACAAAAATTAACCATCCTAGAACAAAAACTAACCATCCTAGGACAAAAACTAATAATCCTAGAACAAAAACTAATCATCCTAGGACAAAAACTAACCATCCTAGGACAAAAATCATTCATTCTATACAAAAACTAATCATCTATTTCACAACAAAAACTAATCATCCTAGAACAAAAACTAATCATCGTAGGACAAAAAGTAATCATCCTAATACAAAAATCATCCATTCTAAAACATAAAGTAATCATCTTATGACAAAAACTGACCATTCTAGAACAAAAAAAAGTAACCGTTCTAGGACAAAAAACATTCATTTCTTAACAAAAACTAACCATCCTATGACAAAAACCATTCATCACAGAACAAAAACTAACCATCCTAGGATAAAAAACAATCATCTCATAACAAAAACTAATCATTCCTAAACAAAAATCATTTATCCCAAAACAAAAACTAACCATTCTATAACAAAAACTAATCATCATAGGACAAAAACTAATCATCCCAAAACAAAAATTAAGCATTCTAGGACAAAAACAATAACTATTTTTCGTTTATTTGGTAATGATTTAGGTTTTTTCAAAAATAATATATTTTTGTTTTATAATGATCTAATTTTGTTTTATAATAATCTGTTTTTGTTTACTTTTGTTTTATAAAAATAATATAATGTTTTTGTACTAGGATGATTTGATTCTGTTCTAAAATGATTAGTTTTTGTTTTGGGATGAATGGTTTTTGTTTAGAAATGGTTAGTTTTGTCTTAGGATGATTTGTTTTTGTTTTAGGATGAATGATTTTTGTTCTAGGATGAATGACTTTTGTCCTACGATGGTTGGTTTTTGTCCTAGGATGATTAGTTATGTTCTGAAATGGATGAGTTTTGTTATAGAATGAATGATTTTTGTTCTAGAATGAATGATATTTGTTTTAAAAAGAATTGTTATGTAATGAATGTTTTTTTTGTTATAAAATGAATGATTATTATTCTAAAATGAATTTTATTTGTTTTAGAATGAATTCTTTTTGTCTTGATTTTTTAATCTGAATTAGATAGTTTTTGTTCTAAAATGAACGATATTTGTGCTAAAATGAACGATTTTTGCTTAAAATAAATATTCCGTACTTTTAATCAATGATCAAAATTAAATCAAATAAAAAAATAAACAAAAAATAAATAAATAAACACAAAAAAAAAAACACCCCCTCCCCTTCTTTTTTTTCTCTCCTACCCCAACCCCCCCTACCCCACCCGACCACCCCATCCCCGCCGGCGCCGTCGCCGACCACCCAAAACATCGGCCCCGACCCAGCCATCCTAACCGCCTCCTTGCCGCGACCCTCCCTCCGCCTCCACGCGATGTCGTCCCTTCTTCCTTCTCCCCCATTTTCTTCTTTTTCCACTTCGAAAATTGGGGGAGAGGTGGAACCTAGGGCAAGGTGGGGCGGCGAATGTCGGGGGAGGGGCGGCAAGATTCAGGGGAGGGGCGGCAGTCGGAAAAAGGGGCTGGGGAAGGGAGTGAGTGAGGAGAGAGAAAATGAAAAAAAGGGGACTTGGAGGACGATTGAGGAGGTGGCGCGGGTTGAGGGGTGCCGCCGTGGGGTCGCCGGAGCGGCGCCCACCTAATGGTGGTGGTGGCGTCGGGTTGTGTGGTGGTCGGCGCATGGGGGCGGGGTGGTTAGGTGGTGCGTGGTGGTGGAGGTAGGTGGTTATGAGAGGAGAGAGAAAATAAAGGGGGAGGGGGAAAGAATATGGGTTGGGCTTTAGTTGTATAATTATTGGGTCAAATTTTACTTGAGTCCAACAGAAATTGTAAATATAAACAAAATAAATAAAAGCCCAGCTTGAAAAAGGCCCAGGGGGTACCATTCTATCCGTACCCCCGGGGTACGATAGTATTTGCGTAATTGCGCCGCCTCACTTCTTAGTGTTCTTACTGTATTTCTACTTAATGGGGTCCATGTCATCACATTTTTTAGTTTCGGATTAAAACCGTTATTTCATATAGTGGCTCTACGGTATACTGAATTGTACAAAAAAATTCAACCCAAAAAAAAATTAACAAGTTCTAAACACTACTTCCACATAGTGGTTTAGTTAGTCATAGAACATCCCTCGTCGCGGTCTTATAAATAGTGAAATTTTGTTTTCAATATTCAAAGAACCACCATAGCTAATTCGCGGTTCTAGTATTTGCATTGATATTTTATTTTTTAATTTTCATTTTAATAGCATATTACTGTTCATTACCAATATAAACGCCACGCAAAATTATTTTTAAAGATATATGGAATTGAACTTGTGTTTCAACGTTAAATATTAAAAAACGTGATAACTTATGTTATCATAACAACACCATAGTCCGACGAAAGTGACCAAACTCGACATGAAGTATCTTTTAGCATGAACAGTACAGATAATCAGAATGTCCACCACACTCCGAGGAATATATAATTCAAATTTACTTATGTGTGCTTTAACAAACTTATTCTCTACTTTAGTCAGTACGTATATAGTAGTGGAAATGTTATGTAGCTCTTCCGAATCCGTGTATAATTTTGGTCCAAAAAAGATCAATTAACAAAACTTTGAATATTTAACTTATGGTTCAACATATTTTTCATACTTAACATTTTCGTTTAAGTGTTTTCTATTTCACCGTAAAATAGACTCCAGTGCTTTGATACTTAATATTTTCAATGTTGTAATCAACATTATTGTGTTCTTCTTTTCTTTTCTTGCTTACATGTTTATTAAGATTCCGGCCATTACAAATGCTTGCACAACTATACAAAAATTGTTTTGATATGTGATACGATCTAAAAAGATAAAACGAAATAAACAGTAAAGATAGTGATGAGCTGTTCAACTAACCAGGTTGATAGGCTCATATTGTAACATAAATCTGTGGTGAGAATTAGAATGTCACCTAGGATTCATGAATGGTAAAGAAAGAAGATGGAATTGCAAGAAGTGAATTTCTCAAAATGAGATTGATTGAATTTTCATTGATTTGTTTTTTTTTTTTCTTACAACTACACACCTCTTATATAGCTAGACTTTGCTTGGGAAATAAGCTAACAAACTAGGAAAATGACAAAATATAAATAAATAAACTAAAAAGACAATAATGCCCTTTTTTGGTATGTATCAATATGTAACTCTACACAAGTTTAAAAAAAAAAAAATGCAAGACTTATTCTAAAATCACATACATGTGTTAATATGAATTTAAGGAAAAAGATATACCTTAATCACGTGAATAATCTTTAGGAATAATAACAAGAATAATAAAATAAAGAACCCTAAATGCTGCTACCGGTATGAGGTAGTATCCACACGAGGCTATGAACTCAACGAACGCCGGATAAAACAAGTTTGAGTTATGACTACAAGTATCCCTCTTAGAGAATGTGAATGCGAACTTTGTTATGTCTCTTTGGGAGCAAATAACATTGACCCAAACGGAAAATTATAAGGACCTTTCGACCTTTCCTTATACATCAAGTTAGAGATGTAACATTCGCTTTGATCATAAAGTGGAGAATTAATTTCCCACATTAATACAACAACAACAACAACAACAACCAAGCCTTATTCCCAAAATGATTTGGGGTCGGCTAACATGAATCGTCATCCAGTAACCGTCTTGTGAACGCCAAAAAATTTCGAAAACGTTGTAAACCTTTTAAAATTATTTAAACACTTTCAAAGGAAATTTAGAAAAGCCGTCAAAATAAATAAAAAGGTTAAAAATATTGCCAAAAAACATATGAATTTTGAACACAAGTTAAAAAGTTTTGGAAAAAAAAAAAAAAAAAAAAACCGAACAAAAAAATCAAAAGGGGTCAGAATAAGTCCTCCACATGAATAGAGTCTCGCCACCCTGCCCTATCCAACGCCATACTCTCTTCAAGTCCTAAGAAGCTCATATCACTTCTAATCACCCTCGTCCAAGTCATCTTGGGTCTTCCCCGACCCCTACTAATATTATCACTTCTCCACCCTTCTACTCTTCTAACCGGCGCGTCACTAGGCCTCCTCTTCACGTGGCCATACCACCTCAGTCGGTTCTCCATCATCTTATCCCCTATGGGTGCAACCCCTACTTTCTCCCTAATAACTTCATTTCTCAACCGATCACGTCTTGTATGTCCACACATCCATCGTAACATGCGCATCTCCGTCACACTCATCTTATGAACGTGGCACTGTTTCACGGCCCAACATTCAGTGCCATATAACAGTGCCGGCCTAATTGCCGTTCGACAATACGACTTTTGTACATAAAAGTTATTTTTTCAGTTAGTGTGACAATACGACTTTTGTACCCGTATATAATTTGTATTCATAACGGTGATTCGACATTAGCCTAAAGTATGTGACCCAATAGATTCAATTATATAGGAGTTAGTTTACAAACCAACAAATCGTAAGCGGTTTCTACCCAAACAATTTGACTATTGAAGTGTAATTGTATAATTTTTTTCGTAATTAATCTTTTAACGGTTTGGTTGACTACTTAATCGAATGACACAATCATTCAGTTGGTTGTTATCAATTGACGGTAAATTGTTACTTGGCTGGTGTGGCAGAGCTGGCAGAGCATCTTAGGCAGTGACAAATATACTGGCATCCGCATTACAAATTGCAAATGGTTGTGAAATTAGATGCGCTTACATTTCATGAATAAATGGTCTGTACGGAATACTCCATTAATTAAATAATTAAAAGTGGAGTAAAAGGTAGCGAAAAGGAGTCAATTGCATGATGATTCAGTCAATTGGTTTGAATGGTTTATTAATCCAAGTCTGGCATTTGGCAAAGTATTATGGTGAATTGGTCATAAACTCATAATCACATGGTACTTGTAATAGAAATGTAGATGAGGTTGAGAAGGTAATTATGAGGAATAGCAGGGGTAAGAAAGAAAGAAGGTGGAAGACGCTTTTGTGTGAGGTCCCTGGTGCGGGAAAACCGATGCCTTTAGAAACGAAAAGGACCTTTGTTTCCGTTAGTTTCAAATTGGGAAGATGGGCCAATTGGGCTGACTGAGTGAAAATGGGCCAATTTGAAATCAACAGTCAGTCCACAGGGGGCTTGTTTGTTTTGGCAACACAGAGAGGAGAGAGGAGTATTCATTCATCCGAAGAAGAGAAAAGAGAAGAGAAGAGGAGTATTGATATTCAGCATCATCATCCGATAAAAAAAAATGGAGGGAGTGAAGGTATGGTTGTGGAGGCAGTCATACTCATCGTGTCAGCAATGGAAACACCTTTTGTTATTCAAATCCCCAAACTTAATCAAACCCCGCCACCGCTGCCACACCCTCGCCTGCTCTGCTGTCAACAGCCGCCGTCGTCAGTCCTCCAAAACCACCTCCACATCCACCTCCGACAGGGAGGCGGTTCGCTCTATCCGTATACAAAAGGTCTGTCTGTCTGTCTGTCTGTCTCTTTATTAATTATTATAATTAATCATTCATTCATTGGGAGAATTGAAATGATGATTAGGTTGAAGAATTAAGAAGTCAGGGTTATGAACCGTATGCGTACAAGTGGGAGAGGACTCACACAGCCAGCGAGCTGCACTCCCAGTACGAGCAACTGCCCCCTGCCCACGACTCTTCCGATCAAGTCTCCGTCTCCGGTCGCATTCTCGCCCGCCGCGCTTTCGGGAAGCTCGCCTTCCTTACCCTCCGCGATCATTCTGGCACCATCCAGCTCTACTGCGAGAAGGAATTGCTCTCCGCCGCTTCCTTCGACCTCTTGAAGTCACTTGTTGACATTGGCGATTTCCTCGGTGCTTCCGGTTCTTTGAAGAGGACCGAAAAAGGGGAGCTCTCCGTCCGCATCACTTCCTTCGCCATCCTCACCAAATCATTACTTCCACTCCCTGATAAGTACCATGGCCTCACCGATGTCGACAAGCGCTACCGCCAACGGTACGTCGACATGATTGCCAACCCTCAAGTCGCCGACGTTTTCCTCAACAGAGCTAAAGTAAAGTAGCATCCTTATTTCCATGCTATATATAGTATCATCAATTTTATGCTTTCCTAATTAAATTGTCATGCTCATTTCGTTTATCTTCACTAGATTATCTCATTAATACGCAAGACTGTCGAATCCCATGGCTTTGTTGAAGTTGAAACTCCAGTTCTACAGGTTTCTCCTTGCTCACTATTCTCTATACTATTCCCATTTCCAAATCGAGATTATGTACTTATGTAATTGAATCACTAGGGGGCAGCAGGTGGTGCAGAAGCAAGGCCTTTTGTCACATACCATAATTCGCTGGGACGGGATCTCTACTTGAGAATAGCTACTGAGCTGCACTTGAAGAGGATGTTGGTGAGCTTTTCCATCTTCTCTTGAGTATTCTTTTCAGCTCCAATGCTTTATATATGTTCATACTCCTGCCCTCAACTTTTTACTTGGACAAGGGTTTAGGGTTCCAAACAATGTGTGATAGTGCTTCCCTTTAATTATTCAAATCCATACGTGATTGGAACGATTTGGAATCCACCCATCTCCATTGTCCTGTCTAAATGTCCATTATTCAAATCCATGTGTTGTGTTCCATTTCTTCTACTTTACGTACAGAGTTGTCTCGCTGCTATCTTTCCTTTCCTTCTCGGACATACAATCCTGCTGATGTTGCCTATGACTTTGCTGAAACAGGTTGGCGGCTTTGAAAAGGTTTATGAAATCGGACGAATTTTTCGGAATGAAGGCATTTCAACTCGTCACAATCCCGAGTTTACCACCATTGAGGTAATAAACCATCCACGTTCTTCAATCCTATACATCCCATTTGTCAATCTTTTCTTGCGTTCCCTCTCCCATTAAGCCTTGAGCAGAAAGTTGGATAGATTTTCTTGTTCTTCTTTCCAGATGTACGAAGCATATGCTGATTATGAGAGCATGATGGCCATGGCAGAAGAAATTGTGACTCAATGTGCTCTTGCGGTTCAAGGAAAACTTAAAATAGATTATCAGGTATATTAGCTCACTTCCACATTGAAATCGATTGAAACCTTATCGCTGCCAGTTAATTGAACTTAAGGGCGTTAAGGCGCTTCAAATTTACGCTCATCTAAAATACTTGAATACCTTGTGCTTACCTTTTTGGGATGTCCAAAGTCAACTGTGAACTGTCCTGTGTTGCTATCCTTTAGTATTTTTACTTACTGATGATTACATTCCATGCTTTATTTGGAACTTGGAAGTGAGATATTTATTACAATTTGGTGCCGGCGAGCCAGTGACTTGGTTCTAATCTCTTGTCCTTTCTTCTCAATATCCCTTGTTTTTTATATATTTTTGTAAAGGAATCAAATAGATTTCAAGAAATCCAGACATTTAATAGGGTATGATTGCGCCCTTCAAAAAAGAAAAGGGTATGATTGCGTGCGTGAAGCACTCGTGCATATGCTTGACATTTGAGACAAGTGTGAGCTGGTTCCTTTTAGTTTTAGCTTTATATTGAGCAACAATATTGTTTGCAATTAATTCGTCTTAGAAGTACAAGCCCTTGTATTTGTCTTGAAATTGTAGACCCCATTTTATCCAGGGAACAGAGATATCTTTACAAAGGCCTTGGAGAAGGGAGTCAATGCATAATCTTGTTAAAGAAGCTTCTGGAATCGATTTTAGCGAGTTCGGTGATAACCTTGAAGCTGCTAAGGAAGTTACATTGACAAAGTTGGAAAGCATTTTTGGGGACAAGGACATATATGCCATCAATAATTGTTCATCAGTAGGTCATGTACTTAATGAGGTCAGCCTTGTAACTTTACCTAATTACCTCAGATATGCGCTGTTGTAGTTGATTCACAGCACTTAACACCAAAGAACAACTCTTATGCAGAACAGACTTGCAAGCTCTGTATTATATTACCTCAGATATGCGCTGTTATAGTTAATTCACATCTCTTTACACCAAAGTACAACTCTTATGCAGAACAGACTTGCATGCTCTAGATTATATTCTTGTATGAGTTGGCGGTTTTCTGTTTTGGGCCTTTTTTGTTTTGCTTTTGACTTCTAACAAGAGCTTTCTTTATGTGAATTGTATAGGTCTTTGAAGTAGTGGTTGAGCCAACACTTGTACAACCAACATTTGTCTTGGATTACCCCGTTGAGATATCTCCTCTAGCAAAACCTCACAGAAGGTAACAAGATTGTGAACTTTATGAGTCATGTACATTGCATTGACGTGGGTATGTTAAGTTTTATACTCCCTCCAATATCTATGATGTTCCACTTTCATTTTGCACGTATTTTTCTGGGAGCTTGTAAGATGTGGTGTATGATGAAGTCAATTAAATAAGTGGACCTAAAAACCATTATGACCACACTTAATCTACAAATAAGGATATTGAAAGATCATTGTGCAATGGCTTAATAAGGAAAGGGGAAAATCATTAAGAACTGGAGGAAGTATGAATTTAAAGCCTTGACTTTATCTAGTTTTTAGATCTTGTGAACCCCAGTTTATCTCATTGTTATCTCTTGGAGTGGATTAGATATTTTTCTTGGCATAATCAATAATAGACATTTAGTTGGCTTTAGAACTATTTGATATTAGATGATAAAAGCAATTAATTGCGTCACTTTAATTTACCGGCTACTAAATGCAACTGAATGTTAAGGAGGGATCAGGGTATGCAGCCTGTGATTCAATTACAGAAGGCATCCTTAAGAGGACTTTTTTCCGACCCAGTTTGATGAACTATCTAAAATTAATACCATTATTCTTTTAAGCCTACTTGAGAAGTATAAGATCTTGTTGACCTTGTCAGAGATCCCCTGGCACGAATTTCCCTCTATTTCACAAAGGTTCTTTATAAGGTATCCAGCGTAGGATAAATTTGATGGAACATCACTTTAGAGCTAATATGATACATACAGCTTTGTCAAGCTTCTCAAGGCACCTCTTTGTTTCTCAAAGTCTGGAGTTTAAGGATGTTTTAATAACAAAGCCTTAATCCCAATGTGATTTGGGGATGCCAACAGACATCATCATGAGACTGTATTAGTGTCCCATGGGCTATGTGTGAAAATGTTGAAAGTAGAGAGTACACAACTATACAATACTAAGACGAATGGTTTATAAAGTTTGAATTTAAGTTTGACCAAAATTAAGAAAACAACAACAAAAGTACAAAAGCAAGTTTTTTTTTTTTTTTTTTTTTTTTTTTTTTTTTAAATCATGAAGGAAAATATTTCTAACAAACGTAAAGTCAAATTTACGATTCTTGTAAGTAAAAGTGACTTGTTTTTCGTTGGAGGCTACAAGCCTACAACAACTCTCCTCATTTATCCAGGCTTAAGAGTAAAAAACCTAAGAGAAGTTTAGAAAGACACCAGAACATTCATACATCCATACAAAGTAACGAGCGCCGAAACCCATGAAATATTTCACTTAATGAGGAACCAACACTCAAATCCAACAATTTTCATCCTTGGGTATCTTCAGTATCATTTGGAGCACATTTGGCTCATTTCAAAAAATGATCAAATTTGACCGAAAACAAAGTGCATAATCCACGGTTTTTCGATAAAATGGCTCAAGAGCAAAAATGGCTCAAATTTTGGGAGTAGCCTCTAAAGATGATATAATGAGTATTTGCAAAATCTTAGAGTCTAAAACCTTAGAGAAATATAGAAAAACAGCCGAAACAGTTATACATCCATTCATAGTGACGAACGTCGAAACCCATGAAATACTTCACAAAACGAAGAAAGAAAACCCAAATCCAACAAGTTTACTCCTGGAGTATCTTCAGTATCGTTAGGAACACATCTAACTGATTTCGGAAAAATTGGTCAAATTTGACCAATATCGCAATGCATAATCAACGGTTTTTCGATAAAATGGCTCCGGAGCAAAAACAGGTCAAATTTTGGTGGAAGCCTCCAAGGATGATACAATGAGAATTTTCAAAATTTTAGAGTAAAAAACCTAAGAGAAGTTTAGAAAAACAACCAAAACACGAGCGCCGAAAGCCATGAAATACGTCACAAAATGAGGAACCAACACTCAAATCCAACAAGTATACTCTAAGGGTATCTTCAGTATCGTTTCGCCCACATTTGGCTCATTTCAAAAATTGATCAAATATGACCGAAATCGCAAGGCTTAATCCACGTTTTTTCGATAAAATGGCTTCGGATAAAAAACGGCTAAAATTTTGGCGGTAACCTCTAGGATGATATAATGAGAATTTGCAAAATCTTAGTGTCAAAAACCTAAGAGGAATTTAGAAAAACTGCAAAGCATTCATACATCCTTACAAAGTAACGAGCGACGAAACCAATGAAATATTTCACAAAATGAGGAACCAACACTCAAATCCAACAAGTTTATTCCTTGGGGATCTTCAGTATGGTTTGAAGCACATTTGGCTCATTTAAAAAAATTGATCAAATTTGACCGAAATTGAAGTGCATTATCCACGATTTTTCGATAAAATGGCTCAAGAGCTAAAATGGCTCAAATTTTAGGGGTAGCCTCTAAGGTTGATATTATGAGAATTTGCAAAATTTTAGAGTAAAAAACCTTAGAGAAATTTAGAAAAACAGCTAAACACAGTCATAAATTCATACAAAGTGACGAGCGTCGAAACCCATGAAATTCTTCTCAAGATGAGGAACCAAAGATCAATTCCAACAGGTTTACTCCTTCGGTATCGTTAGGAACGCATCTGTCAGATTTCGAAAAAATTGGTCAAATTTGACCAAGATCGCACTACATAATCCACGATTTTTCGATAAAATGGCTCCGGAACAAAGTCATGTCAAATCTGGGTGGTAGCCTCTAAGGATGATACAATCAGAATTTTTAAAGACTTTAAGTCAAGAACCTAAGAGAAACTTATGAAAACAGCCAAAAGAGTCATACATCCATACACAACGACGAGCGCTGAAACCCATGAAATACGTAACAAAATGAGGAACCAAAACTCGAATCCAACAACTATACTCCTGAGGTATCTTCAATATCGTTTGGGCCACATTTGGCTCATTTCAAAAAATTAATTAAATTTGACCGAAATCGCATTGCATAATCCACGGTTTTTCGATAAAATGGCTCCGGAGCAAAACCGGCTCAAATTTTGGCGGTAGCCTCTAAGGATGATATAATGGGAGTTTGCAAAAAATTAGAGTCAACAACCTATGAGAAGTTTAGAAAAACAGCAAAAATTCATACATCCATACAAAGTCAAGAGCGTCGAAACCCATGAAATATTTCACAAAATGAGGAACCAACACTCAATTCCAACAAGTTTATTCCTTGGGGATCGTTTGGAGCACATTCAGCTCATTTCAAAAAATTGATCAAATTTGATCGAAATCGAAATGTATAATCCACGGTTTACGATAAAATGGCTCAAGAGCAAAAATGGCCCCGGATCAAAAACGGCTAAAATTTTGGTAGCCTCTACGGATGATATAATGAGAATTTGCAAAATCTTAGAGTCGAAAACCTTAGAGAAAACAGTCATAAATGCATATAAAATGACGAGCGTCGAAACCCATGTAATACTTTACAAAATGATGAACCAAAACTCAAATCCAACAAGTTTACTCCTTCGGTATCTTCAGTATCGTTAGGTACACATCTGGCAGATTTCGAATAATCGGTCAAATTCGACCAAGATCGCAGTGCATAATCCACTGTTTTTCGATAAAAATGGCTCCGGAGCAAAAACATGTTAAATTTTGGTGGTAGCCTCTAAGGATGATACAATGAGAATTTTCAAAGTCTTAAAGTCAAGAACCTAAGAGAAGTTTATAATAACAGCTAAAACAGTCGTACATCCATACAAAGCGACGAGCGCCGAAACCCATGAATTACGTCACCAACTGAGGAACTAACACTCAAATCCAACAAGTATAATCCTTGGGTATCTTTAGTATCGTTTGAGCCACATTTGGCTCACTTCAAAAAATTGATCAAATTTGACCGAAATTGCAGTGCATAACCCACGGTTTTTAGATAAAATGGCTCCGGAGCAAAACCGGCTGAAATTTTAGCGGTAGCCTCTAAGGATGAAATAATGAGAATTTGCAAAATCTTAGAGTCAAAACCCTAAGAAGGAAATTTAGAAAAGCAAAACATGCATACATCCATACGTAGTATTGAGCGTCGAAACCCATGAAATATTTCACAAAATGAGGAACCAACACTCAAATCCAACAAGTTTATTCCTTGGGTATCATTAGTATCGTTTGGAGCACATTTGGCTCATTTCAGAAAAATGATCAAATTTGACCGAAATCGAAGTGCATAATCCACGGTTTTTCGATAAAATGGCTCCAGAGCAAAAACGACTCAAATTTTGGGGGTAGCCTCTAAGGATGATATAATGAAAATTTGCAAAATCTATGTCGCTTAATTAAATTCTATGTCGCTTTCTTGCAAGGCCCTTTTGCATTCTTGCTCTGTTGTATTTGTACGATCTTTTATTCTCTTAACAAAAGCTGCTTCCATTGAGCTTGCAGTTCATATTTTCCATTTGTACTCATCTACTAGTAGATCTAGATGCGTAGTCCATGTAATCACCCATCATCGTGAATAGACATATTTGTCATTTGTCTTACTGTTGACACTACTATTGCAGCTCTTCAGGCTTGACTGAGCGATTTGAACTGTTCATCTGTGGCCGTGAACTAGCAAACGCATTCTCTGAGTTAACCGATCCTTTAGATCAGGTAGTGCTTTGATGATCTACCTTGCTCTGCAAGATACAGTTATTTCCAATCTGATGGCAGGGTGATTTTGACTCATGCTTAGATATGGACTTTGGAATCAAAAGTTCTAACAGAATATGTAGAATATAACCTTCTCTATAATAAATTATTACTAGATACTCTCAGATTCATCACTTGTTTCGTTATATTTGTTCATTTTACCAAGTAATAGACGGGGGCCTTTGACGCCATGTCTAATGTTGCTAGTGTTAATTTTGCGTATGGAGACAGAGGTCGCGTCTGGAAGAGCAAGTAAGACAACATAACCAAAAGAAGCATTCCGATCCTGATCTCAAGGATGATAAAAGTGAAGATGATTCGTATGAGGTGACCCTTGATGAAGATTTTTTGACGGCATTAGAATACGGAATGCCTCCGGCTTCTGGAATGGTTCGTTGACTTAATGCAATTATCAACTTCTTAGCTATCATAATTAGGAACATCTAAACTATGTCTTTTTCGATTTTTGATTGATGTTGGTTGTCATTGCATTATATTTCTGGAGGGAATAGCATCGTGTCCATGCTTTAAACATGGGCTGCATTGAGGGTCGGGTCGGGGCCTAGAGTATTGGAGTGTATATCTGGCAGGTCTATTGATCTTATTAGTGAAACAATCTATTTGTGCTGCAATGATAAGCTGTTCACCAGAATTAAGGCTATCATTTAACAAAAAACTGACATTCCCCCCAACCCCTCTCCCCAAACCCCGATAAACATCTAGAAAAAATCCCACCAAAGGAAAGAACTAGATTGCAAAATAGTGATCTATATTTCTTGTGTCATCCCTCAAACGAACTGTTATAAATTGCACTATGTGGATGATGTTATCATTGTCGTCAAATAAGCGCTAAAACATATGGGCTATACTACGTTGCTCAGACTTGGCTACAAGTATCAGACCAAAACATCCTTGTTTTTGGCCTAAATGATGTGTCAGGTGTCCAGTGTCCGTATGCATGTTTCTGTCTCCAATGCATGACATAAGTACTTAGGGAAAAACTGATGAGTGCGAGCAACATAGGGCCTTCCTTGTTAAATTTATAACAATAAAGGAACTATTTACTCTTTATTGTGATGAACTAATCGACTGGAGATTATTGTAACAGGGGTTGGGAATAGACAGGCTGGTCATGCTTCTGACAAACTCTGCTAGTATCCGGGATGTTATTGCTTTCCCGGTTTTGAAGGTTCAGCACTAAGGCAACAGCTGTGTCTATCAGTTTCTTTCCCGGTTTTGGAGATCCATCCGAACTCCCCCAGTGTGTGTTTGTAGATGCTGCTATCAGTAAGCTTACCGCAACAAGTCTTTTGTTTGATTTATTCTTATTTCCATCTATTGAGTAAAATAAGTATCGGTTTTGTTTATTTTTCGGATGTACTAGGGTAGGTGCTTTCTCAGTATCTCAAATTTCTAGACTGAAAATTGGAAACCAAGTCGTTTACAGTAACATTTAAGTAATGAGTGGCGACATTGGTCACAAAAGTTACCGAGTCCATTTCATTGTTTCCTAGGGTTATTCCCTACGCTGTGTGGATAGGACTATTTGGTTGTAATCTATCTGCTCGAAACAAAGGCAGTCGTGACTCGTGAGAACTGTCTTCCGTATTTTTACTTTCTGTCGAGTATTAGAAATAAAGCCTTTTCTTTGTTCTTATATAAGGGAATCTGCTACGGTGAGGAACAGATGTAAAATACGGAGTTTGATATATTACCCTGGTTCTGTAAAACATTTAGTCCTTCTAGTTGCTCATTGCTTCCAGGATTTTTCTTTGAAGGTCGTCTGTGTATCAGTAAAAGAAATATCCAATATTTTAGTGGTGAAAGCAAAAAAAGAAAAAAGATGGTGGAAATAGCATAGTGGGAGGCAGAATAATGTCGACTTTGCATACTAACATTAAACATAGTTGATAGGTGAGGAGAAGTAAAGGCATGCCAGTCAAGCATTGCATTTGCGGTTGCTCATAGAGGGACAAGCTTGAGGGGCCTTCTGATCAGAAAATTTCATACCCTGGGTGATTAAACATCTTCATCATACTCGTATCAGTCTCTTTATATTTTCATTAACCCACCCCTATTTTTCAATATATAGAGATTACCTCATGGTTCCCTGAATTAAATCAACCCTTTATACTTTTTCTTTTTGAAGCACAAATGACGCCTTTATTACTTCTCGTGGCTTCTCATGCGGCATAGAGAATTTGAATACTTAGATTAATAGTTTTATCGATTTTACAAACCGTCACTCACTTATTCTGTATTTATAATCTGAACGTGTGACCATTAGAATGTGCCTCTCAGTAAGGCAGTAACATCTTAATATCTTTTATGTTGTCATTAAAATAGGAGTAGAATGCTTAGTTTCTCTTTCAAGCTAAACTTTTGTTACTTATCTGAATGTTTTAATAGTGAAGTGCTCTTATTATCATGTTTTATTTTATGTTCCCTGTTATGTCTGTTAGCAAAAGTGTAGCAAAAAAGTGGACACCTTTCTTTTTCTTTTGGGTAGTGGTGGGGGTCTTCTTCTCTTGCTTTGGGGACGTGCATGGTGTTGGACTGTTGGTGATGATGAGGTTTTTGAGGATACAATGGACAGTGAAAGATTTGAAAAGAAATGAAAGAAGAATTAAAACCTTACAGGAGTCTTGACATGACACTGTTATCGTGGTACTACTTCTTGTGCCCTGTTAAGCTTTGTCAAACATTTTGGTTATTGGAGTAAGATCTTCCCTGACCCTCAAGGAGTCTGCATATGACGGTGTCACTCTATTCACTACGTCAAAAATCTTTTTAGTTAGGTTTTACACTTGTGGACCTTAGGTTGCCATTTTCCATAGGAGAGGTTAAGAACTTAAAAGGCTTGGATGCTTTTGTGATGTGATGTCAAGAGCAAACCGAAAGTGCGGCCTTTAGTTAAGCAGAGGACTTACAGGATGAGGGTTCTGCTGTGCAAGATTCACTGCCCTTTCATTTGCTTCTGCAAACCATCATCTCATATATACACTCCTGGATCACTGAAGTTGGAAAACAATCCACATGCACACAGAGAGCTCCCGCATACACTTGGTATTTCAGAGAATGCAGTGGTCGCAGACGCCAACAAAGAGACGAAGGGCAGGAAGGCCCAGAAGCGGAAGTCGAAGGAGCAGCTGAGAGTAGCCAATGAATATGAAGATGCCAATCTTCAAAATTCTGGCCTTCGAAGTAGCTTCAGGAATTCTTCTCATAGTCAGTCAGAGCGTGCCCTGAAGAAGAAAGTCCAATGGGTGGATTTATTGGGGAAGGAGCTCGCTGAAATTCAGGAATTTGAGTCAAGGTATTCTTTCTCGTCTTTGCTGTTGCTGTTCCACACTGATTGAGGGTTTCCTTTAAACTTCCCGTCCCTTCCTTCCTTCCTTCCTTCCTTCTTGGCTTAGTCGTATCTTACTCCACTCCTCTAGTGCCTACGCCTCTTGTTTCACACGGTCAGTAGATGAGATCATAAATTCATAGCTATCTCGGGCCTTTTCTATTTCCATTCCCTGGTCTCTGGAGACTCCTTCCTTCTTTGCTCAGCCTTATCCCACTCCATTTCTTCAGTGCCTACCCCTCGGGTTTGACACGATCACTAGATGAGATCATGAATCCATAGCTACCTCGGGCCTTTTCTGTTTCCCCCTACAGTTTATGCTGTATATTCCATTCCCTGGTCTCTAGAGACTCCTTGACTTGTTTGCATATTCATTATTCAAGTGTCGGACTCTCCAAGACTCAATTTGTGGGACATGGGTACTCTGTCTTAAAGTGAAGGAAAACATAAATTTAACTAGAAGGTTCAAATACTTGGAAGTCATGAATTAAAATGAAGATGGTAGAGGCACAAGGCCTGAAACTGTTAAAGTCATACTAAATGCTTTATGAAGTGCATTAATCTCTTCCTCTACTTTATTCGCACGAGCCTCTATATTTTTTCTTCTAGGAGAGCATCAGATAGGCAAGTTGGTATAGATTCCTTATCTATATCATCAAATGTCCTGTTGGCTGCAGGTGTGATCCTAGAAATGTAGAGTCGAGGTCACAGAAATTCAGTTATACAGAGGGAAGATCTTGAGTTTTAAAATAGCAGCTGCATTTTTTTTTTCTGGAGGTAGTATAGCTTCATTGGTGGTGACAGCCTTTGGCATTTAGGAGTAAGCCATACTTGTGATCTCGTAGTAATAATCAAGTACTACATAAATCATACATTATGTACCAAGAGTAAGCTCAGGGAGGACTTACTTCCGTTGTGGTACTTAATTTGGTGAATGATCTCTGTTGGAACTAATCTATATGACACGCGTTGCAATCTGTTGGGTGAAGTCTCACGTGTTGCAGTTTGTTCTTGCAGTTTTGAAGTATAGATGACAAAACATGTTGCCCTGTTTGATATGATGTCGTGTACGTTTTTGAAAGTATAGAATTTCATTTTCCTTGGTCTGCTTTGGACTGTTGATTAACCAATGTGCTTATATTTTGGCTATTGACAGTGAAGCAGGAGATACAGAGTCTGAAGGCATGAGCAGTAGAGGATGCGTATGTGGTATACTGTGATGGGCTGACGGCTTATCCGCCAGATTTTACAATGTTTTGTATAACGTAACAGCAGGAACCAAAATACACTTCAATAGTGTATCATCTTTTGCTTTGGGTTCTACACTTGTCTCCAGCAGAAACTGATACAACCTCTACCAAGTCTTTTATCTGAATGGATGGAGAAACTTGTGTTTGTTTCCATGGTGTGTGTGTGTGTTACCTTTGTGATCATTAATACAAGATATATAGTGGTAGCAAAGATGGTGCATTGTGTACAGACATACATGTTTTGGAGAAATGAACAAATAATATTGTGATCGAGTGAAGCATTGAACAAAAATGTGCAGAGAAAGCATAAGCCAAGAGGAGATGTTAGTTCTTGTTGAAAATACCGAAGAGAGATTTGATAGCATTGATAGCACCCTCGTTGATGAAGGATTCATCAAATCTTTTCAAGAGGGTTTCAAAGTCGGGAGATGCCCGAAGATTTGCAAGATCTGGATCGCTACGGATTCTCTTGAAGTCTTCGTATCCTTGCTTTAAAGCATCTTCAAGGGCAGATAATGCAGCTTGGATCTAACAGAACAGTCAGGTGTTTGCCGGTAAGTAACTGTCTTGTCTTGATAAAATTTGTAGATAGAAAGATATGATAGGATTGGTACCTGATTAAGCTTGGCATAACAACATGCGACATTGTAACTGGCCACTGATGCCTCATCAGGAGTAGGCATTGATCCCAGTACTGACTCGAACTTCCCGCGTGCTTCCTCGTACTTGCCCCCCCTTTATGTTTGTGAAAAATGCAATAAAGCAACCTTATTATTAGTATACAATTATACATGCGTGTCATAAAATTAGTACTGAGTACTGGACTAGTCTATTAGCAGATGATACTGACTTGTACAGCTGGAGGCCTTCCCTAAGCTCCCTCTCCCGCTGCTGCTTCTGCTCCATCTTTCTCTGGTAATTTTGGAGCTGCAAACAAAACAGAACACACCACGCCACGGTCGGTAACTTGGTATCTCTGCATACTAAACAACGGAAGAGAACAAAACTAAAAAGAAATAGGACTGACTTGGATCTCTCGGACACGGTTGGATATGAAACCAGCATTCCTCTCGGCGCGGATGATTTCCTTCTCGGTAAGCTCGCCGCCACCATAATCAAGCTTGCCGAAGCGCTTCTCCATTTTCATGTAGAGAGGACCAATCCTCTGCCGGATGGTGTACATGGTTCTTCCGTATTCGGCAGCCGGCCATAATTCGGTGCCGAAGACAGCGCTGGTGGCGATGACTTTGTCGCCCACCGAGAACTTGCCGGACTTGTCAGCGGATAAACCAGGGGCAATCCCGTCAATGTAAGTTCCTCCGTCTCTGCCTTTGGCGAACTTTAATCCAATCGGCTGCTCCAATTCTACTTCATATGCTTCGGTCGTCTCTGTCGACGTGGTCTCTGAATCATCACTATCAGCAGACGCAGCAGTCTTGAGTCGGAGGAGCCTGAAACTCTTAGGATGGACGGCTACGAGTGGGGACGACGATGATCCAAATGCGCGAATATAAACGGGAAAAGTAGCAACCGCGCAATTCCGCTTAGTGGCATGATGAAGCTGAGGTTTAATCAACGATGAAGGAGCATTCAAGTTTTGGTAAATTTGCGGATTGCTCGCCGTCGCAGTCATTACTAACCAGAGCGCGATGATCCTTCCTAGTGCACTAGTGTTACGCTGTGCTCATGTGCTGTGTTGTGTTTATTTTGTGTTGTGTAATCCTCAAGTAACACAGACCAGAGAAACAGAGATTGAATGTTTGGATGGATGACAAGGGACCCCAATCCCCTCTTGTGGCTGCCTCCTCTTCTCCTTTTTCTTCACTAGTATGCACCCACGTGTCTCCTTCCCTTTCTCTTCCTGGTACATTCCTCAATTAGTACCTCCATTTACCCGAATCTTCTATCCCCTTCCAGTTGGCCGTTAGTACTTAGTACTGGACAAAATTTATTGATCGTTTCGAAATTTAATCGAAAGAATGATGCGTGAGCCAAGCAAGAATCGAGTTATGGCGCCAAGTACATAACATAATCTGAGTTGAATGTTTTTGGAGTTCAATTGTACGAGGCGTCAAGTCCTAGTTAAGAATTCTAGACATGTAATCTTTCGCTCTAGTTTATAACCAACACTTGGAATTCGTTTTCCTTCGGTCATGCTAGAATTAAAGACATGGAAGTTTAAAGCATGGTGAAAAATATCAGTTTTGAGTGACTTTTGACCCTCAAAGTCAGTGAGTCTGATATCCCGCCCTAAATGGGAATCGATATTTCCGATACAAAATGATATCGACTGAAATTCAACCATATATTACGAAGAAATCCGTGATATATACCAACATTCATGATCTTTCCTCCAAATTTGAATTTTCCTCGAATTGAACCATGACTGCGATAATCGCGATGAAGTCCGAGTCCGCGACACCGTTACCGGATCAAAACCCGATATTTTGAAGTTTGAACCATGCTTTAAAGCACAAAATTGTGTATATTAAAAAAGAAGATTCTGGCAAAGTCCAAATTACTATCCGTTTTGCAGGCTTGGTAATGAATAGATGATGAGTGGTCCAGATGCAGAGGTTAGTGCTTCTTTGGGTAGATGGAGCACAACCACATTTCGGCTTTGCCGAGGAAAACAGAACACAAATTGATTTATTCCGCTTCTAAAACTTCTCAAAATTCCGGCAAGGTTCAACAAACTCGCTATTTTGCAACTTTTTAGTCTACAATAAATTGATTTACAAAACCCTCTAGCTTCTGAATATTCTCTCATTCTTCTCCGAGCTAGTGACGTTAATAACCATATCCTGCACAGAGATAACCAGGTTAGAGTTAGTATGCTTCATACACAAATCAAATACCTGATTCAAGTCCAATTACCACTGATATCAGAATACAAACGGTTGGTGGAACAGTGGTTAAAAGAAAAACCAGACGTTGAGTAGTACCTGAGTTGTCCATTGGGTTTCCAGCGGCCACTTGCTCAGGTTCCTTAATCTCGACGACAACACAGTCCGACATCAAAAATGTTTTTGCCACTGAAGATGCATGCTCCAAACAGCATCTCACCACCTAGATTAAATTAGAGGGATCCCAGATTCAATACGTTATCACCCCCAACAATTTAAAACATAAATGTGAGTTCAGATCTCAGCATTGACAAATGCTCTTTTCCTACGGTGAAGTCAAGGAGACTTGGCTGATTATGTGAATGAGATTTTGGTACCTAATTGAGAAACAGCAACTACAACTACTACTACTGATAAATACAGATCGGGATATGCACTAAAGAAGAATGGAAGATAACTGCTGCCAGATCAGAAATCGGTTAAATAAAGATGATAAGGCTAAACTACCTTTGTAGGATCAATAATTCCAGCAGACATCAAGTCCTCATACTGTCCGGTTGCAGCATTGTATCCATACCTAAGATTGTCACTTGAAAGCACCTGACCAAAATTTATAAACAATAGATGCTGAGATTTTTTTTTTTTCCTTTTCTTTTTTGAGAACAATGAATAAAAAATTAAACAATTCAAGACATGGCTTCCACATGAATGATGAATCACATCAACAGCTGATGCACATACCTGCTCACTAACAACACTCCCATTTACACCAGCGTTTTTGGCAATTAATTTCAGGGGATAGCTGAGTGCTCTCTTCACAATATCTGCTCCAACCTGCACAGATGACTTGGATAAGAATGTACTCAAATAAAGAGAGGCAACTGCATATCAGACACAGATCAAGTCAAATGGTGAGCCAACTGCTGGTGTCAAACACACTGAAGGTAATAAGAAAGCGCCATAGAATTTGTTAAAAGTAAGAATAAGCTGCCCCACTAGTGGTTGGAAGTATATCACACTGCCAACAAAAGGTATGGAGGTGCCTCAGGCCTCCTATTAGCTAGATCATGGACAACAAAATTCAAACACTAATTCTAACAGGAAGCACGGGGCCATATTACAGCCTAATCCAGAGTCGATGCTTCTTGTTCCAGATATCAATAAAACATCTCAAATTGGCAATTGTCCAAATTATGAAGCTAAATGCACGCACATATCTCAAAGACAGTGCAACATTTATCTACACGAAGGAACTGATCAAATGTTTTTAGTCATTTACAGTGAAAACCTTGAAAAGTCTAAAACCACTGGATTCCTCATTGAACTTCCTCAGTGTGATAAGACATTTGCAAGAGTGTCAAGAGCAAGAGCATTTGGAAGTTTCAAATAAATACCTTCTCTTCGTCATTATCGAGCTTTTCCTTGATAGCATCAACTTTGGAAGCTAGGCGGAGTAAAGTACATCCACCACCAACAACAATGCCTTCTTCAACCGCGGCCTGAAAAGACATAAAAGAGGTGTAACAAGTCGCAACTCTTTGAAGCCTGATTTAATACTAACCATTGATTGAACCTTACTGGAAAATTAGCGGACATACCTTTGTCGCATTTAAAGCATCTTCCACTCTCAGCTTCTTTTCTTTCAGTTCTGTTTCAGTTTGTGCTCCAACCTATCCCATTGACAATTAATATATTGTGAGCAAACCAAGATTATGCACATATGTACTCAAGCATTGTCCATGAGTAAGAGAGGACTTCATACCTGGATCACAGCCACACCACCAGAGAGCTTCGCTATTCTCTCATTGAGTTTTTCCTTTTCAAACTCTTGCTCAGCAACCTGCACGGGCAAGAATGAGCACTTAAGAGGGTCCAGTACAAGATTTCAAATGATACTTATGAAAAAGGATGCATCTCTTGCCTCAATAAGATTCTTTATTTGTGACACCCGTTTATTCACAGCTTCCTGAGTGCTACCATCACCCACAATTGTGGATGAATCCTTGGTGAGAACCACTTTAGCAGCATGACCCAAAACATCGCTGCCAGCTTTGTCTAGTGTAAGCCCAACCTCATCCCTAATCACAGTTCCTGGAAAGAATTGCCTAATTTACAAGATCCGCCATAACAAGTAATCAAGGCAAACGTTATTAGTAAGACTAGAGGTAGTAGCTAACCTCCAGTAAGTATAGCAATATCATCCAGGTACTGGCTTTTCCGTTCACCAAAACCCGGTGCCTTGAGTGCCGCAATTTTCAAAGAGCCTCTCAGCCTATTGACAACAAGAGTGGCCAAAGCTTCTTGTTCAATATCTTCTGCAATAATGAGAACAGGATATCCACCCCTGATGGCATCTTCCAAAATGTTAACAAGATCTCTGGCATTAGTTATCTTCTTGTCAACTAGAAGCAGCTGCGGAGATAATTTGCACAAGAAATAATTAGTAAATACACAAAAAGTAGAACATTAAATAGATTGATAAATAGAATACCTTGCAGTTCTCATACTCGACGATCATTTTTTCAGCATCGGTAACAAAGTAGGGTGAAATATAACCACGATCAAATTGCATCCCTTCGACGACGTAAAGGCTGTTCTCGGCACTTTTGCCTTCTTCAAGTGTGACCACACCCTTCCTTCCAACCTTGCTCATGGCTTGGGCAATCATTTTGCCGACCTCATGGTTGTTGCCAGCACTAACAGCTGCGACATCAGCAAGTTCGCTGTCCTCGACCTCTTTGGACATGGCCTTAAGCTCAGCCACTAATGCTTTAGTGGTCTTCTCAATACCCCGAGTGATGAGAACAGGGTTTGCACCGGCTGCCACAACCTGGATTATAATAACAAATTAGCAAATATATCTGAATACCCCGAGTGATGAATCAAGTTGATAAATGATATTGTATGTTTTGAACAAACCTTGACACCTTCGGCAATGAGACCTTGAGCAAGGACAACAGAAGTGGTGGTTCCGTCTCCAGCCAAATCATTGGTCTTGGCAGCGGCCTGCCTGACCAATTTGGCACCAATGTTTTCGACGGGGTCCTCCAGCTCGACCTCCTTAGCGACAGTGACACCATCATTAACAATCTTAGGGGAACCATATTTGCTCTCCAGAACAACATTGCGGCCCTTGGGACCCAGAGTCACACCCACCAAATCTGCAAGTTTGTTCACCCCGCTCTGCAACTTCTTAATGGCAGAGCCGTCTTTGTTGAAATAGAGTTCTTTGGCCATGGCGTTAATCTTGAGGGAGCGAGAAGATTTGCGAGGAACAAGATTGTGGGGCCTACCCAAGGCAGCCGAAGAGATGGATGCGTATGAGGATAAGCAGTCATTCTTACGGGGCACCGGGGTCGCCACCGAGGACATGCTGCTCAATGTTGACGCCATTTTTGCTGCAAACAATTTATATACATGAGTTACTCCTCACTCAACTCAACAACTACCATTTATTGAAACACAATTGTTTCAATAATAATCTACTACGACCATTGACGGTTGCACAATTATTCAATTATTCAATTATGAGCCCTTAATTTAACTCGTACTAATTCAACAAACTCCATTTTCACCAAACCCTACCTAATATCATCATCTAACTCCATTGTTTGTGTTTCAATAATCTACAGTCCGACAATATCTACCTACCAATACTAATACTACATGTATCAACGGAGGCGAAGAGAAAGAGAAAGAGAGAGAAAGACTTACCAAAAATGGATAAGAGTGGGTGAGTGAGTGCGCCGGAGAGAATTAGGTTTATCTTCTTCCCCTCCAACTAGAGAGAGATAGATAGATGTTGTTGTTGCAGAGAGAGAGAGAGCAGAATGCAAGATAAGTTGAAAGGCTAAGGCTACCAAAAGTTTATTTAAATTGGGCTCCTGAAACTTCTGCTTCATCTCCACCGTTGGATTCTTTTGTCTTTCTTAGAACCCTCTAGATCTTTTCCTCTTCTTCCCTCCTTTCTTAAAACTCATCTTTCTAACCTAATTGAATGATTTTGGTATGATTTAAATGCTCTTCATTCCACCCATGTCCGTCGATTCAGTTGACATAGATCGTCAATTATCGCAATAATATATTCACTTATACCTCAATTTGTTTTTGAAATTAATTAAGTGATGATTCGTAGACGGTGTAAACCTGTAACCAAATCTCTAGTAGTATCTTATGAACGAACGTATGTAGTAGTCCGTACTAGTATACGATCAGTCCCATCAACTAACAAGCTCCAACGGGCAACGGTTACATACATTGATACATACATTTCCAACAAAATTACAAAACCTAAAATAGGGTGTTGGGGAATGTTCAAAGTTGTTATTAGGCAAGCATTGGTTTGTCAGTGGTGTTAACTTCAACTTGGGATTCGAAGGTGAGCCCGGAATCAAGGGTCTGAAGAGGCTCCAAGGAGTCGACAATATCGCGCATTAGTGGCCTCGCCTTTGGATTCCGATTCAAGCAGTGATAGGCTAACATAGCTGCTTTTTGAGCACCTTTCACAGGATAATCGCCCCCGAGTCTTTGATCTACAATGTTCACCAACTTCTTCTTCTCTCTCATTAAAGGAATTGCCCAATCCGTCAGATTTTGCTCTCGTGGTGCTCGGGACTTGTCCAACGACTTCCTTCCAGTCACAAGCTCAAGCAACACCACGCCGAAGCTGTATACATCGCTCCTTGGTGTCAAATGCCCTGTATTTTAATAACACACATTCCACTATCAACAAATGTCGATTAAATTGTACGATGATTTTTCTAAAAAAAATCTTTGTAGTTACCACTTACCAGTCATGATATACTCGGGTGCTGCATAACCATAGGTTCCCATTATACGAGTGGAGACGTGCGATTTATCTCCAACAGGTCCATCCTTGGCCAGACCAAAATCAGACAATTTTGCATTATAGTCCTGTTATTACAAAGGTATGTACATCAATTTGATACTGTCTGAACAAAAACATACATACATTGCAGACATTGTTCATCGTAATATAATGACTGATTAGATTCAATGTTACCAATTACGAACCATATCCAACAAGATATTCGACGTTTTAAAGTCTCGATATATGACGGGCTTCTCAGCTTCATGTAAATAAGCAAGTCCTTTGGCTGCGCCGAAAGCAATCTTCATCCTCGTAGACCAAGAAAGGGGAAGCAATACTCCTATAACAAGCACGATATAAGATCCATATATAGAACAAGTGCAACGAATTACTACTACGGAGTACTAAATTAGTAAATGACGGGAAAGGGAATCAACACTTACTTGAGAACAGGTTGTTCTCCACACTGCCTCTGGACATATACTCGTAAATCAACATCCGGTGGTCTTCCTCACAACAATATCCAATAAGTTTGACAAGGTTTGGATGTGATAGTTGTCCAAGAAATATTACTTCCGCCTATGATTAAACAAAAGGATTGAGTACGCTGTGTATCAATAGAAAAAAAAGGGGAGTATATGTTTATTATTACCAGCCATTCTCTGTGACCTTGATAACTGTTGTCTCCATCGTGAACTTTGACGGCAACTTGAAGAGGTTGAAGACCTTGTTTGAAATCTTTGGAAATGAAGCCTTTATAAACACTCCCGAAACCTCCTCCACCCAATATTTGGTCTGCCCTGAAATTTTCCGTGATTGCTTTGAGTTCTTCAAACGTGAAAACTGTTAGTGGGTTTGTAGCTGTTTTACGACGCAGATCTTCCACTTCCTCAGGATTTGAAGGCAATTTCTTCTCCTCCTCGTTTTTCCTCCCTGAGTCGCTCCCTACAGTGTCCGACACTACTACGATATAGCAATAGATGAACAAGACAAGATTAGCTTAACTATTTTCATTAGCATCAACTCCAACACGCTTTCAACACTAGATGGATAGTGGATACTAGTGCTTTTTGTCAAGTACTAACATAGAAACATAAATTGTAAAAAGAAAAGAAAAGAAACCTGGCTTGGGTTTGGAGGAGAATAACATGAAGATGGAATAATTCTCGCAGGTACAGCAGCAGTTACCCATATCTGAAAGAATGATGTTGAAAGAGGAAATTAAAGAAAAGAGGATGAACTGATATACAAGGAAGACAAAGCATAGTTTTAGTTTAATTTCCAGGAGAGCAATGATGATGGATGATGACTTTTGATGACTTATGATGGATGAGTGAGCGGCACTATTAAGTATTAGTGCTCCACTATTTGAATAAATGAAATGAATGGATTTGATTACCTTTTTCTTCTTCTTTTGGTTTTCCATTCATACTTGATCACTTGTGCGTCACCTCTGGCTCTACCAATAAACACAATAAAACCCCATTCATCATTCTCTTCTTTTTCAACTTGAATTTTGCTTTCTTCTCTCCATATCACTGACTATCAACTGTCAACAGCCTTCCAAGTATCATCCCGGTGTGCTGGATTCCCTTTTGACCTGAGTTTACTCCTTTCGAAACACTCAAAACTGTGTTTGACTCTTATGACCAAATCTCCCTAATCTCGCTCAAGCTAGATACTGATGTTTTGTAATGCTTAGCAGAGACACGTACCCGAGGCAGGTGGCCAGGACCATGACTCAAATTTGCAGGGAAGTGGAAAGCTCTGTTGATGTAAGAAACTGCACAAAGAGACAGAGTGTAAAGCTTAGGTGAGAGACCACGTACCCAAAGCATGCAGGCGGTCAGGACCATGGCCCAAATTTGCATAGCAGTGGAAAGCCCTGGTGATGTCAAAAACTGCACAAAGGGACCAGTATTGAAAAGAAAGGTCTTTCTCCGAAACTGAATATTCAATAAATTTGTTCGCGATATACACTGTATGATATCATACAAAGTTTACACTTTGTCATAAGATAGGACAATTATACATCATTGTGAATTTGTGGATGCACTTAACACTAACAAGCTTTCCCAAGTTCATACATCAATTTAATGCATATATGCACAGAGCTCCCGTTCCAACAAGACATGCCCGCATCGACCTAGTAATTCACAGTGGATTTGATTGCATCCAACACCTGCCAGTGACACGAGAAACAAAATGATTTCACGTCATAACGGGCCTAGAAGCAAATATAGACCAACCAAATATCAACCATCACTGTTAAGAACATCTTTCTCTACTACTCGTTCTTTAGGTTCTTTGGAATTTAGTTTAAATTTCTCTCACATACGCAAACGGTCCCTAGCGTAACTTTTTATTGGGTCAGGGTCTCAGTGGGGTGGCAAAGAAAAATCTTCCCCAAGTTTAGTCAGGTGATGAGCAACACATAAATGAAGCTTAGGTAGAAAACTGTTCGTAAAATAACACAATCACTTGCCTTATTCTTGGTCGGCAGATAGAATGGTTCTAAAACAAGGGGAAATGGTGTATCAAAGCCACAGACTCGAGCAACGGGAGCTTGTAACTGCAAAAGAATGAGTTGTAAGCAACAACGTGAGGGTCTGACCAAAGCGTTAATATATTTTCACCATAATGAAAATTCTAAGATGGAGAACTGGAGTTAACTAAATTAAACGAGCAACAATTAAAATTTCAGAAGAAACATGCAAACACCTTATTTTTCCATCCCAAAATGATGTACAGAAAAGTGAATACATAATAGACAGGTGCTGCTATTGAGATAGCCTTTCAGCCTGTAAGTGATTTTTTGACGGGTTACTTGGTTAGGCATCAAAGGGTATTTAGGTTGGCAATACTGTAATTGACCAACTGAGCTATACACCCCCCAATATTCGTGCAAAAAAAGAAGGCATGAAACACCTTTTGTCTAGCTGGATAAGGCAGAGGAAGAAAAGCCCCAAACGAAAAGTGACACCAGGAAAATGTTACTACAGCCTAGTTGTGTCAATGAAAAGGAAGTGACTCCCAGTCCCATGGAGAGGCAATCAGCTGAGTACAAGACGTTTAGTAGACCACATTCTACAAGTACGGAACAGACTTGATCTTGTCAATAAACAAGCAGTAACATGGTATACACTTGCAGTAGAGACATAGTCTCTCTTACTGTCTCAAGCTTGGGTGATCTAAGTCTAGAAAATCTGCAAATAACAGAAAGCTAACCAGTTACAATTCAAAAAAAACAAAAGAGTTACACAGTTACCCTTAAGAAGCAACGCTCAACAACAGAAGCAGCAACCTCAGCACCAAAACCTCCTGTTACTGGAGCCTCATGGCTGACCTGCAAGTGGTGAACAACTCAGGAAAACTGATTTGATTAAATTATTTGGGAGGTAATTTGAAGTGCAAGATGCTGTACTCACAAGCAGCCTTCCCGTTTTATGCACAGAAGCTTCCACAGTATCTTTATCCCAAGGTATAAGAGTCCTCAAATCAATAAGCTCACATGAAATCCCTTCCTGTAACACGAAGAAGTTTACGTAAAACAACATGCAGCAGTAAAATAATGACTGAAAGTTCTACAGCAGGCAAAGATAAGTTGTAGTTTCTCATAATCTACGAAGGAAATGTAAGAATAAACTTGAACATGCCCCCATGGCCCTTGGCTAGTAAATCGCTGAAACTTCCAAATGACAAATCTCTCAGGGGCTTATGCTTTGTAAAGTAGTATGATGGATACAATATTTTTGACCAAAGGACTGCGTGACATTTGTGAGAAGAGTACCTTCTCAGCATCAATACAGGCTTCTTCCATGACAGCCAGCTGAGCTCCCCAGCCGACAAGCGTGATGTCACTACCTTCTCTAATCACCTGCACACCCCGTCACAGTCTTATAATAGGCACAATCACAGAGCAAAACAACAAACGGAATCATTCCGGAGTAACATACCTCTGCATGTGATAAAGGCAACATGTAATCATCCTCGGGAACCTTCTCTACTGCAACGCGATAAAGAGACTGAAATGCCAACAACAACGTATATGATTTATGAACACCATCAGAAAATCAGATATAGTAGAAAAAAGGAATTCATACCTTGGGTTCAAAAAATACAACAGGGTTTGGATCACGAATGGAAGAAAGGAGTAATCCTTTTGCTTGGAGTGGACTTCGAGGGACAACAACCTGTCGCAATAGGGTTTTATAGATATCAGAAATGAGCACATGAATGAAGATGAGATGCAGAGAAGGGCATCACAAAGCCAAGCAGGCGCACACACACACACACACACACAATCAAAACAATGCACAGACATATAAAGACGTGGTTGATCTGATAGGAGAAAGAAGACGTACTTTAATGCCGGGAACATGGCAAAAGAAAGCTTCAGGAGATTGTGAATGGTAATGTCCACCATGGCCAACAGCTCCATAGGGAGCCCTTATTGTTAAACCTAGAAGAAGATAGAGGCAATGCAAAATGTCAAAACAAGAAGTCATGGAATATCAAATGTGGAAGATCATGTAAATTGTAAAAGAGAGAATAACCTCCACAATTAAATTGGTTTCCGCTTCGGTATCTAAATTTGGCAGCTTCATTGACAATCTTAATTAAAAAAAAAAAAAAAAGGGTGTAAGCAAGCCAAAATGGAGGAGGAGCAGTAATCAAAGACGGAAGAGGAGAGATTAGAAAAATGAGTAATGCCTGATCGAAAGCAGGATAGATATAATCAGCAAACTGGATTTCTGCAATAGCTCGATTGCCCTGCAAGGTATCAGCTAACTCGTATTAGATAAAGAACGCGGAGTGGAATATAAAAGGAGTGAGGGGGGTTTTGATTGAACAAGTCACCATTGCGGCCAAACCAACGCCAAAGCCAACAATGCCCTGTGAGGAGGACAACAACAAGGATGCGTAATCAATACATAAAGTTTAAACAAGACTGGGTATACAATACAATAAGATAGATGAATAGGTACATACTTGTTCACAAAGAGGGGTATTGAAAACTCTGCTTGTACCAAAGCGTTCAGACAATCCAATTGTGCAACGGAAGACTCCCCCAAAACCAACGTCTTCCCCGAACACATAAGAGCTGTTGCCATATTAATTAATTAACTAATTAATTATTCTTCTGATTATAACTATACGAGAGTGAGAGTGAGAGTGACAAGACAAACTAACCGAGGATCGGAGTCCAAAGCGATGTGAAGAGCTTGGTTGATGGCGGTGAAGAGATTCATTGACTTTCCTTGACCATCTTTACTATCAACATCAGCAGCAGAAGACGCAAATCCCCTGTTTCCACCCACAATCCTTCCGATCCCATTTCTACCAACCAACAACTTCCTAACCATCATTCTTGATTGCTCTTTGATCAACTTCTTAATCTTCCCGCTTCTTCTTACTTCTTTCTTTCTCAATTACTTCCGTGTCATCTAATCCCTCTCTATACTCCGTATATATCTCTTACAGGTCACGACTACCAAAATATTAAATTTTTTAAAATAAGAAACTCCGCCCACGCTGTGCTTCATTTACTCCATTTCTCACATGGCTAACAATTAACAAATGTAACCTAATCTCCCAGCTAATGTTGTCTTCAAACTTCAAAGATACGTATGTCGGTCAATCAATCCACGTTGACTACAAGAAATATTATGAGACGATTAATTATTTGAGAATTGAGAACAACAATCATGAAACTCAATATACAATAAAACTTTTAAGATATGATACTTGTTTATTTGCATTTGTCACATGTTCATTTGAATCATTTGTCACATCCACATGGGTACCAATTAACAAATGTAACTTAAAGCTATGTTTGGTAGTCAAGTAAAATGTGTCATAGCGTTTTAACCCATTTAGAATGCTACGTGAGATGTTTGGTTGTATATTTGTTACTAGCATTTGAAGTAACATTTAGCTTTTAAGGGACATAAATGCTACTATTATAAGTAGCAATTTACTCAAAAGCTGGCGTTATTGTTTTTCTACTTTATGATATACGTCATTTTAATAACACAACAGGTAGTGATCGTGCCAAACATGTCATGGTTAACAACTAATTTTCAGTCATCAGTTGGTGGCTACCTGCTAAGTAGTCAAACAGTTAACAACTATCTCAAGATTCTCAACAGTTAAAAGTTACCCTAACAATTACGACTACCAAACAGACCTTCATTCCAAGTAACATTGTTATTTTATGTTGGCGTCTACGCATAGTAATGTGCTAGGTGTGAAAGAACCAACTTAACCATACGTTTAAACGGATGGTTGAGACTTCAGCAATAATTCTATAGCTTAATACTAGGGTTGAGTAACTAATTAGGACTCTATCTAACACACGTTTGAAAACACTTGTATGCCAACTACAATTATTAGTCTCATTAAGTCACTAGACTTTACCAACTTAACACATAGCGTGTCACTCGAACATTATTTCATTGACAAACGGAATAAATCAAATAGTAAGATAAGCAATTATGAATTTTTGGCTAATCTCAATATATATTTTTCAGAAACATAATTCTTCAGAAACAACACGTGTCAACAAGAGCACTAGTGTAAAACGTGTCTCGTCTAAAACGTCGTCTAATTGGAGCAGAATTGTGGAAGCTAATGACTTGATAGACAATAGTTTTACCTCACAGCCAACAGATGTCCCTCTAATGCACTCTGGTAACAATTATTCTTCAAAAACAACATGTGTCAACTAGAGCACTAGTGTAAACGTGTCTTGTCTAAAGCGTTGTCTAATTGGAGCAGAATTGTGGAAGCTAATGACCTGATAGACAATAGTTTTGCCTCACAGCCTACGGATGTCCCTCTAGTGCACTCGGTTAACAATTTTAATGCATTTGATAATACTCCTATATACAATGAGTCCAAGAAAACGACTACGTTGCTATGAGTCATAATATCCAACCCCCCGCCCCCCTACTCATTTTGACATTTGGTTTAAATTCGACTTTTTTTTGTCAACCTAATAACTACTCCGTATGTAATATGATCACTTTAAATCAATATTCCGTTTAACAACGAAAAATAATAGAATGAAAACTTAAATTTGTAAGATTAACTAGGTGGCAATTTTCAAACATTTCAAAACAAAAATATTTCAAATAAAAAACCCAAGTATTTCAAACCGATTTTAGTAAAACTTTAGACAGTTTGGAGGGTCCATTGACCATTTCATTGACTTTGGGCGTTCGGAAGTACGAGTACCAAAATAGGAGAGCTGTATTGAAATGATGCGCCTCTAAAAAAAAAGTAAAATAAGAAATACCCAATCGAAAAAGTGTCCGGAAAAAACCTAATCAAATTGAAAGGGCATGGCGGAGGTGGAAGGCGTTGGCGGAGAGGGACAAGGCGGGGAACCATTAAAAGCATGGCATTCGTACATCTCAGAGGAGCTGCCTCGTTCTTTCAGGGAATCCACAGATTCTGCGGTTGGTTCTGCGCGCTCTCTTCACCACAATGCTTTCACTCGTCTCCGTTACCTGCAGGTCAGCCCCTCCCCTCTTTTCCGATGTTTAATTAAATCAATTCAATCTATAATTTAATTGTTCTGCAGGATTTCATTCCAGATATTAAGCTCAAGTACCATAGCTATGAAGATGCTTTCTTCAAGAATTTCAAAGGTACTTGTCGAGATGATTCTACAATTTGTGTTGAAGAATTTCAATTGTAATTGTATTGTTTGATTAGATGTGTTGAGCAGTGGAAGAGAACACCCAGCTATGGCCACAGGCTTCACTTTGGCCGCAACTTTCCTCTTTCTTCGCGGTATCCTTCTTTTCATCTTTTTGTTTTCTAATGTTCTAGATTCAACTAAGAACCCTTAGGTCTCTTAGATTTAGGGCTCGCTCGGAATGGGAGTAATTGCTTTTTGTTTTAATTTTAGAGTAATGGAGGCTGAAACAAAGGGGGAAATGGGAGAAATAATGGTGCAAAAGGGATTACCCTCATTTTCCTCTACCCACCACCATTATTTCCTCCATTCTTAACAATTGGGGTCAATTGAAAAGGCATATGGGGAGTTGTTGTGTGCCTTGATGTCACGGTAATGTTTAATTTAACCAAATATAGCCCGTGCTAATATGCTTTGGTAAATTGGCTGGTTTAAGCTTGATAGCTTCCTGGTATCCTGGAATTTTAACTTATCATCATCTTGTTAGTTTTTGTTGATTTGACAATGGGAAGCTACTTTCTTACCTTATAGATCAATATTACAGGCCCTAGAAGATTTTTGCTTCGTAATACAGTGGGTCGCTTGCAAACTGAAGAGGTAATTCTATGATTTTATACCATTTGTTGATCATGGAAAGTTTGTCCTCGTAGTAAAAGGTACTATAATAATTCACAATAGTCAAAGTCTCTAAGGTTAACCTGGAATTTTGTTTTGTTTCTATGCCTGGCCTATCTCATCGTTTTTGTTAGAAACCTCATGATATTAAATTCATGGGATTGACTTTCTTGTCTGCTCATCTTGGTACTGTGCTTTTCTTGTCTCCTTGTGCTATTTTCCATAAGGTGGATTCAACAAAAAATGTGTTACGGGTTCCCCACGTAGTGGATGCTGTATTTGGTTGTTACCTACAATTATTCTCCAAGTTGTGGGATAGCTCAGGAAAGTTGGCTTTCGAACAGCACAAGCTCGGGAGTTAATAAGAGTGGCGAATATCAGTGAATCCTTTCTTTAATATGGGGGTTTATTTGTAGCTATGACGTGTTTTGTATCTCCATCAACTTCAACTAGAGTTCTTCATTGCTGTATCTCTTTTTATCTTAGTCATGATGTTTGCCTCTCCTCATCATTGTCATTACCCAATGTCTTCCAGAAGCTCTGTTCCTAGCAAAATTTATGCACCCTTTCTCAAGAGGTAGTTTCCAACTCTTTTGATCGACTACAGCCGACCATCTACAAGGTTATTGAAAAAGCTTTCAGGTGCATCCATGTGTCTGATTTAAACCATCATTTCTTTCTGGTAAAAATATAGAAGTCGCAAGATTGGCTAGGACATCTGCCTTTATGTTCTGTCATTCCTTTTGAGTTGGACGGGCTGCTGGTTTGGCTATGTCCATTCTGGAATTCGCGATTAGCCCTTAGGCTCTTCGGAGATAAGGACAGTGAAGTTTTACTTTTCTTAGGATAGGAAAATTAATTTTCAATTGTGATTCAAACTCCGACTCCTCTTATGGCGCCATCTTTTTCAACATTCTTAATAAAAAGCAGGCGCAGCCTGCAAGTGTAGTTTCAATTTTCTCTTTTAATTGGGTTTGCATTGACTTGTACGCCTTAGTAATTGCAGGCACGTTTTGTTAGAGCTGAGAAGAATTTGAAGATGCTGAATATTTCCGTTGACTTAATGAAAAAGGAGAGCCAAAAACTGCTGGAAAGGACCACTTTTGCTGAAAAGGAGATGAGAAATGGCCAAGCTGAACTTATGTAAGTTCTTTTTTTTCTTTTTTTTTTTTTTTGAAATCAACTTATGTTAGCACTTTTGGTAGCTTTCGTGCAGTAGTTAAGGGTTTATTACTTATCTTTATACTTAATGTAGGAATGTGGGAAAGCAGATCCAGAGCCTTTCCAAATCAGTCAATCATGTTGAATCTCAAGCAGCAGGTAATGGTTAATCAAATTTCAGTTTCTATCCCCTTTGATTTTCCCTTATTGCTGTGTCTTGATACCAGTTCTGAGTGTTAAATTATGTATTCATGATAGCCTTTGTATCTCTAACATAACTATGTGAGTGACAAAATATAGGTACCAAACGCATAGAAAGGGAATGAGCTCTAATAAAACCCTTTCCCTTTCTTGAGTACCCCTAACCAAACAGCTCCTTAGTTTATACTTCTCACTGTCGGATTCAAGGTTGGGTAAAGGAAGAGAGATTCGGTAGGCATGTCACATGTGAAGGATAGTATAAGCTTTTCCCACATCTTATGGACACGAATCCAGTTTTGGACGGCTTTCCAAATTTGTATGATGTTGCTACTGTGTTTGTATCTTAGTTAGATTGACATTTTGACTTACAACAGCTTGATTTAGAATGTGAGGATTGGAGCCTGTGCAGTGTCACTTTTTGAATGGTAAGAAGGTGGATCTGACAGATGCAGAGATTCCACGTGTGTCTAACATGGTGGTGAAAACTGGACAGAGTGTGGTGAGTGGGCGATTGCAAAAACTAGGAGGTTTTAGTTTTTATTTTTTATATAGCTACAATTTGCCTTCTTATGCTGCTTTCAGCTGTTGGCTTACAATGTGGTCGGTTGTGGGGCTACTTTATTGTTGAAGTTGTTGGTTCAGATTTGGCTGTGGCTTTTTACTAGTATCATTTAGGGGGCGTTTGGTACACTCTCTGGAATGAAATTAGGTAAGAGAATGGATGGAATCGGGTTTCATTCTTTGTTAAACTTGCTTGGATAGTAAAATAGTGGAATGAAATCTTACAACTTGAAATTATACTTTAATAAATATAAAGTGATTAACCCTTGCCATTTCTCTCTCCTACTGTCTCTCCTCTTCCCCCCACCGCCCACCACCCTCACAGCCCCCTGCTCAGACATCGTTTGGCACCCCTGAACTGGAGAGCCTACCATCAGATTTACCATCCTTTGGCGACACCATCACATTCACTGGTGATCCTGTGATTGGTTTCCTCTAATTTTGGTTGCGATCTTGGAGTGAGGGATGCCGCCGCTAATTAAAGCGGCAACGCGGTGATTGGCGGTTCACGGTGTGACTATGAGGTGGCGCCGCTTGTGGTGAGGGTGAGGTGACATAGTTGGATACTTGGATGTGTGGTGGGTGCAAATCTTGATGATAGCTTGTGAATTGTGAATTTCCTGTTAGCTTCCTCTCTTTCATTCCCCCGTGAACAGATATGTTACCTCTGAATTAGGTTGGGATAACAAAACGAGGGAATGCCTTGCAGCTCGGAAACGGAGTCAAAACAATTTAACTTCTACCAAACCATGGATAACAGATTGGGCGACTCCACTCCGTTACCTGAGCCCTTAGTTTAAAAAAGCGCGCCTGAGGCGCGCCTAGGCGCAAGGCGCCATGAGGCGCAGCTGCCATCGCCTCAGAAGCCTGAGGCGCACAAGTGTGCATGAGGCGCACCTGAGGCGCAGTGAGGCGCACCGAGGCGCAGTGAGGCGCAGGCCCTGAGGCGCACACGAGGCGCATGACAGTGCAATTTCCAGTTTTCTTTCTCTTGTAACCTTATTTCTACCCTTCCCTTTGCCCCTTAATCCCTTGTTTATACTTTTTTACCCATAGGCCCTCTTTAAATACCAAAAAAGGGGTAATGTTTTGCAAAGTATGGTTTCAGAAATTAAAATTTTGTTCGCTCAATGAGTGCGCCTCGTGTGCATGAGGCGTGCGCCTTCGCCTTGCGCCTCGCGCCTCATCGCAACGGCCCCCCAGCGCCTCGGTGCGCCTCGCGCCTCCTTAAACTAAGCCTGAGCCTGAAATTACTGAACCAAACACAACCTTATTGTGATGGCTGATGGCCGCCATTCCTAAGTTTGGGTCTGTCATTTGTTTGGGCATTTTTATAGGGAATCAAGAACATGATCATTCTCATTTCACCCCTTCTAAGCTCGGCATAGTCAAGAGCCTTTGAGAAATTGGGGTTATGCTATTGTTGTTGTACTGCTCAGTTGTTGCTACCACATCTATATGGCAGTGTTGCTTATTTTACCTCAGCTGATTGCCTGTGATTATGTCACGTGAATGTCCTCATCATTCCACTGTTTGCGCATGTTTTTTCCCTTTTTTTTTTTTGGTTTCCCTGGTGTCTAATGTTAGGGTTGTGAACTTTTTCTAGATTTAATGGATCTGCTACGAGAAATTCCAGGCAGGGAGGCATTGCGTCTACGAGCTGAGGCAAGTACCAACTTAGATTTGTGACATTATGTATAAATTGCTCCCCTTTTATTATGTGTCTTAATGGTAGTCTCCTTTTTTTCTTCATGGAAGTGCTAACGACAAAGCGGCTGTACCATTATATAGTCTCATTGTTATGCTTACGATATCTTTGCTTTATGATGACAGGTTGCTTCAGTGGCATCACTTCTTAAGCACCAAAGAACTGGTTTAATTAAAAGGATGAATAAGTTCTCAGAAGTTGGAGTTGCAGTGTGATCTCGCAAGGTCGGGGATTCTAAATGATATATGGCTCTGCGTCGTGTTGAGGGTGCTTCTGTGATTAAATCTTGACTACAAATAAGAGGTGGTTGGTTAACTTTAGTGATTAAAGGTTTTGGGCAGTAATGTATATGCATCTGTTTGGGATAAGGATTTCAGTGTTAGTGCTACATGGACCGACTGCTGAAATGCTGTCTTGGGCATTATCTCCCTGGCAGCTTTAAATTTGAAATGCATGTTTGCAGCCGCAGTTTTCCCATTGAAGGAAATTTCAGTGTTAATCTCAATTTCATAATATGGGATCGGACAAAAATGAAAAATGAAAATATGAGCCCTTGGTTGTTTCCGAGCTAAAAACTGCGGATTAGCTGATTTTGACTTATTTTTTCTCCAAGTGTTACTATAGACAACTTTGGAGTACCCTTGTTGGGATGTTGGATATGAGGACCTTTTCTTGTATAAGAGTAGTTCTTTGAGTCTTTCCGGCACATGTTATTATATCCCGGTCTTGGCTAATTTTGGACACTTTTTGGAAGGTTGTCAACATACCAAAGTGAGTATTAATATGAATGAATATAGTGTAGCAATTTAGCGATAATGTCATTAAAAAGTAAAGTTAAAGTCTGTCCTCAATTGAAGCGAACCCTTTTGGATTGATAGTTCAAAAAGAGTGGGACAGACAGACTAGTCCACAACCTGTGTTAGTCATTACTCATTAGGGTGGGAAAATAATTACTGCGAATGGGCGTAAAAAACGCGCAAGTTTGTTAGGGTGTAAATCTGGTAGAGGAGTTAAAAAACTTATTGGAAGGTGGGAAGAAACCCTAATTCCTTTAGTTTGGCAGCTCCATTTTCGACACCACCAAAACAAGGCATCACTCACTCATCACTTGATCTCATACTTATTCGTACGCGATTCTCTTTCTCTCCCTGCTTATCAATCAATCAATCGATCAATCAATCAATTGTGTAATCAGTTTTGTTTGTAAATTAGGGTTTTTGATTTGGGGGAAACTCTAAGAAAATAATAAGAGATGGAGAGTGGAGGAGGAGGAGGTGGTGGTGGTGGAGGAGGGAATGACGCAGAGTTGCTGTGCAAGACGCTTCAGGTTGAACATAAGCTGTTCTACTTCGATCTCAAAGAGAATCCTCGGGGTCGTTACCTCAAGATTTCTGAGAAGACATCCGCCACTCGCTCCACCATCATCGTTCCTTCTTCTGGAATCTCTTGGTTTCTCAATTTCTTCAATTATTATGTCAATTCCGACGAACAGGATATTACCAGCAAAGAATTGACCCTTGATTCCAAGGTCACTCTATTTCTATTTTTATTATGTATCTTCTTATTTTTCTTTTTCTCATAATTCATTTCATTCGTTCCATTTCCAGTTGTTTTACTTCGATGTTGGCGAGAATCGAAGGGGCCGCTTTCTCAAGGTAACCTTTTTCTTGATATTCTTTTCTGGTGAAAATTTTATGACAATTGCATTGTATATTTGCTTAATAGTTAATATCAAAGAATTGTTAATAATTGAAAATGATGATGATTCATATCTCTGTATAATTGCTTCCAGATTTCCATGGCATAATTGCAGCTTCCGAAACTTGTATTTGTTTACTTCACTTCGTCCAACCATCCATTTTTTTTTTTTTGTGCCTTTGGAGTTTGGATGTGATGTGAAACTCTAATGTTGTGTTTCTCTAAGTTTATACCATTTATATCTTTAAGGTTTGTGAACTCGAGGCTTCTTTTCAACTCCAAAGTATTCATTTACTCCCCATATTGTTAACACTTATTTCTCTCTGATTTCATCCCTTCCTTTTCCTATCAATATTCCTATCCGAACAACGTCTAATGCTTTTGATGTTAGAGCAAATTTTGCTACACAGGCTAGGTTGAGAGTGTGACAAGTTCCAGCCAATAGGACTCGCACATCTTTCTCAAGTTTGGCTAACACAATAACCTGTTTAAGATGATAAATTCGATAATCTTGTCCTGTATTCTGGTTCAAGGATCGGAATTGTGTTGCTTCATGCTTGATTTGCCTTCTCTACTCAATCCTTTCCTATGCATATTAGTGCTACTTGAATGACTCACATGGTTTCACAACATCTAGCAACTATTTTTCTAGACTCTTGTTGCTGTATGCTAAACATTTTCTTTCTCAGGTATCAGAAGCTTCCATGAGCCGCAACCGCAGTACCATCATAATCCCTGCTGGAAGCACCAGAGATGACGGCTGGGCTGCATTTCGTAACATATTAGCCGAGATCAATGAAGCCATGGGACTTTTCATCTTGTCCAATCAGGTATAAATCAAAACCTACATTTCCTACGCTGTTGTATTTGAGTCCTATGTATACTATGTCTCCCAAAAAACGCAAAGCCTGAATTCTGTTTAACATGCATAGATGTTTACTTATTACGTTTTTTTAATAACCCAATAATTCTGAAAATTAAATGAGATGGAGCTCTGCCCTTAGAACTGTGATAAATTCATTTGCACCCGCATCTATGCAGGCTGAGTCTACTACTAGTTTATTATGCGACAAACCAAATAAAATGGGGTATTTCTTTTTTAGGATCAGAGGGTGGTGTGCACTATGTTGTCTGTTTTTTCGTTTGCCTTTGCTTGTCCATGTGAGTATGTATGTAGCCTTGTAGGCTGATTGCACATGTTGTCAATAGAATTCAGAAGCTTCAGAACGTCTGGTTGGGCTATCTGATGATGTTGGTGCCGGCTTTATTGCTACTCAGTCTACACCGCAATCAGAATTAAACGCGGAGAGACCAGCTGAGCTCCCTGCACAAGATGAGATTGTTGGAAACTCGGGAGCCTCTAAAGTGATTAGAGTTGACCAAAAGAGGTTTTTCTTTGACCTAGGCAACAACAATAGGGGCCATTTCTTGAGGATTTCTGAGGTTAGTATCTTGGTGTGCTGTTTTTGTTATTACATAGTGTACATCTATGGTGTGTAATCATTGAAATGTAATGCAGGTGGCTGGTCCTGATCGGTCTTCCATCATCCTTCCATTGTCGGGACTAAAACAATTTCACGAAATGGTGGGGCATTTTGTCGAAATCAGTAAAGACAGAATTGAAGGAATGGCAAGTGCAAATGTGCGGACAGTGGATCCTCCTCAGCGATAAAGTGCTCTGAGCTTCGGTTTGTATTGAATCAATTTGGGTTAGAATGTCAACATTGCAATTGATCATCGAATGGCAACTTTGTATTGAAGCTGTCTTTGTTTCCTCTTCTTATTAGTTTGTTTTCCTTTGCTATGTTTAAGCCTGCAAAATAATAATTTTTTCTTTCAGTGAGATGATTTGCCTTCGTTGTTAATTACGGCATTCTAATCTGGAAATAAATTGAATGCCAATCACAGCATATAAGTTACTTTTCTGTACACAATATTGTGCCCAACAGACCATCCTCTGTAAAATGTTTGACTTGTCTTTGGTATCGGAATCTGAGTGATCATAGATTCATAGCTTAAAGAGATATATTACCCTTAGTAGGTGAAATGTGCCGAAAGTTGTTAAAAACTTCTAATAACTCATGTATTGTTTCTCATATATAACAAAAGAATACCAAGGATTTATTTGGTAAAATTTTGCGAAAATCTAGCAATGTTTTTAAAAGTAGCCTAAATTGACTAAAAACGTTGTATATTGTCCACGATTTTGGCCAAAAATAGCTCCGAAATGAAAATGGCCTAAAATTTTAGAGATGAACGTAGAAGTCATAATAGGGCTGTGTGCAAAATTATAGTATCGCAAACCTTTGGTATGCTCCCAAAATCGACAAAAAAAAGACTTATCACCTTACTACCTTAGTAGGTGACATGTGCCGAAAGTTAGTTGTTAAAAAACTTTTAGTAACTGACGTATCGTTTCTCATATATATATATCTAAAGTACGCCAAGGATCTGCTTGGTAAAGTTTTGTGGAAATCTAACAACTTTTAAAAAAGTGGCAAAAAATGACAAAAAACGTAGTATATTTTTTTTTTTGGTAGAAAGACGACAAAAAACAAAAACTATCTAACGTCTATTACATCTTCCGAAGGAGGCAAAATAACAAACTCATCATCAAAGAAGGAAGAGGTTCCAGAGACCTCCATGATCCCCACTTCGCCAAACTCAAAGTCATCGGACGTCGTAAAGGTAGTCTTTGAAAGACTTGTTCTCGCTTCCCTCGCCATATGATCCGCAACCTTGTTGTACCTTCTGTTGACAATTTGTACGCTCGCATGTAGTTCTATCACAAGCTCTCTACATTTCAAATACACATTAGTTAGCCTATCCATGGGATTCCTCATATCCATAATCCCATGAACCACCAACTCACAATCACAAAGGATGGTAAAATCTTGTCGATTGTGCCTTTTCAGCCAAGTCAGGCCCAAGAGAACCGCCATGGATTCCGCTAGGGTAGCATCAGTAGCATAGACATGCGCAATAATCCCTGTATTCCACCTGCCATCACCATCTAAGACACAAATAGCAAGTCCTGCAGAATTCTCAGCCTTAACAAAAGAAGCATCAGTAAAGATCAAGCTGGTGGGTAAAGGAAAGGAAGGTAATGTGTTTTTGAGAGGTGTGAAGGTTAACTGTTGAAAAAACAGTTGGAGGGTGGGAGTATTTATGTGTTAGAAGCTTAACTTGAGGTATGATTGTGGTTTCGGAGATGTGTTTTCGATCAAAGATCCACGTGTTTCTTCTCTTCCAAAGAAGCCAGCAGGTAATAGCAAAACATGAAGGCCAATTAGTGTCAGTAGCATGAATCAGGTTGTAAATAAACCACTCATCAAATTCAACTTGAAACCAAGTTGCCGGCATTCTCAAAGGGTCCCAAACTTCCCTCGCACGAGGACAATCTCTGAAAATATGTAGACGACTCTCATTGATAGTTGGACAAAAGGGACAAAAGGGGGACAAAGGGAGGTTTCTGTGAGCTAGGACAGCCCGAGTAGGCACATTGTTCCCTTTTGCAAGCCACATGAAAAACTTGATTCTTGGTGGACAATTTAACCTCCAGATCATCTCCCACATCTTATCCAAGTGAAAAGAGTTTTTAGTTTTCCACAAAATTTCATAAAGCCGAGTAGTGTCAAAAAATTTTCCCAAGGCTAAGTTAGTGCACAAAAGATCAGGGCCAGTTTCGGGAATAAAAGTACCCAAAATAGCACTCACAACATCTTCATCAAAAAAGGAAGAACAATCAATTAAGTTATAGTGCACGTTTTTTTGGCCAAAACTACCCTGGAACGAAAACGAACCAAACCTTTTCGAATGAATCTAGAGGTCATATTATGGTAATGTGGATAATACTAGAGTCAAATGATTTGTTTCTCATATATAACAAATGAATACCAAGGATCTCTTTGGTGAAATTTTGTGAAAATCTAGCAACTTTTTTTTTTAAAAACTAGCCTAAATTGGCCAAAAACGAAGTATTAGTCCACAGTTTTTGGCGAAAAAGAGCTCTGGAATGAAAATGGCCTAAAATTTTAGCAATGAACCTAGAAATCATAATATGGCCGTGTGTAAAATATCAGTATCGAAAACTTTTACTATGCTCCAAACATCGACAAAAAAAGATATATTACTCTTAGTAGGTGACATGTGCCGGAAGTTGTTAAAACTTCGAATAGCTGATGTATCGTTTCTCATATATAACAAAAGAATACCAAGGGGCACTTTGGTAAAGTTTTGGTGAAAATATAGCAACTATTTCAAAAGTAGTCTAAATTGACCAAAAGCGTGACGAAAACAGCTCCGGAATGCAAATACCCTAAAATTTTAGAGATGAACCTAGAAGTCATATTTTGGCCGTGTGCAAAATATTAGTATCAAAAGCTTTTGCTATGCTCCCAAAATTGACGAAAAATGATATATTAACCTTAGTAGGTGACATGTGCAGAAAGTAGTTTAAAACTTCTAAAAATTGGTGAATCGTTTCTCATATATAACAAAAGAATAGCAAAGATCTGTTTGGTTAAGTTTTTTTAAAATCTAGCAACGTTTTTTAAAGTAGTCAAAATTGACCAAAAACGTAGTATATAGTTCGCGATTTTTGCTAAAAATGGCTCCAAAATGAAAATGGCCTAAAATTTTAGAGATGATTCTAGAAGTCATATTATGGCCGTGTGCAAAATATTAGTATAAAAAACCTTTGGTATGCTCCCAAAATGGACAAAAAAGACTTATCACCCTTTGTGGGTGACATGTGCCGAAAGTTGTTAAATACTTTTAGTAACTGATATATCGTTTTTCATATATAACTAAGGTATGCCAAGGATCTCTTTGGTAAAGTTTTCTGGGAATCGAACAACTTTTATTATTGTCGTGTGCAAAACATTAGAATCGAAAACCTTATACACCCAAACTCGACAAAAAAAGACTTACGAGTATCACTTTAAGTGGGTGACATGTGCCAAAAGTTGTTAAATACTTTTAAAAACTGATCTACCGTTTCTCATAACTTTTAAAAATTTGGAAAACAATGAACAAAAACGTAGTATATAGTGCATGTTTTTCGGCCAAAACTACCCTGGAATGAAAATGGCCCAGGCTTTTTCACTTGAATCTATATGTCATATTATGTGGACCTCCGCATCTACATAATATTAGAGTCAAAAACCTTTTGCAGGCCTAAAAAATCGACAAAAAGCATATTAATCTCCTTAGGTGATGTGTTACGAACGACATTAAAGAACCCACAAAAGAATACCAAGGATATCTTTGGTAAAGTTTTGTGAAAATGTAGCAACTTTTTAAATATTAAGCAACAAAAAAAGGCATATTCGCTTCATAAGGTTACGTGTGTTGAAACGCGATCAAGAACATTAATAACAAATGCAAAATACTAGAGCCAACAACATTAGGTAGGCTGCCAAACTCGACACAAGAAGACATATTACCCTCAAAAGGTGACGTGTGGCGACATACCTTATAGAACATTAATAGCGGATTAATTGTTTCTCATGAATAACAAAAGTCAACCACAGATATGTTTCGTTAAGTTTTGAGACAATCTACCGAATTTAAAAAAGTGGTCACAATTGGCCAAAATAGTAGTGTATAGTCCACAGTTTATGTCAAAAATTGCTCCGAAATAAAAATGGCCCAAACTTTTATATATAAATTAAGAGCTCATATTCTGGCCATGTCTAAAATAGAGCAAAAAACCTTTGGTAGACCCTCAAAATTGACAAAAAAAGGCATATTCGCTTCATAAGATTATGTGTGCCGAAAAACGATCAAGAACATGAATAACAGATGAATAATTTCTTATATATCATAACAAAGATGTCGTTCGTAAATTATTGTGAAAATCTAGCAACTTTTAAAACAATGGTCATAATTGGCCAAAAACGTAATATAGTCCACGATTTTTGGCCAAAATAGCCCCGAAATAATTATGGCCCAAACTTTCATAGTTAAACCCAAAGGCCGTATTATGGCCGTGTGAAAAATATTAGAGCAAAAAATATTAGGTAGGCCCCCAAACTCGACACAAGAAGACATATTACCCTCAATAGGTGACGTGTGGTGACATACCTTATAGAATATTAGTAGCGGAGAATCTATTCTCATGAATAACAAAAGTCAACCAAAGATATCTTTGGCAAAGTTTTGAGACAATCTATCGACTTTGAAAAAAGTGGTCATAATTGGCCAAAATCGTATATACTCCACGATTTTTGGCAAAAATTGCTCCGAAATAAAAATGGCCTAAAATTTTATATATAAATTAAGAGCTCATATTATGGCCGTGTCTAAAATATTAGAGCCAAAAACCTTTGATAGACCCTCAAAATCGACAAAAAAAGCATATTCACTTCATAAGGTTACGTGCGCTGAAAAGCGATCAAGAACATTAATAACAGATGAATAATTTCTCATATAACATAAAATTTTAACAAGGATGTCGTTCGTAAATTCTTGAGAAAATCAAGCAACGTTTACGACAATGGTCAGAATTGGCCAAAAACGTAATACAACATAGTCCACGATTTTTGGCCCAAAATTGCTCTGAAATAAAAATGGCCCAAACTTTCATAGATAAACCTAAAGGTCGTATTATGGACGTGTGCAGAATATTAGAGCCAAAAACATTAGTTGAGGCCCCCAAACTCAACATAAGAAGACATATTACCCTCAATAGGTGACGTGTGGCGACATACCTTATAGAACATTAATAGCGGATGAATCCTTTCTCATGAATAACAAAATTCAACCAAAGATATCTTTCGCAAAGTTTTGAGTCAATCTACCGACTTTGAAAAAAGTGGTCATAATTGGCCAAAATCGTAGTCTATAGTCCACAATTTTTGGCAAAAATTGCTCCGAAATAAAAATGGCCCAAACTTTAATTTATAAATTAATTGCTCATATTATGCCCGTGTCTAAAATATTGGAGGCAAAAACCTTTGGTAGACCCTCAAAATCGACAAAATTTCTCATATATCACAAAATTTTAACAAGAATGTTGTTCTTAAATTTTAGAGAAAATCTAGCAACTTTTAAAACAATGGTCAAAATTGGCCAAAAATGTAATATATAACCCACGATTTTTGCCCAAAATTGCTCTGAAATAAAAATGGCTCAAACATTCATAGATAAACCTAGAGGTCGTATTATGGACGTGTGCAAAATATTAGAGGCAAACACATTAGGTAGGCCCCCAAACTCAACATAAGAAGACATATTACCCTCAATAGGTGACGTGTGGCGACATACCTTATAGAACATAAACATTAATAGCGGAAGAATCGTTTCTCATGAATAACAAAAGTCAACCAAAGATATCTTTCGTAGAGTTCTGAGACAATCTACCGACTTTGAAAAAAGTGGGCATAATTGGCCAAAATCGTAGTCAGTCCACGATTTTTGGCAAAAATTGCTCCGAAAAAAAATGGCCCAAACTTTTATATATAAATTAAGAGCTCATATTATGGCCGTGTCTAAAATATTAGAGCCAAAAACCTTTGGTAGACCCTCAAAATCGACAAAAAAAGGCTTATTCGCTTCATAAGGTTACGTGCGCTGAAAAGCGATCAAGAACATTAATAAAAGATGGATAATTTTAACAAGGATGTCGTTCGTAAGTTCTAGAGAAAATCTAGCAACTTTTAAAACAATGGCCAAAATTGGCCAAAAACGCGATTTTTGGCCAAAATTGCTCCGAAGTTGTAACACCCCCGAATTTCGGCCAATTTTAAAACAATATTTTGATACAAAGATTGGCAAAAATTCGACAATATTACAATCGATATACAAAGCTGACAAGTTAAAAACCTATTTATTACAACTCTTGAGACGATACAACGCCTAAACAAACAATCTAATACATTCATATGGAGCGGAATCTAGACACTCTTTCAAGTAGAACCCAACAAACGCATCCATCACAACCACTTTTGGTAGATTTAAAGTACAAAAAAACCACAGTTGAAAAAGTCAGAAAATTGAGTAAGCTAACACCTCAACTTGTAAAAACCAAAACACTTATCTTGGTTTCGAAAACATTTATTTTTCATTTCAAAAACACACTTAGCACATATGAATCTCACACAATCAGCGAACAATATCCTTTTCATTCACAAACCAACACGTTATAAGTCATTCCAATCATAGCATTCATATAAGAACAATGAGTGAGAATCTGAATCGTTTAAGGCGGTGTAACCAGCCCTACATAATAATCGTTCAATCTGTCATTTAAGGCTGTATAACCAGCCATGCATAATCCAACCAAGACTATCTAGACCTTAAGTGTGCACACCCCTATCAAGTATTGCTAACCGATAGAGTAGTACTAGACGCCTACAAGCCCTCTTGAAAACCTATGCGGTGGGGCAAATATAGATGCGAGCAAGAGAAATATATGCGATCAATAGTATACGCGATCAATAATTTACGGTAAATAATATATGCGATCAACATTCCCAACACATTGCCTTACAGAAATTTCGATCATAAATCATGAATCATCAATCATAAATCAAAGTAGCTTTCATTCAATCAAACCATCCACCATTTCATAAGTAATATGCAATCAATATAACTCTTCCAAATACAATCATCCAATAACAATAACCATCAAGATATTCAACAGTTTTCCACCTAGCATGTAGCTATGTTCTCAACCAACAACCAAATCACACTTAGCACCAAATTTTGAAAGGTTTTATATATGTCATAGAAGGGTTGAGCATGCTAGCTTACCTTCTTAACAAAAGCAACACTGAACTAGTGAAGATAGCATTTCTCGTTCACGATTCCATCATCCAAAGAGTGGCCGGAAAAGAGAGAGGAAGACGGAGGAGCACGGCGAGGAGTGAGGCACGGCGACATAAACGGTGGAGAACGGTCGCCGTTCGCACGGCAGCGGCATGGGTGAGCAACGAGGCGGAAGTCGTGCGTGTGTGTGAAGCCGTGAAAGAAAAACTGAGTTTTTTTTTTCTTTTTTTTGTTTATATTTTGTTTTAGTTTTGGGTTGGGTTCTTTTTGTTTGGGCTAGTATGGTAGATATTGGATTGAGATAGAAGGTTGCCCAATTAGTTAATCCAATTTTGGAATATACATACGACACCACCATTTAATTTCTCAAAAAATAAAAACAAAACCCGACACCATATCGTAATTCATTTCATCGAAATATAGTTATAAAATATCACGAATTTTCGGGATATAACAGAAATAGAAATGGCCCAAACATTCATAGATAAACCTAGAGGTTGTATTATGGACGTGTGCAAAATATTAGAGCCAAAAACATAGGTAGACCCCGAAACTCGACATAAGAAGACATATTACCCTCAAGAAGACATATTACCCTCAATAGGTGACATGTGGCGACTTACCTTATAGAACATTAGTAGCGGATGAATCGTTTCTCATGAATAACAAAAGTCAACCAAAAATATCATTAGCAAATTATTGAGACAATCAACCGACTTTGAAGAAAGTGGTCACAATAGGCCAAAATCGTAGTCTATAGTCAACGATTTTTTTGCAAAAATTGCTCCGAAATAAAAATGGCCATAACTTTTATATATAAATTATGAGCTCATATTATGGCCGTGTCTAAAATATTAGAGCCAAAAACCTTTGGTAGACCGTCAAAATCGACAAAAAATGCTTATTCGCTTCATAAGGTTACGTGCGCTGAAAAGCGATCAAGAACATTAATAACAAATGAATAATTTCTCATATATCACAAAGTTTAAACAAGGATGTCGTTCGTAAAATCTTGAGAAAATCTAGCAACTTTTAAGACAATGGTCAAAATTGGCCGAAAACGTAATATATAGTCCACGATTTTTGTCCAAAAATGCTCCGAAATGAAAATGGCCCAAACTTTCATAGATAAACCTAGAAGTCGTGTTATGGACGTGTGCAAAATATTAGAGCCAAAAACATTAGGTAGGCCCCCAAACTCGACATAAGAAGACATATTACCATCAATAGGTGACGTGTGGCGACATACCTTATACAAAATTAATAGCGGTAAATCGTTTCTCATGAATAAAAAAAGTCAACCAAAGATATCTTTCACAAGGTTTTGAGACAATCTACCCTCTTTGAAAAAAGTGGTCATAATTGGCCAAAATCGTAATATATTGTCCACGATTTTTGGCAAAAATTGCTCCGAAATAAAACTGGCCCAAACTTTTATATATAAAATAAGAGCTTATATTATGGCCTTGTCTAAAATATTAGAGCCAAAAACCTTTGGTAGACCCTCAAAATCGACAAAAAAGGCTTATTCGCTTCATAAGGTTACGTGCGCTGAAAAGCGATCAAGAACATAAATAACAGATGGATAATTTCTCATATACCACAAAATTTTAACAAGGATGTCGTTCGTAAATTCTTGAGAAAATCTAGCAAATTTTCAGACAATGGTCAAAACTGGCCAAAAACGTAATCTATAATCCACGATTTTTGGCCAAAACTGCTCCGAAATAAAAATGGCCAAAACTTTCATAGATAAACCTAGAGGTCATATTATGGACGTGTGCAAAATATTAGAGCCAAAAATATTAGGTAGGCCCCCAAACACGCCATAAGAAGACATATTACCAATAGGTGACGTGTGGCGACATACCTTATAAAACATTAGTAGCGGATGAATCGTTTCTCATGAATAACAAAAGTCAACCAAAGATATATTTCGCAAAGTTTTGAGACCATATACTGACTTTGAAGAAACTGGTCCAAATCATAGTTACTATATAGTCCACGATTTTTGGCAAAAATTGTTTCGAAATAAAAATGGCCCAAACTTTTCTATATAAATTAACAACTCATATTTTGGCCGTTTGTAAAATATTAGAGCCAAAAACCTTTGGTAAACCCTCAAAATCGACAAAAGGCAAATTCACTTCATAAGGTTACGTGTGCTGAAAAGCGATCAAGAACGATAAATAACAGATAAATAAATACTACTCATATATCACAAACTTTTAACAAGGATGTCATTCGTAAATTCTTGAAAAAATCTAGCAACTTTTAAAACAATAGTCAAAATTGGCAAAAAACGTAATATATAGTCCACGATTTTTGGCCAAAATAGGTCTGAAATAAAAATGGCCCACGCTTTCATAGATAAACCTAGAGGTCGTATTATGGCCGTTTGCAAATTATTAGACCCATAAACATTAGGTAGGCCTCCAAACTCGACACAAGAAGACATATTACCCTCAATAGCTGACGCGTGGCGACATACCTTATAGAACATTAGTAGCGGATGAATCGTTTCTCATGAATAACAAAAGTCAACCAAATATTCGCAAAATTTTGAGACAATCTACCGACTTTGAAAAAAGTGGTCATAACTGGCCAAAATCGTAGTCTATTGTCCCCGATTTTTGGCAAAAATTGCTCCGAAATAAAAATGGCCCAAACTTTTATATATAAATTAAGAGCTCATATTATGGCCGTGTCTAAAATATTAGAGCAAAAAACCTTTGGTAGACCCTTAAAATCGACAACAAAACGCTTACTCGCTTCATAAGGTTACGTGCGCTGAAAAGCGATCAAGAAGATTAATAACAGATGGATAATTTATCATAAATCACAAAATTTTAAGAAGGATGTCGTTCGTAAATTCTAGAGAAAATCTAGCAACTTTTAAAACAATGGCCAAAATTGGCCAAAAACGCGATTTTTTGCCAAAATTGCTCCGAAATAGAAATGGCCCAAACATTCATAGATAAACGTAGGTGTCGTATTATGGACGTGTGCAAAATATTAGAGCCAAAAACATCAGGTAGACTCCCAAACCTGATATAAGAAGACATATTACCCTCAATAGGTGACGTGTGGCGACATATCTTATAGAACATTGATAGCGGATTATAGGGTTTAGGGTTTAGGGTTTAAGGGATTAGGGTTTAGGGTTTTAGGGTTTAGGGTTTAGGGATTAGGGTTAGGGTTTAGGGTTCAGGGTTTATGGTTTAGGGTTTAGGGTTTAGGGTTTAGGGTTTAGGGTTTAGGGTTAGGGTTTAGGGTTTAGGGTTTAGGGTTTAGGGTTTAGGGTTTAGGGTTTAGGGTTTAGGGTTTAGGGTTTAGGGTTTAGGGTTTAGGGTTTAGGGTTTAGGGTTTAGGGTTTAGGGTTTAGGGTTCAGGGTTTAGGGTTTAGGGTTTAGGGTTTAGGGTTTAGGGTTTAGGGTTTAGGGTTTAGGGTTTAGGGTTTAGGGTTTAGGGTTTAGGGTTTAGGGTTTAGGGTTTAGGGTTTAGGGTTTAGGGTTTAGGGTTTAGGGTTTAGGGTTTAGGGTTCAGGGTTTAGGGTTTAGGGTTTAGGGTTTAGGGTTTAGGGTTTAGGGTTTAGGGTTTAGGGTTTAGGGTTTAGGGTTTTAGGGTTTAGGGTTTAGGGTTTTAGGGTTTAGGGTTTAGGGTTTTAGGGTTCAGGGTTTAGGGTTTAGGGTTTAGGGTTTAGGGTTTAGGGTTCAGGGTTTAGGGTTTAGGGTTTAGGGTTTAGGGTTTAGGGTTTAGGGTTTAGGGTTTAGGGTTTAGGGTTTCTAGGGTTTAGGGTTTAGGGTTTAGGGTTTAGGGTTTAGGGTTTAGGGTTTAGGGTTTAGGGTTTAGGGTTTAGGGTTTAGGGTTTAGGGTTTAGGGTTTAGGGTTTAGGGTTTAGGGTTTAGGGTTTAGGGTTTAGGGTTTAGGGTTTAGGGTTTAGGGTTTAGGGTTTAGGGTTTAGGGTTTAGGGTTTAGGGTTTAGGGTTTAGGGTTTAGGGTTTAGGGTTTAGGGTTTAGGGTTTAGGGTTTAGGGTTTAGGGTTTAGGGTTTAGGGTTTAGGGTTTAGGGTTTAGGGTTTAGGGTTTAGGGTTTAGGGTTTAGGGTTTAGGGTTTAGGGTTTAGGGTTTAGGGTTTAGGGTTTAGGGTTTAGGGTTTTAGGGTTTAGGGTTTAGGGTTTAGGGTTTAGGGTTTAGGGTTTAGGGTTTAGGGTTTAGGGTTTAGGGTTTAGGGTTTAGGGTTTAGGGTTTAGGGTTTAGGGTTTAGGGTTTAGGGTTTAGGGTTTAGGGTTTAGGGTTTAGGGTTTAGGGTTTAGGGTTTAGGGTTTAGGGTTTAGGGTTTAGGGTTTAGGGTTTAGGGTTTAGGGTTTAGGGTTTAGGGTTTAGGGTTTAGGGTTTAGGGTTTAGGGTTTAGGGTTTAGGGTTTAGGGTTTAGGGTTTAGGGTTTAGGGTTTAGGGTTTAGGGTTTAGGGTTTAGGGTTTAGGGTTTAGGGTTTAGGGTTTAGGGTTTAGGGTTTAGGGTTTAGGGTTTAGGGTTTAGGGTTTAGGGTTTAGGGTTTAGGGTTTAGGGTTTAGGGTTTAGGGTTTAGGGTTTAGGGTTTAGGGTTTAGGGTTTAGGGTTTAGGGTTTAGGGTTTAGGGTTTAGGGTTTAGGGTTTAGGGTTTAGGGTTTAGGGTTTAGGGTTTAGGGTTTAGGGTTTAGGGTTTAGGGTTTAGGGTTTAGGGTTTAGGGTTTAGGGTTTAGGGTTTAGGGTTTAGGGTTTAGGGTTTAGGGTTTAGGGTTTAGGGTTTAGGGTTTAGGGTTTAGGGTTTAGGGTTTAGGGTTTAGGGTTTAGGGTTTAGGGTTTAGGGTTTAGGGTTTAGGGTTTAGGGTTTAGGGTTTAGGGTTTAGGGTTTAGGGTTTAGGGTTTAGGGTTTAGGGTTTAGGGTTTAGGGTTTAGGGTTTAGGGTTTAGGGTTTAGGGTTTAGGGTTTAGGGTTTAGGGTTTAGGGTTTAGGGTTTAGGGTTTAGGGTTTAGGGTTTAGGGTTTAGGGTTTAGGGTTTAGGGTTTAGGGTTTAGGGTTTAGGGTTTAGGGTTTAGGGTTTAGGGTTTAGGGTTTAGGGTTTAGGGTTTAGGGTTTAGGGTTTAGGGTTTAGGGTTTAGGGTTTAGGGTTTAGGGTTTAGGGTTTAGGGTTTAGGGTTTAGGGTTTAGGGTTTAGGGTTTAGGGTTTAGGGTTTAGGGTTTAGGGTTTAGGGTTTAGGGTTTAGGGTTTAGGGTTTAGGGTTTAGGGTTTAGGGTTTAGGGTTTAGGGTTTAGGGTTTAGGGTTTAGGGTTTAGGGTTTAGGGTTTAGGGTTTAGGGTTTAGGGTTTAGGGTTTAGGGTTTAGGGTTTAGGGTTTAGGGTTTAGGGTTTAGGGTTTAGGGTTTAGGGTTTAGGGTTTAGGGTTTAGGGTTTAGGGTTTAGGGTTTAGGGTTTAGGGTTTAGGGTTTAGGGTTTAGGGTTTAGGGTTTAGGGTTTAGGGTTTAGGGTTTAGGGTTTAGGGTTTAGGGTTTAGGGTTTAGGGTTTAGGGTTTAGGGTTTAGGGTTTAGGGTTTAGGGTTTAGGGTT